>CM060390.1:7176056-8478723 GCA_030545235.1 Helianthus tuberosus
AAATAATCAAACATCTCATGTTAAATAACTCTAGATACTTATTAATCCGAAACACGGGCGTGATTCGTTATATCATATAGTATTTTTAACTAATCAATTAAGTTTTGCAATTTTAGTTAATAAACCATTGTTTTGGATAATAGCAATTTGTCGGTTCACTCCGACTCTTTTTAAACCAAACAAACAAAGAAAATTAGCAAGCTTCATAATTACTTTGTACATTTTTGTAAATAGTCTAACTAATCGAACAGGTCGTGCGATACCGACCACATGCTCTTCGTGGATACGATACCCGACTTACCCTAGCTACCTAGGTTAATTGGGTTTTTGACTGATCGGGACGACACGGTCATGTCAAAATGGCGCCGTTGCCGGGGAGCTAGTGCGCTTAGTATTGCATTGCTTGTTCGATTTTAGTTTAGTTTTTCTTTCTTGTATTTTTGTGATTTTACTTTGGGTGGTCGAGCTTGTTTGTGCAGGTACATGTTTTGCACGTACCATCTTTCAATATGAATTGGGTAGATGATGATCCGTGTGAGTGTTACGGAAGCGGAGAGCATTATTTAGAGGATTGCTTTGTTTTCTACGAAAAAGTTCAAGCCTACAAGGACCGGGAAGAATACCTCAGCGGATTGTATGAATATAGGATGGCGGATTATGAAGATTTCTATGGTCCATCCTCACATTATCCATACGCTAGACCACCACCACCACCACCACCAACTTATCAAGACTACTACTATTCGGAGATTGATTACCATTATGAGCAAGAGCGGGGTTACAACAACTATGAACCCGACTTGCCACATTTCCCAAGTTAGCAGGAGGAGTATGATGAATATTATCATGACTCCCCTCAGCCGACATACGAGAAGCCTCAAGATTCATTACACTCTAAGCTAGATGCAATCATGGACATGATGATATAAATGAAAAAGAAAGACGACCTGAGGGACAAATCATTAAAGGCTTTGGTTATTCAGGTTGGTCAACTAAATGAGGAAATAACCCAAATTAAACGCGAGCGGGAGGTTTTGGCTAATGGTACTGTCACACTCCAACCGATGGTGGAATCATCGGGGTATGGCACTGAGCGAAACAGATTGTCCAGAAGTTTCCATAACAATTATCATTACTATTCAATTTAAAATAACATGTACCATACCATGTCTCAAACAGTAAACAAATTATTACAGACAAAATCCAGGCAAATATTCTATTCCGACAACTCAGATTTCAAAATAGAGCAATTGTTTATCTGCTTCTAGAGACCCTTGATTTAGTTACTACAGACAACTATTTGTTGGGCTCTAAAGCTTTATTCTAGCTTCAACTTCCTACCATGTGTGCATCCTAAGCACCTGCCACATACGTTAAAATAAAGTCAATACATATAATGTAAAGGTGAGCATACAAGTTTGATAATAGCATATAGAGTTCGAATTCGTTTACGCATAACCAGCATGTACACATAGTGAAATGAAGCACGTTAGTTATCGACATAGATCCATAGATACCAATGACTGCGGGTTGACTGCCCGAGGCAGTTCGCAATACATGATTACCACCGTAATCCATGCAAGTAATTGTCCTTAACAACCCCCGTGTGAACGGGTGCTGAGTCCAAACTATAGTACTATCGTTGCTAAGGCAGGTAGACCGCATTCCATGTGTAAACATAACAAACAAGCATTCATAAGCCACGTATAACATGCATTAACGGTTAGCGTTCAAATAGTATTGAGTAGTGTGTTTGATGTGATTTGAATAGTTGTAACGTATGTAACACCCAAAAGTGCATAAAGCAAAAAGGGATCGAGTATACTCACAGCGGTTGATGGATTGAAGGGAGCGCTTAGCGAGTAGGGTTAGCCTGAATAGTTTGATAGCATAACTATAAGTGACGCGTAAAACGATGCAAAGTGTTGGAGAGTCGGACAGCTGGTCGATCGGACGGTAGTTCGATCGGACGGCTGACCGTTCGGTTGACAGTCCGCTCGGACCGCTGTCCGGTCGGTCGGTAGGCCGATCAGATGGCTGTTCGAGTGGATTGTTTCTTCCTTTGAGAAAGATGTGTTTATGTATGATGGTTTGACTTTTAAAGTTTTCGTTGTAGCATTTGAAAACATTGAAGTACCTTTACCCTTCAGGTTGGTCGATCGGACGGCTTTTTCGATCGGACGGCAACCCGATCGGTTAGGTAGTTTAATGAATTGTAGTGATTTGCTTTGGATCGGAGAGGTGTTCAATCGGACAGGTCAACAAGTCAAAAACTTAATGATTTGCTGACCGATCGGTTGGCAAATCAACAATAGTCAACAGCTTTAAAAGAAATGCAAGGTGTGGTGCAGTGGATCGGATAACTGATCGATCGAACACTAATGCTGTTTGATCGGACAACATGCATGAACAACTATGACAAATTCTTAGCAAGGTATCACCTGATCGGACGGCTGTTCGATCGGGTGGCACTCCTAGCGCATCGAACATGTGGAAAAATCGATTAAGTGTTGAAGTATAGTATCTCATGATCCGAAGAGTAATCCGATCGGACGGTAGTTCGATCGAACGACGGTTCATTCAATACTTGTCTTCAAAATAAATTGATTAAGTGTGGGACCATGTGTTAACCGATCGGCTGGCCAGTCGATCGGCTGATTGCCAGATCGGCTGACTGCCCTATCGGCTGGCTGTCCGTTTGGACAGCAGTCCGATCGGTCAGCACCCTGACCTGATCAGCCTATTCGTCTAACACTTGGTTGTTCTGTTTGTTTGTCGTTTTATTGAGGTATTTTGGCAACGAGTCGAACCATAGATCCCTCGTCCTTACTTGGTTCCCCTGGTCGGACAGGAATCACCCAAATCCGGCTGGTGAACTGTTCGGAACGGAGTTTATCGTTTAACCCGAAATCGGTTAACCTCGTGGATAGAATCCGGATCTTGAGCCAAGCAACCCCCGGAATGAGTTGTAGGCCGGCACAGGCTCCGTTTCTATCGGTTTGAAGGCATTGAGTGAAAAAGAGTTGAAAGAAAGTTGGAAAATCCATCTTTCAATCCTTTTCACCATGTATATGTTTAGATCTATGAAAGATCTTTGTTTGTTTATGTGGAAATGGGCTAGATCCAAGTTATTCTTGGTGGGTTGATGTAACGACTCACACAAAAATGTCCTAAAAACGTTCCGTAAATATAAACCCGGACCCCTGATGTAAAAACTCTCATTAAAAAAATACTATTTCTTATTTTAATTTACTCAATAGGAAACCCTAATTGAGACACCCAAGTAATTCTGCATAAACCCTAAAAATTTCAGAATGATTAGAATAAGGATCAGGGCCCCTGAAACTCAGGGGGGGTATTCCCTACTCGACGATTATCCATATATCTCGCTGTCTATTTCAAAAATTCTCGTTCCGTCGACTCAGCTGAACTCCAAACACACGTGGCAACCATCTGAGCATATGTAAGCCGTCGCGTAGCGCGACGACTATAGGAGTGACCAGTCGCGCTACACGACTGAGTCAAAATCTCAGTATAAATAGAGGATGTTGGGACTTGAATTCTGGCTTTTGAACGACGATAAAATTCAAGACGTACACTGAGATATTGTAGAAACCGTCTCAAAATCACTAATTAGTATAGCGGGGTGCTGCTACAATACAGGGTATTAACTCGATCACTGTTACAATTCTTTCCTTTCCTTTTATTATATTAATTAGTAGCTCGGGATCTTGCCTTCTAAATCCCGAAACTCTGCCCGTTATTAGGGTAATAACTTTAATCACTGGTACGATACTTTATCCGATCGATTGAAACTATCCGATGGATGTTTAAGTGCTGCTCAAACTCGGGTTATACTTTGTCATTCGTCGTGAATTCGATGGATGTTTAAGTATTGCACTTTGTCATTCGTCGTGAGGGTTTATCTCGTGATCATCGTTAAAGTTGAATGGAGTTAATACACTAATGCGAGTTCCGTTGTATCTAGAAATTAGAACTCGTAACCAGGGAGATCCTAAAATAGAATATTTAGTAATTAAGTAAAATTATTAGCTAAGTAAGATTAATTAACGGCTAAGCAAGATTAATTAAGCTAATTAATCAGCTAAGCAAGAGTAATTAAGTTAAGCAAGATTAATTAAGCTAATTAATCAGCTAAGCAAGAGTAATTAAGTTAAGCAAGATTAATTAAGCTAAGTACGATTTATTAATCACCTAAATAGATATATATGAAAAAAATAAATATATATATATATATGAGATAGATAATATCAAAGGAAGGTGCTAGGAAGGTGTAAGAAGATATATATGTGGGTAGGAAGCTTCCTAGAAGATGTATAGGTAACTTCCTAGAAAAGCTATAGGAAACTACCTAGAAATTTCCTACTTCTTACCTATAAATAGAAAGCTTAGGAATTCATTTCCTTTGTTCATTTCTTCTATTCTTTTCTCTATACGTTGGTGTTCTAACCAATAATCACCGATGCGATGTTCTGTCCGATCGATTCAGGAACCAACTAACGGATGCCAAAGTATTGTATTTTGTGAGTTCGTTAAACGGATGCCAAAATACTGTCTAAACAAGACTATACTTTGTGAATTTCGTTAAGGTTCGAATCTCGTGACTACCATTAAGGTTTGATTTAGGTTTTACACAAATACGTATTCCATTCTGTTAAACTATATGTTTAACTATCAGAATACTCCCAAATATACAATCAAACAAGCTGTTAAATCATCAGAAGATTCAGAACAATAAAGTATACGCTTAATTATCAGAAGGAGTAGAATCAAGAAGCTTGTTAAATCAATACTGCATGCTTATAAAGTGAGTCATTCTCTTTTTATCAAATTACTTTACAAAAGCATGTTTATTTCAAGGTTATATTTACAGGGATTAAGTCTATGTAATCTGAAATTACTGCCAGTATGTGGGGGGATGTGCACATAGCTACTAATTATTTATCACTTGTGGGTGAACGGACCCAGCAAGTGATATGTCCACAGTCACAAGTCCGGTCAAGTGACAACTGGATCAGTTAATTCAAAAGATAGAAACATTGTAATCGCTCTTAATACTGTAGATTATAACAAACGTGTCGTTTTAGCAAAATGAATGAACTCACCAGTATTTCCTGCTGACAAAACCTTTTTAAAACGCGTTTCAGGTAATTACAGTAGATTGGAGTAAGAGATGGATACGGCACTGAAAGGCTTCAAGAAGTGGCTTATTTTATTAATTAAATCAAATTAAGAAATATTGTTTTATGCAATAAAATTTATCTTTATTAAAGTTACCATTGGAAAACATGGGTTTATCCCATCTATTTAATAAATAAAATCCGGTGTTTTCTAAACTCTGATATTTTTCCTAACTCATGGTCCTGAGGAAATTTCCGCTGCAATATTTTTCAAAATAATCACCGGTACCACTGGGCTGTTCGCGGCTCCCGATTCCGTCCAGGGTGGGTCGGGGGTCGTGACAGAAGGTGGTATCAGAGCCACTGATTTAAGCCTATAGGTGTTGTGATAATAATACCTAAACTTATATAAAAGAGTTAGGAGATTGCTATTAACTGGTAGCACACATGATAACATATAGACTTGAACTTAAGAAAAGATGCCTTAGTATAAGCTTCGAGATAAGCTAAGTACTTGCATAAATAAAATATTTTGGTATGCCGTAAGAATAACGATTAGAACATTGCAGGCAATAGCACTTAATTGCTATTACTTGGTCTAGAATAAGGTATGTTACGGGAATACAAATTTCCTTGATTCTGGATAAAAGCCCTAATAAAAGAGGCACTTTTAAAATCTTGAAAAGATGCTATTTTATGGGAAATAGAAAATTTTATCCGACAAGACTGGGTTTGGTGTAGCAGACTCTCCAGCTTGTTCGGACATACTGAGGTTACCTCTCCGGCGCGAACCGGATAAGACGGGGTATATAATATGTCAAACAAGTGACAAGATTTCCCTAAATAGTATCATGACCTGATATCTGACTTATTTTTGGAAATATGAATCTGTTAAATACATTAACCTTATAAAGGGTATGTATATTACAACATGTGAAATATATGATTATATAGATATATATATCTATAAGAAATTCCAAAAGTCAAGTAGAAATAAAGCACAAGCATATGTGTCTAGATTTCTTTATTAGGAATCTCTTTTCCGATATCAAATATTATTTTGTTTGATCATCTACCTCGTAACTCGAGCGAAAATAATAAATAGAAACCCATTAAGTTAGGATACCATCAAAAGTATAAGAATTTCCAATGCGTTACCATAGACTATTAACGCAAGTAAGAAGCATGTAAAGTTGCGATAATGTACAAGAAAACACATGAAAATTTAATTATAAGTCCACAGAAGTTGAAGTATATCACACACGACTTCCAAGGCAAGACCTTTGGAAAATATAAATTAGGCACGATGACACCAATGTTAATTCCGTCAGTAGAAGAACTACTAATAAAAAAGAAACACTTTGCCACGTAATCCTACAAACAACATGAATCTCGCTAAGGTACGCTAGAACAGGATTTCACAAACATCCGTGCACAGTCTAATTGGAGTCATAATTATTATCACTGCAAAAGGAGTCACATACCTTTGCAACTCCCCTATTTAATTTTATTCAACATTTCCTGGTAATGTCACTTAACAACGGTTATCACACGAAATTCCAAATAAAGTTCTTATAATTCTTTTTTTGACCTCTGCATATAATGAGTTAACTTTCGTGTTTCTACTTTCCCTAATGGACATCATACTATGAGGATTTCTTTCATAATAGCGAATATTGATCTGTTTCATTTCTTGGTAAATCCATACGTTACACATGCACTGTTTGTTACGCATGTGGTTCGTTTGATTTATGAAGACCACTGGAGGGCTTCATCCTGATTTGTTATTTTATCCAATCTCAAATATCATTCCACTCTTTGCACTATAAACCGCATTATTACAAAACAATGACTCTTTGATATCGAGTTAATAAATTTCTTAAATTTTGTTAAAACCATTAAGGTGAAGAATTTATATTCTAGATATATATGTATAAAATTTTGTTTGAGGTATACTCTCATTTAAATTTATGTTTAAGTTATTTATTATTGATAATTAATATTATTTAATATATTAATAATAAATAGTGTTAGTATTATTTTAATACTAGGGTTATTGTCAAGGGCAGGTATTGAATAGCCTAGCCTTAGTTAGGCATGGACTGGCCACCTATGCTTAAACAAGGCAGCACTAACCAATATCCAACCATGATAATAACTTGTTAATGAATTAAAGTCATCATACTTATTTAATAAATTTTAAATTATATGTAAAAATATTTTTATAAAAATATATATACTTTATACTGTAAGGAGAAGGCATATTTTCATAAAACAATATATGAATAGTCTCTGTCTTCACAACGTTATATGATTTCAAAATGGAAATAAGTAATCACATAGAATCAACTCATTAAGTGTTATATATTTACAAAATAGTTTACAAATACTTTTGTATAATAAATATTTTTACACCTTTATTTACCAACTTTCATTTAGCATTATAATTAATAGCGATTTCTTTTACAAAATAATAATACTAAAATATTTTGTAATGTAATAACTTCATTACGGTATTTTGTAATATATATTACATAGAAAATATAGGTTATTTTACATAGTATAGTAAAATACTAAAATAATATTTATTTAAAAGTGGTAACCATTTACATATAGTAAAAATATGTAACAAATAATATATATTACATTTGCTTTACAAATATAATATAATAGTTGGTCATGCCAAAACAACTTGTTCTTATTATATTTCGATCTCTAGGACATAGTAAAAAAAAATATGGTCACTAATAGTGTACTATCACATTGTTTCACAATTAAAACAATTTGGAACTCTAAACAATGATACACTAACTCTTTTGTCTTTTGGTATATTTTTGCAATTCACTCATCTCAACACTTTGATTTTCTAATATCATAAATATTTGACAAATCATTTTTCATGCTTTTATTTCATTTGGAACCTGTCAATTCTAAGTCTTCCTCAGTTGCCAATCAAAGTAAGCTTTCTTTTGACAAAGAATTTTTATTAAAATCCTTCACATTCGTTTTAAAATATCTATTGATCATATATCTTTTGATTTAAACCTAGTCACCTTGAAATTTTTTATCATTTCATCTCATTCATTTGATATCGATCTCTTGAATTGATTTAGTTGAATTATTGAGTCTAATTTATTGTAAAACTCATATTCACAAAATCTGATATTTTTGTACCATCTTCCTTAAAACTAATCTTACTAACTAAAACGTGACATAATTCTCAAAGAGATATCATAGCCTAAATCTCGAGGACGAGATTTAAAACAAGGTGGGGAGAATGTAACGACTCACACAAAAATGTCCTAAAAACGTTCCGTAAATATAAACCCGGACCCCTGATGTAAAAACTCTCATTAAAAAAATACTATTTCTTATTTTAATTTACTCAATAGGAAACCCTAATTGAGACACCCAAGTAATTCTGCATAAACCCTAAAAATTTCAGAATGATTAGAATAAGGATCAGGGCCCCTAAAACTCAGGGGGGGGGGGGGGGTATTCCCTACTCGACGATTATCCATATATCTCGCTGTCTATTTCAAAAATTCTCGTTCCGTCGACTCAGCTGAACTCCAAACACACGTGGCAACCATCTGAGCATATGTAAGCCGTCGCGTAGCGCGACGACTATAGGAGTGACCAGTCGCGCTACACGACTGAGTCAAAATCTCAGTATAAATAGAGGATGTTGGGACTTGAATTCTGGCTTTTGAACGACGATAAAATTCAAGACGTACACTGAGATATTGTAGAAACCGTCTCAAAATCACTAATTAGTATAGCGGGGTGCTGCTACAATACAGGGTATTAACTCGATCACTGTTACAATTCTTTCCTTTCCTTTTATTATATTAATTAGTAGCTCGGGATCTTGCCTTCTAAATCCCGAAACTCTGCCCGTTATTAGGGTAATAACTTTAATCACTGGTACGATACTTTATCCGATCGATTGAAACTATCCGATGGATGTTTAAGTGCTGCTCAAACTCGGGTTATACTTTGTCATTCGTCGTGAATTCGATGGATGTTTAAGTATTGCACTTTGTCATTCGTCGTGAGGGTTTATCCCTGACCTGATCAGCCTATTCGTCTAACACTTGGTTGTTCTGTTTGTTTGTCGTTTTATTGAGGTATTTTGGCAACGAGTCGAACCATAGATCCCTCGTCCTTACTTGGTTCCCCTGGTCGGACAGGAATCACCCAAATCCGGCTGGTGAACTGTTCGGAACGGAGTTTATCGTTTAACCCAAAATCGGTTAACCTCGTGGATAGAATCCGGATCTTGAGCCAAGCAACCCCCGGAATGAGTTGTAGGCCGGCACAGGCTCCGTTTCTATCGGTTTGAAGGCATTGAGTGAAAAAGAGTTGAAAGAAAGTTGGAAAATCCATCTTTCAATCCTTTTCACCATGTATATGTTTAGATCTATGAAAGATCTTTGTTTGTTTATGTGGAAATGGGCTAGATCCAAGTTATTCTTGGTGGGTTGAGGCCAAAACATAAAGTTCTTCAAGAACCCATGATGACATCATCCTAAAACACTTAAATCTTGATGATTTCACGCTTAAAAGTTAAGATTTGAAAGATAGAAAGGTGTAGGAGTGCGTGTAGATTATGAAAGTACAAGGTTTAGGACAAAATCTTACCTGGATTGAGAGAAATCGGAGAAAAGGTGAGGAACACGAGCTGGTCGGACAGAGGTTTCCAAAAGTGGAAAGGATGACAATGACAGGGGTATTTATAGGATGCCAAAAGGGGAAAGTTCTGGCCGATCGGCCAGGCAGCTCGATCGGACAGCCTGTCCGATCGGACAGCAGTCCGTTCGGCTGGCTGTTCGATCGGCTGGTAGCCTGATCGATCAGCTGCACGTTTCGAGTGTTCGGTGCGACGATTTTTGATATTTCGATTTCGGTTGCGAGCGGTTTGATACGATAGGGTTTCCTAGTCAAATTACTTTTAATCCCAGCCACTCATATCTTGCGTTATCCTTTCTCCACTAATTATCATAATTCGATTGTGATTCGAGTTCGATGTCGATTGAGTTCGATTGCATTTCGATTGATTACCACAACATAACATAAATAAACATGCACAGGTAACCCGTAAGGCACACACACACGTATAACAATATTCCAAATGCGTATTTCGAGTTGAGATTCGATTCGATGTCGATTTGATTAGCATACTTTGATTATTGTTTAGTTAACTTTATCGCATTGTTACTTCCTACAGTTCACAATCGTAAGTCGATTAGATGGCGATTGTAATACATCGATTGTTGTAATTATTGACACTTACTCCACATAATACAACTAAATTAAACACATAAAAGAATTCTCTACAAGTCGAGTTGCGCGAAATCGGTCGTTGACTTTGACCTTGACTTTGACTTCCCAAAAACACGGGGTGTTATAGCCTCCCCTTGTTTAGGGAATTTCGTCCCGAAATTAAGCTGATAGTTGTACAACACCGTGAATCACGTTTGAGAACTTTCTCTTTCTAGACTTTCTCCTTAAACAACTGCGGGTACTTCACCTTCATGTCGCTTTCGAGTTCCTAAGTGAACTCTGCGCCTCGTTTGCCTTCCCATCGGACTTTCACAATAGGAATGCGAGAGCGTCTGAGTTGCTTGGTTTGGCAGTCCATGATTTCGACAAGCTTCTCTGTAAGGTCCGCTTTTCCGACTATATAAAAGTTACTTACTAATGTAATTTAATAGATATCAAAAATACCAACTTTGTACATTAACAAAGATTTTACAAAAAATTGGGCGTGACCCGTTTCGAAACGCGAACATGCCCCCTGTTTTAGCTTGATTCACTAAGTAACATTCTACGAACCGTTTGATATAAAAACTACTAAAAACAAAGACAACAATTTTTACACATGTACGACTACTAACTAAGTTAGACAAAATAACAAGTCATGAACCAAAAGATGCGATTAAGCTAGCGGAAGCGTTCGGTATAACAAGACATGGACAAGTGCTCGCTCCAATCTCCAGATCGCCTAAAGTGAGGTTTTACCTACATTCAACAACAAGGTTTTTAAAAGTTAGTCATCATACTTGTTAAACTATAACTCCTTCGTTTTAGTTCCAACCGTATATGAACTTTCATCTTTCTTACGCATTCGACTACCCAAATACTTGGGTTTGGCATAAACACTCTCAATGAGAGTTAAGCATACATATCCAACCCGCTTAATCGGGTTAATTGCTTTCAACATAAAATTCTTCTTTCTATCCGTATAACGGATTAAGCTTCTAGCATTTATCATAGCATTCAATACCACCCGTTCAAAACGGATGGTAGCTTATTCTTGATCGACTTGTTCACTAGAACCGGTCGACTTGCATAACTTATTATAACTCTCATAACAACCAAATCCGCAAGGGATTTGCTAGTTACTTACTAATCACCATAACATTTTGACAATAATTAATTATGATGTTATAACAAAATTATAAATAAGATTTTTGTATGCAACGAAACATACCTCGATCTTGCGCACCTTCCGTATTCTTGGTGCTTGTACCTTCTTCCTTTATGCCTACATTACAACATTCATTCCTTCATTTAGTCTATCCATTCATTCAACCATTTTTCCATAATACACATACATTCATCTTTCAAGCATTTTATCGAACACTTGGTAGGCATTGTAGTTAAGGTACATGGTACAAGTCTCTAAAGCATATTCTTACTAGTTCATCATTACACAACAATTTCATTCATTCGAATTCACCTAGCTATTTCATTCTACATCAATTTCATTCATTATTCAAGTATCATGACAAGCTAACACACAAACTTCCTAGTTTATGATTTCTCATAGTCATCAAACCTTTACTAACTTCTTAACAAATGGGTTTTTGCTATAATCCTTTCATGCAACCTAAAATCAACATAATTCTTGTTCTAGGAAGCAATTCTAACTAGGATTTCCCACTTTGGATACAAGAATTCGAATTGGGTTGGACCCTTCTTGTTACAAAGCATAATTTGATAAAATTGAACTTACCACTTTACTAGTTAGGTTTAGATTTTTGAAATCTTGAGACATGCAGAAGATTTGGCTTGAATCTCTTGATCAATTGAGGAAATTAGCAAAAGAAAGGATTTTCCCCTCCTTCTTCCTGTTCGATCGATCCCAGACACATATCCTGTGTTTGGGATTTAATTTGTTTTAATAATTTTAAGTTTATTCACTTTTGCACTTTACCCCTTACACTTAGTTGCTATTTACAATTCTAATCTTTAACCCACATTTAACTATCATTTTACCATAAACTTAATCATGTTAAGTTTATTATTTATCCACACTGATTTTTATTGCGTTTTTCATTTTTGGGGTGTTACATTCTCCACGAAGTGTAATGTTTCGTTCACTTGCAGATCATCGAGAGGTACATGCAAGTCGTGGTCGGCTAGGCATTTTCGGAGGTTTGACACGTGGAAAGTCGGGTGGACGTTACTAAGTTCCTCCGGTAGTTCGAGTCTGTAGGCGACTTTACCGATCCTTTCCAGAATCTTAAAAGGTCCAACATATCGAGGCGCGAGCTTCCCTTTCTTGCCGAATCGGACCACACCCATCCAAGGCGATACCTTTAGGAGTACGTAGTCACCAACGTCAAATTCTAGGGGCTTGCGTCGTCTATCGGCATAACTTTTCTGTCGATTCCGAGCTTTTACCAGATTGTCTCGAATTTGGAAAATTTTGTCTGTTGTTTCTTGTAATAGCTCAGGACCGGTTAATTGTGAATGCCCGATCTCGTGCCACACAATAGGCGATCGACATCTTCTTCCGTATAAAGCCTCGAATGGTGCCATTTGAATGCTAGAATGATAGCTGTTGTTATACGAGAATTCGACTAACGACAGGTATTTATCCCAATTACCACCGAAGTCTATGACACACGAACGGAGCATGTCTTCAAGAGTACGAATCGTTCTTTCAGTCTGACCGTTGGTTTGAGGGTGGAAAGCGGTACTTAGATTGAGCGATGTATCGAGTGCTGTTTGAAACGTTTCCTACAGTCGTGAGGTAAACCGAGCATCACGATCAGAGATGATGTCACGAGGCATCCCATGATTACAAATGATCTCGTCGGTGTAGATTCTGGCTAATCGTTCTACCATGTAGTCTTCCCGTATTGGTAAAAAGTGAGCTGATTTAGTCAATCGGTCAACCACAACCCAAATGCTGTCGTGACCTGATGACGTGTGCGGTAGCTTTGTTATAAAGTCCATAGCTATACTCTCCTACTTCCACATGGGGATCGGTGGTTGTTTGAGTAAGCCAGAGGGTCTTTGATGTTCAGCCTTGACTCTTTCACATGTCATGCATTTTCCAACGTAGAGGGCAATATCCCTTTTCATGCCGGGCCACCAGTATTTGTAACGAAGATCCTGGTACATTTTGTCGGCACCGGGATGAATAGAATACCGGGATTTATGGGCTTCGTCCATCAAGATTTGTCGCAAATTGGTTCGTTTGGGAATCCAAATTCGGTCCAGAAAGTGGAATATCCCATTCGATTTGCTCACAAGCTGGGCTCCATCGTGGTAGATTCTTTCCTTCTTCAGAGTGCGTTCATTAAAACATGCATGCTGAGCTTCGTGTATGAGAGATTCGAGGTCGTATTGGGCTTGAACATTACGAGTGCTAAGCAGATAACTCTGTCTGCTGAGTGCGTCGGCAACATCATTTGCTTTGCCTGGGTGATAACGAATCTCACAGACGTAATCGTTGAGAAGTTCTACCCATCGGCGTTGACGCATATTAAGTTCCTTCTCATTAAAGATGTGCTGTAGGCTCCTATGATCGGTGAAGATCGTACACTTGGTACCATACAGGTCGTGTCGCCAAATCTTTAACGCAAAAACAACTGCGCCTAGCTCGAGATCATGGGTTGTATAGTTCCTCTCGTGGATTTTGAGTTGTCGAGATGCGTACGCTATAACCTTGTCCCGCTGCATAAGGACACAACCAAGACCAAGGTTGGAAGCATCACAAAAGACAATGAAATCATTGTTTCCATCGGGCAATGTGAGAACAGGAGCATTGCAAAGCTTATGCTTGAGGGTTAAAATAAAGTCAATACATATAATGTAAAGGTGAGTATACAAGTTTGATAATAGCATATAGAGTTCGAATTCGTTTACGCATAACCAGCATGTACACATAGTGAAATGAAGCACGTTAGTTATCGACATAGATCCATAGATACCAATGACTGCGGGTTGACTGCCCGAGGCAGTTCGCAATACATGATTACCACCGTAATCCATGCAAGTAATTGTCCTTAACAACCCCCGTGTGAACGGGTGCTGAGTCCAAACTATAGTACTATCGTTGCTAAGGCAGGTAGACCGCATTCCATGTGTAAACATAACAAACAAGCATTCATAAGCCACGTATAACATGCATTAACGGTTAGCGTTCAAATAGTATTGAGTAGTGTGTTTGATGTGATTTGAATAGTTGTAACGTATGTAACACCCAAAAGTGCATAAAGCAAAAAGGGATCGAGTATACTCACAGCGGTTGATGGATTGAAGGGAGCGCTTAGCGAGTAGGGTTAGCCTGAATAGTTTGATAGCATAACTATAAGTGATGCGTAAAACGATGCAAAGTGTTGGAGAGTCAGACAGCTGGTCGATCGGACGGTAGTTCGATCGGACGGCTGACCGTTCGGTTGACAGTCCGCTCGGACCGCTGTCCGGTCGGTCGGTAGGCCGATCAGATGGCTGTTCGAGTGGATTGTTTCTTCCTTTGAGAAAGATGTGTTTATGTATGATGGTTTGACTTTTAAAGTTTTCGTTGTAGCATTTGAAAACATTGAAGTACCTTTACCCTTCAGGTTGGTCGATCGGACGGCTTGTTCGATCGGACGGCAACCCGATCGGTTAGGTAGTTTAATGAATTGTAGTGATTTGCTTTGGATCGGAGAGGTGTTCGATCGGACAGGTCAACAAGTCAAAAACTTAATGATTTGCTGACCGATCGGTTGGCAAGTCAACAATAGTCAACAGCTTTAAAAGAAATGCAAGGTGTGGTGCAGTGGATCGGATAACTGATCGATCGAACACTAATGTTGTTCGATCGGACAACATGCATGAACAACTATGACAAATTCTTAGCAAGGTATCACCTGATCGGACGGCTGTTCGATCGGGTGGCATTCCTAGCGCATCGAACATGTGGAAAAATCGATTAAGTGTTGAAGTATAGTATCTCATGATCCGAAGAGTAATCCAATCGGACGGTAGTTCGATCGGACGACAGTTCATTCAATACTTGTCTTCAAAATAAATTGATTAAGTGTGGGACCATGTGTTAACCGATCGGCTAGCCAGTCGATCGGCTGATTGCCCGATCGGCTGACTGCTCGATCGGCTGGCTGTCCGTTTGGACAGCAGTCCGATCGGTCAGCACCCTGACCTGATCAGCCTATTCGTCTAACACTTGGTTGTTCTGTTTGTTTGTCGTTTTATTGAGGTATTTTGGCAACGAGTCGAACCATAGATCCCTCGTCCTTACTTGGTTCCCATGGTCGGACAGGAATCACCCAAATCCGGCTGGTGAACTGTTCGGAACGGAGTTTATCGTTTAACCCGAAATCGGTTAACCTCGTGGATAGAATCCGGATCTTGAGCCAAGCAACCCCCGGAATGAGTTGTAGGCCGGCACAGGCTCCGTTTCTATCGGTTTGAAGGCATTGAGTGAAAAAGAGTTGAAAGAAAGTTGGAAAATCCATCTTTCAATCCTTTTCACTATGTATATGTTTAGATCTATGAAAGATCTTTGTTTGTTTATGTGGAAATGGGCTAGATCCAAGTTATTCTTGGTGGGTTGAGGCCAAAACATAAAGGTCTTCAAGAACCCATGATGACATCATCCTAGAACACTTGAATCTTGATGATTTCACGGTTAAAAGTTAAGATTTGAAAGATAGAAAGGTGTAGGAGTGCATGTAGATTATGAAAGTACAAGGTTTAGGACAAAATCTTACCTGGATTGAGAGAAATCGGAGAAAAGGTGAGGAACACGAGCTGGTCGGACAGAGGTTTCCAAAAGTGGAAAGGATGACAATGACAGGGGTATTTATAGGATGCCAAAAGGGGAAAGTTCTGGCCGATCGGCCAGGCAGCTCGATCGGACAGCCTGTCCGATCGGACAGCAGTCCGTTCGGCTGGCTATTCGATCGGCTGGTAGCCTGATCGATCAGCTGCACGTTTCGAGTGTTCGGTGCGAAGATTTTTGATATTTCGATTTCGGTTGCGAGCGGTTTGATACGATAGGGTTTCCTAGTCAAATTACTTTTAATCCCAACCACTCATATCTTGCGTTATCCTTTCTCCACTAATTATCATAATTCGATTGTGATTCGAGTTCGATGTCGATTGAGTTCGATTGCATTTCGATTGATTACCACAACATAACATAAATAAACATGCACAGGTAACCCGTAAGGCACACACACACGTATAACAATATTCCAAATGCATATTTCGAGTTGAGATTCGATTCGATGTCGATTTGATTAGCATACTTTGATTATTGTTTAGTTAACTTTATCGCATTGTTACTTCCTACAGTTCACAGTCGTAAGTCGATTAGATGGCGATTGTAATACGTCGATTGTTGTAATTATTGACACTTACTCCACATAATACAACTAAATTAAACACATAAAAGAATTCTCTACAAGTCGAGTTGCGCGAAATCGGTCGTTGACTTTGACCTTGACTTCGACTTCCCAAAAACACGGGGTGTTACAGCCTCCCCTTGTTTAGGGAATTTCGTCCCGAAATTAAGCTGATAGTTGTACAACACCGTGAATCACGTTTGAGAACTTTCTCTTTCTAGACTTTCTCCATAAACAACTGCGGGTACTTCACCTTCATGTCGCTTTCGAGTTCCCAAGTGAACTCTGCGCCTCGTTTGCCTTCCCATCGGACTTTCACAATAGGAATGCGAGAGCGTCTGAGTTGCTTGGTTTGGCAGTCCATGATTTCGACAAGCTTCTCTGTAAGGTCCGCTTTTCCGACTATATAAAAGTTACTTACTAATGTAATTTAATAGATATCAAAAATACCAACTTTGTACATTAACAAAGATTTTACAAAAAAATGGGCGTGACCCGTTTCGAAACGCGAACATGCCCCCTGTTTTAGCTTGATTCACTAAGTAACATTCTACGAACCGTTTGATATAAAAACTACTAAAAACAAAGACAACAAGTTTTACACATGTACGACTACTAACTAAGTTAGAAAAAATAACAAGTCATGAACCAAAAGATGCGATTAAGCTAGCGGAAGCGTTCGGTATAACAAGACATGGACAAGTGCTCGCTCCAATCTCCAGATCGCCTAAAGTGAGGTTTTACCTACATTCAACAACAAGGTTTTTAAAAGTTAGTCATCATACTTGTTAAACTATAACTCCTTCGTTTTAGTTCCAATCGTATATGAACTTTCATCTTTCTTACGCATTCGACTACCCAAATACTTGGGTTTGGCATAAACACTCTCAATGAGAGTTAAGCATACATATCCAACCCGCTTAATCGGGTTAATTGCTTTCAACATAAAATTCTTCTTTCTATCCGTATAACGGATTAAGCTTCTAGCATTTATCATAGCATTCAATACCACCCGTTCAAAACGGATGGTAGCTTATTCTTGATCGACTTGTTCACTAGAACCGGTCGACTTGCATAACTTATTATAACTCTCATAACAACCAAATCCGCAAGGGATTTGCTAGTTACTTACTAATCACCATAACATTTTGACAATAATTAATTATGATGTTATAACAAAATTATAAATAAGATTTTTGTATGCAACGAAACATACCTCGATCTTGCGCACCTTCCGTCTTCTTGGTGCTTGTACCTTCTTCCTTTATGCCTACATTACAACATTCATTCCTTCATTTAGTCTATCCATTCATTCAACCATTTTTCCATAATACACATACATTCATCTTTCAAGCATTTTATCGCCCACTTGGTAGGCATTGTAGTTAAGGTACATGGTACAAGTCTCTAAAGCATATTCTTACTTGTTCATCATTACACAACAATTTCATTCATTCGAATTCACCTAGCTATTTCATTCTACATCAATTTCATTCATTATTCAAGTATCATGACAAGCTAACACACTAACTTCCTAGTTTATGATTTCTCATAGTCATCAAACCTTTACTAACTTCTTAACAAATGGGTTTTTGCTATAATCCTTTCATGCAACCTAAAATCAACATAATTCTTGTTCTAGGAAGCAATTCTAACTAGGATTTCCCACTTTGGATACAAGAATTCGAATTGGGTTGGACCCTTCTTGTTACAAAGCATAATTTGATAAAATTGAACTTACCACTTTACTAGTTAGGTTTTGATTTTTGGAAATCTTGAGACATGCAGAAGATTTGGCTTGAATCTCTTGATCAATTAAGGAAATTAGCAAAAGAAAGGGTTTTCCCCTCCTTCTTCCTGTTCGATCGATCCCAGACACATATCCTGTGTTTGGGATTTAATTTGTTTTAATAATTTTAAGTTTATTCACTTTTGCACTTTACCCCTTACACTTAGTTGCTATTTACAATTCTAATCTTTAACCCACATTTAACTATCATTTTGCCATAAACTTAATCATGTTAAGTTTATTATTTATCCACACTGATTTTTATTGCGTTTTTCATTTTTGGGGTGTTACATTCTCCACGAAGTGTAATGTTTCGTTCACTTGCAGATCATCGAGAGGTACATGCAAGTCGTGGTCGGCTAGGCATTTTCGGAGGTTTGACACGTGGAAAGTCGGGTGGACGTTACTAAGTTCCTCCGGTAGTTCGAGTCTGTAGGCGACTTTACCGATCCTTTCCAGAATCTTAAAAGGTCCAACATATCGAGGCGCGAGCTTCCCTTTCTTGCCGAATCGGACCACACCCTTCCAAGGTGATACCTTTAGGAGTACGTAGTCACCAACGTCAAATTCTAGGGGCTTGCGTCGTCTATCGGCATAACTTTTCTGTCGATTCCGAGCTTTTACCAGGTTGTCTCGAATTTGGAAAATTTTGTCTGTTATTTCTTGTAATAGCTCAGGACCGGTTAATTGTGAATGCCCGATCTCGTGCCACACAATAGGCGATCGACATCTTCTTCCGTATAAAGCCTCGAATGGTGCCATTTGAATGCTAGAATGATAGCTGTTGTTATACGAGAATTCGACTAACGACAGGTATTTATCCCAATTACCACCGAAGTCTATGACACACGAACGGAGCATGTCTTCAAGAGTACGAATCGTTCTTTCAGTCTGACCGTTGGTTTGAGGGTGGAAAGCGGTACTTAGATTGAGCGATGTACCGAGTGCTGTTTGAAACGTTTCCTACAGTCGTGAGGTAAACCGAGCATCACGATCAGAGATGATCTCACGAGGCGTCCCATGATTACAAATGATCTCGTCGGTGTAGATTCTGGCTAATCGTTCTACCTTGTAGTCTTCCCGTATTGGTAAAAAGTGAGCTGATTTAGTCAATCGGTCAACCACAACCCAAATGCTGTCGTGACCTGATGACGTGTGCGGTAGCTTTGTTATAAAGTCCATAGCTATACTCTCCCACTTCCACATGGGGATCGGTGGTTGTTTGAGTAAGCCAGAGGGTCTTTGATGTTCAGCCTTGACTCTTGCACATGTGATGCATTTTCCAACGTAGAGGGCAATATCCCTTTTCATGCCGGGCCACCAGTATTTGTAACGAAGATCTTGGTACATTTTGTCGGCACCGGGATGAATAGAATACCGGGATTTATGGGCTTCGTCCATCAAGATTTGTCGCAAATTGGTTCATTTGGGAATCCAAATTCGGTCCAGAAAGTGGAATATCCCATTCGATTTGCTCACAAGCTGGGCTCCATCGTGGTAGATTCTTTCCTTCTTCAGAGTGCGTTCATTAAAACATGCATGCTGAGCTTCGCGTATGAGAGATTCGAGGTCGTATTGGGCTTGAACATTACGAGTGCTAAGCAGATAACTCTGTCTGCTGAGTGCGTCGGCAACAACATTTGCTTTGCCTGGGTGATAACGAATCTCACAGACGTAATCGTTGAGAAGTTCTACCCATCGGCGTTGACGCATATTAAGTTCCTTCTCATTAAAGATGTGCTGTAGGCTCCTATGATCGGTGAAGATCGTACACTTGGTACCATACAGGTCGTGTTGCCAAATCTTTAACGCAAAAACAACTGCGCCTAGCTCGAGATCATGGGTTGTGTAGTTCCTCTCGTGGATTTTGAGTTGTCGAGATGCGTACGCTATAACCTTGTCCCGCTGCATAAGGACACAACCAAGACCAAGGTTGGAAGCATCACAAAAGACAATGAAATCATTGTTTCCATCGGGCAATGTGAGAACAGGAGCATTGCAAAGCTTATGCTTGAGGGATCGAAAGGCAGACTCTTGTTTAGTTCCCCAAACAAAAGGCTTGTCTTTATGCGTGAGAGCGGTAAGCGACACAGCGATCTTTGAGAATCCTTCGATAAATCGTCGGTAATAGCCCGCTAGTCCGAGAAAAGAATGGACTTCAGATGGGTTCTTAGGCGTAATCCACCTCTTAACAACTTCAATCTTCGCAGGATCGACGTGAATACCTTGACTATTAACAATGTGACCCAGAAACTGAACTTCCTCCAACCAGAATTCACACTTGGAGAACTTGGCATAGAGTTGGTTCCCCTGGAGTAGCTCGAGAACCAAACGTAGATGTTGCGCGTGTTCGACTTTCGATTTGGAATAGATCAAGACATCGTCGATGAATACGATGACGAAATGGTCGAGATATGGTTTACACACGCGATTCATCAGATCCATGAAAACCGCAGGTGCATTGGTTAAACCAAAGGGCATAACAACGAATTCATAGTGGCCGTATCGAGTGCGAAACGCGGTTTTGGGTATGTCCTCCTCTTGAATACACAGCTGGTGATATCCTGAGCGTAGATCTATCTTCGAGAAGCACCGTAGCACCTTGTAACTGATCAAACAAATCATCAATGTGAGGTAGGGGATAACGGTTCTTGATAGTTAACTTATTCAATTCCCGATAGTTGATGCACATCCGGAACGACCCATCCTTCTTTTTGACGAAAAGGACTGGCGTGCCCCAAGGAGAGGTGCTCGGGCGAATGAAGCCTTTCTCAAGTAATTCCTGGAGCTGGTTTGAAAGTTCGCGCATTTCAGACGGCGCGAGTCGATAAGGAGCTTTGGCAATAGGGTTGGCTCCAGGAATGAGGTCGATACGAAAGTCGATATCACGACTTGGCGGTAGTCCGGGAAGATCCGCTGGAAAAACATTAGGAAATTCTCGAACCACTGGAACGTCTTTTACTTCCTTCTTCTCTTTCTTTTCCTTCTCCGCTACTACAATGTTAGCCAAGAAAGCCCTGTATTCCTTGCGGAGATACTTGCTAGCTTGAACACATGACATGAGCCTGAGATCTTTCGAAGTAGTATCACCGTACACACACAATAGATCACCATTCGCCAGCGAGAATCGAATCATCTTGTCGAAGTACACAACTTCAGCATGGTTTTCACGAAGAAAGTCCATGCCTACTATGATGTCAAAACTTCCGAGTTGCATCGGAATGAGGTCGATTGGGAAGATGTGATTGTTGAGCTCAAGAGTACAATCACGAAGAACAGAATTGACGGCGACAGTTCTTCCGGTAGCGACTTCAACATCGAATGTCGAGGAGAGTTGGGAGCGTTTACGACTAAGGAGTTTCTCGAATTCGAACGACACAAAGCAATTATCGGCTCCAGTATCAAACAAACACGAAGCATAAATACCATTCACAAGGAACGTACCATTGACCACGTTGTTGTCAGCTTGGGCTTGACGCACGTTGATGTTGAAGGTTCTGGCGCGTGCGGCCTGTTGTTGCTGTTGCTGCTGTTGTTGTTGCTGCTGCTGGGGCTCTTGTTTCACAACCCTCGGGAACATGTTGGCGAAATGGTTAGGATCGCCACATGCGAAGCAGGCTCTGGCTTTGACCGCGGGTGCCGGAGGAGCTTGTTGACCCTGAGGGGCGGTGAGTAGAGCTTGATGAGCAGGAGCTTGTCGAACACGGCAGTTGGTAGTAAAATGGCCGTACATATTGCAATGAGCAAAAAAACGGCAAGCAATGACATTCGGGTGGTGGTAGGTACAAGTAGGGCAGAGCGGGTGTGGCCCAGTGTATGCACACTTTGCAGGCGGTGCATTAGCCACAGGCGCCGCTTCTTGACGCTGTTGGGCTGGTATAACTTGAATTGGTGTAGCAGTGATCGCACAGTTCTTGCAGCGGATGGGTTGCGGCGGTAGTGGTAGTGGTTAGTGGCGGCGGAGGTGATGGCGGGTTGAGGGTGGCAGTGACTGGCAGGTCGCGTCAGTGGTGGGTGGCAGAGGTGCTTAGTGACGGCGATGGTGAGTGGTGGTGGTGGCAACAACGGTGGTGGGCAACAAGTGGTGGTGGCGGAGGCGGCTGTGGCCTGCGACAGTGGCGGGTGGGTGGCGGTGGGTGGTGGCAACGGGTACTAGGTTGTGGTGTTCTTATGGAAAGTTGCAAGAGATGATAAAATGAAAAAAGAAACATATGGACAGATGGAATGATTTTAAGGGAATGAAATGTCTTATGTAATGGGTGATTCCATTTAATTGACTAACCAAACACTCTTTTCTTTATTCACTCGTAATGGTCAATTGCATTATGCCTCTCATTCTCACATACCAAACACTACCTTAGTTTTAAGTGGCTTAGAGGCCATACATGTTATGTAGGCTTTTTACCTTGTGTTATAGTTTACAAGCATTAAAATTTTGGCTTAAGTTAAACGAGTCAATAACTTAAACAATTTGTATTTTAAACGAGCTTCGTGATACAAGCTTTTTAAACAACTCTAATTTCTGAATTTATAATCTCACATCTTAGGCTAGAGGGAGTGGTTGGAGCCCCCATGGGGCTTTATCAGTCCACCTAAGCTCCATGTCAGCGCCATGTCACCCCTGG
The DNA here is from genome assembly GCA_030545235.1 of Helianthus tuberosus. Taxonomy (NCBI): domain Eukaryota; kingdom Viridiplantae; phylum Streptophyta; class Magnoliopsida; order Asterales; family Asteraceae; genus Helianthus; species Helianthus tuberosus. The sequence continues at coordinate 7,199,263 of CM060390.1, forward strand.
GGCTTTATCATGCCCCCCTTTAATTTGCAAGGCGTGGATGGAGCCACATGTCATGATTACCTAATTATTTATTTATTTAAATATTTAATTTTTTAAATTAAATGGTAATTTTAATAACTAGAAAATAAAAAAAAAACATAATTTCATTAAAAAAATAAAAACACTACATAATTTCATTAAAAAAATAAAAACACTACATAATTTCATTAAAAAAAATAGAAACACTACTCGTCGTCTGTGTCGACTCCTCCTTGTTCACGATAAAACCATAGGTGCTCTGTCAGATCGGCTCGAAGGTTATGGTGTGTGTGCCTAGCCCGTATCTTCGCTCGAATATCTTCTTTCTCAGCGTATGTTAGTATTGGGTTCGTCGGTTGGTTACTTTCATCATAGCTTTCTCCACAAAACGCTTTACCCGAGTACTCTAATATTATGTAATGCAAAATGATACACGTATACATGACTTTCTCATTTTACTTTTTTCAAGTATCCTCGACGGCTGGGCGATATAGACCATTTTTTCTTTAACACACGAAAGTCCACTCGATATCTTTTCTTGCTAACTCTTGTTTTTTCTTAAAATACAATCTTTTTTCATCATCTGGACACGAAAGAGTTTTTACCAACGTCAACCACTCGGGATAAATACCGTCTGCGAGATAGTAGCCATACTTATTGATGGGTTGGTAAATTTCCAAAGCTTAACGTGCTTAATTTTACCGATTTGTGTGAAATTGAGTTTTAGAATACACGACTTTGAGATGGTTTGTATTTTGCCGGCCTTGACATGTTTAAGGTGTATTTTGGAAGCTTAATGGAGCTTGGGAATGAAGTTAGGAAGAACGGGAGCGAAAAACGGAGCTAAACGGCGAAAAACCGGACAAAGACTTTAGAGACCGGCGTCCCATACGCCCATAACAGCGTCCCAGACGCTGGTCCCCAGCGTGAATTTGGGGAAAACTTTAGTTAAAACCCATTTTCGAGTATCTAGCTACAGAGACTCCATTCTGGACGTCCAGAGGCGATTCTAAGAGATTTTTGAAGGTTCCATTTGATTTATTATCATATTCCATCACGTTTTAAAGATCAATCATAAACCATGAGTGGCTAATTCCCCTAAGATCATCCTCGGGTGAAAGATTGTGAGTTTCTAGGGTTTGTTTTTCATGTTTTGGTTTGATACAAACATTTGTTAATCTTTGATTGAAATTGTGTGAATCATTTGTTGGTATTGCTTTGAACTCGAAATTGTTAAGTTTTCTTGCAACATTGACGTTGAGAGATGATTGCTACCATTAAGTTGTGATTTATGCTATGGTTTGGTTTTTGTTCTTGATTAATAAAGCATACTATTGTCTCATATTATGATGGTTATCTTGCACCGGTTGCGTATGATAGACGATTGTTGATGTCTAAGATTAGGATTTCAAATTAACAAACTCAAGAAATCATTGGTGTTCATAAAATAATCAAACATCTCATGTTAAATAACTCTAGATACTTATTAATCCGAAACCCGGGCGTGATTCGTTATATCATATAGTATTTTTAACTAATCAATTAAGTTTTGCAATTTTAATTAATAAACCATTGTTTTGGATAATAGCAATTTGTCGGTTCACTCCGACTCTTTTTAAACCAAACAAACAAAGAAAATTAGCAAGCTTCATAATTACTTTGTACATTTTTGTAAATAGTCTAACTAATCGAACAGGTCGTGCGATACCGACCACATGCTCTTCGTGGATACGATACCCGACTTACCCTAGCTACCTAGGTTAATTGGGTTTTTGACTGATCGGGACGACACGGTCATGTCAAAATGGCGCCGTTGCCGGGGAGCTAGTGCGCTTAGTATTGCATTGCTTGTTCGATTTTAGTTTAGTTTTTCTTTCTTGTATTTTTGTGATTTTACTTTGGGTGGTCGAGCTTGTTTGTGCAGGTACATGTTTTGCACGTACCATCTTTCAATATGAATTGGGTAGATGATGATCCGTGTGAGTGTTACGGAAGCGGAGAGCATTATTTAGAGGATTGCTTTGTTTTCTACGAAAAAGTTCAAGCCTACAAGGACCGGGAAGAATACCTCAGCGGATTGTATGAATATAGGATGGCGGATTATGAAGATTTCTATGGTCCATCCTCACATTATCCATACGCTAGACCACCACCACCACCAACTTATCAAGACTACTACTATTCGGAGATTGATTACCATTATGAGCAAGAGCGGGGTTACAACAACTATGAACCCGACTTGCCACATTTCCCAAGTTAGCAGGAGGAGTATGATGAATATTATCATGACTCCCCTCAGCCGACATACGAGAAGCCTCAAGATTCATTACACTCTAAGCTAGATGCAATCATGGACATGATGATATAAATGAAAAAGAAAGACGACCTGAGGGACAAATCATTAAAGGCTTTGGTTATTCAGGTTGGTCAACTAAATGAGGAAATAACCCAAATTAAACGCGAGCGGGAGGTTTTGGCTAATGGTACTGTCACACTCCAACCGATGGTGGAATCATCGGGGCATGACACTGAGCGAAACAGATTGTCCAGAAGTTTCCATAACAATTATCATTACTATTCAATTTAAAATAACATGTACCATACCATGTCTCAAACAGTAAACAAATTATTACAGACAAAATCCAGGCAAATATTCTATTCCGACAACTCAGATTTCAAAATAGAGCAATTGTTTATCTGCTTCTAGAGACCCTTGATTTAGTTACTACAGACAACTATTTGTTGGGCTTTAAAGCTTTATTCTAGCTTCAACTTCCTACCATGTGTGCATCCTAAGCACCTGCCACATACGTTAAAATAAAGTCAATACATATAATGTAAAGGTGAGCATACAAGTTTGATAATAGCATATAGAGTTCGAATTCGTTTACGCATAACCAGCATGTACACATAGTGAAATGAAGCACGTTAGTTATCGACATAGATCCATAGATACCAATGACTGCGGGTTGACTGCCCGAGGCAGTTCGCAATACATGATTACCACCGTAATCCATGCAAGTAATTGTCCTTAACAAAATTTGTTGTATGTGAGTGCAGCATTTTCACCATCCTTTTGCTGTATGTGCCAAAATTCATCCTCTAGTTTCTGACGTTCGTGAGGAGAGTAGAATTCTTCCAGCATGACTTCCTTGAGCTCGTCCCACGACAGACCGTAGGCTGCATCGTTCCCTCGCTTGTTCCTCTCGGCCGTCCACCAGTCTAGTGCACGGGACTGGAAAACGCCGGTAGCATTCAGAGTTCGGAGGTCATCGGGGCAACCACTCTGCGTAGAGTGACCTCAATGGAATCAAACCATTGGAATAGTGCAGTAGGACCTCCCTCGCCAGTGAATTCTTTTGGCCCACACGACTTGAATTGCTTGAAATTGAAAGCCTTGGTGGTAGCTTTAGGAGCTTCGGTCCTCGATTCCTCAGATGATTTGCTGGCATTCTCGTAAACATCACTCACTGCCTTTGCTACTCTTTTAGCGATGATGGCAGCAAGGCATTTGTCTCTCTTTTCTTGACGACAAAGTAAGGGATGACGGGATCCAGATGACATTGTCTGCAACAGACGTCGTCATAGGACTCAACACATTGTATTGGAATCTCATCTCACACGTCTATAGGGCTGTTCAAACCGCTCGGCGTTTGTCGTTCGCTCGACGCTCGTTCGGAAATTGCTCGGAAAATGCTCGTTCGATTTGACGCTCGGTTGTAAACGAGCCGCTCTGCTCGGTTCGGTTTGTAAACGAGCCAAGCATGAGCAAAGGTCCGCTCGGCTCGGTTCGGCTCGAATTAATATTTTTAGTTAGTATCTATATATACATTTACACATACATATATAAACATGTATATACACAAATATAAATTATACATATATACACACAAACCTATATTTATACAGACAGACATACATATATACTTAAATATAAATTAAATTTAAAGTTTTATATCTATTACTCTATTATATTTTGGTCAACTATATACAAATTTATAACTATATCTATACGTACTAACCTGATCACGCCAATAAAATAAGTAATATCAAATTTAAAATTTAAACCCTAAACACATAAACGACAGTTTGCTCATCGCCTCAATGTTTTATGTCGTTACCCTAAGTCAATCGTCTCTTGCTCTCAACGTCATTGATTGTGCAATATGATTATCGCCTAGTTGGCCACAACATTGTTATTCATAAGAAAAATACTATGCCATGAAATGTGCTTGTTTATTAAGACATAAAAACTTGAGACCCTACATTGTCACTATCTCTCTCAGCAAATTTAAATCGGGCAACACGGTTGTCCAAATCGCTCGAACTTCGCTCGCCGCTCGCTCGAAATATTTACTGCTCGGAAAATGCTCGCTTGATTTGTGGCTCGGTTTTAAATGAGCCGCTCCGCTCGGTTCGGTTTGTAAACGAGCCAAGCACGAGCAAAGGTCCGCTCGGTTCGGCTCGGCTCGTGAACAGCCCTACACGTCTACTTCTTACTAAAGCTCAGGAACACAATGTAATATGTATCACATACACACATAGGCACATAATCACATATTCACATAAACACATAAGCACGTAGAGCACAGAAACACGTAACCACATACGCACGTAATCACAGAGGCGCCTAATCATGTAGTCACAAGAGACACATAGGAGCATATAGAGACATGTAGAACATTCTGACTGCCTCAAAATACAGAAACCTATCATTCACAGTTCGTGAGTGTTCGAATATGGCATTCGCGCTTGATATACTGAGTCGTGTAGTATAAGCGTAGCATAAAGTCGTCCATAATTTAGTGATTTGGCAGCGTATTGAGATAGAAATGTAAGGCGAGTTGTGTGTGTCGATCGAAGTGAAAGCAAAAATCGACTAAATCTCCAAAATTTAAACACATAACAGGTACACACACATATAGCACATAAAATCGACGAATCATCAGAGTCGGCAGTTGCGGGCTCAGAATCGAAACACATAAAAATCGACAAATAGATTGTCTGCGGCTAGTAGACTTCGACTACCCAAAGTGGTTCAACTATTCTCAAGGATGCACAACAAGTCCTTGTTGACCTAATAGACTGTGCTCTATCACCGTCATGCGGTGAATGGCACACGCCCTTTCGGTTGTTTTAAGCACTCGAGTCCTTGGAATCTGTCAAAACTTTGGTGAGAGTTTTGTAAAAATGACGGAACTAGTTGTCAAGGTCAGGGTTTCACCCCTAGCTTAACAACTTCATCCCTGTTTTTTATAAAATAGAGGAGATTATTCATCAAAATGCGGATTACACTCCTGATTTGGCATAATTCTCCCTGTTTGTAGATAGAATGCGGGTTGATTAAGCAACTTTAGTCGAGAGTTTGCGGTTTTCACACCTATTCTCAGCTTAGTTACTCTTTCATAGTTGAAAATTCGAGTGCAGTGCTAGTGTAGCATAAGCGAGAATAGTGAGAAACGGTAAGCTCATACATAATCCCTAACGGATATGCACAAGTCGGTCTGTTGGTTCCTAACTATAGACTAGGTATCTAAGACATCGACCCGGACTAGGTCGTGTCTTGCCTAATTCCCTATAGTTATGGCTCTGATACCAATCTGTCACACCCCAACCGATGGCGGAATCATCGGAGCATGGCACTGAGCGAAACAGATTGTCCAAAAGTTTCCATAACAATTATCATTACTATTCAATTTAAAATAACATGTCTCAAACAGTAAACAAAATATTACAGACAAAATCCAGGCAAATATTCTATTCCGACAACTCAGATTTCAAAATAGAGCAATTGTTTATCTGCTTCTAGAGACCCTTGATTTAGTTACTACAGACAACTATTTATTGGGCTCTAAAGCTTTATTCTAGCTTCAACTTCCTACCATGTGTGCATCCTAAGCACCTGTCACATACGTTAAAATAAAGTCAATACATATAATGTAAAGGTGAGCATACAAGTTTGATAATAGCATATAGAGTTCGAATTCGTTTACGCATAACCAGCACGTACACATAGTGAAATGACGCACATTAGTTATCGACATAGATCCATCGATACCAATGACTGCGGGTTGACTGCCCGAGGCAGTTCGCAATACATGATTAACACCGTAATCCATGCAAGTAATTGTCCTTAACAACCCCCGTGTGAACGGGTGTTGAGTCCAAACTATAGTACTATCGTTGCTAAGGCAGGTAGACAACATTCCATGTGTAAACATAACAAACAAGCATTCATAAGCCACGTATAACATGCATTAACGGTTAGCGTTCAAATAGTTTTGAGTAGTGTGTTTGAGGTGATTTGAATAGTTGTAACTTATGTAACACCCAAAAGTGCATAAAGCAAAAAGGGATCGAGTATACTCACAGCGGTTGATGGATTGAAGGGAGCGCTTAGCGAGTAGGGTTAGCCTGAATAGTTTGATAGCATAACGATAAGTGACGCGTAAAACGATGCAAAGTGTTGGAGAGTCGGACAGCTGGTCGATCGGACGGCTGACCGTTCGGTTGACAGTCCGCTCGGACCGCTGTCCGGTCGGTAGGCCGGTCGGATGGCTGTTCGAGGGGATTGTTTCTTCCTTTGAGAAGGATGTGTTTGTGTATGATGGTTTGACTTTTGAAGTTTTCGTTGTAGCATTTGAAAACATTGAAGTACCTTTACCCTTCAGGTCGGTCGATCGGACGGCAACCCGATCGGTTAGGTAGTTTAATGAATTGTAGTGATTTGCTTTGGATCGGACATGTGTTCGATGGGACAGGTCAACAAGTCAAAAACTTAATGATTTGTTGACCGATCGGTTGGCAAGTCAACAATAGTCAACAACTTTGAATGAAATGCAAGGTGTGGTGCAGTGGATCGGATAACTGATCGAGCAAACACTAATGTTGTTCGATCGGACAACATGCATGAACAACTACGACAAATTCTTAGCAAGGTGTCACCTGATCGGACGGCTGTTCGATCGGGTGGCACTCCTAGTGCATCGAACTTGTGGAAAAATCGATTAAGTGTTGAAGTATAGTATCTCATGATCCGAAGAGTAATCCGATCGAACGGTAGTTCGATCGGACGACAGTTCGTTCAATACTTGTCTTCAAAATAAATTGATTAAGTGTGGGACCATGTGTTAACCGATCGGCTGGCCAGTTGATCGGCTGACTCCCCGATCGGCTGGCTGTCCGTTCGGACAGCAGTCCGATCGGTCAGCACCCTGACCTGATCAGCCTATTCGTCTAACACTTGGTTATTCTATTTGTTTGTCATTTTATTGAGGTATTTTGGCAACGAGTCGAACCATAGATCCCTCGTCCTTACTTGGTTCCCCTGGTCGGACAGGAATCACCCAAATCCGGCTGGTGAACTGTTCGGAACAGAGTTTATCGTTTAACCCGAAATCGGTTAACCTTGTGGATAGAATCCGGATCTTGAGCCATGCAACCCCCAGAGTGAGTTGTAGGTCGGCACAGGCTCCGTTTCTATCGGTTTGAAGGCATTGAGTGAAAAAGAGTTGAAAGAAAGTTGGAAAATCCATCTTTCAATCCTTTTCACCGTGTATATGTTTAGATCTATGAAAGATCTTTGTTTGTTTATGTGGAAATGGGCTAGATCCAAGTTATTCTTGGTGGGTTGAGGCCAAAACATGAAGTTCTTCAAGAACCCTTGATGACATCATCCTAGAACACTTGAATCTTGATGATTTCACGGTTAAAAGTTAAGATTTGAAAGTTAGAAAGGTGTAGGAGTGCGAGTAGATTATGAAAGTACAAGGTTTAGGATGAAATCTTACCTGGATTGAGAGAAATCGGAGAAAAGGTGAGGAACACGAGCTGGTCGGACAGAGGTTTCCAAAAGTGGAAAGGATGACAATGACAGGGATATTTATAGGATGCCAAAAGGGGAAAGTGCTGGCCGATCGGCCAGGTAGCTCTATCGGACAGCCTGTCCGATCGGACAGTAGTCCGTTCGGCTGGCTGTTCGATCGGCTGGTAGCCTGATCGATCAGCTGCACGTTTTAAGTGTTCGGTGTGACGATTTTTGATATTTCGATTTCGGTTGCGAGCGGTTTGATACGATAGGGTTTCCTAGTCAAATTACTTTTAATCCCAACCACTCATATCTTGCGTTATCCATTCTCCACTAATTATCATAATTCGATTGTGATTCGAGTTCGATGTCGATTGAGTTCGATTGCATTTCGATTAATTACCACAACATAACATAAATAAACATGCACAGGTAACACGTAAGGCACACACACACGTATAACAATATTCCAAATGCGTATTTCGAGTTGAGATTCGATTCGATGTCGATTTGATTAGCATACTTTGATTATTGTTTAGTTAACTTTATCGCATTGTTACTTCCTACAGTTCACAGTCGTAAGTCGATTAGATGGCGATTGTAATACGTCGATTGTTGTAATTATCGACACTTACTCCACATAATACAACTAAATTAAACACATAAAAGAATTCTCTACAAGTCGAGTTGCGCGAAATCGGTCGTTGACTTTGACCTTGACTTTGACTTTGACTTCCCGAAAACACGGGGTGTTACAGGTACAATGGTGGATGGTGATGTGATAGAAGAGGTTATAGATCTTCCGGAGCAAGAAACTGAATATTTGAACCGAGCGGAAGACATAACTCCGCGAGACGGGTCAGAGCCAAAAGAAGCCCAAATTCATATATATCCTTCTCCTATACTTATCACTCCAACCAACAAAGTTGGGGATGAAGGTTCGGGCATAAGGATTCGAAGGGTAGCGTTGCAAGACCTTGGCCAATTTGTTAAGAAACGACTCAAAGCTGCTTAATACGCATGCCGCGTAAAATAAAAAGAGAGTGGATTCGGCATGCCAACTACCGAGCGTATGTTGGAAACTCGGTAGGCAAATGTGCACTTCGACCACCATGAGAGGCAAATCAGGTATGATTGTTGTAGAGTTTGTACTATTATTCGTTTTATTTTATTTTCTTAGTTAAATGAACGTTGTGGGTGTGTTCCCTATATAACCCTCACGAGACCTCTCGTCCTCCCGAGCTATTGGGAGGTTTAAAAGGGCTTGTTGCATAAGCTAAATGCAACCGTGATTCCCACGAAAGTGAGTTAGGTTTGTTGTTATTGTACATCATTTTTCCACATAAATCAAAGTGAAATAACGTATGGCTTGGTAATGTTTTCATAATAGTGGTAGAACTAGGTAACTAACAAATTTTTATGGTTGTGAGAAGCACGCTTCTACACAAGGGTTAAGATTTGTAGGTACATCATGTTCGTGAGATGACCATTTTTATTGAAGAATGAAGAGCATACGAGGAACGAGCAAAAAACCAGGTGCGACACGTTTCTTTTTATCTTTGATCTCTAGTTAGCAAATAAGTGGAACGTAAATTGTATTTTATTTCCAGGGTGAAATTTTGGGTGAAATTAACGATGTCACATTCCTTGTGCGTTTTAAAAACTCTAGTTTTTACACATTGAGGACAATGTTTTCCTTAAGTGTGGGGATGGGGGAGTAAAAGTTTTTTCGATTTTTGGCCCGTTCATTTAACACTACACATTGAGGACAATGCTGACCTCAAGTGTGGGGATGGGGGAAAATTTTCAAAAAATTTTCAAAATGTCTTTGTTTGAAGCAATCTAAAAAGCACAATTAACTAAGTCAATGAGGGATGACACAACCTATTTGGTCTTTTGTCATGGTCAAGTTCAAATGATTAAACATGTAGGGTATTTAGCGGGTGGTTATTTGGGAATAATCCGCCTAAGAAACTAGTACATTATGCATATCACATACCATACCATTTGTACGTGAGGTTTTAGGCCACTTTTACATCATAGATATACATACATACATACATACATACATACATACATACATATATATATATATATATGAATACAACTTTTGATACGTTTGAGACCATAGACCGAATACAAGCACGAGAATGATTAAGGCATTAGGTGAACCTTTTCCGTTAAAACCATTTATCTATCCTTACCCAAACAAATCCCCTAGTCGCCCACTTTGAGCCTAACCCTTTCGTTTGACAACCCATTTAGCCCACAACCATTAAACCTTTTCTTTTAAACCCATGTGATGAAAATTCGATTGTATGATTATTTGTTTGTATAGTTGTGTTTGCAAAAAAAAAAAATGCAGAAAATGTTGCGAAAAAAATAGAGATTCATTAAAAAAATAAAAAAATATGAGTTATTAGTTGTTGAATAAAAAAAATCGTTGCCTTGTAGTTGATGTCTATAGTTAGTTTTGTTTATAGTAGTTGCTTTGTAATAAAAATCGAGTTTTCATCACCTTACCCACTTTAAAATATCCTATTTCCTACCCTTCGCCTAGCCCCATTACAAACCTTCAAAGACCTTTTTACTTGTGCTTAGTATTCGTATTCGGTGGTGGAGAATGATTGAGTTGCAAGCATATGCGGTACGTGTTCTAATCGAATTTGAGTGATTACTTAAAAAGTGCTAATTCATTATCTAATTAGCCAATTTTAAACCGAGTGGAGAGAACATTGTGAGGGATGTGCATGGTTCATTGGTTTCAAGGGCGGGTTAATCTTGGATAACCATTCTTATATGATTAATCATTTAGTGCTAAATATGTTGAAAATTTTAAAAAGTTTGAATCGGGTATGATATTAGACCTTAACTTGAGTCTCGGGAATGGGACGTGTGTTTCTCGTTCGACCCACGTGAAAGTGAAAAGCAGATTTGCTTGAGGGCAAGCAAATGACAAGTGTGGGGATGTGATGGGTTGGTAAATTTCTAAAGCTTAACGTGTTTAATTTTACCGATTTGTGTGAAATTGAGTTTTAGAATACACTACTTTGAGATGGTTTGTATTTTGCAGGCCTTGACATGTTTAAGGTGTATTTTGGAAGCTTAATGGAGATTGGGAATGAAGTTAGGAAGAACGGGAGCGAAAAACGAAGCTAAACGGCGAAAAACCGGACAAAGACTTCAGAGACCGGAGTCCCAGACGCCCAGACGCTGGTCCCCAGCGTGAATTTGGGAAAACTTTAGTTAAAATCCATTTTCGAGTATCTAGCTACAGAGACTCCATTCTGGACGTCCAGAGGCGATTCTAAGAGATTTTTGAAGGTTCCATTTGATCTATTCTCATATTCCATCACGTTTTGAAGATCAATCATAAACCATGAGTGGCTAATTTCCCCAAGATCGTCCCCGAGTGAAAGATTGTTAGTTTCTAGGGTTTGTTTTTCATGTTTTGGTTTGATACAAACATTTGTTAATCTTTGATTGAAATTGTGTGAATCATTTGTTGGTATTGCTTTGAACTCGAAATTGTTAAGTTTTCTTGCAACATTGACGTTGAGAGATGATTGCTACCATTAAGTTGTGATTTATGCTAGGGTTTGGTTTTTGTTCTTGATTAATAAAGCATACTATTGTCTCATATTATGATGGTTATCTTGCACCGGTTGCGTATGATAGACGATTGTTGATGTCTAAGATTAGGATTTCAAATTAACAAACTCAAGAAATCATTGGTGTTCATAAAATAATCAAACCACTCATGTTAAATAACTCTAGATACTTATTAATCCGAAACCCGGGCGTGACTCGTTTTCTCATATAGTATTTTTAACTAATCAATTAAGTTTTGCAATTTTAGTTAATAAACCGTTGTTTTGGATAATAGCAATTTGTCGATTCACTCCGACTCTTTTTAAACCAAACAAACAAAGAAAATTAGCAAGCTTCATAATTACTTTGTACATTTTTGTAAATAGTCTAACTAATCGAACAGGTCGTGCGATACCGACCATATGCTCTTCGTGGATACGATATCCGACTTACCCTAGCTACCTAGTTAATTGGGTTTTTGACTGATCGGGACGACACGGTCATGTCACTTATACTCCAAGTCGTTTGCATAGAATGAAGTATCTGGTGCAACCCCGTCTATGACATCGTCGAATAGATTCGAGGACATTAAAACTGCAATGTCATTGTTCGCAGCAGCCATGCCAAAGTACGCATGCCAAATCCATAAATCTTGAGAAGCGATCGCTTGTAATATTAGGGTTGGACCATCGTGGTCACCACGATGGTGTTGCCCTTTCCAAGCGGTTGGACATGCCGCCCAATCCCAGTGCGTGCAATCAAGACTACCCAACATTCCAAGAAACCCATGTATGCGCTGATGGGCCTCGTATAGAAGTGGAACGTCGGCTGCGGTTGGCATCCTCAAATATCGTCTCCCGTACAGAGAGATAACACCTAATAAACTAGTGTTAATAAAAAATAATAACGATGTAAATAAAAATAATAAATAATAGTGTTAATAAAAATTACTTTCACTAAAATTTTCAAGAGACTCACGTCACATTCTTGACGACATCCTTAAATATTCATCCCACGCATCACTTGCTGTGCCGTACGCTAGTTGCCTAATTGCTGCGGTACACTTTTGTAGTCCAGAGAAACCAACTTTGCGACTTGCACTTACCCTTTGCGTGAAAAAAGGGGATTCGCCCGCAAGATCATTGGAAATTTTAACGAATAGTCGTCGGCTCATACGAAACCTACGCTTAAACTGAACATCATCGTACAAAGGAGTTTTACAAAAATAATCTTGCACTAGACGTTCATGAGCAGCTAACCGATTCCGTTCAAGAGGCGGTTGTCTGGTACGCGATGCAGAGGATTCGGCTTCTTCTCACAAATAATTAATCGCCTCCTGCGTTATGGCGATAACCATATCGTCAAGAACACCGTCAGATAGATGAGGAGATCGAAGAAGACATTTTTTAGTTGTGATTGGTGTGTGTTTTAGTTGTGATTGGTGCGTATTTTGGTTGTGATTGGTGAGTTTTTTAGTTTATGATAGGTTTATATATATAATAGAATAAAAAGTTTTTTTTTTTTTTTAATAATAGACCGTTTGGCAACGGTCAAATTTGACCACATCTCCTCGTTCAACGCGAAACATGCCCGTTACCATGATAGCGAGCCATCTATAGCGCCCCATGTTCATTTGCAGGGTGTGGGTGGATAGCGCCCCTGGACGCTATAGATGCCAAGCTGGCGGGGGTGGCGCCCCCACACCCTCCGGCCTTATCATTTTGGTATGAACACGACCCCTGTAGGGAATAATGTTTTTATTCTAAAAGAGTGTATGAGTTTATTTTGATCGTGCACTTGCTTTATTTGGTTTACTTTTCTATTTTTATGCCATCATCTAATAATTTAAACCTAATTTTAGGTTAGTAAAGCTAATATCGCCTCATCTAGTGTTTTGGAACTTGGATTGTTTAAAAAGTTTGTGGCTCGGAGCTTGCTTCGAAAAAACTCGTTTGACATGGCTCGGTTTATAACTGGGCCAAACACCGCTTGGATTATTTTACCTTTAATATATTTTATATTTATTTACATATAATATTTTACATAAATTTAGTTATCATTTGTAGGTAGTTAAGCGTGTAGTTAGATACTATAAGATATTTGGGGTTGATTAGAATGTTAATGAACTTATATTTTATTATTAAAAAATAACCACTTGCAGTTCCAACTATTGACATATTGATCGGCAATGGACCCTGACTAACAGAACCCTCACGTTGTTGGTCTCCAGTCGCCGGAAAGCCGTTTTTGGCCAGAAAAAAGTTTCTACAGGTCCAATCTAAGGTTACAAAGAGGGTTGGGACGAAAATGTTGAGTTTTTCGGCAAAAAAAAATTGAGTTTTCTTGCCAAAAAGAAATTTTCCGACAAAAAAAGAGTTTTCCGGCGACCTCAATAACTAGAGCTTTTACTAGAAAAAAGTTTCTAAAGGTCCGTAATAAGGTTACAAAGAGGTTTGGGACGAAAATGTTGAGTTTTCCGTCCAAAAACGTTTACTGGCGACCGGAGACTAACGGCGTTAGGGTTTTGTTAGTTAGGGTCCATTGGAGGCCAATATATTAATAGCTGGGACTGTCGGTGGTTATTTTTGAAGTTGAGACTGTTGGCAGCCAACGACGAATAATTAAGATTATTAAAAGAGTTAAATGCTATTTTAGTCCCTGTGGTTTGAGCCATTTTGCCAGTTTAGTCCAAAGGTTTCATTTTTAACCTGTGGGTCCAAAAAGATTTCACAGTTGCCATTTTAGTCCACTAGGTTAACTTCATCCATTTTTTCTGTTAACGAGAAGGCCAATTCGGTCATTTTATATGGCTGAATTGCTCTTTTAGTTAACAGAATTACATACAAAATGACCAAATTGGCCTTCTCGTTAACAGAAAAAATGGATGAAGTTAACCAAGTGGACTAAAATGGCAACTGTGAAACCTTTTTGGACCCACAGGTTAAAAATGAAACCTTTGGACTAAACTGGCAAAATGGCCCAAACCACAGGGACTAAAATGGCATTTAACTCTTATTAAAATCTTATATTCCTATTGATAACATGGAGGATGCTGGAAAGTGATTATGGGAATTCTATACTTCTATAGAACTTCTAGGGTCTGTCTGGTATGACGTAATGGAATAGATGAGGTAATGAAATTGACAAAGGAATGAAATGGATCACTACATTCCATAGTCTTGTTTGGTTACCATGCAGAAAAGGAATAAATCATTACCTTGTGTTGTTTGGTAGGTAAGAAAAGAGGAATAAATTAAATCGGAGATGGGTGGTGATGGTGATCGGTGGCGGCTAGTGGCGGTGGCAGCGATGGGTGGCGTTGGTCGGTGGTAGTGGTGGTGGGTTGCGGTGGTCGTGGGTGACAGTTGTTAGCGGTGGTGGCGGCGATGGTCGAGGTTGGCGGTGGTCTGCAGTGGCAGGTGGCGATGATGGTGGTTGATGGAGGTGGCGACGACAGTGGGTGGTGGTGGTCAACGGTAGCGGGAGGTGGCCGCAGAGGAGGGCGGTAGTGGTCGGGGTGGCAGTGGTCGGTGGTGGCGGGTGGCGGCGATGGTGGTCGATGGTGGTGGCGACGGGTGGTGGTGGTGACGACGACGGTGGGTGGTGGTGGTCGTCGACGGTAGCGGGTGGTGGCAGCGGAGGATGGTGGTGGTGGTCGGCGGAGGGTGGCGGTGGTGGTCGGCGGAGGGTGGCGGTAGTGGTCGGGGTGGCGATGGTTTACGATGGCGGGTGGCAGCGATGGTAGTCGATTGCGGTGGCGGCGGGCGGCGGAGAACGGTGGTGGTGGTGGTCGGCGAAGGTTGGTGGTGGGTGGTGACGATTGCAGGTGGTGGTGGTGGCAAATGGTGGAGGTGATAGGCTGTGTTTGTGATGTAAGTTGAGAGAGGGAATGAAATGGAAAAAAAAAATAGGAGTTGATGGAAAGAATTTGAGGGAATGAAATGACTTATGTAATGGGTGATTCCATTACGTTGACCAACCAAACACACTTTTTTTCATTCCCCCGCAATAGTTCATTCCATTCCATCTCCCATTCCTGCATACCGAACACTACCATATTGTTTTCATTGGGCCATCGCAATGAAAAGAAAAATTAATGAACCCAAGGTAATGGGCTGCAACGAAGATTTATTTGGGTTGACTTGGTGGGCTTATACGGACCGAGTCCGAGACAACAACATAAAACAAAGTAATATAAAGCAAATGATGGATTAATTATTTAGTTCTCGGGCTGAATTAAAGGCCCATACGAAAAAAATGAGGATTTGAGGGGCCGGCTGATCGGAAATTGGGATCACACAACATAGTATGTCCACTTGTGCTTAGACATGATCTTTAAGTGCTTGAAGTATTTGATAAATCTCAATATGAAGTTTTCAAAAGTCAGTTCATCTAGAATAATAAAAGAACTACGCGTTAATCAGACTTGACGAGTCATATAAACTTTTCCTTCGTTGCTATGTTATAAAATTACAAAATACGCGTACTTAGTATGCATCATACTAGAAGGATAACACACCATATGTATGCATTGTGGGTTGGAAAGACCTTCAAGAATCCATTGTTTAACAGTCTACATTTACAAGACATGCATATATGTGAGACTTCTTTCAAACAAGAACTCATAATATCAAATACATTTTAGATAGCACTCATTTAGAGATCTATTATTTCTATAACCCTACCATGAATACAATAATGCTAGTTGGTACGTTAACCTATTAAAAAAGAATTTTCTAATAAATAGAATAAGTGGGAACAATGTAGAACTTAAAGAATTGCGAGAACCACAAAGATGCACAACTCGAATTCGACACTAGTAATCGATAAAAAGTATTTGTGGTGCATACTAAAACACAAATGAACATAGAGATACTTGCCATGTTTGATACCAATTATGGGAGATGATTGATTAACTTCCTAATAGTGACACTAACATGTAGCAAATGAATCTTTAAGATGAAGATCAAATAGTATACACACTTAGGACACAACTAGGAGTATGATATTTATCTTAACCCATGTTTAAATTGATTAGACTATCTTTTGTCATAGTCACTTGTTGCCAAGTGTCAATATGACAAATCCATAAGCGAACACAAGTTGTGATATCTTAGCCAGAGGATTTTGAGGAGTGGTCTAAGTGTCTAACAGATTTTTTCACATCTAATGTATGCTAAAAGAACATGCAAGATTTTAATAAGTGATCAAAATGTCTTGAGATAATTGAAAACCAAAACACTGTGATGTTTCAAGAATCCAATGGTAGTGTGAAAGAATTCCTACTTTCATACATTGGTTTTAATATTGGTCATTAACAATAACATTCCTACCAAACAGAATGAAATACAACTAGTCATGAAACACTTGAAAAAAAAAACAAATGAAGAAGGCCTTGATTTATTATACACTCACAGGAACAATAACCAAGTAATAATTAACGCAAATAATAATCGTATGACATGCCAATTCAAATCTTGCATAAACTCATCGACCATGACAATGAATCATATAAGGCATGTTCACAATACATGTCCTAAAATAACATCATAAAAGTTGAAATAAATAGCAAACCAACAACCCCACTTGAAGTAATCTTACCCGCACCGTTTCCACCAGGGGTACTTCCTGCAAAATGCACAATCACATTAACAAAATGGTTAGAGTAAAGATCTAAAAACACTCCAGACAATTCAATTAGATGTACATGACACATATATTAGAAGTAAGAACATAAAAAGATCTAAAAGCATAAAAAAATGTTCATAAGTTGATAGAAAATTCAAATGCGGCCACATGACACCTGGATACCGCTATATATTGGGATGACTATCCTCTTTTGAACTAAACTAACTTTGAGAATAAGGAAACCAATCTACGCATTTAGACTAATAAAATGAAAGATCAAGATTAAGTAGAACCGACACATTTAGATTAATAAACTGAAATATCAAGATTAAGGTGGTGTTTGTTTTTGAAGAGGTAAAAGGTCTGCAGTCTGCGAACCACATCTGCAGGCATCTGCAGGAGAAGAGGTGGACCAAAGGTCTGCAGTCTGCAAGGAGAAGAAGGTTTGTTTTTTTATTCTACAAAAAGATCTTCTCAACACACACAAACACACACTTTAAACACACAAACCTCTTGTTCTCTCTCTCTCTGCATCACCACCGCCACAACCATCTGCCTCACCAAGCACCACCACCACCACCATCTGCCTCACCAACCTCCTTCCTCCCCCGAAACCCTAATTTCACCACGAAGCCAAGCACCACCACTTCAGCCGCCGTCAACCACCTCCACCGAACCCCTAATTTCATCATCTTCAAGGGTTTCGATTTGGGGGTTTCTGAAGAGAGAGAGAGAGATCGAGGGAGGAGAGAGATCCAGAGAGAGAGAGAGAGAGTACGAGGAGAGAGAGACGGCGGTGGTTACGGTTCCTGTGACAACGGCGGTGATGATGATGATCGATGAAGATGTTGATGAGATGATGATGATGATCGATGAAGATGATGACGATGATGTTCGATGATGATGATGATGATAACAGATGATGACGTCGATTTTGATGGTGGAGGTGATTGGGGGTGTCGGGTGGAGGAGATGGGTGAACGTGGGGGTGGCGGTGGTGGCGGAGATGTGATGGTGGAGGTGGTGGCGGGGATGTGGGGGTGGAGGTGTAGAAGAAGAGGTGAGAAGAGGTAAAGGTCTGTGCCAAGAAGACTTGGGTCAATGTCTGTGCCAAGAAGAGGTCTCGCAGACCTTTTTTAATGAAAGGTCTGCGAGAAAACAAACAAGCTGCAGACATGAAACGTCTGCGCGACGCAGACATAAGTGGCCAGAAGTGCTTCTGGCCAAAAAACAAACACCACCTAAGTAAGCATGGAAAGTTCATATATGAATGAAAGTGTGCATTGTTGGTGATTTTAGTGTTATCATGGACATTGTTTGTTTTTACAGTTAAGCCACCCCATGCCTACACTTAAAGACCTTACCTAGACTCCCATTTCTTTTTAAGTATCAAAGTGACTCCACTATCTTTCATCTGAACCTTGCCTTCATTATCAACAAAGTTCATCATCTTATAATTCAACAAGTCTTCCGCACTTTTCATTGATCCATTCATAAATGCCTTTCGCAATGCAAATTGGGTGGATGCCTCTATGGCAAGCAGTCTATAAGTGGTTATTCCATTTGTCTTGGCATGATTGTCACCACAAGGACTTTCGTCGAACAACACATTTAGATCATCCGTAGAGTATGAATGCAAAGCCCTTGTAGAAACACGGACAAAACTCACCTAGCTTGGTGTGACAACTTTGATGCAACTTAGATCTATGTTAGTCTAGCTTTTCATTAGAAGCATTTCACTAGACCACTGAATATGTTAAGATTGACTTTCACTTTGTCCTAGAATAAATAACAGACCAAACTTCTATCTTAATTTCATATCAACAAGTGATCAACTTGTGTATGCATGCATCAAGCCTCTTCTTACACCTAGATAAGAGTTCTTATTATCTAAGTTACATGTATTTACACATCCTAAGTTTATGGAATGTATGAGGGTGTAAATACTCAAGCTTAGATTTAACCAAACTAAGTATCATGAACTCTAGGGTTTAGGGTCCTCTACTATTGTGTCTATATATGTAATGTAATATGTATCATCCATTATTCAATATACCAAGAAATACTGCATACCTCCATAGGGGTAGAATATGCTTGTGCCTTGCATGTGTAGAGAGAAAGTCAATAAATAGGATTTTCCTAAGATACCCCTTACACTCCTCTTTTTTCCTACATTTTCATCTTAAACATTGATTTGAAAAATGAATGGTTAAAATTACTTCTCATTCTACTTAGACAAAATGAACTTTTCATTTGATCTTACCCCTGTAATATGTATCATCCATTATTCAATATACCAAGAAATACTGCATACCTCGATAGTGTCATTCTTTAGGGTGTTAGGAGTGGTTAAACACTTGAGAGTGACAAACTAAAAAATCAACCAATCAGAGTGCGCCACGTCAATCAGTGAAAATTGTTTAAACTTTGGTGAAAAGTGTTGGCAATGGTTTAGACATTTAGTGAAGTGGTAAACTTTAAAAAAAAAAAGGTGTGATTGGTTGAGATTGGAATGGACCCCACCCCACACTACCCTCTCTCTCTCCTTCCTCCCTTCCCCGCGTCGGCATGCCCTCCCCGCACCCACCCCTCACCGCCTCGGCAAAGGGTTGGCGGCGGTGTTTGCCGCGCAGCAAAACCGTTTGCCGCACCCTTTGCCGATACCACTCCTAACACCCTTATCAATAAACTTTCTCAAACTTGTCCTCATTTCGATATGGAATTAAATTAGAAAATGAAAAAAAAAAAGAGCAACTTTTTTAAAATTTTATTTACTAAGGGTAGAAAAATTACCATTTTTCATACCTATTTATATGGGGAGAGAGTATAACATGTGCTCATTGCTGAAACAAACATGATTGAATGAGGGTTGTTCAAAAAGTTTGCGACTTGCACAAGATCAATCTTTTATAAATGAGCTTAGCCGAGGTGGTCTAGGTTTAAAATTTCAACTTGTTAGAGTAAATGAACTAAACCGGCTCACTTGACTTTGAGCCCGCGCACTTCCTAAAGCTTGTTTGATTCAACTCGTTTACGCCCCCTCCATGAGATACAAAATAATTAACTAACTAGAATTACGACCCGCCGCAATGCGGCGGGGATTCTTTAGTTATAACTAAGTCGATTTAGGACGCGCACGTTATGTTGAACCTTTCAAACGGGAAAAAAATAGACGATGTAAAAACGTTCACCCACACATGTACGTTGCGTCGTGTTAACTCGCAAAATTTAGAACGAAACGTAAAAACGTTAAACCAAAGACGCACGTTTCGATGTGTTTAGTCACAAAATTTAGAACGAAGCATAAAGCGAAAAATTTGCGGAAAATGAAAATTATAAAGGGCCAAAGTTGAAAGTAAAAAAAGTTGTGAGCATAGATTGCAAAAGATAAAAAGTTTTATGTTAAAAGTAAAAAAACAAATAGTTTTGCGTTAAAGGTAATTTATGAAATACATTTGGGTGAAAAGTAAAAAAATCAATTTTTTTTAAAAACCCTCAAAGCCAAGGTTACAACAATCATATGCATAACCATTTTTTCTTTGAAAAACTCCCAAATCCAAGATTACAACACATAAGTAAAAAAAATCAAAGTGGTTAAATTACAAAAGATGAAAACTTTTGAATTAGAAGTGAAAAATCAAATTAATCAAAGGGGTTAAATTGTATAAGATGAAAACTTTTGAAATAGAAGTGAAAAATCAAATTAATGAAAGGGGTTAAATTAACAAAGATTAAAACTATAAACTTAAATTGTCAAAGATTAAAACTTTAAGGTTAAAAATGAAACAAAGATTAAAACTTGAAACTTAATTTTTTTTTTGTTCTACTATTCCAAATTTTTACTCACAATACTAGTTTCATAAATCATTATAATTAACATCTTTTTTATAAGTTACATCGAGATAGTTGGTAAACGGGCAACAAGCTGCGTCGCTACCCCTTTTGAATTCAAACCGCCCAACACATTGAATGAGTCATTCTAACATAATTGATGGCTCAGAAATTTCCCAATGAAACGAATAATAATAAAACTTAAATTGACAAAGTTTAAAACTTTAGGGTCATAAAGGAAAATTCCAATTTTTTTTGAAAAGCTCCCAAAGCCAATTGTACAACTCTCATATGCATAAATTAGTTGCTTTTTAATAAGGTTATAATATCCGTCTATAAAGAAGTTACCATTTTAGCCATGTACAATAAAAAGTTTACAAAGTAAACCCTTGAAATATATGATGGTTGAGTGGGGCCCAGAGGAAAATAAAACAAACTTTGGTCAAATTCAAACCGCCCAACACATTGAATGAGTCATTCTAACATAATTGATGGCTCAGAAATTTCCCAATGAAACGAATAATAATAAAATTTAAGTGTAAACAGAAGGTGAGGAGATAATGGCATTACCTGGTGGAGGTTGAGTGCTGGATCCACCTGGAGCTTGAGCTGCATAAACATTAGTTAATTTAATAAAGAGTTAAATGCCATTTTAGTCCCTGTGGTTTGGGTCATTTTGCCAGTTTAATCCAAAGGTTTCATTTTTAACCTGTGGGTCCAAAAAGGTTTCACAGTTGCCATTTTAGTCCACTGGGTTAACTTCATCCGTTTTTTCTGTTAACGAGAAGGCCAATTCGGTCATTTTATATGGCTGAATTGCCCTTTTAGTTAACAGAATTACATACAAAATGACCGAATTGGCCTTCTCGTTAACAGAAAAAACGGATGAAGTTAACCCAGTGGACTAAAATGGCAACCGTGAAACCTTTTTGGACCCACAGGTTAAAAATGAAACCTTTGGACTAAACTGACAAAATGGCCCAAACCACAGGGACTAAAATGGCATTTAACTCTTTAATAAAATAATTAATTATGACATCTGTATAATTAATAATTTATACACGTTACAGAGTCAAGTTTTGTTTTTTTAACGGCAAAGTTGGACTGTTGACGGATCACTGGAGTATCATCGTGTCACCAGCGGAACCATCCGATCATATCTATTCCCACTAGGCATAACGCCTATATAGTATACACCAATTTAAGAGGAAACCCAATAAATATGGGAAAACCTCAATCGAACCCGGGACTTATTGGTCCCAAAGCCTTATCCCGCCCTCTAGATGCCACTAGGCTATAAAGCCATGGGCAGAGTCAAGTTTTAAGCGCTGAATCAGATCCAGAATGATGAATCAAAAATCTGATTTAGGAAAGCTATTACTGGTTTACAGGGGTGTTTGGACCGGACAGATAACCAAACTGGACCGGACCGGACCTGTAAACATTTATTACTTATTTTTATTTGAGTAATATAAAGTTATGTATATTCATGAAATATAATTATATTATATATTTTTATAAAAAAAATTAAAACCAGAAATTAAATTTATTCAATCTATGTAAAACACAACGAAAATTAATATAATATAATATAATATAAAGATTTTACATTAACAGTGAAACCGAAAACCCAAGCCTTAAATTTTCGTCAAAACCCGCCGAACCAGACAGTAAACACCCTGATTAAAATGAATTAATTTCGTAACAATAAGAAAACTAACCAGTTTTACAGGCCGTGGTGTCGGAGGAGAGACCGCACAAGCGAGGGAGACGAAGAGCCTGCTGAACATCAATTCCAAGGCTGGTCAAAAACGACGGATTCTCATACAGACCGCACAGGCATTCTAGATCATTGGCAACCGCCTCCTTGATCGGATCACAGCAGGAGTTCGGAGGCGTTGTGGTGGAGTTGAGGTACTGAGCGCAGGGAACTAGCTTAGACGCACACGTCTGCGTCTGCGCCTGCGCCGTTGAAATCGACACCACCATCACCAGCAATGTTACCACCACAGTTATGGCTGAAGAAGTTGCCATTTTGCAATCTGATTTTTTTTTTGGAGAGGGTGGCGTTGAAAGTTGAGGAATTTAGTTGGTGCCGTTTGCCTTGTCTAATGTTTATTGAGACTAGAGGTGACCAATAAGGTAATAAATTGATAGGACCCACGAACCCGAGAAAAATATCGAAGCCGATCAAGAAACTATTTTTTGGAGTTGATCCTGGAAATTCTCCCTCCCATACTCTTGTTGTTTTAATAAAAAACAATGTTTACTCAATCCTAATTTACACCAAATTAAATCCTAAATTACTACTTGTTTGAAATTGAACTCAAAACCTCCCACAAATGAGCTAGCCCAACATTGGCGGTTATCATATTATATAGCCTTTGAAAATTGAGATTATTGACTAGTTACGTTTGTAATTTATTACACTTATTCCCATTGTGATGATGATAAATTTTAACCAAAGTTTAGGCTAGAGGGTATGGTGCCCATCCTCTCTTGGAGGATGATCCGCCACGTAGGCGCCACATCATAGTCCTCCCAAGGATTGTCCATCCCACAAAACTAGTGGAAATGGGAGGATGGTCCTAGATGATCCTACCCCACCACTTTTATGTTTTTTAATTTTTTAATCTTCTACTTTATTTATTAAACGGTCATATTCTAATAAACGGTCCCCACAATTTTTGGCATTTAGTGCCCGTCTCCAACGTCAAGTACTCGCCGGAGAGGACGGGGACCGGGCGGGGGGGGGGGGGGGGATGGTGTTCAAGCTGGCGCCGGTCCTCGACGCATGGGGGACGGTCCCCATACCGAGTAGCCTTATAATTTTGTTATGGTTTATGTACAAACTAGGGCCGTTCCAACGTTTTTGGAGGCCCTAAGCGAACTACAAAGTTAGGGCCCTATTAAATTGGTATAAAGGAATTGAGATTGAGATTTGAGACATTGAATAACGATAGCGATGATTTTTCCTAATCTTGGCCCTAATTTTGCTCAATCCACAATCAGTTTCACATTTGTTACTCAAAAGACGCCGCAAGTAACGAGGGTTGATGTGTTATGTGCGTGGACAATGCAGAATCCTAGTGTAAATCCTAAATTTTGGGTCTAGAAACGTTGTTTAAATGGCAAAAACAAATATAATATATGAAAGGAAATAAAATTGGAGGCCCTTGTTTTTTGGTGGTCCTAGACCTTAGACTAGGTTGATAAGCCTTACGGGCCGGCCCTGGTACAAACTAGTTTACTTAGTTTCTGCATGTAAATCTTCTCTTAGGCTATGTGTTAAAATTTAACTTTTTTTACCCTTTATCACTGACACGTCATAAAGTAACTGACACTTCATCACATCATTCTCACTCACTTTTTTCTCTACACCTTGTTAGACCATCCGTAGTGGTCAAGGGCGGACCTACCCACGGTCATTGGTGGGCGGGCGCACACCTTGAAAAAAAATTTAGTGTAAATTCAAGGCAAAAAACCCGACAACACCCTTTGAAAATATGGTTGAACTCCTCATCCGCACCCATAGCAAATAGTTCCTGGGTCCGCCACTGGTAGTGGTTCACCACCCTTTGGGGTGTTTTCCGCTATGCGGCATCCATATCAGCATCGGTGAAATTATTCAACTTTTTATTTAATTTTTCTGTGTTTGTTTTGGCAAACACAACTTTTATTTGATGATACCCCAATGATTACTATGGTTTTTTTAGTGATAAATCTATCTTATTTTTGTTGAACTTTCAAAACTACCTAGTATTAGTAAGATGTATAACAAAAATGACAAGATCACAACACCACGTATTAATTGAACTTATAATAAAAAAAATATTTTTATTTTATTAAATATATTAATTAATTTCCCACAAAATGTGAACATTTGCCGAATAGGTAGGTTTGAAGTATGAACTATGAACCAGAGTGAAGTAGACTTGTCGTCTCGGCGAAATGAATGATATGTGGGCCCAAGCCATCGTACACGGTTTCTTTCGTTTGAACCGGTCTTCCTTTGAAACTTAGAATATTGTAAGGTCAAAGTCTCCCAACAAATATAGTATAATAATTGTATTGTTTTTTTTTTATTTGATAAATACATTTTAAAGGTATAAGAACATGTGTAGTGAAGGGGAAGATAATGCCTTCACCCTAGGACGTTTTATGCTATGTGGCGATTCAGTCAGCAAAGAGGCATTATGGGGCATTATGTTAAAAAGGGTGTAGTGGGAATGTGGGTTATGAGGCATTATGCTAAAAGAGGGTTAAATATAATTAAATAAAAAAAACCTTCAAAAAATGTTATTGGCAAAAAACCGTCATATAATACCATTTTAGCGTTATTCAAAACACGCCGGTGGGGGTTTTTTTTTTGCGAAAACACGCCGGATCACACCAGAGGGGGTGGGGGGAGGACGTTTTGGGGAGTGTTTGGGGGGAGAAAACGTCAGATCACAACCCACTATAGGTGGTCTAATAATGAATGAAAAAGTCATTTGTGGAAGTTTAAATACCTATATGTGAAAAAAATAGGGAGTTGATAGGGTGGGCAACAAACTAAACAGGTTGATCAATGAGTTTTATCAGACGATTCGTGTGTTGATGGTTTTGTGGTTTGAACCAACTTCATATCTTTTTCGAAAAACATTTGTTTGTTCAAAGATAAAGTTGGTTTATGATCGAGATAAGTTGGTCAATGAGAGGCATGTATCAAAAGATAGATAATGATTGGAAATAAATGAAAATTAATTTTCCCCTAAAAGCCACATAAGACTGAGTGTAGTGGGGTAACCTGTTGAGTGGGCGTCTTGCGACACGTGGCGCCACGTCACATAAGAGGATTCTGACCAAAAAAAGGGTAGTGGGGCAACCTTGCTGGGTGGGGCGTCTTGCGACACGTGGCACCCATTTATTTTGTCTTTTTTATGTAAAAGATATAAAAAAAATCCTATTTTTTATAAAAGTCTTTTTTTACTTCAACCAAAATAAAAAAATACATCAACTAAAAAAAAAAAAATACTTCAACCAAAATAAAAAAATACATCAACTAAAAAAAAAATTACTTCAACCAAAATAATAAAATACATCAACTAAAAAAAAAATTACTTCAACCAAAATAAAAAAATTACTTCAACAAAGGTTATATTTTTCTCGAATTTCTTGCTTCATTTGCTCGGCTAAAGCGAGCTCGGCTCCAGTAAGGTTTGTCGTGTCGGTTGTTAATATTTGCAAATCAAGTGCTTTTTGACGACTTTCTTTCAGCTTTAGCTTTCGGTCACCGTGTTCTTTTTTTAAGTTGATCCGTTGTTGGCTCGTTTGCAACAACCCGTCTAACTTATTGGTCACTTTTTCGAACGTTTCGGTGTAGTCGATTCGTGCACCGCTAGAAGATGTTTGGGCGGCTTTTTTGGCCCTATCTCGGCCAACCGGTCGTTGTGGTGGTTGAAACGGTTCGGCCTCTTCATGTGGCTCTTCGTTGTCTTCCTCAATGTCGTTGAGATTTATTTGGCACCGAGCGTCCGAACCGGTACTTTGTTGGTCGTTTGAGGATGAGGTTTTTGACCGTTTAGCCGACGGTTGGCCACGACTTTTAAATGGATCGAAGGCGATGACTATGTGAAATTTCGAACTCCTTCTTAAAAATTTCCAAATAGCAAGATAAGGAAACGCCTTATTGTGTTCGGCTCGGAATTCATTTTGGGCGTTTGCTTGGAGCATCGCATCGTCGGAACCACTTTGGCGCACACGCGAGTTACTTAGGCGAGTGTATATTTGGTTGAAACTTTGAATCAAAGGACGCATTTTACGCCACTTCGCGCCGATACCATCGGCATCACGGTATCCTTCTTCTTGATCTTCCAACTTGAGGAAAAGGTTGTAAATACGAGACCAATATGTTTTTTCCTTTTGATAGTTACTACACTTCGGGTCTTCGGTTATTTCTAGCCAAGCCTTTGACAAGCTCATTTCCTCGTTGGAAGTCCATGGTATCGGTTTGGTTTTCAAGCGTTCTTCACCCGGTATTTTCCTCTTGTGCGAACGTTTCTTTTTTTGACCGACATCGAACTGGGTCTCCGGAACTTCTTCGTCACCTAAATCAACCACTAGATGGAATACAAAAAAAGTTAAAAAAAAAAACATATTCTTTACAAAAAAAATATCTAAAAAATTTATACCATTTTGTTGGCTCGATCCTCCAACGTTTTGAAAACCACCGGGTTGTTGTGTGTTCCAAGTGGTGAACCCCATATGTTGCGGTATGGGCGTATTGTTGTAGTATACTTGCGGTGTAGGGCTAGCAACGTGCATATTATTGAAATAGGCGTAAAAAGCGGGGTTATTTAAAACGTTTGGGTCCGTCAGATCGGGTTGTGGATTGGAAGATTGTGTATTTTGGTTGAAAGGAGGGATGTTGTGGGGATACATTTTGATGAGTTGATAGAAGATTGGTATAAATTTTGATGAGTTGATAGAAGATTGGTATAAATTTTGATGAGTTTGAGAGAAAATTGTGGTAAAAATGTGTTTGATATGGGGTATTTTATAAAGGTTGGATTATTAAAAAAAAAAAAAAAGCTTAGCCAACATAACCGTTGGCAACGGATATATTCAAATCAAAACATTTGAAATCGGGCGACGAGATTGAGACGGGCTGGAGGGGGTCGCCCCCCAAGTCGCCCCCGGGGGCGGTGTTCCAGGCGACTTGGGGCGACCTGGGGGTGGGAGTCGCCCCACTACACTCAGTCTAAATGAAAGAAGACCGGACCATTTCATGATCGAGGTCGCTATCTAAGACTAAAGGGTATGGTGAGGCTCATCCCCACGAGGATGAGTCGCCACGTAGACGCCACGTAGGCGGCTCGTGGGGATGGGCCTCCTTCACATTTTTTTTTTTTTTTTTTTTGAGCCTCCTTCACATTTGAGGGGGATGGAGGATGGGGCTACCCCACTTCATTATTTTATAATTTTCTAAGTGTTTTTTATTAACTTAATATAAAATTTATAAAAGTTAAAAAATACAACATAAAACAACATAAATAAAGTCATTTCATAACATAAAAAAAAATTACATTTCCTAAAAATAAAAAAATAAAAAAACATTTCCGAAAAATAAAAAAAAATTACATTTCCTAAAAACATAAAAAACAAAAAAAAATTACGATACGATTAAAAAACTAAACAACCTACGACGTCCATTTTTTCTTCACCTCTCCTTTCATCCTCCGATAAACCTCGCGTTCATCCTCCGGAACCGAGTCGAGATCCAACCTCATAATCCTAAAATCCTCCGCTCGAGCATAGTCGGCCGACACGGTTTTCTTGTGAGTGTATTTTTCGGTCGCGAACTCTTTGAACGAACGGAATTCGTTTATCAAGTCGTCCATTTTCGCCGATGCCTTCGAGCCGCCCCCTCTGCCCGAGCCGCCCCCTCCACTCGAGCCGGCCCCTTTGCGCTTTCCGGCCACCTCTTTTGTTGCTTTGTCCCTCCCGATGGGACGTTCCGACTCGTGAACGGGCAACACATCCTCGTCATCTTCCGGGTCGTCGTTTATGTCGATTTGACAACGAGCGGTGGAGCCTCCCGCACTATAACTTCCGGACTCGGAAGTTTTAGTCCGTTTGGCGGTTGCGACCTCATTTGGAACCGCCTTCCATTTTTGTTCTTTCCTTACAACGTTCCATGCTCGGAAGTGCGGGAAAGGCGTTGAATTTTGAGAGTCCCACTTAGCGATAACAAGGTTAAGAATGTCCTCGTCGTTACTCCCGCTAGGAGGACAAGTGTAAATTTGGTTATAAATTCCGTTAAAGTTATTGATGATCTTGCTCATTTTACGCCACTTGCTCGAGACGGATTCGACATCACGAGCCGGGCCATGCTCTATAATGCATTAGTAAAAATAAAAAAAAACTTTTAAAATTTAAATTAAAAATTTAAACTTTGGTTCATACCGACTATCGGGCAAGTAGAGGACTTAACAAACGCCATTGCTAGCGCCTCCTCCTCTACTTTCGTCCAAGGTCTCCCCTTTGCTTTCGAACCGCTTTTTGGCGCGGTTTCGGGTACGTTTTCAACCTTCTTTCCCTTCCCCTTGTTTTTTTTTCGGTTGAGCTCTTGCGGTGGCGATTCGGGGACGACTTCTTCATCATCATCATCGTCAAGTTGAACCGGTTGGGAAGTTGGCGGTTGCGATTGGAGTTGTTCAAAAGAGTTGCGTTGCATGATTTGTTGTAGTGCTTGGTATTGTTGGAGTTGTTGAACTTGAGACATTTGTGAGAATGCGTTGGGTGTTTGTTGGAAACCCGAAAAAGGAAATTGCGGAGCCCCCCCACGAATGATCCATAGTCGGAGTGTAAGCGGGAGTCGAAAAAAAGTTAGGTTGGTTCGGGTTGTGATTATTCGGGTTGGGGTTGTTTGGGTTGGGGTTGTTTGGGTTGAAAGGATTCATGATTAGAGAAAATGGTATAAAAAATATGGAGTGTTTTTTATAAAAATGGAAGAGAAATGGAGAAGAATGGGAGTAGTATGGGATATAATTGTATAAAAATGGTTGAGATAGATGGTATTTAAATTGAAAAAGGATTTTTTTTTTAATATAAAAGAGCCGTTCAACAACGGCTATAATATTCAAAATGTGGCCAATCTAACCCGGCTGTGGGGAGCCGCTTTTGCCGAGCCGAGCCTCAGGGGGCGGTGTGGGGGACCGGCGCCGGTCCTAGCCGGGCCTCAGCCGGCCCCCATACCCTTTAGTCTAAGGGCGCGTTATAAAGTAGGAGCGCTTAAGTGAAGGAAGTTCCCTTGACTTGGTAACAATGGAAACAACTCATATTATATAAGGGAAATGGGAATGATAACTAAGTAGAATGAACAACAAACTTAAAAGTTGAATGAGCTAACTATTTATCAAACAAATTTGGTTAGTGGTCTTTCAATGGATGAAGATTCCCTTATCGCGGTATATCCTAAGTGTGGTGCAATTATTAGAATTCATCGACTCTTATAAAGGAGTAAAGAAATTCAAAAGGGCAGTGTATACGGTTGTCACACCCCAACCGATGGCGGAATCATCGGGGCGCGACACTAGGCGAATCAGATTGCTCAAGAGAATCCATAACAACTATATTGCGATAATATTTAATACATTCGTTATCCCATACTAACAAATAACACGATCACATAAGTTATCACAGATTTCTTGTCCTCTCGAACAATATAAATCCGACAACCTAGATTTTAGTTGAGTTTCTAGACCTCCTAGCTTGATTTGATATAGTCTGCGATCTAACCTGCAACATACGTTAAAAATATTTGTCAATACAAAAGTATTGGCGAGTATACAGGTTTGATATGTATAGCGTAATAGATAAAAAGTGTAGCGAATTTCCATATGCAAGAACGTAACACACGACATATATACTCACAAAGCTGATACTACCAACTAAGTCCTCGATGCTCGAATATGCGATGGCAAACTAGACCCCGTCGGGCGCAATAGTACTATACTAGTCATGGTGGGACGTTGCGAGTATAAGCCCTAGCACATATGCAACTAGCATCACGTATATCTATGCATAACAGTTACTCGCAAGTGATAATTCGATTGATTGAATAATTCGTTTGATAAGTTCGATTTGCTAGAAACGTATGTTACACCCAAAAATACGATTAAAATGGGTTCAAGTATACTAACAGTGCGTATTTAGCGGGGATGCAACTTGATTGGGTCGGTTGCGAGCACGTCTGCGTTAATCGTTGAAGAATAGAGTAAACGATGTACGGTTAAGCGAGAATAACCTTGAAAAGTTATTTATTTGGTCGGATGGTGCTCATCCGTCCGGATGACATGTTATCTGTCCGGATGACATGTGATCCATGCAGATGGCATGTGATCCGTGCGGGTGGCATGTGATCCGTGCGGGTGGCATGTGATCCGTGCGGATGGCATGCGATCCGTGCGGATGGCATGCGATCCGTGCGGATGACATGCGATCCGTGTGGATGACACGTCTGTTTCGCATCCTGAACACTGTTTTTGAGTGTTTATCGGGAGGAATACGTGCGGAGTTACCGGGACAGTGTAATTTCGCACTAACACTTGAAATTCCATCAGTTCCGACCCGCTCTAACGGCCGGGAATCACCCCGCTCCATCAGAACTGGCCGTTCTTGACGGTTTCTCCGGTTTAGCTCGAAATCGCACAGTTCCTTGGTTGAATACATAGATTTAGGTGAGATTCGTTATCAAAACATGTGGAAATCACTCAGATCTGGGGCGCTTATGGTGGGATGAGGTCACAACTTGAAGTTCATATGAACTCTTGGTGACATCACCTTAAAACACCTCAAAATCAATAGATTTCACGGTTAAAAATTGAGTTTTAAAAGATAGAATGATGTAGAATTGAGTGTAGATCGTAGAAGTATAAGTTTTAGGTTGAAATCTTACCGGAATCTCGAGGAATCGAGAGAAAAGGGTCCTAGAGCGTGTTTGGTCGAGTGGGAGCTGTCACATCACTGTTAGAGTGATGTGACTTGCTATTTATAGGCAACAGAGGGCTGAAGTGGATTTTGGGTCGGATGGCCCATCTGTCCGGATGGCCCATCCGTCCGGATGGCCACGCCGACGCGATGGATTTATCCGTTTTTGAGTGTTGCGATCGACTTTGAAGTGCGTGCTTTTTATATCATTATTATATATACCTATAGATATCACTAGGGGTCGTATTTACGTATCTATAATCCACAGTTTCGATAATTACAGTCGGTTTTCGCTTCGAGTATGCGATTATTAGCGACGTTTCATGGCCATCAAGGAGGGTAGTATAGGTCCTTTCTTGATGTCATCGTGAACGTTATTGTGTTTTGTGCCACCAAGACTGACGGGGTACCATTTACTCGTATTGTCATCATCGTCACGACGGCTGGAGCTATAGCACTCATCCGAGAGTCTTTGTTAGCGTTAATCGTCTGCGTTACGACCCACCACAGCCACTGAGGAGGGTAGAATAAATCCTTATCCAATGTCATCGTGAGTGTTAGTGCTTGTGTTTGGTGTAGTATAGTAATATTGTATTTCGAAAATATGCGATTATCCTTCGTATAACGATGTATGCGATATAGTTACATTATGACCCGAATCTCTGGTGCTAGGCGTAACGAGTATAACGAGTAGTAACAACGCACAAAAGTGCGGGTTGTTACAGTCTCCCCTACTTTAGGAAATTTCGTCCCGAAATTAATCCAATAGGAAGGCTTCTGAGAGTTGATCCCACGTAAGTAGCGTTACAGCGAGTGATCTGACCGTGAGTTGACGAACGAGAGTGCTTCGAAAAAGAGGTCGATTGCGATAGCGAGAAAGTGACGTAAGAGACAAAAGTAATATCCCACGAGTTGGCGTTTCAGAGTACCTCGTGACGAACTGAGTTGGTGTTAACCAACGTTGCAAGGAAGTTTAAGTCTTACACATTCTAAGGAATTTGAAGATGAAAACTAAGGTTACGAAAACTCTCCTACGACATGGGTCCAGCTGAACCAACGTCTCAAGAAAGTCTTGTTTTTGATATTGAAAAAGGTTTTAAGGAAAAAAAATGGACTCATGAAAGTTCCTCTTGGACATGGAGTTAAGCTGGTTCGATGTTACCTCCACGTTGTGAGGAGTTTCACTTGTCCCATGGTTTTAATAAAAGTTTTATAAAAAATCAGTTTTAACCGTTTGAAGAGGACAATTTAGCATCGAGCCCCATTTGGCACCTTCCCACGGAAGTTCGTTAATATGATTAAAACATTTATTTATAGGAAGTACCAGCAGCGTATCCACCATGTCTTTCCCATATTACTTCCGTTCCGTGAGGCGGTGTCATGTGCGTCGATACGACACGGATAGAATTGCACTCACTCGGTCCAATCGATAGAAGGTCAGACCGAGTATAAGATAGAATCGAATAGGTTAAGCCGGCGAGTTAAATTGCGAACATAGCTAGAACAGCGTGCGCGAGTAGCCTGATGACATAAAACATTTATGTGTCGTGTCTGGGTAGGCGTCGAGCGATAAGCGATAAGCGAATAACGTGTTTTCGATTAGATTCCACTTTGAACCCACATGGCACGTTTCCACGAGAGTTTGCTAACGTGGTGAAATACCACGTTTAACCAGGTTAGCTTCGTCTCGTGAAGCGATGTCATGCGTATTAATACCACACAGCCATTTCGGCAACGATGATTGAATCACGATAAGCTGCGGTTGTTGCGTTGCAAGCGATGGAGGTACGCGTGATTTATGTGGTTTGATTTGATTGATTGACGCCACAGAGTGTAACTAACATCAGACCCCACATGGCCTTTTTCCACGAAAGCCCGCTGATATGACTAAAACACCTTGCTTTAACCATATGAGCTTCATCTCGTGAAGCGAGGTCATGTGTGCTAACTTGACACAAACATCACAGATAACGGTAGGCAATAGTGATAGATTGATTCACAGCAAGCGATATAGATTCACATAATGAGCGATGGAGGTTCTCATAATAAGCGATAGAGATTTCGAGATACACACGATAAGCGATTACGGTTAGCCGAGTTTCGTTTCGAATAATCTTAATGTTACGTCGCGACGCATCACGGTTATCGAGGAGGGTAGAATAGGTCCTCACTCAACAATATCGGGAGCATTTATATACTTGATGAGATTTCGTTGCGACAGACTTACGACCAGTCTTGCGTCGATGCATTTGCCCTGCGAGGTAGACTCTCGGAGTCCATCGATGAGGCGATTGCATTGCATTTGCAGACTCGCCTTAAGTCTCGCGATGATGCGATTTAGTTGTTACGCCTTGTGATTAGGTGTAGTGTGTTGAAAATAATCACAATAGTGTAATAGGTCTAATAACGTTCAACTCCATGTGGCACTTTCTTCACGGAACTTCGGTAGTATGATAAAGCACACCTTGCTTGACCCCTACTACTTAGATCCCGTGGTTTGGTGTCATACTTCGTCGTAACGCTTGTGGCACCTTAGAATTTACTACGATCTCCGTGCACTGACCCAAATAATCCCGTGTGCACCCGTGATTAGTCGTTCCTTGCATGTTTATCGTACCTCGTTCTAAGAGTGTAGTGAGGGTAAAACACATTATTTCGTGATATAGTGTATCGTATGTGCGTGAATCTAGTCTAGGTGTGACGACTAGAGTGTGAAGGAGAATACGAAAGCGAGAGTTAGTGTTACGCATAGTGGCAATATTGAGTAAGAAAGCAGGTTCAAAACTTAGAAACGACGTCGAAAATCATTTCATTACAACTTTATCCTACGCTTGCTAAATGTTTGATGCTGAAGAATTTTGCTGGAGCTGTTGTTGTTGTACTCAAGTTTGCGGTTCGATGCGGCAGTTGCGAGTGAAGTGACCGTAACGGTTGCAGTTACTACAATAGCGACAGTCAGCCCCAACTGGATGATGATAGGTACACGAGTAACACTGAGGATGAGCTCCGGTGTAGGCTCGTTTTGGAAACATCGGAACTGCTAGAAGAGGTTCTGGTTGCGACAGCTCGGTGGTTGACGAGTTCGGGCTTAAAGTCTTTCGTTTGCGGCTGGGTTTGTCGGTGTCTTGCGAAGAGGTGTCGTCGTTGGAGGATTCATCTGAGGACTCACTTGCAGAATCTTTGGCCGAGTTGTCGGAAGATCCGTCGGCAGATTTGTCAGAAGAATCGTTAGTAGATTCGTCAGAAGAATCGTCAGCAGATTCGTCAGGAGAATCGTTGACAGGATCGCCTGAAGAATTAGTGGCGATCGCTTGATAAGCTTGCTTGACAGGATTCTTTGAGAAGAACCCTTCCCTAAGTCGTTTGTTGTTGATTTCTGCGGCTAAGCGGTAGGTTTCTCCGATGGTAGTAGGTCTTGCAGCTTCGACAAAATCACCCACACACTCAGGCAAGCCACGAATGTACTTCGTGATGGTTTTCTCTGGAGTGTTGCCTTGACTTTGGCAGATTATGCTAAGCTGTTTGAACCTTGCGGTGTAGTCAGCATTGTTGCTTCCGTCTTGCTTGATTTTCCGAAATTCATTTTCTAGCTTCTGAACTTCATGGGGAGGGCAATACTATTTCTTCATGAGCTCTTTCAGCTCATCCCAAGAGAGAGCGTAAGCTGCGGAGATCCCACGTTTGTTACGTTCGGCGGTCCACCAGTCGAGTGCTCGCGATTGAAATACTCCGGTAGCGCAAGTAGTACGGAAACTATCGGGACACCCACTTTGACGAAGGGTAACTTCGATAGAATCGAACCACTGGAGTAGTTGAGTCACACCTCCTTCACCTGTGAATTCCATCGGGTCACAGGCTTTGAAGTGTTTGTAGAGAAAAGCAGATTGCGGCGCTTCCGTCTTGGAGTCTTCCGAGGCTCGAGAGTGGCTGAGAGAGTGCACTCGAGCGGCAATTTGAGGAATAAGCTTAACCACTTCCTTAGTCACAAGTGATGCAATCCTCTTATCGGCATTTCGTTTGGCTCTTTTCCTGGCTACTCGTCTCGAGGTAGAGTTGTTGGAAGACATCTAGACAGGAAGAGACTTGGAATAATATTCGATCATAATGATTTTTGAGTTTCGCGATGTGATTGAGCGCGTTCAAAACTTGATGCGATAGTATATTAGTAATGCGAATCACATAGGAGACACGAAATCCCTAAGTTCTCACACATTGACTTGTTTGTTTATACGTATTTATATACCTATATAATTGTAGTTTGTAATCATACACATACAGGTCGATTTAGAATAAGCGAGGACGCGTTGAGGTGAGAAAACGATAGCGAAGGCGATAGATTATGCATTAGTTTTGTTGCGAACATTCGGGTTTCGTTTTAGATTGCGATGGCGGTACGAGTTGTGCGTTTATAAAGCAGGGAGTGAAAATTGTTAAATCGAAAAATCGATAAAGCGTAAAATTTCAAATCGTAAATAAGTTCTAACCATTGGTAAGATCGGCAGTTCGTATGATAGAGTGCCTTGGGTGTTTAGGCGTCGACTACCCAAGGTAACCCAACTATATTTAACAAGTTCGTGCGCGCGCGTTGACCTAGAAGACTCCATGCTTCCACTGGGATGCAGCTCATGGCATTCGTCTTCCTAGTCATCACGTGGCTCGAGTTATCATGATAGTCGAGTCCTTGGTGAGAGCTTTTGAAAACCAATTTAGAGAGTGGAACGGCTTATTAAGGTACGGGTTTCACCCCTGACTTAACAGCTCCGCTCCTAATTGTGGTTATACTCTTCGAATAAATTCGCGAGCTCCACTAGATTTTGAAATGGAGACTTTCGTCGAGATGTGGATGTCACTCCTAACTCGATGAAAGGTTCTCGTGCTAGAAAAATGCGCTGAGTGAACAATCCTATCGAGAGTTCTTGGTTTTCACACCTGATCTCGACTGGATCGCTCGGTTTCGTTATGCGAGTATTTTCGAAAACATGTGTATTGTGTCCGCCTTAGGAAAGGTTAAGTAGTATTTCAGCCTTAGGAAAGGCTTCTTCGTGTGAAGTTGTAGTACGCGGTGTTCACACAAAGTTGTAGCTTTTAGAAATTTCGATCGAGAGTATCAAGTAGGCCCGGTACAACCTTGCTAGGTTCGTACGAGTCGGCCTGTTGGTACTTAGACTATAGACTAGGTCAATTTCTAAGACGTCGACCCAGACTAGATCGAGTCTGGCCTAATTCCCTATAGTTATGGCTCTGATACCAATCTGTCACACCCCAACCGATGGCGGAATAATTGGGGCGCGGCACTAGGCGAATCAGATTGCTCAAGAGAATCCATAACAACTATATTGCGATAATATTTAATACATTCGTTATCCCATACTAACAAATAACACGATCACATAAGTTATCACAGATTTCTTGTCCTCTTGAACAATACAAATCCGAAAACCTAGATTTTAGTTGAGTTTCTAGACCTCCTAGCTTGATTTGATGTAGTCTGCGATCTAACCTGC
This sequence comes from Helianthus tuberosus, assembly GCA_030545235.1. Taxonomy (NCBI): domain Eukaryota; kingdom Viridiplantae; phylum Streptophyta; class Magnoliopsida; order Asterales; family Asteraceae; genus Helianthus; species Helianthus tuberosus. Next base: position 7,236,115 of record CM060390.1, read on the forward strand.
AACATACGTTAAAAATATTTGTCAATACAAAAGTATTGGAGAGTATACAGGTTTGATATGTATAGCGTAATAGATAAAAAGTGTAGCGAATTTCCATATGCAAGAACGTAACACACGACATATATACTCACAAAGCTGATACTACCAACTAAGTCCTCGATGCTCGAATATGCGATGGCAAACTAGACCCCGTCGGGCGCAATAGTACTATACTAGTCATGGTGGGACGTCGCGAGTATAAGCCCTAGCACATATTCAACTAGCATCACGTATATCTATGCATAACAGTTACTCGCAAGTGATAATTCGATTGATTGAATAATTCGTTTGATAAGTTCGATTTGCTAGAAACGTATGTTACACCCAAAAATACGATTAAAAGGGGTTCAAGTATACTCACAGTGTGTATTTAGCGGGGATGCAACTTGATTGGGTCGGTTGCGAGCACGTCTGCGTTAATCGTTGAAGAATAGAGTAAACGATGTACGGTTAAGCGAGAATAGCCTTGAAAAGTTATTTATTTGGTCGGATGGTGCTCATCCGTCCGGATGACATGTTATCCGTCCGGATGGCATGTTATCCGTGCGGGTGGCATGTGATCCGTGCGGGTGGCATGTGATCCGTGCGGATGGCATGGGATCCGTGCGGATGGCATGGGATCCGTGCGGATGGCATGCGATCCGTACGGATGGCATGCGATCCGTGCGGATGACACGTCTGTTTCGCATTCTGAACACTGTTTTTGAGTGTTTATCAGAAGGAATACGTGCGGAGTTACCGGGACAGTGTAAATTCGCACTAACACTTGAAATTCCATCAGTTCCGACCCGCTCTAACGGCTGGGAATCACCCCGCTCCATCAGAACTGGCCGTTCTTGACGGTTTGTCCGGTTTAGCTCGAAATCGCACAGTTCCTTGGTTGAATACATAGATTTAGGTGAGATTCGTTATCAAAATATGTGGAAATCACTCAGATCTGAGGCGCTTATGGTGGGATGAGGTCACAACTTGAAGTTCATATGAACTCTTGGTGACATCACCTTAAAACACCTCAAAATCAATAGATTTCACGGTTAAAAATTGAGTTTTAAAAGATAGAATGATGTAGAATTGAGTGTAGATCGTAGAAGTATAAGTTTTAGGTTGAAATCTAACAATGATGTGACTTGCTATTTATAGGCAACAGAGGGCTGAAGTGGATTTTGGGTCGGATGGCCCATCTGTCCGGATGGCTATCCGTCCGGATGGCCCATCCGTCTGGATGGCCCATCCGTCTGGATGGCCCATCCGTCCGGATGGCTATCCGTCCGGATGGCTACTCCGACGCGATGGATTTCTCTGTTTTTGAGTGTTGCGATCGACTTTGAAGTGAGTGCTTTTTATATCATTATTATATATACCTATAGATATCACTAGGGGTCGTATTTACGTATCTATAATCCACAGTTTCGATAATTACAGTCGGTTTTCGCTTTGAGTATGCGATTATTAGCGACGTTTCACGGCCATCAAGGAGGGTAGTATAGGCCCTGTCTTGATGTCATCGTGAACGTTATTGTGTTTTGTGCCACCAAGACTGACGGGGTACCATTTACTCGTATTGTCATCATCGTCACGACGGCTGGAGCTATGGCACTCATCTGAGAGTCTTTGTTAGCGTTAATCGTCTGCGTTACGACCCACCACGGCCACCGAGGAGGGTAGAATAGGTCCTCACCCAATGTCAACGTGAGTGTTAGTGCTTGTGTTTGGTGTAGTATAGTGATATTGTATTTCGAAAATATGCGATTATCCTTCGTATAGCGATGTATGCGATATAGTTACATTATGACCCGAATCTCTGGTGCTAGGCGTAACGAGTATAACGAGTAGTAACAACGCACAAAAGTGTGGGTTGTTACAACGGTGGTGGCGGCAACTTGTTGGATTACTTGGCGAAGGAGGAATGATATAATTTTTAAAAACAAATCTCCTGTACTTGCAAAGTTGATTGGAGATATTAAAGCAACTTCGTTCACTTGGGTTTGTAATCGGTCAGAGCTCACAGATTTGTCATGGGAGAAATGGAGAAGTTTTAGTATGATAGAGTAATTGTATTGTATTTTCGTTTCTTTTTTTTCCTTATTTTTACTATGCTTGAGCATCTTGCTTAAGGTTTTATAATACACCGCCCTTTCTTTCAAAAAAAAAAAATTATCAAACAAATTGTATTTCAATCAACTTCAACTCATTTATTATAGGGTTATTGGATTTTAATAATTCAAAGTTTCACCAGTTGGCTGATAATAATTCTAACTTCAAAAATTCCCTCTAACAATCCCAATTGTAAGATTTTGGCCCCCATCGATCCTTTTCTAACTAGGTTATAACCTAATTAGTTTTTTTGCTGACGTGGCAGATGACGTGGACCCTTATGTGATGTGGCAGATGACTTGGCTGCTTATGTGGCACCATCACTATCTCCACCTCCACCTCCACCTACTAACCCCCACAACCACCCACCACATTTGAAACCTTACGTTTTATCATCAATCAACATCCGTACACTGTCCAATCATCTTCTCCGGTCATCTTCGCGAACATCCGACCATCTTCTCCGACGACCTGTGTGTTGAGTAACAACCTCTGGTGCTTGCTTGCCAGCTTGTGGTAGGTAACAGTGGTGGTGGGGGTGATGGTGAGGAGGAGGTGAGGTAGTGATGTTAGTAATAAATCATTGTCCATGTCAGCAAATAATAAAGTTGTGTGCCACGTCATCGTCCATGTCAACGTCCAAGTCAGCAAAAACTAACCGGGTTATAACTCAGTTAGAAAAGGATCGATGGGGGCCAAAATCTTACAAGTTGGGATTATCTGAGGGAATTTTTGAAGTTGGGATTATTATCAGCCAACTGGTGAAACTTTGGATTATTAAAATCCAATAACCCTTAATAAGGATAAGTGGTATGGATGAAGCCCCTAGAGACACCATTGCGTCACCTCAATGCCCCAGTGCCACGTAAGCACACTCCCTAACAACTAAGAAATAGGTTAAAGCCCCATAATGACACCCCCCCCCCCAATGGAGCCTAAGCAATAGGTGGAAGGGGTGATATTGATCAACTTTTTGCTGACCTGGACGGGGCGCCAACCCCCTAAGAGCCGTTAAAATTTATAGTTAAGTGAATATAGTAAAATGACTACTTTACCCTTGTAAAAACAAATTATTTAAAAATAAAATTAATAAAAATAGATGACCCACCATCCTACTCATCTTCATCACCCCCAACCATCCTAACCCCACCGTCACAACAAAGCACCACCTCCTAAATCAACACATGAAAATGGTGGTGGTTTCCAAAAACACTCGAATATAAGGTTTCTATTTTCTTACACTACTATTTCAAGAAGGGCTCTTGCTGAAGCATGCGTTAAAAAGTGTCTAAATCGGATAACCTAGGAAACATGGTTGATAGGGTTAAAACCTTGGGGAAGAAGAATACTAAGAGATAGAAAGATATTTGACTCAAATTCTGGATGATTTCCATTCCATATGTAAACCAATAAATAAACAAGAAACTTACACAAGACACCCCCAAAGTAAACCAAAATAGCATACTAATCCCTTGACTTAACAATAGTAATAAAAATTAAATATAAAGTAAATAATATACGTAACACTACTCCCCCTTAACCTACTTTTTGCCCTAAAAAAGTAAGCTCTTCAATTCAATCCTTAACCATTGTCGTCTTGTTCAGTTTTCTCATTGCCTTCCACATTAATCACAAAAAGTTGTTTCTTTCTACACTTGTGTCCTGGAACGAACTTTTCAGTGCACCAAAAGCATTCTCCTTTTGACATTTTTAACTCGAGTTCCTCACCCGACAAGCGCTTTGCGTTGATAGTTGCTGGCATATAAACTGGTGGCCCAGGGACTCCTGTTGGATTTGGAAGCAACAAAAGTTTTGAAGCATTCACCAGAGGTGTAATCTTCTCAGATTCATTCCCATTTTTGACAAGTCGCGACCCATCCTCCAAACCAGTGAGTTGATTCATCAAGTTCGTATTGTTAATATCTTAAATTCTCGCTAAGCCATACGCCTTATGCAAAGTTTGTGGCTTGAACATCTTTACGGGTCCTTTGATTTCAGGTTTTAGCCCTTTTAGATACAAGCTAACGGCATAAGCTTCGCAAATACTCACCTTATTCAGTAAACTATCAAAGGAACTATTATACTCTTTCAATGAACCTATCTGGGTAAGCGATGTGATTTTTCCATTGCGTCTTCAAACATGGCATTGGAAAAACGGGAAAGTAATGAACATAAACTTCCCATGGAAATTCAGCCACAGTAACACCCCTTGTTTTCATAAATGATTGATGCCACTCGATCGCATCTCCCTTGAGATGTATGGCCACGTGCCTGAGTTTCAGATTGTCGGTGTCTTATCGATGTTGAAGAAGTGCCCATAACGGTAGATCCACCCTTCAACATTCTCACCGTTGAACCGATGCAACTTGACTCTCCAGATCCGCATCGGCCGGTTGCCAAAATGTTCATCCCTTTCAATCTTCTTTCCGGAACCAGAAGCGTCGATTATTATGGCCTTGTTCTCGTTCAGCGCCTTTAGAATCTGTTCTTGCTGGCTCATCATAGTCGCTAATGTTGCTTGGAGTTCGGATATGGCCTTGTCATGATCCTTAATTGCTTTGTCGATCTCTTGGTTCCTGGTGTTGGTCATTGTAACACCCCGTGTTACGAAAGTCAAAGTCAAAGTCAAGGTCAAAGTCAAAGGAAGAAAAGATTTCTAATTGCGATCTGTCACTCCTTGCTTAACTATCGATTTGACTTCTTTGACTTGCAATCAGATCTTTTATTCTAATCGATTTAGTTGTATTATGTGGAGTATCTATTAATAATCGAGGTTTATCCGATGTTTATCGCATGTTTTATCGCTTATTCTCTTTATCGCTAATCGCATCGCAATCGCGTTTGCACATTGATTGATAGATTCTGAATACTGTTTTACGTGTGTGTTACTTATGTGTTACTTGTGCATGTCTACTTTATGTTTGTGGTGATTAATTGAAATGCAATCGCAACTCTATCGCAACGCAATCGAATCGCAAACGCTAAATGCAAGTTAATTATAAGGATTGTATGTTAGATATATGACTTGTGTATTATTAATTTATCGCATCGCATAATCGACCCTCGCTTAAACGCATCGCAACGCTCAACACACAAAACGAAACGCCGAAACGCAATTCGTCGAAGCCACTCGATCGAATGGCCACTCGATCGGATGGCCATCTGATCGGATTGCCATCCGATCGGATTGCCATCCGATCGAAGTGTCATCCGATCGGTGAGCTATCCGACACTTGCACTCCACATTCCCTTTTTGGCAACCTATAACTACCCCCTGTCACATCACTTGTGATGGGACATCACTTGTGATACTTTTCCTTCGATTTCTCGCGATTCTTGTAAGTTTTCAACTCAAATCTCGTACTTCTATGATCTACACACAGTTCTTCATCATTTCCCCTTTGAATCTTAACTTTTAACCATGAAATCAACGGATTTGAGGTGTTCTAGAGTGATGTCATCATGGAGTTCTTATGAACTTCAAGTTTTGACCTCATTCCACCAAGAATAACTCAGATCTTAAGGATTTCCACAAGATTTAACATTATTTTTACATAGATCTAAACATTTTCAAGGATAAAAGGATTGAAAGAAGTTTTTCCAACTTTCTTTCAACTCTTTTACACTCAATACACTCAAAACCGATAGAATCGGAGCTCGTTCAGGTCTTCTACTCATTTCTTAGTGAAGCACCGATCTGAGATATGGTTTCTATCAAAGAGACAACCGATTTCGGGTTAAACATGAACAACCATCACGAACCAGTAAACTGATCGGATTTGGGTGATTCATGTTCGATCCAACGACTTGGGACTTGACGAGGTTTCGTTGTTTAGTACGTTGTCATACCGTCTCGATCAAGCCGTAAAACTTTTCAAAATAATCAAGTTCAAGACGATCAGATTCGTTGGGACGGATTGCCTACCGATCGGATTGCCATCCGATCAGATTGTCATCCGTTCGAACTACAATCCGATCGGATTACACTTGAGCTTCCATACTTAGTCATTTTTCAAGTTTTCAAGCAAACAGAATGTCGAACGGATTGCCTTCCGATCGGATTGCTATCCGATCGAACGACCATCTGATTAGTTGACATTTGGACTTTAAAACTTAATCATTTTCATAACTCAAAGAACATCAGCCTCTAACGGATTACCATCCGATCGGATTGCTATCCGATCGAGTGACCATCCTAGTGTGAACTTGTTCTCACTAAGTGTCCTGCCAATCGGATCGCTATCCGATCGAACGACCGTTCGATTGACGACCTAAAGGGTAGAGATACTTCTCTGTTTTCAAAATGCTACAACGAAAACTTCAAAGCCATCGTACGCAAACACATCCTTTTCAAACGAATGGCCATCCGATCGGATTACCATTCGACACTTAGTCACTTTTCACAGTTTAACGCGCCGTTTCTTTGCTTATGCTATCATTAACAATTCAGGCTAATCTCTCAGCGCTCATTTCCATCCAAGAGAGTGTTTATTTATTTAAACACAATCTGTGAGTATACTCGAACCTTTTTGCTTTACGCACTTTTGGGTGTTACATACGTTACTTATTCAAATCACAATCGACACACAACGCAAACACTGTTTATACGCTGACCTTTATTGCATGCTACATGTTATTAGATGAATGCTTGTATGTTATGTTAACACAGTGATTGTTGCCTAACACCTTAGCAACGATAGTACTATAGTTTGGACTCAGGACCTGTCGTGGACAGGGGTTGTTAAGGGTTTTACTTTACGTGTCCCAGTGGGGATATGTGTTGCGCATTCTACAACTCGCAGTCACGTCTGTGCATATTTCTCTGTCGATAACCTACTAGCCTTCACTTTGATACATGTTACATGCTGGTTATGCGTAAACGATTTCAAACTCTATTATACTATCAAACTTGTATGCTCACCTTTACACTATGTGTATTGACCTTTATTTTAACGTATGTGGCAGGTGCTTGAGATGCTAGGAATGCTGCGCTTTGGTGAATCGAGCTAGGGGTCTAGTTATGTCACGCTTAAATCTGAGTTGTCGGAACAATGTTTGTCTTTGAGACAATTATTTGTAATAGCTGTTTTATTTGGATATGTTGTGGTATGGGACATGACGTTTAAATATCTGGTAATTAATAGTTGTTATGGAAACTCATGGACAATCTGTTTCGCTCAGTGCCAGGCCCCGATGTTTCCGCCATCGGTTGGGGTGTGACAGATTGGTATCAGAGCCATAACTATAGGGAATTAGGCAAGACTCGACCTAGTCCGGGTCGATGTCTTAGAAACAAACTAGTCTATAGTCTAAGTACCAACAGACTGACTTGTGCATACCCAGTTGGGGTTTTGTATGAGCCTACTTGCTATTCTTGCTCGCTTTCATGCTGTACTATCACACTGCATTTCCTAAGGTAGCCACACTGCGCTAATTTCGAAAATGAACGAGTGGTTAGATCGAGATTAGGTGCGAAAACCGCAAACTCTCGATTAAATCGCCTGTTCGACCGGCATTTTACTATAAAACAAGAGAATTTGCGTTGAATCAGGAGTGAAATCCGTACTTCGATGCAGATTTCTCTCTCAAATATCATGATTCTATCACACAAACAGGAATGTAGTCGCTAAGTTAGGGTGAAACCCGAACCTTGATGACTCGTTCCGCTCTCAATTTTGGTTTTTACAAGACTCTCACCAAAGTCTAGATGGATTCCAACGACTCGAGTTGCGTAAATAACCGAAAGGATGCGTGCCATTCACCGTATGTCGGTGATAGAGCACAGTCTATTAGGCCAAAACGTATACTTGTAGCTTTTGAGAATAGTCGAATCACTTTGGGTAGTCAACATCTATCAAGCCTTAGACAATCTATATTCGATTTCACGCTCGCAATCGCTGATTTTATGTGTTTTCGATTCTGAGCCTGCAACTGCTGACTCTGATATTTGCCGTTTTATGACAAAATTTATGTGTTTATGTGATTTTACCTGTTTATATGTTTCGGTTTTTGGTGATTTATACGCTTCACGCTTTCGCTTTAATCGACATACACGATGCGCACTGCACATCTATCTCAAATCGCTAACAAATCGCTACTACTGGTGGATGATCGCATGCTATGTTGTTTGCTTATGCTATACTACTCGCTATGCTACTCGCCAATCGCAATCGCTATTCTCAAACTTGCGGACCTTGAATGATAGGTGAATCTGTACGGAAAATGTAGGTGAATACGTGCAAAATATAGTGTGTTTTCTGTGCCTTACGTGCTTATATGCTTATGTGTCTATGTGGATATGTGCTTACGTGATTATACGTGTTTGATGTGTGCAAAATGCAACATATAAATTACATCAAATGTGGCATAAAACTAACCATTTTTTAGTACTAATGTTGGAAAAAGTATGTTTTTGTCTTCCTTTTGTATTTTTTGGATTAAATGAGCTCAAATGAACAAAAGAAGCAAAAAGGCAGCTAAATCTACCATAAATACAAGAAAAGGAACAAACGTGGCATGCTCGACCCCCCGACAACATCTTCCCAAGCAAAAACAAGAGAACAGAAGGCTGAACACGCCCCGTGCTCAGTGAGCACGGGGGCGTGCCCAAGTGTCTGGAGAAAAGACAAAGCTGTAGAAGCCTCTATCACCCACCACAGGGGCGTGCCCACCGGACACGGGGCCGTGGTCAACTCTAAGATTCGCAGAATCTGGGGAAACCTTGATAGTACAGATACGCTTCTGCACACGGGGTCGTGCCCAGCGGACACGGGGGCGTGGTCAACTAATGCAGACAAACTGCAATTAATGAAGAAAGAGAAGGAGGATGGACACGGGGCCGTGCCCGAGCATCTGTTCAGGCTATAAATAGGGGTGCTTGGCTCATTTGCAAACCATCCCTTGGCAAACCACCTCTCTCACACTTCACCCACCACCATCACAACACCATCATCCACCACCATCATCCATCATCCATCATAGAGTGTGTGAGTAGTCTCGGGATCCAAGATTGATCGTAAGATTTCTTGACAATCAAAGGCCATGTTTGCCTAAGTCTCTTACATCACTTGGTGAAGACAAGTGTCTAGTGTAATACATTTTATTTTTAATCTTTTCGCACTTTTTATTTGGTTATGTATTAATGACTTTAATAACTAGTTTCTTATGTTGAAGGTGATTCTTCCTTATCGTTTGTCCGTGGTGTCTTGGCATTATTTTACTGTCTATATAAAATAAAAGATTTTCACCATTCATATCTCCACGGTCTATATGGAGATATGTTGGCTACCTGGTCAGGGGTTAAGGGAACGGTTTGGTAAGAGTCTTGCCTTGTTCAGTGTATAGATCCTGCAAGGACCTGGGTCAAATTTAGTAGGACCTCCTTCAATACCCACCGGTATTGGATGGCGGGGGTCCAAACTCTTTGATCCCCTCATATGTAAGCTATTATTGAAACTTTAACCCGGCTACTTAGGACTGTATCCCTGCTGACTCAGACTACTTAGCTGAGGGTAACGTCACCTTCAAAAGAGGGGCCTACCACATTATGCATTAATAACTTAATTAATTATAGAGTAAATTTCAAAGTTCGTCCTTTATGTATGTCTAAAATATCAAAGTATGTCCTTTGTCTTTAATATCTTCAAGAAACATACTTAATGTTTGAAAAACCAATCAGGTTATGTCCTTTACCCTAAACCTAGTTTGTTTTCCCAGTTAATTCAGGTCATGTGAGAAGCACATGAGGGTATATTGGTCATTTTACCCTAAATACTAAAAAAATTATAAAAAATTCAGATCTCTCTCTCTCTCTCTGAACGCATATCTCTCTCTCTCTCTGAACACTCAGCCAATTCATCATCATCATCTTGAAACATAAATCATCCACACTACTACACAATAGATCTTTATTTCATCATCATCTGCACACTCAGCCAATTCATATCTAAACAAAACAACACACAAAATCAAAAACCCAAATCAAGATAAGTCTTGCATCTCTGAACACAAAATCAAAAACCCAAAAACCCAAGAAAAGTAACAGATCCCCGATCTGCAGTCGAGATGAAGGACCATGAGACAAACTTACCGGAGCTGTAATTGTTGTCGGGATCTCTCTCTCTCTCTCTCTCTCTTTCACCGATTTTCTCTCTCTTCCCCTTCCTTTGGTTGACCGTTTAATTCTGTAACAGGGAGGGGTATGGGGTGTCATCAGGAGGAGGAATGAGGTGTGTGGGAAGTGGGAGTGTGTGTGGCCGGCGACTGTCACCAGAGTGAAGATCTCCGGTTGCCGGATCGTTCAGAGAGAGGGATGAGGGGTGGTACGATGGTGTTCAAGGAGAAGTAGGGGTGTGGTGGGGTGGTTGATGTCGTTGGACCGGCGGAGGTGTCCACTTCAACCCCTTTACCAAAAAAACCATCTTTTAACAAATACAAATACCCCAAATCAAAGGAGGTGAAAGGCGGTGCGGCCGGCGGAGAGGTGAAGGGCGGTGCGGCCGGAGAGGAGGCGGCGGCGTACGGCGGAGAGGCAATGTGTTTTTTGGGTGTTTTGAAGTGGGTTTTTTAGAGAGAGAAAGTGTAGAGAGAGGAGAGAGAGTAAGGAGGTGGAGGCGGTGTTGGGAAGGTGGCAGTGGCGGTGGCGGTGGCGGAAGGTGTGTGGTAGTGGTAGGGTGGGTGGTGGTGGTGAGAAGAACTAGAGAGAGAGAGAGCTAAGGGAGAGAGAGAGAAAGAGAGTACTGAAATAGATTTTAATATCATTAAATAGATTTTAATATAACAAATCTTTTTTTCTTTTATTTATTAAATAAAGAGTAAATTAATAAATCATTAAATAGACTTTAATATATTAATTAGGGTAAAATGTCTAAAATACCCTCATGTGCTTCTCACATGACCTGAATTAACAGGGAAAACAAACTAGGTTTAGGGTAAAGGACATAACCTGATTGGTTTTTCAAACATTAAGTATGTTTCTTGAAGATATTAAAGACAAAGGACATACTTTGATATTTTAGACATACATAAAGGACGAACTTTGAAATTTACTCTTAATTATATTTCAATAATCCGACCCTTTAGGATTGTATCCTTGCTGACTCAAACTACTAGGTTGAGGGTAACGTCACCTTCAAAAGAGGGGCCTACTACAATAACTAAGATAATCTCTTAAAAAGTGTAAAAGTGCGGAAATAATCAAAGGTTACACTAAACACGAGTCGGATCCAAGTGATTCATCTTGTCTATCTGTTTTTATGTTATTTTATTTTTCAGCATTTTAGTTAGTTTTTATTTTTCTAGTTTAAAACCTCTTTCTAAACTTTTTGATTTGATTAGACGTTGAGGATAAACCGGTATCAAAAGCTCTTGTGTCCTTGGACGACCTCGGTATCTTACCAACACTATACTACGCTCGCGATGGGTGCACTTGCCCATATGTGTGTTCGGTGTTAGTATAATATCGTGTTTTATAAATTTAAAACTTGGCTAATGTGTAAAAAGGGCTTAAAATATACTTAAATATATATCACACCACACGCGCATCAAGTTTTTGGCGCCGCTGCCGGGGAAAAAGGATTTTAAGAAAGTTGGTAATCAACGGCCTAACCATTTTTTCTAATTTTTCTGTTTTTTTAGGATTTTCTTACTTTTTCATCTTCTGCAGAACTTGGTATCACGGCCCCCGTCCCGGTGTTACCCGGTCCAGGAGTCGCGGGACAGAATCCCGTGGTATTTATTATTTGAGTTGACAACGGAAGTTTTTAACAGGATCTTTTAAAACTTGAAAATGCCCAATTATTTTATTTCACAATTTGGGACAACCCCATAATTTACAGTAAAGGAAATTTCACAAGGAAATCCCTTGTTTTACAAAACATGTTTATTTATTTAATTGAGCCACCACTTCAAGCTTGTTGGTGCTCCGTAGCACTTTTCCTTGATTCACAGTAAGTCACCTGAAACATGTTTTAAAAAAAATATTTTATCAGCGGAGAAATACTGGCGAGTCACTCAATTTCAATAAAACGACACATCGTTATAAATTACAGCATAAGAGCAATTACAATGGCTACTATCTTATTTTTATCTGGCGCCGTGTCACACCCTGGTGACGATGGTCATACCACTATTGGGTCCTTTCACCCAAGTAGTGATGATTATCACTGTTAGGTTGGTGAACCAAACCGTGAAAAATTAGTAATGTGCACAATACCCCACTTGCCAGTGATTTAAGATAACCAAGACTTAATCCCTGTAATTATAACTTTTGAAAACAATTTGAGTATTGTAAAACATAGTTAAGAAAAAGAGAATGACTCACATTGCAAGTTTAGACGGGCAAAGTTTAGTCTACTGATTTAGCCTTGTAACCTAGTTTAGATAACAATGCACACGAAACTAGGTCAGTAACTTAATACAACATTTACGATAAGCTCACGAAATCAAAACCCTCACGACGAATGACAAAGTATAGCCCGTATTCGGGCAGCACTTAAACATCCATCGGATCGGTTTCAATCAATCGGACATTGTATCGTAGCAGTGATCGAGTTATTACCCTGTTGTCGCAGCAGAGCTTCGTGCTAGTGTGTGTTTTTGAACGAAAAAGTGAATAACTCAGTGTAGGAAACGAATTTTTACGTCAAAACAACTGTGCCATTCAAGTGCCAAACCCCTGATACTTATACTGAAAAAAGGTCCCTGTCGCGTGGCGCGACGGGTTCACTTTTAGGGTAGGGTAGCTTCGTGTCCATTATAGCCTAGATGAGTCAAAAATCGATGAAATTTGAATTCTACAGCAAACTGTGTAGATAATATCAATTAGGGAATACCCGCTGAGTTTTAGGGGTCCTGATCCTAGTTCCAATTGTTCTGAAAATTTTAGGGGTCATGCAATATTACTTGGGGGTCTCAATTAGGGTTTCCTATTGGATATAATAAAATAAGAAATAATAATTTTGGCGAGAGTTGTTACTTCCTCCCCACCTTATTAAAATCTCGTCCTCGAGATTTACTGGAACAAGTAGGGATATTTTCGCTTCATCTCTGATTCCAGTTCCCAAGTGTACTCCGGTCCTCTCTTTGAATCCCACTTGACTTTGACCAGCACTAGTCGTTTGTGCTTGAGAAACTTGACCTTTTTGTCTTCTATCTGTAGTTGTTTCTCCACAAATTTTAACTTCTCATTTACCTCTATATCTTGAAGAGGTACTACCAGGGATTCATCAGATAAACATTTCTTGAGGTTGGATACAAGAAATACGTCATGTACTCCAGCCAGTTCTTCTGGTAGTTGTAGGCGATAAGCAACTGGTCCTATTCGCTGGATTACTAGGAATGGTCCTACGTACCTTGGACTTAGCTTTCCCTTTTTACCAAACCGAACTACCCCTTTCCAAGGAGAAACTTTTAAGAGTACCTTGTCTCCAACTTGAAATTCTAGCGGTTGCGTCTATTGTCTGCATAACTCTTCTGGCGATCTCGAGCCGTTTTTAGTCGTTCCTAAATTCGAGTTATTTTGTCGGTGGTTTCTTGTACAATTTCAAGACCTGATAACTGGCTTTCTCCTATTTCTGCCCAGCAAACTGGAGTTCTACACTTTCGTCCATACAGTGCTTCGAACGGGGCAGCTTCAATGCTTGAATGATAACTATTGTTGTAGGGGAATTCAATTAAGGGTAGGTGGTCATCCCAGTTTCCACCAAAATCTATTACACTTGACCTCAGCATGTCTTCCAGGGTTTGAATTGTCCTTTCACTTTGTCCGTCCGTTTGGGGATGATATGCAGTGCTTAAGTTCAATCTAGTTGTCACGGCCCCTGGCCCGGTTTTACCCGTTTCAGGAGCCGCGGGACAGAAAACCCGTGGTAATTATTACGTTGGCAGCGGAATTTTAATAGGATCTTTTAAAACTTGAAAATGCCCCATTTATTTTATTTCACAATTTGGGGATAACACTCATAATTTACAATAAAGGTGCTTCCTCAAGGAAATCCACTATTTTACAAAAACATGTTTATTTATTTTACTGAGCCACTTCTTTAAGCTTGGAGTGCTACACAACACTTTTTCCTGGATCACAGCAAATCACCTGAAACGTGTTTTTAAAAAGGTTTTATCAGCAGGGAATACTGGCGAGTCATTCAAGTTACACAAAACGACACATTGTTATAATATACAGTATTAAGGGTGATTATATTGTTTTTATCTACCAATTACCCGAAATCGGTATTTGTCACTCGACAGTATCTGTGACTATGGTCAGATCACCCATTGGCTAACCTGTTGTCCAATGGTGACGGGTATCAAGTAATGTATACAAAATCCCACATACCGGTAGTAATTGAAGATTACAAAGACTTAATCCCTGTAATTATAACTTTGAAAACAAGTAGAGTTTTAGGAAAACAATTTGATAAAAAGAGAATGACTCACATTGCAAGTTTAGACGGGCAGAGTTTAGGCTACTGATTTAGCCTTGTTAACCTAATTCAATTAATAATGCACACGAAAACTAGGTTAGTAACTTAATACAACTTTTACGACAACTCACGAGATCAAAACCCTCACGACGAATGACAAAGTATAGCCCAAATACGGGCAGCAAATAAACATCCATCGGACTGGTTTTTATCGATCGGACATTGAATCGTAGCAGTGATCGAGTTATTACCCTGTTATTGCGGCATAATTTCGTGCTGGTGTGTGTTTTTGGAGTAAACAGATGATATCTCAGTACACGAATTGAATTTGAACGTCGAACCAACACCACAGTGCAAGTGCCAAGCCCTACTATTTATACTGAAAAACCGGCCCCGTCGCATGGCGCGACGGGTACCCTTCTAGCATAGGGTAGCCTCGTGTATTTTTAGCTTAGGTGAGTCGACCGTTCGAAGAAATTCGCGTTTTACAACAAACTGTAAGGATAATATCAATTAGGGAGTACCCCCTTGAGTTTTAGGGGCCCTGATCCTAGTTCCGATTGTTCTGAAAATTTTAGGGGTCATGCAGTATTATTTGGGGGTCTCAATTTGGGTTTCCTATTAGACATAATAGAATAAGAAATAGTAATTTTAATGAGAGTTGTTATATCCTCCCCACCTTTTTAAAATCTCGTCCTCGAGATATACTGGAACAAGTAGGGATACTTTCGCTTCATCTCTGATTCCAGTTCCCAAGTGTACTCAGGTCCTCTCTTTGAATCCCACTTGACTTTGACCAGCACTAGCCTTTTGTGTTTGAGAAACTTGACCTTATTGTCTTCTATCTGCAGTGGCTTCTCAACAATTTTTAACTTTTCATTTACCTCTACATCTTGAAGAGGTACTACCAGGGATTCGTCAGATAGACATTTCTTGAGGTTGGATACATGAAATACGTCATGTACCCCTGCTAGCTCTTTTGGTAGTTGTAAACGATAGGCAACTGGTCCTATTCACTGGATTACTGGGAATGGTCCTACGTACCTTGGACTTAGCTTTCCCTTCTTCCCGAACCGCACTACTCCTTTCCAAGGAGAAACTTTCAAGAGTACCTTATCTCCGACTTGAAATTCCAGTGGCTTGCGTCGATTGTCTGCATAACTCTTCTGGCGATCTCGAGCCGTTTTCAGTCTTTCCTTGATTTGAGTGATCTTGTCGGTAGTTTCTTGTACAATGTCGGGACCTGATAATTGGCTTTCTCCTATTTCTTCCTAACAAACTAGAGTTCTGCACTTTCGTCCATACAGTGCTTTGAATGGGGCAGTTTCAATGCTTGCATGATAACTATTGTTATAGGAGAATTCTATTAAGGGTAGGTGGTCATCCCAGTTTCCACCAAAATCTATTACACATGCCCTGAGCATGTCTTCCAGGGTTTGAATCGTCCTTTCACTTTGTCCGTCTGTTTGGGGATGATAAGCTGTACTTAAATTTAATCGCGTTCCCATGGCTTCTTGGAAACTTGTCCAGAAATGTGAAGTGAAACGACTATCTCTATCCGATACAAGAGAGTGGAACTCCATGTAAGGATACTACTTCGTCTACGTATAATTTTGCTAACCTTTCCATGCTAAAGGTTTCTTTCATGGGTAGAAAATGAGCTGATTTGGTTAATCGATCCACAATTACCCATATTGCGTCGTTACATTTCCTGGTTTTGGGCAACTTAGTAACAAAATCCATGGTTATTAGTTCCCATTTCCAAACAGGCATTTCTAATTGTTGGAGTAACCCTGAAGGTTTCTGGTGTTCTGCCTTAACTTGTGAACAAGTTAGACACTTAGATACATATTTAGCTATGTACTTTTTCATTCCTATCAACCAGAAGTTATTCCTTAAATCTTGGTACATCTTATTATTACCAAGATGCATGGTATATCTAGATTTATGGGCTTCCTCTAAAATCTTATTTCTTAATTCTCCCTGCTTAGGTACCCAAATTCTTTTCTTATGGAATCTCCAAATTCCATCAACCCCTTGCTCCAAGTCTTTTATTCTTCCTTTCATTCCTTCAGCATCATCCTTGATTGCTGTTTCTTGAATGTTTTTCAGTTGTTTCATTAAATCTAACTGTAGATTTAATCTAAGAGTCGCTTTTGCTTTTCATGATACTTACGACTTAAGACATCTGCAACTACGTTTGCTTTTCCTTCATGATATTGAATATCACAGTCGTAGTCACTTAGAATTTCCATCCATCTCCTTTGCCTCATGTTCAGTTCTTTTTACCCAAATATCTCTTATGATCTGTATAGACTGTAAACTTACTGCCATACAAATAGTGTCTCCAAATATTAAGGGCAAAAATTATGGCTCCTAATTCTAAGTCGTGTGTCGTATAATTCTCTTCGTGCTTCTTTAATTGTCTTGATGCATACGCAATTACCTTTTTGTGTTGCATTAGTACACATCCTAATCCTAGCTTTGAAGCATCACAGTATACTTCAAAATCTTCTTTCCCTTCGGGTAAAGCAAGAATTGGAGCGTTCGTTAACCTTTGCTTTAAAATCTTAAAAGCCTCTTCTTGCCTAGGTCCCCATTCAAACTTAACCATTTTACAGGTTAGCTTAGTTAATGGTACATCTATCTTAGAAAAATATTTAATGAAGCGCCTATAGTACCCAACTAATCCTAGAAAACTTCTAACTTCCGTAGCTGATTGTGGGACCTTCCATTTGGTGATAGCTTCTATCTTGGAGGGATCTACGTGAATAACTTTGTGATTCACCATGTGACCTAAAAATTGTACCTCCTGTAGCCAAAATTCACACTTCGAGAATTTGGCGTAAAGCTTCTCCTTTCTTAACAAAGTTAAGAGTGCATGCAGATGCTGACAGTGCTCATCCTGGCTTTTGGAATAAATAAGTATATCATCAATGAAGACAATTACAAATTTATCCAAATACGGTTTACAGATTCTATTCATCATGTCCATGAATGCTGCAGGAGCATTTGTCAGTCCAAATGGCATGACTGTAAACTCGTAGTGACCATACCTAGTTCGAAAAGCAGTTTTAGGTATGTCTTCTTCTTGTACTTTCAACTGATGATATCCGGAGTGTAAATCTATCTTAGAAAAATATCTAGCCCCCTGAAGTTGATCAAAAAGATCATCAATCCTAGGCAATGGGTATCGATTCTTAATTATAACCTTATTCAATTCCCTATAATCGATACACATTCGCATCGAACCATCTTTCTTCTTTACAAACAACACTGGTGCTCCCCAAGGGGATGAACTAGGTTGTATGAATCCTTTACTGAGCAATTCATCTAATTGCTTTTTCAGTTCTAACATTTCAGTGGGTGCTAATCGGTAGGGTGCTCTAGCTACGGGTGTAGTTCCAGGAATCAGATAAATTCTAAATTCTACCTCCCTATCTGATGGTAATCCTGGTAGTTCTTCTGGGAACACATCCAAGTATTCTGATACTACTGGGATTTCCTTAAGTTCCTTACCCTTAGTGCTAATGATTATCAAAATCATATACATTATTCCTTGCTTTCGTTCATAAGTAGCAACTTTCATTACTGAAATGAACTTCATTGGTTTACGCAACTTATCCCCTGTAATCATAATTACTTCTCCTGTGGGTGCACGAATTTCTATGGAATTTTTATCACAGAGGATTCGAGCATGGTTGGCTACTAACCAATCCATTCCTAATACGACATCGAATCTAGCTAAATTCATGGGTAATAGGTTTGCAGAAAATTTATGACCTGAAAGTTCTATATTTTATTTTTGCAAAACCGTATCTATGTTAACAGAGTTCCCGTCTGCCGTTTCTACTGTATAAATTTGTCTAAGGTTGGTTAAAGGTAGGTTAAGAGCTTGGTAGAATAAAGTATTTATAAAACTTTGGTTTGCACCAGAGTCAAATAATACTTTTGCATAAACGTCGTGAACTAGGAACGTACCAGCTATTATATCAGGGATTAGTTCGGCCTCCTGCGTGGTCAATTGAAAGGCTCTTGCGTTCTTCTTATTAGTTCCTTCAGCAGGTTTGGCATTGTTATCTGCTGGTTTGACCAATTTAGGGCATTCTGGTCTAAAATGGCCAGCTTCGCCGCAGTTGTAGCAGATCCTTGTTTTCTTTCTGCATTCTTCTTCACGATGTCCTAGAGCTTTGCAGAAGGTGCAGGTTTCATTACATTTTCCAAAATGTTTCTTTTTACAGTTTCTGCAGAACAGCGGAGTGGAGGATGATCCAGTTCCCTTTATCTTGAAGTTGGTATTATTACCCATACGAAATCCTTGAGAAATTTTCTGAGCCAATTCCTTCTTTCTATTTTCTTCTCACGTACGCACCAGTCCGTCAGTCAAAGTGTTGGCTAATTCCACCGCATCGTCAATTGTGCGGGGTCTCGCAGCTTTGACAATATCACGAATCTCGCTAATTAAACCCCAAATGTAGCAAGAAATAAGTACCGGTTCTGGTGAAGCCAGAGTAGGCACAATTCGAGCATATTCGAAAAACTTCGAAGTATACCCTCGACAATCAACATCCACCATTCGGTGGCTCAAGAATTTATTCGCCATTTGTTCTTTTTCATATTCTGGGCAGAATTTTCTTTCCACCAGACGCTTAAATTCTTCCCAACTCATGGCATAAGCCAGGTGCCTTGGCTTGCAACACCGTATTCCACCACTCTAATGCTTCTTCCTTGAAAAGGTGAGAAGCATACATGACCTTATCTTCCTCGGCACATTTACTTATTTTAATTACTGCCTCGGTTTTCTCCAACCAACGTAGCGCGGCAGTTGCCCCTTCATTGCCTGCGAATTCGACAGGTTTACAGGCAAGAAATTCCTTGTAAGTGCAACCAGGCGTTGCAGCTTTCATTCTTTTAAGAAATGGGGCTTGCGTCCCATTATTATTATTATTATTATTATTATTATTATTATTGTTGTTGTTGTTGTTGTTGTTGCCGCCTCCATTTATGCTATTACTGAAGTTGTCATCACGAGTACGTTTGCTAGGAATAATTGGTTGAGGTTCAACTGGATTTCTGGCAGCAGCAAGGATTGCTGGAATAGCATTGGCTATTCCTTGAGCAACGATGTTTTCTATGTCTTGCCTATTAAGAAAGTGATTTTCATTGTTTTGCTCAGATTGATTATCTTCATTAACTGGTTCATTAACAACATGTTCTATCTGGTAATTAATATATATAAGTTATTAGTATAAAGTAAAAAACAACTAAATGCAGAACAATCGCACAAAAATCACATCACCCGTATAGCCAAAATTGTCAATTTTTCGACTTCCATATTTTATATATTTTAATATGCGTCCGTACACACCAGTTATTTTACAAGGGTTTTATTTTAAGTTATTTTACAGGATTATATTTTTATTACTAATATTATTATTTTATTATTATACAACCACGACCACACAGTCACACCATCCCCTTCAGCTGGCGTCTCAGAAGCGACGTTCCTTCTCGTCGTACTTCCAGGAGATCTGTTCTCCTACTTCCCGGATTCTATTCCCTGCGTCCACTAGCTCCTCGCCATAGTGGCGGAGTTCAGCCAAATTCTCATTGCTCATAGGTGGGTTTGGTGCAGGCTCGGGGTCAAACTGAGGGAAAAAGGTATTAGGGTTATTTATAAGATTCTGAAATTGCCAGTTAGTGGTCCACCATTCTTCCAGCTCTCCTGGTAGAGGTCGGGGGTTGACAATGGGATCTGGGATAGCAGGCTCTAGATTAACTGGAAGTTGTGATTCAACAGGGTAGTTGAAGAGGTTTTCATCGGTAGGTCCGATGAGGTCGCTAAGTGCCAGTTTACGATCCAACTCCTCCCATGATGGCATTTCCTGGGCTTGCCTGGAACTTTCCCCAATCTCTTTTCCTTTCCCCTTATCCTTCGGATCCTCAGTCTTTATAACTTTCTGTACTGCTGGTTTCTTCCTACGCACACGCCTCCAGCCTACGAGTCTTCTTCTCATTTTCGGTTTAGGTTTCTCCTAAGGTTGGGCTTGGAATTCCATAGGTTCCTCTGTGTCGGCCCAATAACCGAAAAAGCCCTCGAAAACTTCCATGTCAGCAGAATGGATAGTGATATTATGAAGAGCTTCAGACAACTCATTCATGCTGTTAGCATATATACAGAAACACACAAATTCTAAGTTAAAATGTTGTAAATAAATTTTCACATAATCACAGAATGGCAATTAGAAAAATTAAGCATTTCTAAATACTTAATTGGCTTAAATCAGTGGCTCTGATACCACCTTTTTTCTGTCACCGCCCCCGGCCCGGTTTTACCCGTTTCAGGAGCCGCGGGACAGAAAACCCGTGGTAATTATTACGTTGCCATCGGAATTTTAACA
The DNA here is from genome assembly GCA_030545235.1 of Helianthus tuberosus. Classification (NCBI taxonomy): domain Eukaryota; kingdom Viridiplantae; phylum Streptophyta; class Magnoliopsida; order Asterales; family Asteraceae; genus Helianthus; species Helianthus tuberosus. Next base: position 7,257,071 of record CM060390.1, read on the forward strand.
TGATCTTTTAAAACTTGAAAATGCCCCATTTATTTTATTTCACAATTTGGGGATAACACTCATAATTTACAATAAAGGTGATTCCTCAAGGAAATCCCCTATTTTACAAAAACATGTTTATTTATTTTATTGAGCCACTTCTTCAAGCTTGGAGTGCTACACGACACTTTTTCCTGGATCACAGTAGATCACCTTAAACATGTTTTTAAAAAGGTTTTATCAACAGGGAATACTGGCGAGTCATTCAAGTTACATAAAACGACAAATTGTTATAATATACAGTAATAAGGGTGATTATATTGTTTTTATCTACCAATTACCCCAAATCGGTATTTGTCACTCGACAGTATCTATGACTATGGTCAGATCACCCATTGGCTAACCTGTTGTCCAATGGTGACGGGTGTCAAGTAATGTATAAAAAACCCCACATACCGGCAGTAATTGAAGATTACAAAGACTTAATCCCTGTAATTATAACTTTGAAAACAAGTAGAGTTTTAGGAAAACAATTTGATAAAAAGAGAATGACTCACATTGCAAGTTTAGACGGGCAGAGTTTAGCCTACTGATTTAGCCTTGTTAACCTAATTCAATTAATAATGCACACGAAAACTAGGTCAGTAACTTAATACAACTTTTACGACAACTCACGAGATCAAAACCCTCACGACGAATGACAAAGTATAGCCCAAATACGGGCAGCACTTAAACATCCATCGGACTGGTTTTTTTCGATCGGACATTGAATCGTAGCAGTGATCTAGTTATTATCCTGTTATTGCGGAAGAATTTCGTGCTGGTGTGTGTTTTTGGACTAAACAGTTGATATCTCAGTACACGAATTGAATTTGAACGTCGAACCAACACCACAGTGCAAGTGCCAAGCCCTACTGTTTATACTGAAAAACCGGCCCCGTCGCGTGGCGTGACAGCCTGTCGCATGGCGCGACGGGTACCCTTCTAGCATAGGGTAGCCTCGTGTATTTGTAGCTTAAGTGAGTCGACCATTCGAAGAAATTCGTGTTTTACAACAAACTGTAAGGATAATATCAATTAGGGAGTACCCCCCCTTGAGTTTTAGGGGCCCTGATCCTAGTTCCGATTGTTCTGAAAATTTTTGGGGTCATGCAATATTATTTGGGGGTCTCAATTACGGTTTCCTATTAGATATAATAGAATAAGAAATAGTAATTTTAATGAGAGTTGTTACACTAGTCCCCATGGCTTCTTGGAAACTTGTCCAAAAATGTGAAGTGAAACGACTATCCCTATCCGATACAATAGAGACTGGGACTCCATGTAAGGATACTACCTCGTCTACGTATAACTTGGCTAATCTTTCCATACTAAAAGTTTCCTTCATGGGTAGGAAATGAGCAGATTTGGTTAATCGATCCACAATTACCCAAATCGCGTCGTTACCTTTTCTGGTTTTGGGTAACTTAGTAACGAAATTCATGGTTATTAGTTCCCATTTCCAAACAGGCATTTCTAATTATTGGAGTAACCCTGAAGGTATCTGGTGTTCGGCCTTAACTTGTAAACAAGTAAGACACTTAGATACATATCTAGCTATGTCCTTTTTCATTCCTATCCACCAGAAATTATTTCTTAAATCTTGGTACATCTTATTATTACCAGGATGCGTGGTATACCTAGATTTATAGGCCTCCTATAAAATTTTCTTTCTTAAGTCTCCTTGCTTAGGTACCCAAATCCTTTTCTTATGGAATCTCCAAATTCCATCAGCCCCTTGCTCCAAGTCTTTTACCCTTTCTTTCATTCCTTCAGCATCATCCTTGATTGCTGTTTCTTGAATGTTTTTCAGTTATTCCATTAAATCTAACTGTAGATTTAATCTAAGAGCACGAACTCGCTTTTGCTTTTCATGATACTTATGATTTAGAGAATCTGCGACTACATTTGCTTTTCCTTCATGATATTGAATATCACAGTCGTAATCACTCAAAATTTCCATCCATCTTCTTTGCCTCATGTTTAATTCTTTTTGCCCAAATATATATCTTAAGCTCTTATGATCTGTATAAACAGTAAACTTACTTCCATACAGATAATGTCTCCAAATCTTAAGGGCAAAAATTATCGACCCTAATTCTAAGTCATGTATCGTATAGTTTTCCTCGTGTTTTTTCAATTGCCTTGAGGCATACACAATTACCTTTTTGCGTTTCATTAGCACACATCCTAATCCTAACTTAGAAGCATCACAGTAAACTTTAAAATCTTATGTCCCTTCTGTTAAGGCAAGAATTGGGGCGTTTGTTAATTTTTGCTTTAAAATCTTAAAAGCCTCTTCTTGTCTAGATCCCCATTCAAACTTCACTGCTTTACATGTTAGCTTAGTTAATGGCACAGCTATCTTGGACAAATCCTTAATAAACCGTCTATAGTATCCAGCTAACCCTAGAAAACTTCTAACTTCCATAGCTGATTGCGGGACCTTCCATTTGGTAATCGCTTCTATTTTAGAGGGATCTACGTGAATACCTTTGTGATTCACCATGTGTCCTAAAAATTGTACCTCCTGTAACCAAAATTCACATTTTGAGAATATGGCGTAAAGCTTTTCCTTTCTTAACAGGGTTAAGAGTGCATGTAAATGTTCACAATGCTCGTCCTGACTTTTGGAATAAATAAGTATATCGTCGATGAAGACAATTACAAATTTATCCAAGTACGGTTTACAGATCCTATTCATCATGTCCATGAATGCTGCAGGAGCATTTGTTAATCCAAATGGCATGACTGTAAACTCGTAGTGACCATACCTAGTTCTGAAAGCGGTCTTAGGTATGTCTTCTTCTTGTACCTTCAACTGATGGTATCCGGAGCGTAAATCTATCTTAGAAAAATATCCAGCTCCCTGTAGTTGATCGAAAAGATCATCAATCCTAGGCAATGGGTATCGATTCTTAATTGTAACCTTATTCAATTCCCTATAATCGATACACATTCGCATCGAACCATCTTTCTTCTTTACAAATAACACTGAGGCTCCCCACGGGGATAAATTAGGTTGTATGAATCCTTTACTGAGCAATTCATCTAATTGCTTTTTCAGTTCTAACATTTCAGTGGGTGCTAATCGGTAGGGTGCTTTAGCTACGGGTGTAGTTCCAGGAATCAGATGAATTCTAAATTCTACCTCCCTATCTGGTGGTAATCCTGGTAGTTCTTCTGGGAATACATCCGAGTATTCTGATACTACAGGAATTTCCTTAAGTTCCATGCTTTCGTTCATAACTAGCAACTTTCATTACTGAAATGAACTTCATTGGTTTACGCGGCTTATCCCCTGTAATCATAATTACTTCTCCTGTGGGTGCACGGATTTCTATTGAATTCTTATCACAGAGGAGGTTGGCTGCTAACCAATCCATTCCTAATACAACATCGAATCCAACTAAATTCATAGGTAATAGGTTTGCAGAAAATTTATGACCTGAAAGTTCTATATTTTCTTTTTGCAAAACCGTATCTATGTTAACAGAGTTCCCGTCTGCCGTTTCTACTGTATAAATCTGCCTAAGTTTGGTTAAGGGTAGCTTAAGAGCTTGGCAGAAAGAAGTATTTATAAAACTTTGGTTTGCACCAGAGTTAAATAATACTTTCGCATAAACGTCATGAACTAGGAACGTACCTGCTATCACATCTGGGATGAGTTCTGCTTCTTGAGTAGTCAGCTGAAAGGCTCTTACATTCTTTTTATTAGTTCCTTTTGTAGGTTTGGCTTTGTTGTCAGCTGGTTTGACCAATTTGGGGCAGTCTGGTCTAAAATGTCCAGCTTCTCCACAGTTGAAGCAGATTGTTGATTTCTTCCTCCTGCAATCTTCTTCTTGATGCCCCGGAATTTTGCAGAAATTGCAATATCCTTTGCATTTTCCAAAATGCTTTCCTTTACAGGTACTGCAAAATGGAGCAGTGGAAGATTCCCCAGTTCCCTTTTTCTTGAAATTATTACTATTACCCACACGGAATCCTTGGGTAATCTTTTGGGCCACTTCCTTCTTCCGGTTTTCTTCTCTTGTGCGTACCAGCCCGTCGGTCAAAGTGTTGGCTAATTCCACTACATCATCAATTGTGCGGGGTCTCGCAGCTTTGACGATATCACGAATCTCACTAATTAAACCTCAAATATAGCGAGAAATAAGTACCGGTTCTGGCGAAGCCAGGGTAGGTACAATTCTAGCATATTCGAAGAATGTCGAAGTATATCCTCGACAATCAACATCTACCATCCGGTGATTGAGGAACTTATTTGTCATTTGTTCCTTTTCGTATTCAGGACATAATTTTCTTTCCGCCAATCTTTTAAATTCTTACCAATTCATGGCATAAGCCACATCACTCCCCTTGGCTTGTAGTACTGTGTTCCACCATTCTAGTGCCCCTTCTTTAAAAAGATGTGACGCGTACATGACCTTGTCTTCCTCTGCACATTTACTTATTTTAATTACTGCTTCGGTTTTCTCTAACCAACGCAGTGCTGCAGTTGCCCCTTCATTGCCTGCAAATTCGATTGGTTTACAGGCAAGAAATTCCTTGTAAGTGCAACCAGGCGTTGCAGCTTTCATTTTCTTAAGGAATGGGGCTTGCATTATATCATCATTATTATTGTTACCACCTCCATTTACACTATTACTGAAGTTGTCATCACGAGTACATTTGCTGAGAGTAGGCGGCGGAGGTTCAACTGGATTTCGGGCAGCATCAAGGATTGCTAAAATAGCATTGGCTATTCCTTGAGCAACAATATTTTCTATATCTTGTCTGTTAAGAAAGTGATCTTCATTGTTTTGCTCGGATTGGTTAACCTCATTAACGGGTTCATTACCAGCGTGTTCCATCTAGTAATTAATATATATAAGTTATTAGCACAAAATAAATAACAATCAAACACAATAAAACAATCGCACATAATCATGTCAACACGTATAACCAAAATTGTCGACTTTGCGACGTTGATATTTTTATATATTAGTATGCATCCATACACACCAGTTATATTACAAAAGTTTTATTTTAAGTTATTTTACATGGTTATATTTTTATTATTTATTATTATTTTATTATTATTAAACACATAACCACACCACCATGCAACCACAACCAACTGGCGTCTCAGAAATGACGCTCCCTCTCGTCATATTTCCATGAGATATGTTCCCCCACTTCTCGGATTCGATTTCCTGCATCCACCAGCTCCTCGCCATAGTGGCGGAGTTCAGCCAAGTTCTCAGTGTTCATAGGTGGGTTTGGTGCAGGCTCAGGGTCAAACTGGGGGAAAAAGGTCTTAGGGTTATTCAAGAGATTCTGAAATTGCCAGTCAGTGGTCCACCATTCTTCCAGCTCTCCTTGTAGAGGTCGGGGGTTAACAATAGGATCTGGGATAGCAGGCTCTAAATTAACTGGAAGCAGTACTTTAGCTGGGTAATTGAAGAGGTTTTCATCGGCAGGTCCGATGAGGTCGCTATTTGCCAGTTTGCGGTCCAGCTCCTCCCATAGTGGCATTTCCTGGGCTTACCCGGAACTTTCCCCGATCTCTTTTCCTTTTCCTTTATCCTTCGGATCCTCAGTCTTTATAACTTTCTGTGCCGTTGGTTTCTTCCTACGCATACGCCTCCAGCCTACGAGTCTTCTTCTCTTTTTCGGCTTTGGTTTCTCCTTCGGCTGGGCCTGGAATACTATTGGCTCTTCAATATCAGCCTGATAACCAGATGGATTTCCTGTGATATCCATATCTGTGCTATGGATAGTAAAGTTTCGGAGTGCCTCCGATAATTCATTCATGCTGATAACACACATACAGAAACAAACAAATTTTTAAGTTAAAGTTTTATTTATTGTAAATTAAATTTTCACAAAATCACAGAATGACAATCAGAAAAATTAAGTATTCCTAAATACTTAATTAGCTTAAATCAGCGGCTCTGATACCACCTTTTTCTGTCATAGCCCCCGTCCCGGTGTTACCCGGTCCAGGAGTCACGGGACAGAAACCCGTGGTATTTATTATTTGAGTTGACAGCGGAAGTTTTTAATAGGATCTTTTAAAACTTGAAAATGCCCAATTATTTTATTTCACAATTTGGGACAACCCCATAATTACAGTAAAGGAAATTTCACAAGGAAATCCCTTGTTTTACGAAACATGTTTATTTATTTAATTGAACCACAACTTCAAGCTTGTTAGTGCTCCGTAGCACTTTTCCTTGATTCGCAGTAAGTCACCTGAAACATGTTTTAAAAAAATATTCTATCAGCGGGGAAATACTGGCGAGTCACTCAATTTCAATAAAACGACACATTGTTATAAATTACAGCATAAGAGCAATTACAATGGCTACTATCTTATCTTTATCTGGCGCCGTGTCACACCCTGGTGACGATGGTCATACCACTATTGGGTCCTTTCACCCAAGTAGTGATGATTATCACTGTTAGGTTGGTGAACCTAACCGTGAAAAATTAGTAATGTGCACAATACCCCACTTGCCAGTGATTCAAGATAACCAAGACTTAATCCCTGTAATTATAACTTTTCAAAACAATTTGAGTATTGTAAAATATAGTTAATAAAAAGAGAATGACTCACATTGCAAGTTTAGACGGGCAGAGTTTAGTCTACTGATTTAGCCTTGTAACCTAGGTTAGATAACAATGCACACGAAACTAGGTCAGTAACTTAATACAACATTTACGATAAGTTCACGAAATCAAAACCCTCACGATGAATGACAAAGTAAAACCCGTATTCGGGCAGCACTTAAACATCCATCGAATCGGTTTCAATCAATCGAACATTGTATCGTAGCAGTGATCGAGTTATTACCGTATTGTCGCAGCAGAGCTTCGTGCTAGTGTGTGTTTTGAACGAAAAAGTGAATAACTCAGTGTAGGAAACGAATTTTTACGTCGAAACAACTGTGCCATTCAAGTGCCAAACCCCTGATACTTATACTGAAAAAGGGTCCCTGTCGCGTGGCGCGACGGGTTCACTTTTAGGGTAGGGTACTTCGTGTCCATTATAGCCTAGATGAGTCAAAAATCGATGAAATTCAAATTCTACAGCAAACTGTGTAGGTAATATCAATTAGGGAATACACCCCCCCCCCCCCCCCCCCGAGTTTTAGGGGTCCTGATCCTAGTTCCAATTGTTCTGGAAATTTTAGGGGTCATGTAATATTACTTGGGGGTCTTAATTAGGGTTTCCTATTGGATATAATAAAATAAGAAATAATAATTTTGGCGAGAGTTGTTACACTCGGCACGGGTCGTGCCCGCTGAATACGCCTCGTGCCCAATCCTTGGAACTGGCAATCTTGTTTTAAGTCAGACAGTAAGCTGAACACGGGGCCATGCCCACTCAACATGCCCCGTGCCCGAGTTTCAGTAACTGAAAACAGAACCTTAAGATCCCGACGGTTGGTAATTTCTGACACAAACATGAGAGATACTGATATTTTTTACTTTCGGCACTCTTATGGTACGTGGTGTCAAATATGTGGTGGCCCTCATAAAGAATTAGAATGTTACTTTCTAAATTATAAGCCCCATTATATTGACCCATTGTTTTCCTGTAGCCTTAAGAGGGGTGAAAGTAAAAATAATCCCTATCTCTCCCTCGAATGCTCTCAACTGGACCTTCTAGGAGAAATGCTTCTTGATGAACTATTTCAAATGGAAGATCTAATTCTTAATTGGTTAAAAGAACTTAAGATGGATTTCTATAATTCATCTCAAGACGATAACCAAGAAGAATTATTGGGATCGCATTCAAATAAAAACAACTTCGTTGTTCCTGATATTACCTCTAACTCTAGCGAAGACGTGGGCGATAGTCATCCCTGTGTCGATTGTGCCGTGAAGGACTCTCCATCGACTTCATTCGGTGCATACATAGACCTGAGCGATTCGGCATACACCTTCTTTAACGAGAGCCCGGGAAAGGGTTGAACTTGTCCACCAATATTTAGCATAGGAATCACCCTCACCGACAACCTCTTGCGTTCTCGTCTTAATCTAGAGCAATTAAGGTATCTTAGGCACTTCGGGGTTGTTCCATCCAGTAAGGAACCACCCGATCTGGAAAAGTTCCTTAGAAATAAATGAAACTTCTTAAACACCCTCTAGACACAGGGCCGTGTCCAGGTCAACACGCCCCCGTGTCCACCAAAAGATTCTTTTCTGGTTTCATGTCAGAATACGAACAAAATGTGTCAGGATCTTGCCTGCATACGGGGCCGTGTCTAGCCGACACGGGGCCGTGTGCAGCGTACTGTCGTTTTCTATAAATACAGCCAAGAATCCTGCACATTTGAACCATTCCAGGGACAGAGATTTGGGAGAATCTTCTCACATACCATCCTAGGTATTTTCTAAAAGAAGTTTCTCAACAACCTTCTTGTCATTTCCTCTTTTATCCACTTCCATCTTCTTCAATACTTCCATTATAGCTTGAAATCTCCATAATTTCAAGCTTTATTGAGATGTTTGTTAGATTTTTATTCATGGAATCTTGTTAGAAATAAGTTCTACAACAATGTTCTAAGTTGTTTCTGCTTAAAAATGTTTTAAAAATCACAAAAACAAATTAAAACTCCATGATTCCTTGTTTAAAAAATCTGCAGGCATCTGAACACGGGGCCGTGTCCGAGGTACTGATCCCATAAAGTTGAACTCTTTTCGGTATGTTTTCTCAGAATGGCGAGCAGAACTAGCGGAACATCTTCATCGCACTACAGAAACAACCGACAAGGGAGAATGTCATCAACGGTTGAAGATTCTCTTGTAAACTACGTTTACGCCTTAAGAGAAGCCATTGATAAGATGACGGGGGTGGAAGAAGCATTGACCGTATTAATCATTTGACGGTGGGACTAGAGGGATGTCTTCGAGAGGCCAACCTTTTGCACCAAAGGTTGAACATTCTCGCCTCTCCTCCTTTGGTACCAATTATCACCCAAAGGGCATGGAATGTGATACCGGAAGTCATCATTCCGGCCGAATGGTACACCATACATTCGGAACCCCCTCGAGACATACTACAAGGGGTTCTGGTTGGTGTCACTCCCCCTCCACAAGATGTTGAGGAAAATGAAGCCGCCTTCTTCCTCCCGAGAGAGATAGAAGAATGGCTTTAACAACATCTAGGGAACACCACTCGGCTTGGAGTTCTACAAAGCTTTTAGATACCGGAAAACTATTTCCGGAATTTTGGTTCTTATTGTTGAAGTAGAGCTCCTTAGGATGATTTTATGTATCACTTGACCTATCTAATTTAGGACCCTTAACTTTTATTTTTTACTTTGTTTCCAATTTTCTAGGACTATTATGTAATTCTCTCTGTTTAATGAATGATGGTTTTAGTTAAAATGGTGTTTGGATGATGATTAAAATGGGTAAAACACACTTGGGATGGTGAAGGATACCGAGGAGAACTTGAACCAGCACCCCATTTACAAAAACAGGGCCACCCGACAAATTTTTCTTCATTACAGCAAGTTCAGCACGGGGCCGTGCTCGCCCAACACGCCCCGTGCCCAACCATCTGCAGAAAATGCCCAGTTCAGGTAACTGGACACGGGGCGTGCTCACTGAACACGCCCCCGTGCCCAGGCTTCTGTTTCTTTTTACTCATTTTGTTACTGGCGATCTGAACACGGGGTCGTGCCCGGACACCATGGGGCCGTGTCCAGACGCCCAGTAACTTAAATTTTTGCTTTTTCACACCTTTTTACACATTCAATCAACCTAAAAACTTATTTTTGGGACACATTGAGGACAATGTGTAATTTAAGTGTGGGGGGATGCTAAAACCTTAAATCTTGCAAGTCCTAATTACAAGCCTTACACAAAACTCTACTGGAACTGCTAATCACCCCAAATTTTTTCAATTTTTTTTCATTTTTTTTACTTGTCTAGGTTTAACTTGGGAATTTCAAGTTCTAAAAAGGTTATATTTTTACTAATTTACAACCGATAGCGTCGTGATAAAAAGAACCAACATAAGAAAATTATGAAACGGCATGACAAGCTTAGTTAAAATTTGATTATATATACTTGATCACATAAAAACTCATTCCCACAAAAAGTGAGTTTTGAGCCTTTATTGAGCATACAATACATATCTTTAAACTAAATGCTCATTTTTCGTTTCTTGTGTGAATAGCCGCTTGGTTCTTACGACTCTAGAACTTGCCACGACGATACATTCCCGGTCCTTACCAACTTAAACCCGAGTAAGTAAATGACGGAGGCATTAGAACTAATCCTTTTTATTTCTACACCATTTTTTTACCACCGACCCAAAATCCCCCTAGTTAACCCCTTTGAGCCTAAACCTTTTCAATTCTTAACCCAAAAACAAACCCCCTTTTTACCCACCAAAACCTTTTTATTTTTAACCCTTTGTTTTAGTAACAAGCTCAGTTTTTCTTATGACTTTCAAATTTTTTTTTTTACTATGATGATGAAGCAAAAAGAAATAAACAAACAAGTTTATCAAAAATAACTCTGTTTGAATAATAGTTTCATCAAAATAAAAAAATTACAAAAATAAAAAGTCTTACAAAAACCGACGCTTTTTACGCCTTTCGCCCTTTTACTAACCACTAACCCAACCACCTACCTTTAACCCAAGCCTAACCATAAACCCAAAAGTCCTCTTGATATTTACAAAGGTGTATAGTTAAAAAGGAGGAGGATTGAATGCTTGGCAAGCCTATGGTAGAAGTAAGTTCCATGCCACTCTCGAGTTATTCACTAAAATACATATTCGGCCGAGTGTTGAGTGATCCCCCATGAGGTATGTGAACTTGTATATAAATGGAATTTTAAAAAGGCATGTTATGCCCTAATAAGTAATTTATCTTATGTAATGTTTTAAATAAATCATGACGAATAGGATTGTAAATAAATAAAAATAAAACTTAATAAAGAATCTTGGAAATCCCGACACTCTATGACAAGCCCAAAACCTTCTCTTCTACCCATTCCATTTGGGAGTGTAAGCCACAAAATAAAGAGTTTTGCTTGAGGACAAGCAAAGATTCAAGTGTGGGGGTATTTGATGTGTGCAAAATGCAAAATATAAATTACATCAAATGTGGCATAAAACTAACTCTTTTTAGTACTAATGTTGGAAAAAGTATGTTTTTTGTCTTCCTTTTGTATTTTCAGGATTAAATGAGCTCAAATGAACAAAAGAAGCAAAAAGGCAGCTAAATCTAACATAAATACAAGAAAAGGAACAAACGTGGCATGCCCGACCCCCCGACAGCATCTTCCCAAGGAAAAACAAGAGAACAGAAGGCTGAACACGCCCCGTGCTCAGTGAGCACCGGGGCGTGTCAAAGTGTCTGCAGAAAAGACAAAGCTGTAGAAGCTTCTATCACCCACAACGGGGGCGTGCCCTCCGGACACGGGGCCGTGGTTAACTCTAAGATTCGCAGAATCTGGGGAAATCTTGATAGTACAGATACGCTTCTGCACACGGGGTCGTGCCCAACGGACACGGGGTCGTGGTCAACTAATGCAGACAAACTGCAATTAATGAAGAAACAGAAGGAGGATGGACATGGGGCCGTGCCCGAGCGTCTGTTCAGGCTATAAATAGGGGTACTTGGCTCATTTGCAAACCATCCCTTGGCAAACCACCTTTCTCACACTTCACCCACCACCCACCACCATCACAACACCATCATCCATCACCATCATCCATCATAGAGTGTGTGAGTAGTCTCGGGATCCAAGATTAATCGTAAGAGTTCTTGACAATCAAAGGCCATGTTTGCCTAAGTCTCTTACATCACTTGGTGAAGACAAGTGTCTAGTGTAATACTTTTTATTTTTAATCTTTTCACACTTTTTATTTGGTTATGTATTAATGACTTTAATAACTAGTTTCTTATGTTGAAGGTGATTCTTCCTTATCGTTTGTCCGTGGTGTCTTGGCATTATTTTACTTTCTATATAAAATAAAAGATTTTCACCATTCATATCTCCACGGTCTATATGGAGATATGTTGGCTACCTGGTCGGGGGTTAAGGGAATGGTTTGGTAAGAGTCTTGCCTTGTTCAGTGTATAGATCCTGCAAGGACCTGGGTCAAATTTAGTAGGACCTCCTTCAATACCCACCGGTATTGGATGGCGGGGGTCCAAACTCTTTGATCCCCTCATATGTAAGCTACTATTGAAACTTTAACCTGGCTACTTAGGACTGTATCCCTGCTGACTCAAACTACTTAGCCGAGGGTAACGTCACCTTCAAAAGAGGGGCCTACCACATTATGCATTAATAATTTAATTAATTATCTCTCAATAATCCGACGCTTTAGGATTGTATCCTTGCTGACTCAAACGACTGGGTTGAGGGTAACGTCACCTTCAAAAGAGGGGCCTACTACAATAACTAAGATAATCTCTTAAAAAGTGCAAAAGTGTGGAAATAATCAAAGGTTACACTAAACACGAGTCGGATCCAAGTGATTCATCTTGTCTATCTGTTTTTATTTTATTTCATTTTTCAGCATTTTAGTTAGTTTTTATTTTTCTAGTTTAAAACCTTTTTCTAAACTTTTTGATTTGATTAGACGTTGAGGATAAACCGGTATTAAAAGCTCTTGTGTCCTTGGACGACCTCGGTATCTTACCAACACTATACTACGCTAACGATGGGTGCACTTACCCATATGTGTGTTTGGTGTTAGTATAATATCATGTTTTATAAATTTAAAACTTGGCTAACGTGTTAAAAGGGCTTAAAATATACTTAAATATATATCACACCACACGCGCATCAGTGTTCCTGAGCTTTATTTAGTAGTAGTAGTGCGTGTGAGGTGAGATTCGATTATATAGTGTTTGAGTCCTATGGCGATGTCTGTTGCAGACAATGTCGTCATTTGGATCATTTCATTCACGCTTAGCTCGTCGCAATCATGAAGACAAGCGCATCACCTCTTTGGTCGCTAAGCAAATTGCGAAAGTTATTCTGCAAATCGTTAGTGAGCTGAATGAGAACGGTAGCAAGTCTCTGAAGAGTCCAGGACTGATTCGCCAAAAGCTACTTTTAGCTTCAAGTAGTTCAAAGCCTGCGGACCTAAAGAATTCACCGGAGAAGATGGACCTACTGCCATGTTTCAATGGTTTGATTCTATCAAAGTCACCCTACGTCAGAGCAACTGTCCTGATAATCTCCGCACTGTTAACACTATCGACGTTTTCTGGTCCAGGGCTTTGGACTGGTGGACTGCCGAGAGAAACAAGCATGGAAATGATGCAGCTTACGGGCTAACGAGGGACGAGTTGAATGACATCATGATGAAAGAGTTATGCCCTCCCCACGAGATTCAAAAGTTGGAGGATGAGTTCTGGAACATCAAACAAAAGGACAGCGACAACACTGGTTTAACTGCTCGCTTCAAGCAGCTGAGCATAATCTATCCAGGCCAAGTTACTACCCCCGAAATCACCATCAAGAAGTATATCCGTGCTCTTCCGGATTGCGTGGCTGATTTCGTTCAAGCTGCGAAGACGACAACTATTGAGGAAACCTTCTTATCCAGATATCAACGACAAGCGAGTCAAGGCTTGTTACTGGGATAAAGCATCTGAAAATCTCCATCAAGTCACTGCTGCTTCAACCGCTGAAACCGTCACCGGCGCTCAGCAGTCTTCGAAGTCCTCCCGTCGCAAGAGAAAGAACAACAACAACAATAGCAAAAATTGAACTATCACAGCTGCCGCTCCGCTCCAAGCAGTACCCGCACAACAACAACCCCAACACTGCCAAGTCACGGCACCAGTTACCCATGCACCGCCGACTAAGCGGGCATACACTGGTCCTCACCCGGCTTGCCCAACTTGTACTTATCATCATCCCATGGGGATTGCTTGTAGATATTGTGTTCACTGCAACATGTACGACCACTTCACCCCCAACTGCCGTACAGGTCCACGTCAAGCTCCAGCTCCAACTCAAGGTCAAGCTCCTGCTCAACAAGCTCTACTTCCTGCTCCATAAGGCCAACAAGCGGCTCCTGCACCCTCGATCCATGCTAGAGCTTGCTTTGCGTGTGGTGATCCCAACCACTTTGCAAACATGTACCCCAATCGAGCGGTGAAGCAAGAGCCACAACAGCAGCAACCCAGTAACAACAGCAACCAACAGCCCACAGACGTGCTTTCAACATCAACGCTCGCCAGGCTCAAGCAGACAACAACGTGGTTAATGGTACATTCCGTGTGAATGCTATATATGCTTCGTGTTTATTTGATACTGGAGCCGATAACTGTTTTGTATCGTTCGAATTCGAAAAGATCCTTAATCGTAAGCGCGCCCATCTCCCTTCAACGTTTGATGTTGAAGTTGCCACTGGAAGACCCGTCACTGTTAATTCCATTCTTCGTGATTGTACTCTCGAACTCAACAATCACATCTTTCCTATCGATCTCATTCCGATGCAGCTTGCTAGTTTTGATGTCATAGTAGGCATGGATTTTCTTCGTGAGAATCATGCTGAAGTTGTTTGCTTCGATAAGATGATTCGCTTCTCGCTTGCTAGTGGTGATCAACTTTGTGTCTATGGTGAAGTCGCATTGAAGAAGCTACAACTCATCTCGCTTGCTAATACAGAGATTTATTGGCAAACATTGTAGTAGCGGAGAAGGAAAAAAAGGAAAAACTTTAGTGAAAGATGTCCCTGTCATTTTCGAATTTCTTAATGTATTTCCTGATGAGTTACCTGGTCTACCCCCCCCCTGAGTCGTGGTATTGATTTTCATATTGACCTCATTCCTGGAGCCAACCTGTTGCTAAATCTCCTTATCGGCTCACTCCGTCTGAAATGCGCGAACTCTCGAGTCAACTCCAGGAACTACTTGACAAAGGCTTCATTCGCCCTAGCACCTCTCCTTGGGGCGCACCAGTCCCTTTCGTCAAAAAGAAGGATGGGTCATTCCGAATGTGCATCGACTATATGGAGTTGAATAAGCTGACTATCAAGAATCCTTATCCCCTGCCTCGAATCGATGATTTGTTTGATCAATTACAAGGTGCTATGTGTTTTTCAAAGATTGATTTACGCTTAGGTTATCACCAGTTACGCATTCAGGAGGAAGATATACCGAAAACCACTTTCCGAACCCGTTATGGCCATTATGAATTCATCGTAATGCCCTTTGGTTTAACCAATGCCCCTGCGGTTTTCATGGATTTGATGAACCGTGTGTGCAAACCGTTTCTTGACCGCTTCATCATCGTATTCATCGACGAAAACCGAACTCGCGCAGCACTACGTTTGGTTCTCGAAGTACTCAAGGGGAATCAAATCTATGCCAAGTTCTCTAAGTGTGAATTTTGGCTGGAGGAGGTTCAATTCCTCGGTCACATTGTCAATAGTAAAGGTATCCACGTCGACCCCGCAAAGATTAAAGCTGTTAAAAGCTAGGTTACTCCAAAATCACCATCCGATGTTCGTTCGTTCCTCGGACTTCCTTGACGCAATCGTTGTTCCGCTTACTTCCTTGACGCATAGAGACAAGCCTTTTGTTTGGGGAACCGAACAAGAGACTGCCTTTCAAACCCTTAAGCATATGCTCTGCAATGCTCCTGTTCTCGCTTTACCCGACGGAAATGATGACTTCGTTGTCTATTGTGATGCCTCGAACCTTGGTCTTGGTTATGTCCTCATGCTATGGGACAAGGTTATCGCCTACGCGTCTCGACAGCTCAAGATCCACGAGAAGAACTATACAACCCACGATCTAGAGCTAGGCGCAGTTGTTTTTGCGTTGAAGATTTGGCGACACTACCTTTATGGTACCAAGTGTACGGTCTTCGCCGACCATAGGAGCCTACAACACATCTTCAGCCAAAAGGAACTGAATATGCGCCAACGCCGATGGGTTGAACTTCTCAACGATTATGACTGTGAGATTCGTTATCACCCTGGCAAAGCAAATGTCATTGCCGATGTTCTAAGCAGACAAAGCTATTTGCATAGCGTTCGTAATATCCAAGCCCAGCACCATCTCGAAACTCTTATCCGTGACGCTCAGCATGCCTGTTTCACCGAACGCACCTTGAAGAAGGAAAGGATTCTCAACGATGGCGCTCAGCTAGAGAATAAATCGAATGGTATATTCCATTTTCTAGACCGAATTTGGATTCCCAAGCGTACCAACTTGCGACAAATTCTGCTAGACGAAGCCCATAAGTCTCGATATTCTATTCATCCCGGTGCCGATAAGATGTACCAGGACCTTCGCTACAAGTACTGGTGGCCGGGCATGAAGAAAGATATTGCTATCTATGTTTCAAAGTGTCTGACTTGCTCAAAAGTCAAGGCCGAACAACAAAGACCCTCTAGCTCGCTTGTGCAACCGAAATCCCGATGTGGAAATAGGAAAGCATAGCCATGGACTTTATCACGAAACTCCTACGTATGACTTCAGGTCACGATAGCATCTGGGTTATCGTTGACCGTTTGACTAAATCCGCTCATTTCCTGCCAATACGAGAAGACTTCAAGGTAGAAAAATTAGCCCGAATCTACACCGATGAAATCATATGTCGACACGGTACACCTCGTGACATCATCTCTGACCGCGATGGTCGGTTTACCTCGCGTCTTTGGGAAACATTTCAATCTGCTCTCGCTACTACGCTTAATCTAAGTACCGCTTTCCATCCCTAAACCGACGGTCAGACTGAAAGAACGATTCGTACTCTTGAAGACATGCTTCGCTTGTGTGTCATAGACTTCAGTGGTAATTGGGACGCGCACTTACCTTTGGTCGAATTCTTGTACAATAATAGTTATCATTCTAGCATACAAATGGCACCATTTGAGACATTATACGGAAGAATATGTCGATCGCCGATTGTGTGGCATGAGATCAGAGATGCGCAACTAACTGGTTCTGAGCTACTGCAAGAAACGACTGACAAGATCCTCCAAATTCTAGACAATCTGCTGACAGTTCGGAGTCATCAGAAAACGTACGCCGATAGACGACGCAAGCCCCTTGAATTTGACGTTGGCAAACACGTACTCCTAAAGGTATCACCTTGGAAGGGTGTGATCAGATTCGGAAAGAAAGAAAAGCTCGCGCCTCGATATGTTGGACCCTTTAAGATTCTTGAAAGGATCGGCAAGGTGGCCAACAGACTCAAACTACCGGAGGGACTTAGCCAGGTTCACCTGACTTTCCATGTATCGAACCTCAGAAAGTGCCTAGCCGAGCAGGATTTACAAGTTCCCCTAGAGGATCTACAAGTGGACGAAACATTACACTTTGTGGAGAAGCCTGTCGAGTCATGGACCGAGAAACCAAGAAGCTCAGGCGCTTACGCATTCCCATTGTGAAGGTTCGCTGGGAAGGCAAATGCGGCGCAGAGTTCACTTGGGAACTCGAAAGTGACATGAAGGCAAAGTACCCGCAGTTGTTTGTTACGGCTAAAGCCTAATTTCAGGACGAAATTCCCTTAAATAGGGGAGGCTGTAACACCCCGT
The DNA here is from genome assembly GCA_030545235.1 of Helianthus tuberosus. Taxonomy (NCBI): domain Eukaryota; kingdom Viridiplantae; phylum Streptophyta; class Magnoliopsida; order Asterales; family Asteraceae; genus Helianthus; species Helianthus tuberosus. The sequence continues at coordinate 7,274,616 of CM060390.1, forward strand.
GTTATGAAAGTCAAAGTCAAAGTCAAGGTCAAAGTCAAAGGATGAAAAAATTTCTAATTGCGATCTGTCACTCCTTGCTTAACTATCGATTTGACTTCTTTGACTTGTAATCAGATCTTTTATTTTAATCGCTTTAGTTGTATTATGTGGAGTATCTATTAATAATCGAGGTTTATCCGATGTTTATCGCATGTTTTATCGCTTATTCACTTTATCGCTAATCGCATCGCAATAGCTTTTGCGCCTTGATTGATAGATTCTGAATACTGTTTTACGTGTGTGTGTTACTTATGTGTTACTTGTGCATGTCTACTTTATGTTTGTGGTGATTAATCGAAACGCAATCGCAACTCTATCGTAACGCAATCGAATCGCAAACGCTAAACGCAAGTTAATTATAAGGATTGTATGTTAGATATAGGACTTGTGTATTATTAATGTATCACATCACATAATCGACCCTCGCTTAAACGCATCGCAACGCTCAACACACAAAACGAAACGCCGAAATGCAACTCGTCGAAGCCACTCGATCGAATGACCACTCGATCGAATGGCCATCCGATCGGATGGCCATCCGATCGAAGTGTCATCCGATCGGTGAGCTATCCGACACTTGCACTCCACTTTCCCTTTTTGGCAACCTATAAATACCCCCTTTCACATCACTTGTGATACTTGTGATGTGACAGCTCTCTCTCACTCGACCAACACGCTCAAGCCCACTTTTCCTTCGATTTCTCGCGATTCTTGTAAGTTTTCAACTCAAATCTTGTGCTTCTATGATCTAAATAGACTTCTTCATGATTTTCACCTTTGAATCTTAACTTTTAACCGTGAAATCAACGGATTTGAGGTGTTCTAGGGTGATGTCATCATGGAGTTCTTATAAACTTCAAGTTTTGACCTCATTCCACCAAGAATAACTCAGATCTTAAGGATTTCCACAAGATTTAACATTATTTTTACATAGATATAAACATTTTCAAGGATAAAAGGATTGAAAGAAGCTTTTCTAACTTTCTTTCAACTCTTTTACACTCAATGCACTCAAAACCGATAGAATCGGAGCTCGTTCAGGTCTTCTACTCATTTCTTAGTGAAGCATCGGTCTGAGATCTGGTTTCTATCAAAGAAACAACCGATTTCGGGTTAAACATGATTAACCGTCATGAACCTGTAAACTGATCGGATTTGGGTGAATCCTGTTCGATCAGGCGACTTGGGACTTGACGAGGTTCCGTTGTTTAGTACGTTGTCATACCGTCTCGATCAAGCCGCAAAACTTTTCAAAATAATCAAGTTCAAGACGAACATATTCGTCGGGACGGATTGCCGTCCGATCGGATTGCCGTCCGATCGGATTGCCGTCCGATCGGATTGCCGTCCGATCGGATTGCCAACCGATCGAACTGCAATCCGATCGGATTGCAATTGAGCTTCCATACTTAGTCATTTTCAAGTTTTCAAGCAAACTGAACATCGAATGGATTTCCGTCCGATCGGATTGCTATCTGATCAAGAGACCATCCGATCAGTTGACATTTGGACTTCAACACTTAATCATTTTCATAACTTTCAAAGAACATCAGCCTCTAACGGATTGCCATCCGATCGGATTACTATCTGATCGAGTGAACATCCAGCTGTGAACTTGTTCTCACTAAGTGTCTTGCCAATCGGATCACTATCCGATCGAACGACCATTCGATCGACGACCTGAAGGGTAGAGATACTTCTCTGTTTTCAAAATGCTACAACGAAAACTTCAAAGCCATCATACGCAAACACATCCTTCTCAAACGAATGTCAATCTGACCGAATGGCCATCCGATCAGATGACCATCTGACCGGATTGACATCCGATCGAATGACCATCCGATTGGATTACCATTCGACACTTAGTCACTTTTCACTGTTTAACGCGCCGTTTCTTTGCTTATGCTATCGTTAACTGTTTAGGCTAATATCTCAGCGCTCCCTTCAATCCAAGAGTGTGTTTATTTATTTAAACACAATCTGTGAGTATACTCGAACCCTTTTTGCTTTACGCACTTTTGGGTGTTACATACGTTACCTATTCAAATCACAATCGACACACAACGCAAACACTGTTTATACGCTGACCGTTATTGCATGCTACTTGTTATTCGATGAATGCTTGTATGTTATGTTAACACAGTGATTGTTACCTGACACCTTAGCAACGATAGTACTATAGTTTGGACTCAGCACCTGTCGTAGACAAGGGTTGTTATGGGTTTTACTTCACGTGTCCCAGTGGGGATATGTGTTGCGCATTCTACAACTCACAGTCATGTTTGTGCATATTTCTCTGTCGATAACCTAATAGCCTTCACTTTGCCACATGTTACATGCTGGTTATGCGTAAACGATTTCGAACTCTATTATACTATCAAACTTGTATGCTCACCTTTACACTATGTGTATTGACCTTTATTTTAACGTATGTGGCAGGTGCTTAAGATGCTAGGAATGTTGTGCTTTGGTGAATCAAGCTAGGGGTCTAGTTATGTCATGCTTAAATCTGAGTTGTCGGAACAGTGTTTGTTTTTTAGACAATTATTTGTAATAACTGTTTTATTTGGATATGTTGTGGTTGGGTCATGACGTTTAAATATCTGGTAATTAATAGTTGTTATAGATACTCATGGACAATCTGTTTCGCTCAGTGCCATGCCCCGATGTTTCTGCCATCGGTTGGGGTGTGACAGTCATGATGATTGAAAATTTTTCGATAAGGATCAACTAGAATGCTCTGATATCCTTGATAGCGTTAAAACCTTAGGGAAGAAGAAAACTAAGAGATAGAAAGATATTTGACTCAAATTCTGGATGATTTCCATTCCATACGTAAACCAAATATATAAACAAGAAACTTACACAAGACACCTCCAAACTAAACCAAAATAGCATACTAACCCCTTGACTTAACAATAGTAATAAAAATAAAATATAAAGTAAATAAGATACGTAATAATGGTGATCGTTACTCTAGTTTTCGATTCGCAACCTGGTCGAGAAAGTGACATTGGAGATGACATTAGTGGCCGCGAATCTGCGATGAGGATGATCATGATGGAAGGATGTGAGTTCAGGATCGGATCCAAAACGATCACTAGATCTGCGGTGGATTCGATTTAACGTGCGGAATCCGTTAAATCGAACCGTAATCGTGCATGAAAACGTAAATAAACGTCGTTTTATTACGTATCAACGACATCCGGACAGAGTTTCGACTCGATCTACACACTGACTCTCGAAATATAAGAATCGTGAAGAAACCGAGAGTGTTTTGATGTAGATGATGAAGATCTGATGAACTTGTGCTTGAAGGTTATGAACGGTTATGAACCGTGTGTTTATCTGATATGTGTTCACTGATATGTTCTCTTCAATGGATCGGATATCTATTTATAGATGAGGCATGCTAGTGTTGTTTGGATCGGATGGCTATCCGATCGGATAGTCATCCAATCAAATGGCAAATGATTTCTGATGATGTGAACCCATCGAGTGGCTTCTCTCATTTGTTTATATCTTCACGTGAACAATTATGAATTCCATGCAAGCCTTAGATATGTTGTAAAGTTATGATGTCATCATTACATAATGATGACATCACCTTTGATCTTGTCCAGTTTCCTCGCATCATGTCGTACCGTATACTGACCTGATATTACCTAACGACACCTAGTGAAACCTCTGTCCAGTATGATACAGACTCAAGACTTTAAACGTTACAAATACTGACATATTTCTAACTATGGACATACAAAATGCACTAACAGACTCCCCCTTGGACATAGCTTAGAAATCTGCGAAGTTTAGTCTTGATCTGCCTCGGATTGCATATTCAAGCAAACAAAGTAAAACTGTAAGTTCCCCCTTGAATAATGCTCCGAATCTTAGATTTGACAATTAATCTTGCTCCCCCTTTCATTTAGCTTCCTGTCAAATCTTATTAAACGATTAGATTTATCTGGTGAGAGTTTTCTAAACATATAAATGTCTATTATCATATTTGACTTTTAAGTATGATCAAATTCAGTAACCCTCACAGTTGATCAAGTTCAAATTAATGACCATGATTATCCAACTTATCGATTTTTTTTAATTTTTCATTTTGAAATTCAAGTTTCAAATTAATGAACTTGTTTATGTTCAGCATCTTCAGATTTTGAAATTCAGCTTTCCATCATCGGTTGTCGAAACATAACGTGAAACAAAATCTTTTTGTATTTTACAAAGTTTATGCTAAAACACTCCGAAAATCTTTTTGTAATTTTTCTTTAATGTAAAGCAGTAAAGAAATATTTACAGACAATATTTTTGTTTGAGTTCGTGTCAGAGGATCTTATCAGTTTATGACAAATCACTAGCACCGTTGACCTTTTTAGACTTTAAGTTCTAAGCGATTCACTTAGATTGTCAGTATGCTGATCCATTTAAATTTTCACACAAAGTTCAATTGTTTTGAGATACGAGAATTAGTGTTTTAAGCACTTAACTTATTCGCGTGTCCCACCTTAGAATATACTCCTGTATCAAGATTTCCTAGATTCAGTCTTACAGGTGAATATACCATAATGATATATGTACTCTGGGTTAGTGCGAGACCTTGAGAGCTCAGGTATTAACTTCCATTCAGTCAAAGAGATGAAGACTCGACTTTGAGGTGTGTCCCCCTTGGGGATCTTCTTTACAACTGCACTTGAATTACATCTTTCAATATTTTTCAATTTTTATGCAGAGGGTAAGCTTTTAAAGCATGTAAAGTATTATACGAGGTCTAGGCCATTGCTTCCGCAATATCAGAAGACAAGGTATATTACCCCAGATATCAAACAGTATAAAGACCTAGTATCTCAGAATAAGGCAATCTCTCAAACAAGATTTCGGGGGTTACCCATATATCTGAGAGATGTTCCCCACGAGATAAGAAAGCTATTGATATTTAGGTTTATATCTCGAAATCAATCTACTAAATGTGTATAAACCTACTGGCATATCATCAGTGAGACCGTTTATCACATATTTAACTTTCCATTTCTTTAGCGTACTGTGATTGTCTACTGATGTACTATCATTTCCTCTTTTTACACAAAAACTCATTTTGAATTTTCTCATGTTTTTTGCTTTTTCAAATTTTCAAATGTTTTTGTATTTTTAAAATTTTTACTCCCCCTAAAATTCAAAACATTTAATAAAATTTGACAAACCGATGTAGATAGCTTCATCTCGCCATCCATTTTTGCTTCACATTCTCTGTTTAGCTCACATTCACCCCCATGATTTACAAACCACTTGATTATAACCTTTTGAAACCGTTTTTCAATCTAATTTTATCATGTGTTTGTTCAGCCGTGAGGTTTTCGGCGTATTCTTTTTAAAATTTTCAAAAATTTTAACAATTTAAACCAAACACTTCCTGTTTTTAACCACAGACACATGATTTTCTCCTCATGTGCCAGGCTGTTCCGTTATTCATGTTGAATTGGCCCCTGAACACCTGCACAAGCAAATGAATTTGATTAGTTTTGAATTGGAACCCAATCCATACTGGATTTAGGTTTACCAAATTCATTAACATATGACATGAACGACCTTTCACAATTTCTTTTAATATTCAAACACTTTTATAAAAATTTTATCTGAAAATTTAACTTTCTTTGATTTTTTAACCGTTTGATTAACCAATTTTTCTTCTTTATTATCTCTTTTGTCCTCATATCATAAAAATTTTATCTGAAAATTTAACTTTCTTTGATTTTTTAACCGTTTGATTAACCAATTTTTTCTTCTTTATTATCTCTTTTGTCCTCATATTTGTATCTGATGAATTCGTTTTACTTGACTGATTATTCTTTGGAGAGCAAAGTGATTCATCAGAACTATTATCTGGCTCATCGGTTGTATCCGAGGACAAAATCTTTTCTTGATACTCTCTCGCTTTCTTTCTTTTCTTTCTCAGTTTATCTTCCTGCCCTTGTGATAATTTCACTTTCTGTTCTTTGGGCTTTTCTTCAATTTTGACTGTTTTCTTCACCATTCTATGAGATTCAGTCCTCGGTCTTCTCCTTGATCTCATTGGGCAATCTCTGGCAATATGACCTCTGATTTGACATTCATAGCATCTTCTCGTCTCAAATCTCTGACTCTGGCAGTTAACAGCAATGTGTCCTTCAAGACCACATTTGTAACACACTCTGTTATCATACCATTCTCCACTTTCAAACCAAACACTTAGATCGTAACATTGATTTGCCTTGTGGTAATCACGACTTCTCCTTTTTCTATCATCATAATGATTTGTCTCTAAAGGATCTTCATTCCATCTTCTCCTGTAAGCTTGTTTTGACTTTTGAGCACCGTGGTCAAACCTGCACCACTTTTTATCAACTTTTTGTGAGTTTTGATTTTCAATTTTTTGTGAAATTTTGTTTTTATAGTGATTTGATGATTGAACTGATGATCTTTTCTTTTGAGCATTTTTTGAATTTTTAAAATTTTTAACATTTTGTTTTTGTTCCCCATTTTGCTTAGAAGTTGAACATTCCCCCTTTTCGGCAAATTGTGGAACAGTTTCTTTAAATTTTTCTTTTAGTTTCAAAAATATATTCTTTTTATCATTTTCATCATCAGATTTATCATCACAATCTTCAATTTTGACTTCATAATAATTTGTGACATGGTCAGTTATTGGAATTTTCACTGAGGGAGTTTTGTTTTTCGTGTTATCTGGTACAACAGTTTTTGTTTTGCCCTTTCCTGACGGTTTACGCCCAATACCATGGTTACAAAATTCATATTCATCCTCCCCAGTTTCTTCATTTTTATTGATCGGTTTTGGAACTATATTATCAAGCATTAAGGACGAAGCAACAAAACCTTTCAATTTCTTTTCTAAATCTTCTATTTTCTTTCTTGCAATCTCAGCATCTTGTTCAAGTTGCGTGATTTTTCCAAGATGCGAGTTTATTGTATTTTGTTTTTCAAAAACATTTTTATTTAAAATTGATTTTTCATTTTCTAAAGTTTTTATTTGATTTTTCAAATCATTTTCTGATTTTATAAAATTTTTGTTTTCTAATGTCAAACTTTCCACATCTCTCAACAGTTTGACATTTTCAGATTTTGATTTTTCACAATCTGAGCACACAGGTTCAGAACTTGAAGTTTCATTTGTTGATGCACTTGATTCTTTGACTTCACCGTTCTGTGACAGCTCAGTTGACTCATCTTGTTTAAATTTTTCTTGGTGAGCATTGTCAACATGTTTTTTCTCAGATTCTTCATTCTTTGAAGTTGAATCTGTCTTGAATGTACCTGCAGAAAAAATTTTAATAAAATCAAGAGGATTCATATTTTCATCGATATAACAACCCCTCTTAAAATCATATTTTATAACATATTTTGCTTCAAAACATATATTGACTCTTCGGCTTATTTCAAGAATCACATCCAAACTTATTTTATCTAGCGTCTCTTCTATTTCTTTTATCATATCTTTCTTTTTCTTATTAATTTCGTAATTGTGTATTTTAAGCTCTTTGAAGAATTCATTTGGATAAAAAATTGAGAATCTAGAATCCTTTTTCAGTTCAATCAAAAATTCATCCCACTCTGAAAGTAACGCATCTGCAAATTTTGATATCTTTTCAGCATTTGACATCCTTATCTCGAACCTTTTTAAGTTGTCAATTAATTCATCATACCGGTTTTCCAACTGATTCAACGTTTCATTTTTCTTACACAAATAATATTCAAATCTTTTAACCCAAGCATTCTTTTTCTCATCTTCTTTCCTCCTATCCCAAAACATATCAAACCAATCATTTATTCTTTTAAGTTTATCATTTTCCATTTCGTCAAACATTTTAAACACAATTTCTTTGTTAAATGACTTAGTTCAAAAATTATTTTTAGCTCAAAGTCCACAAAATTTCAACTTCCACAAAGCCCACTAAAAGTTTGTAGCCCAAAAATTATACCCGTCCAAAAATTTGGTAGCCCACTAAACAAACCTGTTTCACACTAGAGACCTAAATTTCAGCCAACTAAGATTCTTGCACGCCAAATATAACCAACTCACAAAGCCTACAAAAATTCAAATCTTTTAACCTAATATTTCTGTCGTTTAAGTGAGGCCCAAAGCTCAACACAATTCTCAACTCAATACTTTGTCAAAAACTTTATCGGCCCAAACTCTAATTAGTATATTCCAACAATTTTTAGCCCACTTTGATTATTATACCCAAAAACCTAAGTCTACACTTTTAACAGCTCATTGACTTTATAATTTGCGATTTTTTTTTATTTTTATCCTTTTTTTATTATTATTTTTATATCACCAGCAAACACTACTCAATATTAACCTTCAAAGCAGTTTCTAACCAAACAAACATATGTTTTGCAAAAAACTTCACTGATGTAACTTCGATGAATATCCAAACAATGAGATGTACCTTATCACTTAATTTTCTAATCGATTTAACCAGCCACTAACAAACAGATTCAGATTACGATCTGAAAATATCAAAACATACTCCAAATCACGTATCCACTGAAATCCCAGACTGATCAAAACAAATAGATTTCAATCCAGAATTCAAGTTGTATTTTGATTCAAGACTCACAATTTAATTCGCAGCGAGAATAACCAATCGAAACAGTCCGAAACTTACCGAAAACACAATCAATTCAGTATACTGTTCTAAAACTAACAGAGACGTTCAGGCTCGATCCGATATACACCAAAATGATTTGAAAACAACCTTAATCAACAAACTGAATCAGATTGAGGCTTGTTCGAAACACATCACAAATCAACCAAAAATCATTCAATTTTACTGAAACAGTCAGATTTTCAAATGACACACCAAACAGATCTGAATCAGTTTGAAATCGATCAATTTTCAGTCGAAAATCCTCAAAACTAGTCCGAAACTGATCGAAATTTCAATCAACACAAACTGCAGTTCACATATCCACTGTAAACAGTTTAAAATGTACAAACCACACACCGATAATCAAAATTCGCCGAAAATAGTCTGAAGTTATTAAAATCTAAACCAAATATCACTGAATCCAACTGAAGATCGATCGAATCAATCCTGTGTTTGAATGAAACAATGAAATGCTTCAGATCTGATACATTTCAGATCTGGATGAAAACAGTTTGTAAAAAATCTTTCCGAAAACTTTGAAATTTGATCTTTAACACACTGAATCAGTTCGGAATAGGTGAACGATCCATCAAACAGATCCAAAATGTATGATACTTCAAGCAGAAATAATCGAAACAAAACGAATTTTACCGAAATCAATCCGAGAACACCGATTTTTTTTTTTTTTTTAAAGTATATCACATGGTTATAGTGATTTGGCTTTTGAGAAATGTTAAACAGTCCCACCCTTTTTTTTCTAAATACTATTATGCGTTTATGTAATTAAGTACACTTTACATCAATATCGCAGTTAAGCGAGCAACCAGCCCCTGTTGATGAGCAACTGCTGTGTACAAACCCTAGCCTATTAAAGACAAGCCCCTGTCCCCTGTTGATGAGCAACTGTTGTGGATCCTTTTGGACCCTAGTCAGCAAACGGATAGCTTCTGGAGCTAGGGAGCCAAAGATGTCGAAGGCAAATGGGACAAATGCGTGTTGGTTATCAGCACATGCTTTAGCGTGTTTATCCACCTTTTTTGATTCCGCTTTCCTTATAGATTCCCCTGTTACAAATCCGCTTTCCCTTAGACCAGCTAAAGGGGAGACTTCTGTGAGATCCACACAAGCATGTTTCCCTCCTGCCCAGCCAAAGACGAGCAGATCCGCTGGACTCAATGTAGACCTTCCTTCCATGGGGTCTGTAAGGAAATTCACAGGGGACTCCTTCTTGGCAGAAATCCCCGCTCTCCTCAAGATGTCCCCCAAAACATCCCTCACCCAATCATGCCGATATTTGAAACCAGGGAGCTCCTTACAATGAACAACATGCTCCTCGTATTTATCCATGCAGGCTTTACGACAGATTAAGCAGGTTTCGTCTTCTGAATACATAGGGATCATCACCCGGTATTTGAGGATAGCCCTATACTCAACAGCCGACATGCATTGCCCCAGCCCCTCGATCGGGATAACAGTCAAAAAGTGGGGCCTTTCAAGCACTCAATCACCGCCTTCTGGCGGGGAGACAGATCAAATGCTTCTCCCAAACTCCGAGCGATTTTGTCAAATAGGGCATTCACCAAAGTTTTTTGTGGCTTTGGTGGGGCAGTGTCCATATTAGAGAAACCGCCAATATGAAAGTCTGGAAGAGAGACACTTAAGTACTTAAGGGCCTGTTGGTAGTCTACGTCAAGCTTAACAACCCCACTGATCCGAAGGATATGGTCTTGCAATACACACGACTGAGCTCTAGACGCCACAAAAACATAAACTCCAACATCCCGAGCTGAGAGGAGGCCCAAACCACCCAGACGCATCGACAAAGATGCCAAACGCAACTGAAGGTCACCAAAGTAGGACCCCCCGCAAACAACAATGTCTTCGATAGCCTCTCGGAGACCATCGTCAAAACAGGATACCGCATTTGCCATCAAGTGGGGTTGGCAGGTACGCAGCCCAAACAGTAACTTAGCTACCCCCATGCATGACCTTAAAAGAAGAAGCTCGCACTGGGGCTCCTGGAGGCAGGGCAAGAGTTTCATAAGGTCAGCCGCTGTCGATGCCCGCCGCCCAGCTAATTCCCCGATAAAAGCAGAATCTCGGCTAACCGCCCCCCCCCCCAAGGAGCTTAACCCCCCTCTCAGGTCTACCTATCCCTCTCGGGAAAAGGGCGTCCTGAACCTTGAGACTGTCACACGATGGCCAGTACACTTCCGTTTTCTTAATATTGAGATGGAGCCCTAGGGATGGTCCCTCCGTGTTGATGATGTCCAAGCCTTTAGCAACTTCCATTGCATTACCTATAATCGTGCCATCATCCAAATACCAAGCATGAAAAGGGAGGTTACAGTGCTCCTGGACACGGAGAATAAGGGGGTGTAAGGCTAGGGCAAAGAGAAGGGGCCCCAAGGGATCTCCCTGTTGCACTCCAGTGGTGGCCCCAATACACTCGCTGCCAACATACAACCTAGCGGGTTGAGCGTATAGGAACTGGACCCACCGATAGATAGATGGGCAATGTTGGTGGACCTGTTGGAGGAACGCTGAGCGGTCAGCCATGTTGAAAGCATTGGTGAAGTCTACCGTAAGCAAGGCCATGGACCCATCTTCATGAAAAGAGTTCAGGAACCTGTTCGCACTATGAAGCACCGCCTCCGCCCCATTTGGTGTACCAACCCCGAATTGAAAATCCCCCAAATACTGGGCCATGTCCTTCCCAACCTTCTTCATAGCCACCTTAGAGACCAACCTACGCCAGATGCCCCCCATAGCGATATGCCTAATACCATTATCAGGTTTCAATAAGGGGTGAGGGGGGATGAGGCCACAAACTCGGCCAACACCTTAGGGCAAAGCCCCTCAAGCCATAGGTTGACGACTCCAGTAATAGCTGTGAGCAGACCCGAGGAACTTACCGAACCCTCACAACCAATAGCGTCCAACAAGTGTTGGGCCTGCATCCCATCTCTGCCACAAGATGTCCCTCTAGGGAAGGATTGGATACATTTAAGCACGCAATCCTCTGCTACAATAATAGTGGGTTGGACAATAGGGTTGGAAGGCATTGATGGGGGTGGCACCGCCGAGTGTTTAAAACTTCAACTGAATCAAATCGAATCAGTTCGAAATCATCAAATGACACACCGAAATTAGTCGAAACAGTCTGAAATCACAATGAATCGCACCGAAACTTGTTCGAATTTCACTGAAAATCAATAAAAAATGATCCGATTATACATTCAGTTTGTTGTAATGTGTTTTTAATGATTATCAACGTTCAATTCAGATCTATTTCTCGTTTCAACAACAATAATCTCGATGAACTTTATGATTCGTTCAAACACTAGACCTGAATCATTCTCATATAACAATATACTCAAAACTGAACAAGTTTTATCCGTAAAAACTGTTAGAGATTGATGTACGTTTTCCGAATATGCGAAACTCCAAATCAAAACAAATCAATTCAGTTAAAAAAAATCTTGAATCAAAACTCAATTAATCAAACAAGAACAAACTTAGATTGATTAACAACATCGATTCAAAGAAATCTGTTCAAAATTCGTTTGAAACATTGTTTCTTTTAACTCAGATTCAAATCAGTAATCAAAATCTGATCGAGATAGAGCGAAACTCGTTCGATACAAGAAACGATTACGCGCAGAGCTATCCGTAGCTCTGATACCAATTGTGAGTTCAAGATCGGATCGAAAACGATCACTAGATATGCGGTGGATTCGATTTACCGTGCGGAATCCGTTAAATCGAACCGTAATCGTGCGCAAAAACGTAAATAAACATCATTTTATTACGTATCAACGACAACCAGACAGAGTTTTGACTCGATCTACACACTAGACACTCGAAATATATAAGAATCGTGAAGAAACCGAGAGTGTTTTGATGTAGATGATGAAGATCTGATGAACTTGTGCTTGAAGGTTATGAACGGTTATGAACTGTGTGTTCTCTGATATGTGTTCACTGATATGTTCTCTTCAATGGATTGGATATCTATTTATAGATGAGGCATGCTAGTGTTGTTTGGATCGGATGGCTATCCGATCGGATAGTCATCCGATTAAGTGGCAAATGATTTCTGATGATGTGATCCGATCGAGTGGCTTCTCTCATTTGTTAATATCTTCACGTGAATAATTTTGAATTCCATGCAAGCCTTATATATATTGTAAAGTTATGACGTCATCATTACATAATGATGACATCACCTTTGATCTTGTTCAGTTTCCTCGCATCGTGCCGTACCGTATACTGACCTGATATTACCTAATGACACCTAGTGAAACCTCTGTCCGGTATGATATAGACTCAAGACTTTAAACCTTACAAATACTGACAGATTTCTAACTATGGACATACAAAATGCACTAACAAAGGAGTTTAGACCGTTGATGAAGTTTATGTAGGACAACGGTTCAAGTAATAAAATAACAATTTTATTAAATCATAATCGGATTACAGTACATAAACAACAAACGAACAAAACTAAACAAAATACAATAGAAAATCTAAACAAAGACTAAGAACAAATTAAAAATAAATAAACAAAAGCATAACACAAGGTGACTGAGGAACATGATGAACACGCTTCCCTAAAAACAAATTTCGAGCTACCCAGGTGACCCGTCTATTTCCCAGGGTACAATAGCCAAAGTAGGTTTTGTTGTCGGGGATAGCCAAGCACCTGAAAAAACTATCTGAAACTAGAGCTCTCAAGGACATAAAATATGGAAATTCTATAGAGGTTGTGTGTGACAACTGTCGAATTTGCATGCATCCGTACAATTATTAAATGATGATTAGTGCTTAATAACTGTGCTGATTTACAATTTATGACTCGAATTGCTTTCTGATTACTGCATTATACTTACATGTGCATCACATATTACAAATGACACATCATTGACTGCATGTCAACATATTGACATAAATGATGCACAAAGCACAGTTAGCACAGTTAACAGACAAACCGGGAAAATGCTGACAGAACTCAGCACATAGACAGACAGCATTTTGAGACCCAGTATGGGCCAGAGACTAAGTACTACACTAGTATAGAGTGTAGGGAAGTAAGGATCACAAAACTGCATTCCTAAGTGATAGTTTAAGTGCAGGAAAGTGCCTAAAACTCACCCAAAGTGTTGAATTCAGCATAAATCAGCTTTTTAACAAGCTAGTATCATGCAAAAATATGATTAAATGGTCCTGAATGCTTTCCTGAGTGTCGGGAATTAAAAGTGTCACAAAAGGGTACATAACGAACACTAAACGGTATAGTTTGACACTTTAACGAACCGGTATCTAACCGAACAACCGGACACTACCCGAAACATCAAATTACACTAGAAGCATTGTTTTAATGTTTCTGAGCTAGTTATGATCCCCGAACATAATAACACCCACTAAAAATATCTTATAACCAAGACATGTAACTTACACTTGAAATTAAACTAGATTACAACTTAATGGTTTAAACCTAAGCTAATACCCCCTACCTATCTACGACCCAAACAAAGGCCCCACCTTCAAGATCTTACAAGATATCATTTGATCTCATTTGGATTTGTTAAGGACCTTGTATTGTACTTTGAGAACATAATACGCAATGGATAAAGTCTCTAAATGGTTATAAGTATGTCATGCAAGTTCATAACCTTCATTCTCTTTCACACACAACACACACGACCTCCTTCTTCCTCCTCCCATGGTTCACGGCCACAACACACCACCACCACCACTCCATTTTCACTTCAAATACTACCATTCTAAGGTGATAGAATGGTGTAAGGAGCTAAGTTAGGAAGCTTGGAGCTTTCGGAAGTTGAAGGACCTTCACCGTTTGCTTTTATCCACTTCATTTCTACACTTGATCATCCCTAGCCTTGAGCTAGTAATAAGATCTTCTACTCTTCATTTTGCATTTATTTTAAGTGGTTAAAAGATGTTACAAGATGATTATCGTAAAGAACACTACGAAACAAGAAGTTGAAACATAAGAAAACTTAAAGGAATCATGTTGTTTAGTGTTGTTGTGATATTTGATGAATGATTGTTTGTGTAAATGATGTAGATCATTATATGATCTTGCTAGATCATGATTAAAAACATAATCTAGCAAGATGAGAGGATGAAAATGTTAGAGATTTATAAATCATCCTCATGAAAGACATGAACTTGAAAAGATATATTGTTTTCTTGAAAAATAATAATCAAAGTGGGGTAATAATCATATAGATCTAAAATTTATGAATGGTTTACCAAAAGAACCAAGCTTGAAATATGAGTTTTAGTAGATCTTGGTTCTTACATAAACAAACACTATTTTTAATGGTTAAAAAAGTGTAGAAACACTAGTGTAACAAGAAGGTTACATAAAGAAACATTTTTAGAAAATGTGTTTTGAAGTTGTAAACATCCAACTTCTTCAAGGATGAAGTTTTTAAAGAAGTAAACACATTTTAAAGGGTAACTAAACTCACTAAACACACTACCAAGTTACTATAAGTTTTTATGAAAGTTCAAGTTCATATTGATGGGTAAGTTTCTTGATTTTGGCACTTGGTAAGTGTTGAATTGATTGTTGATTGTTTGTGATTATTTTAAAAAGAAAATGATATGCTTTGATAGCATGGACACCTCCATTTTTAGGGGAAACTATGGCAAAATTTTCTAAAAATATAAACACTTAGAAAAATATTTTCTAACAAATATTTACAAGTGTATTTTAACTATGATTTTCAATATAAACTTTGCCATAATTTTTGTAACAAAAATACAATTATTGGAGGTTGGTTTTTGTAAATAAAAATAACTAAATATGTATTTGAAAGGTATATATTTAGAAGACATGTGTGTGTGATTATTTGAATACCTTGTGTATTAGTTATATTATTTTAGGATTTGAAGTAATATAACTTAACAAATACCAAGAATTTACAATCCAAAATATTACCAAAAATCACAAGGAATAAATACACAAGTTACACACACAATATTGGGAAACCGAACGAAAGAATGTAACTTGCGAAATATTCCGGAAAAATACATTTATAAGTATATTTTTGGTAAATAATATTTTGGACACTAGGAATGAAAGTATGATTTTATGAATGTTACCAAGTTATATCATATTTTTGACAAGGAGAAAATATATTATTTTTGGGAAGTAAGATATATTTTCTTGGAATTTTTAGAAGATATATTATTTTTGGGAAAAATATATATTTTCTTGGGTAAACTTGAAATACATTATTTTTGGATGAAATAAGTTTATAAATATTTTCTAAGTGAGACTTGAAAATATATTATTTTGGAACTACAAATATTTTTGCCAAAAGGAAAAATTATAAGTAATTTTTCTAAGTGATAACTCTTAAATATATATATTTTTGGAAATATATATTAGTGGACTTTTATTAGAAATAATATTCCGAAAAGTTTAACACAAAATTAAGTATAAGAATACTTAACTATTACAAGAAGATACGTATCCTCGTACTTATAAATCCACACCGGAATACGACGCCAATACATGGCAAGTTATACAAATACAAATATACCCATCCTTGGGAAGGATATACATGTTTAAATACTTGAGAAGTATGATTACAAAAATATTGTTTAGCGACTATTCCAAAATTAAATATAATTTAAAGTTAAGATATTTATTATTTTAACAAATAATTATATATTTGGAATAACATTGATGACACTTTGAAAATATAACTCAAAGACACTAATCATTACTAAGTCAAGGCACGACCCGCTCGTCTAATGGACCGTAGTACGCATGTGGTAGTCGTGCGTTCTAGAGGAAGCTTTGAGTTACATCGGATACAAGGAACGCAAAACTGTGAGTTCATGTCCCCCTTTTCTCTTAACTGTTTTCGGTTTTATAACTCTCGGGGGTGAAATACATGTTACATACTGATTACAAACAATTACAAATGGTATGATTAGCTAAGGAAAGTACCGCTAGATAACGTGAATGGGTAGGCAATTAACTTAAGACCATTAATCCTTGTATAAGGACCGAGGAACATGAGTGATAGATCTATTGGGTGTTGCGTGCCCCACCCATGGGCCTGCGAGTTGGCCGCATGTGGTGACTATGTCGTTCCGCTGGAGGGGCTGGTACAAAATACGCATACAGGGTTGAGTGCATCCTATGCCATGTCACATATATTAATGTATTAGCTACACATTAATTGATCTGTTTTTCCTTGTTTTTCCTTGTTACTTCATACCAGTTCCGCTGGAGGCGCTGGTACGAACTCGCTCAACTTTTGTTGATGTTTTCAAACTACATGTATTTCAGGGAATTAGTAAGTGGATCTGGCGGGCGTTGGAAGTTTTATGTTGCGATAGGAATAAAGATGTCATCCATGGTCTTTGGGTTTGGTCAGTGTGTCTTACTCCTGGACGAGACACGTCATCCAAACCTTAGTTACATCTAATGTCTTTTGGCGAGTCCTTAGTGAACTCACAAATAATTTGTATGGTTTGTAAAACTTGAAATTGAAGTCTACGTTTTAAACAATGTTGTAATGTTTTAAACTCATTTGATGGATGACAAATCTATGGTTTTATCATATAGTTGTTGTAATGATTGAATGCAATGGTATTAAGAAGGTCACACCATAATCACGCTTCCGCAAAAGTCAGGGTGTGACATTGTGTATGTAGTATGAACCATACGAGTTTCTCTTTACATATAAACAAAAACCCAGGTTTTGTTTATACTGAGCACTAAATTCATCTAAAGAGTTTCTCTAGAATAAATTATTTATTCAATGTGGTATTAAATATTGGAATTTAATAATATTGAATACAAAACTGATTAGAACATGAAGAGTCTTTTGCAGTCCACAAACCCAGTCAGTCGAGCCGCACCAAAAAATAGTAAAGGAGCCTCCAAGTGGCTCATGGCGATACGAGCGTGCCAAGTGCAAAGTGCCAAGTGCGCCATCAAAACGTCACGTTACGCCCATCGCCCTCGTCCTGGTCCTGTGCCCGAGCCTAGGTGCGGATGCACGTGCACATCGGGTGCCTCGCACATTCCTGGCTACCATCAGGTGTGACTTGTCACATAGGACTACATTCCTGTAGAGAATTCTACTTATAAATCAACAAAAGATATATTTCTCCACCAATGTGGGACGAACACAATTTCCTACACATTAAAGTTCCAACACACAAAAATCTTTCATTCATGTTGGCTTTATCATTAAATAATCATTATATTAATCATAAAATATAATATCATTTATAAAATTTCCAATAATCCCCCACATGAATGGAGATCGTCCCATACACTCAAGTGCCACGATAAAATTTCAGTGGTTAAGTAATGAAGGATAGGTAGGTTTCACTTTGAACCCTCCTTTATGACATGTACTTTGTCTCGTAGCGGTTATAAGTAGACGCGATGTGCTCAAACCAACCCCTTTTTACGTAGACGTTATTACATATCAGATATCACTCTTCCTGGTCTAGTTAACCCCTCGTAGTCATGTCTGTTATGGTCATGGAACACTAGCGTGATTCTACGAGAGCTCTAGGAATTGTGTCCTTAATTCCATTCGAAGCGAACCCACTTCTTTCTAACATAGGTGATTTACAAATCATTAAAAGCCATATGCTTGGCCTATCTTGATATCACTGGTTTATAGTAGGAATGAACTTGGATGTTTGCAACTCCTTTTGTATCTTGAGGTACTCCCCCATACTGGCCTCAATTCGTACAGTTAAGTGGTACTATTGAGCCTAGATCATGTGATCTCTAATCTTCTAGGATAGGTTTTCCATAGTACAAACTTATTCCAAGGGCTTTAGACTCATTCCGATCGACGACTTATGTACTGCCTCCCTGTTTATGCCTTTTGTAAGTGGATACTCAATGCTATCTTTTGACTTCACATAGTCAATCGTGATTGTTATGGGCCATTTTCTGAGTATATATATCCTGACTAATATCCTGCTTTTGGTTGTTTACTTGTGATCAGGATACTGGATTACGATATTAGTATCATCCTGGGCCATATCCTGGTGTTAACTGAATTAACCATGTGCAGGTTAGAGGCTGTGGGTTACTAACGGTCAGATGGACTTCTTCTCCTTAAGACTCGGGCGTATCTGTTATGTGAGAGACGTTGAACCCGAAAGACCAGGTCTACAACGTTCAAGTGGGGAATATTCGCCGGATCCTGGTTTATTAGGATAGTTTGTTGCATTTCTTTTACTATAAATAGATAGGGGCGGATCAGATTAAGGCACACAACTTTCACACACACTTTCGAACACTTTTGCTCTCTAGCTTTCAGCAGTCACTACACACAAACACTTGTAATCGAATTACATTGTAACACCTAGTTGATCCGCATCACATCCTGCACTGTATCCTGATATTTAAAGCTATAGAAGAACAAGGCAGCTGCGATTGTCAGCTCCCGAGGTTTTGTGCCGGCGATCTAGATTGATCAAGGGCTTTCCTCGTACATCACGTGTCAACCTTTAATTTTTTGCTCATTGTTTGATCATAGATACAGCTCAATATCCTGAGCCGTATCCTGAAACTGTTTTTGCAATTAACTTGATTAACATATTTTCGACAATCATTTCTAGCACACTACCTCACTTAACTAATTTGATCACTTAATTGCTTCGGTAATTTTTGACCAAAACAATTTGACGCCCACCGTGGGGCAAGTGGTGCTATTTTTGCTAAAAACTTTAGTAAAATCATTACTCGGCTTTCTATTGTCAAAACTTTTTGCTACATTGTTTTCAATGGCCTCGAGATCAAACATGAGCTCTTCCACCATGTCTGCTACAACCTCTGCAACAATTGGTTCGGTGCTTCCACCTCCTCCTCCACGAATGCAAACTTCTTCACATGGAACTGAAAGTCATGTGGCTCGGGATGTCATCCCCGCTCCCACTACTCAGGGATCTGGTCCTGTTTTGGCTTCTAATGATGAAATTCTGAATTTGTTTGGTAGTGTACAGGAACAGATGAATCAGCAGTAGGAAACTAATCGGATGCTGATGAGAGAGATACAACTCTTGAAATCCGACCCAAGTAGACCTGCTGAAGAAACTGTCACTCCTTTGCAGCCTAGAGCTTTGAACTTCAGTTCTGTAGTTTACACTGAAGATAACCGGGGGAATATCGTACCAAGCCATTCTCAGAATCATATTCCTGAGATACCCTCCTCGGTCAGGATGTCAACTGTGAGGAGCTCAGGATATGCTTCAGGATATGGCCAGAATCCTCAGACCGGTAACATGTCAAATAATAATACTCTTGCTACTAACAATAATGGGTCTTTGCAGGATGCAGGTATGACGTCAACATTTACTAGGGAGCTTCAGAAATTGAAGGACATGATATCCAGTGTACCTGGAGTGGTTCAGCCAATTCCGGAAGTATCCCAAGACAGCCACAGGATATCCCGCTTTGCATATCCCATCTGTGATGCTGAAATCCCAAAGAGATTTCAAACCCCCAACATGAAGCTCTATGATGGGACTACGGATCCTGAAGAACATATTGCCTAGTATAGGGAAAGAATGGAGATTAACCCTATCCCTCCGGAGCTCAAGGAAGCATGCTTGTGCAAGGGATTCGGATCTACCCTAACAGGATCAGCCTTAAAATGGTTGTTAAATGTTCCTCCTCACTCAATTACTTCGTTTGCTCATTTGGTTAATTTATTTAATAGTCAGTTTTCTTGCAGCCGGAGTTTTGAGAAACTAACCAGTGATCTTTACAGGATAACTCAAGGACCTCAAGAATCTTTGAGGGATTATGTGAACAAGTTTAGTCGAGAATCCTTGGATATCCCACATCTTGATGTAGCGACCGCTGTGCAGGCTTTCAAGATGGGGTTACAAAAGGATTCTCAGTTTTATCAGGATCTTGTAATGAATCCCTGCAGGAATCTGGACGAAGCTCGTAACAGGGCCTTAAGATATATTCGCTTGGAAGATGACAAAAAGATGCAAGAGAGGATGAATTCCACCTCAACCTACGAATCAACCAACAGGAAATCAGAATCCTCGTATAAACCATATCGCTCCAAGCCATATGGCAAAAATGATAACAAGAAAGTGAATGCTGTTGAAGACGAGGATCCTGAAGAATATCCTGAATTATCTGAATATTGCTTTTCTGTTAATATACCTGAGTTAATGTGTGCTATGCATGGTTTAGGAGACAAAGCTAGGTGGCCTCGAAAGAATCAACAAAAAGCTGATTGGAAGGATAAATCCAAATGGTGTGCCTTCCATGAAGATTTCGGACATGTGACTGAGGATTGCATTGCTCTAAGAAAAGAAATAAGCTACCTATTGAGCAAGGGATATCTGAAGGATTTGCTGGGAAGAAAGAAGAATAAAGGGCAGGATCCTGAGAAGGATCCTGAACGAGCAGCATCACCCCCAGCAGATGCCAAAATAATTAACTTTATTTCAGGAGGATCCGACATTTATGGGACTTCGTATTCTGCGCCCAAGAGACATGCAAAGGAGGCTAAGACTGAAAGGGGAGACAAACCAGCCAGGATGACCACCCTTACAACTGATAAAGTGATCACTTTCGACAGTGATGACAGGGATACTGTGCAGGATCCTCACCATGATGCTCTCTTAATAACATTGTATGTTGCTAACCATTTTGTACGCAGGATATTGGTGGACAATGGTAGCTCTGTCAACATAATTCAGCTGGAAACATTGAAGAAGATGAATGTATCTCCGATGGACATTACTTCGAAGTCCACTGTGCTCGTTGGTTTCAGTGGAGAAGCTAGGAATACTGTAGGAGAGATAAAGTTACCAGTATATGTTGAAGGGGTCAACTCGATACAACGCTTATGTGTGATGGACTCCCTATCCTGCTATAACATTATACTAGGCAGGCCATGGATCCATGACATGAAAGTTGTGCCATCGACTTATCACCAGTGCATCAAGATCCCTACCCCTTGGGGGTCGTCAAAGTTGATAGTGATCAGCAGGAGGCGAAGGAATGCTACTCATCCTCAATGAAATCCTCGACCAAGCCTAATCCAGCATAGCAATTAAATATGAGGGCACAGGATATCGTGGAGGCTTCAGAGCAGGAGATGAAGAAAGTTATCCTGGATCAGGATAATCCTGATATCTCGGTGCTCGTGGGGACCAATATCCCTCAAGATATTGAAGAACAATTAACTAACTTTTTGAAGTGCAGGATGTCAACATTTTCCTGGAAGCATGAGGATATGACAGGTATATCCAAAGACATTATTACTCACAAGCTTGGAATTGACAGGTCGTTCAAGCCTGTTCAGCAAAAAAGAAGGAAGTTTGCTCCTGAACGAAATACAATCATACAAGAGGAAGTTGAAAAATTGTTGAAGTCCAAAATGATTAGAGAAGTCAAGTTTCCAAGATGGCTGGCAAATGTAGTCGTGGTACAGAAGAAAAATGGGAAATGGAGAGTCTGTATAGATTACACGGACTTGAACAAGGCTTGTCCTAAAGACCCATTTCCTCTTCCCCATATTGATGCAATGGTGGATGCTACTGCCAGGCATGAGATGTTAACCTTCATGGATGCATCCTCAGGATTTCAGCAGATTCAAATGGAGCCTTCGGACCAGGAGGATACTGCCTTCATGACACCAACAGGTATTTATTGTTATACTGCTATACCCTTTGGTTTGAAAAATGCAGGTGCAACATATCAGAGATTGGTGAACATGATGTTCAAAGATAAGCTGGGGGACACAATGGAGGTATACATCGATGATATGGTGGTAAAATCTAAAAAGGCTGAGAATCACCTCCAGGATATTAAGGGAGCATTTGATATCCTGGATCAGTATAACATGAAACTAAATCCTGCTAAGTGCCATTTCGGAGTGGGGGCAGGAAAGTTTCTAGGATATATGGTGAACAAAAGAGGAATAGAGGCAAGCCCGGAGCAGATTAAAGCCATCCTGGATATCAAATCACCTTCAAATATGAAGGATGTTCAACGATTGACAGGGCGAGTTGCAGCATTGAACAGATTCATCTCAAGATCCTCCGAGAAATGCAAGGAATTTTATGATATCCTGAAGAAAAATAAGAAGTTCGAATGGGGAGCAAAGCATGAAGCAGCCTTACAGGATTTGAAGCAATATCTCTCAACTGCACCTCTATTGATGAAGCCTGAAAATGGTGAACCATTATCCCTGTATCTTGCAGTATCAGGGAATGCAGTAAGTGTTGTCCTTGTAAAGGATCATGAAGGTCAGCAGTATCCTGTCTATTATATTAGTAAAAGTTTATTAGATGCTGAAACTAGATATTCTCATCTAGAAAAATTGATATTCGCCCTAGTTATGGCGTCAACGAAACTTAGACATTATTTTGAGACACATAGGATTCATGTTAAAACCAATTATCCTATTAAAAATGTGCTTAGGAAACCCGAGATGTCGGGTAGGATGGCTAAGTGGTCAGTAAAATTAAGTGCTTATGACTTAGTATATGAGCCTACAAATGCCATAAAGTCTCAGGCTTTAGCCGACTTTGTGGCTGATTTCAGTAGTGATATTCAAAATGAAGTAGACTTAGAAGTACAGCAGCTAGGAGAAAACTTAGAATGCTGGACATTGTATACTGATGGTGCATCTAACGTAAGAGGTGTAGGTCTAGGTATACTACTAAAATCGCCACAGGGGGACAAATTACCCCAGGCTATTAGGTGTGAATTTCCTGCTACTAATAATGAGGCAGAATATGAAGCTTTGATTGCAGAATTAGAGTTGGCTAAAAATATGAATATTAGATGTTTACAAGTATATGTTGATTCCCTGTTGATTACTAACCATTTCAATGGATCTTACGCAGTAAAAAGGTGAAAAGTTAGCTGAATATCTCGAAATTCTCAAAAAATTAGCAGGATACTTCGATATTTTTACACTTGAACATGTACCAAGAGAGGAAAATGCTGAAGCTGATGCCTTGGCAAATCTGGGATCATCGGCCAAGATACCGGAAGGAACCCGAATACCAATATTACATATCCTATATCCTACGACGAATCCTCAGGATAAGGAAGTAATAAGTATTCAGGATCCTGATGATGAGTATCCCGAGGAGGATCCTAAGTCCTGGACGGCTCTAATCATGAGATATCTCAAGGAAGGACACATCCCAAAGAATGAGAATCCTAAAGCCTTTAGAATGAAGGTATCACGATTCACTATTATAAATGACGTTTTGTATAAGAAATCTCCTGCAGGACCATATCTGAGGTGCTTGGAGGATCCCGAAACCAAAGAAGTACTTCAGGTTATACATGAAGGGGATTGTGGTAACCATACTGGGGGCAGATCCTTATTCTTAAAAGTATTAAGGACAGGATATTATTGGCCGACGATGAGGAAAGATGCCACAGAATATGCTCGAAGATGTGACGCATGTCAAAGACATAGTAACATATTACATCAGCCTGCTGAACCGCTGTATCCTATCGTTTCCCCTTGGCCGTTCATGAAATGGGGTATGGATATAGTGGGAAAGCTTCCAAAGGCTCCAGGAGGAAAGGTTTTCATGTTGGCAATGACGGATTACTTCTCCAAGTGGGTTGAAGCAGAAGCATTTGTTCAAGTTAGAGATCAAGAAGTGGTATCCTTCATAAAAAGGAATATCCTGAGTAGGTTTGGAGTACCAGCTGAGATAATTTGTGACAACGGATCTCAATTTATAAGTAAAAGGACTACTGACTTCTGCAATACTTGGGGAATCAAAATGATTACGTCTACTCCGGTACATCCTCAAGCAAATGGACAAGCAGAATCATCGAACAAGATAATTGTCAACAACTTGAAAAAGAGACTAGGGGCTAAGAAAGGAAGATGGGAAGAAGAATTACCCTTTGTTTTGTGGGCTGATAGGACAACGGTAAAGAGTGCAACTAGTCAAACCCCGTTTTCCTTAGTGTTTGGAGCAGAAGCGGTGATCCCGACGGAAATGGTGATACCTACAGCAAGATCCAACCTCAGGGATCCTGAGCAGAATCCTGAAGTCCTATGCCAGGAACTGGATACTATTGATGAGACAAGAGATGCTGCAAGGCTAAGGATGGCAGCATATCAACAGAGGATATCTAAAGCATATAACAAGAATATAAGGACTAGAAGATTTCAGGTTGGAGATTGGGTATTAAGAAAAGCTTTTCAGAATACTACTAATCCTGCTGATGGAAAGTTGGCTCCAAAGTGGGAAGGACCCTATGAGGTTGAATCAGAATCAGGAAAAGGAGCATACCGACTCAAGAATATGGAGGGAGATATGCTACCGAGATCCTGGAATGCTATACATCTAAAGCTCTATTTTAAGTGAGTATGGAATTCAAATTCTGACTCAGGGCGGTATGGATTCTGACTCTTTTATTGACTTAAGCATCGGAGGGGTGTTAGCCAGGCTAACACCCACCTTAGCTTATAGTGGTTTTGCCGAAAATACTCCGGGATGTAGCACCAGGATACACACTCAGGATACTTCAGAAGATTAGAGGATTGGCCCCCTCTCTCACGTCTAAGGGATCCTGATCCCTTCACAGGTTTAAAGGTATTCACCTTTCTTCCGAATTGGGTTTAAACACCCCGCCTGGAGCGCAAGTTATTCGGGAATAGTTCAAGGTGGCGGGACCAGTCCATGTAAAAGTGGCTGACAATTTCGTTACTGTTGGCTATATCCTAAATCCTAAAGGTATATGAGGATTGATTACCCTCTCTCATGAAAGGGTATTTTCATACTCTCTAAGGTTTAAAGGTTTTCACCTTTCTAAGTCTTGGAGTTTATACACTCCCGCCTGTAGCGCACGAAAATTTGGGATTTCCCCCAGGATACGAAGGATTTATCTCCAGTATATTTTGGGTTTTACCCCTGTAACACAAAAAATTGTCTATATAATTGGAACTAGTGTTCAAAAATCTTCTAAGTGTTTGAGGACTTCATGCACAGGGGACATTCCATCTAAAGTAATTGTATGAAGCACAAAGAATCAAAGTTGATCTAAGTGTTTCGAACTGGGGACATCTTGGTAGGAGAAGCCACAAAAGGGGTTGGAGTTTAATACTAAGGCTACACTCGATTCCTGGTATGATCTTTCCTTTGTGAACCTTAAATGAATTTTTTAACTCTGATTAAGGATATATCTTTAGGATATGTCTTCGGAATCTGTTTTTGGAATATGTTTCGGGATATTTCATTGAAATATTTGAATTGAAAATGAAAACCCTGATCTAACGAATGTTGTCGAAACAGGTCTTAGAGAATGGGTTATCTTTTATCCTTTAGAGGTTTTGTCCGAACTTAATTGAATTTTTAGAAATTCTATTTGAAAAAGGTTTTTATAACATATCACAGAGTATATTGATCAGGATATGAGAGAAATAGCAAGTCAATTGAAAGATGAAATTATTTGAAATAAGCAATACCAGTTGATAACCGAAGGTTTCGTCCTAAAACCCAGGACCCATCCACCTTCGGCTATCAAGTTGTTTTAATACAGAAATAAAAACTGTTCATAAGACAAGAAATAAAATTGTTCAAACATAAGCATAACTCTCAAATTTAAAGAAAATAAGTTTTAGGAGGCAGCGCCTTCTTCGTTCATGGTAATTTCAGCAGCATCCGTCTTGGGATCCGCCTCAGCATCCCTCTCAGCACCGGTTGGTTTTTCAACTGCTTTTGAAGATCCTTCAGCAGCAAGTTTGGCAGAAGTGCCACCAAGGCTCTTTAGCTTTGTTTCCCAGGCACTGACGTCCCAAGAAGGGCATTCGAAGCCTAGTGTTTTGGCTTCGTGGGCCATCTTTATCCTGGCCTGGAGGAGAGAAGTGACGACGGAACTTTTAAGGCTTTCCCGGTAGCTGACCATATCCTATTCATGTTGAGCATGGGCAGCGTCAAGATCGGCTTGGGCATGGAGAGTAGCTTTGTTGAGAGCGGTCTGGTGTTCTTGGGTCATAGCCTTGAACTTCTCCTCGTAGTACCGAGATTTAGCGGCTGCAATCATGCCTTGATCGGAGGCGGTAAGCGATTGGCAGATCTTCGATACAAAGGTCGGGACAGTGAAGATTTTTAATTTGGTTGAGTACGATTAATACCCTCCAGACCATGGGCATGGTCTGAGCAAAGGAGATACCGGTGGTCCGGAAGAATTGCATCATAAATTCGGGAAAAAGGGTATCGAAGACCTATCGAGAAAGGGTATACTGGGAAGCAAACCCAATCAGTAGAAGAAACGTCCGATCGAATTGACCGATCGAATGGTCTAAAGACCTTGTTATCGGGGAAAGCACCGGAAGCTCTCAAAGCCGCAATGTCTGCGTTATCAAAAGCACAGACCTCCTTCTCGGGATTTTTGAGAAGATTCTGCTGAATGAAGGTCTCGGATGATTCACCGGTTTGGGAATAAGTTCTAGCAGCCATTGCAAATAAAGGAAGAAAGATTGGTAAAAAATGAATGAGAAGTAGGGAATTACCTGGAGACTCCGTTGGAGATATCTGCTTTTCAAACAAGAAGAGAGAAGATATAGGAGCATTGTAGATCTCCATCGAGTTAAAAACGCGTTGGAAGTTATGGTGTAATCTTGATCGTCGTCTCGATTTAATTTCCTTGATTTACGAGATAGAAATTTTAAAATATATCCGTTAGATTGGTATACTAACAGATATATTTGGGGACAATTGTTATGGGCCATTTTCTGAGTATATATATCCTGACTAATATCCTGCTTTTGGTTGTTTAGTTGTGATCAGGATACTGGATTAGGATATTGGTATCATCCTGGGCCATATCCTGGTGTTAACTGAATTAACCACGTGCAGGTTAGAGGCTGTGGGTTACTAACGGTCAGATGGACTTCTTCTCCTCAAGACTCGGGCGTATCTGTTATTTGAGAGACGTTGAACCCAAAAGACCAGGTCTACAACGTTCAAGTGGGGAATATTCCCCGGATCCCGGTTTATTAGGATAGTTTGTTGCATTTCTTTTACTATAAATAGATGGGGGCGGATCAGATTAAGGCACACAACTTTCACACACACTTTCGAACACTTTTGCTCTCTAGCTTTCAGCAGTCACTACACACAAACACTTGTAATCGAATTACATTGTAACACCTTGTTGATCCGCATCACATCCTGCACTGTATCCTGATATTTAAAGCAATAGAAGAACAAGGCAATGCGATTGTCAGCTCCCGAGGTTTTGTGCCGGCGATCTAGATTGATCAAAGGTTTTCCTCGTACATCACGTGTCAACCTTTACTTTTTTGGTCATTGTTTGATCATAGATACAGCTCAATATCCTGAGCCGTATCCTGAAACTGTTTTTGTAATTAACCTGATTAACATATTTTCGACACTCATTTCTAGCACACTACATCACTTAACTAATTTGATCACTTAATTGCTTCGGTAATTTTTGTCCAAAACAGTGATAACTCCCGTTACCAACAGTTGTTGTATCGCATTATGCCTACGTCGTATGTGCCTTGATTTGCCATTATACATTGCACTTTGAGCCCTACTAATAGCCGATTGGTAATCACAATGTATACAAATAGCCGTCATAGGCTTAGGCCATCTTGGAACATATTCCAAGAATTGACATAACCATTCCACATCTTCTCCAACTTTATCTAATGCAATAAACTTAGATTCCATCGTGGATCTAGCTATAAGAGTTCGTTTGGATGACTTCCAAGCTATAGCTCCTCCTCCAAGGGTAAAGATATAACACCCCGAAAACGGGTTTTGTGATCAAACGACGTTAATATTAATGAACATGTAAGATACCGTTAGTGGTAAAATTAACCCGGTGAAAATTAAGATTTAAATAAATAAACCTATTATTGAATGAAAGGTGAACGAAAGCTTTTGAAATAAAAGTTTACAAGAGGCCCGAGTTAACGAGACTTAAAATAAAACGGGTTATAACCTCCCCGAACCCACTAAGTTAACTAGGAATGTTTAACCTAGTTAATAAGAGGAAATATTGTTGGAATTAAGTAGGTGGTGGCTTACTTAATAACTAACCAAACATGAGGGACCAAAGTGGGATAACTTGAAAATTGAATTATTAAAATAAAAACAAAACAAAACACACACTAAGTGTGTGTTCTAGAACGACCAGGAGAAGCTCCAAGGAGCCAAAACCCTAATTCAACCAATAACATCAAATTGAAGGGCTATTAGGGGCTCAAATTCATGAATGAACATGAATTAATGATCACCTACACAAGGGGATCATGAGTTTGATGCTTGATAAGCTAGGTGGAAGCTTGGAGAAGAAGCGGGTCGAATAGGATCATGTACAAAGGAAAAACGTATTTGAATGCAAGGTAAGTAGAGCTTACATGTAAGACCCATTCTAATTTAAACATTTCTTTAACATTAAAGTAAGCATTTTATATTAAAAATGCTACTTACTAAAAAGAAATTTCATCATAAGTATTTAGACAGGTTTGAAACATTCAAAAACATAGTTATCGGTGTTTACATAATTCACTTTTAACAAAACAATCAAGATTCAAGGACTGCTCTCAGGTGTTGTTCGTGCTCTTCCTCGTGCTTAGAGTAGATAAGGATATCATCTATGAAAATGATCATAAACTTATCGAGGTAAGGTTTACAAACCATGTCCATGAGGTCCATGAATACCACATGTGCGTTGGTTAACCCAAATGGCATTACTAGAAATTCATAAAGACCATACCTAGTCCTGAAGGCAGTCTTAGGTGTGTCTTCTGGTCTAACTTTCACTTGGTGGTATCCACACCTCCAGTCTATTTTTGAGAAATAACTTTCCCTTTGTAATTGATCAAACAAATCGTGGATCCTTGGTAAAGGGTATTTCTTCTTACAGTGGCTTTATTCAAGTATCTATAATCGATGCACATACGCATCGTCCCATCATTCTTCTTGATGAATAGGATAGGTGCTCCCTAGGGTGAAGAGCTGGGTTGGATAAATCCTTTGTCAAACAACTCTTGCAATTGCTTCTTGAGTTCTTGCATTTATGTCGGGGCTAGTCTGTACGGAGACTTAGCAATCGGTGATGTACCGAGGACTAGGTCAATGCGATACTCAACCTGCTTATCCAGTGGTAGTCCCAGAAGTTCATCGGGAAACACTTCAGAGTATTTTTGTACTCATGGCACGTCCTCGACCTTATGTTTTTGTGTTGTGTTTACGACATACGCCAAAAAGGCAACACATCGTTTACTTAGGCATTTATGTGTTTGCACTAACATTATGAGGTTTTTAATCTTGTCAGTGCGGATCCTAGTACGGTTAGCCCTTTGCCGCTGGGTGATCGGAGTTGGATGATCCTTTTGTATGGGATCGTGTGATTGCTCTAATATCATAACAATTTTGTTATGGTAAAGATATAAAGATTACAATGGAGAGCCTATCTCTATATAGAAGCCAAAGACTAATTTAAAAAGGCAATGATGGGAAAATAATAAGGAAGGTGAATAATTTAGGAGATTTGTAAGTAGAGAAATATGCAAGGCCATTTAGTAAATTGCTGGAACACGCCTTAGTCATGGGTTGTGTTAGTAGGATATGGGACACCCCTCTGGGGTGGCCGAACGACAATGGTGAGTGGGTCGCAACTTTAATTTTAAGCCATATACTTATTATGATTTGTGTCATAGGATTTTCTATTTTTTTCTTGTTACTACAGTTATGTCTCTAAGGGATGTACTGAAGTTACAAACGTTTGATGATATGATGAATTGGAATTTGCACATCAGGGGAACAAGGCTTTTTCTGAGTAAGTTAGTAAGACTTTTTACAAAATAAAGGATGGTTCAGCGACAGTGGAGGGTGCACCGTAAGGAATTGGGGCACTTGGGGCGACTGGTTAATAGCCAGAGGTCCTTGGTATTAAAACGGGGAAGGTTCCAAAACCTAGTGAGACAAAGGTGGTTCTTGGATTGAGTCGGAGGTTGATATGAGAAAAGGCATTTGTCGAGTGGAGTTGGCCAGGGTACGCGAGTCTGAGTTGGTGAGTACGAAGAAAGAGTTGAGTGCTTTACAACAAGAAGTACTACAACAAAAGTGACCATCAGAGACTAAACTATGAAGGACTGATATATCAGTTGCAAATAGATAATATTTGAGACTTATATAGCAGTTACTGATAACATTAGGGACTGATTTGTATAAAACATATGCTACTAACTGAAAATCAATCGCTAATATTTTTCGTCCTTATTTGAGACTAAATTTCAGTCACAAACATTTTGGACGGAACATACAATTTTATTTAAGTGAGACTAAAATTCAGTCACTTAAGTTTTTTATCGATAAAATAATTAGGGAGTGATATTCAGTCTCCAATAAAATACAGTTTCTCACTTAAATAAATTTTTAATATGACCTTATAAGAGCATTTACATCCCACCTACTATATTATTCTTCATCTTCAAATATCAAACAAATTACAATTTTTTACTTATGTAGTTTTCCCATCCTATTTTTAATTTACTCCAATCTCTAATGCATACTAGTTCTCTATATATAAAGGGTAACCATTCTCCACTTTATATAAACATGTGAGTGTGTAGAAAAAAAATAATAAGTGTTTATGAGTAATATACAAATATAAAGGAAGAATAAGATATAAAATGTTTTGATAACTAAACAAAATTTAAAGAATATATTTTTTTTTCGTTAAATTATATAAATAGAGTTGAAAAAAGGATGCGAGTGCTCTAAAGCACATCTTTCCCCGAGCATTCACATCCATCACACCGTATTTTATCAACTCATAATTTCATTCATGATTCAATATTGAATACAAAGAGGTTTATATATATTCTACTTGTTACAATAATAACCCTCTAACTTATGATAATTGAATATTTAGCTTAACATTCCCCCGCAAGTTGAGGGTGGGTAACGACCTGCAACATGGATCTTAAAAATTCAAATCTTTGAGTTGATAATGGCTTCATGAAGATATCTGCAATTTGATCATCTGTTTTAATAAATTGAACCTTCAGATTTCCTTGACTGACTTGCTCAAGAACAAAATGAAAATCTACCTCCACATGTTTAGTTCTAGCATGAAACACCGGGTTTGCTGAAAGATACGTAGCTCCAAGATTATCACACCAAAGAGTGGGTTTATTCAACTTAACTCCCAGTTCTTGTAGAAGAGACGTTAGCCAGATTAGTTCAGCAACCGTATCAGCAATAGCCTTGTATTCGGATTCAGTAGACGACCTAGAGACAGTTTTTTGCTTACGAGCTGACCATGATACTAAGTTTGAACCCAAGAAGATAGCATAGCCCCCCATGGATCGACGGTCGACCGGGCAACCAGCCCAATCGGAATCCGAATATGCTGTAATAGGAACCAACCGCTCACCCCAATGTGAATCAGCAAAGGCATGTAATGTAGACGTTGAGTTCGATGTAAAACGAAGGCCCAGTTGAGACGTAGCGAATTATACGTTTGGCAACCGTCTAATGGGATTCGTGAGGTTCATGCATGAACTGACATACCCTGTTGACAACGTAGGCAATGTTGGGCCGAGATAAAGTAGCATACTGAAGTAATCCAACACAATGACGATATCTAGTAGGATCGGGCATAAGTGGGTCGTCCTTGTTTATTGTATCTGCTTTGGCATTTGTAGGTGTGGCAAGCGGTTTCGAATCTTTTAACCCAGCTCGGGCAACGAGTTCCTGAATATACTCCCGTTGAGATAGGATAAGACCCGAAGAGGTGTGAAGCACTTCAATACCAAGAAAGTAAGTAAGACGACCCATGTCAGTGAGAGACACATGCTGACCAAGTGAAGCAATAATGTGATTAACAGTATTGGGATCGTTGCCTGTAATGATGATGTCGTCCACGTAAACGAGGAGATAAACCTGTGTACCCGAGTGGTTAAGTATAAATAATGATGGATCAGTTTTGGAACCATGAAAACCAAGATGCTGTAAGACGTTTGAGAGTTTGGCAAACCATGGTATTCCTCACGTAAATCGGCTATAGTAAGCATGACGAGATCTTTGTCTTTCATGGGTTCACCAATATTTGCAAGAGCCATTGCATATTCTTGAGCACGACTGAGATAATCGATACCTTTTTCGCCATCTTTCCTTGAAATCCTTAAAAGCTGTGTTTTTTAGTGTGAACTCATGAGATGAATTTGAAGGAGCATATGCACGTGCTAGACTTAACCACACTTCCCGAGCCGTGTCTCCTTGGATGTGTTGAAACGAAGACTCGGAAACGGTGGATATAATTATCATGCGGACATGTGCATCATTAGCAATCCAGTTTGTAAAATTAGGGTTTGTAGTAGTAGCATCACCGGTTGTAATTTTCTCTTACGGGCAAGATAACGTGTTGTCAACATAACAATATAATGCATTAGCCTTTAAAATCGGTTCCATCATGGCTTTCCGGTAGCCATAATTGTTTGGTGTAAGATTGAATGCAAACTTGTGGGAATTATGGGATGTACGTTCTTGAATACTTAAGGCAGTAATCGTTGTCATGATGATAAAAAACAATGATTTTGATACCTGAGGTAGACGGTTATTGATTCAATGTTGGTAGCCGAGTTGTTGCTGGTCGAGTTAGTAGCCGAGAAGTTGCAGGTCGGTCGATGGTTGGTTGATCTCTGGTTTATCTCGATGGTTGAAGACGGCTGGTTGATTGCCGGCTGATTGAAGACAGCGGCGAGTGGTGGTTATTTAGGGTTTACAAGTTGAATACAAAGAGGTTTATATATATTCTACTAACTCGACCAGCAACAACTCGGCTACCAACTCGACCAGCAACAACTCGGTCCAGAGGCCGTGGGACAGAAACCCGTGGTATTGATTATTTAATTTGGCAGTGGAAATATTTGACAGGATCTTTTAAACTGAAAATGCCCAATTATTTTTATTTCACAATTTGGGACAAACCCCATAATTTACATTAAAGGAAATTTCACGAGGAAATCCCTTGTTTTACAAAACATGTTTATTTATTTTATTGAGCCACCTCTTCAGGCTTTTTAGTGCTACCCAGCACTTTTCCTTGATTCACAGTAAGTCACCTGAAACATGTTTTAAAAAGATTTTATCAGTGGGGAAATACTGGCGAGCCACTCAATTTGCACAAAAGACACATTGTTATAAATTTACAGCATTAAGAGTTTTTATATTTGCTCCTATCATATAATTAACTGGTTCAGCTGTCACTCGACCGAATCTATTACCGTGGACATATCACTAATTAGGCTCGCCCACATAAAGTGATAAATCGTTAGTAGTAATGTGCACAAAACCCCCACATACTTCTAGTAATTAAAGATTAGCAAAGACTTAATCACTGCAAAGTATAACTGGAAAACAATTAGGGTTTTGTAAAGCAATTTGATAAAAAGAGAATGACTCACATTGCAAGTTTAATTGGACAGAACCTTGCCTACTTATTTAGTCTTGTAACCTAGGTAAATAACAATGCACACGAACTAGGTCAGTAACTTAATACAACATTTATGATAGGCTCACGAAATCAAAACCCTCACAACGAATGACAAAGTATAGCCCGTTTTCGGGCAGCACTTAAACATCCATCGGATCGGTTTCAATCGATCGGACATTGTATCATAGCAGTGATCGAGTTATTACCCTGTTGTCGCAGCAGAGATTCGT
Source organism: Helianthus tuberosus (assembly GCA_030545235.1). Taxonomy (NCBI): domain Eukaryota; kingdom Viridiplantae; phylum Streptophyta; class Magnoliopsida; order Asterales; family Asteraceae; genus Helianthus; species Helianthus tuberosus. The sequence continues at coordinate 7,309,049 of CM060390.1, forward strand.
GCTGGTGTGTGTTTTTGAATGAAAAAGTGAATAACTCAACGTACAAAACGAATTTGAACATCGAAACAATGCAGCCATGCAAGTGCCAAACCCCTGGACTTTATACTGAAAAATGGTCCCTGTCGCGTGGCGCGACGGCTACCCTTTTGGGGTAGGGTAGCCTCGTGTCCACATAGCCCGGGTGAGTCAAAATTTCGACGAAATTCATTTTGTACAACAAACTGTGAAGATAATTATCAATTTAGGGAATACCCCCCCTCTGAGTTTTAGGGGTCCTGATCCTAGTTCCAATTGTTCTGAAAATTTTATGGGTCATGCTATACTACTTGGGGGTCTCAATTAGGGTTTCCTAATGGACATTAATAAAATAAGAGATAATAATTTTGGCGAGAGTTGTTACATCCTCCCCACCTTATTTAAAATCTCGTCCTCGAGATTTACTGGAACAAATAGGGATATTTTCGCTTCATCTCTGATTCTAGTTCCCAAGTGTACTCCGGTCCTCTCTTTGAATCCCACTTGACTTTGACCAGCACTAGTCGTTTGTGCTTGAGAAACTTGACCTTTCTGTCTTCTATCTGAAGTGGTTTCTCCACAAATTTTAACTTCTCATTTACCTCTATGTCTTGAAGAGGTACTACCAGGGATTCGTCAGATAGACATTTCTTGAGGTTGGATACATGAAATACGTCATGTACCCCGGCTAGCTCTTCTAGTAGTTGTAAACGATAGGCAACTGGACCTATCCGTTGGATTACTGGGAATGGTCCTACGTACCTTGGACTTAACTTTCCTTTCTTTCTGAACCGAACTACCCCTTTCTAAGGAGAAACATTCAAGAGTACCTTGTCTCCAACTTGAAATTCCAGCGGCTTGCGTCGATTGTCTGCATAACTTTTCTGGCGATCTCGAGCTGTTTTTAGTCTTTCCTTGATTCGAGTTAATTTGTCGGTGGTTTCTTGTTCAATTTCAGGACCTGATAATTGATTTTTTCTCTTATTTCCACCCAGAAAATGGGAGTTCTACACTTCCGTCCATACAGTGCTTCGAATGGGGCAGCTTCAATGATCGCATGATAACTATTTTTATAGGATAATTCAATTAAGGGTAGGTGGTCATCCCAGTTTCCACCAAAATCTATTACACACGCCCTGAGCATGTCTTCCAGGGTTTAGATCGTCCTTTCACTTTGTCTGTCTGTTTGGGGATGGTATGTAGTGCTCAAGTTTAGTCTGGTCCCCATGGCTTCTTGAAAACTTGTCCAGAAATGAGAAGTGAAACGACTATCTCTATCCGATACAATAGAGAGTGGGACTCCATGTAAGGATACTACCTCGTCTACGTATAACTTAGCTAATCTTTCCATGCTGAAAGTTTCCTTCATGGGTAGAAAATGAGCTGATTTGGTTAATCTATCTACAATCACCCAAATCGCATCGTTACCTTTTCTGGTTTTGGGAAATTTAGTAACAAAGTCCATTGTTATTAGTTCCCATTTCCATACAGGCATTTCTAATTGTTGGAGTAACCCTGAAGGTTTCTGATGCTCTGCTTTCACTTGTGAACATGTCAAGCACTTAGATACATATCTAGCTATGTCCTTTTTCATTCCTATCCACCAGAAGCTATTTCTTAAATCTTGGTACATCTTGTTGTTCCCAGGGTGCATGGTATATCTAGATTTATGGGCTTCCTCTAAAATCTGATCTCTTAAATTTCCTTGCTTAGGTACCCAAATCCTTTTCTTATGGAATTTCCAAATTCTATCAATTCCTTGCTCTAATTCCTTTATCCTTCCTTTCATTCCTTCAGCATCATCCTTGATTGCTGTTTCTTGAACATTCCTCAGTTGTTCCATTAAATCTACTTGAAGATTTAATCTAAGAGCACGAACTCGCTTTTGCTTTTCATGATACTTACGACTTAGGGGATCTGCGGCTACATTTGCTTTTCCTTCGTGATATTGAATATTACAGTCGTAATCACTTAAAATTTCCATCCATCTTCGTTGTCTCATGTTTAATTGTTTTTTCCCAAATATATATCTTAAACTCTTATGATCTGTATAAACAGTAAACTTACTTCCATACAGATAATGTCTCCAAATCTTAAGGGCAAAAATTATCGCTCCTAATTCTAAGTCATGAGTCGTATAATTTTCTTCGTGCTTTTTCAATTGCCTTGAGGCATATGCAATTACCTTTTTGCGTCGCATTAGCACACATCCTAATCCTAGCTTAGAAGCATCACATTAAACTTCAAAATCTTCTGTCCCTTCGGGTAAGGCAAGAATTGGGGTGTTTGTTAACCTTTGTTTTAAAATCCTAAAAGCCTCTTCCTGCCTGGGTCCCCATTCAAACTTACCTGATTTACAGGTTAGCTTAGTTAATGGCACAGCTATCTTAGAAAAATCTTTAATGAATCGTCTATAGTATCCAGCTAACCCTAGAAAGCTTCTAATTTCCATAGCTGATTGCGGGACTTTCCATTGGGTGATTGCTTCTATCTTGGAGGGATCTACGTGAATACCTTCGTGATTCACCATGTGACCTAAGAATTGCACCACCTGTAGCCAAAATTCACACTTTGAGAATTTGGCGTAAAGCTTTTCCTTTCTTAATAGAGTTAAGAGTGCATGTAAATGCTTACAATGCTCGTCCTGACTTTTGGAATAAATAAGTATATCGTCGATGAAGACAATTACGAATTTATCCAAATACAGTTTACAGATCCTATTCATCATATCCATAAATGCTGCCGGAGCATTTGTTAGTCCAAAAGGCATAACTGTAAACTCGTAGTGACCATACCTAGTTCTGAAAGCGGTTTTAGGTATGTCTTCTTCTTGTACCTTCAACTGATGATATCCGGAGCGTAAGTCTATCTTAGAAAAATATCTAGCTCCTTGAAGTTGATCAAAAAGATCATCAATCCTAAGTAATGGGTATCGATTCTTAATTGTAACCTTATTTAATTCCCTATAATCAATACACATTCGCATTGAACCATCTTTCTTCTTTACAAACAACACCGGTGCTCCCCAAGGGGATGAACTAGGTTGTATGAATCCTTTGTTGAGCAATTCATCTAATTGCTTTTTCAATTCTAACATTTCGGTGGGTGCTAGTCGATAGGGTGCCTTGGCTATTGGTGTTGTTCCAGGAATTAAATGAATTCTAAACTCTACTTCCCTATCTGGTGGTAATCCTGGTAACTCTTCTGGGAATACATCCGGGTATTCTGAGACTACAGGAATTTCCTTAAGTTCCTTACTTTTAGTGTTAATGATTACCGAAATCATGTACACTATTCCTTGTTTTCGCTCATAACTAGCGCCTTTCATTACTGAAATGAACTTTAATGGTTTACGTGGCTTATCTCCTGTAATCATAATTACTTCTCCTGTGGGTGAATGAATTTCTATAGAATTCTTATCACAGAGGATTCGAGCATGGTTGGCTACTAACCAATCCATTCCTAATACGACATCGAATCCGGCTAAATTCATAGGTAACAGGTTAGCCAAAAATTTATGACCTGAAAGTTCTATCTTTCCTTCTTGTAGAACCTTATTTATATTAACAGAATTACCGTCTGCGGTTTCTACTGTATAAATCTGCCTAAGAGTGGTTAAGGGTAGCTTAAGAGCTTGGCAGAAGGAAGTAATTATAAAACTTTGGTTTGCACCAGAGTCAAATAATACTTTCGCATAAACGTTGTGTACCAGAAACGTACCAGCTATTACGTCGGGAATCAGTTCGGCCTCCTGCGTGGTCCATTGGAAGGCTCTTGCGTTCTTCTTATTAGTTCCTTCAGCAGGTTTGGCCTTGTTATCTGCTGGCTTGACCAATTTAGGGCATTCTGGTCTGAAATGCCCAGCTTCTCCACAGTTGTAGCAGATCATTGATTTCTTTTTGCATTTCTCCTCCCGATGGCCCGGAATTTTGCAGAAATTACAATTTTCTCAACATTTTCCAAAATGTTTCTTTTTGCAATTCCCGCAAAATGGCGGGGTGGAAGAGGACCCATTTCCCTTCCTCTTGAAGTTAATATTATTACCCACACGAAATCCTTGGGTAATCTTTTGGGCTAACTCCTTTTTCATGTTTTCTTCCCGCGTACGCACCAGCCCGTCGGTCAAAGTATTGGCTAATTCCACCGCATCGTCAATTGTGCGGGGTCTCGTGGCTTTGACGATGTCACGAATCTCGCTAATCAAACCCCAAATATAGCGAGATATAAGTACCGGTTCTGGCGAGGCCAGGGTTGGTACAATTCTGGCATATTCGAAGAGTTTCGAAGTATACCCTCGACAATCGACATCCACCATTCGGTGGCTCAGGAACTTATTTGTCATTTGTTCCTTTTCATATTCGGGGAAGAATTTCCTTTCCACTAGACGCTTAAATTCTTCCCAACTCATGGCATAGGCCATGTCACTTCCCTTGGCTTGCAACACCGTATTCCACCATTCCAATGCCTCTTCCTTGAAAAGGTGAGAAGCATACATGACCTTTTCCTCCTCGGTACATTTACTTATTTTAATCACTGCCTTGGTTTTCTCTAACCAACGCAGTGCAGTAGTCGCCCCTTTATTGCCTGCAAATTCAACAGGTTTACAGGCAAGAAATTCTTTATAAGTGCAACCAGGTGTTGCAACTTTCATTTTCTTAAGTATCGGGGCTTGAATCACGTTGTCATTATTGCCGTCTCCATTAACACTATTGCTGAAATTATCGTCGCACATGCGTTTACTGGGGTTAGCTTGCGAAGGCTCAACAGGACTTTTGACAGCAGCGACGATTGCTGGGATAGCATTAGCTATTCCCTAAGCGACGATGTTTTCTATATCTTGCCGATTTAGAAAGTGATCCTCATTATTTTGTTCAGATTGATTAACTTCGTTGACTGATTGGTTTTCCACGTTTTCCATCTGAATAATAATTAACGATATAATTTTAATTTATTGATACACAATAAATAACAATCAAACATACTAAAGCAATCACACATAATCAAGTTAACACGTATAGCCAAAATTGTCGACTTTGTGACTTTCATATTTTATATATTTTAATACGCATCCGTACACACCAGTTATCTTACAAAAGTTTTATTTTAAGTTATTTTATATGATTATATTTTATTATTATCAAACACATAACCACACTATTACACAACCACAGTCAGCTGGCATTTTAGAAACGACGCTCCCTCTCGTCGTATTTCCAGGAGATCTGTTCTCCCAGCACCCGGATTCGATTTCCTGCGTTCACCAGTTCTTCGCCATAGTGACGGAGTTTGGCTAAGTTTTCTGTCCTCATAGGTGGGTTTGGTGCAGGCTCAGGGTCAAACTGAGGGAAATAGACGCTAGGGTTATTCAAGAGATTCTGAAATTGCAGTCGTTTGTCCACCATTCTTCCAGCTCTCCTTGTAGAGGTCGGGGGTTGACAATAGGATATGGGATAGCCGGTTCTAAGTTAACTGGGAGTTGGGATTCTACAGGGTAGTTGAAGAGGTTTTCATCAGCAGGTCCGATGAGGTTACAGTTCTCCAGTTTACGATCCAGCTCCTCCCATGGTGGCATTTCCTGGGCGTGGCCTGAACTTTCCCCAATCTCTGTTCCCTTTCCTTTATCCTTTGGATCTTCAGTCTTTTTAACTTTCTGAGCCGCTGGCTTCTTCCTACGCCCCCGCTTCCAGCCCAAGATTCTCCTTCTCTTTTTCGGCTTTGGTTTCTCCTGCGGTTGGGCCTGGAACACTATTGGTTCTTCAGTATCAGCCTGGTAGCCAGTGAAAGTGCCGGTAGTATCCATATTGGTGCTATGGATAGTAAAGTTTCGGAGTGCCTCTACAGTTCATTCATGCTGTTAGTACACATGAAGACACACACAAATTTAAGTTAAAATTTTATTTATTGTAAATTAAGTTTTCACAAAATCCCAAAATGGCAATCAGAGAAATTAAGTATTTCTAAATACTTAATTGGCTTAAATTAGTGGCTCTGATACCACCTTTTTCTGTCACAGCCCCCGGCACGGTGTGACCCGGTCCAGAGGCCGCGAGACAGAAACCCGTGGTATTGATTATTTAATTTGGCAGCGAAAATATTTGACAGGATCTTTTAAACTGAAAATGCCCAATTATTTTTATTTCACAATTTGGGACAAACCCCATAATTTACATTAAAGGAAATTTCACGAGGAAATCCCTTGTTTTACAAAACATGTTTATTTATTTTATTGAGCCACCTCTTCAGGCTTTTTAGTGCTTGTTAGAACTTTTGAGATCGTTGATACTTATGCTGGATTAGTTTAGTCATAGTTTGTAGCTATTTTGTATGTACAAGGGCTTATTTTGTAATTCCCTAGAAGATAGTTTCCTGACTTAGTGTAGATAAGATTCCAGCAAATTTATAAATTTGCTGGCTAATCAGGAACACTATAAATAGCCCTCTCATTGTAACCTTGGCAAGCTTTTGGCTCTTGAATGAATATTGGTGTTGTTACATTCTTGTGATTGATCTTGTGCTCAAATCTGACATCCAAGGTGGTTTATTGTTATATCTTATTGTTTGGATTCAATACAACACTTGTTGTATTCATTAATCCATAAGCTTCACCTTCATCTTTGATTTTTCTTAACTTTTCATATCTCAAACACCTAATCAATAGGTGTTATGGGTTAAAACAACCAACCATTGTGATCCGGATTTGTTTTGGGATCTACAATTTGGTATCAGAGCCTTAGTGCTCTTGGTTGTTGTGTTCTTGTTGAGATTTTTCATAGTTTTGAAGGTTTTCAAAAGTTTCAAGGTTTTCAAATTTTTTGAACTTAATATGGATTGATTTGGTATGTTTAATCGATAGGTTGTTGTTAATATATGATTAGGGAGTCATTTTGGACATTTTGATGTATCAAAAGGTGGTTTTTGGGCTGTTTTCGAGAGATTAGAAGGTTTTAGTTCGTGTTAAACCCTCTGTCTAGCGAATGTATTTTGAACACAGCGAACAATTGTTGAAGATAGCGAAATTAAATTTTTGAATATAGCGAACTAAGCGTTGAAGATAGCGAACATAATCAAATCATTTAGAAACTCATCGCAGGATCATTAACTTCGACGATCGTCATTCGAGCGAAATTAGTGATCATTTGCGAAATAGTGTCCGGTGACCCTTGAGCGATATTATCGAAGGCGACTTCGAGATCCGTGATACTGAACCACAGCGTTCTTATCACGGTAATCGGCGATATTAGTCCAACTAACGTCTGTGTTGTGTTTGCCAGCGGAATTAGCTTGTTCGCTTGAACAGGTTAGTCTTGAGTACCAGCGAAGGTTGAAGATCAGCAAGGTCTATCAGCGAAATTGAACGGGTTTCTCTTGTGTCCGGCGATATTAGCTCTGTCTCTGGTCTTCTGTGACTTGTCGGCGAATTTAGGTACTGGTCAGCCATATTTTGTCAAAATCAAGCAAAGATGTCGTTGAATCAACTAAGTCCAATTGCTCAAGCGGAACTTGAAACCGGAACCACAACTCGGCCACCAAAGTTGAAAGGTGCTGAAGACTTTAGCACTTGGAAAACTCGCATTCAATCGTTCTTCGAGTACACGGACTACAATCTGTGGCTCTCTGTCACCGCTGGACCCCACATTCCAACGGTCGTTCGAGGAGACGCGGTAGTTGCCAACAATGATGCAACTACCTTTACTGATTAAGATAAGGCTCTTATCCAATGCGATCGTCGTGCTCATGCTGCCTTAACCATGGCACTATCAACCAACGACTGCAACATGTTTGAAGAACACCGAACTGCCAATGCACTCTGGAATGCATTGATTGAGTACTATGAAGGGAATGAAGAGTTGATCGAAAGCAAGAGAGATATGGTGCAGAAACAATATGACATGTTTTGTGGAGTTCGTGGAGAAAGTCTTTCTGACCACATCAGTCGTTTCCTGAATATGATGACCAAAATGAAGAAGGCGGGAAATCCTGTCACAAATCGTGCTGCAATAAAGAAGCTGCTAGATTCACTTCCCAAGGAATGGAGTCTACAATGCATGATGATCAAAAAGGATTTCCTCAACAATCCAAATCCTGTCACTTTGTCCGATCTGATCAATACCCTAAGAGCTTTTGAAATGGATGTCAACAAAAGAGAGATGAACACTGCCGGTTACCAACCAAAGTCAACTCAAACCTCAGCTGGATTGAAAAATGTGGCATTTCTTGCTTTAGGGGGCATTACTCCACAAGCTTCTGACTTAATCTACGCGAACGCTTCCGCAAGCGCATCAAAGGCCCCACAACTTGTTGAGAAGACTATCACTGTTGACACTCAAGCATTGAAAGTGTCCACTGAAAACGTGGCACTCTTCAACACATTTCTGAGCAGTTATGAAGCCCTGATGTCGGGGGAGCTGAAAAAGGAGATGTTCACTGCTGAAGACATGTATCAGGTTGATCCTGATGATATGGAGGAAATGGATCTGAAATGGCAAATGGCCATGATCACTTTGAGACTAAAGAAATTTCAAGACAAGACAGGAAAGCGTTTGGGTCTTGGAAAAGCTGGCTTTGACAAATCTAAACTTAAGTGCTACAACTGCAAGAATCTAGGACACTTCAAGCGTGATTGTCCTTTGTTGAAAGAAGGAAACAGTGAAACCACTCCTGCTGTAAAGCAAATCACAGTTGAAGAGAACAAGAACAACGCGTCTCCCAGCACGCCAAAAGCTTTAGTCGTCGAAGACTATGATTGGAGTGAAGAAATTACTGAAGCAAAGGAGCAAGTTAACAAAGCCCTGATGGCCAAGATCTCAGGTGAATCCTCATCAAGACAGTTTGAGAAGCAGACAGCTGGAATTCCAAAAGGAGACAATACTGCTGACAAAGGTTTGAAAAGCATTCTGACTTCAGTGGAGCCTGAAAAAGAAGAGAAGTGTGGTCAAGCAGAGGAGCATGTTTTGAAAAAGGCATCTGAGAAGGCCAAGGAAAAGGTCCCAGCAGCCGCGATGAAAGCAGATTCATCAAAGGAGAAGGCAGACAAGGACTTGGTAAACAGTATTCCACTTAGTTTCAAGGAAAAGTTATGCACACCTGCATGCGTTGATGTCGTGGCACATTACAAATTCTTAAATCTAGAATTTGAAAGACAAAAAGACAAAGCTTTAAAATTTAACAACGAGCTTAAACATAACGAGGCTGCATATCAGAGAAAGTTGAACTCAACTTTAGCTGAAATGCAAACTCTTAAAGAATTTGTGTTTAGAAAAGATTTTATCATTAACGATCTTACAGAGAGATTAGAAAAAGCTTTGAACGAAAAGAATAAATTACAAATTATAATAGATAAATGGAATGTCAGTCAAAAGGCCTTTACTGACATTAAAAACTGCCAACGACCAACGTTTGTGAAGGACGGGATTAGGTATAAGGATAGGCACGGAAATGAAAGAAAACTTTTCTTTCCTCCACATAGCAAAAACTATGTGTCTATGCCGACTCCTCATCCCGAAAGCGATCTTATCAATGAAAAGGCCTCTGTTGAACAGAATGATTTATGTGAAAATGAGACAACTGCTAACTGTTCTAAAAGCAATGCAGATCCCATTGTGTGTAGAGAAGATGTGTGCGATGAGGATGGAGACTGCGGCGGGTCAAAAATAGGAATCGGATATTCAGGCGACAGTTATTCCACCGTTAACTGGTTCGCCTGGAACTGTTCTAGGAAAAACAATGTTAAGGATGAATGTAATAATTTAAGTAGGATGGATGACTGTAATGGCCGAGTGCCTAAATTTAAATCTTCGGATGACTGTAAGGGCCATGTGCCTACATTTGAGACCCGTGATCGTGAACATTGTGTGTCTGAATGTCATGATTTAAATTATGCGTGTTGTGATGATAAAGTTGCTTGTGAATCTCCTGTATTTGTGCTAGAATTAAAAAAGGAATAGTTTTGGAAAATTCCTCACAGAGGAAACTCCTGAATTTATTCCTTCCAGAACAGGTATGACAGATTCAGAAAAGAGTGTCACTGAAGATCAATGCAATGAAGACTCAAGCACTGCTGACTCAGAAGATGAAAAGAAGACTTCAAGCCCTGAGGATGAGCAAATGTCAGAAACAACAGACAGTGAAAGCACAAAATTCTCAAGTGAAGAAACCTTGAAAACCTCGAGTGAAGATCAAACAACAAATGATGAAAGCTCAGAAAGCTCAAGTGTTGAAACAATTGAAGACCAAAATCCAGAAAGTTCAGGCGAAGGTCAAAGCTGCAATGATTCTATTTACGAAGCAAGTGAAGAACAAGACTTAAGTGAATACCAAACGTCTGAAAGCTCATCTGATTACGACAATGATGAAGAATGTTCAGAAGATGAAAGCAGAGTTGACAAGAAAATGAAGAAAGCAGAAAGCTCAAGACACTCATCACATACATCATCTTCTAACACCAAAAGACCCAGACATAAAAGATGTTTTCGCTGTGGTCATTTAGGACATACAGCGAAACATTGTAAAACCAAGAAGTTTTCTAATCCAGAGCATGATTTTCTTACAAACGTCACATATCAATTAAACTATCTTAATAAGTCTGTTAAAAATCTGGTTGAGTCAACTGCCTATTTTTGGAAACAAAAAGAGGCCAAAGTGGGTCAAAACCACGATAGATTCGAAATGAAGCAAATCTGGATTCCCAAAACTAACTAACTTGTATGTTCGTATTTTTGTGTATATCAGAATAAACTCCAGAAATGGCTCCGCATGCTCATGGAATACATCTGGCACGTAGACAGCGGATGTTCAAGACACATGACAGGACTGAAGGAACTCCTGAAGAATTTCCGCTTCATCGATGGTGATTTCGTATCTTTCGCTGGAGACGAGAAGGGAGGAAAGATTGTTGGAGTAGGAGATGTGGTGTCTGAAGCCCTCATTCTGGAGAATGTCAACTATGTGCCGGAGCTGTGCTACAATCTCATGAGTGTCTCACAAGTCTGTGATAAAGGAATATCGGTGCTTTTCAATGACATGGAATGCTTGTTCCTGAAGCCCGGATATGTTGTTCCTGCTGAAATGATCATGCTCACGGCTCCAAGACAAAACAACACATACGTGCTCAACATGAAAAACGCCAAGACAAATGACAACTTAACCTGCTTGATCTCTAAGGCTTCAGAATCAGAATCACTGCTTTGGCATAGGCGACTGGGGCATGTTAATTTAAAAAATATGAACAAACTCTCTAAGTTAAACTTAGTTAGAGGTCTTCCAATTAAAGAATTTCCATTTTCTGAAAAATGCATTGCATGCGCCCAGGGAAAACAACATAAGAAACCGCACAAGTCCAAAGCAGTGAACACGATTACGGCACCTCTTCAGTTGTTGCATATGGATCTTTTTGGTCCAATTAGTGTTAAAAGTCTTGCTAAAAGTTCTTATTGTTTGGTGATTACAGATGATTTCTCTCGTTTTTCATGGGTTTATTTTCTCGAGGCAAAAAGTGAGACAACGGAAATTCTCAAGGCATTCATTCCCTTGATTGAGAACGTGACCAAATTAAAAGTGAAGTCAATCAGAAGTGATAATGGTTCCGAATTCAAAAATCAAACTTTCATATCCTTCTGTGCAGAAAAGGGAATTCATTTTCAATACAGTGCAGCCAGAACTCCTCAACAAAATGGGGTTGCTGAACGCAAGACCAGAACATTGATTGAAGCCGCAACGACCATGCTGGTGGATTCAAAACTTCCAATCATCTTCTGGGCAGAAGCAGTTAACACAACATGCTACGTTCTGAACAGGGTTCTCATTGTAAAACCACACGGAAAAACGGCGTATGAACTTCTTTTCAAAAGAAAGCCGCTCATTGATTTCTTCAGACCTTTTGGATGCTCCTGCACTCTTCGAAACACTCAAGAGAATCTCATCAAGTTCGAAGCAGTGGGTGATGTCTGCTACTTCATGGGATATTCATCCACTCAGAAAGCTTACAGAGTCTACAACAAAAGAACAAATATGGTGATTGAGTCGTACTACGTTGATTTTCAAGAAGGAAATTACACTAACACTGGAAGTACTCCCAACTGGTTTTATGATGTGGGCGTGATCTTCAACACCTTTGAAATTCCAGAAGATGTTCCAGAAGCAGAACCTGCAGAAGTCGCTCAAGTTGAACCTCTGTTTGATAACTCAGATATTGGTCTTACTCCGTTCGCTACCCGTTTCACTCCATTCTCTGCTAATCCACTTCTCTCTGTGGATGAAGCGACTGGTGACACTTCGCCTGAGAACACCCCTGAAAACGGTGCTTCTTCTTCACAGGCGAACGTGGATGAACCAACACAAGAAGATGACCCTCCAGTCATTTGCGTTGACGAACACTTCACCAACCTTCCGCAGCAGATTGAGCTTCAGAAAAATGCAGGGTACAAGATAAATCGAAATCATCCTCTAGAAAATGTCATAGGTGCAGTCGAAGAAGGAGTGCGTACACGAGGTCAGTCGTCAAGCATCAACAAAGGTCTTTATGCAGCCTTTCTCTCACAATCGGTGCCACGGGACATTGAAGATGCAATTCTAGACTCCAGCTGGGTTCAGGCCATGCAGGAAGAATTGTCTCAGTTTCGCAAACTCAAGGTCTGGGAGTTAGTTGATCTGCCTGAAGGAAAGTTTCTGATTGGTACCAAATGGGTCTTTCGAAACAAGATGGATGATCGTGGAGTAGTAATCAAGAACAAGGCCAGATTAGTGGTGCAGGGTTTTCGTCAGGAGGAAGGAATCGATTACGAGGAGGTTTTTGCTCCAGTTGCAAGATTGGAAGCCATTAGAATATTCCTAGCTTACGCGTCATACAAAAATTTCAAAGTTTTTCAGATGGACGTAAAGAGCGCTTTTCTGTATGGGAAGGTAAAGGAAGAAGTCTACGTGTGCCAGCCTCCGGGTTTCGAAGATCCTCATTTTCCAGGACGCTACTACAAGTTGGACAAAGCCCTCTATGGTCTTCACCAAGCTCCACGTGCTTGGTACGAGACTTTGTCAACTTATCTTTTGAAGTGTGGATACACCAGAGGAACGATCGACATGACTCTCTTCACCAAAAGAGTCGGGGAAGACGTAATGCTGGTTCAGATTTATGTAGACGATATCATCTTCGGGTCGACCAACGAAGAATTGTGTAGAGAATTCGAGTCCGTCATGAAGGCACAATTTGAAATGAGCATGATGGGAGAGCTAACGTTCTTCTTGGGGCTAGAAGTTAAGCAAAAGGAAGACGGAATTCTTATTCATCAGGCCAAGTACATTCGGGATATTCTCGCAAAATACAACTTGAATGACTGCAAAGTGGCAAGTACTCCATCTGCATCTCAGACAGAGCTTACTCTAGATCCTCAGGGAAAACCTGTCAACAAGTCATTCTATCGCTCGATGATCGGATATCTGATGTACTTAATGGCCTGCAGGCCTGATATCATGTGGGCTGTCTGTCTCTGTGCTCGCTTTCAGACTAATCCCAAGGAATCTCATGAAACCGCTGTGAAGCGCATCTTCTTCTATCTTAAAGGAACTCTGAAACTAGGTCTTTGGTATCCTAAAGATAGTAATTTTGATCTTATTGCTTATTCAGACAGTGATCATGCAGGTTGTAAAGTAGATCGCAGGTCTGTCTCAGGAGGATGTCAATTCTTGGGAAATCGTCTGATCTCATGGCAAAGCAAGAAACAGACAACTGTGTCCACCTCCACCGCTCAAGCAGAATACACCGCGGCCTACAGTTGCTGTTCACAAGTTCTCTGGATACAAAATCAGTTGTTGGATTATGGAATCAACATCATGAAGACTCCTATATTCATCGACAATGAGGCATGTCTGGGAATTGTGAAAAATCCCATTCACCACTCCAGAACGAAGCATATCGAAATTCGTATTCACGCAATTCGAGATGCGTACGAGAAATGATACATTCAAGTGGTGCCAGTGGATACAACCCAGCAACGGGCCGACATTTTCACCAAAGCTTTCGATAAAAAGCGATTCAACCAGCTGGTAACCTGGTTGGAAATGGTTAATTTCCTTGAATGGAAATGAATCTTGTGTCCAAAAGCTTTCGTAAATACACTATTCCTTGTCTATAGTTAAAAAAAAACGTTTGTTGAAAGTAAAACAAGTATCGTACAGCGTTGCCCACCAAAAAGATTTTCTGATTCTTAAAATTTCATTTTCGGGCAAATGGACTTTCGAAAATAAAGATTTTAGGGGGGATATTCCAGAAAATCAAAATAGGATGCTTGTTTCTGACTCCTGTTAGAGGAAATGATAGAAAATTGCTAACACTTTGCCATTTCTTGCAAAACAGAAAACAAAACAAAAAGAAATCGGGGTACCAAGCAACGACGTGTCGGTAGATTCAGCAACACCGACGAGTAAACTGCTGTTAGGGAGCAAAACATAACATCTACACAAGGATTCTGGCTTTTCTCAGGCATTACGCATCTTGTGGGTAACACGTTGCAGCATATGGCTTAATGGTCTTAAATCTCGTGTTGATAGATTGCCAAAGTTTGAGATCTCGGGTCTTTATATTGGTTTTCATTCGGGGGTATCATAGTTGGTCTTCTGCTGCATCCAGATAAATGCTGACCTAGAACTCCTATGATATCCCTTCATAATAAGCGCCTTTAAAAAAAAAAAGGCCAAACCCTTTCATAATAAGTGCCATTTTTTGGCCAAAACCTTTTGATGGATTAGTTTCGGTCTCTCTGCTGTACGAAAGTACTGACCTGTTCACCGAACTATCTGTCTCAGCCCTTGATAGTTCTTGGGATCTCTGTTGTACGAAAGTACAGACCTGATCTCCGCTCTATCGTTGAAAAGAATGAATCCAATATACTCACCTGTTATGAAGAACCTTTGTGCATACCTTGATCGCGGGGGTATGTCCTGATGTGGGACTCACAGGCGTAATGATTCTATTCTCAATAGCTTGTGTGGGGGCCATAGAAGTCTTGTCAATATTACCGAAAACATGATAAAAGCGCTCTCCGAAGGCATGTTGAAAGAAGGATGCATGGATTTAAGCGGACAAACATACTGACAGTTTT
Source organism: Helianthus tuberosus (assembly GCA_030545235.1). Classification (NCBI taxonomy): domain Eukaryota; kingdom Viridiplantae; phylum Streptophyta; class Magnoliopsida; order Asterales; family Asteraceae; genus Helianthus; species Helianthus tuberosus. The sequence continues at coordinate 7,324,153 of CM060390.1, forward strand.
TCTTGTGCCCTGGTTAGTAATTATTAATAATAATAATAAATAAGAAATTGGCAGGTGTTGGCAATATGATCTTCTGCTGGTAAGTCAATGAGCGTCAAAAGTTTCAAGAAGATCCGCTTCAAATGAAACCTCACAGAGCTGAAAATTCGAAGTTCGGAATCTAAATGGCCCAAAATTTTCTAGGATTGTAAATATTTAGTAATCTTTAGCGTTTTAAAGAAAACTGGGCACGCTTTTCGAGAAAGTTTGAAATTTACGAGCGAAATTAAAATTATTTTGAAAACTTATTAAAGGGGGCGAAATTAAGACACCAGCGAAATAGTTAATTCGCCCGGTACGGAAATCAGTGTATAAATAACGTGTAACCGTCATATTTCAACTTTTCAAAAATCTCTTCATCTTCTCTCTCGCTCATCTTCGGACACCCTCTCAAAATCGACACAAGCTTTATTTTCGTTCAAGGATCATCAGGTAATTCTTCGATTAATCATCATTTACAACAATTGAAGTCATCGGTTCACATTTTCGGTAAACTGTACAATGTTTGATTTCTTTGACTGATATTTGTGTTCATAAGCCCTAAAAAATCTGAATCCGTAATCTTTGTCAGAAATCTTTGTGGTTTGATTTGGATGTCTGTTTTTAAGAACCGATCAAACAAAGTTTCACAATGAACTCATCCGTGATCGTTGCTTGGATATAACTAGAAATCAGTTAGGGTTTTAAAAAGGGGTTTATGAAGAAATTTTTGAAGCCAGCGATTTCAATATGGTGACAGCGATGTTGGCGAATTTAACCCTGGTCGCGGATGATCAAAAGTCTCGAATGCGAGTTCGAGCACCCAGCAAAATAGTCTAATTCGCTCGTGTAGCGATTTAGTCTATTGTGTTCGCTGGTAAATCATTTCCGGAAAAGAAACGTTGTCATCGCTATGTTCGCTAGCGAAATTAACCTAGAAAATGTGCTCTTGATTCGTTTTAGTTACCGACATACTTTAACCGGACCACTAGCGAACGTAGCGAAGTTAATCAGAGTCTGATCAACCAGCGAAGTCAGCGATGATCTATCCTCGTTGATTGATCTAGTCTCTGATCTCGATATCCAGCATCAGCGATGTCAATAACCGACCTGGCAGCGATCTTCTTTTAATTTAAATTTTCTTTTTGTAAATTCTCTTGTAAATATTTGTTTCTATCTTAACGTCTCTCTCACTTGGCTCGTTTTTTTGTGATATATGCAGTATGGTGAAGAATCTCCAGTGGGATAAAACGATGAAACATAATCAAAGAATCAATCTAGATGCTGTGCCTCAAGATTTTGAAGATGTAACCAGATGGGTACGTTCCAGCAGAATCGGTTATGCTGCGGAGACAGCTGTTAAAGTGTACAAGATTCACATACAACAATTCTGGGAAAACGCAAAACCAGAAGCCATCAACAACAAAAGAGGGATAGTGTCAACGGTTTGCAACAAAAGAGAAGAGGTGACTGAAGACTGGATACGCCAGGTTCTGAAGCTTCAAGACAATGATCAAGATCCGTTAAGCCTGAGTCAAGATGATATCCTGGATGGTTTTCGAGGGATGGGCTATCCTGGAGAATTCCGTCAAAAGAAAGAAATCAAGAGAGGAGGACTCACCAGAGACTGGAGATTCATTGTTCATGTTATTTCTACGAGTCTGGCACACCGAAAGGGTGGCTTTGATGGATTGAACTTGGAATGGTCAGAAGCCATGCTAAATCTGTGTCTTAAACAGAAATTTAATCTCTCGGGCTTGATATTCAAATACATGCTTGAAAATGTAAGTGGAGCAACGTGGGCGATATATCCAAGATTCGTTCAGATGCTGATAAATAACCAACACAAAGATCTTCCAACTGATGGAGATCTTTACAAGTTCCACATCTTCACAAGCCGTCAGTACACTGAGATAAAGACTAAGGAATGGGTGATGTTGCATGATTGGATGTATCGAGCAGAGAGACTCCCAATAGTAAAGGAAGCTTATAGAAAGTACAAGGAAGCTGTTCAAGAAAAACAACAACGAGATGCTCTCACTCAAGCCGAAGCAGCTGCAAAAGAAGAACGCGCTAAAGGAAAAAGGAAAGAAAAACAGGCTGCTGAAGACGAACCACCCAAGAAGAAAAGGGCATCGGAAAGCACTGAACGATTTATGGATGCAGGCATAAGGGCGGCCGAGTCAGATGAACACCGCCAGCACATTAAAGATTTGAAAGCGATTCACGCCCTGCAAGAAAAGGAGAAAAGAGAAAAGAAGTTGAAGCGAAAGGAGATATCATCCACAGAAAGACCAGAGATTGTGACTGAGGAAGTTCAATCGTTAAATGACTTCGTTGATACATTGATAATAGATCCGGATGAAGCTTCAGCGAGCAAGGGCCCTTCCAAAGTATCTCCTGTAAAGCCGACGAGGTTTTCAAAGCCTCCAGTCCCACCACAAAGGATCCGTCCGTTTCAAGAGCTTTACGATAAACTCTTTGAGAACGCCAGTCCATCTGTGGCAAAGGAGATCTGTCTTCTCAAAAATCAAGTCAACGACACAAACATTTTAAGAGAGAAGATTAAAGATCAACGTAAGAAGAATAAGGAGATGAATGCCTACATGGCCAAGCAGTCCAAGTTCATCAGGTTCCAACAAGCTGGGTTGGAGAAAATGTATAGAATGATGAGAAGCATGTGTGAGCAGATGAAAGTAAAACCCATATTTTCTTTTGAAGAAATCTTCGACTTTGAGGGTTTCGTGGAAGAAGAAAATGCTCGAAAGGAAAAGGAGGCTGAAGCCAAGAAAAGGCGTTTGGAATCGGTGGAAAAAGTAACTGAGGGAAACGAAAGTGATGAAGAGGAAGTGGATCGAGATGTTATGCCATCCAAATTCCTCGAATGGGGTCTTGAAGAAGAAGTTCTCTACGAACAAGAAAATGGAAAAACCTTCTCTCCTGAACATCCTGAATGGTTCAAGAAAGAGAGAGAACGACTCCCAGATCTTTATCAAGTCATAACAGTAGAAAAGAGTGAAGCCACTGATAAGATCCTCAGCTGGATGTACGACAATCTTCGAGTAATGTTTGTGGTAAAGAGACATGGTGGAGTAATCCAGTACTTCCAGACCGGCTTTGATCTTTTCACACTTCCTAGGTGGGATCTTCGGGAACTTGGTCGCCTAGACATATTAAATCCAGAAGAAAGAGGAATCGGGAGGGATTTCGAGCGGATTATTGCCAAAGAAAGCATCAAGGGTTTCCCCAATCATGCTCCACAACGTCCAAGACACACAGTTTCAAAAACAACCATTGATCCAGTAACCGGAAAGGGAAAAGTGACGTGGGTGATCAACCCTGCCAAAGTTGTCACGAGAATCAAGCTTCCGGAAGAAGTGCCTGTCGCCCTCAATGACTTTAAGAAATGGTTTTACGACAGCAGGACTGGTGAAGCTGTTATAAGATCCAATGCAAATGTGGATATTCGTATTCTGGATCCGATGGATGTTTTTATGTTTGGGCTCTCAGATCTAACCATATTGAACGCTAGCCGTATAAATGTGGGAGCTGGTAATGCAAACATGGAGGAGGCAGCGTTATTTCAGAGAGCGGTGGAGCGAGCCTGGAAGTTGAAAAGAGATATGCTGGATCTGGTAGATAGAATTGAGAAGAGAAAAGAAAAAGGAGAAAAGAAAAAGGAAGCAAGAAAGAAAAAGAAACACGAACGAAAGACATAAGGAACTTCTGCTTCGACAACTGAACCCACCACAACGTCACCACCTCCGGCCTCATCCACATATGAGGCCACTAAGGAGGACCAACCAATTAGTGAAGCTGTAACAACTCAAGAAACTCAAAATGTGCCAATCGAGACCGAAGCACCAACAGAAACGACAACAAGCAAAGAAAAACCAACAGAGCCTGAGAAGCAAGTGACAGAGAATCCAGCGACCACAACTGAAGAATGAAAAGACAAGTATGCAACGATCTAGGGGGGATATTGTTAGAACTTTTGAGATCGTTGATACTTGTGCTGGATTAGTTTAGTCATAGTTTGTAGCTATTTTGTATGTACAAGGGCTTATTTTGTAATTCCCTAGAAGATAGTTTCTTGACTTAGTGTAGATAAGATTCCAGCAAATTTATAAATTTGCTGGCTAATCAGGAACACTATAAATAGCCCTCTCATTGTAACCTTGGCAAGCTTTTGGCTCTTGAATAAATATTGGTGTTGTTACATTCTTGTGATTGATCTTGTGCTCAAATCTGACATCCAAGGTGGTTTATTGTTATATCTTATTGTTTGGATTCAATACAACACTTGTTGTATTCATTAATCCATAAGCTTCACCTTCATCTTTGATTTTTCTTAACTTTTCATATCTCAAACACCTAATCAATAGGTGTTATGGGTTAAAACAACCAACCACTGTGATCCGGATTTGTTTTGGGATCTACAGTGCTACCTAGCACTTTTCCTTGATTTACAGTAAGTCACCTGAAACATGTTTTAAAAAGATTTTATCAGCGTGGAAATACTGTCGAGTCACTCAATTTGCACAAACGACACCTTGTTATAAATTTACAGCATTAAGAGTTTTTATATTTGCTCCTATCATATAATTAACTGGTTTAGCTGTCACTCGACAGAATCTATGACCGTGGACATATCACTAATTAGGCTCGCCCACCTAAAGTGATAAATCGTTAGTAGTAATGTGCACAAAACCCCCACATACTGCCAGTAATTAAAGATTAGCAAAGACTTAGTCACTGCAAAGTATAACTGGAAAACAATTAGGGTTTTGTAAAGCAATTTGATAAAAAGAGAATGACTCACATTGCAAGTTTAACTGGACAGAACCTTGCCTACTGATTTAGTCTTGTAACCTAGGTAAATAACAATGCACACGAAACTAGGTCAGTAACTTAATATAACATTTACGATAAGCTCACGAAATCAAAACCCTCACGACGAATGACAAAGTATATCCCGTATTCGGGCAGCACTTAAACATCCATCGGATCGGTTTCAATCGACCGGACATTGTATCGTAGCAGTGATCGAGTTATTACCCTGTTGTCGCAGCAGAGATTCGTGCTGGTGTGTGTTTTTGAACGAAAAAGTGAATAACTCAACGTTCCAATTGTTCTGAAAATTTTATGGGTCATGCTATACTACTTGGGGGTCTCAATTAGGGTTTCCTAATGGACATTAATAAAATAAGAGATAATAATTTTGGCGAGAGTTGTTACATCATCCCCACCTTATTTAAAATCTCGTCCTCGAGATTTATTGGAACAAATAGGGATATTTTTGCTTCATCTCTAATTCTAGTTCCCAAGTGTACTCCGGTCCTCTCTTTGAATCCCACTTGACTTTAACCAGCACTAGTCGTTTGTGCTTGAGAAACTTGACCTTTCTGTCTTCTATCTGAAGTGGTTTCTCCACAAATTTTAACTTCTCATTTACCTCTATGTCTTGAAGAGGTACTACCAGGGATTCGTCAGATAGACATTTCTTGAGGTTGGATACATGAAATACGTCATGTACCCCGGCTAGCTCTTCTAGTAGTTGTAAACGATAGGCAACTGGACCTATCCGTTGGATTATTGGGAATGGTCCTACGTACCTTGGACTTAACTTTCCTTTCTTTCTGAACCGAACTACCCCTTTCCAAACGCCAAAAGGCTTGGCCTGGGTTAAATCTTCATACGAGGTAGTATCTTCTGTTTCTTTGGGGGAAGTGTCTTTGAAACCTCAAAAATAAGGAGTGGAATAATGGGTCCTTTGCGACAGGTTCCCGGAGCAGACAGTTAAGGTGGGAAGCCACCTGAGTGACAAATGCAAAAGTGCTCTCAAAGAACTGCTTCTCTTCAAGATAGATGTGTTTGCGTTTCAACATGGAGACATGACGGGAATCCCAAGAAGTCTGACCGAGCATCGACTTAATACATACACCTGGGCAAGACCGGTAAAGCAAAAGAAACGAAGCATGGGTCCCAGCAAGAGAAGGGCAGCATGTGAGGAAACCAGGAAGTTGCTCAGAGCAGGAACAGTGAGGGAAGTAAAATATCCGTCATGGGTTGCTAACCCGGTCATGGTCAAGAAAAAAGATGGGGGATGGAGGATGTGCATTGACTTTCAAGACCTGAATAAAGCATGCCCCAAGGAATGCTATCCCGGGGATAGACGTCCAAGTGGACTCCCTATCTCAGTACCCCCTGAAGTGCTTCCTGGACGCTTACAAAGGATACCATCAGATACAAATGTCAATGGAAGACGAGGAGAAGACCGCATTCATCACAGACGAGGGAACCTTTTGCTATACCAAAATGCCATTCGGTCTAAAAAATTCTGGGGCCGTTTACCAAAGGTTTATGAACACCCTCTTCAGAGAGCAGCGGGGACGGAACTTGGAAGTGTACGTCGACGACATTATCATAAAAAGCCTAACGGAGATGGCCATGATAGAAGGTATAGCTGAAACCATTCAAGCTATGCAAGACGTAAATATGAAGTTGAACCCTGGGAAGTGTTGCTTCGGGGTAGAGGAAGGGAAATTCCTGGGAGTAGTGGTCACCAAGGGAGGGATCAAGGCTAATCCGGAGAAAACCCAAGCTGTAGCTGAAATGCGACCCCCCGGTCCCTAAAGGATATTCGACAATTGAACGGGAGGTTAATTGCTCTGAATCGTTTTCTCTCAAAGGTAGCTGACAGGACCCTCCCCTTCATGAAAGTGCTGAAGGACTGTCTCCAGACATACAAGTTCAGATGGACTCCAGAAGCTGAGACCGCTTTTCGAGAAATGAAAGATTACATCTGTAGGCACAGAAGAAATAACTGCGATCGAAAACGCCCAGGAAACGTGGATGACACCGATTGTAAGATTCCTCAAAGATGGAATACTACCTGAGGGTCACCGGGCAGCCCGGAAGATAAGAGTTAAAGCTTTACATTCCGAGTTAATTGACGGGGAACTTTACCGAAGGTCATACTTGGGCCATCATTGAAATGTGTCGATAGTGAAGAAGCTAAATATGTGATTAGAGAAATACACGAAGGAATTTGCGGCATGCATTCTAGGCCAAGGACAGTGGTGGCAAAAGCAATGAATGCGGGATTTTATTGGCCTAGGATGTACGAGACAGCATCGGAAGAGATCAAGAAATGTGACAACTGCCAAGTCCATGCTCCCATGACACACCACCACAAGCACCCGATGATACCAGTGTCTACGTCCTGGCCCTTCCAGAAATGGGCCATCGACATCATTGGGCCATTCCCGGAGGGCCCAGGAGCGGTCAAGTATGTGGTGGTTGTTATAAATTACTTCACCAAATGGGTCGAAGAAAGGCCCCTGGCAAAGATTACGGGAGAACAGATGAGGCGGTTCGTGTTGGACAACATCATATACAGATATGGAGTACCGAAGGAGCTGGTCAGTGACAACGGGGTTCAATTTGCAGAAAAGCCCTTTAAACCATGGTGCGAACAAATGCACATACACCAGGTGTTCACCTCCGTCACTCATGCTCAGAGCAATGGGCTGGTGGAAAGGGCAAACCAAAGTGTAATCAAGGGGATGAAAGGGAGGTTAGGAAGAAAGCAAAAAGGGTGGTTGGAAGAGTTGCCTTTCGTTTTGTGGGCATATAGGACCACCCCCAAAGACTGTAATGGGGAAACCCCTTTCAACTTGACTTACGGAATGGAGGTTGTCATCCCAGCTGAGATAGGGTCCCAAACTGCAAGGATGAAGCTCAGAGAGGCCGAGAATGAACAAGATCTCCGAATGAATCTAAACTTACTTGAAGAAAGAAGGGAAATAGCAGCAATCAGGGAGGCCAAGTATAAAAAGCAGCTTGAAAGCTACTATAATGCTAAGATGAAGAAGCTCAATCTCGTCCCTGGAGACTTGGTCCTGAGAGCAAATGAAGCTAGCTTGCAAGAGAACACTGGAAAACTAGGGCCTAACTGGGAAGGGCCCTACCGGGTTATTTGGGCAAATGGCAAGGGAAGTTACAAACTGGAAACACTTCAAGGCAAGGAAGTCCCAAGGACATGGAACCTTATGCAAATCAGGAAATACCACATGTGAAAGATGAAGATGCATTCAAGGGAAAACGGCCAGGGAGCCATTTTTGTAAAAAAAAAATTAACCTCTAGTTAGGGGATTACCCCAAGGAAAACATTTTGTAAAATCTTGTACTGGAGGACAGAGTCCCCAAGAAACGTATGGTAATGAACAATCCACTTGTTCCTTTTGGTAAAAGTGCAGGTATTTTATCAGGGCAGATGTGCCCAAAAATTACAAACCAAATAACAACACACGTGTAAAACGTATACTCAACATACAAAACGCCCGGCTGTGGGGCAAAACAGGGCTTAGCTAGCCCAAAGAGAACGGATAAACAAGTTAGAAAACATAATCTGACATTATAAACTTGTCCAAGGACTGTCCTCGAACAGACAATCCTGGTTTACAAAACAAACCATAAAAAAGAACTTTTATAAGCAAACTGCAAAAAGAGCTAACACATACACTAAAAAAGAAACTTTTTGTGTATAAACTGCAAAACGAATGTACATAAATACAACAGGGAATCTTGCTAACCCTAAAAGAAAAGAAAGTATACGAACAACAAACTAGGAAACCTACTAAACAGACTAACGGAATTTTTGCAATCATGCTACAAATAACCAAAAGTCTCCAGGTAGACACCGGGGTGAACCCCGGTAAGAACACCTGCCAAAAAGAGCAACACACCAAAAACAACAAAAGCAAATCGACAATATACAGTCAAAAGATGACTAGCAGGTCATACATTAGATACCGGGAGGACCCCGACACAAAGCCCCCCCCCCCCCATACATCAAAAGTTAACAGTGTTTTAAGGTGCATAATTGTTTAGTTACACCCATATCGAAATAGTTAATGTTTTGAAACTACTGGGAATTATCCCCAGATAAAGACTTCTTAGAAGAAGGACCAGCGGGAGTCAGCAAGGCTTTTAGCTCATCAATGGGCATCAAGGGGCGCTCAAGGATCTTTTCAAGAAGGGTAGGAGTCTTACTCCCGAACTCTTTATCCAGTTTAGACAGCCGCTTCATGGCCTTGGAATTATAAAGAGGGGTTTCCTTCCTGCCCAAACCTTGAGCGGAATAAGCATATCCATCCTTCAAGCCTGCTTGATATCCCACGTCCCGATGCTTTAACTCGGCGGCCAACTCCTCCTTCTCCTCAAGCAGAGCTGCCATCTCCCTCTCCCAAGCACGTTCTTTCCACTCCAGCATGGCACCGGCTCCCTGGGAAAAAGTTACAAAAACTCCAAAAAGGTTAAATAATAAAAAAGGGGGGGGGGGAGAAAGCGAAGGACTGTGCACCTTCTCCTCCTGCAATTTAGGCTCAGCATCAACCACCCAACACCGAAGCTCAGCAACAACGGTTTGAGAAGTCTTGAGATCGCTCTTGAGCCCCTCATTCTCCCTCCTCAGTTCATCCACTCGTTGTAACATACCAACACCCCGGAAAAGACCTTTGATGTGCGCAAAATGCAACATATAAATTACATCAAATGAGGCATAAAACTAACCCTTTTTTTAGTACTAATGTTGGAAAAAGTGTGCTTTTGTCTTCCTTTTGTATTTTCAGGGTTAAAAGAGCTTAAATGAACAAAAGAAGCAAAAATGCAGCCAAATCCAGCATAAATACAAGAAAAGGAATAAAAGTGGCATGCCCGACCCCTAGACAACATCCTCCAAAGAAAAAAACAAGAGAATAGAAGGCTGAACACGCCCCGTGCTCACTGAGCACGGGGGCGTGCCCACTGAGAACGGGGGCGTGCCCAAGTGTCTGCAGAAAAGACAAAGTTGTAGAAGCTTCTATCACCCACCACGGGGGCGTGTCCATCGGACACGGGGCCGTGGTCAACTCTAAGATTCTCAGAATCTAGGAAAATCTTGATAGTACAGATACGCTTCTGCACACGGGGTGGTGCCCAGCGGAAACGGGGACGTGGTCAACTAATGCAGACAAACTGCAATTAATGAAGAAAGAGAAGATGGGTGGACACGGGGTCGTGCCCAATGGACACGGGGCCGTGTACGGGTTTCTGTGCAGGCTATAAATAGGGGTGCTTGGCTCATTTGCAAACCATCCCTTGACAAACCACCTCTCTCACACTTCACCCACCCACCACCACCATCACAACCCACATCCACATCCACCACCATCATCCATCATCCATCATCCATCATCCATCATAGAGTGTGTAGTAGTAGTCTCGGGATCCAAGATTGATCGTAAGAATTCTTGACAATCAAAGGCCATGTTTTCCTAAGTCTCTTACATCACTTGGTGAAGACAAGTGTCTAGTGTAATACTTTTTATTTTTAATCTTTTCGCACTTTTTATTTGGTTCTGTATTAAAGACTTTGATAACTAGTTTCTTATGTTGAAGGTGAGTCTTCCTTATCGTTTGTCTGTGGTGTCTTGGCATTATTTTACTGTCTATATAAAATAAAAGATTTTCACCATTCATATATCCACGGTCTATATGGAGATATGTTGGCTACCTGGTCGGGGGTTAAGGGAACGGTTTGGTAAGAGTCTTGCCTTGTTCAGTGTATAGATCCTGCAAGGACCTGGGCCGTGTTTACCTGAGCACGGGGCCGTGGTGAACCTTCTGACCAACGTTCTTTTTTGTTTTTATTGCAGGACTTGGAACCCAGGCGCCACATCTGAACTTTCTATGTAGTGTATGAGCTCCAGTTCTAGTAGAGACATAAAAGAACCTCTAGAAGAACCCGAACGCTTTCTCAGAAAAAGACTTAAAGCTAAAAACCAAGAGAAAGTTTTGGGGGACCCACTTCCAATGGCGGATCAACGTACCCTCAAGGATTACCTACGACCCACCGTGGGTAATCTTGGCGCAACTATCAATGCACCGAATGTCGAGGCCAACAACTTTGAACTTTGACCGCATTTGATACAAATGCTCCAAAACTCCGCAACCTTTCATGGGCTTGCGGACGAAGATCCCCATTTGCATATCACTAACTTCCTAGAAATATGAGATACGTTTCGGATCAATGGAGCATCAAACGACACCATCCGCCTTCGAATGTTTCCATTTTCACTAAAAGACCGAGCTAAGGCTTGGCTTAATACCCTCCCAGTTGGCTTGGTAAACACCTGGGATGAACTGGCCCAAAAGTTTTTATATAAGTATTTCCCTCCTGCTAAAACGGCTAAATTAATGACTGAAATTAATACATATTCACAAGAGGACGGGGGTATCCTTATATGAAACTTGGGAAAGGTTCAAGGAGCTACTGAGAAAGTGTCCTCATCATGGTCTTGCAGTATGGCAACAGGTTTCCACTTTCTACAATGGATTGTTGCCACACACAAGACAAACACTTGACTCTAGCTCCGGGGGACTCTTAGGTAATCGTCGCCCAAATGAAATTTATAATCAAATCGAGGAAATTGCTCAAACCAATTTTCAGTGGCACACTCTCCGAGGCAACAAATCTATTGCCCCGGGCGCCCATAAGTTGATGAGAGCACTTCCTTGCAAGCCCAAATCGAAGCCCTTTCTTCAAAAATCAAAAAGTTAGAAATGGCAAAATCGGCTTTGGTTATGGCTTGCGAGGGGTGTGGTGGGCCACATGAAAATTGGAGTTGTATGAAAAAAATGGATAATCAAACGGAATCGGTAAACTACATTGATAATAGACCTAGGCCATCAGGTCCTCCAACGGGTACCTATAACCAAGGATGGCGTAACCACCCTAACCTTGGTTGGAGAGAACCCGGCAATAGTAGTAACCAAAAAAATCTAAACCAACGAACAAACTTTCAACAACCAAGAAACGAGTCGCAAAATTTCTCTCAACAACAACAAGGGGGACGAGAGAGGCTTGAAGATACTGTATCTCGCCTTATCTCTGACTCCGAAAAGAAAAACTCGGATCGATTTCAAAAACTGGAATCGAATTTTAGAAATCAACAAGCTAGTATTCAAAACATTGAAAAACAAACAAATCAACTAGCTCAAAATATGTCCGATAGACCACAAGGCGCATTACCCACCAATACCGAAACCAACCCAAAGGCACAAGTACATCTCATTACATTGAGAAACCGCACCGTGGGACCCGAGGAGGCTCCACTACCCCCAGTTGAAAAAAGCCGATCTAGTTAAACCGCGGCTCCACCGACGGCCAAACAAGAAGCAGCTCCTAAACCTAATCAAGAGCCCCCCCAAGAATCCTCCGGTTCCATACCCCGGTCGGTTAATTCGCCAAAAGACCGATGAGCAATTCACAAAATTCGTAAATTTACTAACACAATTGCATGTCAATATTCCATTTGTTGAAGTCCTAACCCAAATGCCTAAGTATTCAAAAGTTATGAGGGACTTCCTCATTCACAAAAGGAAAATCAAATCATTGCAATTAGTTAATTTAAGTGAAGAATGCTCCGCCTTGCTACTCAACAAACTCCCGCAAAAGAAGATTGATCCTGGAAGCTTCACAATTCCTTGTTCGATTGGGGAATATCCCATTCGCAATGCACTAGCCGACCTCGGAGCTATCATCAACCTCATGCCCTCATCAATGTTCGACCGACTCGGCCTAGGGAAAACAAGCCCTACGAAAATGAGTATACAACTCGCCGGTAGGTCGGTCAAATATCCACAAGGTGTCGCTGAAAATCTATTGGTTAAAGTCGGCGAATTTGTCTTTTCGGCCGACTTTGTCATACTAGATATGGAGGAAGATACCGAAGTACCACTCATCTTAGGTAGGCCATTCCTATCCACGGCCCACGCAGTGGTAGACATGAGTGGTGGGACACTAACATTAAGGGTTGGGGACAAGGAAATGAAGTTTGGAGTTGGCAAAAGAGTAGAAGACGATGACCCGGTCAATTACAAGAAGGTCATAGACTCAAGTTTGGATTATGCTCTCCGACGGTGCAACATGGAATGCAAGACATCCCACTTGGGTAACATATGACTGGCTTTGGGTCTAGCCAAGGACCCTTATAAATGTGGCGCACCACGGAGGCATTCCGCGGAACTATCCTTAGTTTAGTTTAGATTAGTTTTTATGTTTTCTAGTTTAGTTTTAATTTTTAGGAATAAAACACACTCAGGATGGTGAAGGATACCAAGGGAAACTTGCACCAACACCCCATGCACAAAAACAGGGTCACCCGAGGATTTTTCTTCATTACAGCAAGTTCAGCACAGGGCCGTGCTCATCCAACACGCCCCGTGCTCATCCAACACGCCCCGTGCTCAACCATCTACAGAAAAATGCCCAGTTCAGGTACCTGGACACGGGGCGTGCTCACTAAACACACCCCCGTGTCCAGCCCTCTGTTACTTTGTTTTATTTTCTGTTACTGGCAATCTGAACATGGGGCCGTGTCCAGACACCCAGTAACATAAAATTTTGCTATTTCACATATTTTTACACATTCAATCAACCTAAAAACTTATTTTTGAGACACATTGGGGACAATGTGTAATTTAAGTGTGGGGGGATGCTAAAACCTTGAATTTTGCAAGTCCTAAATACAAGCCTTACACAAAACTCTATTGGAACCGCTAAACACACCAAATTTTTTAAAAAAAAATTCATTTTTTTTACTTGTCTTGGTTTAATTTGGGAATTAAAAGTTCTAAAATAGGTGATATTTTTACAAATTTACAACCGATAGCGTCGTGATAAAAAGAACCAACATAAGAAAATTATGAAACGGCATGACAAATCTAGTTAAAATCTGATTATATATACTTGATCACATAAAAACTCATTCCCACAAAAAGTGAGTTTTGAGCCTTTATTGAGCATACAAATACACATCTTTAAACTAAATGCTCATTTTTCGTTTCTTGTGTGAATAGCCGCTTGGTTCTTACGACTCTAGAACTTGCCATGACGATACATTCCCGGTCCTTACCAACTTAAACCCATGTAAGTAAATGATGGAGGCATTAGGACTAACCCTTTTTATTTCAACACCATTTTTTTACCACCTACCCAAAATCCCCCTAGTTAACCCCTTTGAGCCTAAACCTTTTCATTTCTCAACCCAAAACAAACACCCTTTTACCCACCAAAACCCTTTTTCATTTTAAACCCTTTATTTTAGTAATAAAGCTCAGTTTTTCATATGACACTTCCTTATAAAAAAAAATTTGATGATGATGAAGCCAAAAGAAATAAACAAACAAATTTATAAAAAATAACTTTGTTTGAAGAATTGTTTCATCAAAATAAAAAGTCATAAAAATAAAAGTCTTACGAAAACCGAAACTTTTTACGCCTTTTGCCCTTTTCTACTAACCACTAACCCAACCACCTACCTTTAACCCAAGCCTAAGCCTTCCCCAAGAGCCCTCTTGATATTTACAAAGGTTTTTAGTTTAAAAGGAGGAGGATTGATTACTTGGCAAGCTTATGGTAGGAATAAATTCCATGCCGCTCTCGAGAGTTTTCACAAAAATACACATTCGGCCGAGTGTTGAGTGATCCCTCGTGAGGTATGTGAACTAGTATATAAATGGAATTTTAAAGAGGCATGTTATGCCCTAATAAGTAATTTATCTTATGTAATGTTTTAAATAAATCATGACGAATAGGATTGTAAAAAAATAAAAATAAAACCTAAATAAAGAATCTTGGAATCCCGACACTCTATGACAAGCCCAAAAACCTTCTCTTCTACCCATTCCATTTGGAAGTGTAAGCCACAAAATAAAGAGTTTTGCTTGAGGACAAGAAAATATTCAAGTGTGGGGGTATTTGATGTGCGCAAAATGCAACATATAAATTACATCAAATGAGGCATAAAACTAACCCTTTTTAGTACTAATGTTGGAAAAAGTGTGCTTTTGTCTTCCTTTTGTATTCAGGGTTAAAAGAGCTTAAATGAACAAAAGAAGCAAAAATGCAGCCAAATCCAGCATAAGTACAAGAAAAGGAATAAAAGTGGCATGCCCGACCCCTCGACAGCATCCTCCAAAGCAAAAAGAAGAGAACAGAAGGCTGAACATGCCCCGTGCTCACTGAGCACGGGGGCGTGCCCAAGTGTCTGCAGAAAAGACAAAGTTGTAGAAGCTTCTATCACCCACCACGGGGGCGTGTCCATCGGACACGGGGCCGTGGTCAACTCTAAGATTCGCAGAATCTAGGAAAATCTTGATAGTACAGATACGCTTCTGCACACGGGGTGGTGCCCAGCGGACACGGGGACGTGGTCAACTAATGCAGACAAACTGCAATTAATGAAGAAAGAGAAGATGGGTGGACACGGGGTCGTGCCCAATGGACACGGGGCCGTGTACGGGTTTCTGTGCAGGCTATAAATAGGGGTGCTTGGCTCATTTGCAAACCATCCCTTGACAAACCACCTCTCTCACACTTCACCCACCCACCACCACCATCACAACCCACATCCACCACCATCATCCATCATCCATCATCCATCATAGAGTGTGTAGTAGTAGTCTCGGGATCCAAGATTGATCGTAAGAATTCTTGACAATCAAAGGCCATGTTTTCCTAAGTCTCTTACATCACTTGGTGAAGACAAGTGTCTAGTGTAATACTTTTTATTTTTAATCTTTTCGCACTTTTTATTTGGTTCTGTATTAAAGACTTTGATAACTAGTTTCTTATGTTGAAGGTGAGTCTTCCTTATCGTTTGTCTGTGGTGTCTTGGCATTATTTTACTGTCTATATAAAATAAAAGATTTTCACCATTCATATCTCCACGGTCTATATGGAGATATGTTGGCTACCTGGTCGGGGGTTAAGGGAACGGTTCGGTAAGAGTCTTGCCTTGTTCAGTGTATAGATCCTGCAAGGACCTGGGTCAACTTTAGCAGGACCTCCTTCAATACGCACTGGTATTGGATGGCGGGGGTCCGAACTCCTTGATCCCCTCATATGTAAACTACTATTAATACTTTAACCCGGCTACTTAGGACTGTATCCCTGCTGACTTAGACTACTTAGCCGAGGGTAACGTCACCTCCAGAAGTGGGGCCTACCACAATATGCATTAATAAATTAATTAATTATCTTTCAATAATCCAACCGTTTAGGATTTTATCCTTGCTGACTCAAACTACTTGGTTGAGGGTAACGTCACCTTCAGAAGAGGGGCCTACTACAATAACTATGATAATCTCTTAAAAAGTGCAAAAGTGCGGAAAAAATCAAAGGTTACACTAAATACGAGTCGGATCCAAGTGATTCATCTTGTCTATCTGTTTTATTTTTATTTTTATTTTTCAGCATTTTAGTTAGTTTTATTTTTCTAGATTAAAACCTTTTTTCTAAAATTTTGATTTGATTAGACGTTGAGGATAAACCGGTATTAAAAGCTTTTGTGTCCTTGGACGACCTCGGTATCTTACCACCACTATACTACGCTCACGATGGGTGCACTTGCCCATATGTGTGTTTAGTGTTAGTAAATATCGTATTTTATAAATTTAAAACTTGGCTAAAAAGTGTTAAAGGGCTATAAATATACATTTAAACTATATAACACTCACGCACATCAACCTTCACAGAGGGACATGCTGTATTCATCATCAAAAAGATCATCCCTCAGAGCAGAATTCATAAATCTATGGGAAGGAGGAACAACATGAGCTAGAAAGTCCCGGGCAGTCTCAAGAGTCCCCACTACTGAAGACTGAGTAATCTTCCACCTAGGTATGTATGGAACTGGAAGGGCGTCAGCAAACAAAGGAGCCAGATGGGATCGGGAGGTAAAACCTTCAAAGTGAGAGGGTTTGCTAGTCCCAGTGGCATGGTGGGGAGAAATATCAAAAACTGGGGTAATGCGGGCATCACTAACTTCAGGAGTCTTGTCCCGGACACGGGAAGAGGAGGGGGCAGTAGGTATCTCAATCGGAGCATGAGAGCTCCCCTACTCCAAACACAAAAAAGAAAAGAAGGGGGGGAACATTAGAAACCTATCAAAACAAAGTTAATCTAAAAAGCAAAAGGGACTAAGAACCCGCTACACCAAAACAGAAGATAAGTGGAGGACTTACCAACAAAGGCTCACTTACAAGACTGGAAGACCGCAAATGCTTAGACAAGGAACCTTTTGTCACACCCCGGAATTATCATAGCTTGGCGTGACTGGACTGGTATCTTCATTGCACAGCGGAAGCAAATAAGCAAAGACTTTCTAGAAATTGAACGCCCACTATGTACTCGAATATCCAATGGTTCTCCTAATCCAACCGTGCCTTGTCTTAGAAATGCAACCTGAGAAAGAAACATGCGAAAAAACAACATAAAGTTGAGCGAGTTCATAGTTTGTTTGTAAAAGATTTGAAATAAATCTTTTGAATAACCGGTTTGTGAAATAATATTGAGAAAATGAATTTAGAAATCATTTTCTTGCCAAGTTACATGGAAACTTTGTATTTGTAAAGCATTATGTTCGTAAAACCCTGTATTTGTAAATTCTCGTATTTGTAATGTTCGTATAACCATCAATGCCCACCCTGACTTTGACTCCACGCCCACATAGATCCTATGCTTTGATTTTGTATAAAACATGGTATTTAATTTGTATAAATCAAGTATTTTTGTAAGTATGTAGGTAAAAGTTTTAAAAATATGTCTGTAAGTATGAAAATCCCTGGTATGTAGCAATAAGGAAAAAGAGATCACCAATGGGTTGCAAAGCCAATGATATGTGTGAAGTGATGCAGGTAGACTCAAACCTAGCAGATTGTGGTGTTGGGCTCATAGTCACCTCATGGTCCACTCAGCGGACTCAGGAGTGGGGCTCGATACACCCAAATAGATCTATCACTCATGACCCTCAGTCCTACAACGAGGATTAATGGCCTCAAGTTCCACCTACCCACTCACATGATCTAAGTAGTATACCCTCCTTAAGCTAACCATACCATGTATAAAA
This sequence comes from Helianthus tuberosus, assembly GCA_030545235.1. Classification (NCBI taxonomy): domain Eukaryota; kingdom Viridiplantae; phylum Streptophyta; class Magnoliopsida; order Asterales; family Asteraceae; genus Helianthus; species Helianthus tuberosus. Next base: position 7,342,128 of record CM060390.1, read on the forward strand.
GTGTCTGTAATTATTGTAACAGGTATTTTACCCCAGCCTCTAAGACTGAACCTCCCCAGCCTCTAAGGCTGAACCTCCCCAGCCTCTAAGGCCAACTCCCAAGTCTCTATATATTATCACCAGACGGCCCGTCCCTAGTTATGAAAATCATTCACATTTTGATAATACGCATTTGTTTTGTAAAAACCGGTATATTTAGTATAATCCATTCGTAAACTGTTTGAGTTCCTCGAAATCTACTCGTAATATGATTTAGAAATATGAGTTTTCGTTCGTTCAAAAGCTTTGTATGTTCTTGCACAACGTGCTTTGTCAAAAAAAAATATGCAGTCTTTGTTCATCGAGAACTTTGTGTCTTTTCTACAAAACGTGCATGTCTTTCCACCCCGAAAACGTTTATAAAAATGTAAAACCGTAAAAGATGGGGTTATGAACTCACCTGGATTTCCATGTGCAAAGCTAGCTATATACGACTTCGTGATGTCGTTCCCAAGACGAGACTCACTAGCGTGCATTCTACAATATTCCTAACACGGAATGTCTTATAAGTTTCTAATTAATGCGGTAACAAATTTACGTGTTACCGAGCTCTACCGAATCGTTGACCGAATGATTTGACGGTAAATTGTTAACTTAAAAGAAGCGAAGAAGTTATACTTGTTAGCTCGTTTTGAGAAGTCGTATGTGTGTATAGGAATATTTACGCGAAAATAATATATAAAAACTCGTATTATATATCGCGTTTCGTATGATCTTTGTCAAAATATTCATATATGCCGTTTAGGCGTTCGAAATAAATATAAAAAGTTATATTTATTTTACAAAAGAACCATCAAGTTGTTCGTGTTTGAAAATAAATATATAAATATATTTATTTTTATAAATGAATACGAGTCGCTTGATGTTTGAAATAAACATAAAACTATGTTTATTTTTATAAAAGAATTCGTTATTGTTGGATACTTGAAATAAATATAAAAACTATATTTATTTTTATAAAACGAATTCGTGTCGTTCAGTATTTCAAATAAATATATAAACTATATTTATTTTAGTAAAATAATCTTCATGTCGTTTGATTGGTGAAATAAATATACAATATATTTATACTTACGAAAAGAAGTCGTATTATCATCCGACATTTGTAACATTATAAATCATTACGTTGATTTTTACAAAAGTTTTGTCGAATTTTCAAGGTTTAAAATAAATATAATAACTATATTTATTAGTTGTAAATAAATTTCGAATCGTTGTCTTTGTGAGTTGTAAAGCGCCGTCGAAAGTAATCGTATATTTGTATTTATTTTTCTAAAAGATTCTTTTGTATCCGATGGTTTTGGTTTATAATAAATCGCGTTATTTTTACGGATTTTCTGGAAAAACGGGCAGGGTTTCCTCTGTTTTTGGACGCCCCCGACAACACAAGTTGTCGTTATTTTCAAAAATCAACAAGATTCAATCAATGTAATTTATTAAATATATTAAACGTAAACTGCAATAAATTGGTTCGTGTTATTTGCTCAAGTTAAATATACGATTCCGCAAAGTCTATATATAACGATTTTATTATATGATTTGGTTTGGTTTGAGAGCTCGGTTCCGCGAGTAAAATAATTATCTAATCATAAACTATAAACGTGACATTAATATTTACCACATCCTCGTGCCGTTATGTTGACTGAGTTAACCGGCTGACCGAGTCAACCGGGTTGACCGAGTTGACTCGCTGAGTTGGCCGAGTTAACCGGGCTTGACCGAGTTGACCGAGTCGAGCCGAAATGCACCGAGTCGAACTGAGTCGCGCTGAAATACACCGAGTCGAACTGAGTCGCGCTAAAATACACCGAGTCGAACTGAGTCGAGCTAAAATCTGATCCGTTAAATCCTGAACCTGCTTTTAGTTTTTAATGGAACTGAGACAGAAGAAAGGAGGGGAACAGAATCACCGCACCGTCGGCCGGCCCGGAACTCCGTCGGCCGTCGACCATAAACATCATCGTCTGATCGTCATCTTCGTCAGAATCATTGTCGGAAAACACGGATATTCGTCAGACAATGGCAAGGACCGCCAGATAAAAGAACCGACCGGTGGTCCGAGTCTCCATCTCGCTCTCTGCTGCTCGAACCCCCAAAAATTTACTCGAACCTGGACCAAGTTGAACCCGAAACCGGTGAACTCGCCGGATAAAGACTATGTCCGCCGGTCAATGGCACCGACCGCCGGACCGCCGGTTCTCTTTTCTCCGATCTCTTTCTTCTCGGCTCTCTCTCTCTCTCTCGCTGATAATCCACAGTCGCCGCTCACCACCACCGTCGGGTGGTGGTGTCTTGCTCGATCTGCCGAAGGGGGGGGGTGTGCATGGTTCAGTGGTGATGAGGGAAGGAGGAGAGTGGTCGAGGTGTGTGATTCGCCGGAGAAGAACGGGGCACCGGAGTTCCGATCTTTGGTCGCCGGTCAGGGGAGAGAGTGAGAGAGAGGTCGAAGGGGATGTTTGGCTCTTGTGTTTTGGTTTGTCTGCTCCAAATGAAACAACAACAAGGGGTAGGCCCTTATATAATTAAGGTTTGCTAATGGGCTTGGGCCCAAGGCCCACAAGCCCAAAGCTAGTGTTTATAGTGGCCCGTATTTATTACAAGACCCATTTTCGCAACCCGAGCATCCTAAAAATGTCGTAAGGTAGACCATTATGGTATAAAACACGTAAAGTGATGCCGAAAATTTAGTCTTCGACGCGTACTGTTGCCGTCGCGTTTAAAATCGCGTAAATATTTATTTTGTCGTTGCTGACGTATTTTTCAATCCGGTTTCGACTACGGGTATTAAAATTCGAAAACTAAACCAAATATATCATAATATATTAATATCAAGACGAACTACGAGTCTGGTGCGTCAGTTTCGTCGTTGATCGCCGGTGCGTTACTGTTTCCGCATTTTTCGTTCGCGTCTGCGTTTTGTGTCGTTCGGAAGTACGATAAATTTGTAAAAGTAAATTTATAAACACAAAATACTCGTATAGGATTCGTACTTGTCGGAGTTGTCAGTATTCTGTTCGGCTTTAATTAGTTGTCGTTTAACGTTTCACAGGTTTCTCTTTAAACCACCGTTTGCGCACCGTAAAGTCGGATTGACGTTCATAGGCACTCCAAAGGCCTAATTAAGTTAATTTGCACTGTAAACACTATTTATTATTGCGTTAATCACCTGTTAATCACGTAATTAAGAGCCGTAAATCACCGGTTGTCACATTCTCCCCCTGTTATAGAAATTTCGTCCTCGAAATTTAGACTATGTTATCTCCTCAGAATTGTGTTGTTTGCAGGTAAGTCGAATAATAACGAAGTGAATGGCCGCATAATCGAAACAAGACATATTCGAATCATGTGAATTTAGTGACATTCCTCAACAACAAGAAACCAATGGTTTAAAAAAATGTGTCTCAGTAATTGATGTCAAAGGAAACGAGACGCAATGACACAGTCACCAGTGCGACTAAGTTAATGAGGATCCAATAATGAACAGGAACTTCGACCAATCGAATTCTATATGAACGTTTATAACATGTAAATGAGTTCTAGAAGCAATAACATCCACTGGATAAACTTAGAATCAACAATCTCAAATATGATAGTTTGCATGACACGCTCGATCATGATCAGCACAAGCTGTAAGTTATACCGACGCCATAAGGTGTCGCAATGATTGAAACGATTCAATAATAGGGGTGATCGAACAAGTATCACCTGTGTTTTGCAGTCAATTGAAAGCGCAATGAAGTAAATATGAAAATTTGTTTCTAACAACATCATAGGATTTTCAATTGAAATTTGAACATCAAAGAAACAATGTTTTCGATCGAAGACGAAGAAACAATAATTCTCGCAAGATATTCGATCGATGTTGAATGAACCGTTAGTAGGTATACCGGAATATGCAATGAATTTGTGTACCATTGTCATAACACACAATTGTGTTAAGACCGCTTAAATATGATAAATCAAAGCGGATTTAAAGCAATCAATAAATAAATATTTAAATTCGTGCATGAGATATTAAACGAGTTTAGCGCAAGCTTCAAATAAGTGAAAATACCACCACAAGGTGTCGAAATCAACAAACAATTTAATGGAGTCAAATGCCATACAAGTTTACTACGACTCGAAACAAATGAGGTGCTCATTAAAAATTGATTTGAATATGATGCTCCCAATACATCATATGGTGCTTTGAATTGAATATGTGTAATGGACAGGTTCAAACAATTGAATCTGATTTCGGCGCAAGCCGACAATAATTACATGTATCAACAAGAAAACTTTCGGCATGGTCGCAACGAAAACCATGTATGTAACTTGAAAAGAAAAGAAATTTTAAGGAAATGTGTTGACTTGATAACAAAGAAGCCAACAATTACAATAATGCGGGTCATTCGAATCACTAATCAATTATTAGATTTAGCGAAATAATATTTGAACTTCGATGAAGCGCTGATTTGAAACGAAACCACACGCGTAACAAACCGATGCACGTGTAAATATGAATTTTTCAAGAAATGAAGCAATTTAGTGTTCGCTATAATGAAAGTAATGATCGTGATACAATGACCATTAAGAGGAGTAGAGATGTGAAAATCTACTCACTAGATGCAAGGGACGGAATTTCAATAAAAGAAATCTGAGGACTTTACCTGGGGTTTCATGTGACGACCAGTTTTTATATGACATTACCATGGAATGTCGAACATAGCGTATTCGTCGTTAATAAGATAGGGGGAATACGAAGGCATGCATCTTCTCCTTAGCATGACTCGTGTCGTTTGCAGGACCGCGTGCCAAACCGCCACTTCCTGATCGATAGTTCTCCTGCTGACAGGAATCTAGCATCGTCGTTGAACTGCGCCATCGTTTCTTCTCAAAGGCCTCGCCTCGATAGTCGTATGTGTCGTACTTCAACCTCCGTTGATTCATAGCTTAAGTTTCACGTATACCTGTTCACTAGCGTTACGTTTCGCGTAGAATGTGATGTACTCCGACACCCGTTGATGTAAAATTTGAGTTTCATGTATTCTCGTGCACTAGCGTTTCGTTATGCGTAGGCTGCCTGCTCGGGAAGTTTAAATATCATAGGCAATATGGATATTAATATGTGCCCGAGTTAATATTCGCGGTTCCTACGTGGTGACCTTTAATGAACTTCAACATAAGTTTCCGAAGGTCTTAAATGCATGTTTCCTAAACTCTCAGAGTTTTGTTTATTGTATGCGACTGTTTTATGTACCATGTGTAAAACACAACCTTAGCGTATGTTTAAAAATCAAACTTCTGACCTTTTTGTTTTCGGCAACGGTTGGAGACCATATTCGAGTACTAGGCGTTCTGTACGTATTCAAGGTCTTAAAAATCGATGTCCCAGATAAAGGTGAGGTTACAGCCTAGGTATTCCTACAGAAAACCTTATTCACTGTAACCTATAGCTCTGATACCAATCTGTCACACCCCGAAATTATCAGAGCTTAGCGTGACTGGACTGGTATCTTCATTGCACAGCGGAAGCAAATAAGAAAAGACTTTCTAGAAATTGAACGCCCGCTATGTACTCGAATCTCCAATGGTTCACCTATTCCAAACGTGCCTTTGTCTTAGAAATGCAACCTGAGAAAGAAACATGCGAAAAATCAACATAAAGTTGAGCGAGTTCATAGTTTGTTTGTAAAAGATTTGAAATAAATCTTTTGAATAACCGGTTTGTGAAATAATATTGAGAAACCGAATTTAGAAATCATTTTCTTGCCAAGTTACATGGAAACTTTGTATTTGTAACGCATTATGTTCGTAAAACCATGTATTTGTAAATTCTCGTATTTGTAATGTTCGTATAACCGTCAATGCCCACCCTGACTTTGACTCCACGCCCGCATAAATCCTATGCTTTGATTTTGTATAAAACATGGTATTTAATTTGTATAAATCAAGTATTTCTGTAAGTATGTATGTATGTAAAACTTTTAAAAATATGTCTGTAAGTATGAAAATCTCTGGTATGTAGCAATAAGGAAAAAGAGATCACCAATGGGTTGCAAAGCCAAGGATATGTGTGAAGTGATGCAGGAAGACTCAAACCTAGCAGATTTTGGCGTCGGGCTCATAGTCACCTCATCGTCCACTCAGGGGACTCAAGAGTGGTGCTCGCTACACCCAAATAGATCTATCACTCATGACCCTCGGTCCTACAACGAGGATTAATGGCCTCAAGTTCCACCTACCCACTCACATGATCTAAGTAGTATACCCTCCTTAAGCTAACCATACCATGTATAAAAGTGTCTGTAATTATTGTAACAGGTATTTTACCCCAGCCTCTAAGACTGAACCTCCCCAGCCTCTAAGGCCAACTCCCTAGTCTCAATATATTATCACCAGACGGCCATTCCCAAGTTATGAAAATCATTCACATTTCGATAATACGCATTTGTTTTGTAAAAACCGGTATATTTAGTATAATCCATTTGTAAACCGTTTGAGTTCCTCGAAATCTATTCGTAATATGATTTAGAAATATGAGTTTTCGTTCGTTCAAAAGCTTTGTTTGTTCTTGCACAACATGCTTTGTCAAAAAAAATATGCAGTCTTTGTTCATCGAGAACTTTGTGTGTTTTCTACAAAACGTGTATGTCTTTCCACCCCGAAAACGTTTATAAAAATGTAAAACCGTAAAAGATGGGGTTATGAACTCACCTGGATTTCCATGTGCAAAGCTAGCTATGTACGACTTCGTGATGTCGTTCCCAAGACGAGATTCGCTAGCGTGCATTCTACAATATTCCTAACACGGAATGTCTTATAAGTTTCTAATTAATGCGGTAAAAAATTTACATGTTACCGAGCTCTACCGAATCGTTGACCGAACGATTTGACGGTAAATTGTTAACTTAAAAGAAGCGAAAAAGTTATACTTGTTAGCTCGTTTTGAGAAGTCGTATGTGTGTATAGGAATATTTACGCGAAAATAATATATAAAAACTCGTATTATATATCGCGTTTCGTATGATCTTTGTCAAAATATTCATATATGCCGTTTAGGCGTTCGAAATAAATATAAAAAGTTATATTTATTTTACAAAAGAACCATCAAGTTGTTCATGTTTGAAAATAAATATATAAATATATTTATTTTTATAAATGAATGCGAGTCGCTTGATGTTTGAAATAAACAGAAAACTATGTTTATTTTTATAAAAGAATTCGTTATTGTTAGATACTTGAAATAAATATAAAAACTATATTTATTTTTATAAAACGAATTCGTGTCGTTCAGTATTTCAAATAAATATATAAACTATATTTATTTTAGTAAAACAATCGTCGTGTCGTTTGATTGATGAAATAAATATACCATATATTTATACTTACGAAAAGAAGTCGTATTATCATCCGACATTTGTAACATTATAAATCATTACGTTGATTTTTACAAAAGTTTTGTCGAATTTTCAAGGTTTAAAATAAATATAATAACTATATTTATTAGTTGTAAATAAATTTCGAATTGTTGTCTTCATGAGTTGTAAAGCGCCGTCGAAAGTAATCGTATATTTGTATTTGTTTTTCTAAAAGATTCCTTTGTATCCGATGGTTTTGGTTTATAATACATCGCGTTATTTTTACAGATTTTCTCGAAACACGGGCAGAGTTTCCTCTGTTTTTGGACGCCCCCGACAACACAAGTTGTCGTTATTTTCAAAAATCAACAATATTCAATCAATGTAATTTGTTAAATATATTAAATGTAAACTGCAATAAATCGGTTCGTGTTATATGCTCACGTTAAATATACGATTCCGCAAAGTCTATATATAACGATTTTATTATATGATTTGGTTTGAGAGCTCGGTTCCGCGAGTAAAATAATTCTCTAATCATAAACTATAAACGTGACATTATTATTTACCAAATCCTCGTGCCGTTATGTTGACTGAGTTAACCGGCTGACCGAGTCAACCGGGTTGACCGAGTTGACTCGCTGAGTTGGCCGAGTCAACCAGTTAACCGAGTTAACCGGGCTTGACCGAGTCGAGCCGAAATGCACCAAGTCGAACTGAGTCGCGCTGAAATACACCGAGTCGAACTGAGTCACGCTAAAATACACCGAGTGGAACTGAGTCGAGCTAAGACAGAAGAAAGGAGGGGAACAGAATCACCGCACCATCACCCGGCCCGGAACTCCGTCGGCCGTCGACCATCAACATCATCGTCTGATCATCATCTTCGTCAGAATCATTGTCGGAAAACACGGATATTCGTCGGACAATGGCAAGGACCGCCGGATAAAAGAACCGACCGGTGGTCCGAGTCTCTATCTCGCTCTCTGCTGCTCGAACCCCCAAAAATTTACTCGAACCTGGACCAAGTTGAACCCGAAACCGGTGAACTCGCCGGATAAAGACTATGTCCGCCGGTCAATGGCACCGACCGTCGGTTCTCTTTTCTCCGATCTCTTTCTTCTCGGCTCTCTCTCTCTCTTTCTCGCTGATAATCCAAAGTCGCCGCTCACCACCACCGTCGGGTGGTGGTGTCTTGCTCGATCGGCCAAAGGGGGGGAGGTGTGCGTGGTTCAGAGGTGATGAGGGAAGGAGGAGAGTGGTCGAGGTGTGTGATTCGCCGGAGAAGAACGGGGCGCCGGAGTTCCGATCTCCGGTCGCCGGTCAAGAAGACGAGGGGGAGAGAGTGAGAGAGAGGTCGAAGGGGATGTTTGGCTCTTGTGTTTTGGTTTGTCTGCTCCAAATGAAACAACAACAAGGGGTAGGCCCTTATATAATTAAGGTTTGCTAATGGGCTTTGGGCTTGGGCCCAAGGCCCACAAGCCCAAAGCTCGTGTTTATAGTGGCCCGTATTTATTACAAGACCCGTTTTCGCAACCCGAGCATCCTAAAAATGTCGTAGGGTAGACCATTATGGTCAAAAACACGTAAAGTGATGCCAAAAATTTAGTGTTCGACGCGTACTGTTGCCGTCGCGTTTAAAATCGCGTAAATATTTTTTTGTCGTTGCTGACGCATTTTTCAATCCGGTTTCGACTACGGGTATTAAAATTCAAAAACTAAACCAAATATATCATAATATATTAATATCGAGATGAACTCCGAGTCTGGTGCGTCAGTTTCGTCGTTGATCACCGGTGCGTTACTGTTTCCGCATTTTTCGTTCGCGTCTGCGTTTTGTGTCGTTCGGAAGTACGATAAATTTGTAAAAGTAAATTTATAAACACAAAATACTCATATAGGATTCGTACTTGTCGGCATTGTTAGTATTCTGTTCGGCTTTAATTAGTTTTCGTTTAACGTTTCACATGTTTCTCTGTAAACCACCGTTCGCACACAATTAAGTTAATTTGCGCTGTAAACACTATTTATTATTGCGTTAATCACCTATTAATCACGTAATTAAGAGCCGTAAATCACCGGTTGTCACACATTTAACCCCAGTAGGGGGAAGTTCGGAAGCAACCTTTGTGGCAGGGAAGGCTTTTTGACCACTGGCACTACGGAGTCTCAGCCGGATATCACGTGGGGCAGGAACTTGCTTAGGACTGACAGCTTTCTGCTTGCGAGCCAAACGGCTCTCCAGGTCTTCCTCGTCACCATCACTAGAACTCTTCACTTGGAGGGGACCGGGGGAATCCTCCTTCTCACCAGAAGAAGCCCCCTCATCTTTCTCCCCGGCAACAGAATCCCCTGCCTGAACTAATCCCTCAGTAACCCTCATCTCGACAACCCGACTCAAACCCGGTTCAACTTTATCATCAACCACAAATTTAACATCCCTGGAATCCCCCTGAAGCAAGCCCCACAGGGTCATCTCTACACAAAAGACACACTAAAGATGAGTACACAAATCCCTAGGAAGTTTTCTGAATAAAGATAAGCACAACAAGTCAAGAACAAGAGAATACCTTTCTTGCCAAAGAAAGCCTTTGGCTGTCACACCTCGATTTCCACGTGTCACCGGTGGACCCGGTGGGGGAGTATCGTGACGTGGTTGGCAACATAATAGTCAAACAACACAATATTTAATATGCACAGCGGAAGCAAATTTAAAAGATATAATACAACCGAATTTAATATTGTAATATCAAATGTCACAATATTCGGAAGTTTATCCACAGATGGATCGAAAATAAAATAGAATTAATAGTTTAACAGACTTCAGGCATCTTAAGCTTGCGAGACTTCTATTGATGCTAAGGAGAAATCCCAGCCAATTACGCTTAGTACCTGCATTTAATCTTTTTGGGAAAATACGTCAGTTTACACTGGTAAATACAATCAACTGACTCATTTTGGAAAATGATTGAAACTTGGTTTGGATGCACGTGGCATAAACATTTTTATTTAACTTGGGAGAATTATTTAATATTATAATCTTGTGAACGAATTACATGTTCCTTGTGCGTTCAGTAGCCCGGATCATGTCCGGGTTAAAGATCAATAGACACACCACATTATTCTTTTGTGCACTGACGGGTGTACACCTACACCCCGCGCTTAAGTCGTGGCCATTTCATAAAATGATGCCAAGGATATCCGGGACATGGTCATTAACCCCCCAAAGGCTTTAAGTAACAAGACTATTTAAACGAGCCGATCAAATTATTCAATTAACCACCCAACGATGGAAGATTTGATGCCCGATCAAGCGGTATGCTATATACCGTAACCCAAGCCCGTATAGGGAAAATAAGTTAAAAGTATTTACCTGAGCAATGTATAAATCACAATAAGCAAATTGCAAGTAGCTTTTACTGGTTCTCCTAATCTGGAACGAAGGTTTATAATAACCTATTAGAATCCTAACGGGTCTTTAGTTAAGCTTAAGCTTAGACCGGTTAGTTTCAAAGATACGGTTCGTACGCACGATTAAGCGAAGACCGGATAGAATGTGATTTAGACCCGAAAAGTTCAGAGACTTGTTTAATATGGGTCCTTCTTGTACATTCTGGATTTTGAGATAAAACCGATAAGGTTTGACCCGTTTCGGCTAATTTATGTAAACTTGTTACATAAACCGAACCGAACCGAACGGGTAATAATGAGAGCCATTTTCAGGTTTCCTAAGTTAATATGCTCCAAATATGTTGTGACATCAGTAAGGTGCCTTTTATTATGCCCGAAAGAATTTAAACACAAACTATGCCCCATAGGGGTAGTTTGGTCATTTTAAAGGTTGTAAAAGAGTTTAAGTGTTAACCTGAGTTACAGGCCTGATGTAATCAGAAAATATACTCAATTTGCTAAGTTCTATCAGTAGGTTAAAGTATATATGTGAAATTTATCAATTATAACCAAACTATGCACCGTAGGGGCATTTTGGTAATTTCACATAAGCCGAAAAGCTCAAAACTGAAGTCTGAGTTTAATAACTTTTGCTTACTGTTAAAATATTATAATTTTCCTCAAACATCAGTAGGTATCAACCCTTGTATGTTTAAAATAATTCTAGTACATACTATGCGTTAAAAACGCTTAAAAAGGCGATTAGAAGCCATTTTCGGGTTTGATACTTAAAGCTGATATTTTTATTATTCCAGAAGGCTTAAAATAATTTATTTATCATATGTGATCAGTAGCAAAAGGTTTGGAGTCATTTAGATGTATAAAACTCATTTTATAGCCCGTAAGGGCAAAACCGACAATTACCGGATTAAGCCTACGACTATAAGTTATGCTCAGCCTAAAATTAATTAAAAATCTTTAAAAATCCAAAAATAATATATTACATCAGTGGGTAAAGATATTGATAACAAAAAGTATGTTTAAGTAGGCTATACGCTAAATACGCCGTTTAATTAACATAAAGCTTTAATTTTACGCTAACGAGCATAACTCTTAACCTACACCTCAAACTGATGTCAAATTTTGTATGCAAGTTTAAATATCAGTAAGTAAAGTTTCTAATCTTTTACATTTCCAAAAATCACGTTTTAAGGTGATAAGGGCATAATGGTCAACATATGAGCAATTAACGGAATCACGCGTATTAATCGGTTAACTAATGAACCATGGTGTATAATCTCAGAGGGTTATACTAGCATGTTACCTGGTCCAAATGAGCTCTATGGCATTTCTAAATCATGCCTAAACGGTTAAGAACTGAAAGTCAAAGTATAAGTCAAACTATGCGACTTTCGGTTCCGAACCGGGTCTAAACAGGAAATTGTCGGGTTGAACATGTTTAGACATGTCCTTATACTAATTACCAGGTTATATTAATGATCAAACAGGTTGTATGTGTTCTACATTGCTAATCATGCATAAATTGTAATTTAAACATTCTGTTGACTTTTTCTTAACAAGTTTGACCCGACATTTGACCTAGTTAGAGTGGGAATCAGGGGGAACCCTTTTGAGGGTTTATTACCCACATAATTACCAACTTATAACTACTTCTAATTCGAGATTTGACTGGGCCATTATTAATTAATCTCGAAGTCAAACCGTAATTACGACGGTTTGACTTTTAGCTAAATAACTAAGCTAAACTCAATTATAGAAGGTTATGCAAACTTACAAGAGTCCTAAGCTTGATTAGTGATCACTTGAGAGGGGTCTTGAGCTCCAGAAATGATCAGGAAGTGCAAGAGGAGATGTGAAGAACTTGTTGCAACTAATGGCTTTATATAGTGATTTAATCACCATAAGAAGTTGACACACAAGTCTACATCCCACCACAACTGATTAACAAGTGTTCCTAGTGCTTAGGGGGTGTCTAGGGGTCGCCCTTTATGTGGAAAATCGGATGAAATCGAGCAGAAAGCACTCAGCAGGCAAAAACCCAAAGAAATCGGAGCTGGCAGTCCCTCGCGTGACGCGAAGGACCCCCCTTGGGGCTTCGCGTGGTGCGAGGCCTCATCTGTCAAAATCTCAAACTTTTGATTTTTGTGTTTTGATCCTTGGCTCTTCAAACTTCGTTTAGACACTTGTTTCTTGCATTATGAACCCTCATAATTGATTTATAAGGGCTTTAAAACATATACCCACTTTGTTAAGTCCCCGGTTAACTTTATTGTTACCCGAAAAGTCCTAACTTTCAACGTTTACGCTTTAACCCTTCGCACACGAATTTGATCATAACTTTCTCATACGACAACGAAACTTTACGAAATTTATATCGTGCATTCTAGTGAGCATAATTAACAGTTACAAAGCTTCGGGTTTGTCAAAAGGTCACTCAGAGGTATAACTTAAACATGTTGACACTTTTAACCCCTGTAGTTTGAAATTTCTCACTTTTAGATTCGCATGATCCATGATTTATTCGTTTGATGCTATAAACATCAAATAGGGTTAATGTACAATATATTTATTCACTGTTGACATTTAGAACTCGTATTTTCATATACTTTCCATGACTGTCAACTTTAGTCCTTCTATAACATTCTTTCACATGTTAAACATATGACACGTGTCTACACATTATAGGACGTGAATTTTCGAGGTGTTACATCCTCACCCCCTTAAAATAAATCTCGACCCGATATTTACTGAAATAAATAAGGGTACTTTTCTTTCATCGTGGATTCAACTTCCCACGTGTATTCGGGACCTCTACGGGCATCCCATTTGACCTTTACAATAGGTACATGCTTCCTTCGAAGCTTCTTAACCTGTCGATCTTCAATCGACAATGGTTTTTCCACAAATTTTAAGCTATCATCTATATGCACATCTGTATGGGGTATAACCAGTGATTCATCAGCGAAGCACTTCTTCAGATTGCAGATGTGGAACACATTGTGAATTCCACTGAGCTCTTCTGGTAGGTTTAACTTATAGACAACTGACCCGACACGTTCGATAACCTCGAAAGGTCCTATGTATCTCGGGCTTAGCTTGCCTTTCTTACCAAATCGCATCACCCCTTTCCAGGGTGATACCGTAAGTAACACTTTATCACCTACTTCGAAGTGAAAAGCTTTACGCTTTGGGTCTGCGTAACTCTTCTACCTATCTCGGGCAGCTTTGAGACGGTCACGAATCTGGACAATCTTGTCCGTCGTTTCGAACACTATCTCTGGTCCTGATAATTGGACGTCTCCAACTTCCGCCCAACAAACTGGCGTTCTACACTTTCTACCATATAAGGCCTCAAAAGGCGCAGCCTTTATGCTGGTGTGGTAGCTATTGTTGTAGGAGAACTCAATTAGTGGTAGGTGCTTATCCCAACTACCACCCAAATCGATCACACATGCACGTAGCATGTCTTCCAACGTTTGAATAGTACGCTCACTCTGACCGTCTGTCTGAGGATGGTAAGCTGTACTGAAATTCAAACGCGTGCCCAAAGATTGTTGGAAACTCTTCCAAAAATGTGACGTGTATCTAGTATCTCTGTCAGAGATAATAGACACAGGTATGCCATGTAAGGCTACAATCTTATCCACGTATAACTAGGCTAACATGTCTGAGCTATAAGTCTCCTTGATGGGTAAGAAATGTGCTGACTTAGTCAGTCTATCAACTATAACCCATATTGTATCATTTCCTTTCCTGGTCTTAGGTAACTTGGTGATAAAATCCATAGTTACCATTTCCCACTTCCACGTAGGAAGTTCAGGCTGTTGTAGCAAACCTGACGGCTTTTGATGCTCGGCTTTGACTTGCGCACATGTCAAGCATTTAGCTACAGAGGTGGCTACAGACTTTTTCAAGCCTATCCACCAATAATTTGCCCTTAGATCCTGGTACATCTTATTAGCTCCAGGATGAACGGAGTATTTGGAACTATGGGCTTCCTGGAGGATGACATCTCGAAGTCCTCCATAAATTGGAACCCATATGCGTCCATTTAATCTTAGAATTCCGTCCTTGCTAAGAGTTAACTGCTCCTCAGTTACCCCTAGCTTTTCATTAGGATAGTTAGCTTCCAACACAGCTTCCTTCTGTGCAGCTAACAACCTTTCAGTCAAACTGTTCTTTATCTCCATGCGCTTGGCATTGATTCGGATGGGTTTCACCCTCTCCTTTCGACTCAAGGCATCGGCGACTACATTCGCCTTGCCGGGATGGTATCTGATTTCACAATCAAAATCATTTAAAGTCTCCATCCAATGGCGTTGCCTCATGTTTAAATCTTTCTGATTAAATAGGTGCTGGAGGCTCTTGTGATCCGAATAGATCACACACTTGATCCCATATAGATAATGCCTCCACAGTTTTAGTGCGAATATAACGGCACCCAACTCCAAGTCGTTGGTGGTGTAATTCTTTTCATGCACTTTTAACTGTCTTGAAGCATAGGCAATAACCTTGCCTTTCTGCATAAGCACACACCCCATGCCAGTGTGGGATGCATCGCAGTAAACCACAAACTCATCTATTCCATCTGGCAATGTCAGAACTGGGGCGTTGCTCAACTTTTGCTTCAGAATATCAAAGGACTCTTGCTGCTTAGGGCCCCAAATGAACTTTACTTTCTTCTTAGTCAAGGAAGTTAGAGGTGCAGCAATCCTTGAAAATTTTTCGATGAAACGCCTGTAATATCCTGCCAATCCCAGGAAGCTACGAATCTCTGTAGGCGTCTTTGGCTCTTGCCAGTTCATAACTGCTTCAACCTTAGCGGGATCCACTTGGATACCACGCTCACTAACCACGTGTCCAAGGAATTGGACTTCTCGAAGCCAAAATTCACACTTAGAGAATTTAGCATAAAGTTTCTCCTGATGTAGAAGTTTGAGAATACATCGAAGGTGTTTCTCATGGTCAGCTTGATTCTTAGAATAAATGAGAATGTCGTCGATGAAAACGATGCCGAATTTATCTAAGTACGGCTTGCAAACGCGATTCATGAGATCCATGAACGCGGCCGGTGCATTAGTGAGCCCAAAAGGCATCACTAGGAACTCGTAATGACCATAACGAGTCCTAAATGCTGTTTTGTGCACGTCTTCATCTCTAACCTTCAGTTGATGGTAGCCTGACCTTAAGTCAATCTTCGAGAAATAACTTGCCCCTTGCAATTGATCGAACAAATCGTCGATTCTGGGAAGAGGATACCTATTCTTTATCGTGACTTTATTAAGCTCAGGATAATCGATGCACAGACGCATCGATCCATCCTTCTTCTTCACAAATAGGACTGGCGCTCCACATGGAGACGAACTAGGTTTAATGAAACCTTTAGCTAGCAGTTCGTCCAGTTGTGTCCTCAATTCCTTCATTTCTGTGGGCGCCAACCTATAAGGTGCTCTAGCAACAGGTGCTGCTCTGGGGATGATATCAATCCTGAACTCCACTTGCCTATCTGGTGGTAAACCAGGTAGTTCTTCTGGAAAAACTTCTGGGTATTCAGAAATGACAGGGATGTCTTCTATCTTCGGTTTAGGCTCATCAATAATCACCTGTGCCATGTAGATGACACAACCCTTCTTTAAACACTTGGAAGCCTTGAGCATAGTCACTTGCTCAGGCAATCCATACTGGGTATCTCCCCGAATGGTAAGTGATTCCCCAGACGGAGTCTTTATCACCACTTGCTTTCTGTTGCGGACAATTTGGGCCTGGTTATGAGATAACCAGTCCATGCCCAAGACTATGTCAAAACCAGCTAATTTAAATGGAAGTAGAGACAGAGGAAAAGAATGGTTCTTAATGGATATAACACATCCATCTAACACAGTTGAGACGGTTTCTAGGGTGCCATCCGCTAACTCCACCTCATAATTCACATTTAAGGTTTTGACAGGTAATTTCAGCAATTTGCAAAATTTATGATCTACAAACGACTTATCAGCGCCTGAATCAAATACTACTCTTGCATAGACATCATTTACAAGGAAAGTACCTGTAATAACGTTGTCGTCTAGAATCGCTTCCTTTGCGTCCATTCTGAAGACTCTAGCATTAGTCTTCTTGGCCTCTTTAGGCTTCTTGGTGTATTTAGGGCAGTTGGTTTTAATGTGCCCCTTCTCATTGCAACGGTAGCACGTTGCGTCTTTCATCTTCTTGCAATCCAAGGTTTTGTGATCCGTGGACTTGCATATTCCACATGCATAGGTTTTGGACTGAGTCTGCGAGTTCGACTCGAGTCTGCACTTTCCATAGTGCTGTTTCTTGCAAATTTTGCATTTGGGCTTCTCACCAGAATGATGCCCATCTTTCCTTGACTCCGATCCTTTCTTGTTGTCACCGTTCCCACGGTGTTTCTTGTTCGATCTCCGTGAACCATCATCTTCACGTTTTCTCTTCTCAGCCTCCTTATTCCTCAGCGATCTCTGCCTGACCGCATCCAAAGTGAGGGACACGGATATGTCAGCTACAGATCTAAAAGTAGCTGGCCGAGAAGCCTTCACGCTTGCCTTGATTTCCGGGGCTAAACAACCGATAAAACGAGCTATTCTCTTTGGTTCCGAGGTCACCAGATAAGGAACCAACCGGGACATTGTGTTGAAGCTCGTTAGGTAAGCTTGACAGTCAAGGTTTGTCATCACCAATGATAAAAAATCAGACTCTATCTTCTCCACCTCATGCTGAGGGCAGTAATTTTCCCTGATAAGGGCAACAAATTGATCCCACGACATGTTGTACAATGGGATTTTCCCGGTGGCTTGAATCAGAGATCTCCACCATGCTAAAGCTTCACCCTTAAAAGACTGCGACACAAACTTGACTATATCCCTCTCAGCGCATCCGCTGATATCCACAACTGTGTCCATCTCGTCCAGCCACGTCATACTGTCGATGGCTCCTTTCTCCCCAGTAAAATCCTGGGGTTTGCAGGAAACAAAATATTTATATGAGCAACCCTTGTCACGGGGTCCTTGGTTTAGTACAACCTGCTGAGATGGAGCACTATGGTGGTTCGAGGAGTGTCGATCATCATCTTTCTTCGGTTCGTCCTTCTTGGACGGTGGCTTTGAAGGCTGTGTAGATAGGGTCCTACTACGAGTCCCACTATACTCTTCGTACTGCCTTTCCAATGCCTTCGTAATTGCGTTGTCG
Source organism: Helianthus tuberosus (assembly GCA_030545235.1). Lineage (NCBI taxonomy): Eukaryota > Viridiplantae > Streptophyta > Magnoliopsida > Asterales > Asteraceae > Helianthus > Helianthus tuberosus. The sequence continues at coordinate 7,360,121 of CM060390.1, forward strand.
ACCAACGCTTTTAATTCAGCACCCGTTAAAGTTATCCGGGCGTTATCAATGTTCTCCACTGGATGACTATTTATCTCGTTTGAGTTAGCCATTTTAATTGAACTGTTACAGAAAACAAGGACAATAGTTTATTTGGGAGTTTTATTATGGAATTGCCCCTTAGGGTAATTCATTAACCATGGTAAACAGAGACCATATTTGGTTAATTTACTAATCATATTTATTTAGGATTTCTATCATAATTTATCCTAATTATAAAACAATAACAGTTTTATTTGTGGCACAAAAGGCCTAGTCACATGGACATTTTAATTTATAAGCTATGATTTCAGAGAATCAAGGCCTTTAAGGTATATTGGCACAACAGGCCTAGTCACATGGACATTTTAATTTATAAGCTATGATTTCAGAGAATCAAGGCCTTTAAGGTATATTGGCACAACAGGCCTAATCACAAGGACATTTATAAATTATAAGCTATGATTTCAGAGAATCAAAGCATGAAGGTTTGAACCTAGTTCATTACCTTTATCTGACAGGGAGTCATCGCTACCACTGTCTTTTGGCTCATATGGAAATGAGAAGGGCCCGTAGGCACTATATTACCACGTATGGTAAAAATATGGTCATCTTAATTGATGATTTAACCCATGATTCGGAGATCATTTAGTTGGGTTTGGAATCTTTGAAAAGATCCTTATATAATAATGACGTGTGTGATTTTAAATGAATCACGTCTGCCAGGAGTGTTAACATGTTTTCAGATGTTAACAGGGATTTGAATCTTTTAAACAGGTCTTACCATCATGGCTAGGTCTTTATAAGGACACTCAGGCTAGGTTTCACTCTTAAGATTCTTATTCAATATTTAAATAGCCATATTATTATTAAAAGGAATGATTTTGATTTATTTATTTCATATATAATATTTATGCATATAATAGCAAGATGAAATTTATAAATATAACATTCCATTAATTTTCAAAAGATTGCATGTTGCCCTAAATGGGACTTTTCAACAAACAACTTACCCACGCAGGGGTTTAAACAAGTACTTACCCACGCAGGGGCTTAATAACACAAATACCCACGCATGTAGGGGTCGGCCTTTGCGTAACCATAATTGTGGTGAGTCGGTTGTTCAAACGGGTTATACGCCATGGAACCCGTGTATGCTGGAATTGGGTTGTCAAAACCCATCGGCGGTGGCTGTGGTATAGCTGGGTTAGAAGGTCCACCCATTTGTGGGTCCTCTTGATGTGGCGGATAGTGGCTGCCACTGGATTGACGAGGAGAGCTGAAATGAAATCTCCTGCTCGCGCAGACATACGCGCTCCGGATCTCCTACGCCTTGGCGGTTGTGGAGGTTCCGGTTGAACTGGTGGCGGTGGAGGTGGTGGCGTGACTGCCACAAATCTTGAATCCACAGAGGGATCCTGTTGCTACTGTTGCTGCTGCTGAGGCGGTGAATGGCGAGGAGGTGTATAGTACCATTCGTGCCTGGTAAACATAGCTTGAAAGCTATCTGGACCAACATAGGGTGATCCGTGGAAAGAAGATCCTTCAGAGATCTCTATCGGGTGGTTTGGTGTACCAATGGCAGGTTCGACGAGGTCCGTATCCTCGTCCATATCGTCCGCGTGATCTCCCGAGAAATGATCCTCCGGCCCCAAAGGGTTAAAACCCACTGATTCTGCTATGTAGTTTGCAGGGTTAAACCGGCCCCGAAAAACTGGTGTAGGGTCACCAAAAGAATTATGCGATAAGGATCGCTGCAACGGTATGTAGGAAGGTTGAGGGTTGTTGGGCTCGTACTCCGGTTGTGGCCCATAAGGGTTATGGACAGGAGGTGTTGAACTGTGTGAGACCGACCGTCTAGCCGGTTCAAAGTGGTTCCTCCGGTTTTGCCGGGGATCGTCACTCTCTGTGGTTGAAGGAGCTCGCACATTCGACGGTCCTGCCTCGTTGTCATTGGGGGCGGTGATTGGCCACTTTCCGCGTCCTCTTCTCCTGAAGAATCTTGGCGGCATTTTGTTAATCCTGTCAATACAACATGAGATAACGACAAGAATATATATATAAATTAAAGGACAAAACAAAAACCAAACAAGGTAGAATTTGTCCTATGTTATTTGTCTAGACTCGAAAGTTTAGATATGTGCAATTGTGTAACTGAGATTAAACAAAAAAGGCTAGTGTTTAATTCACTCAGTGTTGGCTCTGATACCAACCTGTCACACCCCGATTTCCACGTGTCACCGGTGGGCCCGGTGGGGGAGTATCGTGACGTGGTTGGCAACATAATAGTCAAACAACACAATATTTAATATGCACAGCGGAAGCAAATTTAAAAGATATAATACAACCGAATTTAATATTGTAATATCAAATGTCACAATATTCGGAAGTTTATCCGCAGATGGATCGAAAATAAAATAGAATTAATAGTTTAACAGACTTCAGGCATCTTAAGCTTGCGAGACTTCTATTGATGCTAAGGAGTGTTAGGTCATTTGAGACCGTTGGTACTTGTTTTAGATGGTTCTGGATTGTTTTGGTTAAGTTTATTAAGCTTTAGAAAGTCTAGGGGCTTATTTTGTAATTTCATGATACTAGAAATCCTGACTTGGTGTAGTTAAGATTCCAGCAAATTTATAAATTTGCTGACAAGTCAGTGCCTATATAAGCCCAAGCATTGTAGCACTAGCCAAGCTTTTGGCTCTTGAATGAATATTAGTGTTGTTACATTCTTGTGTTGATCTTGTGCTCAAATCTGATATCCAAGGTGTTTTATTGTTAGATCTTATTGTTTGGATTCAATACAACACTTGTTGTATTCATTAATCCATTAGCTTCACCTTCATCTTTGATCTTTCTTAACTTTTCATATCTCAAACACCTAATCAATAGGTGTTATGGGTTAAAACAACCAACCACTGTGATCCGGATTCGTTTTGGGATCTACAATTTGGTATCAGAGCCTTAGTGCTCTTGGTTGTTGTGTTTTTGTTAAGATTTTTCAAAGTTTTGAAGGTTTTTCAAAATTTCAAGGTTTTTCAAAATTTTGGACTTAAAATGGATTGATTTGGTGTGTTTAATCGATAGGTTGTTGTTAATCTGTGATTAGGGAGTCATTTTGGACATCTTGATGCATCAAAACATGGTTTTTGAGTCATTTTTTAGTGTTTAGGGGGTTTTAGTTCGTGTTAAACCCTCTGGTTGGCGAAGATAATCTTGAGTATAGCGAAGATAAATTTGAAGCCAGCGAAATTATTTTGAAGCCAGCAAAATTAGTTTGAATTCAGCAAATTTAACTTGAATATCTCAAAATTAACAGTTTTGCCGATCAAACACAAGCAAAATTGTTAATTACCGGCGAAATAGCGTCATTGACCCTGTAGCGAATTTATCGAAGGTGACTTCGAGGACAGTGATAAAGAACCACAACGTTTTTATCACGGTGAATTTAGCCAAACTAACGTGTTTGTTAATTATCTCAGCGAAATTAGCTATCTTCACTCGTGCAGGGCCCATCCTCATTCCGGCGAAGTTATTGCATTGGCGAAGTTATCGGCGAAATTGTTCTGGTTCGCTTATTTCAGTCAGTTTTTCGGCGAAATTATCCTCTTTTCCGGCGAAATTGTTTTTCATTTGACTACTCAGCGAAATTAGCTTCTGATCAGCAAACTCAAGTTAGGTCTTCGGCGTATTTGTGTGTGTTCCCAGTGAAATTATTCTCAGAATCATCTTCCAGCGAAATTATTGTCTGATCAGCTTTCTTAAGTAAAAAACAAGTCAAGATGTCGTCGAATCAACTAAGTCCAATTGCTCAAGCAGAACTTGAGACCGGAACCACCACTAGACCACCAAAGTTGAAAGGAGCAGAAGATTTCGGTACTTGGAAGACTCGTATCCAATCGTTCTTTGAATACACGGACTACAATCTGTGGCTCTCAGTCACCGCTGGACTCTACATTCCAACGATGGTTCGAGGAGATGCGATAGTCACTAACAATGACTCTACAACCTTCACTGATGAAGACAGGGCCCTAATCCAACGCGACCGCCGTGCACATGCCGCCTTAACCATGGCTCTGTCAACTGATGACTGCAACATGTTTGAAGAACACCGAACTGCAAATGCACTCTGGCATGCATTGATCGAATATTACGAGGGAAACGAAGAACTGATTGAGAGCAAAAGAATCATGGTGCAGAAGCAATACGACATGTTTTGTGGAATTCGTGGAGAAAGCCTTTCCGATCATATCAGTCGCTTTCGGAATATGATGACCAAGATGAAGAAGGCAGGAAATCCTATCACTAACCGTGCTGCCATAAAGAAGCTTTTGGACTCACTTACAAAGGAATGGAGCCTGAAGTGCATGATGATAAAAAGGGATTTCCTCGACAATCCAAATCCTGTCACTCTGACCGATTTGATCAACACTTTAAAGGCTTTTGAAATGGATGTTAACAAACGAGAAATGAATACGACTGGTTACACCCCAAAGCCTGCTCAGACTTCTGCAGGATTGAAGAACGTGGCACTTCTTGCATCTGAAGGTGTCAGTCAACAAGCTTCAGACACGACCTACTTCAATGCTTCCGCAAGCGCATCAAAGGCTCCACGGTCCAGTGAAAAGACAGTTGTGCTCGGTGAAACTCAAGCTGAAGAGAATGTTGAAGTAGAGGAACAAGTTCACAAAGCACTCATGGCAAAAATCTCGAGCGAGTCTTTATCTTCATCGTCAAAACCCACCGAGAAACAGGCTATGGGAATCCCAAAAGGAGATGATGCTACCGACAAGGGTCTGAAGAGTATTTTCACTTCCTCCGAGCCTGAGAAAGACAAGAAGGCTGAAGAAGCTGTGAAGGCCACAGAGCAGGTTCAGAAAGAAACAACTTCTGAGAAGGAAGAGAAAGCGAAAGCCTCAGCTGCGGCCATGAAAACCGAATCCTCAAAAGAAAAGGCAGACAAAGACTTGGTAAACAACATTCCACATAACTTTAAAGTAAAGTTATGCACACCAGCATGCGTTGATGTCGTGGCACATTACAAGTCTCTTAATCTAGAATTTGAGAGACAAAAGGACAAAGCCTTAAAAATGAATAATGAACTTAAACTGAACGAGACCGCATATCAGAGAAAGTTGAATTCAACTTTAGCTGAAATGCAAACTCTAAAAGAATTTGTGATTAGAAAAGATCTTATCATTAACGATCTCACAGATAGACTAGAAAAGGCTTTGAACGAAAAGAATAAATTGCAAATTATCATCGATAAATGGAATGTCAGTCAAAAGGCCTTTACTAACATCAAAAACTGCCAACGACCAACTTATGTAAAAGACGGGATCGGGTACAAGGATAGGCAAGGAAATGAAAGAAAACTTTTTCTTCCTCCACATAGCAAAAACTATGTGCCTATACCAACTCCTCATCCCTAACTTTTCTAAAACGATTCTTGTGAAAACGAAACAACCGCTAACTTTTCTAAAAGTAATGCAGATCCAATTATGTGTAAAGAAGATGTGTGCGATGAGGATGGAGACTGCGGTGGTTCAAAAATAGGAATAGGCTATTTAGGCGACAGTTATTCCACTGTTAACTGGTTCGCCTGGAACTGTGATAAGAGAAACAATATTCGGGATGACTATAATGGCCGTGTGCCTAAATTTAAATCTTCGGGTGACTGTAAGGGCCATGCGCCTACATTTGAGACCCGTGATCGTGAACATGTTATGTCTGAATGTCATGATTTAAATTCTGCATTTTGTGATGATAAAATTCTTTGTGAATCTCCTGTATTTGTGCCAGAATTGAAAAAGAATAGCTTTGGAAAATTCCTCACAGAGGAAATTCCAGAATTTATTCCATCTCGAACAGGTATGACAGATTCAGAAAAGAAAGTCACTGAAGATCACTGCAATCAAGACTCAAGCATCGCTGCCTCAGAAGATGAAAAGGAGACTTCAAATTCCGAAGATGAGCAAAAATCAGAAACCTCAAGTGAAGATCGAACAACAGATGGAGAAAGCTTTAAATTCTCAAGTGAAGAAACCCCGAAAACCTCAAGTGAAGATCAAACAACAAATGATGAAAGCTCTGAATGTTCAAGTGTTGAGATAATTGAAGACCAAGACTCAGAAAGTTCAAGCGAAGATCAAAGCTGCAATGATCCAAGTTACGAAGCAAGTGAAGAGCAAAGCTCAAGTGAATACCAAACGTCTGAAAGTTCATCCGATTCCGACAGTGATGAAGAATGCTCAGAAGATGAAAGTAGAGTTGACAAGAAAATGAAGAAAGTAGAAAGCTCAAGACTCTCATCACATACATCATCTACTAACACCAAAAGACCCAGACATAAAAGATGTTTTCGCTGTGGTCATTTAGGACATACAGCGAAACATTGTAAAAACAAGAATTTTTCTAAACCAGAATATGATTTTGTTAAGAACTTCACAGATCAACTTGATTATCTTAAGAAATCTGTTAAAAACCTGGTCAATTCAACAGCTTATTTTTGGAAGCAAAAAGAGGATATCGTGGGACAAAACCACGATAGATCCAAAGTAAAGCAGATCTGGGTTCCCAAATCAAACTAATTTGTGTATATTCTTGTATTTCAGAATAAACTCCAGAAATGGCATCGTATGCTCTTGGAATATATCTGGCATGTCGACAGCGGATGTTCAAGACACATGACAGGCTTGAAGGAACTTCTGAAGAACTTTCGCTTTATTGATGGTGATTTCGTGTCATTCACTGGAGACGAGAAGGGAGGGAAGATCGTTGGAGTAGGAGATGTGGTGTCTAAAGCCCTAACGTTGGAAAATGTCAACTATGTTCCAGAATTGTGCTACTATCTTATGAGCGTATCACAAGTCTGTGATAAAGGAATATCGGTGCTTTTCAATGACATGGAATGCTTGTTTCTGAAGCCTGAATATGTAGTCCCTGCAGAAGTGATCATGCAGGTTGTAAAGTAGATCGCAGGTCTGTCTCAGGAGGATGTCAATTCTTGGGAAATCGTCTGATTTCATGGAAAAGCAAGAAACAGAGAACTGTGTCCACCTCCACCGCTCAAGTGGAGTACACCGCGGCCTACAGTTGCTGTTCACAAGTTCTCTAGATACAAAATCAGTTGTTGGATTATGGAATCAACATCATGAAGACTCCTATATTCATCGACAATGAGGCATGTCTAGGAATTGTGAAGAATCCCATTCACCACTCCAGAACAAAGCATATCGAAATCCGTATTCACGCAATTCGAGATACATTCAAGTGGTGCCAGTGGATACAACACAGCAGCGGGCCGACATTTTCACGAAGGCCTTTGATAAAACCCGATTCAACCAGCTGGTAACCTGGTTGGAAATGGTTAATTTCCTTGAATGGAAATGAATCTTGTTGTCCAAAAAGCTTTCGTAAATACTCTATCTTTTTACATTAAAAAAAAAACGTTTGTTGAAAGTAAAACAAGTATCGTAAAGCGTCGCCCACCAAAAGATTTTCTTCTTCTTAAAATTTCATTTTCGGGCAAAGAGACTTTCGAAAATAAAGATTTTAGGGGGGATATTCCAGAAAAGCAAAAATGAGAGATGCTTGTGTCTGACTCCTGTTAGAGGAAATGATAGAAAATTGCTAACACTTTGTCATTTTTTTAAAAACAGAAAACAAAAGGAATCGGGGTACCAAGCAACGACGTGTCGGTAGATTCAGCAACACCGACGAGTAAACTGCTATTAGGGAGCAAAACATAACGTCTACACAAGGATTCCGGCTTTTCTCAGGCATTACGCATCTTGTGGGTAACACGTTGCGGCATATGGCTTAATGGTCTTAAATCTTGCGTTGATAGATTGCCAAAGTCTGAGATCTCGGGTCTTTATATTGGTTTTCATTCAGGGGTATCATAGTTGGTCTTCTGCTGCATCCAGATACATGCTGACCTAGACCTTCTATGATATCCTTTCATAATAAGTGCCTTAAAAAAAGGCCAAACCCTTTCATAATAAGCGCCAAATTTTGGCCAATACCTTCAGATGGATTAGTTTTGGTCTCTCTGCTGTACGGAAGTACTGACCTGTTCACCAAACTATCTGTCTCAGCCCTCGGTAGTTCTTGGAATCTCTGTTGTACGAAAGTACAGACCTGATCTCCGCTCTACCGTTGAAAAGAATGAAACCAATATACTCACCTGTTATGAGGAATCTTTGCGCATACCTCGATCGCGGGGGTATGTCCTGATGTGGGACTCACGGGCGTAATGATTCTATTCTCAATAGCTTGTGTGGGGGCTATTGAAGTCTTGTCAATATTACCAAAAACATGATAAACGCGCTCTCCGAAGGCATGTTGAAAGAAGGATGCATGGATTTAAGTGGACAAACATACTGGCAGTTTTTCTTGTGCCTTGATTCGCTATTAATAATAATAAATAAGAAATTGACAATGTGATCTTTTGCAGGAAAGTCGATAAGCGTTAAAAGAAAAAGGAAATCAGTGAAAAAGGAACCTCCCTGTTTGAAAAATGAATTTCGAAGTCCAAAATTATCCAAGTTTTGACATTTTGTAAATATTTTCTAAGTGTTTATGCAGTTTTAAGATAACATGGGCATGCTTTTCGAGAAATTTTGAAATTTTCGAGTGTTTTAATTATGACTCGTATATAATTCGACGCAATTAACAAAATCTGACCGGCGTAATTATCTAAATTTCAAAAATATGTAGTGTTCTTACCTTCATATTTGACTGCGCCTTTGTAAATATTCTTATTTCTTTCATTACTACTTCTATCCTTTGTAAATATAGCATTATAGCATTATCTAACCTTCTCATTTTGCAATCCAGATCTCACTTAGCTCGTTTGTGTGTTTCAGAATACAAGAACTGTTAGAAACGAGATCAAGAGAAACGGGATGATGTAAGATTGAAGATATATTTTGCATATGTTTTCTTTGAAGTCCCTCACACGGAAACGAAGAACAAGATATTGAAGAAGATCCCCAACAGGTTGCAAAAGGCAGAGACAAGCGAAAGAAAAGGCGAGGTGATTTGGCACTACAAGCTGATCTTAAGATGCAATCTTTACCTGCGTAGGGATACACGTGAGCTGTGAGAAAGGTGAGAGAAAGAAAGAAAGACTGAGATGATGGAGATCTTATTCAAAAATTGAAGAACAAAAGGAGTGTGACGAAGGTCGAGAGAAGAAAGAAGCTGTCATCAACCACCTGCTCCAAAAGTCACGAATCGTTCATCAGAATCAGAAGTTTGAGAGATTCAATCTCCGGCGTCATCCACATACAATGTCACAATAGGGGGCGCAAGTGAAGCTGATAACATGCAAACTCCATCCCAGCACAATGTGGGAAAAGACGCAGCAAATCCTAAAACCAGAGTCAAAGAATGAAGACGCTCAAGTACGCAACGGTCTAGGGGGAATATTGTTAGACCATATTGAGACCGTCGGTACTTGTTTTAGATGGTTCTGGATTGTTTTGGTTAAGTTTATTAAGCTTTAGAAAGTCTAGGGGCTTATTTTGTAATTTCATGATACTAGAAATCCTGACTTGGTGTAGTTAAGATTCCAGCAAATTTATAAATTTGCTGACAAGTCAGTGCCTATATAAGCCCAAGCATTGTAGCACTAGCCAAGCTTTTGGCTCTTGAATGAATATTAGTGTTGTTACATTCTTGTGTTGATCTTGTGCTCAAATCTGATATCCAAGGTGTTTTATTGTTATATCTTATTGTTTGGATTCAATACAACACTTGTTGTATTCATTAATCCATTAGCTTCACCTTCATCTTTGATCTTTCTTAACTTTTCATATCTCAAACACATAATCAATAGGTGTTATGGGTTAAAACAACCAACCACTGTGATCCGGATTCGTTTTGGGATCTACAAGGAGAAATCCCAGCCAATTACGCTTAGTACCTGCATTTAATCTTTTTGGGAAAATACGTCAGTTTACACTGGTAAATACAATCAACTGACTCATTTTGGAAAATGATTGAAAATTGGTTTGGATGCACGTGGCATAAACATTTTTATTTAACTTGGGAGAATTATTTAATATTATAATCTTGTGAACGAATTACATGTTCCTTGTGCGTTCAGTAGCCCGGATCATGTCCGGGTTAAAGATCAATAGACACACCACATTATTCTTTTGTGCACTGACGGGTGTACGCCTACACCCCGCGCTTAAGTCGTGGCCATTTCGTAAAATGATGCCAAGGATATCCGGGACATGGTCATTAACCCCCCAAAGGCTTTAAGTAACAAGACTGTTTAAACGAGCTGATCAAATTATTCAATTAACCACCCAACGATGGAAGATTTGATGCCCGATCAAGCGGTATGCTATATACCGTAACCCAAGCCCGTATAGGGAAAATAAGTTAAAAGTATTTACCTGGGCAATGTATAAATCACAATAAGCAAATTTCAAGTAGCTTTTACTGGTTCTCCTAATCTGGAACGAAGGTTTATAATAACCTATTAGAATCCTAACGGGTCTTTAGTTAAGCTTAAGCTTAGACCGGTTAGTTTCAAAGATACGGTTCGTACGCACGATTAAGCGAAGACCGGATAGAATGTGATTTAGACCCGACAAGTTCAGAGACTTGTTTAATATGGGTCCTTCTTACACATTCTGGATTTTGAGATAAAACCGATAAGGTTTGACCCGTTTCGGCTAATTTATGTAAACTTGTTACATAAACCGAACCGAACGCGTAATAAGCGTAATGGGTAATAATGAGAGTCATTTTCAGGTTTCCTAAGTTAATATGCTCCAAATATGTTGTGACATCAGTAAGGTGCCTTTTATTATGCCCGAAAGAATTTAAACACAAACTATGCCCCGTAGGGATAGTTTGGTCATTTTAAAGGTTGTAAAAGAGTTTAAGTGTTAACCTGAGTTACAGGCCTGATGTAATCAGAAAATACACTCAATTTGCTAAGTTCTATCAGTAGGTTAAAGTATATATGTGAAATTTATCAATTATAACCAAACTATGCACCGTAGGGGCATTTTGGTAATTTCACATAAGCCGAAAAGCTCAAAACTGAAGTCTGAGTTTAATAACTTTTGCTTACTGTTAAAATATTATAATTTTCCTCAAATATCAGTAGGTATCAACCCTTGTATGTTTAAAATAATTCTAGTACATACTATGCGTTAAAAACGCTTAAAAAGGCGATTAGAAGCCATTTTCGGGTTTGATACTTAAAGCTGATATTTTTATTATTCCAGAAGGCTTAAAATAATTTATTTATCATATGTGATCAGTAGCAAAAGGTTTGGAGTCATTTAGATGTATAAAACTCATTTTATAGCCTGTAAGGGCAAAACCGACAATTACCGGATTAAGCCTACGACTATAAGTTATGCTCAGCTTAAAATTAATTAAAAATCTTTAAAAATCCCAAAATAATATATTACATCAGTGGGTAAAGAGATTGATATCAAAAAGTATGTTTAAGTAGGCTATACGCTAAATACGCCGTTTAATTAACATAAAGCTTTAATTTTACGCTAACGAGCATAACTCTTAACCTACACCTCAAACTGATGTCAAATTTTGTATGCAATTTTAAATATCAGTAAGTAAAGTTTCTACTCTTTTACATTTCCAAAAATCACGTTTTAAGGTGATAAGGGCATAATGGTCAACATATGAGCAATTAACGGAATCATGCGTATTAATCGGTTAACTAATGAACCATGGTGTATAATCTCATAGGGTTATACTAGCATGTTACCTGGTCCAAATGAGCTCTAAGGCATTTCTAAATCATGCCTAAACGGGTCAGAACTGAAAGTCAAAGTATAAGTCAAACTATGCGACTTTCGGTTCCGAACTGGGTCTAAACAGGAAATTGTCGGGTTGAACATGTTTAGACATGTCCTTATACTAATTACCAGGTTATATTAATGATCAAACAGGTTGTATGTGTTCTACATTGCTAATCATGCATAAATTGTAATTTAAACATTCTGTTGACTTTTTCTTAACAAGTTTGACCCGACATTTGACCTAGTTATAGTGGGAATCAGGGGGAACCCTTTTGAGGGTTTATTACCCACATAATTACCAACTTATAACTACTTTTAATTCGAAATTTGACTAGGCCATTATTAATTAATCTCGAAGTCAAACCGTAATTACGACGGTTTGACTTTTAGCTAAATAACTAAGCTAAACTCAATTAAAGAAGGTTAAGCAAACTTACAAGAGTCCTAAGCTTGATTAGTGATCACTTGAGAGGGGTCTTGAGCTCCAGAAATGATTAGGAAGTGCAAGAGGAGATGTGAAGAACTTGTTGCAACTAATGGCTTTATATAGTGATTTAATCACCATAAGAAGTTGACACACAAGTCTACATCCCACCACAACTGATTAACAAGTGTTCCTAGTGCTTAGGGGGTGTCTAGGGGTCGCCCTTTATGTGGAAAATCGGATGAAATCGAGCAGAAAGCACTCAGCAGGCAAAAACCCAAAGAAATCGGAGCTGGCAGTCCCTCGCGTGACGCGAAGGACCCCCCTTGGGGCTTCGCGTGGCGCGAGGCCTCATCTGTCAAAATCTCAAACTTTTGATTTTTGTGTTTTGATCCTTGGCTCTTCAAACTTCGTTTAGACACTTGTTTCTTGCATTATGAACCCTCATAATTGATTTATAAGGGCTTTAAAACATATACCCACTTTGTTAAGTCCCCGGTTAACTTTATTGTTACCCGAAAAGTCCTAACTTTCAACGTTTACGCTTTACCCCTTCGCACACGAATTTGATCATAACTTTCTTATACGACAACGAAACTTTACGAAATTTATATCGTGCATTCTAGTGAAACATGTAGTTTGAAATTTTTCACTTTTAGCTTCGCATGATCCATGATTTATTCGTTTGATGCTATAAACATCAAATAGGGTTAATGTACAATATATTTATTCACTGTTGACATTTAGAACTCGTATTTCATATACTTTCCATGACTGTCAACTTTAGTCCTTCTATAACATTCTTTCACATGTTCAAACATATGACATGTGTCTACACATTATAGGACGTGAATTTTCGAGGTGTTACATTGGCCGAACCGAGTAGAAGGGGCTTAGTCCTCCCATAGCCAAGATCCCTTCGGAGAAAGTGAAAGCTCTCGTGGGATTCTCGTACATACGTTTCCACTGGACAATCTCATCTGCAGACACGATTGGAACACTATCATCAATAGCAGCTTTAGCATCCCTCAACGGTGGTGATTCTGGTATCATGGCGGCTGAAACAAAAATGAACTGGCTTTTCCATTCCTTAGGATAGGTAGAGGTTGGCATAAAAGAGTAGCAAGGCTGAGAGACTCTACTCTTCCGTTTGCCGAAGGTAAACCAGTCCCCATCCGAGATCAACTTATAGAACATGCAAAACAGGGGAATCGACGGCTCACCGGAAACCGCCACACATGACATCTCAAAATGTACAGCCCTCATGAACCCTAGAGGGTGCAATTGGGAGAAATGAACTTTAAAATCACGTAACAAGTTTATCTTGAAAGATGAAAGTGGGTAACGGACACCACAAGAGGAAAACGACAGAGAGTTAAGAACGATCCGGTCAGGTGTGCACTCGGCCGAGTCATCAGGACCGGGTAAAGTAGGGGAGAAATTGTAACACCCCGAAAACGGGTTTGGTAATCAAACCACGTTAACGCTACAGAACGGGTAAAATACAGTAAGTGGTAAAACTTACCCGGTAAATTAGGGGATTTAAATAAATAAATCTAATATATATTAAAAGGATGAGAAATGCTTTGAGAAAGCAAAAGTATATAAAAGGGCCCGAGTTGACGGGACTTAAAAAAAATAAATGGATTATGAACAAGATAAAGTAACTGGGAATAAATGACCTAGTTAGTCATAAGTCTTATGGTAATAAGACAATTTGTTAAAAACACACTATATGCAACTTGGTAAAGTGTAGGGACCAAAGGTGACAAAACTTGAAACAAGTTTGTATTAAATAAAACATTTAACACCAAAACACACACTTTAAGTGTGTGTTCTGGTCGTAAATCGCAGGAGAGCCAGGGAGTTCTATGCTCAAACCCTAAACTTCAAGAATTCACCAAATTGAAAGGGGAAATCAAGCCCAAATCGAAATCCAAGCACAGATTATTGATCCTCATCACGAGAGGATTACAAGGTATGCAAAATTTCATGAAAACTCTCAACTTGAAATTCTCATGAAATTGGAATAATCTGAAACTATGGTTGCATGTGTGTCTTATGATGATTTAGGAACAACTATAGTGTCTAGGGACAAACCCTAGACAAATACGAGTTGAAATCATGTGAAATTTTAGTAAAATCCATGATCACCATTGTAGGTGATTAGAAGGTTATGTAGATTTTAGTAAACACTAGGAAATTGGGTGATATTCTAGTGTAATTTGACAATTGTGAAGTGACTTCAGAATTATAGAAGCTAACAACTTTGTAAGAAGGTTGATTTATGTGAAATTAGGGCTAAGAGATAAGCTAGAAACTTGATAAATAAACATGTAAATTTCTGCCCATAAAGTGTTTGTTGAAATGCCTCAAAGAAGGCTCGAAATTAGAATTTTTTGTAGTTAAAACACCTAATGGTGATGTTTTGGCTATTATGCAAAATGTGATTAAAAAGAGTTCTAAATGTGATAAACGTGGTTAAAACTTGGTTAAAACGGTGGCCTAAAGATAACGCCTACCGGGTAATTAAAGAATGCTAAAACTAGTTGATGAACTCGAATATGCAATTAGTATACTAATGGGCATTTGACTTTTAAAAAGTCAAACTGACCTATAATACAATAAATGGTAATTTTTTATATGAAATGCGTAAGGTGGAATAATCGTATTAAATTATGATTAAACTAACCACCTTGAAAACGATGATGATAGTTTGACGTGTAACAAGCTAGGTGGAAGCTTGATGAGGGAGCGGGTCAAACGAATCAAGAAGGAAAGGAAAAGCGTAGTTTGGATGCGAGGTAAGTAAAGCTTACGCCCCTTTTTATTATTTACAAATGACATGATTGCAAGTATAGTATATGAATGCTACTAAGTGGTTGGCATAGGATGTTCCGACACGAATCAATGAGAGTCAGAACGAAGGAAAATGGTAAGAAATCATAAGTTATGGACAAGGGGTAAAATGGTAAATTAGTCATGTAGTGACGAACAAACAAAAACGGTTTTAAGTAAAACGAGTACAAGGAAAACCGGGATAGGTTTAAAGGGGATGAAATGGTACTTAAATACCATCTCATACAGACAAATGGTCAATTTGACTAAATAGGTCAATTGGTGTGGGTAACGCCATTTGACAATAACATTTGATACTTGCTTGTTGAGTTTTGTAATCACAGGAAATAACATAAGCTTGCGTTGCTTTAACTATAAGGGTTTAAAGCAAAAGTTAAGTAAACGGGTCAATACTTTGACCCAAGCCAGGTACGTATAACTAAACTTTTTGGTTAAACATACAATTTTGGTCAAAATATTTAGTGAAAGTCCTTCGCCGTGAAGTGAGGGACTAAAGTTGACCAAAACACCCTTGAAGGGTATATTGGGCAAACGACTCATAGGGGTCGTTTAAGAACTTGCATATAGATTATGGAATCATTAGACATGAATAAAGGTCACAGGAATGCACATTCGCGGGTCAAATGCTCAAAAGTGGTCATTTGCGTAAAATGATCAACCGATGGGTAAAAATTGGAAAAAGAGGTTCATTATGTTAAATCCACCACAAAATAGTTGTGGTGGAATATTGGTAGTTAATTAGATATGGAACTTTTGTAGCGACACAAGAAAGGCACAAGTTCTAGGCTAAAACGCATAACTACCCTTAACGGGTCAAAATAAGCATACGAGCGAAAACGGGTTTAAATGGTGTAATAAAACTATGATTAGAACCTAATATAGTAGGTACCATTAATTTGAAGAAGTGTATGAGATATAGGAATCAAATAAATACGTTTGTTTGATAAAATGCATAAATGGGTTAAAATTCGGTAAAAAGGTAACGAGTCGAAGGCTAGAGGTCTAAAAATTTCTTATGTTGGATGTAGGATTTTAACTCCATAAGATGGAGGATTAAATTACGGACGCGTAGGAAAAATAATCGGGTAAAACGGATCAATAACGAAGAAGTTATGGCCGTTTCCGTGAAATCAGATCGTGCTGAGTATGTACAGCATTAGCTGAAGCAAAAGGCTGTGAAAACAGGGGCTAGGCGTGACGCCTAGGCCCTTGGCGTCACACCTAGCCCCCAAACTCCGAAAATTGTTATTTTTTGTCATTTTTAACCCCTGTACTTGTTTGAACTTAATATTTGACTATCAAAACTAACTTTTAAGTTGGTTTTGATCATAGGTGAATGTCATGAGTGCACGGATGAAGATCAAGCGACGAGCAAGAACTGAACACGATCACGAAATAAGCTTCCGCACTATGTATCGTTATTATGTTAAATGACGAACGTACACATGATATGTTGTATACTTTTAAATTGTAAAAAGTTTTAATAAACCCGAAATTTTCCAATGCATATGTAATCTTAATTACATGATTGTTTTTCGTAAATGATACGTAAAACCTCAATTATTAAGAACGGGTGTTACAAGTTGGTATCAGAGCCTTGGTTTAAGAGATTCAAGTATGGTGGGAAAACTATGCTTGGACTTAAACCTTATGCTCTTGATAAAGATTAGTGTTCGGTTCGAAGCTTGATCGCAAATCCGGTAAGTACAAGTATGTTAAGAGTTTAGCATGCTAAAGTGTTGTAAACAACACATAGGGCTATCGTGTGATATACGTTACCCCAATTAAAATGATTGATATAGTTGATGAAAATACGCGCGTTGACGCGTATAGTAGAAAAAGCCTTGTATTATAATACGGGCGATTATTGAAGTTGACGTTACTAACTTTGTGAATGTTTTAATTGAAGGACACTCGCGTTTGAAGACGACGAGAGTCAAACGAATTGTTGATATGATGATGGAACGGTCCGAAGTATGACGAGAGGAGCATGCTCACCGAGGACTAAATCGCGTAACGACCGCGAACAAGGTTAATGGCAAGGAACGCCCGTTGGGGCAAACATTACCAGGTGTACATTTTAAATAATCGCACAAATAGTAATATGCAACAAATAAGTAGAAATTGAAAGTTGCATATGTAGATTAAAAACTTGGAAAAACCCGAATAGAAAATGTATTCGGGATATTGTTTCCAAGGGAAACAAATAGAGGCGTTACTTACATAGGGCGTGATGTGAAAACTATAAAAAGGTCATGTGTGTCATGTGTTAATCGCTTACTCTGGCCAAGTAAGTAGTGGCATATGATACCTTGAACTTCTTATGGCGGACACGTTTACATCCGATGTAGTAAGGGCGAGGTGAATGGGACTAATTAAAAAGTACCCAAATGAATCAGATAAGCAAAATATTTGATAATAATGTAAACGCACAACCGAGTGACGGAAGCGTATTACATTAGGATAATGAGCCCGAGTGAAGGGACAAAGAAGCATGTAAAATGATTTAGACAAGTATTGGGAGGGAGTGTACTTACACTCGAACCCAGAAAATGCAAGCATGTAAAATGATTTAGACAAGTATTGGGAGGGAGTGTACTTACACTCGAACCCAGAAAACGCAAGCATGTAAAATGATTTAGACAAGTATTGGGAGGGAGTGTACTTACACTCGAACCCAGAAAACGCAAGCATGTAAAATGATTTAGACAAGTATTGGGAGGGGGTGTACTTACACTCGAACCCAGAAAACGCAAGCATGTAAAATGATTTAGACAAGTATTGGGAGGGGGTGTACTTACACTCGAACCCGGAAAATGCAAATATGTCCCTTAACGGGTCGTTTTTATAAAACGTCAAACTTACGGACAAAGTCGGAAGATAAAAATGAAGCGAGGTCTTAATGCATACCGGGAGGGTTGCAATAATAACGACTTCGGTAAAACACCCGGTTGATGGGTAAGAATTAAACACATGCGTAAACCAAGAGACGTGGACGCGGGTTAAAAAAAAATCAAAGGACTTGGATTACGAGTTATGACTATAAAATCTCGTATATAGAAATTGTGAGTAAATATGTTCAACTATTTGAAGTCGAATGGGTTGAATAAAGAATAAAGTTGATTGTTTATAAGTGATGGATTTCACATTAATAGGTCAAACAGGTTGAATACAATATAATGCCGAATAGCACAAATGAGCGCTAGCCAGATAAAGGTAGCGTTAAAGGCAGGAGAATAATGAGCCCGGTAATGAGATATAACCAAATAAGAATATATGCAAATCAAATAACAGTAAGCATAAGAAGAACTGGCGCATAAATGACGTTAGAAGTCATAAAATCGGAAAATTGTCCAAAAGAAAACAATTATAGCCATGAAACTACAATTAAGGTTAACGGGACCTAAGCTTGAAACCAAACGATTCTTCGAACAAAAACAGGGTGCCTTGACACCAAACATGTATTTTAAGAATGACATGAGTAAGGAGTGATCTACGGGATCAACATAACCTTTAGGGTTATAAACAAATGAAAGATCTACGGGACTGAAACGACCCACGGGTCATGATTAGAAAGAAGATATAAGGACTTCGCCCTAAAGAGGTGAAAGTCTAATCAAAATAGCCCATAAGGCTAAGCGATAAAAGCCTACGGGTTAATTAGATAAAGCGAGGGAATCGGTTGAGAATCCCCGCATAAAACTAAGACTGTAAAAGAATAAATTATGGACTGTCAATATCCTGGTATGGATAATTGACAAAAGTTAAAGAGAAGATCCTAAAACTAAAACTTCGGTTTTAGTAAGAAATAACGTTTTTACAAACATAAATTCTGATAGGAATTTAAATAGTAAGCATGAAAGATACAAGTCTTGACACTGATAGGCGCAAGACGATATATTCGAAAAGTGATATTTTCGAAAATGAAAGGTTGATACAAACTAAACACGATGTGACACGATCACGGTTAGGAAATGTAATGTGAAGTAAAATCACATTATAACCAAGCGAGCGGTGAAAAGTAACGGGACTAATAAGTCTAGTTAGTAAGACCGGTTAAGGCCAGTAATTCAAATCAATAAAAATTTGGTTTGCTTGTAAGCGGTGGATTCGGTATAACTAAACCGAATAAATAAATCTGAAAACAAAAGAAATTATTGCTAAAAGTGAAATATTTCACTAAAGACCTTTAAACGGGTCAAAGTAATGGATTCATAAAGAATTCGATAGTATATGAAAACGATGGATATCGCTAAGTTAACTAAACTAGTGGAAATAACGAGATTACGTTATTTCGAAGTTACACTATGTCGTATGAGATATGTAGACAATTAGTAACCAAAAAGATGTTACCATACTTTTCTGGTGATACTAACTATTGGATAAAAGTATAAGAAATGTTTAAAAGAATTCTCGGATCGAATACATTGAGTTAAACTCAATGAACTATGTAAGAAAAGTTTTCGAGGACGAAACCTCTCTAAGGGGGGTAGACTTGTAACACCCCGAAAACGGGTTTGGTAATCAAACCACGTTAACGCTACAGAACGGGTAAAATACAGTAAGTGGTAAAACTTACCCGGTAAATTAGGGGATTTAAATAAATAAATCTAATATATATTAAAAGGATGAGAAATGCTTTGAGAAAGCAAAAGTATATAAAAGAGCCCGAGTTGACGGGACTTAAAAAAATAAAACGGATTATGAACAAGATAAAGTAACTGGGAATAAATGACCTAGTTAGTCATAAGTCTTATGGTAATAAGACAATTTGTTAAAAACACACTATATGCAACTTGGTAAAGTGTAGGGACCAAAGGTGACAAAACTTGAAACAAGTTTGTATTAAATAAAACATTTAACACCAAAACACACACTTTAAGTGTGTGTTCTTGTCGTAAATCGCAGGAGAGCCAGGGAGTTCTATGCTCAAACCCTAAACTTCAAGAATTCACCAAATTGAAAGGGGAAATCAAGCCCAAATCGAAATCCAAGCACAGATTATTGATCCTCATCACGAGAGGATTACAAGGTATGCAAAATTTCATGAAAACTCTCAACTTGAAATTCTCATGAAATTGGAATAATCTGAAACTATGGTTGCATGTGTGTCTTATGATGATTTAGGAACAACTATAGTGTCTAGGGACAAACCCTAGACAAATACGAGTTGAAATCATGTGAAATTTTAGTAAAATCCATGATCACCATTGTAGGTGATTAGAAGGTTATGTAGATTTTAGTAAACACTAGGAAATTGGGTGATATTCTAGTGTAATTTGACAATTGTGAAGTGACTTCAGAATTATAGAAGCTAACAACTTTGTAAGAAGGTTGATTTATGTGAAATTAGGGCTAAGAGATAAGCTAGAAACTTGATAAATAAACATGTAAATTTCTGCCCATAAAGTGTTTGTTGAAATGCCTCAAAGAAGGCTCGAAATTAGAATTTTTTGTAGTTAAAACACCTAATGGTGATGTTTTGGCTATTATGCAAAATGTGATTAAAAAGAGTTCTAAATGTGATAAACGTGGTTAAAACTTGGTTAAAACAGTGGCCTAAAGATAACGCCTACCGGGTAATTAAAGAATGCTAAAACTAGTTGATGAACTCGAATATGCAATTAGTATACTAATGGGCATTTGACTTTTAAAAAGTCAAACTGACCTATAATACAATAAATGGTAATTTTTTATATGAAATGCGTAAGGTGGAATAATCGTATTAAATTATGATTAAACTAACCACCTTGAAAACGATGATGATAGTTTGACGTGTAACAAGCTAGGTGGAAGCTTGATGAGGGAGCGGGTCAAACGAATCAAGAAGGAAAGGAAAAGCGTAGTTTGGATGCGAGGTAAGTAAAGCTTACGCCCCTTTTTATTATTTACAAATGACATGATTGCAAGTATAGTATATGAATGCTACTAAGTGGTTGGCATAGGATGTTCCGACACGAATCAATGAGAGTCAGAACGAAGGAAAATGGTAAGAAATCATAAGTTATGGACAAGGGGTAAAATGGTAAATTAGTCATGTAGTGACGAACAAACAAAAACGGTTTTAAGTAAAACGAGTACAAGGAAAACCGGGATAGGTTTAAAGGGGATGAAATGGTACTTAAATACCATCTCATACAGACAAATGGTCAATTTGACTAAATAGGTCAATTGGTGTGGGTAACGCCATTTGACAATAACATTTGATACTTGCTTGTTGAGTTTTGTAATCACAGGAAATAACATAAGCTTGCGTTGCTTTAACTATAAGGGTTTAAAGCAAAAGTTAAGTAAACGGGTCAATACTTTGACCCAAGCCAGGTACGTATAACTAAACTTTTTGGTTAAACATACAATTTTGGTCAAAATATTTAGTGAAAGTCCTTCGCCGTGAAGTGAGGGACTAAAGTTGACCAAAACACCCTTGAAGGGTATATTGGGCAAACGACTCATAGGGGTCGTTTAAGAACTTGCATATAGATTATGGAATCATTAGACATGAATAAAGGTCACAGGAATGCACATTCGCGGGTCAAATGCTCAAAAGTGGTCATTTGCGTAAAATGATCAACCGATGGGTAAAAATTGGAAAAAGAGGTTCATTATGTTAAATCCACCACAAAATAGTTGTGGTGGAATATTGGTAGTTAATTAGATATGGAACTTTTGTAGCGACACAAGAAAGGCACAAGTTCTAGGCTAAAACGCATAACTACCCTTAACGGGTCAAAATAAGCATACGAGCGAAAACGGGTTTAAATGGTGTAATAAAACTATGATTAGAACCTAATATAGTAGGTACCATTAATTTGAAGAAGTGTATGAGATATAGGAATCAAATAAATACGTTTGTTTGATAAAATGCATAAATGGGTTAAAATTCGGTAAAAAGGTAACGAGTCGAAGGCTAGAGGTCTAAAAATTTCTTATGTTGGATGTAGGATTTTAACTCCATAAGATGGAGGATTAAATTACGGACGCGTAGGAAAAATAATCGGGTAAAACGGATCAATAACGAAGAAGTTATGGCCGTTTCCGTGAAATCAGATCGTGCTGAGTATGTACAGCATTAGCTGAAGCAAAAGGCTGTGAAAACAGGGGCTAGGCGTGACGCCTAGGCCCTTGGCGTCACACCTAGCCCCCAAACTCCGAAAATTGTTATTTTTTGTCATTTTTAACCCCTGTACTTGTTTGAACTTAATATTTGACTATCAAAACTAACTTTTAAGTTGGTTTTGATCATAGGTGAATGTCATGAGTGCACGGATGAAGATCAAGCGACGAGCAAGAACTGAACACGATCACGAAATAAGCTTCCGCACTATGTATCGTTATTATGTTAAATGACGAACGTACACATGATATGTTGTATACTTTTAAATTGTAAAAAGTTTTAATAAACCCGAAATTTTCCAATGCATATGTAATCTTAATTACATGATTGTTTTTCGTAAATGATACGTAAAACCTCAATTATTAAGAACGGGTGTTACAAGTTGGTATCAGAGCCTTGGTTTAAGAGATTCAAGTATGGGGGGAAAACTATGCTTGGACTTAAACCTTATGCTCTTGATAAAGATTAGTGTTCGGTTCGAAGCTTGATCGCAAATCCGGTAAGTACAAGTATGTTAATAGTTTAGCATGCTAAAGTGTTGTAAACAACACATAGGGCTATCGTGTGATATACGTTACCCCAATTAAAATGATTGATATAGTTGATGAAAATACGCGCGTTGACGCGTATAGTAGAAAAAGCCTTGTATTATAATACGGGCGATTATTGAAGTTGACGTTACTAACTTTGTGAATGTTTTAATTGAAGGACACTCGCGTTTGAAGACGACGAGAGTCAAACGAATTGTTGATATGATGATGGAACGGTCCGAAGTATGACGAGAGGAGCATGCTCACCGAGGACTAAATCGCGTAACGACCGCGAACAAGGTTAATGGCAAGGAACGCCCGTTGGGGCAAACATTACCAGGTGTACATTTTAAATAATCGCACAAATAGTAATATGCAACAAATAAGTAGAAATTGAAAGTTGCATATGTAGATTAAAAACTTGGAAAAACCCGAATAGAAAATGTATTCGGGATATTGTTTCCAAGGGAAACAAATAGAGGCGTTACTTACATAGGGCGTGATGTGAAAACTATAAAAAGGTCATGTGTGTCATGTGTTAATCGCTTACTCTGGCCAAGTAAGTAGTGGCATATGATACCTTGAACTTCTTATGGCGGACACGTTTACATCCGATGTAGTAAGGGCGAGGTGAATGGGACTAATTAAAAAGTACCCAAATGAATCAGATAAGCAAAATATTTGATAATAATGTAAACGCACAACCGAGTGACGGAAGCGTATTACATTAGGATAATGAGCCCGAGTGAAGGGACAAAGAAGCATGTAAAATGATTTAGACAAGTATTGGGAGGGAGTGTACTTACACTCGAACCCAGAAAATGCAAGCATGTAAAATGATTTAGACAAGTATTGGGAGGGAGTGTACTTACACTCGAACCCAGAAAACGCAAGCATGTAAAATGATTTAGACAAGTATTGGGAGGGAGTGTACTTACACTCGAACCCAGAAAACGCAAGCATGTAAAATGATTTAGACAAGTATTGGGAGGGGGTGTACTTACACTCGAACCCAGAAAACGCAAGCATGTAAATTACGGATGCGTAGGAAAAAGAATCGGGTAAAACGGATCAATAACGAAGAAGTTATGGCCGTTTCCGTGAAATCAGATCGTGCTGAGTATGTACAGCATCAGCTGAAGCAAAAGGCTGTGAAAACAGGGGCTAGGCGTGACGCCTAGGCCCTTGGCGTCACACCTAGCCCCCAAACTCCGAAAATTGTTATTTTTTGTCATTTTTAACCCCTGTACTTGTTTGAACTTAATATTTGACTATCAAAACTAACTTTTAAGTTGGTTTTGATCATAGGTGAATGTCATGAGTGCACGGATGAAGATCAAGCGACGAGCAAGAACCGAACACGATCACGAAATAAGCTTCCGCACTATGTATCGTTATTATGTTAAATGACGAACGTACACATGATATGTTGTATACTTTTAAATTGTAAAAAGTTTTAATAAACCCGAAATTTTCCAATGCATATGTAATCTTAATTACATGATTGTTTTTCGTAAATGATACGTAAAACCTCAATTATTAAGAACGGGTGTTACAGAAATGCTCCGGTATCTTGTAAGTTTCAACGAAGGATTCCAAATCCTTTGCCGTCAAAACAGAGCGGATCATGGAACGGCCGGTACGGCTCATGGCAAGACAGAATGGTAGTCGAAAAGATGTAATGGAAGAGAGAACAGGGAGGAAGTGTGGAAGAAAAATGGTGGAAGTTAAATGAAATTCAAAAGGCTATGAGGGTTTTTAAAGAAGGTAACTGACATGAGGGGAAAACTGTCACATCACTATCTTTTCGAATTTAAAACCACCGTGCACGTGTATTAAGGGGATTAAACCCCCGCCATTGATATTCGGCGATTAATGAGCCTCGAAAAAAGAAAGGGCGCGTGATGATTAACTAAGGGTGGGCCCACATTCTTAGCCCAAGAGAGCTACCCCCATGAACAATTATGATTCAGCCCCGGATCATGAGATTTGAATCTCAGAATCAGGGACTAAAGATGACTTGACGACGGGCCCATAGATTGCCCCATTTACCCGTCTCGGGCTACTCTCATATGGGCTTAACAGATAAAGCCCAAAATTGTAATACTTGCTTATTAAGGGTTCTCTTACACAAAAATGGGCGGGAAAAGGAACTATCAAAGATATACAAGGTGCATTAAATGAGCGACATGAAAGGCATCTCCGGCTGGCACAGTACTTCCGAGCCGGTATCATTAAATGAGGGTAAACATCTTACTGTTGGGGCTCACACACGTGTTCGAGTCCCCCAAAGACGACCAGAATCCGTTGGATCGTCTCGGTATCGTCCCATAGGAGAGATAAGTGGTCTTGGTTATATAAGAAAGGTAAGGAAAAGATCTACAGACAAGTCCAAGGTATCTCACTTAATGCTCTCACATTTATTCTGACCTTAATTTCGTTACATTAAATACACACACACATTTATACCAGATTCACACCATAGAGATTGTTCCGGTGATCACACTCATCGGAATAAGTTACTCTGTTACTCTCCGGCAAGTTTACTTATTCTCACGCCGGAGCTTGGTCACGGATCCCCCCCCCCCCCGGGGCCCTCCGTGACGAGCCTAACGGTTTCCTTTTTTTGTAGCAAGCAAGGGCTGGAACATCACGACGTCAGCGAAGACCCTTTGAACGTCATCCAGGGATTTGGAGATTCGACAGTTAGCCCGGTTGTTTTCATACAATTCTTGCATGTTTGAAGCCGAGTTCCCATAATCGGCTCAGCCCGTTCTTTCTTGGATCTTTTCAATTCTTTTACTTGAATTCCTTTAGAACATTTGTCATCTGTGTTAATAAGGTCAAGCACTTACCACTACAAAATCCTCATGATGGTTAGTTCAACTTGTACATCATGTGCTATAACGTGTACATATTGTAGTGTGCTATGTACACACAAACTCTTGTAGGTGTTTATTTGATAGCCATGATTTGTTATTTTAGCGGAATAAGCACAACGTAATTTTGAACTAGTCAAAACATATTTTGTGTTATATGACGAATTTCATGAAATTATATATAACTTTTAAGTTATCATTTTGTGTTCATGTAGATCTCTTTACATTATATTATCATGTTGTCAGAATGTTATTAGTTTTAGGGAGAAAAGAATGGCCCCCCTTTACACATCAACCTTTCACCAATTTTCATTTTCTTTTATTTAATTGTTACTTAAACAACAACGTGATAGCTAAATAATGAGTTAGTTAAAATCCATTGTCTACGGGCAGGACGCTCTGTTAAACCACAACACATGGTCTTAACAGGGAGTTCCATTAATGCATTCATAATGCGTCTGATCATATGCAACCGGCTCTCCGATACGTCACACATCGCTCTTCTTCTCACGTAGGGTATCAGAAATCACAAACAATTGTTCGATATAAAATGTTGGGAGATTTGTTAAATATCCCGCAAATACATTATCCCATATTGAAGAGAACATGTAACAAAGTAAAGTTATATTAAAGGTTTTTTAGATTACCATATTAATTGCTTCTCGATGTTGGGTCATTATATTCGGTACTCATGAAATAAACTAAATATATTCGGATTTATAATTATTACTTCTGTGAACACAAAAGCTAAATAATTCCAACATCTTACATAAGGAAAATATTATATAATTGTTCAATTTTTCCTTACATTTGTGTAAATAACCCAATGTTACATAAGGCAAATATTGTATAATTGTTCAATTTTGTTGGATTAATCTGGTTTGTTTCGGGTCGGTTCGGGTCGAGTACGGGCCGAATAATTATACGGATCAAGAAGTTGAAGTTTGCATGAAATAAACTAAGTCTCATGGGTTACATGGATGTTACATGGCTAGAAGTATTTATATTTATATTTATATTTGTTATTTGTTATTTATTAGTTAATTATTTAGAATAAGTATTATAGTTTGACCAAATAAAATGGAGATAGAATATGCCAATATGGGTCACCGAATAATGTTATTTAGTGGCAAGTTTTTAGGTGGTTTTGTTTATTTCCGTTGCTCTTGTAGGCTATTTAAAAGCCATTTAGTTTAAGGAATAAAAATAATCTTTTGCAACTTTTCTTCACATATACCTTTACATAAATACATACGTAAGTTTCTGTTGTGTGTGAAGTGGAGCCTGAACCAACATTTGGTATCAGAGCGCAAGGTTGAATACAGAGGGCCGGTTTGAGAGTCGGTTTCGAGCAAGGGGGTGCAACCCTCTAAACTGCGGGGTTGAGAAGAGAAAGAATTCGTTGAAGGGTGTTCAAGAGATCGCTGGTATTGGCGATTGAAGTAGAAGGAGGCGTTTCATGTGAATCGTGAGAAGAGGTATGAAGACCGGCTTCCAAAGCAGCATAGACCGTCGTCGCCGGAGAAGAGGAAACGGTGATAAGAAGACCGCCCGTTGGAAAGCTTGTTCCGATGGGATACATAGAAGAACGTGACTGCTGCCTGAAAGAGAGTTCAGGTGGGAAACAGAGAAGACCGCTATATACCAACAAGCCGCAAAAGACCGAACGTCGTGACCGAGACCGTGGGTGTGACAATGACCGGAGGTTCGCACCAAGATAGACCAAGAAAGGTCGTAGACCGAAAGAAGCTTTTATCGAAAGAAAGCTTTGACCGAATGACCGAAAGAAAGACCGAGATTGTGAACAAAGACCGAAATGCTCACATCAGACCAAGATTAGACCGAGACAGAAGGAGACAATAGTGTATGACGGTGTTGCAAGAATGAAAGAAAGAAAAGAAGAAATTGACTAGAAAGAAAGAACGAGTCGATCAAGAAAGGTGTAGAAAGGAAGTGAAAGCAAGAGTTGAGCATTTTTATCAACAGGAAGACGTTGAAGCATGTAATCAGACCCATGTGGTTCGTTTAGCAAGAGTAAGATCCGAACCAGGTGTGGTTCGTAGCAAGATGTTGCAAGTGTGATGGAGCGATTCAGGTATAACCGAGAAAACGTTGGACGTGACCGAGTGATGGTTCGAGAGAGCGATCTGGCGCTGTGGTGGACGAGTGGTATGTACAAACCGATTAAGGGGGTGATTGTTGGATTAATCGGGTTTGTTTCGGGTCGGTTCGGGTC
Organism: Helianthus tuberosus; assembly: GCA_030545235.1. NCBI lineage: Eukaryota > Viridiplantae > Streptophyta > Magnoliopsida > Asterales > Asteraceae > Helianthus > Helianthus tuberosus. The sequence goes on from CM060390.1 coordinate 7,387,979, forward strand.
AAGTACGGGCCGAATAATTATACGGATCAAGAAGTTGAAGTTTGCATGAAATAAACTAAGTCTCATGGGTTACATGGATGTTACATGGCTAGAAGTATTTATATTTATATTTTTATTTGTTATTTGTTATTTATTAGTTTATTATTTAGAATATATAGTTTGACCAAATAAAATGGAGATAGAATATGCCAATATGGGTCATCGAATAATGTTGTTTAGTGGCAAGTTTTTAGGTGGTTTTGTTTATTTCCGTTGCTTTTGTAGGCTATTTAAAATCCATTTAGTTTAAGGAATAAAAATAATTTTTTGCAACTTTTCTTCACATATAGCTTTACATATATACATACGTAAGTTTCTGTTGTGTGTGAAGTGGGGCCTGAACCAACAAATTTTTCCATACATTTGTGTAAATAACCCAATATTGGTTCACAATTAATAGCATCTTCACCATTTAATTCGTTTGACATGTTGCACTTATAAATGATTTGTTGATGTGAGAGAAGGAGAACTTTATTGTTTCATAGGTCACACTATAGTTTTACGAGATGTTTTTATTCTATAAAATGTATAAAATCTGTAAGGAGATTGGTTAAGATGGATGTAATGTAAAACAGGAATGCGCACACTACTAATTACACAAAATGGTGGTAGTTTACAATTTCATGTGGTTGAAAACTCATTAGCAGTTTGTATCGTCTTCAACTCGCTAATGACTTATCGTGTATCAATTGAAACTAGTTGCACCACATGCATAATATTTGTATGTAAACGAATTGTTTGGATAAATGCAACTTACAAATTTCAGTTATTTTTAGTTGCTTTTCTACAATCGATATACACAATACATTGTTGAAATAATGAGAGATATTATACAACACCGTGATACAATATTAGAGATATAGGAAGGGTCAAACATTGCATTACATATCCTTCCCTCATAAGCTAATACTGTTACAGCCAAAGTTATGGATGTATTAGAAGCTAAAAGAAGAGATTTTTTGTGGGGAAGAATTGGCAACAACAAAAAATAACTTGTTGGGTGGCATGGGAGAAGATTACTAAAACAAAAGAAGATGGGGGCCTGGGGTTGTGCTCTTTGAAATCTTCAAAGTTGGCCCTCGAAATGGTGGTGGAGGTACAAAGTGAAGGACACTAACATGTGGAGAGGTTTCATTAAGGCTTTGCATTCAACACCGAGAACTAGGCCAACTTTACCCCCTAACAAGAGTTTAGCAGGCACTTGGGGATTTATTGCTAGGCTTGAAACCTCCTTGCTAGCCTTAAATGTTTCTATGGAAAAGCCTATTATCGGGAAGGTTGGGTAAGGGAAGAAGATTAGATTTTGGGTTGATTGTTGGACTGATGACAACCCTTTAAAAAACAGATACCCTTTGTTGTTTACAGCTGAAGTCGACAAGAAATGTGTAATTCATGACAGATGGAAAAACGATTCAAATGGCATTTGTTTTTCGTGGAAATGGAGGTTACAAAATCAGAATAACATCTTTGGAATTGAGTTGGCGGACTTGGTTAATAGGCTTGGCCAGTTGTAGTTTGCAAGACAAGTGGGTTTGGACGGAAGATAAGTCGGGGTCCTTTTTAGTTGCCTCGATTAAGTCTGTTGTACAATTCTCCCTTTACTTCCAGTAGTTTTTCTTTCGATTGGAACACCTGGGCGCCGAAGAAGATCAACACTTTCAAATGGAGGTTGTTTCTTGGCAGACTCCCTACACCCAAAGTAGAAGTGAAGAGGAACATTGCGACGATAGTTTCCGAGTGTAGTCTTTGCGAATATGGTGAAGATTCTGTAGACCACTTGTTTACCGCCTGCTACATTGCGTCTGCGGTCTGGATGCATATTAGTAATAGGTGTAAAGTCCCACCTTTATTCTTCTTCTCCACAAGAGATGTTATGACAGCTCTTAATCAATTTGGAATGCAAGGATAGTGAAGGAAAATGTTCCAGGCCGGTTATTATTTTGGTGGCGTGCTAGCAAATTTGGCAAGCTAGAAACAAAGAAACTTTTCAAGAACGATCCGGTGAAAACAAACAGGGTCAAAACGTTGAGTTTCCCGTGGATAACAAACAGGTCCTAAACGGTAGGCGTAGACTAGGATAGTTGGAAACGTTTTGTAATTTAGTCTTGTTTTGTTGTTTTTGTGTCGTGGTTGTTCTTTGGCATTTCTAGTAGCCTGCTAGAGGCTCGTGTTAATGAAAGTCGACGTTCTAAAAAAAGCTACATCTCCATATTTAACTACATATAGGGAGGCATCAATAACATCTTGCGTCATGCTATAATTAGAGGCAAAATGTCATTGCCTTATGTTAGAATGATAGCGGTATGATGCTAGTAGTACAATAAGTGTTTGAATGTATCACATGTTTTAGTGAAAGAAAAATATGCTAACAGAAAAATGCCTAAGGCAATCCTTGGGTCTTAAGACTATTCTCTTTTGACAAGGTACAAACTCCTACGAAAGCGATTATTTACGCTCTTCTTTCATAACACCTCACTTTATTAGGTAAAAGGTATAAATTAGTCGCGTTTGTACATTTTAATAATTTAACAAAGTTTAGGCACCAAATTTAAACGTATTTAGATGACTTAGGGGTTGTTTGTTTACCTCTTAGTGAGTCTCTTAATGGTTCAGACCTGTTACTGGTTCAACACTTAATGGTTTAGACTGTTTGTTTCACGAGCAGATGTCTGAATGGTTCAGACATTTGCCTCTGAATGGTTAAGATTTATACAGAGTCTGAATGGTTAAGACCTCTAATCTGAATTGGTCAGACATTTACCTCTGAACGGTTAAACATTATACAGACTCTTAATGGTTCATACCTCTTACTGGTTCAGCACTTAACCATTGAAATGTTGCCAAACAGCCCCTTAGACTCAATAATAATAATAATAATAATAATAATAATAATAATCATCATCATCATCATCATCAACATCATCATTGTTTTATGGATTTTTTCTACGAGAACGATGAATTGGAGCACTAAACTGGTCATGCGCTCGACTTTTCCGTCACGTGTCATGACTATTTGTACCATCTTTTTTCAATAAGTTGATAACTTCACATAACGTTACTTTCCTGAACACATATATATAATATGTTTGGATCACCTTCATAGTAATAAAACAATCTTTACATAAAGAAGATACCACTCTCTTTAATTACAAATGAATCAACAACATATCTAACAATATTACAATATTATGAATTATGAATCAACAACATACCTTCATATGTGTTTAAACGTGTGATGAACTAATTATGAATTAGCTTCATGTATGCCTAATGAAATAAATAGCGATAAACGAGCTAACAGTATTAGAAATATGACTATCACTGAAAAAACATCACCGAATGCTTGGATCCATCGATAATTACAAATGAATCAACAACATATCTAACAAAACTCATCGGCAAATATAGAAATGAACTCTATAGATATTCACTCATAATTCGTCGCTGATTAGTGACATATCATCGATAGATAGTCTAAACTAAAACAATAGATAAAAATATATTTTGTAACATCCATTGGTAATCCATCGTGTTAAGCGACACATCAACGGAATTTTGCTAGTGTTGATTCTTTTGCGACAATGATTTGTCGGTGATCCAACAGAAAGTTTTGTGGGTGATACTTCAGTTAATGTTCCCTCAAATAATTTCTTTCAGTGATATGTCGCTAAATTTATTACCACACCCCTTTTCCCCAACACACTTTACCGATTGATTGCTGGATACCACTTTCACCAAGGGGATATCCGACGATTTCGTTTCCACTGAAGGTTGTTTGTTTTATAGTGTAAAGTGTATATGTGACCATTTTATCGTGTAATATATGCATAATTTACTACCAACTATGTTATATCTTTTACATTATCCTAATCAATCAATTTCACATCAATATCTTTGCATGATTTGACTTGTTACTATTTTACAAAAATAATTGCTATGATTTGAATAAATCACTTTTGCATATCTTGCTTTAGGAATAGATTAGGTGTGGCTAGTATAGTAGATCAGATGAGGGAGAAAAGATTAAGATGGTTTGGTCATGTTAAGAGGAGACATGTGACGGCCATGGTTAGAATCACGGGAGCTCTCATTGTGGAGGGAAGGAGGAGTAGGCTAAAATTGACTTGGGAGGAGCGCATTAGGGTGGATCTACTAAATTTGCATCTCTTTGAGGACATGATCGAAGATAAGAATTCTTGGATACGTAGGATCAAAGTTATGGACTTAGGAGGTTGACACATCTCTACTTATTGATTTTCGCCTTAGGAGCTTAGTTTTTCATTTATTATTTAGGGCCTTTACATGATATCACTTGCTTTTGTGTACATGTGGTGTGCTTAGTGGTGGATCAGGAATTTTTTTCTGGGGGTGTAGAGAAAATTTAAACATTTTAGGCCCCTATCTATACAAAAAAATTCGGTTCATAGCGGATCGGATCGAGTCGGGTCATGTAAAACAAGTAAACATAAACAAATAAAGTTTCGCGGTCGGTTCAGATCGGGTGGGGTTGAGTCAATTTCAATTTTGAAACAATCAAACCTTATTTCCTAACTTCCTATCACATTAACAAACAAAGTTTCAAATAAAATAGTAAATAATATAAAAAATCATCACAAATAAGTAAAAGTGACAGCAAAAAACCATCAAAGTTCAAACCATACCTACTTCTATTTACTTTAATCATTAAATAAAACAACAAAAAAAAACTTATATAAGACATAGTTTGGTCTTTAATTAGAAGAATCCGACGAAAATAAGTGGTCCAATCCTTTTTCTCCTAAGAAATCGCGCCATAACTTCTTTACTCATGATTCTTATCATATATAAATTGCTCCATAAGTTAATAAAACAACACTAAACACTTAAATAAAATAAATAATCATGTTCAACCAATACCATAGTCCATAATTTTCAGTTTTAATTTTCAAACATTCAATCCCTAGTTTTAAATGTTAATTAGTAATCATATATATAAACAAACAAGGCTTAAAATAAAACAACAAAATAATTAACTACAAGTCTAGAACAACTAAAAAAACATAAAAAGATCAAACTCTTATACATCTATATTTTCTCATAATCACCACATAAAACAACAAAAAACAATCAATAAAAAAAGGATAAATCTTTGGGTTGGGTAGTTGGGTTAATAAAATTAGATTGTAGATCGGGTTAAGTAAAGTGAATAAATGGTTAAAGAATAATTATACAAATTGTGTTATATACTTATATATTCATAATAATTAATGTTTAATCTTTTTTTATAAATTCATAATATTTTTTTCTAAGCAGGGCGGTTGAAAATTTTCAAGGGTTGCGGTTGAGATACTCAATGAAAATTAGCACTTAATTTTTTTTTTTCAAGGGGTGTGGCTGTCCACCCACCATTATGGGTAGGTCCGCCCCTGGGTGTGCTATATGTCGATATTAGACTATGGGGTATGGGGCTTGAGTTGGGGCGTGGCCTTTGGGGCTTGGGTTTCAAGCCGGGCGTGGGGCGGTCTTGACATCCGATGTGGCGGCCTCCTATTGATTGTCAACCGCCATGTCATAGCGGGCCATTTGAAAGTTTAAATTTTAAATTCAAACCGTTTGGCCAAGCCAAGCGGTCACCCCAACCCCAACATCCCCTATAAATGTAACCCCCAACCCCACCGGCTACCCCATCCCAAACCGTCACTATCCACCGCTACCCCACCGACTACCCACTTGATCCCACGAACCCGCTACCCCAACCCGAAGAAGATGACATCTTGGACGCACGAGGAAGAATTGGCTCTCGACACAAGTGTCGTTGACGCTATGAAGGGTCGGCAACCCGGCCAAACACGATATTGGCCAGAACAAACATAACGTCCGACACGACCACCACAACCTCAACGCGTGCCAACATAAATGGCGCGAGCTACGGCCCAAGCTCGATCGTTTAAAGGCTTACTACGAAGCCGTTCCGAGCGGCGATTTAAGCCACGAGTACCGGGTGGCGGTGGCGAACATTGAATTTCTAGGCAAGGAGCGAAAGGCGTTCGACAAGATCGCCTTTTTTTGAAATTTACCTAATGCTCTAGGTTTTTTATTTTGTAATTTTTAGGTATTATGTAATTTTTAGGATTATGTAATTTTTAAAAATCTAATGAAATTTTAGGTTTTTTTTATAAATGTTGTGTGAATTTTATAAATTTTTTGTAATTTTTTTTAATAATCTGCCAACCCAAGCGGTGCACCCATGCCCCGTCATACCCCACGGACACGTCACTAGGCGGTGGGTGAGCTCCAATTCCACGTGTCAACTCATGCCCCCAACCCAAGCCCCACCATACCCTACGTTCTTACAATACCTTTTTGTTTGTTATGAGTAATAACTACATTGTTTTTATTTTTATTGTTTGTTATGAGTAACTAGGGGTTTGCCCCGCCCGCGTTGCGGGGCACTAAGCCAAATATTTCTCTATCATAATATGTTCGTCCGTGTTTTGGTTACCTGAACATACTACTTATAAACGATCTCAAAAAAATTACACTGAGTCAACCAAATAAATTAAAACACTATCATACTTTTGCTTAAGAAAAACAAAAAGATAGAAAAACTATAATTTTAAACTGGGGACAAAATTGTAATTTTTCAGAATAAATGAGCGTGTGCCAGGAAGTCGCCTAACACGAATAAAAATTACACCGAGTCAAACAATTAAAATAAAACACTACCACAATTTTCTCAAAAAAAAAAAACAAAACTAAAACGATGGCATAACTGTAATTTTACACTGGGGACAAAATCGTAATTTGACTGGGAAAGCAAGAAAAACGATACAAAAAATGTAAATTTAAATTGAGGGTTAAATCGTAATTTGGTTGGGAGGAAAAAAAACAAAAATAATGGCAAAACTGTAAATTTAAACGGGTTAAAATCGAAATTTTTAACCGAGGGCAAAATTGTAATTTTTAGTTGGGGGCAAAAGCATGATTTTATTTTGAACTGGGGGTAAAAACGTAATTTTGAAGCGGTGATAAAATCGTAAATTGGTTGGGCCAATGGGGGAGTTCCAGGCAGTTGCCTAGCACTACTCCTCCATCTTGTGTTTGTAGTTATACACTTGGGGGCAAAATCGTAATTTCACTGAGAAACCAAACAAAAACGATGACAAAAATGTAAATTTAAATTGAGGGCAAAATCGTAATTTAGCTCGGAGGAAGAAAAAAAAAACTAATGGCGAAACTGTAAATTTAAATGGGGCAAAATAGTAATTTTGAACCGAGGGCAAAATTGTAATTTTTCACAGGGTGCAAAAGCATAATTTTATTTTGAACTGGTGGTAAAAACGTAATATTAAACTGATGGCAAAATCGTAATTTTAAAGCGGGACAAAATCGTAAATTTGTTTGGCCCAAAAAGGCAAAAAAGTAAAAAAAAAATAATAATAATAAACCATTGTTCACGGAAGTTGTAAAATGTAATAGAGTTAATTTGCTGATTTAATTTAAAGCAAATTACTTGCATTGTTGTGTTGCTACAAAATTTGATGAGCTCGGTACCAACCGTTACCGAAATACCGTTTCTGAAATCCCCAAAGTGGGTACCGGTACCGAATATACCTGATATGGTACGGTTCGGTACCAGTCGATACTGGTACGACACCGGTATTTGAGGGTAAAAACCGGTGAATACCGGTGTCGAACCGGTACCGAAAATACATTGGTTTGGTAGTGGTAAAAACGTAATATTAAACTGATGGTAAAATCGTAATTTTAAAGCGGGACAAAATCGTAAATTGGTTTGGCCAAAAAAGGCAAAAAAGTCAAAATAATAATAATAAACCACTGTTCACGGAAGTTGTAAAATGTAATAGAGTTAATTTGCTGATTTAATTTAAAGCAAATTACTTGCATTGTTGTGTTGCTACAAGATTTGATGAGCTCGGTACCAACCGTTACCGAAATACCGTTTCTGAAATCCCCAAACGTGGGTACCGGTACCGAATATACCTGATATGGTACGGTTCGGTACCGGTCGATACTTGTACGGCACTGGTATTTGAGGGTAAAAACCGGTGAATACCGGTGTCGAACCGGTACCGAAAATACATTGGTTTGGTAAATCAAGTACAGGTACCAATACCCGATACCATTTGCTAATCAGTTAGTGACGTTACTATTCATTCCTTTCAAATTTGAATATATAGGTGAATAGCTACATTCTTTTATTTGTTTTTATTTTTGCTCTTATATCTAGATATTGCTTTGATGTTGGGTCGGTCCGGAAACAAATCTACCTAAACCCTTCAAGTAGCTTCACACTGTGCGAGAGATTACACAGTATATGTGTCACACCCCCAAATTCCACATGCGGAGTACTACCGCTTGGAGGCGTGACTGACCAGGATCCAGCCACTAATTATACTGAGTATTTGGATAATAATAAAGATGATCTCCAACCTTAATAGTTAGTAAGCATCATAGTTTAAAGTCCGAAAGTTAGGTTCAAATAACAGTTTAAGTAAATAGCGGAAGCATAGGCAAAACAGTTTAAACAAGGTTCATAGTTCAAGTTATTTAGAACCCAACACGCGGGTTTAGACGACCACTACACTTCCCCCAAGCAGCAGCTCCTCAGTCACTGGTTACCTGCAAAGCATGCAGTAAGGGGGGTCAACAATAATGCTGAGTGAGTTCACTAGTTGTCCAGTTTTAATTACCAAAAACTTGTTTCACCAGTTAATTTATCCGTTTATACATGCCATGGGGAGCTACCCCAAAAGTTAGCGACTAAACTGTTTTTCCAATACCGAACACTAGGTGACCGTTGCGTATCCGCAGAGTGCCCCGATGTCAATGTTCTATCATCATTGACGGATGCCTGAGTACATTAGTTCACGACCGATCCCATACCTTGGCACGGTGTGAGGTTGGTAAGACCTAAATAGCGCTATCAACTAATAACCCGTTCGCCTGGCCCCGGCGACTAATCGGTATTATGTAGTAGGGACTTTAAGTGATAGAGTTTCGTTTAGTGCCGTTTGTTGCAATCCGTATAAACAGTAATTAACTAAAAGGTTCCCAATAACAAGGGAAGAAAAGTAAGTTGTATCCCTCATAAGGGGATAGTGTTGTTTTTAGTTCCGTTTCCCAAACCACCGGGAATACATGTTTTAGGTTGTGAACTCACCTTGGGTTGCTCGGTAGATTAATTACCCGGTCGATCACGTTGGTCACCACGTCCTAGCATGGTTACCGAATATGGGTCAAGTTGGGGTACAAGTAAACACGTATAGCAAACACGTACAGACACACATAGCATGCATTCATACAAACACTTGGGTTATTGGGCCTGCCCTCACATTTCACAAACAAACAGTACAGTTACACATGCAGTCCAGTCAACAGATAGTCTAACAAGCTTTTGGCCCAATAACACTTAGGCAGCCCAGTCGAGACAAGGGCGGTTTCGACTCGAGAATAAACGGTCTCGAGTCGCAACCAAGGGTTCCGACTCGCAACCTCGGTCTCGGTTCATCATGCTTTGGTCTCGAGTCGCAACCAAGGGTTCCGACTCGCAACCTCGGTCTCGGTTCATCATGCTTTGGTCTCGAGTGTGCTGCTTGCGAGTCGCAACCGGGAGATCTCGAAGAATCACGTTTTGGTCTCGAGTGTGCTGCTTGCGAGTCGCAACCGGGAGATCTCGAAGAATCACGTTTTGGTCTCGAGTCGCAACCAAGGGTTCCGACTCGCAACCACTGTTACGTTCACCTGAATCCTTCTAGAACCTGTCCTACGTACTAGCCAATAGCATTTTGATTTCATGTAATTTTGTACTAACCAATAGCATTGCACTAACATGTTTTATTGTCTAAATCATAACAAAATCAGATCAAAACAAGCATATTTGAATATTCATATCACCTTCAAACTTGTTCTTCATATGTTCATCATAATTATGAACTTTCAAGTCCTAAATCTAGCATACACAATCCGAAACAGCATGTTTACACAAGGTTATCCATCAACATTCATCCCTTTATCATGTTTATCAAACCAAAATCATGCAAGGAGACATTTAGACTATACATGTGTAACATTCATCAAATACTCATCACAAAACAAAGCCTTTACAAACCAAGTATCGTGACACCTAGAACATAAAGCACTAACGGTTCAAGAGTGACACAAGGGTGTTCAAGTAGGTGACGGATTGAAGCCTTCGAGTGATGATTCCGAGCCAATCCAAGGGTGCTCTTGTTGCCGGTTGGATCCGAGAAGGAGAGGAGGAGAGGGTGATGTTAGAACCTTAGGGTTTTGGGGTTTTTAGAGAGAGAGAGGGAGAGTGTGTGAGATGAGATAGTGTGAGAATGATGTTGCAAAAATGGTAAAAGTTGTGAGGGTTGGCCGGTTATATATCTCGAGTGGGTTAGGGGTCTCCGGGTGGGCTTCTAGGTTGCATGGCCCAACCGGCCCGAGTGTTTACTGTTCACTCGAGACCGAGGGTGGTCTCGAGTCGGGTCCTTTGGGGTCTCGGCCCACTCATATAACACACATACATATATATAATATACATACATTCATCACACTTAGCACAAGGATCACATAAAATCATCGAGATAACACGCACTAACATTTAATAACGTATATACACATAATGCTAATACAAGATATTTGCTCGGGAAAACCTAGAGTGTCACATTATCCCCAAGTTTTAGGAACTTTCGTCCCGAAAGTTAAGGCAGTCACTGTCAAGCTAGTGTAAGTGAGAACGTTTCAACGGGGTGTCACATCATCCCCCCGTTAATTTGGAATTTCGTCCCGAAATTCGGTTGTAGCTTCAGTGCTGGGAGTTTCATTAGGGAACAACTGGGGATATTTGCGCTTCATCTGGTCTTCCCGCTCCCAGGTAAATTCTGGGCCACGGCGTGAGTTCCAACGAACTCGCACGAGAGGTATCTGGCTACGTTTGAGGGTTTTGATCTCACGATCCGTGATCTCAACCGGTTCCTCAGTAAAGTGTAGCCGTTCGTCAATAGTAAGTTCCTTGTAAGGAATGACGAGTGTTTCGTCTGATAGACACTTCTTCAGATTAGATACGTGGAAGACGTTGTGCACAACACTCAGTTCTTCAGGCAGATTCAATCTGTAAGCGGCCGTGCCGATCTTTTCGGTAACTTCAAAGGGTCCGTCATATCTTGGATTAAGCTTGCCCCGTTTTCCAAAACGAACCACACCCTTCCAGGGTGAGACCTTAAGTAGAGCCCGTTCACCAACCTGGAACTCTTGCGGTTTCCTATCTTTATCAGCGTAGTACTTTTGACGGTCACGAGCTTCCGCCATGCGTTGCCTAATCTGGGCAATCTTTTCTGTGGTGTCGACTGTCACACCCCCAAAATCTACCATGCGGGGTATCACCGCTTGGAGACGTGACCAGGATCGAGCCACCAATCATATTGAACAACACAATTAAGTAAATAAAACCAAACATAATACGATTGGTGACCAAAGCTAGTTAACCTTGTTTGGTTTAAACAGCGGAAGCATAAACGTGAGTTCAAAAGCATAAGTCCATAGTTCATAAGTTAAAGTTTCAAAACGCTAGTTTAGTAAGTTCATAAGGATTTAAACATTAAGCACGGAACATAACAGTCCGTACACCACAACGACTCCTTCAAGTGCAAGCTCCAAGCATTTAGCGACCTGTAAGGCATGTAACAACGAGTCAACAACAAAGTTGAGTGAGTTCACGTTTGGTTGTTTAGTTTTAAGTTGTTTCTGAAAACGTGGTTTGACTTTCGTTGGCTTATTTGCCGTGGGGGTTACCCCGTAGTTGAAAGTATGTTTAACCATTTCTCTTTTTCTTTACCCAATCCATAACCATGATCAGTGGGGGTTTTCCCCGTTTGAACTACTAGACGGAATGATATCGACTGCTACGCAAATAAGTTGTGCCCTATATCAGTGTCTATCATCACTGACAGTCTGCCATAGTCCATTAGTACACGCCCGTCCGACTGGCACGGTGTGAGGTTTGTTAAACCTAATAGCGCTGTTAACTAATGACCCGCTCGCCATTGGCCTCGGCGATTAAGTCGATATAAATTGAGGGACTTCATGATAGAGTTTTGTCTAGCTAGTTTTAAGGTTGTTGTCCTGCACCAGGAGGACGAACGTACGTATTCTGCACCAGGAGAATTCGTAGGATTAATAATGGCATCCGCTCTATGGAGGATGGCCGTACATATCCTACCCAAGGAGGATATGTAGATTTAGTTTTAATTCTTTAACCCATTCCCAAACCACCGGGAATCCCATGCCTTAGAAAGTGTGTGAACTCACCTCGGTTTGCTCGGTTAGATTCTCAGTATAGCTAACAGTCAAGGTCGGTCAATCACGTCCTAGTATGATTTACCAGTTAGTCATTTAGTGGCTTTCAAATAGAACACAAAGTTCCTACACGTATCTATCACATAACATGCATCACTGTAACGGTTTATGCCCATCTAAGTTTCCCGTCCATTCCCCACTCAAAATCAAACATACGATAATGCACATAACATATATAACATGTCAAATCATTCACAGATAGCATACTCGACATTTAGACACGCAAATCACTACTTATGTCGTTTCAGCTTTTATACTCGAAACTGGGCTGTTTTCGGGGATTTTAATAAAATAGTTAACATGTTCCAAAAATTCCCAAATTTTTATAGAATGTCTTAAACGTTCCATATTTTATTGTGTAAAAATATCGGGGTCCGCTTCATCACCAATATTTTATAAAAATTCATATTCGGGACTGAACTCAGATTTATGTATTTCTGACCACAGTCCACGAAACAATTTATTAAAAATTCATCGTAAGTCCGATTTGCGAAATTCCAGTGGGGTAATTACAAATACTTCAGTTATCATCTACAGTAGAATTTTCATGGTCCGATTCATCACAAAACTCAGGTTATGACTGAAAGTACGACACCCATTTATTGCTGTCAAAATTCAGCTTAAGTAGCTGTTACAAATTAACACTTTAAAAATAGTAAACGGAGTCCAAAAATTACGATTCCGGTGCCATTAGAACCGTATTTCATAATAACATATTTTAGATTCAAAATATCGATTTTTCGTTGAGGTTAAGACCTGTTTACAGCCAACAGAAGTGGGCTGTAAAAGTTGGACAGATTCTGATTTCAAGTGTTTAACCTTCTAAATCGTGTTCGATCGATTCCGTTAACGAGTTTAGTGACCACAACAACATGACACATTAATATTAATCAGTAAAACATCAGATAATCAACCAATAATCATAATCACACAAGATCTACATGATTTACACACATATCTTTTCTTTATCCATCATTAAACACTTATGTTCAAGACTTTGAGTTTTGTTCTTTAGTATTCTTAACTTTCAACCATTATATCACCTATTAACCACCATAAACAAGATCAAGATGATGATTAGAGACACTTACAACTAGCTCAAGGCTAGGGAAGAAACAAGGCGTAAAAGTGGTGGTTAAAAGAAAACGAGAGCGGTCCTTCAACTTCCGAGTGCACCAAGCTTCGTTGTTCACCTTCTTACACCTATGGATGCCCTTGGAATGGATGATGAAGTTTGAATGATGGTGATGTTGGTTGTTCTTGGGGCTGCCGAGATCAAGAAGAGAAGGTAGAGAAAGTTTGTTGAGGTGAAGAAGATGATATGATGGTTATGAAGAACTAGAGGGTATTTAACAAGTCTTCCACCCATTCTTTAACCCTTGGTCCATATGCTCCTCTAGTACATGGCATATCCCTTAAATAAATAAAGAAAATCAAAGGTGGTTCCCTCTAGGGTGACCATCGAATGGGGGGGGGGGGGGGGGTGCTTGGTTGGGTTTCAACTAGTTTAGTTAGCTTATGTTTACAATCCAAGTATTCTAGTTAGGTATTAGTTACTAGATATTTATGTATGGTGTGTTATGATATTCGGGGACCATAACTAATTCGTAAAAATAAAGATAATGCCTCGGGTAATATTTTAGTGTTCCGGGTAATGTCCGGTTGTTCGGTTTGATACTGTTCCGTTAAACCGCTTAATTAATCCGTAAAGCGTCCTACTTATATATTTTGCAACGTTTTTACTTTCTAACACTTAGGAAAATATAACGGACTATTTAGTGACCTTTCTGTACACTATTAGTATATTAACAAATACGTGTAAGCATAACACAGATATCAGAAAGCAGTTAAGTGATTCCACACAGTCGTCAAGCACTTTAATTGTCATTAATAAATTGTACGGAATACATGGAATTTGAGGGTTGTCACATTCTCCCCCTGTTATGAGAATTTCGTCCCGAAATTTAGCGCGTGGTTACTGAGGAAGCTAGTTAAGTTGTGTTGTTTTCCAGATTTTCCTGGGGTGTCACATCGACTACATGTTCCGGGCCTGTGATTTGGCTGTCACCTACCTCCGCCCAGCAGAGAGGCGATCGACATTTACGACCGTACAATGCTTCAAAGGGTGCCGCTTGAATGCTGGTGTGGTAGCTGTTGTTGTAGGAGAATTCTACTAACGGTAGGTGCTTCTCCCAATTCTTGCCAAAATCGATCACACATGCCCTGAGCATGTCTTCGAGGGTTTGGATGGTGCGTTCAGACTGCCCACCCGTTTGCGGGTGATAAGCGGTGCTCATGTCTAAAAGTGAGCCAAAAGATTTGTGCATGGCTTGCCACAACTCAGAAGTAAAACGCGCGTCTCGATCGGAAATGATAGAGGTTGGTACTCCGTGCTTCGAAACCACTTCTTTTAGGTATACTTCTGCTAAGGTAGAGAACTTGTCTGTTTCTTTGATAGCCAAAAAGTGTGCAGACTTAGTTAAGTGATCCACTATTACCCAAATGGTGTCATTTCCGCGTTGAGACCTAGGCAGGCTAGTAACAAAATCCATGGAAATCTGCTCCCATTTCCATTGCGGGATTTCTGGCTGTTGGAGCAGGCCTGATGGTTTCTGATACTCGGCCTTGACTCTTGCACAAGTTAAACATTTTCTGACATAGGTTGCTATGTGGGCTTTCATGCCAGGCCACCAATAGGTAGCCCTCAAGTCGTGGTACATCTTATCTGAACCCGGATGTACCGAGTAACGGGACTTATGGGCTTCATCCATCACAAGGTCACGTAAATTTCCATAAAGCGGAACCCATATGCGTCCGGCTACGTAGTAAGCACCATCTTCTTTTTGTTCCATGCGTTGTCTCGATCCTCGTAGGGACTCAGCCTTGATGTTCTCGGCCTTCAATGCTTCAACCTGAGCATTCCGAATTTGATTAGGGAGGTTCGAGTGGATAGTGAGCTGTAAGGCACGAACACGCTTGGGTTTGGTCTCCTTTCTGCTGAGGGCATCGGCTACCACATTAGCCTTGCCTGGATGGTATTTAATTGCACACTCGTAGTCATTTAGGAGTTCGACCCATCGTCGTTGCCGCATATTCAACTCCTTTTGTCCCATTATGTGCTGGAGACTCTTGTGATCAGTGTAAATCGTGCACTTGGTGCCGTACAAATAGTGTCTCCAAAGCTTGAGCGCGAAGACCACAGCTCCAAATTCTAAGTCATGCGTCGTATAGTTCCGTTCGTGGACCTTGAGTTGTCGCGAGGCGTAAGCAATAACTTTCTCGCGTTGCATCAATACGCAGCCAAGTCCTTGAATAGAAGCGTCGCAATAAACGACGAAGTCGTCGGTGCCTTCGGGTAAGGAGAGGATAGGAGCACTACAAAGGTTCTTCTTTAGTTCCTGGAAGGCAGATTCCTGAGCATCACTCCATCTGTAAGCAACACCCTTCTGAGTGAGTGTCGTAAGTGGTTGAGCGATCTTAGAGAATCCCTTGATAAATCTTCGATAGTATCCCGCCAATCCCAAGAATTGGCGAACTTCGGTCGGAGTCTTAGGCACAGGCCAATTCTTAATGGACTCAATCTTAGCAGGGTCAACATGAATCCCTTCCTGATTGACGATGTGTCCAAGGAAATGGACTTCTCTAAGCCAGAAATCACATTTCGAGAATTTGGCGTACAGTTGCTCATTGCGAAGAAGTTCGAGAATAAGACGTAGGTGTTGTTCATGCTCCTCTTGGCTCTTCGAGTAGATTAGGATGTCGTCGATGAACACGATTACGAACTTATCGAGGTAGGGTTTGCATACTCGGTTCATGAGATCCATGAAGATTGCAGGTGCGTTGGTCATTCCGAAAGGCATAACCAGGAATTCGTAGTGACCATAGCGGGTTCTGAAAGCAGTCTTAGAGATGTCCTCATCGCGGACTCTTAGCTGGTGATAACCCGATCGCAGATCGATCTTGGAATAATAGCTCGACCCTTGCAGCTGGTCGAACAGGTCGTCGATACGGGGAAGTGGATAACGATTCTTGATGGTAACCTTGTTAAGTTCGCGGTAGTCAATGCACATTCGGAATGAGCCATCTTTCTTTTTGACGAAGAGCACTGGGGCTCCCCAGGGTGATGAACTAGGACGGATAAAACCTTTGTCCAAAAGTTCTTGTAGTTGAGTAGAAAGCTCCTTGAGCTCCGCGGGGGCTAATCGATAAGGTGCACGAGCTATAGGCGCTGCTCCGGGAGCTAGCTCGATTTGAAATTCGACCTGACGGTGAGGAGGGAGTCCAGGTAGTTCCTCCGGGAATACCTCAGGATAGTCGCGTACAACTGGAAAATCTTCAATCCTGTTTTCCACTTTCTGTGTGTCGGTAATGAGTGCTAAGATAGCGGTGTGCCCTTTTCGTAGATACTTCTGGGCCTTTAAGAATGAAATGATGCCCGTGACTTCTCCGCTCTTGTCGCCTTGAACTATAAGAGGTTTGCCGGGGGGACGGGGAATACGAATAGCTTTCTCTTGGCAGAGGATTTCAGCTCGATGTTTGGATAACCAATCCATACCAATGATGACGTCGAAGCTTCCAAGAATGATGGGGAAGAGATCGATACAGAAGGTCTGACCAAACAACTCTAATTTGCAGTTACGAATTATGTGTGAGGCCTCGAGGTTTCTACCATTAGCTATTTCAACGGTGTGCTTAGAGCTTAGCGGCGTAAGAGTGAGCTTAAGTTTCTTACTAATACGTAGGGATACATAACTAGCATCTGCTCCGGAATCAAATAGCATGGAAACATAACGATCATTAAGTAGGAACTTACCCGCTACAACGTTGGGGTCATTCCTTGCTTCCCCAGCTCCAATCACAAAAGCTTTTCCTCTAGCACCATTTCCAGTATTGTTGTTATTGTTCCCAGCACCCTGATTGTTGTTGTTTTGATTCAGTTCAGGGCAATCCTTTCGCATGTGCCCCGTTGCTCCACACTTGAAGCATCCACGGTTGTTTCCTTGTTGCTGCTGTTGCTGTGGTTGTTGCTGATTCTGCCTAGCTGGGAACTGGCTTCGACAGTCTTTGGCCTCGTGCCCCATCTTGTTGCATCGCTGACACTGACCTTTTCCACATGGCCCACTGTGATGTCGGTTACATTTGTTACACTTAGGGTGGTTTCCTCGATAGCCACCCTGTTGCTGAGGGCCCTTGTTGCTTTCAGTCTTCCTTTGTTGAACTGGGGCCTGAGTGGGGTTAGCATCCTTTCCCTGACTTCCATCCCACTTTCGCTTGTTATCGCCAGAAGTTCCAGCAGTAGCACCGATCCTCTTGGGCAGCTTGCCCTCTTCCACAGCCTGATTGGTGAGTTTGTGAGCAAGACGAACCACGGGCTGTATGGTGTTGAGGTTGGCCGAGGTCACATGGCTCCGGATTTCTGGGACCAAGCCTTTGATGTACAATTCGACCCTTCGATACATAGGTTGGGACATGTTTGGGCAAAGTGCAGCATAGTCGTTGGACTGCTTAGTGTAGGTCTCAATCTCTGATCCGACCATCTTGAGCGCATAGTACTCGTTCTCGAGTTTGTGGATGTCATCCCTGTGACAGTACTCCTCTTTGATCATGTCCTTGAAATCTTCCCATGCCGTAGCATTAGCAGTTTCCAGACCAAGCATCTGAATCTGTGCTTTCCACCATGAAAGCGCGTTCCCTTCAAGCGTACCAGTTGCGTACTTAACCCAGTTAGCAGGGGGACACTCGCAGATGGCAAAGACAGCTTCGGCCTTTTCAATCCAATGCAGAAGGCCTATGGCACCCTCAGTGCCGTTGAAAGGGAGAGGCTTGCCATCCATGAAGGTTTTGAAAGTACAAACACGTGGTTGCGCAGGCGCAGGCTGACCTGTTGTGAGAAATGGAGCGAATAGGTTTAGAGGTGAAAAGACGATGTGGGGGTAGGATCTAAACATCCTATAGCAACGGGTTTACCTCCAGGGTGTGCTGCGAAAGCTGCAGCCACCGTGTTGAGCAAGTTAGCGAATTGAGCCTGAGTCATGTTAACGCTTCCTCTTCCGCGTCCACTCATTGTCTTCATAACCAGAAAACACAGTATGGGTGTGATGTTGTAACGTAGCGAGAATGAGTTAGAAGGGAGACGTGTATCTATCTAATCAGGCACACTAGTATGTATAATAGAGCAGTCAACATAGGATAAATAAGCATGTAAGCACAAGTCCGAGCTATGAGGTCTAATATGCCGAGTCTTGCCCTTGGAGTGTAGTGTCGTCACGAGTCACGGGTTATAGTCTGGTTTTTCTCAAAAAAGACTTTTCCTTTTTAAAACCAAGTTCACTATAACCAATGGCTCTGATACCAATCTGTCACACCCCCAAATTCCACATGCGGAGTACTACCGCTTGGAGGCGTGACTGACCAGGATCCAGCCACTAATTATACTGAGTATTTGGATAATAATAAAGATGATCTCCAACCTTAATAGTTAGTAAGCATCATAGTTTAAAGTCCGAAAGTTAGGTTCAAATAACAGTTTAAGTAAATAGCGGAAGCATAGGCGAAACAGTTTAAACAAGGTTCATAGTTCAAGTTATTTAGAACCCAACACGCGGGTTTAGATGACCACTACACTTCCCCCAAGCAGCAGCTCCTCAGTCACTGGTTACCTGCAAAGCATGCAGTAAGGGGGGTCAACAATAATGCTGAGTGAGTTCACTAGTTGTCCAGTTTTAATTACCAAAAACTTGTTTCACCAGTTAATTTATCCGTTTATACATGCCATGGGGAGCTACCCCAAAAGTTAGCGACTAAACTGTTTTTCCAATACCGAACACTAGGTGACCGTTGCGTATCCGCAGAGTGCCCCGATGTCAATGTTCTATCATCATTGACGGATGCCTGAGTACATTAGTTCACGACCGATCCCATACCTTGGCACGGTGTGAGGTTGGTAAGACCTAAATAGCGCTATCAACTAATAACCCGTTCGCCTGGCCCCGGCGACTAATCGGTATTATGTAGTAGGGACTTTAAGTGATAGAGTTTCGTTTAGTGCCGTTTGTTGCAATCCGTATAAACAGTAATTAACTAAAAGGTTCCCAATAACAAGGGAAGAAAAGTAAGTTGTATCCCTCATAAGGGGATAGTGTTGTTTTTAGTTCCGTTTCCCAAACCACCGGGAATACATGCTTTAGGTTGTGAACTCACCTTGGGTTGCTCGGTAGATTAATTACCCGGTCGATCACGTTGGTCACCACGTCCTAGCATGGTTACCGAATATGGGTCAAGTTGGGGTACAAGTAAACACGTATAGCAAACACGTACAGACACACATAGCATGCATTCATACAAACACTTGGGTTATTGGGCCTGCCCTCACATTTCACAAACAAACAGTACAGTTACACATGCAGTCCAGTTAACAGATAGTCTAACAAGCTTTTGGCCCAATAACACTTAGGCAGCCCAGTCGAGACAAGGGCGGTTTCGACTCGAGAATACACGGTCTCGAGTCGCAACCAAGGGTTCCGACTCGCAACCTCGGTCTCGGTTCATCATGCTTTGGTCTCGAGTCGCAACCAAGGGTTCCGACTCGCAACCTCGGTCTCGGTTCATCATGCTTTGGTCTCGAGTGTGCTGCTTGCGAGTCGCAACCGGGAGATCTCGAAGAATCACGTTTTGGTCTCGAGTGTGCTGCTTGCGAGTCGCAACCGGGAGATCTCGAAGAATCACGTTTTGGTCTCGAGTCGCAACCAAGGGTTCCGACTCGCAACCACTGTTACGTGCACCTGAATCCTTCTAGAACCTGTCCTACGTACTAGCCAATAGCATTTTGATTTCATGTAATTTTGTACTAACCAATAGCATTGCACTAACATGTTTTATTGTCTAAATCATAACAAAATCAGATCAAAACAAGCATATTTGAATATTCATATCACCTTCAAACTTGTTCTTCATATGTTCATCATAATTATGAACTTTCAAGTCCTAAATCTAGCATACACAATCCGAAACAGCATGTTTACACAAGGTTATCCATCAACATTCATCCCTTTATCATGTTTATCAAACCAAAATCATGCAAGGAGACATTTAGACTATACATGTGTAACATTCATCAAATACTCATCACAAAACAAAGCCTTTACAAACCAAGTATCGTGACACCTAGAACATAAAGCACTAACCGGTTCAAGAGTGACACAAGGGTGTTCAAGTAGGTGACGGATTGAAGCCTTCGAGTGATGATTCCGAGCCAATCCAAGGGTGCTCTTGTTGCCGGTTGGATCCGAGAAGGAGAGGAGGAGAGGGTGATGTTAGAACCTTAGGGTTTTGGGGTTTTTAGAGAGAGAGAGGGAGAGTGTGTGAGATGAGAGAGTGTGAGAATGATGTTGCAAAAATGGTAAAAGTTGTGAGGGTTGGCCGGTTATATATCTCGAGTGGGTTAGGGGTCTCCGGGTGGGCTTCTAGGTTGCATGGCCCAACCGGCCCGAGTGTTTACTGTTCACTCGAGACCGAGGGTGGTCTCGAGTCGGGTCCTTTGGGGTCTCGGCCCACTCATATAACACACATACATATATATAATATACATACATTCATCACACTTAGCACAAGGATCACATAAAATCATCGAGATAACACGCACTAACATTTAATAACGTATATACACATAATGCTAATACAAGATATTTGCTCGGGAAAACCTAGAGTGTCACAATATGGTTGGTTGGTAGTTTCATAACAAAAACCCCGATGGACTATGCAGCATAATAGTAAATTAATTGATTATTAAAACTTTAAAAGATAAACTCCAAATTATATTTACATGTGACAAGGAGGCTAACAAAGTAGCACAAACCACTAGAAAACATGAAAAACAAACAATAATCTCTTAAAAATAGGTGACTCTAGCCAACCACCACCGTTACAACCAGCTCCGCCGTGAACCACCATACACACCACAACCACCGGCGGCACTAATCTTACTTTGTACATCCTCGAATTCCGAAAACCGGCACGGTACATGTATACCACCACAATGATCATGCCCATAAACCTTCTCAGCCTCCCTCAACAACTCACCAAAAAGTGGATGATTAAAATAAATCACCGGCACCAAAACCCTACGTAAATCATCCTCTTCTTCTCCAAAATAAACCGCCAAATGCCCTCGCGGCACCGGTTTTTCCCTATCCATGCTTTCTCGCCCAAGCCGAATATAATTTGAACCCGGTTTCAACAACAAGAGGTCTTTTATGGTTCTTTTTATACTCCTGCCGAACTTGCATAGCTTTGTCATGGCTTTGTCCGTACCATTTAAGGGTTTTTCATGAAATGCCCATTTGATCACTTTAACAAGCTTCATGCGAATTCGGAAACCGCGAATTTGTTGTTTCATGGCCATGAAAGTTGATAAGATTAAAAGGGTTTTCTGGGATTTCTGTGATCTGAAATGGGTAGTGATCAGAATCTCGAATTAACACGGAAAGTTGTGGGATATAGGGTGGTCGTGTTCAAGCTTTTAATGGAAAAAATGATGATTTGAGTGAGGTCAAAAGGTTTGTGATTGAGTCAGAAAGATGTGAATACACGTCAAGTGTTAAAGGTGGTATATATATAAAGGTGGTGAGGGGGTGGGGGTGTGGAGTGAAAGAACAAGATTCGTTTGTGTGTGATTTATGAGTATTTTTTTTTGTGTCAAAAGAATTTGATTATAATTGTGGTGTAGAAGGAAGAAGGTGGGATGTCGGCACACGGTTCAGGTGGCTCATGTGGCATGTAAATTTCAAATCAAAAGTGACCAAACGGATAAAGTAGTCACAAAAGTTTCTTTCTTTTGAATGGATAAACTAAGAGACAAAACAACATTATGGTCATAATTAGAGAAGGTAATGGTGGGGGGTTTTGATAAGACTCTTATGTAAATTGGTAAAATGACTAAAATCATATCTTAGACAAGTACATGTTAGTTATCAATTGCAGGGTTTTTGGGTGCCCCTCATGGGTATTGTGTTGATGCGAAGTTGATCCTGAAGCCGAGAGACTTATAATTGAAGCAACGAGACAAGAGGAAATGCGCTAGAAAAACGTCAGATTTAAAATAGGCATAACGTAGTCTATGTTTAAGGTTACATGACTTATATAGGTTATAAATAGACAGGTCTCGGATCATATTAAAAAAATCATTTGTTTTGTTTTTTATTTTAAAATACTTGATTTTTTGAATTTATGAATTCACAAGATTATTTATCTACATATTTTCGATCATTTTTTGAATTTATGTATTCACACGATTATTTATCTACATAATTTCGATCATATATTAGGCATAACGTAGTCTATGTTTAAGGTTGCATGACTTGTATAAGTGATAAATAGACAGGTCTCGGATCATATTAAAAAAATCATTTATTTTGTTTTTTATTTTAAAATACTTGATTTTTTTAATTTATGAATTCACACGATTATTTATCTACATAATTTCGATCATATATTAGACGTAACGTAGTCTATGTTTAAGGTTACATGACTTATATAAGTGATAAATAAACAGGTCTCGGATCATATTAAAAAATCATTTATTTTTTTATTTTTTTTAAATACTTGATTTTTTGAATTCATGAATTCACACGATTATTTATCTACATAATAATTTCCATCATTTTTTGAATTTATGAATTCACACGATTATTTATCTGCATAATTTCGATCATATGCGATACATTTTGAATTGAACCTCCTAAAAGTAGACTTTCCCAGAAAAAGAATATGATATTGATAATTTTAAGATCTCGAATAATATATCAAACTTATTTTCTTATTTTATTTCTTTCATTCCGTGTCATATATATTTAACATATGTGTTCCCTTGTGATTCTAATTCCCTGCAATTGATCATAAATTTATCCCAAAAACAGATCTAAAGTATCAAATATTTAACTATGCCTCTAATGATTATATATTTTGAATTTTATTAACAATTTCAAATACTATTTAGCATAGTTTTTAAAATTTAATACGTTAATATATTCGAATCTAACGTGTGGTTATGCGATTAAACTGGTGTCGGGTAATCGCCCAAGTATCACTATACGTTTAAGAAAATATGCATATTACGTAACATCACTATAATTGATGATAATGATTTAAAATGATTATAAAAATATGTAGAATAATTAGTAAATTTATTAGTACAAAAGCATGTCAAATGTACATATTAGTAGAAGACGACAAATGCTTACAATGTTTTGCATTGCTTCGAGCATGCATAGATCTTGATTTCAGGATTCAAGTGCCGCTTGTACCAACCAGTACATATTTTTTATTTTGATTGGTACGATATACTTTGTCGTACTAGTATTTAATGCATGACCGGTTTCTTAATTTAAATTAGAAACAATTGTAAATACCCTGATAGATCTCGAGACCAAACATCATAGAACACAACATGTTCTAATCCATTTGATTGAAATACATAAATGCGGATCTAAGACATAAGAAACAAGGTTTGTTATTTAATTATGGGTGTTAGCGATGATCTAGGGTTTATGTTAAGATGTTATTTAATCATTTTTTTCTAGGTTTAAGATATGATAAACAAATCCGTGTGCCACTAGCTTAGAATATATCACAACAACAATACGGCTTGTTGGGTTATGTAAGATCTGCTGATGGTGATAAAAACCAGAACCTAAAGAATCCATCTTCCTTGCCCTTACCTGATAGAATAAGATTAAAGTGTAGGAATCCGTTCGTGCAAAATAAATAAAATTCTTTTATTAACTTGAATTACAGAAACAAAACAGAATGAAATAAAATTACAGTACAAATTACAACTGAAAATAGAAAAACACGAACAGAAAAACTGTTCTTGGCTGAGGATCGTGTTAGACACGGGTCCCTTAAAACAAATTTCGTGTCTCCCAGGAGATCACGTTTGTTTCCAGGATATAACAGCCGCAAGCAGTTGCACTGCCGGTCTTGACTCCAACCCGAAGGTGTACCTAGCTGCTTGAAGAAGATGTAGAATTCAGAGGGAGAGATAGAATTTGCTGAGTTAATCGGTGTATCAAATCTGGTGAAAGGAGCCTCCTATTTATACACCAGGTTGAACTCGAAACTGAAAAATAAATTAAATTGGAGAATTAAACTGCATTAGACGTCTTTAATGCACTTTAATTCGTCACTTAATTCTCAGTAAAACGCATTAACTTTGTCAGTTTCGAATACTGAAACGTAACTGCACAGCATTAACTGCTGCTGGAAGCTTCTGCGCGCACGCGCGCAGGTCTGCACCTTCATGCGCGGTGCGTCCAGTTGGCTCACTGCCATGCGCGCGTGCGCATCAGTCCCATGCACACCTGCGTGCGTGCGCCACGTCACCTGGTAGCCTCTACGAGCACGCCACACAGTCGCGCCGTTTTGGCTCCCTTAGGTGCGCCGCGCACGACACCTCAGTGCCCATGCACCATGCGCAACCGCGCGCCCTCATGCCATGTGTACTCGCGCGTGCATGCGCATAACTGCCACGTCATGCGTCACATCACCTACCACTACCACTTGGTCCTTGCAACCCTTGTGCTCCACCACGCGCACGCGGTCAAAAATACAAAGGCGGCTCTCAAGCGGCGATGCGAAGTGCAAAGTGCGCCATCAAAGCGCCACATTGCGCCTCATCGCCCACGCCACGCGCGCGCGCGCGAGGTAGGGTGCTCCGCACCCTTCGCGAGTACACTAGTGAGTGCTTCCATGAAACAATAAGGATGGAGAGTTCCCACTTAAATACCCCTTTAAGTTCCATCTCTCATCCGATGTGGGACAAAGTGCCACTTTCCCACTTTTTCAGCATTCAAGTTTCAAACACCAAACTTTGAGCATCGATATCTCATTCATCTTAGCTCCGTTTTGGACATGGTTTAGTTCGTTGCGAAGCTCTTCCAACATAAAACACAAACCCACAACTAAATATATAAAACTCGCTCATTTTATTATATTTATTTCTAGTCCAAAATAGGAAAAAATCATTTTCCTATATTTGTGAAAAATGCTATTTTCACAAAATTTCCAACAATCCCCCACATGAATAGAAATCGATCTATCAAGTTTCAACGATACACGTTCAACAGTTGAGTATTGCAAGATAGGTAGGTGTAACCTTTGAACCTTCTTTTGTGAAGCATACTTAGCCTCCTAGGGTCTTGTAGACGCGGGGTCTTTGAACAATCCCCCATTTATGTAGGCGACAATATACATTCACACAATACTCTCCTTAGTCGAGTTAAGACCTCATGGTTGTGTCCGTTCATGGTCATGGAACACGTTCCTGGTTCTGCGAGAGCTCTAGGATTTGCGCCTCCCCACAAATCCATTCGAAGCGACCCCACTTCTCTCTAACATAGGTGATTCCTCTGAATCATTAAAAGCATCATGGTTAATTTGGATTTCCTCAAAATCCTTAACCTCAACATGCTTAACCTTTCCTTCATGTCACTGATTGGAATGGACTAGGAAGTATACAACTCCCTTTATTGATTTTTGGGGCACCCCCCACAGTGACTCCCTTTAGGTTTATGATTAAGTTTTCCTATTGAACCAAGATCTTGGGATCTCCAGTCAACTAGGTTAGGTTTCCCTCATATTCCCTTCATCAATGGGCTTTAGTCCCATTCCTCTTGACAACCTATACACCTTATCTGTGCTTAAGCCTTTTGTTAACGGGTCCGCAATGTTCTCATTTGACCTCACA
Source organism: Helianthus tuberosus (assembly GCA_030545235.1). Taxonomy (NCBI): domain Eukaryota; kingdom Viridiplantae; phylum Streptophyta; class Magnoliopsida; order Asterales; family Asteraceae; genus Helianthus; species Helianthus tuberosus. The sequence continues at coordinate 7,414,122 of CM060390.1, forward strand.
TAGTCAACTGAGATCACACCCGTTGAGATAAGTTGTCGTACCGTGTTGTGTCTACGTCGAATGTGCCTTGATCTGCCATTGTACATCATGTTTTGTGCTCTAGCAAGAGCAGACTGATTGTCACAATGTATGCAGATCGCCGTCAACGGCTTTGGCCATCTCGGAATATCTTCCACAAATTGACGTAGCCACTCCGCCTCTTCCCCGCTTTTATCTAAAGCGACGAATTCGGATTCCATAGTGGATCTAGCTATAACCGTTTGCTTGGAAGACTTCCAAGCTATAGCTGCGCCAGCAAGTGTAAACACGTAACCACTTGTGGATCTGTGATCCTTTATATCCGATATCCAATCTGCGTCAGTGTATCCTTCGATCACTGTTGGATCACGGGTATAATGTAATCCATAGTCTCTCGTGTATCTTATGTATATGAGCACCCTCGTGATAGCTTTCCAATGATCCTCGCTCGGATTACTGGTGTATCTACTTAGCCTGCTCACTGCATATGCTAAGTCGGGTCTAGTACATGTCATTAGATACATGAGACTACCAATGATCCTTGAGTACTCTAACTGAGAAACACTCTCGCCTCTATTCTTCCTTAGTCGTTGGGTATTATCAATTGGAGTTCGAGCTATACTCTTATCATCCGAATTGAATTTCCCAAGGATCTTATCCACGTAGTGAGATTGACTCAACACAAGACCATTTTGGGTTCTAGTGATTTTTACTCCAAGAATTACATCCGCGAGACCCATGTCTTTCATGTCAAACCTCGCTTTCAACATGTCTTTTGTTCAGTTGATCATGTTATCATCACCCCCAATGATAAGCATATCATCCACATAAAGACATAAAATTACATAACCCCTTGGTGTGTCTTTAAAATAAACACACTTGTCACACTCATTTATTTTGAAACCATTGTCAATCATGACATGATCAAACTTTTGGTGCCATTGTTTTGGAGCTTCTTCAAGCCATACAAAGACTTGACTAATTTACATACTTTGCCCTCGTTTCCTGGGGCGGAAAAACCCTCGGGTTGTTCCATGTAAATTTCTTCTTCTAAATCACCATTTAGAAATGCGGTCTTTACATCCATTTGGTGAACTTCCAAATTTCTTAGAGCCGCAATTGCAAGAACCAATCGTATAGAGGTTATTCGCGTTACAGGCGAGTAAGTATCAAAGTAATCTAGATCCTCCTTTTGTCTAAATCCTTTGATCACTAACCTTGTATTTATCAATACTTCCATCAGCTTTCATCTTCCTTTTGAATATCCAACGATATCCAAGTGGTTTACAACCAGGTGGAAGATCTACTAACTCCCAAGTATGATTTTGCAATATAGAATCAATTTCATTCTTAATTGCTTCTTGCCATTGAGGTCCTTCTGCGGAGGTAACCGCCTCACGGTAGGTATTGGGCTCACCCTCAAGTCCTCAACCATGTAGCTCAAGAAATCAGGACCAAAGGATTTTTCAACCCTTTGTCGTTTACTTCGTCTAAGCTCACCCTCCTCGACCTCAGGTGGTTCATGTCTTTCATCTAACCTCGTAGATGAACTTGGTCCTGCTTCATCTAACCATGTAGATGAACTTGGACCTGCTTCATCAACCGCTCTTGATGAAGGAGCATGTGTTTGTCCTAACATAGGAAACACATTCTCAAAATATGAGACGGTGTTAGAATTTGCCTCTATGATAGTGTGTTTGTGTACATCGGGATTCTTGGACTGATGTACAAGAAAACGATGTGCACTACTTTGATGTGCATATCCTATGAAAATGCAATCAACCATTTTGGGTCCTATCCTAAGAGCCTTAGGAGGTGGCACAATCACCTTACCTAAGCACCCCCACACTTTAAAATATTTGTACGAAGGCTTCCTTTTTCTCCATAACTCATATGGAGTTTCTGATGTCTGTCGTTATGGACATGCAAAAACCAACTAAACTATGTAGATAGGATAAGTCGGGTATCGAACCAGAGGAGGATTGTGGAAAGTGTGTAATGCTTAGTTTTAATTAACTACTAAAAAAAAAAAACTCAGTTGTGGATTGATTGGTTATGAAAAATAGCTAAATTAACGAACTAAAATTGAGGTTTAAATCAATAGGAAGAACAATGGTTCCTCTAGATTTCAGGTTTTATAGCTAGATTCAATTATGTGTTTAATCGAAACACTCACATAGACATAAGTATTTAACCTAATTCATCAATTGTGATAACCAACGACTAAGTACTCCGGTCAATACATAACGGGAGGTTATCGAATGATTATCAATTACAATTACAAACCCTAACCCCATGTCAAATATATCCCAATTACTAGAACTCTCGGGAACTGAATGCTTAGAAATTAAGGTTTAAATAAATGCAATTGTCTACAATCAATAAATCAAATCAAGGTGAAAAGCATCGAATGCTTAGATCACCGAGTTATACGATTGTCACAAACACATAAAATTATCCAACTTACAAAACCCTCCATCCGGAGGAAACCATAAAAGGACTAGCCGCTCATCTTGGTGAATGATCTTCGTAGGCTTGAACCGCGGTTGAAACCCTCTTGCCGTCTACTGTCGAAGCCAATGATGATATTATTTTTCTCTTCAATCAATCTTCACGTGTATGAATATGGCTTCCAAATCGTGGGCCCCTTTCACAAGTCCAAAACTGCCATCCAACGTTGTAAATGTCATGAAGTTATTAAATTAATTCTCTCAACATGGCGGCCCAATCAATGTTCCAACATGTGCGGCCCATCAAGTCCAAGGTCTGCCAATATCCTTAGTTCGGCCCATGTGCCAATATATCTTCCAAGAAATAAAAATGGTGCTCTGCACGTGTCTTGTAGATGTGCCGCCCCAAATCCACGTGGTATTAGCTCTCCTTTGGCTGCCAACTCTTTATTATTTTCCCAATGTCAAATATGGATGCAATATGTCGGCCCACTATGTCTCGAATCCACATGATGATTATGATGTTGATATCTCCTTTTGCCACCAAAAACTCACGTTAGTCTCCTCTGATGTTTGTGATGATGATGTTTTTGGATCTGAAGTCAAAATTCATCATGATGTTTTGTGACTTGTCCACCTCATCCCCCTCTTTGTTTACTGTATGCGTGATACCCTCATATGTTAACCGCCACCTCTCTTTTATTTTTATTCTGGAGTCCACCTGATTTGTATAATTCAACCGTAAGCTACGATATTTAGAATATCAGCTACGGTACCAAACTTCTGTGAACAGCTTCTTATTCACTTCATATCAACCGTAACTTACGGTTAACACCCGTAGGCTACGTTACTTGTTGTGACTCCACTAAAGGCTTGATTTCAACTTTCACATAATTACCCACGAGCCCCCTAGACTTTATTCCTTTGTGTTTCATGCATATTATCCCTATCTCTTCGACCCAAACGACTCCCGATTAATGTATTTCACTTGATTCCCATCCGCGATCTTCCGCTTCATCTTTAAACATCCTAAATTCACCATATTACACATCTTACCTGCAAAGCACACAAACACTCGCAATAAACATATTCCAAACATATAATTACCTAAAACGGATCAAATCACGTAAGATAAGCACTTTAGCACGCGTGTTTCACACTCTCCATCACATCCCCACACTTAACATTGATTGTCCTCAAGCAACAATTACAAACATTACTCACCTTATTAACAAATCACCATTAAATCCCTTACCGAATCAACAGTTTAAGGTCCCAAGTCATACCCGTCCCATAGACTGACACAATCGAGATTAACAATCTGACAGATAAGTGATACGCATTAAAAACAACTTAAGACTTGCCTAACTAAAACTAACATGCTTATGATACTACACACATGCCACACGCCCCTCACAATAATCACTCCTCTCGGTTTAATCAAGACTAGCGTGTAATGTGCTAGTATATTTTTCACTCAAAACCAAATACGCTACTTTGCAATCATAAGCTTGTATGTCAATCACACCTCCACTGTATCAAATAACGTAGCACATATCAAAAGGACTTTGGGTTTTGGGTTAAGGGTAAAGGTAAGGAAATATATATATATATATATATATATATATATATATATATATATATATATATATATATATATATATATATATATATATACTACTTTAATAAACATATGTGAAGGACAAGATGGTAATTGAACAAGGTGTTGAAAAAACACTTGTTGCACAATGTACAACTGTTAAGGCACAAGAAAACACAAAACCATTTACCCTTTACAAGGTTCTACATCTGCCGTCCAATTTTTTAACTTTCTCACACGGATCAAGATCTGGACCGTCCATTTGACTTCACATGGATCACCAATTGCTTTCTCTCTCAATGCTCACACATCTCACAAAACAACATCAGATCTTCTCTCTCTCTTCTCTCTCTCTTCTCGGCGATCTAGGGTTTCATGAGATCTATCACCAGATCCGTTTGAATCTATCACCAGATCCGTTTGATGAGCAGATCTAGGGTTTCATGAGATGTATCACAAGCTTTATCTGGCAAGGGATCCACAGATTTGAACAAGGGATCCGTTTGATGTTCTGATAAGTTGCAATGAGTGTTATATATCTTACCATGTTCTTTTGTGATTCTTACTTTTCAGGTGAAGCGGTTAGTGGACATATTTAGAGCTAAAATTGTTGATATCTAAGAGAAAGCTACAACCATTGAGGTGATAGGAAGAGCTTGACGGATGTTCGAAGGACGAAATCTGAGGTTTACGAAGGATTTTCGCATGTGTTTTGTGATGAATCGACTCAGGTTAGGTTCTAAATGTTGATTTATCTTTAATCTTGATGTAGATTTGTTAGTAGATGCGGTTATTTCAAATTAGGTTGAAAGTTTTGTGATATTTGAATTTGTATTTTTGGTGATGATAGTTAGGTTAATTTCAGATATGACATAGTGAAAGGATAAATTGTTTTTGTAGTTTTTATTTTACTTTGTTCTGTTATATTTTGATCTTTTCCTTCATTTTTGGGACTGATAAGTGTCATGGTTTTGTGATAATTATGATATTTAGGTCATTTAGATATGGAATAGTGAAAAGATAGATTGTTATGTATTTTTTATTTTAGTTTGTTCTGTGGGATGCTCTTATGTCTTTTTCTTGTATGATGCAGCAAGTACATATCAATTGGTGATGGAGGACACGTCTATTGACGACATACACTAAAATTGGGATTAAGATTGTGGAAAAGGAAGTTGAGGTTTTGTTTGAGCTAATCATAAAGCAACTGCTCAAAGTGGCTAGGATTGAGGCTGATGGAGAAGCAAAAACTCAAGCAAATTTGAGGTTCTTTTTATTAAAGTCAAACAAACTACTTTCTTGTGTTGAAAGTTATATTCTGAACAAAATCTTTGATGTTTTTGTACAGGTGTGTCATGTACAGGGCTTTGTCGACATTCCTAATGTTCTAAAGCTGACCATGGGTACAAAACGGGTTGACAAGCTCGGTGTGTTTATCGGGTGAATGGGTCAACATTGATTTTTATGTAAGTTTTAACCAAAACGTCAAATTCAAATATATGGGGAGGCACTGTGGTCTGTGGGTTTCATTCTAACTAAATGCATGAGTATCTGGAAAACCTTAAACAGTGGCAAAGAATGTAATTAGAAGGGTTTTCAGTTTTATTTTTATCTTTTTTATTGACAAGCATATGTAAATTTTCATTGATTTTGATATGCAGGTTGTTCCTGGATTTGGGCAAGCCGTTTTGCGATCTAATGTTGAATCGCCCTTTCTGAGTACAAAGCGTTGTTTGTTATAATATATAGGTAATCTTAGAAAGTACCTTGTAATGCTAATTAAGTGGTGTTTGTTTCAGACCATACCCTTTTAGCGATCTAATGTTTTACCTTCTTTATTTAGTTGTTTATTTGTTTTTAATGACTTTGTCATATTGGTTTCTTTAGTTATTTATTTGTTCTTTTTTTTGACAGGTAGTTCGACATGTAGGGACTGATTATTATTAGTCATCGTGGTCTAATAGGCCGATTCGAGGCAAACGGCTCACTTATACAAACTACTTTCTTGTGTTGAAAGTTATATTCTGAACAAAATCTTTGATGTTTTTGTACAGGTGTGTCATGTACAGGGCTTTGTCGACATTCCTAATGTTCTAAAGCTGACCATGGGTACAAAACGGGTTGACAAGCTCGGTGTGTTTATCGGGTGAATGGGTCAACATTGATTTTTATGTAAGTTTTAACCAAAACGTCAAATTCAAATATATGGGGAGGCACTGTGGTCTGTGGGTTTCATTCTAACTAAATGCATGAGTATCTGGAAAACCTTAAACAGTGGCAAAGAATGTAATTAGAAGGGTTTTCAGTTTTATTTTTATCTTTTTTATTGACAAGCATATGTAAATTTTCATTGATTTTGATATGCAGGTTGTTCCTGGATTTGGGCAAGCCGTTTTGCGATCTAATGTTGAATCGCCCTTTCTGAGTACAAAGCGTTGTTTGTTATAATATATAGGTAATCTTAGAAAGTACCTTGTAATGCTAATTAAGTGGTGTTTGTTTCAGACCATACCCTTTTAGCGATCTAATGTTTTACCTTCTTTATTTAGTTGTTTATTTGTTTTTAATGACTTTGTCATATTGGTTTCTTTAGTTATTTATTTGTTCTTTTTTTTACAGGTAGTTCGACATGTAGGGACTGATTATTATTAGTCATCGTGGTCTAATAGGCCGATTCGAGGCAAACGGCTCACTTATACAAACTACTTTCTTGTGTTGAAAGTTATATTCTGAACAAAATCTTTGATGTTTTTGTACAGGTGTGTCATGTACAGGGCTTTGTCGACATTCCTAATGTTCTAAAGCTGACCATGGGTACAAAACGGGTTGACAAGCTCGGTGTGTTTATTGGGTGAATGGGTCAACATTGATTTTTATGTAAGTTTTAACCAAAACGTCAAATTCAAATATATGGGGAGGCACTGTGGTCTGTGGGTTTCATTCTAACTAAATGCATGAGTATCTGGAAAACCTTAAACAGTGGCAAAGAATGTAATTAGAAGGGTTTTCAGTTTTATTTTAATCTTTTTTATTGACAAGCATATGTAAATTTTCATTGATTTTTATATGCAGTTTGTTCCTGGATTTGGGCAAGCCGTTTTGCGATCTAATGTTGAATCGCCCTTTCTGAGTACAAAGCGTTGTTTGTTATAATATATAGGTAATCTTAGAAAGCAGGGAAGTACAATCTACAGGAAAAAGCAACACTTTACTTTTGTGTGAAAGACAGCTTGCTTGCTGCAGTCTCTATAATATATCAACACTCTTCCATACACTGTTTGAAAGACAGCACTGTTTGAAAGACAGCATGCTTGAAAGACAGCATGCTTGCTTCAGTCTCTATAAATAATTCAGAGATATCAACACTCTACTCACACTTTACAAACTCTCAACTACACTCAACTGAAATTGTAAGTTTATCTCAGTTGAATAATCCTACTTTCAAAACATCAACTTAACAACTTCTATTTACTTCGATTTCAGAATATATCAACTCTTTGCATCTGGATCTTGCGTTGTTTCTCGGCTCTCACATCAAGGTTTTAAAATTTTTTTCGGCTTTTCACATCTCCCTCTTGCATTGTTGTAAGTTCTTTCAAATATGACATAGTGAAAGGATAAATTGTTTTTGTAGTTTTGATTTTACTTTGTTCTGTTATATTTTGATCTTTTCCTTCATTTTTGGGACTGATAAGTGTCATGGTTTTGTGATAATTATGATATTTAGGTCATTTTTGGGGATGATAAGTGTTGTAGTTCAATGAAAATTATGATAGTTAGGTCAATTTTAGATATGGAATAGTGAAAAGATAGATTGTTATGTACTTTTTATTTTAGTTTGTTCTGTGGGATGTTTTGATATATTTTTTCATTTTTCGGGATGATAAGTGTTGTGGTTATATGATAGTTATGATAGGTAGGTCAATTTTAGACATGGAATAGTGAAAAGGATAAATTGATTTTGCAGTTTTGATTTTAGTTTGTTTTGTGATATTTTGGATATTTCATCATTATTGGGACTCATAAGTGTCATGGTTATATGATAATTATGATATTTAGGTTAGTTTTGGATATGTAATAGTGAGAAGATAAGATGTTCTTACTGGTCAGTGTCATGGTTATATGATAATTATGATAATTACTTTTGTATGATAGATTATATTTATGTGAGGTGTAACATTTGACCTTAATTAAACACTCACAAAGCTGATTGTTATAGTAATTATGTGTATGTGTTCATGTATTACAGGAATTTTTTTTAAAACAATACTGTATTCAAAACAAAATATTATTAGGTATTGCAAACTATACTGGGTTTTTAGATCCAGATTTGCATTTAAAAAAAATAAAAACCGTTACACAGTTGCAATAATATTTAGGGTGTGGCTAAATGCACCTTCATTTGTACTGTTTATACCTCCCTTTCTAAAAATATTATTTTTATAATTTTTTTAAATTCCACCCTTGTATTTTCTGTTTTTTGAAAATAAGATCAAACAAAACTCCAACTTATTATTATTCAAAGGAATTGCTACTCCCAAAACTCCGACTAATATTCAAACTTTTCCGTTCAAGTTTTCCGACTAATATCCCTATTATTCCTTAATATTCAAAAATAGAAAATATAAGATTGGAACACCTAAAAATAGTTGAGTAAATTTAAAAGAACAAAAAGATTTTAAATGACTTTATTAAAACAACTGAAGAAATTTGTGACCATTGTTACTCGAGTTTTTTCTTACTATCTAATATTACAAAACCATTCACCAATGACCAAACTGATGGGAGGTTTTTATTATCTAATTTCACCAAACAACCTCTAGGTTATTAAAAAAATATTGGTTTAACCCTTTAATGTTTGCTGATGATGATGTGGATTTCTTATTTTATATGTTTTCTTTTAACGTTTAAAACACGTGGTAAAAATAAAACGCCGTTTTGATTATATACATGAGATGAAACTTGCATAGAATATTTCAATAAAGAGAAAAAAATAGGGATATTTCGTAATACAAATTAACCATGACCAGATTTGATACAAACTGAATGTGTGTTTATCGAAAATTCTATACAAACTGAATTCGTATTTGTTTAACCTTTTGTAATTGATATTATCCCATGATTATATCTCCTATTGATATTATCCCATGATTATATCTCCTATTGAAAATCTACATTTTCAGTCACACGTTTTCGCATGAGATATGATCATATGTCATCTTCACAATTTTCAAAGATTACAATTTTATATGATCGGATAACAACTTTACACCTCATAATTTATAAAGGAAAAAACATCACATCAAATAAAGAGAAAACATTTACTAAAATTAATATATTATATTAATGTTACATGAGTTTTTTTAAAGTTAATTAAGGATTAATAACACGCAAGATATGGTTTATTTTTTTTAAAGTTATATTACTATTACAAGATATGGTTTATTTTTTTAAAGCTTTCTGCACTCTACATGCCTAGAAATTTCAGAAAATGGTTTTGGACAAGTTGTATTATCCCTATAGGTGTCGTCCCTATAGGGGGTTTTTCTTATAGTACAAAGCGATAGAATACTTAGTGGTACAACATAATCTTCCGTTAACAACATTAGTTTCTAACCATATAAGTCTAAAAAGTAAGTAGTCAAATAAATTGGATACTCTAAATTCAAGTATTATCTATTTGTCTTTTTGTATTTTTCAGTTTACAAATCACTCCAAACACATATCAATTGAGAGGTATGGGCGGTGGTTATCCAATTCCCGTTGAATCACTAGGATCAACAAACCATGGACGATCATCCGATCGCCATTTAAACCTTCCTGATTCAAACCCTCTAACTTCAAACCCACCTCCGGTGTCAACCCCACCTCCGGTTTTAACCCCACCTTCGGTTTCAACCCCACCTCCATTGGCAAACCCTAAATATGATGATCCATTTGGTTGGACGGATGAAGAGTTGAATTGGGCGTATGACTATACCTTCGCTCAACTACAATTTGGTGGACTACAAATTGAGGGGTGCCATCGTCCGGTGCCAAACACTCCTATACTTCCTATGCATCCTCCACCTTCAAACCCCCCTTATGTGGAAAACTACAGTCAAACACAAGAACTACCGACCTGGGCTGAAGGGTACGAAACTGACCCTGGGGCGGTTTACGAACCACCATTGGATGAAAAAATGGTTTGGGAACCTTAGAACAACTTTTATGATGAATGTAGTTTTTTTTTTTCTCGAATTAGTTTGAATCTTAATTATGTAACTTTTAATTATGTATTAGTTTAAATTTAAATTTGTTGCTGTTTAATTTTAATCATGTTTTAGTTTAAATTTTATTTCTGGAGTTTTTATTTTTTTAGTTAACTAATATTGAACACTTAATAGGATATGTCTGATCATTTTTCCGTTGAAGAATTTTCATCATTGACAAATGATAGAGCATGGTATAATATAATCTTTGTTAAGGTGGAGTTTATTTGGCATGACGTCGATGGAAAGAGATTAGTGGTTATATTTCTTGATCAACACGTAAGAACATTATTTTAATTTACTTTGTGTTATACGAGTAAGCGTTTTTCCACCACTAAATTTCTTTTCATTTTAGAGACAAAAAATTGTTGCGTTCGTCCCACAAAATTTGATACACAAATATAATGACGCGTCATTGATGGGTGGTTTTTTTTCGTTGAATCATTTCCAAATTGAGAATCTCAACTATCTTGAGTGCCCAAAGTACCAGAATTACGTGTTAGTTTGGTCCGAGAAGAAAATTTTCATCAACGAATATACAAAGCTTTCTTCACTTATGCTTACGATTCCAAGGGGTGCTTCTTTATATCCATTGGTCCCTTCCATTATAGAATTGAAGCATGACAGGAGACCTCAAATGGATATTGTTGGTACATATTAATTCTCTATCTATAATTTTTATTAAATATATAAAACTTTATATATGGTCTATACGATTTGACTGATTTGGTTTTAGATGTGGTTGGGAGAATAATAGAAGGCAAACGTGATCGATGTTGTTTTGAACTTTCTCTTCAAGATAAGACGTACGTTATTATTTATTATTAACATATTACAAACATAATATTTACGTTATATGTAAGAAAATATTATTATTAGAAGAACTTTAACCCAAAATCGTAATATACAGTGGTCACACAATACAATTGTTTTTGTCTGCCCTGAAGCCTTCCGATGTTATACGTTCCATTCGAGCCGTGCAACAAAGGTCTATCATATATGTATCACGTCTCAAGTTGGTTCATCTACCAGATAGTATGTTATGCTTTACACATGAACATTCTAATAATTAGTTAGATCTAATGGCTCATGTAGTTTAATAAAAGTTATATTTTATTTGTTATTTCAGTTAATATTTTGAAGTCTACGGAGTTGAGTACGATTACGTACGAACCGGATATGGTCGAGGCACGGGATATGTAAATTATGGATCGTTATCCAATTTGTGTTTAAGTTAGAAACATTTGGTGTTGTTATTTGTTTAGTTGTTGAATATTAAAGTCTCTCTTGGTGTTTCGTGTTTTGCTTTTTGTTTCCCTCATATTGATGTAATTGTAGAAGTATGCTTTTTGTTTCACCAAGGTATAATCTTCTTAGATTGGATAACTAAATAATCATTATCTGTATTAAACGAAGGTATAACCATGGCTGACCTTCCTACTCATACAATCGTGTTTGAGATATTAACGAGGCTGCCAGCAAAGGATGTAGGTCGTTCTAAGAGTGTATGTAAGCAATGGTATGCGTTATTGTCAACACAAGATTTCGTAAGGATACATTGTTCTCGCTCAGTAGTTTCATCTAACCAGAGAGTTCTACTAATTGACGACCTAACGTGCTATGTTCGTCCGATCATCTCTAATAACAATGACTATGGTCCAAGCTCAATAGTTACATTTCCATTCCATCACCAAAATAATGATGTCTCAATACTTTCACATTTGAACGGATTGTTGTGTGTTTGCTTGAATCATACATACGAGCTGCTTCTTTGGAATCCAACAACTACTGCTTTCAAGCGTTTGTCAACCCCTGATTCTCATGGATTCTATATAAATAACCTTGATGCCATTGGTTTGTACGTTGACGCTGACGATGATTACAAGGTCTTGCATATAAAGCGTAGGAGTGGTGTACTTGGTGTCTATGTTTATTCTAGGGAAGTAGACTCTTGGAGAAATATTCCTTTCATAACAAGACAAGAGTACCTAAGCCCTCATTTCAATTGGTTGTGTGTGCTGAAATTCCTAACAAACTAACACATCCCAGATTGCATGAGATGGTTGTCAAGCACATGATTCACGGTCCTTGCGGCAATTTACGATCAAGCAGTCCTTGTATGCAGGGTGATCCTAAAATTTGTCGTTTTCACTATCCTAGACAATTTAACGAACAGATGACACAAGGAGAAGATTCGTATCCGTTGTATCGAAGGAGAGACACCGGGATAGAAGTGGACCTACGAGGACAAACACTTGATAATAGATGGGTGGTCCCATATAACCCAAGGCTTTTGATGATGTTTAACTGCCACATGAATGTTGAAGTTTGCTCAAGTATAAAATCTGTGAAATATCTTTTCAAATATGTTTATAAAGGACATGACAAACAGGTTATTCAAGTCGATCAAAGTGAGCCAGGGGTTGTTATTAATGAGATAAAAAGATTTCAAGATGCACGCTACATATCGCCCCCAGAGGCTATGTGGCGCATTTTTTCCTTCTCTCTTTCTCAAATCTTTCCTGCTGTTCTAGCCTTACAACTTCATCTCCCAAATAATCAGATGGTTAGATTTAGAGATGATGACTTGATGCCTAATATTGTTGATAAGGAAAGGGATAAGAGAACCATGCTAACAACATTTTTTGATCAGAATAGAAACGATGAAACAGCAAGGGTACATTTGTATAAAGATTTTCCAAAACACTTTACTTGGAATGGAAGCACACGCCGTTGGAGTCGTCGTTTCGGTAAAAAACAAAGAGGTCGTATCGTTTCCGCTAATCCAGCCGAAGGAGAAAGGTACTACTTACGCCTACTTTTGTCAAATGTCAGAGGGCCTACTTCTTTTGAACATCTTTGCACAGTTAATGGTCAACGGTGTGTGACATTTCGGAAAGCAGCTCTTGAGTTAGGCTTAATAGAGGACGATGAATATCTATCACAATGTCTCGAAGAAGCCTCTACGTTTCAGTTTCCCAATGCTCTTAGAAGGTTATTTGCGACCATAATGATTTTTTGCCAACCTGGAGATATTCGAAAGTTATGGAATGACCACTTTGATTCACTGTCTGAAGATCATCGGTTACACTGTCAAAGTATAGAACGAGTTCAAAATATGGTTCTTACCGAAATAAGTGTCTTGGTACAATCCATGGGTAAAAATTTCAATGAATTCGACCTTCCTAAGATAACAGACGATGTTAACTTACAGGATGCAGGTTATCGTGAGTTACAAGAAGAGTATGGGATTGTTTTGGAACCTGAACACTTGAGTGCCAAATATTCACTTAATCCGGACCAAAAAAACGTGTTTGATGAGATCATGATTCATGTTGATAATGATCTTCCAGGCGTGTTCTTTATTGATGGTCCAGGTGGAACTGGAAAAACATTTTTGTACATTGCCTTGCTTGCTGAAATTCGGTCACGTGGTCTTATTGCTCTCGCAACAGCTTCATCAGGTGCAGCGGCTAATAATATGCCAGGAGGTAGAACGGCTCACTCGAGATTCAAGATTCCTCTTAATCTTGAAAATAATTCAATGTGCAATATCAAAAAAACAGAGTGGGGCCGCTAAACTGATTCGGTCTGCCAAAATAATCATATGGGATGAAGCGTCGATGGCTAAACGACAAGCGATAGAGGCAGTCGATCGTACATTCCAAGACATTATAGGTGTTAGCCTCCCATTTGGTGGAAAGATAATGGTTATGGGAGGTGACTTCAGACAGGTGTTGCCGGTTATTAAACGTGGCACTCGAGCACAGATTGTAGACTCCAGCGTACGAATGTCACCTCTTTGGTCTTTGACGAAGAAGATGCGGTTGACCATAAATATGAGAGCGCTGAAAGATCCATGGTTTTCTAAATTTCTTTTAAGAGTCGGCGATGGAACTGAAGAACCAATCGAAGGAAACTATATCCGCATACCCGATGACATGACAATTCAGTGCAACAACAGAGAAAACGCTATAAAAGAATTGATCCATGCCATCTTTCCATCAATTGAAGATAATGTATATTCTTCAGATTATATAATCTCTAGAGCAATATTGTCTACTAAAAATGATAGTGTTGACGAGATTAATAATCAAATGATTGAAATTTTTCAAGGGGAGGAAAAAGTTTATTACAGTTTTGATGAAGCTGAAGACGATCAGCGCAACTTCTATCCGGTCGAGTTCTTAAATTCCCTAAATGTTAGTGGTTTGCCGCCTCATAAGCTTCGTTTAAAAATTGGATGCCCAATAATATTGTTACGTAATATCGATCCATCACATGGCCTGTGTAATGGCACGCGGTTGATATGTAAGGGTTTCATGCGAAATGTTATTGATGCGGAAATTGCAGTCGGTCAACATGCCGGAAAAAGAGTTTTTTTGCCAAGAATCCCTCTAACCCTTTCTGAAGATGACATGTTCCCATTCAAGCTGAAAAGAAAACAATTTCCAATTCGACTTAGCTTTTCCATGACGATTAATAAAGCTCAAGGTCAAACAATTCCGAACGTTGGTATTTATCTACCTGATTCTGTATTTTCACATGGACAACTTTATGTCGCGTTATCAAGAGGGATTTCAAGACAAAGTACGAAGGTGTTGGTACATCTCAACAAAGAATTCAAACAACGCGGAGTTTACACATCAAATGTTGTCTACCAGGAAGTGTTGCGTGATTAATTAATCGCATCCGTATCAAAACGAAGGTAAGTTAGTAGATTTTGTGCCTTATTTGCTTCCAGAAATTACTTTTTAATTACTATTTTAAAGCACCTGTAAGCGTGTAACATTTTTTTATGTGTCGAAATCTGGTACAGGAGAGGAGAAGATACAAGAAAGTCATAAGCGAACGGATGTATTGGTAAAACAGGAAGAGATACAAGAGACTCCCCGCATTTTGTTTTTATTGTTTTGTCCAGCTACTTGACTGTTTTGAACTCTTCTTGTTTTTAATTACATCTACTTCCTTGTTTTGTACTATTCTTGTAGAAGATCACGAATAAGAAAACTAACTTAAGTACTATACGATATATCACGAGACGACGGATAAACTAACGGTAAACGAGTATCCTATTGTAAATCGCCACTCCCGCCGCATCGCGCGGGTAAGTGACTAGTATATATATATATATTTTGCTTTTTATGTTTAAATGGCGAACACAAATAAAGATACCAAACCATGACAACTTTATTCATAATAACTACCAACACTTTGGGTTAATTTCTACCCATTTATTGAACACGAACATAACAATGATTTTTTTTTTCTTTTTGCTTTATTTTTTCTCTTTTTTTTCTTTTCATTTTTTTTTAACATACTAACACAGTTGTCATTCATGGTTGATAATCAAACAGCTCAACAAAGGTGTAACAAACGAAAGGTATAAGGCTCAACATGGTTAACTAAGGTGGGTTGATAAACAATCAACAAATAACTCAATGGAAGGGATCCTACTGCCTTTATCATGTATATGCATACGTTAAAGCATAGTCTCGGCACGTATCAAACCACACAAGTTCTAACACAAAGCAACATATGGCCTACTCTCAACAAATGAACATTCATTGCAAATTCAACTAACAATCTAGTAGGCTCAAATATCTCACCGAATAAAAGGAAATTGGGTTACCGACACGTAGCATGTGTAATTCCTAAAGCATGTTACCCCTAGTTAGGCATCTCTTCTCAACTATTCTCTAAAACTTGTCAGAAATACTCTCATGAAACTTAAAGGGACAACCATGACTAGGGATCTAAGTTAGTTTAATATCAGTAGGAACCCTTTAGCGATTGAAAATGTTGGTTTTCATGTAGTTCAAGCATACTTGAGACACAAAAATTTCAAAATTTTTCAATTTTTACCAATTTCAACCCTTCAAGCATTTAAGATCACAATCTTACCAACCCTTCTCTCGAGTTACCACATCCCCACACTTGGGATACATTGTCCCCAATGTATGGTGCAATTTATACTCTAAACTCGAGAGATACCACCCACAGACCATGAACGGCTAACAACCTAGACGACTCAACACAAAGAAACCACTCCCAACACAATTCACACCACCAAGTAGACAAAAACAAATAAAACACAGGATAGATAAACACATGCACCTGATCAGAAAACAAGTGAGTGTTTGTAGTGGTGTAGCTGTTGCGATCTAACCGGACCATACGCCCCTCATAGATACTTTGAGATCTCACCGGGGATGTTGCCAAACATCCCCACACTTGATTCATTGCATCCGTGAAGATGGAACTGTATAAACCTGTCAAAACACAACACACCAAACGAAACCAAAACAAAGTACAAACTCTACATCCTCGGGCTGCCTCCCGAGAGCGCTAAGTTTAAAGGTCTTCAGCCAGACCGTACCTGATATGCGCTACGGTGGTCTCAATGCACATTTACCCCTTATATTTCCCATGAATGCATGGTACCTGACATCACTGATCCAGCGGGGTCTAATTTTTTTCAAGATGTCCACTGACGTATTGCAATCCGGCCTCAGTCCACACTTTCCTATCGAGTTCCCAACATACACTCGATAGTTAACTCTCCACAAGCGTTTCTTTTTACTCAATATCGGCAAATAAGTCGGATTGTTGCACAACCACTTTATGATGATCCGCCCGATGTCCTTCACCGTCACCTTCCTCGTCTCTCTACGTGCATCCCCACACTTATTTTGTGGAATATCTTCTTTCACCTCATCACCTTCAACAATTTTCTCCACATCTGACTGTTCAGCAATTGGGGGAATCACCGGTGTGGTATTAACCTCCACAACCTCATCCCTTACTTGAGAATGAGACATCTGTAGAGACACCCATCTATCCCTGGCTTGGCGTTTTTCCATTGGAGTCATTCTTGGCCCATCATCCTTCACTTCAGCCATCAAAAGGTTATACTTCGTAATCCACATCTCCAACTGGTCCTCTATTGACAGGTCAGGTTTCGCCAATTCCTTTTCAATGTATGCCAGCTCTCTTTGTCTCCTATATTCCATAAGACTTCTAAATTGGGGTGATTGATAGTAACTAGGTGACTGGGGTGCACATTCAGACTCACCCTGATCAAATGTATGCTGGGTATGATAGGCATCCTGATAGTATACCGGATGGTCTTCATAAGAAAATCGAGAGTATTCATCATAACAATGGTCATACTCCTCTTGGTAACTCACGCTTTGTACCATCCCTGGATCATAGCTACTCTCATACCATGTCTGCTCATCATAATAATAATTCGTATCCGATTGGTAATCATATGCAACTCGCTGCGAATCAGAATAAGAATAAGAATAGTATGGGTGGACATCATCATCAGAATAAAAATCCAACTCATCTGCTCTCCTTTGTTCATCCTCACACATTTTCCGGAACACAGGACAATCGTCACGCGTGTGACATGGACTACCACAACCTCGGCATGACCAGTAAGTACTTTCCATAATAAGATCTGCAATAAATCTGCACAGACAAAACTAGTATACCCAAGGTAAAAGCAAACAGTGGAATATGTGACGAATAAAAAACTATTTTTGGATTTTTTTTTTAATTTTTTTTTTTAATTTTTTTTTTTTTTTTGAATTTTTTTTTAAACTAAAACTTAACACTAAACACTTTGCGCACGCCTCCCCGGCAACGGCGCCATTTTGATGTCTGTCGTTATGGACATGCAAAAACCAACTAAACTATGTAGATAGGATAAGTCGGGTATCGAACCAGAGGAGGATTGTGGAAAGTGTGTAATGCTTAGTTTTAATTAACTACTAAAAAAAATAAAACTCAGTTGTGGATTGATTGGTTATGAAAAATAGCTAAATTAACGAACTAAAATTGAGGTTTAAATCAATAGGAAGAACAATGGTTCCTCCAGATTTCAGGTTTTATAGCTAGATTCAATTATGTGTTTAATCGAAACACTCACATAGACATAAGTATTTAACCTAATTCATCAATTGTGTTAACCAACGACTAAGTACTCCGGTCAATACATAACGGGAGGTTATCGAATGATTATCAATTACAATTACAAACCCTAACCCCATGTCAAATATATCCCAATTACTAGAACTCTCGGGAACTGAATGCTTAGAAATTAAGGTTTAAATAAATGCAATTGTCTACAATCAATAAATCAAATCAAGGTGAAAAGCATCGAATGCTTAGATCACCGAGTTATACGATTGTCACAAACACATAAAATTATCCAACTTACAAAACCCTCCATCCGGAGGAAACCATAAAAGGACTAGCCGCTCATCTTGGTGAATGATCTTCGTAGGCTTGAACCGCGGTTGAAACCCTCTTGTCGTCTACTGTCGAAGCCGATGATGATATTATTTTTCTCTTCAATCAATCTTCACGTGTATGAATATGGCTTCCAAATCGTGGGCCCCTTTCACAGGTCCAAAACTGCCGTCCAACGTTGTAAATGTCATGAAGTTATTAAATTAATTATGTCAACATGGCGGCCCAATCAATGTTCCAACATGTGCGGCCCATCAAGTCCAAGGTCTGCCAATATCCTTAGTTCGGCCCATGTGCCAATATATCTTCCAAGAAATAAAAATGGTGCTCTGCACGTGTCTTGTAGATGTGCCGCCCCAAATCCACGTGGTATTAGCTCTCCTTTGGCTGCCAACTCTTTATTATTTTCCCAATGTCAAATATGGATGCAATATGTCGGCCCACTATGTCTCGAATCCACATGATGATTATGATGTTGATATCTCCTTTTGCCACCAAAAACTCACGTTAGTCTCCTCTGATGTTTGTGATGATGATGTTTTTGGATCTGAAGTCAAAATTCATCATGATGTTTTGTGACTTGTCCACCTCATCCCCCTCTTTGTTTACTGTATGCGTGATACCCTCATATGTTAACCGCCACCTCTCTTTTATTTTTATTCTGGAGTCCACCTGATTTGTATAATTCAACCGTAAGCTACGATATTTAGAATATCAGCTACGGTACCAAACTTCTGTGAACAGCTTCTTATTCACTTCATATCAACCGTAACTTACGGTTAACACCCGTAGGCTACGTTACTTGTTGTGACTCCACTAAAGGCTTGATTTCAACTTTCACTTAATTACCCACAAGCCCCCTAGACTTTATTCCTTTGTGTTTCATGCATATTATCCCTATCTCTTCGACCCAAACGACTCCCGATTAATGTATTTCACTTGATTCCCATCCGCGATCTTCCGCTTCATCTTTAAACATCCTAAATTCACCATATTACACATCTTACCTGCAAAGCACACAAACACTCGCAATAAACATATTCCAAACATATAATTACCTAAAACGGATCAAATCACGTAAGATAAGCACTTTAGCACGCGTGTTTCACACTCTCCATCAGTTTCGTCCCTATTTTTCAAAGGTATCTTGTTCAAAAGATAGTTTGCTGAGAGAATGGCGTCCCCCCACATTTCTCGGTTCACTCCCGAGCTTATCAACATGGCATTCATCATTTCTTTCAATGTGCGGTTCTTTCGTTCCGCAACGCCATTTGATTGTGGAGAATAAGGAGGTGTACACTCATGTACAATGCCACTTTTTGCGCATAAATCCGCAAAAGGTGCAACATATTCACCTCCTCGATCGCTTCTCAAAGCTTTTATCTTCTTTTTAAGTTGATTCTCAACTTCGTTTTTGTACAAGATAAACTTCTCTATTGCTTCATCTTTACTTTTAAGTAAATGCACGTAGCAATATTTAGTACAATCATCAATAAACGTGATGAAGTACTTATTTCCTCCACGCGTGGGAACCGCTTTTAAATCACACACATCGGTATGAATTAAATCAAGGGGTTTGGTTATTCGTTCAACCGATTTAAACGATGATCTCGTAAGTTTGGATTCAACACATGTCTCGCATTTGTGATTGGACTCGATATGGAATGTTGGTATCAAGTTTAATTTAATTAAACGTCGTAATGAATTAAAATTTACATGTCCTAGTCTACCATGCCAAACATTAGAAGACTCAATCATGTAAGTAGAAGTAGAAATTTCTTTCAAACTTTTGTTTTGGTTTACAACCATTACATTCATTTTAAACATACCATTAAGGGCATAGCCCTTTCCAATAAACATTCCACGTCTAGACAAGACAAAATTGTCCGATTCAAACACTAGACGAAATCCAAACTTGTTGAGCATCCATCCCGACACTAGATTCTTCCGTATCTCTGGGACATAAAACACATTTATCAAGGTAAGCTCCTTGCCCGAAGTCATCTTCAAGACGACCGTGCCTTCCCCCTTGATTCTTGCGGTAGCTTTATTCCCCATATAAAGTTTTTCTTCACCCAACGCTTCCTTGAATGTAGAGAAAAGAGCCTTGTCTCCACAAACATGGCGGGTTGCACCCGTGTCAACGAACCATCCTTTTGGGTTTTCACCCATCGCGTTGAATTCTTCAATCATAGCTGCTTCCTCGGTTATCATTGCTATCAGAGGCATACCATCCTCGTCAACCATGTGCGCACGCTTAGGTTTCTTGCATTGGTTAGCACGGTGCCCCGTCTCGTTACAATTGTAACAAGCACCTTGGAAAGGCGCAAGCTTCTTTTTCACAGCCCCCTTTTTCGGTCCAAGGTTGTTAACCTTTGCTTTCCCTTTGTTATCCTTTTTACCCTTGCCTTTCTTGCCCTTTGAGGACTCCCCAACTTCCACCATGTTTGCCTTAGCCGAAGCTTGCAAAATGGTGCCTTTTTGGGCCACCCTGTTGTCCTCTTCTATACGAAGACGGACGACAAGTTCCGCAATTGTCATTTCCTTCCGCTTGTATTTAAGATAATTCTTAAAATCCAACCAAGCAGGAGGTAATTTCTCAATCATGGCTGCCACTTGAAACATCTCGCTGAGTACCATACCCTCAGCGTGGATGTCATGAAGTATAATCTGTAACTCTTGGACTTGGTTCATAACAGTCTTGTTATCAACCATTTTGAAGTCCAAAAAACGGGCGACAACAAATTTCTTTGTTCCCGTATCCTCCGTTTTGTACTTTTTCTCTAAAGACTCCCATAATTCTTTGGAAGTCTTGATTCTATAGTACACATTATACAGTGCATCCGAGAGACCGTTGAGTACGTAGCCTCGACATATAAAGTCCGAGTGCTTCCACGCCTCTACCGCGCTCAGAGCCTGAGCATCGGTCTCCCCTTCCGCAGGTTGGGGAGCGGTTTCCGTCAAGAACCTCGCAAGGTTCATGGTGGTCAAGTAGAAGAACATCTTCTGTTGCCACCTCTTGAAGTGGAGACCCGAGAACTTCTCGGGTCGTTCAGCATGATTTGCCACTGTGGTCGCTCCCACAGTGTTGGCAGGGGTACGGACAACGACGTTGACGTTGGTATTTTCAGTCGACATTCTGATAAATTCCACAAAACCAAGTTAATAAAATCTGTTAGAATAATAAATGTGTTGATTTATTATTTTATTAACAGAATCGATGAGTAACAAAATCAGCCTCGTAGCTTCTAAGTCCAACTTTAAAGACTACAAGAGAAGATCTTAGAACCCAAAGACGAAGAAGGAGTAGAAGAACAGAGTTCTGTTTTGACAAAGTCGCTACTTTGAATCAAAACAAAGAAAACAAAATCTGTTTTTTAAAACACAACTGTATGAATTCAAAACTGGTTCGATTTGCCACTGTGGTCGCTCCCACAGTGTTGGCAGGGGTACGGACAACGACGTTGACGTTGGTATTTTCAGTCGACATTCTGATAAATTCCACAAAACCAAGTTAATAAAATCTGTTAGAATAATAAATGTGTTGATTTATTATTTTATTAACAGAATCGATGAGTAACAAAATCAGCCTCGTAGCTTCTAAGTCCAACTTTAAAGACTACAAGAGAAGATCTTAGAACCCAAAGACGAAGAAGGAGTAGAAGAACAGAGTTCTGTTTTGACAAAGTCGCTACTTTGAATCAAAACAGAGAAAACAAAATCTGTTTTTTAAAACACAACTGTATGAATTCAAAACTGGTTCGAATTCACAGCAGAATATGTTTGTGTTTCTACACGAACGGTGTTTTTAAAAAATTTGTTTTAAGATTGTAGGAATCCGTTCGTGCAAAATAAATAAAATTCTTTTATTAACTTGAATTACAGAAACAAAACAGAATGAAATAAAATTACAGTACAAATTACAACTGAAAATAGAAAAACAAGAACAGAAAACACGAACAGAAAAACTGTTCTTGGCTGAGGATCGTGTTAGACACGGGTCCCTTAAAACAAATTTCGTGTCTACCTGGAGATCACGTTTGTTTCCAGGATACAACAGCCGCAAGCAGTTGCACTGCCGGTCTTGACTCCAACCCAAAGGTGTACCTAGCTGCTTGAAGAAGATGTAGATTTCAGAGGGAGAGATAGAATTTGCTGAGTTAATCGGTGTATCAAATCTGGTGAAAGGAGCCTCCTATTTATACACCAGGTTGAACTCGAAACTGAAAAATAAATTAAATGGGAGAATTAAACTGCATTAAACGTCTTTAATGCACTTTAATTCCTCACTTAATTCTCAGTCAAACGCATTAACTTTGTCAGTTTCGAATGCTGAAACGTAACTGCACAGCATTAACTGCTGCTGGAAGCTTCTGCGCGCGCGCACAGGTCTGCACCTTCATGCGCAGTGCGTCCAGTTGGCTCACTGCCATGCACGCGTGCGCATCAGTCCCATGCACCATGCGCAACCGCGCGCCACCATGCCATGTGTACTCGTGCGTGCATGCGCAGGACTGCCACGTCATGCGCCACATCACCTACCACTACCACTTGGTCTTTGCAACCCTTGTGCTCCACCACGCGCACGCGGTAAAAAATACAAAGGCGGCTCTCAAGCGGCTCGCGGCGATGCGAGCGTGCGAAGTGCAAAGTGCGCCACATTGCGCCTCATCGCCCACGCCACGCACGCGAGTGCGAGTTAGGGTATTCCGGACCCTTCGCGAGTACACTAGTGAGTGCTTCCATGAAACAATAAGGATGGAGAGTTCCCACTTAAATACCCCTTTAAGTTCCATCTCTCATCCGATGTGGGACAAGGTGCCACTTTCCCACTTTTTCAGCATTCAAGTTTCAAACACCAAACTTTGAGCATCGATATCTCATTCACCTTAGCTCCGTTTTGGACATGGTTTAGTTCGTTGCGAAGCTCTTCCGACATAGAACACAAAACCACAACTAAATATATAAAACCCACTCATTTTATTATATTTATTTCTAGTCCAAAATAGGAAAACAATCATTTTCCTATATTTGTGAAAAATGCTATTTTCACAAAATTTCCAACATAAAGAATGATCAAAGTAACAGAAGTTCCCATCTTAAAAGCTTCTCAAACAACCAAATAAAATAGCCGAAACGAACTACTATGTCAAAGTACTAGAAGACAAAGTACAAGTGCTAAAAAGAAAAGTGTTGGTCAGCATGTCAACAGCTCTATTGAAAAACTTTAAGACCGAAGACTAGTCAACAAGTCAACTCAGAAGACCAAAAGTATACTGGAAACCAAAAGTACTGGAATCCTTCTAGCAATTTTGGTTTCCCGGCAATTTCGTTTGTATTTTTAGTAGTTTTAATGTAATAGTTATTTTATTCCAACTGTTTAGCAGTTTTGCAAACTGCAAACAGTTACATCATTTAATAGGTTGTTTAGGGTCGTTTTCATGGTGACGTCACTAGCAGTTTTCTACTCTTATAAATAGAATATGACACGATGTAATCCTTAGAACTCTTATAGTTGAATATCATCTTATCAAAGAATCTACAGAGAGAAAAACATAAGAAGTAAGAGAGTGAGTGCACCTGGCGAGGGGGAGTGAATTGTACTTTGATTGTTCTTAAATCGTTTGATTATAACTGAATCATTTAACAGTCATTTCCTAAATCCAGTTGTGTATTGATTGATGTGTTTATTATTTTATATTTTGATGAACTGTTAAATTTGTTAAACTGTTTTATCAAAAACACACACAAACACACACTCTCAGATCCAACACAGTTTGTAGTGGTTTAAATGAATGACAAGAAATCAATTTAATGTCTATTCATTGGTATTCAACTAAAAGGTTGTGTTCACTAAATTCGTCTCTCTAGCCCGGTAGAGTTTACAGTTACAACCTCTCACTGACAAATTGTAACCGTCGTTTTGTGTCTTAGTAAACTTGGTAATGATCAGCAATTCCATTTCGCTAATCTAGATCACCACTTTATCTTATCATTAATAGGGGTGTTCATTATTTGTTCTGAACTCCCGGTTACTAGAAAACTTCTAGAAAACCACCTTTAACCAAAATTTTATTTATTTTTATTTTAATACTCTTTTTATACATTAACTAATATTAAGCGCCCCCGTGTTGCAGCGTGTTAATACGAATACATTAAACCGAAACGTAAAACATATAAAAAATAACTAAGTCGATAGGACCCGAGCGTTACGATGAACCTGTCAAACGGAAAAAAGTAGACGGCGTAAAATCGTTTAACCACACACGCACGTTGCGCCGTGTTAACTTGCAAAATTATTTATAGTATTTAACTAAAATACAAAATTATTTATAGTATTTAAATGAAATACAAATTTGTCTTTAGTGGATACAACCACTAAGCATTATGTTACAAATCATAATGCATAGATATGTTGCAAATTATATACCCCATGTTGTGATGGGGGTGTAAAATCGTGCTAAGTAGCTCCAATGTTATAACACCGTGAGCGACCATCAACACCAGAAAGGTTCATGTAAAAAAAAGAAATAAACAATGAAATATAAAATCGAACGAAAAGTAGACGTTGAAACAATGTTGAACCACACACTCTAAATGTAAAACATAGAAAACAATAAAACATTGAACCGCGCGCTGCGACGGGGTGTTAAACAGGAAAACTACGCATAAAAACATTGAATCATACACGCACGTTGTAGCATGTTAACTCACAAAATTTGACCAAAACGTAATACAAAAATTTGTATAGGGTTAAAAGTGATTGGTTAAAATGTAAAACATATAAAAGTATGGGGTTAAAAGTAAAAAATTAAAGATAAAAAAGAAAAAAAAACAAAAGTGGGTACAACCCACCAAACATATGAGTACAACCCCTTATTCTTACAAATGTTAATTTGTATGTGCTTTAAAGTGAACTAGTATTAAGTAGCCCCGCGTTGCGATGGGGGCGAGCACTAATGCCACACTATTGCCAGCGACCATCGACACTGAAGTTGCGGCGTGTTAATGCGAAGAAATTAAACCGAAACGTAAAACATAGAATAAAATAACTTAGTTGATCCAGGACTCGCGCGTTACGATGAACTCGCGTCTATTTTTTCCCGTTTGACAGGTTAATCGTAATCTATATATAATATATATCATTACCACTATACAAACCATAATGCATACATTACAACAACCATTGCATCAATATGTTGCAAATTATATTTATACAAGATTCTGGCTAAATTAATTAGATTATCATAAATAATAATAATTTACAAATAAAACAACACAACTTTGAATGGATCAAACTGATTGAATATGGTAAGATAATGAAACCATTATTTGATTAGGGTACAACCACTTAAGCACAATTTACAACCGTACATGCATACAAAACAGATTGAATTTGGTAAGGTAATGAAACCATTATTTGATTAAGGTACAACCACTTAAGCACAATTTACAACCAAACATGCGTACAAATGTTCCAAATTAATAGTATATAAATAGTATATAAATTTATAAATAATGTACAAATAACCAAGGAAATGATACAACTAAAAATAACATAAACCACAACTAAAGCCATACTTACAACACCACGTTGCACTAACATGTTGCAAAATTGTAGGATCGTGAAACGACCTAACGGGTCGATCAGAAGAGTGCTCAGACAGAATCAGAGGCGGAATTCATTGATTCTGTCTTTGTTTAGCTTGTATTCACTATTAACTGTCTTGTTTATTGATCTCTGAGCAAATTACAGCACGTAGACACTTCGACAGCACCTCGGCGTCGGAAACAAGAAGGTTACAAATGATTTCGTATGGAGGATATATATAGGAGCTGTAATTTCGTTTGAAGGTGACCATATGCAGTTCAAACGAAATTACATATGTTGATTTCGTTTGAACTTGCACATGACACATTCAAACGAAATTAACTCCAATCTACCCAAAACTCTATAATTTTCTCGTACAACGTGCCCTATTCTAACAATAGTAATACAAGACTCGATACAAGACGAAGTCGACAGACGTATGCACTAACAGACTCCCCCTCGGATGTTGACGAGTCTGAAATATCGAGTCTGCTCATTCTTCAGTCTTTACCGGTCTTCGGGCTCTTTCACAATCTGAGACTCTTTCACAATCTGAGACTCGAACGAAGATGAAGTCGACAGACAACTGCACCAACAGACTCCCCCTTGAATGTTGACGGAATCTTTAGTGAGAGTCTTCATTATGACGACTCTTCAATCTTGATCGGTCTCCTTTCTTTCTTAGCATGTACCAGTATCTTCTCTTTGGCTCTAACCTCGTCAGACTCCCCCTTTCATCATGATGGGATCGCTGTCTGGAATTAGCTATCACCTTGAGATCAACCACTGGCTTTAGTTCTGTTCAGCTCATCACCTACATAATTCTCAACAAAATATAAGTTTTTACTTAAATCAATAAGAAAAACTTACTAGTAATAGTTACATCAAGTTCAAATTAATGATCTCGATTAACTAATCAAACTTTCTTTCTCAAAATAAATTCCTTCATTTAAGCACTCACTCCCAACCCTGTTCATCATGTTCAGCACTTGAAATTTTGAATATCAGCTCTCCAACATCAGTTGTCGAAAATCTTTTTGTATTTTTCAAAAGTTTATGCTAAAACACTCTGAAAATCTTTTTGGATTTTTGAAATAAAGGAATGTAATAAAGAAATATTTACAAACAATATTTTTGTGAGTTTGTGTAAGAGGATCATATCAGTTTATGTGACCAATCACTAGCACCGTTAAGCTTTAAACATTTTCAGTTCTAAACGATTCACCTTGATTGAAGATATTGTTGTCCACTTAAACTCAATCTAAAAACTTTCGAAATGCTTACCGATACGTTAAGGTATATTAATTTTTCACTAAATTCTTATGGACCCCACGATCTCAGCATATTCCCTCATCATGCAATACACTGACTCAAGTAATGCCTTTAAACTTTTATCAACTTTGATTTGTGCGAAAACAAAGCAGAATGTTTAAACATTAACAATCTGGTCGATACTTCCGTATACGCAGAGAAAGTCCAATGTTTAAACAAAAAAAGAAAAATAAAAAAAAGTTGAAGTTGTTTAGGCTTTAACCACCAGGTCGATACTTCCGTATACACAGAGGAGGTCCAAAGCTTAAACGAAACACCAAAGAAAATAAAGCAGAATGTTTAGGCAATAACATCCAGGTCGATACTCACGTATACGCAGAGGATGTCCAATGCTTAAACAAAATAAAGAAATAAAACAAGTTTAAATCTTTGCAAAATGAAATGCACAATCACAACGACTTTTCAGCAAAGTTGTGAAAGCTCACAGACTTAACCAGTTTTATGTCTTTCGACAATCAGCGATTACTGAGTAGTCACACAATCAAGAAGGACAAAACTAAGTACTATGCTTTCAACCATGTTTCCCACTAGAACTAGGCTTTTTCATTTAGATTTGTATCGTTATCGCAAATC
Organism: Helianthus tuberosus; assembly: GCA_030545235.1. Lineage (NCBI taxonomy): Eukaryota > Viridiplantae > Streptophyta > Magnoliopsida > Asterales > Asteraceae > Helianthus > Helianthus tuberosus. The sequence goes on from CM060390.1 coordinate 7,442,196, forward strand.
TACTAGTCAAGCTGAGCCTACCGTCACATCTTTAGTGAGACCGTTTATCACATTTTACTTTCCATTTCTTTAGCATGCTATGATAGTCCAACTGATTTACTATCATTTCATCTTTTTCACAACAAAACTTATTTTGAATTTTTCAATGTTTTTGGCATTTTCAAATTTTGTTTTTTAATTTTTACTCCCCCTAAAATCAAAATATGTCTCAATTTTGATTTTCTGGGAAAATTTGAAAATAGACTGTACAAAGTAAAGTGACAACATGATGAGAATTACTTCAATTCTCCATTCACTTGGCTTGAACAATCAGAACTCCCCCTGACAACAAAACATTTTCCCATGGTGATTTCAAAACACTTAAGTTTGTTTTAATCAAAATGGTTTTTCCGGAAAATCAGTTTTGTGAGTCATTTTTCAAAACATGGGGATCTCATCACCTTGTTTTCCTCAACCACTTGTAGGATTCAACATTTCCCAATTTTCTCAACACAATCACTAGTAGAAAATCAAGTACAACTTAATGTCCCTGATTTACCACTTGTAAGTCGAAATATCACCGAAGTGAATTTCTCAAGAAATGTGCCGATTCCTGCTCCACGATTACCAACTTGGGAGCTCCGGCAAGTCAGGTTTTTCATTTAAACAAATTCACCCAAGCCCGACGGTCCTTGGGTGTTTTTGAAATTCCATTTGACAATGATGGAAAATTTTCATCATTCATTATCAAACTGGAATAACTACTTTTTACCTCAACACATGGCTCTTCTGGCTTTGACGAACCAGATTCATCGCCTGAACGTGGCTTGTCTGACTTTGATGAGTCTGATTCATCGCCAACAACTGGCTCCTTTGTTTCCGGAGAAACAAATTCATCACCAGGAAGTGAATTCTCCACTTTCTTTGTTTCTTTAATCTTTTGATTAACTACTTTCTCTTTCTTTGACACCCCGTTAGTCCTCAGATTTGTATCTGATGAATTCGTTTTGCTAGACTTGTCATTCTTTGGAGAGCAAGACGATTTATTAGAACTTTTATCTGTTTTACCAGTTGTATCCGAGGACAAAATCCTTTCAAGATACTCTCGTACTTTCTTCCTCTTCTTTCTCAGTCTGTCTTTCTGCCCTTGTGAAATCTTAACTTTCTTTTCTTGAACTTTCTGTTCTTTGGACTTTTCTTCGACTTTGACTGGTTTCTTCTTTGTCATTTTCTGAGATTCAGCCCTCGATCTTCCCATTGATCTCATTGGGCAATCTCTTGCAATATGACCTCTGATTTGGCATTCAAAGCATCTTCTCGTCTCGTAACTCCAGTTCTGGCAGTTAACAGCAATGTGCCCTCTCACACCACAAGTGTAACACACTCTGTTATCGTACCAATCACCACTTTCGTACCAAACACTTAGATCATGGCATTGTTTGGCCTTGTGGTAATCATTACTCCTCCTGAAAGCTGGATTTGGCTTTGAAGCACTGTGGTCAAACCTGCACCACTTATTACCAACACTTTTTAAGTTTTGGTTTTCAACTTTTTGTGATTTTTTATCACGATTGGATGATTGAACTGATGAGCTTTTATTTTCTTTTTGAAGATTTTTTCGGTTTTTTATCCTTTTGTTTTTGTTCCACATTCTTCTTTACAAGTTTTTGCGTTGAGCATTCACCTTTTTTCAGTAGAATGTAAAACAGTTTCTTGAAACATTTCATTTAATTTCAAAAATATTTTTCTTTTCTCAACTTCATCATCAGTTTTCTCAGCACAATCTTCATTTTTTACTTTGTCAAAATTTGTGACATTGTCACTTATTGGAACAGAATTGATCGATTTTGGACAGATATAATCTGGTACTGATGAGTTCACAAAACCTTTCAATTTCTCTTCAAGCTCTTTGATTTTATTCCGAGCAATTTCAGCTTCATTTTCAAGCCGAATGATTTTCTGAAGATGAGAATTTATTTCAATCTGTTTTTCAAGATTATTTTTAAAAATAACAGATTTTTCATCTTCTAAAACCTTCATTTGACTTTGAAAATCTTTTTCAATATTTAACTTTTCATTTTCAAAATCTTTTTCTTTTTCTTTCAAAATTTTGTTTTCTAATGTCAAACTGTCCAAATCACTTAACAGTTTGACATTTTCAGATTTCAATTTCTCATAGTTTTCACACATTTCAAGAATCTGTTTCTCATCATTTTTCTTCTCATCTTTCAAGACCGAAATCTCTTCAGTCTGTTCCACTTCCACTTGGACACTTTTATTCTTGCTCCTTTTTAATATTGATTTTCCATCTTGACTTTTCTTATTCACAGCATTATTCTCCATTTGTTCTTCAAGCTTCTTAATGAATTGAGAAATAGACAATCCATAATATTCTCCTGTTCTTTTTAAACTCAAAAGATATGTGTCCCATTCTTTTTGAGGTAAAGCATTGGCTAATTTCTCAACCCATTCATTTGGATTTTTGGTTAAACCCATCTCAAACATTGAACGAACAAGATGGCTATATCTCTCAATGATACTCTTTGTACTTTCACCTGGACAATTTGAAAACGAGTTAAACTCTTTCTTTAATACAGTTGTTTTATTTTCCATATTAAAGAAATTTATATCCATGATTCGGAAACACGTTTATCAAAACAGTCACTTTCAAACAAAAAATAACCCTTCAAACAAAATTCTCCAAGCAAAATTACCTGCACAACAACTTTCAAACGAAATTATAGTTTTCAAGCCGAATTATCTGTTTGAAACGAAATTACCAGCAATCCAATTTCAAACAGAATATCACTTTCAAACAAAATACTTAATTTCAAACGGAACCCTTTCAAATGAAATCACCAATCTCGTTTGAAACACCACACCTTCAAATGAAATACCTCTCTGAAACGAAATATCTGATTTCGTTTGAATCTCCTCAAACGAAATTACTCAATTCAAGCGAGATTAACTAATCAGTTCAAACGGAATACATGTTTCAAGCGAAATTAACATGTATTTTCAAACGAGATCAGGAACAATGTACACTCTCAAACGAAATCACCAAGCAATCTCAAACGAAATCAGCATGATGTCATCTTTTCGGTCCAAATTTTGTCCAATTGATCAAGTTTTAAGCCGATTTTAGTTCTGAAACTTTCAAGGGTTTGTTAAAACAACATTACGCACATGATATGTAAAAATCAGCCGTTTTTAACCGTGAAAACTTGATTAATTTTGAAAAGAAGGTGTAGAAATCAGAATTTTCCAGCAAAAACGAGCTAAACGGTAAGAACTCTTCTTCCTGAGCTCTGATACCACATGTAGGATCGTGAAACGACCTAACGAGTCGATCAGAAGAGTGCTCAAACAGAATCAGAGGCGGAATTCATTGATTCTGTCTTTGTTTAGCTTGTATTCACTATTAACTGTCTTGTTTATTGATCTCTGAGCAAATTACAGCACGTAGACACTTCGACAGCACCTCGGCGTCGGAAACAAGAAGGTTACAAATGATTTCGTATGGAGGATATATATAGGAGCTGTAATTTCGTTTGAAGGTGACCATGTGCAGTTCAAACGAAATTACATATGTTGATTTCGTTTGAACTTGCACATGACACATTCAAACGAAATTAACTCCAATCTACCCAAAACTCTATAATTTTCTCGTACAACGTGCCCTATTCTAACAATAGTAATACAAGACTCGATACAAGACGAAGTCGACAGACGTATGCACTAACAAAAATAATAGTATATAAATTATGGTAGAAACTAAAAAAAAATAAAAGATAAAAGAACCCAAATATGAGTAGAACCTACCAAACATATAGGTACAATCCCTCATGCCTACAAATGTTACAAGTTAATATGTGGTTAAAAGTGATTGGTTAAAATGTAAAACATATAAAAGTATAGGGTTAAGAGTAAAGAAATTAAAGATAAAAAAGAAAAAAAAACAAAAGTGGGTACAACCCACCAAACATATGAGTATAACCCCGTATTCCTATAAATGTTAATTTGTATGTGCTTTAAAGTGATTTATGTGATTTATGGTTGAAAGTAAAAGAAATTAAAGATAAAAGAACCCAAATATTAGTATAACCCACTAAACATATGGGTATAATCATTCATGCCCACAAATGTTACAAATTGATATTATATAAATATTATTCATGGAAATAAAAAAATATATGTAGATCGATGAGCTACATATATAACCTCATATGTGTACCTTTGCAAGTTACATATATGTAGCTCGTCAATCTACATATTTTTTTTTTTATTTTTATAATTCTAACGTTATAATTAAAGAGAATAAAAAGTAAAAAATAGTTGATTTGTTGGTAGTAGTTTTCTGAGTTATCAAGTTTGTTTAATGGTTTTCTAATGAACCTAACCCTCGTAAAAAGTCCTATGTGTGATCACTAAATAAAACTTAAGGAATGGCTCTTGGCCTACTAGTCAAGGGGAGGGGGGTGTGGGAAGTTTTGCTTCTATCGGAGGTTTTGCGTTCAAATCCAGGTAAGGGAGATTTTAATACTAACTTGGGGATACTAACATACTAACTACTAACGCGGTTAGCAACATCCTAACCGTACGTCCAAAAAAATGTACACCGCCATAATGGATAAATGATGATACACAGAAGGTGTGGAGTAAAAAAAAACTTAAAAGTTACTAGAAAACTTAAATTAAAGAAAATGAAAAGTAAAAATAAAAAAAATTGACTGATTGGTAGTAGTTTTCTCGGTTACTAGAAAACTTCAAAAAAACCACCTTTAAACAAGATTTTTTTTTATATATTTTTTTTTACATTTTTTATATACATAATATTATTCATGGAAACTAAAAATATAAGTGTAGATCGATGAGCTACATATATGTAGCTCGTAAACTACATATTTATAATGTGTGCCTTCGCAAACTACATATGTGTTGCTCGTCAATCTACATATATTTTTTCACATTTTATTTCTATAAAACTAACTTTATAATTAAAGAAAAAAAAGTAAAAGAAAATTGATTGGTTTGTAGTAGTTTTCTAAATTATCAAGTTGTTCAAGTTTTTCTTTTAAGTTTTTATGAAACTTTTGTTTATGTTCTTTGTTTTCAAAGGACATGAGCTGAACAAGCTTATAAATTTGTTTAGCTGATAAAGTTTTTTCTTTAAAAAACTGTTCTAACTTTTGAGTAACAGGAATCATTTTATCCACAAGATAAAATAATTTTTGTCTCTCTAAGTTTTTGTATCTCTTTTTTTCAAAAGAGAATTATTTCTTTTTAAATCAGTTAATTTAAAAAGTTTATCAGAAGGATGAATACACCAATCTAGGTGTAACTCATAAATTCTTTGATTATTTCTTTGTAAATAGAAATAATTCATAAAAATCTTTAGATTAATTTCTCTAAAAGATTTTTTCATTTGTCCTTTATTGGTCATTTAAAGTTGATCCAAAAGGCCATGTTTTATTAGTTTCGTTAGAAACTTCTTTGAAAATTTCATCAATTTCGTCAGAAACTTCTTTGAGAATTTCGGCATAAATTGCTTCAAGACTTTCATCTCTATAAATTATTGCCTTTTTTTGCTTTAAACACAAGATTTTTTTGTTTAGAATCAAAAATATTTCTTTTAGCAATTTTTAAGTTACGAGATTTTCTTTTATGATTCATCATAAAAGCAAAGACGTTTCTTTTAGCACTTTTTATGTTGCGAGAGTTTATTTTTTGACTCATCATAAAATTTTTCTTTAATTGTTTTATCCGAATTAAAGAAATATGAATCTTTTCTTTTTCATAAGCAATTTGCATATCAAGAAGATGTAGATAATTTAGAATATGTGTTATAGACATTAAGTCCCAATAACCTTTTCTAAAATTTCTCCATACATGTCTATGTTTTTCGACATAGTTCGCATTAATTGCTCGGTGTCACTAGAGTCTCTTATTTGCAAAGAGGTTCCAGTAAAACTGTGTCTAGGTTCTAATCCTAGCATCTTTTTATTTCGTGCAATATCAATTGCCCAATTTTCTTTTAACTGTGAAGGTTCAGAAAACTTACACCCTTCAACAATTCCAATTTCTGAAAATATATCTTCAAGATTTATATTTTCATTTTCCTTATACTCGATTGAATGAGTACTGTTGGTTAAAGTATACGAGATTAAATAATTAATCGTAAAAACTTTATTACCAGGTTCCATAAGGTCAGTTATTTCGCACTGGTGTATGAAACTTAAAGTCTTATCAAAATCTTTTGAATTTCGATGTAAAGCAAATTTAGGATAAACAGTAAACATAAATTTACCATAAGCTAAATTTCCTTGAATTGCTCCAAGAAGAGCATCTTGCCTATTGATAATTCTATTATCAACGAGTGCCATTTTTATAGGAAAATTAATTTCATCTCTAAACTGAGCTTTAAGGAGGATTTTAACCGCTCCTATGTGTATCATATTGAGAGACTTTCTCAACTCTGGTTTAATATGCAAAATCTTTTTTGCTATTTCACCCTTTGTTAAGAGTGGCAAATAAACTTCACCTGCTGTATTTTTTATGTCAACTGAAAGTTCTTCAGTGTTAAAACAATAAAATACTTTATTTTTTCTTGTAAAAGCTTTAGAAACTAAGCTTTGTAAAGTTTTTGTTTGATTAAAAACTTGTTTTGTGTCAAGCTTTAATTTAAGCTTGTTAATTTTAGTTAATTGATCAGAATTAATCATGTAATCTGATACAAAACTTTTTCGTTTTCACTGAAATTTAAAACTTCAGTTACTTCTTGTTCGTTTGATTCTTTCGAATCTTCAAACGAATTTTTAAAACTCATTTTAAATTTTTTCTTTTAAGAAAACGTTTAAAATTTATTTTAAAGTTGTTTATTTTTTAAGGGAACAGGAACTAATCCCCTCTTCGTAAAAAACGAGCACATGGCTCTGATACCAACTTGCGGAGGTACTTCAGAATTTTTTAAAGATTCAACTAAAGGGTTCATTAAGTCCTTTAGAGGTTTTGTGGTCTGGTTAAGACTCATCATTTTTGTACACGGTATTTTGACCGGTTTTTGTAAATATCATTTACAAATTAGAATATAAAATTCTTTATTTTGAAAGGAATCTTTTGAATTTAATCGATCGATTAAATGAAAAAGATGCACAGTACTTTGAATATAATATTCTAAAGATGCATAGTACTTTGAATATAATATTCTAAATATAAAACTCAAAAGATGCATAGTATTTTGAATATAAAATTCAAATGAATTATTCGTTCGATTAAAATAATCAATTGATAATTCGAATATGAATTCTAAATTATTAGTCGACAATTGTTGACTAACATAAACAATTTTGAAATTGTTTAATTGTGGAATTAATCCTTTGAATTTACAAAATTCATTATTTTTTGTAGTTATATTTTGACTAAATTTTTTAGATTGAAAAAATCATTTGTTTCGATAGTTGTTAATCGATTAATTTTTATGTTTGTTTATAAACATCATTTTTGATTTAATCAAAATCTTAGTTTTGTGTTAGAATAAAATTCTTTTTTATGATTTTAAGGAGAGATATGAAATATCAATCTTGAAGTAATTTAACAGTTTGAAATAAAATCTATACCTTCTTCTTCTTGTATTTTCTTCTTGAAATATTCTATTTCTTCTGCAAGGGACCAATCCAACCTTTAATTTCCCTAACGGCCTCCTGCCTAAGCGGTACTTCAACGGGCTCTAGGACTTCAGGTTTTACAGAATAAAAACTTTAAGATAGAAAATAAGATAGGGGGTTACGAAGGCGTTTTTATTTCATAACTGTTCTCCCGAAGGAGAACTTCTTGATATTTACATCAACTCCTTAAAGGAGTTTCTACTCCATACTAGTAGCACACATAACTAGAAAATGAAGATCATTCGAATGATCAACGAAAGAAAAAGTGAGGGTGGTTGAGAGTTGTTGAGAATTCAAGCCAGGGATATGGGATGTAGTCGAGGGATATCTAAACTAATGAATTCGATTTCTTTATATAGCAGAAGTGAATTTTACAAAAGGACTAAAATAGCCTTAAGTGTTCATCGTGCATGACGTTTTTTTTGGTCGACAAACCCATGTGTTGGGTTCAGCTCTCGCATGTCTTTTTCTGAAAAGTAGGTGTTTTTAATAAAGGGACCACTTTTGTCAGAATTTTCTTCGGTGGAAGATTCTTTACAGCTCATGCACTGATGACTTTCCTGTGCTCTTTGCATTATTTTGCAGAGTCTTTGTTTGGTAGTAGGACTCACATCAACTTTGTTGAAGATAATGCGTTGCTCCATTTTTTCTAAAGCTTCCTTTGATAGTGGGGTTCCACTATGACTCGTGAAGATATAGAAATTGCTTTAGAGGAATTTCCTTTTTTCCACACTCGGCTGAGTATCGAGTGGCTTCTTGTTGGGCTTGTAATAAAGACCCAAACTTCTTGAATGTTACCGGTCTTCCAGAAACATGTTGAGACACTATGGACCAATCTTCATATATGCCTCTATGCTCTCCATAAAAAATGACATAAAATCTAGAATTAGATTTTACCGTTTCTTGAGTATCTTGGGAGTAACTTGGTCTAGGAGAGACCTGTTCAGTTTTTGGCAAACTGTGAGCCATCAACGGATTTGATGTGCCTTTACCAGAGCCGTTTGCTACTGGGCTAGATGAAGATCGTAGTTCTTCATTAACTTTATATTTGCTTTTTTCCAAAGCAACAGAAATCAACGGACTTGATTTTTCTTTACCTTTAGCCGTTTGTAAAGGAATAGATTCAGATTGTATCCTTTCGGAATCCTATTCTGAATTAACAGTTGTGTCTAGACTTTCGTCGTAGAGAGCTATTTTTTCTTGAATAGCTTTTAATTCTATCAAAAGAAAATTTTCTTTTAGTCGTAAAGCCCTTAATTCTTCCATCCCCCTTTCTAAAAAAAATTTTTTGAATAAGAAAATGATGATTTTTGAAGAAGAGATGCCTTCTATTTGTAGGCAAAGAATGACATCATTGCTTACGATTTCTGAAAATCTCGTGTTAAGCTATCAGCTAACACGTTTTTTGTCCCTTCTAGGTGTTCTGTATCAAAAGAATACCTGGAAAACCACATTTGCCATCTGACAAGACGACCTTGTTTATTATCTCCAGAATTTTTTGTTTTCAGAAAATAAGTAAAAATTTTATTGTCAGTTTAAATAAATAGAGAACTTCGAAATCGTGTTTTTTACCGCCAGTAATTCTTTTTCATTACTGTGATAATTCCGTTCAGCCTGCTTGAAGCTTCCCGAAGTGTACCTGCAAATTTCTTCTCTATCTGCAGTTTTAGCTTTTAAAACACCTCCCCAAAAATCATGAGAAGCATCTGTTTCTATGATTAAAAAATCATTTTCATTAGGAAAATAAAGTTTAGGAAAACTGATTAAGTTTTTCTTTATCTTTTTAATGTAGTCAGTATCGGAATGTTTCCAATCCCATACGTAATCCTTTTTTAGCTTAGTCTGTAAAGGTTTTCTAAGCTCTGCAAGCTTAGGAATATAACTTTCTGCATAAGTTAATACACCTAAAAATCTTTGAAGATGTTTCTTATCTTCCAAAGTATCTGGAAATTTGTGTAAATTTTCCAAGATATGTTTTTGTGGACAATGTGTCCCTTGATCTATTTCAAGACCCAAAAAGTTTATCTTTGTTTTAAAAAGATTAGTTTTCTTTTTTGATAAAATGATTCCATATTTTTCAATTGTTTTTAAAACTGATAAAACATGAGAATAGTGTTTATCTTCCGAGTTCGAGAAAACTATAATATCGTCAACATAGACGGTACAGTAATCTTCTAATCCTCTTAAAGCATTTTGCATATGTATTTGAAATATGCTTGGTGCCTGTTTTAATCCAAAGGGAACTACCTTCCATTGATAGTGACCGTCTGGGCATGTGAACGCAGTTAATAAGTGTGATTCTTTGTCTAGCAGTACCTGCCAGAAACCGCTTTTACAGTCAAAACTGGAAAAGATAGTTTTTCCTCTTAGAAGAGTTAGTAATTCTTGCATACAAGGAAGATTATGGCTGTCTCCAACAGTGACATTATTAATTGCTTTGTAATTAACAACCATCCGTTTTTTACCTCTTCTTTTTTCCGCTTCATTTTCTACTAAAAAAACAGGAGACATGTGAGGAGATTTACTAGGAATTATTAATCCCAAATCAAGAAGTTCCTTGATTTGTTTATTAAATTCTTCCATATCTTGTGGACTGTACTTCATAGGTTTAACCCTAATAACAGTTTTAGGATCTACTAACTTAATAGATGCCTTCATCCATTTTTTTGATTTTTCAGAATCAATTGGATTTTCTGAACAAACCTTTTCAAGTAATTCCTTAATTTTTTGAAACTTATGTAGTTCAAGTAGAAAAATTCTTTCAGGTTTTATAACTTCTTGAACTATATTAGTTCCTGGAGTTTGATTTATCTTGGAATCTTTTTTCATAGATTCAAGAAAATTTGGTTTTCCAATTTGAAAAGCCTTTGTAACCTTTTTTATCAAAATCATTTCTTGATTAAGATGAAAAGATACTCTGTCTAACCATTGAGTAAAAGGTCCATAGAGTTGACATAAATTATTTCCAAGAAGTAAATCCATACCTGAATCTTGTTGGTAGATAGTAGGAAGAGTAAACTGCTAAATTCGTCCCTGAGGTTTGACTCAAAATGCTAGATCAGTCCAAAATCAACTTTGTTTGCTAAAACAGTCCCTGAGACTAGTTTCTATTGCTATTTCAGTCCAATTAATAGGAGTTAATTGCTAAATTCGTCCCTAAGGTTTGACTCAAATTGCTAATCTAGTCCAATCATTTTCCCTTCATTGGACTGAAATAGCAAATGAAACTAGGCTCAGGGACTGTTTTAGCAAACAAAGTTGATTTTGGACTGATCTAGCAATTTGAGTCAAACCTCAGGGACGAATTTAGCAGTTTACTTTAGTAGGAATGGTAAATGATTCTCTAGAAAAATGAATTATAAGATTTCTACAAACCTTATCTAATTTAATGACTTCTTTGTTAGCAACAATTGCCTTAATATCTTTGGGAGTATTTTCCCATAGATCCTTAGGAATTATATGTTTGCTGGCTAAACAAAGACTTGCACTTGTGTCTACATAACAATGTAGAGTAATTATTTTATATCCTTTTAAAAAGATTTTTCCTTTGATATAAATTGAATTTGGATTAGTTATGTTTGAAAATGCTAAATCCAAATTATGAATTTGTTTATCCTCATCCCCCCAACTAAAAGAGTGATTAGGCTTCAACTCGATATCTGAAGAGCTTTCTTCAGTTTCGGGTTTTTCCTGTTCATTTTTCAAGGTAAAGATTTGTTCTTTATTTTCAGAAAAAATGTTCAATTTCAGGTTCTTCATTCTTTAAAACAAGAGTCTGTTTTTTATTTTCAGAAAGCTTCTGTTCAAGTTTTTCTTTTAAGTTTTTATAAAACTTTTGTTTATGTTCTTTGTTTTCAAAGGACATGAGCTGAACAAGCTTTAATGGTTTTCTAGTGAAGCTAACCCTATTAGAGGGGTAGGGGTGGTATCACCTACAAACAATTCCATCACTCACAACATCCAATCAGGTTCTGCCATGTTATCAACCATTATTTCCATCACTCACACCCTTTTTGGTGGAAATGGTCATCACTTGTACAAATTCCATCACTCACTAATTTTTTTATTTTTTATTTTTTAAATTATAAATTAACAATAAAACACTAAAATTATAAATTATAAATTTCATTTAAATAAAATGTAAATTACAAACTAAATGTGAGATTGAAGGAGAGTGTTTGAGATTTGGATTTAAAAAAAATACCTTTGTATATATACAAAAGCTTCAAACGGTCACCTGCCAACCCCAGTACCCCACCAACTTTTCATTTTCAAACATCCAACACGCGTTGTCTTTTTGACGCGTTAAACAAGTTCCACGCGTTGCCAAATGCCGGCGGCGGTGTTCCAATCAAGTTCCACGCGTGATGGGGGTGATAACGTATCCACCCCGAGTCCCCTTAAGGAGTCGTATGTATGATCACCAAATAAAACTCAAGGAATCAAATGTACACCACCATAGTGAATAAATGATGACTGAGCTGGTCAAAGTGTAGGAAGTAACGGTTCATGAAAAGGAATTGTCAGACAAAACTCACACGCTGTGGTGAGTGGTTGTAATTTCCAAGGCTCGGTTTCAACTATTTGTATATTAGTATTTAACTGGTCGAAAAAAATTAACTCCTAAACATGGATAAAAATAATTACGCCCCAACAACAAATCCATGGTTTAATAAAGCATTATATTTTAAAGGCTGTAAGAGGAAAAGAAAAAAAACAATAAAAAAAACAAAACCTTAAAGGAGCATCGACGACTTATACGTATGTGCTTCAATGATATTAAACACGTCGCAACGCTGTATTTGAAATTTTATAAATATTGTATTTTAAAAGTTAAAAAAGAAAAAAAAAACAAAAAACAAATATTACGAATGAACCATTTGTCATAATATCGTTGGTTAAAGAAAACAAATGCAAAACTTTTGAGTGTAAAGGATGTAATATTGTAACTTGAAAAAGGTAAGGTTAAAGCACTTGGATCAAGTGCAAGCATAATATGAACAATATCTTTTTGAGTGGTAATCAAATGGTAATAGCTTCATAGGAAATAGGGAATCAACCACAAATTTCATGTATTACTTAGAAAAGTTACATGTTTAAACATACTAATTATATACTTTATAAATATATTTAATCGGTGATAATTGATAATTTGATATATATTAATGTGGTCATGACCCTTATGATCTCCATGACCCTCCAAATCAGCGCCATGTCACCTACTTCTAAATCCATCATCCAAAACCATTATCCTAAGGATGTGGCGACTCAAACTACTATTCTCTTATTTTAATTTATTTTTATAAAAATGAAAAGAAAATATTGAAAAATGAAAGGAGACCCATGGTTGCCATTAATGATAGATGAGGCAACAGGGTGGTATAGCAATCCATTAATAGTCCTACATGACTTAATGACCCAACCCGTACCCCCACACCATTCAGCCTAATAACAAATGAACAATGATGGTGTATAAAAATTAAAAAGGCCCTTTTAGCAAAGAAAAGACATACAAAAGAAACGCTGGGACGGTGGGCTAGATCAAATTCATTGGGCTTGGTGTATCAACCAGGGCTGAACTTGCAGTTGGTTGGCTGAATCCAACCTACAGCCGTCAACTTGATTTGCCATTTAGTCCTTCATTGGGCTTGTTCTGGCTATATTAATTAAAGATTTATGTATTAAGTTGGGGTGTTAACAATCCAATTGTATCCATGACAAACCGAACTGCCTGGTTAGTGAGTCAGCAAGACCAGTCGGTTTTGGTGGTTCATTTTCTTTTGCGATATAACGGTTTGAACTGATTTTTTTAACTGCTATTTTGAATCATTAGTTTTTATTACATGGAGAGATCAAATAGGAAATATAGTTTGAAATGGAAGGATAAGAATAAATAAGGTTGTGACAATGTGGTAAAATTGAAAAACAAATAGGAATAATATTTTAGTCAATCTAGTCTCATCTTTTTTGTTTCTCTTTTGGTACATCTTCAAAACTAACCATTTTTAGAACCCATCAACTTCAACATTTTCTTTACTTTCTCTTTCTATAATCACTACATCATATTGCGATTTTCTTCATCAATCAATGATTCAAACACTCAATCAAGGTGTTCTTCAACTTTTTTTTAAGAAACCTAGTTCAATTTTACACAATTTTCTCATTTTTTCGTTTTTTAAGCAAATCAATTGATTCGTTCGTTAGTGGCTCTAACTTTCAATTTTCGTCAATAGTTGAAATCCTAGGAAATCGGCTTCAATATGTGCATGAAATTTGAAGAATTTCGTCAATCATTTTGTTTTACGATCTGGGTTTTTGAATTGCGTTTTATGACCTAAGTTTTCAAATTGCGTTTTACGACCAGGGTTTTCGAATTGCGTTTTACGACCTAGCTTTTCGAATTGCGTTTTACGATTTGGGTTTTACTATTGTGAATTGCATTTTACGACCGGGGTTTTACCCTTGCGTTTTACGATCTGGGTTTTATCATTGTGAATTGCGTTTTACGTTCTGGGTTTTACCATTTTAAATTGCATTTTACGATCTGGATTTTAACATTGGGAATTGCGTTTTACAACCTGAATTTTCGAATTGCATTTTACAATATTGGTTTTACCATTTTGAATTGCGGTTCACGGATTGGGTTTTACCGTTGCATTTTATGATCTGGGTTTTTTGAAAAAAAATCAAAAGTATAGAAATAGTTTACTTGTTTTAAAGATAAAAAAACGCTCGTTTTTGTGGTGCAATTTTTATAAAAAAAAAATAATTTTGTATGAAAGAGTTATTAAAGTTTTAAGGGGGTGGAATTGGAGGAGAGAGAAGTTATTGCTTTAGATGGACTTGAATACCCTTACACAACCCCACGTGAGTCTTTTCTTTTTTCAATTCCACCCATTTATTTTAAAATCATCACTACTGAGAAGTATTATGGACCATACATTTTCCTAAGCTTTTTCGTAATATACACATATGTATAGTTTAAAATCGACTATATACATATAAGTAGGATGAATTACGAGGTGTGTAGGATTAATTACGAGTTGTGTAGAATAATTTTCAATGTGTGTAGGATAAATTTCACATAGCAAATAATCCAAATAAAACAATTACATATGAGACATTGTTCATAGCATTTAAACTTCATTAATCCGTTTCTTGTTAACTAAGGCTCATCCTATGTCCAATCTTTTCTTCATGCGTGTTCACATGTGTCATGTATAAAAGTAGTTTTTGGGTCAACAAAGGTTGGTGAGTGAATCTCCTTGTTAAGTGGGAGAAATCCAAGGTTAAGTGGGAGTTATATGACGCCGATGGAATTGTATACTTCTATAGGATTAGAAGTTTAGACATTCTAGCGCCCTTGTTAACTCAAACTGGAATAAACGCATGGCCACGCTCGGACTAAAAGTAGTTCATTAGACCACTTTGATTTAAAGAAGAAAATAGAGAATAGTTGATCACGTTATAAGAATGAATGATCCATGTCTTATGATCAACGAATGTTCTATACAGAAGGGACTTATTGATAGAAATATCATGGCTACAGTATTTGGTTAAGTAAAGTGTTACTTGAACTCAAAGAACTAGTTGACGACTGTAAAGTGTCATACTATGTTAGGAGCAGTACGATGCAACTAGGCGTCCAACTCTACACACGTTAACTCATTTAATTAAAGTCAACGTAACCAACTCGGTATGATCCGAAGAGTTACACGTTGGTGCACGAATCGTATATGTTCACGAGTAAGTAGATTATTATTTGTGAAATAATAATAGTTTAAACCCGAGGGACTTAATATTAATTAGATTATTATTAAGAAGGCTAATTGTATAATTATAGTGGGCTTGATGTAAGATTACGTTTTATAAAAACGAGATTAAGGTGCAACCCTAATCACACTTTTTATTAAAAACAAAACCCTAGCCTCCTTCCCAAGTTTCTGCCGACCCCTTCATAGGGCCGCCGCCACCTGCTCGACCGGAGAACCACTGCCGCCTCACTCTTGGCCGCTTCTACCTTCGGGTTTCTTGTGCTCGGTTGTGAACTTCCTACTAGCGAGGATTCATTGTAACTCACGTGTTACAATTCCGGTGTAGTCGTCAAAGGTTGATTACTAAAACCCATATGGTTGTTTCTTTATTTATCTGTTTATACGCGTATAACCTTGATCCTGATTGTGAATATTTATTAATTGGATTAATAAATCAAACACATATTTTATATATAAAATCGGCCATGATTATATATGTGTATTTAATCGGCTCTTGTTAAAATTTACAAACCGCTTCCCCTTTAGTTTTGATACCATGATTCCCAACACTGGATAGTCCCATGAGAGTGGTGGTGGTGGTCAACGTTGAAGTTATAGAGTGGAGTTGGTAGTGGTAACATCGTCGTGAGAGTGGCGGTCGTGAAGGAGACAAGCTTGCGATCTGAGATCACATATCTTCGGTAACATATCTCTGGTCAACAACTATCTATGGCAACACACAACCCAATCCCTTCCCCCATCGATGTTGTCTGGCCGTCCATTTTCTCCGGCACAAGGAAGATACAGAGAGAAGAAATATAGAGAAAGGTTGGGGTGGGGTGTTATTTTGTTTTTATAGATGGGTCCCACATATAAGTATGTGTGTATATATATATATAATACTTAATTATTTTATTTTGTTCTATATTAAGGGTATTTTAGTCATTTTACAACCACTTAACACCAAAAACTTACCTCATCCAGTTCAGCGACTATCCGAGAATTAATGTGCAAAAGCTGAGACTATAACTGTAATTTTAAAGGTGTGGAGACTATAGGTGAAAATTGAGCAACCCACTGGGACTATCCGGCCATTTTTGTCGAAAATATATAAATAGAATGATTGTTTATTAGGAGAACTGTAAGTTCTGCAATTATTTAGAGTTCTGAAATGATATATATATAGGACAAAGATCCGTTAGGAACCACCCTTTATTGCGAGAACCGCGAGAACCAAGGTGAACACAACAAAAAATACCTAAAAATAGCTAAAAAACACACATATTTTTTTTAAACATTTTTTATGAAAAAATCGCTACTTTTAGTAGCAAAAAAAAAAATTTAATGAGTAAACTGCAATTTTACACCCTGTGGTTAGGGGTGATTGGTACCCTTACCCCCCCTAACGAAATAATTGCAATTTTACCCCCCAACGTTTGCTGTTATGTCGCAACCTTACCCCCCGGCCTCAAATTTGTTGACTAATCTGTTGACTATAACTTGAAATGACTATAATGCCCTTTCATATTACCGCCTGTGTTTTGTGCACTCTGTGATATTACCTTCTGCCACCACTGCCACCGCCATTCACCACCACAACCACCACTGCCACCTCCAGCCACCACCACAACTTAATATCCCTTTCATATATAACACCACCACTACTTCCGTCACCGGAAACCTGCAACCACTACAAGAACAGGGCACCTTTAGCGGCGACAGGTGTCGCCGGTATTGACCACTTATGTCGCCGCTATTGACTTTTAGCGGCGACATGTCGCCGGTAAATCGTCGCCGGTATTTTTCGGACGCTATTGACCGGTTGTCGCCGCTAAAGGTAAACTGTCGCCGGTATTGATCCACCACTTTTAGCGACGACACATGTCGCCGCTAAAAGTGTCGCCGGTATTGACCTTCGTCGGTAAAGGTTGAAAGGCAATAGCGGCGACACATGTCGCCGCTAAAAGTCTGTTTTTTTTAATACAGCACCTGTATATACAGCTGCCCAGCCAGTTTTACGGCCGAAAAAACAAAACCTGCCTATTTTCAAACAACGCAAGCATACGCCATGAACATAATCAACATATACTAAAGGTAATATAATTAAAAACTACGTTTAAGTCGTACATTATAATCCTACAACGTTTAATTAAATCTAAATCATACATTAAAAACAAGTCACTCATCGTTATCGTTGGGTTCATCGTCGGATTCATTATCGAATAAGTTGTCAGAATCGTAGTCTTTTGACTTTCCTTTTCCTTGTGAAGCAAGATAGTTGTTAAGTTGGTTAAAAAATGACGGAGTTTGGAACAAGCTGTTAACAAAATCCTACAATAATAGATAGCAAAACGTATATTAGCATATTAATTAACGCTACCAACATATATTTAACAAGGAAACATGCGTTCGTTTGTCATTTTATAAATTGCGTAGTTTACCTCGGAAAAGGGTTCTTGCGTCCGAGCTTGCGAAGACGACATGTTAGATGACGAGTGCGAGGACGTGTTGGAAGAAGGTTTAGGCCCCATCCCGCGGTACCATCCTCGCCGCTCACCCAACGTTTCCTGATACGGGGCAATTGGCGGACCCTCACCGCTCCATTCACTTGTGGCCTGTTGTATGTTCCGCTGTATTTTACGAATATGATTAAATATATATGTGTATATATATATATATATATATATTTGTTATAGAAAATAATACTTAAAAGAAATACTTACGTAATTTTGTTCAGCAACCGGATCAACCCAATTCCCTTGATTGTCCGTGTGGGTTTTAGCATACGTAGGTACCCAATCCATATCATGTTTAACATTAAACTTAGATTAGACATTAAATAAACAAAAAGCTTACACACACGCACACATACATAAAACATTACATTTTTATAGGCGGTGCTACCGTACGACGATGTCCCCCCACGGTATGGGAATTGTTGTTTCTCGCGTACTAGTGTGTTGGCCTCGCTTCTTTTCATATATTTTTCTTCCCGGAAACCTTCGATGGTTCTCAACCAGTTATCATAGGGCATATCCGGGGGATGGAATGCCCTTGCACTCTCAAGATCCTTGTAACCTCCCTTGCTCTTAAATAATTTTTTAGCATCGTACTTGCGGTCAGAGTACCGCTTCATAAGCACAACCCTAGTGTCACCCGTCAAGTTTTTGGCCTCTATATCACGTTCCACTTCATCAAAATTGAATTTTTCCTACAAATTAAATAAAAAAGTTAAAATATCATATATAAATTAGATTTGCATGTGCTTAAATATTTGATAAAATTTTATGCATATAACTTATTTACCCGTAAGTGGTTCATGAGGGCATCCTTGTAATGTTGTTCAACGTTATCCCATCCAATTTTATCGAACGGGATGGACCGCCACATAAACAGGCTGGCCTCCCGTGAAAACATATATCTTGTTTTACCAACAGGGGTATACGTGACCTGCCTGTCAAACGTAAGCGACACAGCCCCCCCCCCCCCCCCCGCTTTTACCAGACGCCTTAGTTTCTCGTTTTTTGCTTTCCCCCTAACCCTCTTCGGGGGAACCGCTGCAATTAAAACAAAAATAATTAGTAACAACATTTATAATATAAAAAATATAAGGACTACAAAATAATTTAGTAAAAGACTTACCGTCTGTCTCGTGTGTGCCACGAAATCCACCAGGAGGAAGCGGTGGATCACCAGCGCCGTCACCCCCATGTCCCCAGGGGGCCACATCAGCCATCAGATAAGCGAATATCAACAATATCGAAAACATAATCCCTATAAAGTTACAAATGTTACAGCATGTGTATCTAATAGAAATTAAGGGAAAGTACAACAACGGTAACTCAAATTCAAATAAATATTTCAAACAAGTGTTTATCAATTACAAATCAATATAAATTACAATAACTTTTCTTTTAATCAGACTCCACATAATCGGGATCATCCTCATCATAATCAGCCTCGACCTCATCACAATCAGTCTCGACTTCAAACACTTCATCGACGGTGGCTGTTAGGGGATCAACTTCAATTGAAGGCTCACCCGCAGTAACATGAGAAGATCCAATTTGAAAGTATTGGGTCAAGTCAATCACAAGTGGACAGTCAGATGAAGAGTTGTTGTCAACAACGTCACTATCTTCTAAGCGTTTGCCAACATTTTGAACCTTATTGACGCGGTCATCACTTAATGGCCGATCCCAAATTCTTCGATGATTAACATTTTTGACTACCCACCTATGTTTATTTTTTTGGTTTCGAGACGTTTCTTGGATGAAGAACACTTGTTTGGCTTGCGAAGCAAATATGAGTTGATCGTCTTTGTCCCATTCATGTTCAGTGCTTATACTGGTGATATTATTGTCATGGTTTACACCCCTTTGAGTATCAAGCTACTTGCACCGAAATAGGACAGTGGAATAATCATTTGTATAACGCAACTCAATAATTTCTTCTAATTGGCCATAAAATTTCACACCGTTCTCTCCAACCACTTCCACCCCAGAGTTTTGTGTTGCGCATTTTGCATCACGTTCAAGTGTCTTAAACCTAACACCGTTGACTATGTAAGCAGTGTAAGTGTAAGCAGTCATTTTCGCAAAAATTGAAAGAACATACAACTTCGGGTGGAATTCTGGAGAATTTTGTGTTTTCATCGAATGGACCTAACAAATATAGAGTAATAATGTTTGTTATATATGTATTACCTAGCAAGTATAGAGTAATGAGTGTTATATATGTATTATACCTTATGGAGAAACCATCCCGGAAATTTGGTTTTAAGATCATCATGGGGATGTGTATGTTTGA
Organism: Helianthus tuberosus; assembly: GCA_030545235.1. NCBI lineage: Eukaryota > Viridiplantae > Streptophyta > Magnoliopsida > Asterales > Asteraceae > Helianthus > Helianthus tuberosus. The sequence continues at coordinate 7,462,402 of CM060390.1, forward strand.
ATTCACTACATTGATGACAAATATAAGAAAGGAATGAGAAATACCAATTAACAGATTATGAAATGTTAAAGATAGAAGCACTCACTTCATGTACTCCCTAACTTCTGCGCAGTTTTCGAGGACAAACCATTCCATCTTGCTTTTTTCGATGAATGATAGATATTTGTCCTTTCTTGCGCCAACATAACGACATTTGGACTCAAACACCCATAACTTTCTTTTTTCAACAACGACATCATCGTTTCTATCTGGGCGATTGAACTTAGTCTGAACATCTTTAAGGTACATTGAACAAAATGTTAGAGCTTCTTCAAACACATAACATTCAGCTATACAACCTTCAGGCCTTGCCGGGTTTTTGACATAGTTCTTTAGTTTTTTCATGTACCTTTCAAATGGATACATCCATCTAAAAGCTACTGGACCTCCCGCAATCGCTTCATCAGGTAAATGCACAAGTAAATGAACCATAATATCAAAAAACGCAGGTGGATAGATCATCTCTAACTTGCATAAGATGGTAACAATGTCATCCTTTGCTTTCTTCATATCATCCACCGATAGTGTTCTAGAGCAAAGTTGCTTAAAGAACATACAAAGATCTACTATTGGTGTAGATGTATCTTTAGTCAAAAGCCCTCTAACCCCAATCGGTATCAAACGTTGCAAGAGGATATGACAGTCATGAGATTTCAACCCGGTAATGTTAGCATTGTTATCTGTCACCCTCTTACTGATATTAGATCCAAACCCATCTGGTAATTTAACATTTTTTATAAACTGACAAAAAAGTTTTCGATCATCGGACTTGAATGAGTACTTTGGGTGGGGACTTAAGAACTTGCCACCCGATTGTTTCAGCCATTGTGACGGCCGAATGTTTAGTTTTTCCAAGTCGGACCGCGCATTTGGCGTGTCTTTGCTCTTATCGTTCATTAGAAGAGTACCGAGCAAGCTGTCGCACACATTTTTCTCTATACGCATTACATCTAAGTTATGTTTCAGCTGCAGAGAAGACCAATACTCAAGGTCAAAAAATATGCTTCTTTTGGACCAGTTCAACTCGAAATCTAACCGGGTTATCCTCCCACCTCCAAAATCTGGATGCTTGCCTGGTAGACGATTAATTAAACGACCGAGTTGAGCTTCTATGTCAGCTGGGCTAAACTGTCTCGGAGGGTCTCGTGTCTCGGGTCTCCCGTTAAAGTCGAGACTTGTTCTCCAAGGATGGTTGGCATCTAAGAACCGACGATGACCAACATAAGCACATTTACCAGTTACACGTATTGAAGGAGTGTCTTGGTTACAAGTTGGGCATGCCATGTAGCCTTGTCCGCTCCAACCTGATAGACTACTATGGGCTGGAAAGTCATTTATGGTCCATAACAACGCCGCCTTCATTGTGAAGTATGTGTTTGTTGCTGCGTCTTTAGTACGTACACCTGTCTGCCACAATTGCTTAAGCTCATCCACTAACGGTCTAAGGAAAACGTCCATGTCTTTCCCCGGTGATTTAGGGCCAGGAATCAACAAGGTCAACATGAATGTGGACTCTCGCATGCATAGCCAGGGAGGCAGATTATACGTGGTGAGTATAACCGGCCACGTGCTATGAGTCGGGGATCCACTACCGTTGTTAAAGGGATTAAAACCATCAACTGCAAGCCCTAAGCGAACATTTCGTGGCTCCATCGCGAAGTTTGGGTACTTTTTATCAAAGTCTTGCCACACAGATCCATCAACTGGATGACGCATAGTCCGATCTTCCGATCGTCCGGTACTATGCCATATCATATCTTTCGCTGTGTGCCTTGAACAATACAAACGTCGTAGTCTAGGCGTCAAAGGAAAGTATCGTAACACCTTACGAGCCACCTTCGTGCCTTTTGTGTCTTTATCGACCCATCGACTCTCATTACAAACGGGACAATTTTGCAAGGACTCGTTTTCTTTCCAAAAGAGAGCACAATCATTTGTGCACACATCTATCATCTCATATGCCAAACCAATCTTCTTAAATGTCTTCTTAGCTACATAATACGAAGGGGGAATCTTGTTGCCTTCTGGCATTGACTCTCGCAACAACGAGAGGAGTCGATCTACTCCTTCATTTTGAAAATGGTACGTATCCTGTATATTCAAAAGCTTTGCTAAAAAGTCGATAGAAGAAAACTTGGTACAACCAGGATATAATTCTGTTTCAGCTTCCTTTACCAGGTCTTCAAAATCATCAACAACACCGCTACTATCTCCATTCGAGTTCTCTTGGTTAAGGTATGTATCTTCTTCCATACGCTCCCCCCTAATGTCTTCAATAACGTTTACCATACCGTCTTGTGGCGCAACATCGTTTACTTCTGCAATTGGAGTCGTGGCCCTGTGATGGGTCCACTTCGTGTATTCCTTCCAAAAACTGTTAATACGCAAATGGTATTTCATTTCTGCCATAGTTTTTAAGCCGGAATTTTTACATTGGGTACACGGACATCTAACTTCATCGTGGTTTTTTATCACTCTTTCACACATATCGATAAATGACTCGAGTCCTTGCTTGTAGTGAGGTGAATGACGTGGGGAATCAATCCAACTTTTATCGATAGGCATTATGCAACTGAAAGAAAATCTAATTTAGGATTAACAAGACAAGGGTAGGCTGCTAAACCCACTTTTTGAACACTTTATCACATATGTAAATGTGTATTACATGATTGTCTGTTTAAGAAAAATTCGGCAGTATTTCCTCTTAGCTCCCAAGTATATATGTAATGATATATATACCCGAGGAGCAAAGAGAAAATGATAACCGAATCCTTCTTAAACAAACAATCATGTAATACACATTCACATCCTAAATGAGATAAAGTATTCAAAAAGCAGTCCCAAGATAAACGGGGACAACCCGAAATTAATTTCTAAATCAATTTCGGGCGGGTATCTCTAAGCTCGTTATGTTTAAAATGATTAATTCAAACACAGGCACAGTTTTTTAAGCTTGTTATTTTCTTAATGATTGTTTTAAATTTTGGGCGGAACGTTATGTTTTAAATCATGATTTCAATTTCGATTGGGTGTTTTCTTAGCTCGTTATATTTGAAATGATGAATTCAATATCAGACACAGTTTTTAAGCTTGTAATGTTCTTCATAATGGTTTATATTTCGGGCGGGTATTTTCTTAGCTCCTTTTGTTTTAAATGATGATTTCAATTTTGGCGGGTATTTTCTATGTTCGTTATGTTTTAAATGATGATTTTAATATAAAGAGGGCATTTCCTAACTAATATATATTTGTCAAATTTAAATATAAATGTTTTAAAACCTAAACAAAAATATACAAATTATCAAACTTTAACATTTTTTTTTTCAAACCTACACATAAACAAACACACATTTTGATCAAAACCATAAAATTTATACACTTACACCTACATACATACATTCATTCATGCACTTACATACCCACATACATGCTTACATACACCTACATACACAAATACATAGACTTTCATATACTCATTTTCTCCAAATACACCTACATTATACATTTGACATACAAACATTCATCCTTACATACACATTTGCATACTTTATACAAACATACATACTAACATACACATTTTTCACCAACATACTAACATACACCTACATACATACATTCATTCATACACTTATTTACATCCAAAACTAAAAATTATACAATTTCTAAACTAAAAATTATACAATTTACATCCTAAACTAAAAATTATACAATTTCTAAACATATTTACATCCTAAACTAAAAATTATACATACTAACATAAGTCGTCAAAATTATACATACTAACATACACATTTTCACCAACATATTTACATCCTAAACAAAAAATTATACAATTTCTAAACTTAAAAAAAAAATACATATAAAACTAACCGTTTTTTTCAGGTTTCAAGTAGACTAAGACCGCTGAGACGAGGTGGTGCCGGAGAAGTGAAGGTGGTGACCGGAGAAGAGATGGTGGTGATCCGAATATTCTTCCATAAACACAAATATACACAAAAACGAGCAAAAAATAAAGCCTATAACATGTAAATAACAAAATAGAGAAGATATTTAAGAAAAACAAAGTTAAACTCACCGATTTGGCAAAAAACGCGGTTCTACGGCGGTGGTTCGCAGAGATTTGGGGGGAAAATGAAGGAGGAGGGAAGAAAATGGCGCTGTGTGTGCTTTTACGGAAAGATCAATACCGGCGACAACCTGTCGCCGCTATTGACTTAAATGTCGCCGCTACTATGATAACTAGGGTTAAACAGGATAAGATTTCTGTGGCTGGGGATTAAAGTAGGACACCAACCTTTAGCGGAGACACTGTGTCGCCGCTATTAATTATTATCTGTCTCCGGTATTGCTTCTTGAATCCCCAACCATTAGATCAGAATAATGATCAACGGCTGGGGAATGGGTTTGACGCGGATCGACCAATAGCGGCGACAGCTGGCCTGTCGCCGCTAAAGGTGTCGCCGCTAAATGTGTCCCATTCTTGTAGTGAACTCCGGTCATCTTCTCTGCCACTACTGCCGTCACCGGATCTACGCCTAGTGTTCTCGGTGAGTGACAAATATCTATATATCTGTATCTATAAATGTGTGTACACAATCTACGTATAAACATAGATATGCTTGTGTGTTATGTCATGACACTAACACACATCACATTTTCATTCTCTACGGAGACCTGCATTCACCAGATATATTGCACTGATAATCAGGTTTGGAACATTTACTCGTATTTAACTCTAAAACATTCTGCATTACCATTTCCATTTTTTAGGATCTTCTCCTGATAATAAATACTCTTCACCTTTATTTTCTTTAATTGCTCACTTTAGTTTTTTTATTATTTTGTTATATTGGGATCATAAAATTGTAAAATCTGAACAATCAACTAGTTCACCCTCTTCTGCTAGAATGTTTAAGACTAGCATTCGAACATGCAATTTTAGGGTTCATGATGGTAATTTTATTATATTTTGTTTTGATTTTTATTGTGCAGTGGTGTGGCACTGGCATTTTACATCTATAGAGTCACATACTCACGTGGACAGTCAACAAGAGGATCGAGTATTGAGAAAGAAACTTAAAATTAGCTCTATGTTGCAAGGTCAGCATTTGATATGCATTCGTTCATTTTTTAACTGCTATAATTTCTTTCTAAATAAAAAGATCAACTCACAAATTTCTTCATAAACTCAAACCCATCATCACACTTGATGCATTTGGTCCCCAAAATCCTACACACTCTGTGGCAGTGTGGTTGTGGTGGTGGCTGGAGGTGGCAGTGGTGGCAGTAGTGGCAGAGAAGATGACCGGAGTTGCAGGTTTCCGGTGACGGAAGTAGTGGTGGTGTCACCGATGGTGGCAGGGGGTAATATCACAGAGTGCACAAAACACAGGGGGTAATATGAAAGGGCATTATAGTCATTTCAAGTTATAGTCAACAGATTAGTCAACAAATTTGAGGCCGGGGGGTAAGGTTGCGACATAACAGCAAACGTTGGGGGGGTAAAATTGCAATTATTTCGTTAGGGGGGTTAAGGGTCCCAATCACCCCTAACCACAGGGTGTAAAATTGCAGTTTACTAATTTTAAATTTAAAAAAAACAAAAATTTGGCTACTAAAAGTAGCGATTTTAATGTAAAAAATACTAAAAAAAATTGTGTGTTTTTTTGATTTTTTTAGGTTTTTTGGGGGTTTAGTTTTTAGCATTTTAGCTTGGGGGGGGGGGGGGGGGGTTAGGTTTTTGGTGTCACACCCCTTTCTGCGGCGGAAGCACGAGGTGTGATCATGAAAGGTTCTCATTGCATACGAAGAGTAAACATACTACATGCTCAAAAATATCTTCAAATATTACATTACTGAAAACATATGTCAAGTGTTTACAACACGAGATAACATATTGTCTTAAAAGTCACAACTTTATTTAAAGATAGACAAAGCGACGTCCACGAGCATGAGTAAGACCACGCGCACATCCATCCTAGTTACCTGAAATACATGTGAGTTTTGGAAAAACGTCAACATAAAGTTGGTGTGAATTCATGCAGTTTTTGTATTTCACGTTTGTATACTTTGTATGAAAACATAATTTGTCTTTTGTATAAATCAAGTCTTTTGTGTACACCACGTACTCATGTATAAGTCAAATATTTCTGTATGTATCAAGTGTTAATGGGTTGCAAAGCCATTAACATGTGACACGACATAGGAAGTCACCAAACCATAGGCATTTTTCTGTAGTCGATTTACGACTGAGACACAAAAACACTGCTTGGTAAAAGAGTGGCCAACAGTGGGGCTGCCCGGAACCCATTAGATCTAACCTTTTGTTCTGCGGTCTAAGTATGTACACGATTAATGGTGCTTCTGTACCCTATTCGTGACACTATTTCTCATAACGCATCCTACTTGGTTCTCGTTCTCACCAAGCGCGTTTCTTATTGTCTTATATTTTGTCACACTTGGATCTCGTTCTCACCAAGTGTACTTCTTGTATTTATATCATACAATTTATAAATATTGTACTTTTGTACATGTATTTCACCCCCGAAGTTATAAAAACTGAAAACAGTTAAAAGAAAAGGGGGAGCATGAACTCACAACTTTGCGTTCCTGTGCGTCGTAAACTTCACCGGATTTGCTTACTTAACGTCGTAACCTATACGCGTTTTCTTAACGTTAGTCACTAGACTTGTATCGCACAAGTACAGTCACTCTCTTTTGTATTTGTATTGTTGTGTTAAAAATATTTCATATTTTTAACTACGTATTTTACTTATATTATTTCCTCTAAAATAAATATAAGTCTTTCGTGTTTTGCACTTCGCACCCGAATTATATATCTTGTATTTTGTATGTGTATTTTTATGTTTATACTCCTCACGAGTATTTAGTGTATTTTTATGTTTATACTCCTCACGAGTATTTAGTGTATTTTTATGTCTTAATACACTAGTACGTATAACACATACTATATACACTTAACACATAAGTTGGTGATCAAATAATATATATTTTTCTCTCAAAAATATACATACTTATATCCATTTTTTATTCTTGAAGAAATCCTCATTTCTTATCACCAAAAATTAGGGAAACCTTGGTAATGCTTTTAAACACATTTTTAGGGAATAAGTTTCTCAAAAACTTATATTTTTCTAAGTGTCAAATTTTATAAAAATTTTGACAGAGTTTCCCCTAAAAATGGAGGTTTCCCATGTTTTCAAAACATGTGTTTATTTTCTTTTAAATCGTCAACAATCTCCTCATTCGACAATAAACAATATGCAACTAGTTAAAATAGATATAATCGCAGAAATACATGAACTTGTGGTTTTTCCCAAATAGATAGTATCCTTCCATTATTTTTAGGGGATCTTTGTATAGATCAACTTTGTTTCTTGAAAGTCTCGCTTTTAAAGAAGTTACATCTTTACAACTTCCGGTCAACATTTACAAAAATAGTTATTTTGTCGAAACTTTGTATTACACAAGTGTTTACACACTCGTGTATTTGCTAAAATCATTCTTTTTCATGTAAGATCCGGCTTTAGAAAATATGATTTCTTGGACACTTGGTCCTTTGAAGATACCGCTTGTAGATACGTAGATCTACTAGTTTTAAACACTATTTCACAAGTTAAATCGCTTTTACACAAGTTCATGACTCGTGTGTGGTAGAGTTTCATCTTCTAACCCTTGTTATACTTAAACAAGCTCTATGTCATAATCCAAGATCATGACTAAACCGGGTTAAATGATGATCCGAGCTACCACAACATAGATCGGGCCTAAATAACCACACACATCAAATACTACAAGATTTACACAACATATGAGCTTTTAACCACCATTTTTAGTGTTTTAAGTAGACTTTAAAGCATCATCTTGCATGTTAACGAGTTTTATCCGATAAAAATCCTTTTAACCACTTTAGATTAGTTCAAATATGAGTTTTAAGCATTATACCTCTAGCTCGAGGCTAGGGAAGAATCTATGCGCAAAAGAGGTGGATAAAAGCTAGATAAAGAGGTCCTTCGAACTCCGTTTGCTCCAAGCTTCCTAATACGAGACCCTTAACACTTGTAGATGCTTGAAATATGAAGATCAAGATCGAAAATATGATGGATGGAATAGGGGTGTTTGGCCGTAAGCTTTGAGAGAGAAAGAGAGAGTTTTGAGTTGGAGTTGTGATGTGTGGGTGACCTTATGTTAATGCCTTGAACTTATAGATAATTATCAAGTGTATTACCCAATGGAAATTATGCCTACTAGATACTAAACATTAGGGATTTTAATAATCATATTAGTACAAGGTGTGTCCCCCATGGTTGGGGACGGCTAGGAAAAGGGGGGGGGGGTCTAGTCCGATTTCAACTAGTTAATTAGGTAATAGTTAGGTTAAACCAAGTTAGTTAAGTGTTTAACCCGGTTACTAGTGTGTTGTGCACTACAGTGGGTGTTAGGGTATTCAGGGACCCTAACTGGTTCAGAAAAGGATAAATGATGTTATTAACAATATTTTCATGTTCCGGGTATAGTCCGGTTGTTCGGTTACATACCGATTCGTTAAAGTGCTAAATTGCACCTTTTAGTGTTTAATAAGTATCTTTTTGTAACACTATCGATTCCCAACACCTAGGGAAATATTCTGGATAATAAAACGACATTTCTGCATAATATTTATATGTCTAAATGCTGAATTATTGCTGAATTGTATAAATTATGCACTTAAAGTGCGTTTCGGGTGCTTTTTAGTGCTTATTTTTGCTTTCGTATTGCATATATATTAAACCCTTGTATGTACTCTTGGGTTTTAATGCATTCTTGTTGTCGGACCTACACCTAGGCTCCAATTTTATTGTCTGGCTGCTTTCTGCAGTTTCGTTGACACATAGTGTCTTACCGGTGAGTTTACTTAGTATTTTTGACGCAACGCTCTCGTTTATGCATAAAGCAATATTTTGTAGTATACAACATGCATGAATTCACTTGTTTAGTATGTAATTAGACATGGCTGACAATTAAGCACATAATTGCAGTCATTAAGCCCTAACTAAAGTGTACGGAAATTACTTGTTTGAGCCAGTTGTCACATTTGGGGGGTGGGGGAGGGGGGTTTAGGTTTTTGGGTGGGGGTTAGGTTTTTTTAGGGGGTTTAGTTTTTAGCATTTAGCTTGGGGGGGGGGGGTTAGGTTTTTTTTTTTTTGGGGGGGGGGGGGGGGGGTGGGGGTTAGGTTTTTTTAGCTATTTTAGATTGTGTTCACATTGATTCTCGCAATAAAGGTGGTTCTCGTATGAACCTTACCATATATATATATAGTGGAGAGTTCAAATGAGAAGAAATTCTTTATAAGAAGAAAAAAGAAGAAATTTCAACAAATAGAAATGATTCATTAGACTTCATTTAATATTTGTACTTAATGTAACTATAAGGGTATATTGGTAAACTTACATACATCATTAATTGGTAGTTTCATCTTTAATAACTAACTATATTAAATTTGTAACTTATTTTTAAGATGTATATTTTTCTCAAAAAATAAAAATAAAAATTCATTTATAGTGTATGATAAATACGAGGCGTGTAGGATAAATTACGAGTTGTGTAGGATAAATTTCAATATGTGTAGGATAAATTTCGAAATGCGTAGGATAACTTTTGATGTGTGTAGGCAAATTTTTTTAGTGTGAATGATGATTGTCTTAATGACTAATTAATTAGTCAAACATAATAATAAATGTAATGAGAAAAAACTATTTAGTGTTTTACCATTGTACCCTTTTGTTCTTTTTATTCTTAATAAAATTTTCTTCTCAAATGAATCTTTCCCTATATATATATATACATAGAAAAAGTATATTGTACATTACGGCTTAACGTACTTCACGTACAACAACGTGCGTGATTTGTTCTATAACATGCGTGATTAAAGTTTTCAATATGCGTGATTATTGTGTTTCAACATGCGTGATTTTGGATTTTTGAGTTATAACGTGCGTGATTCTAAAATGAACGTGCGTAATTACCTGTCGTACGTGATGTACGTTAAGCCGTAATGTACGTTAACCATATACATACATACGTTGTACATATTATTTTTATTATTATTTATTTATACATATTAAAACAAAGTCTTCATGAACAGTGATTTTGATTTTTTAAATTATTGTTTCACTTTTTTAATAATATTTTATTTACATGTATTTTTTCAAATAACCTGTATTCTATTTTTATTTTTTCAACATTACGATATAAATTTATTGAAAACGGATACTGTGTCGCTGTCGTATTAGACTGAACCCAAACCGATTGCTTATTTTCAACATTACAATATAAGCTTGATTGAAAACAGATATTGTACCGCTATCGTACCAAGGGAGAACCGAAACCAACCGAATAATATGTGTATTGATAACATTATTTATTTATATTGTTTTTCCTTTCGATAAACTGACATCGTATCGCTACTATACTGTACCAAACCACATCGCTACCTATACATGTACTCATTTGTATGATTTATGTTTGGTAATGAATTTTGTGCCGCAACCGTAGTCAACTGAACTGAAACCGAACGAACAACAACGATATTAGTACCGGTACTTATTTTTATTGTTTTTACTTTTGATAACTGACTTATCCTACCGAACAACATTGTTAGATGTACCTCTGTTCATTTTTATGATTTCAAGTTTCGCTAATTTTCATTTATACGACCCTGTCTACGATGATAAACGAATATCATTATTAGTACTGTGACGATCTGAACTAATCGATACCATTTGGATAACATCGTTATCGGTGTTCGTTTTTCCGTTTCAATTGATGTAAAACATGTGTTGATTTCTATAACAAGTGCATGTATTGTACCACTACTATAATGAACCTAACCAATACCGATAAAATACCCGCAATAACGTATCGCCGCAACACACGAAGAAACAACCTAGTTATTATTAGGGGTGTTCAAAAAAATCTGAATCCGAAACCGAATCCGAAATATCCGAAAACCCGTATCCGAAATATCCGAAAACCCGTATCCGAAATATCCGAAATTTTGGATATCCGAATTTTTGGATATCCGAAAATCGGATAATCCGAAAGTTCGGATTCGGATTTTAATTTTCAAAATTTTCGGATAATCGGATTATCCGAATCCGAAACTTAAAAAACAAAAAAAAATATATATATTGATGTATTATATGTGCACAGTAAGTAAGGCCCATTACCCATTTACCTTTAAGATACCCTAACCTTCAATGTCTTCTTCAAACATTCACGTCGTCACCCCTTTCTCCCACCTTCAATGTCTCCTTCTCCCACCTTTCATCTCCGGTCAACTCCAACAATCAACCACCACCCTTCGCCGCCTCCAACCACCTCCTCCACCTTTCTTCTACTCATCTAAGATCATCATTCAAACAAAAATCCGATATCAAAACATACCGTCAAAAAGGGTGTCGGTCTTCAAAATCCGATCGGTAGAATCGTCACACATTCTGTCAGAGCCGGTCTTCAATTTCTGGTTGGTATCTTCCGGTTCTCTTGCCTATGTAGACGACTGCTGCTAAAGAACCAAAATCGGCATCAAATCTCCCAAGAAAGCAAAAAAAAAAATAGTTAAATATGTGCTAGTAGACTTTGTTTTGATTATTTGTTTATGATGAGTTTTATAGTTTATATGTTCAGATGTGTTCAACTTTGAGAATGAAACCACTTATTATTATTATTAATTACTATTATTAATTAATTAATTAATTAATTATTAATTAAAAGGCAAAAAGTTGGCACTTACTATTCATTAGGGCTAGTAGAGGCGGCTGCCAGGTGACAAGACTCCATTTATTTTCACTTTTCTTAAACTTATTTGTATTTTACTTTTAAGAGTAAATTTCAAAGTTCGTCCTTTATGTATGTCTAATATATCAAAGTATGTCCTTTATCTTTAATATCTTCTAGAAACATACTTAATGTTTGAAAAACCATTCAGGTTATGTCCTTTACCCAAAACCTGGTTTGTTTTCCCAGTTAAGTCAGGTCATGTGAGAGGCACATGAGGGTATTAATGTCATTCTACCTACCAATTAATATGCACTGTTATAAAAACCCTAAAACCTCACCATCTTCTTCTCCATCTTTCAAAGATTCAGCTGCACATACATGCCACCACCGCCGATCTGCCACCACTTTCACTCTCTTACTCTACCTGCTCTCTCTCAATCTCTCTCTACAATCTCCTCTTTCTCTCTCTCTCTCTAAACTTCCGTCGCAAGGATTTTGGAGAATCAAAGCAGTCCATCACCGCCGGTACCGAAACGGCGTTTGTTTCCTCACTCGGTCTCAACTCTCTCTGTATATAAAAGTACCCTACCACCACCACCCACCCATCAAAACTTCCACAATCCACAGTGTCACCCTCGCATCCTCATCATTCACCTCTCCAGATCTAGGGTTTCTTCAACCTCCAAATCCCCCAATTCTCACATAAACGCATCAACCGAATCCGATTAGCACTTTTCGGATCATGTGAGACAGATTGATGACGATAAAGAACGGCAGTGGGAATGAAGGTGATCGAAGGTAGTGGTCAGAGGTGTTGGTGTAGAAAGGTGGATGAGGTGATGACCGGAGACTTGCAGGTGATGGTGGTGGTGTTTGAATGAAGTGGTGGCTGAGGCGGTAGTTACGATGATGGTCTGAGGAGTTTTGAGTGTTGACGGTGAGTTGTACGGTGGTCGGTGTTTGCTGGTTGTAGATTGGATTGAAGAAAGTGAAGGCTGCAGTTAGGTTCTTGAAGGATATGGAGATGAAAGGGTTCCTTTCAGTTGCGAAGACTTACAATGTTTTGATATTTTGGGTTCTGTGAGTTAGGTTTGTTAATTTGGCTATTGGTATGTTTGATGAGATGAAAACAGTTGGGATCGATTGTCTGTTAGATAAATCTTTTTGTTTCTACCCTTTATTTTGTAAATAGATTTGGGGAGATGAGGGTTTTACAATCAATTTGATCGATCTGTTAAGTTGTTTACCATACGAGGAGTATGAAATCGGTGCAATCGTCGTCGTATAGAGATCGTACACTGGTTTGGAGCAGAGTAAACTTGCAGGTGAAGTGGTGGTGGTGGCAGATCGGTGGCGGTGGCGGTGGCGGTGGCGGTGGCGGTAGCAGGTGGGTTGTGGTTGTGGGGGTAGGATAATTTATTATAATATTTAGGATAAAATGACTAAAATACCCTTATGTGGGGTTGACTTAGTCAACTTTAACCATGAAAACTAATTGTGTTATGACTAAAGGACATAACCAGAATGGTTTTTCAAACATTAAGTATGTTTCTTGAAGATATTAAAGATAAAGGACATACTTTGATATATTATACATACATAAAGGACGAACTTTGTAATTTACTCTACTTTTAAACGTTTAGCTTTGCTCATATACATCTTTAATCCTTCTATTTTAACATTTTTTTCTTAAACTTATTTGTATTTTACTTTTAAACGTTTAGCTTTGCTCATATACATCTTGAATCCTTCTATTTTAACATTTTTAATAAACATATTTAGTCTCTTTACTTTAGTAAGTTCTTTTTATTATCAATTAATTTTGATAAAATACATGTTTCCTCTCTCTACTTTTATTTTTTTTAGTTTTTCGCCTTTTAGTGCTTTTCCTTTCTAATGTGACAAACCGATTCGTCTTATTTATTATTTATTTTAATTTACTACCTCTTTTGTCCTTTTGGCCATGGAGTGTACTCTAGCATTTTTGGTGTTAACGGTGACATGACATGTTAACCGAGATTGCAAACCACTCCCTTCTTGTGTTAAGGGGCATTAAATAGGTTGTATGTTAACATGTTAATCGGATTTAAGAGACAGAATTAATTATTCTTTTATTTTTTTAAAACAAAAACCACTAAAAAATAGGATTAGTTGAAGTTAAAAGGGATTAAACAATTTCTTTGGAGTGGGCTAAAATAAAATGAGGAACAAAGGTTGATGTGACATTTAGGTGGAGTTAAGATGGATTAAAGTATACCCAAAGACCTTAGACACCCATGCATTTTAATAAAGTCATCATACAACCCTAAACTTAAATAAGGTTACTTTTCACCATTCTTTGACGACTATATCGCGTGTTCGTACTGTACCGATACCGCTGCAACGCACAAGATAAAACACTAAAATTATAATCCCTAAACTGCAATTAAGTTTAATGAAGTTTTTTTTTCTTATTAGTTATCTTTCCTTATATGCATGTTTAGTCACTCTATTTTAAATTGGGTAATATACATGGTTAGTTCCTCTAAGGATGAGCATTTGGTACCGGTGTCATACCGTATTGATCATTTTTTATACCGATGCTTATTTTTCCTATTTTTCGGGACCGATACTTTCGGTACTGAGCTCATCCTTAAGTTACTTTACTTTTATTTCTTTTAGTATTTTTTTCTAACCCCGACTCCCAGCACAACGTGCGGGACAAAATTATTAGTTAAAATAGAGTCGTAAACTATACCATATAAATCTCAATCCGATCGAACCAACCAACTTGCTTCGAGTTATATTGGATATTTGTTTATAAAAAACCCTCTATTAAGGACATTTGTTTATAAAAACCCTCTATTAAATTAAAATATATATAAAACAATAACTAATTTGAAATATATGTACATGAAAATTAATCGGCAAAATTTGATTAACCAAAGGGATAAGAAATTGAGTTGGAATAAAACACTAGAAGTCTTCTGATCTTCGGATAAGAAATTGAGTTGGAAGAATCTTGAACGAAACAACATCATAGATGCTCTAAATCAGAAATCGACTTGAAAGGGGCGCATTGTGTAATGATCTGAACTGAAAGATCTTAGATGGTTCTTTAGACTTTATATCCCCAATTGACCCGCTCCACAACTTGAACCGAACCCGGATGATTATAAGCCCAACAACCTTCTCTTAAGTTAGGCCCAACAACAGCCTTGTGTAATAGCCCAAGTCCAGCTTCAAAGTAAAAGTCCAAGTCCAAGTCCAGTTCCAATAATAACATATTAAACCAACCTACACAAACATTTCAAGTTAGACAATTAGTTTTAATATAAAACTATAAAAGTAATGTTTGCTAATGAATTGATAAATAAATGATAATTTCAATAGCCCCCTCAATTCAATAGACAAGCATGTCTAACAAATCCAACTTACATCTGAAAACTAAAGTTGATTTACACTTACCAATTTAGCGAAAAACAACTGCTTATGGTTGCTTAGTTACAATTTTAAAACTTCAACGGTACCAGCCCTCATAAGCAATAAGAAGTAACATGTATGTTTTGTCCTCTTCTAACTTCGAACGCAGCTTTTGCCAACCCACAACGAAACAAAGCGAAATCCACTAGCAACCAAGACAGATTTCGTGTGACAATTACACAACAACTGGAAGCCATTCTTTGTACCACTAATCTTCAAAGCAACCTTGAACTTCCATATATTTACCATATTCAACATTCCCTAGGCACTTGTAAAATATTGTTGATCAAATACCTAAAAAATGTAGTTGCTACCTGCATTGAACATAAAGTAACACCAACGAAACAAGTTGCCAACAAAAAACTTTTTCAATGTAAAATACACCACTCATCCTTTTACTTAGCAACATGTTGCAGCCCCAACCCCTACCTCGGGAGCGGGCGGCCGCGGGATCCAGATGGGTGGTATCGGTGTTTATTAATTTGGCAGCGGAAATTAAACATCAGGATCGTAGTTAGGAAATAGTTTATTAGGGTTAAAACACCACACTTTTATAAATAATAAATACATGGGAAAACTCAAGTTTTCATTACAATATGTTTATAGGGATAAACCTTAATTTATTGAAATAAAACTTCTTTCTTATTTAAGTAACTTTTATAGCCACTTTTCCAAGCCTTCAGTGCTCTCCAGCTGGCTTCTATTAGCTTCACATTAAGTTACCTGAAACGCGTTTTAAAAAGTTTTATCAGCAAGAAATACTGGCGAGTGCATCCCAGTTTAATTAAAACAAGCTTTTATATCTTTACAGTATTGTGAGCGATTACAATGTTTTTATCTATCCAATTACCACCCACGGTACTGTCAATCCTGACTTGTGGTCGTGCTACTACTCACAATGTAATAACAAGTAATGTATACAAAACCCCAACATACCGACAGTAATTGTAGAATACATAGACTCAATCACTGTAAATTATACTTTAATACAATTGAGGTTTTGTAAAAACAGTTTACAAAAATAAGATGTACTCACATTGCTGTTTTAGATAATACTACTGCTTTCTGGTGACTTCCTGGTAATAATCTATTAACATTAAACAATGCACACGTGTTAGTAAAGATAGCCCAATTTACATTAGCCATACCCCTGAGACAGAACTCCAACGACTGAGTCAGGCAGAGCCTTGACATGCGTTACGGAGCCCTAGATCAATCGGGTATAGTAACTAATATGTAACCGGGGGTTATAAGACTTACAACGAGGCAGAGCTTCACTTTTTAGGGGTATTATTCCCGAGTATTATAGCACTATATATCAGAGGAAAGAAAAGAAATTTGAAGGAGAAAAACTGAGGCTCTCGACTCCTTTTATAGAGCTGATCAGGCATCCCGTCGCGCCCCGCGACGCCCCAGGCTAAGCTTGTCATGGGCCGCGAGCCACCTGTAGCTAGGATTTAGGCTTGCCGAGTCATGTAGTAGACCTGACACGAGATGGGACACGTGGCGCAATGCATTGTCCGGCAAGTAATGCCCGTCGCGCCCCGCAAGACACCTAGGTCTCTCCCGTCGCGGGCCGCCACAGGATTTAAAAACTTGATTTATTTGATTTTTATTAAATTAAAGGTTATTCGGGTTCGTTTACGTGCATACGGGGTCTAATTAGAGCGTTTAGGGTGTTTTAGGAGGGTTGTTATACAACACTTAGAATTATCAATTGAAGAAAGAATACCAAACCATTTTAAATCAAAAAGTAACCAAAAAAATATGAAAACAACTTCCATATCCATTTTGAATATGAATTTTAGATTCACATCAACAAAATATTATTATATGCCAACAAGGCAAACTCACATAATCATACAAAACCTTATAGAATCATACAAATCTATAACAGTTCATATTGATATGATCAAACAAGAAAGAATCAAAAGATTCTTTAAACAGTATCAGAGGAACATATCTGATAAAACACAAGTCACACGACTGTAAGACTCCAGGAACCATGTCTGGACAAACTGGATACATGTTATAAAACTTGTAAAGAACATAAAGACTAATTTGATTAATTCAAAAACTTTTACAACTTTACAAGAACACGGATCACATAAAATGAATCACACGATTCAACTAAATCTGATAAAAAGAATCACACAACTCTACATCAGATAACAAATTTACAACCATAACAACTCCTCTTGATTATCACAAAAAAATACAATTTGCAATCAGAGAAAACCATAACTCTCACATAAGAAGACATAAAAGGCTGTAAAAATTAGATTCAAAAAATAATCTTGACAATATCACAAGTTAAACACGTGAACCACACGGCTCGATCAACCAGAATTTAAGACACAGCCAAACACGTTCATACTAAACACAAAATCACACGATTTGCAATAAAAAAAAATGATTCACACGAGAAAAACATATTAGACTATCAAATATTCAAGAACAATCTTGACAATACAAGTGGTTAGAAACACTCAAACCATAAACCATATAGTTCGACTAACCATACAATAAGACATATACGGACCATGTCCGAAAGACATTTATACATTGTTCAAGACAAAAATGAATGATCACTTGATTCTAAGACAAGGAAAACCATCTCTTACACAAGAGAAAAACACATAAGTCTGAACCGACATTCAAGATAGCAGCCTTAAACAATTACAACGAACCACACGTCAGAAATAAACTTCCAATCAAAAAACAATTTTGACTAAAACAACGCATGGTAAAATGATCAAACACAATTATAGCCAAACAAACATCGACTAACCAAACAACAAAAAATATTTCAACTACTCACACTAGTATCAAGAACCAAGAAAAAACAATATTAAAACATAATGTGTCAGATCTCATAAACTCAAAGAATGTTTTTTGGTTTAACCAAATTTGGAGATTTTAAAACACACCGAACAAGACAAAACAACAAGAGAAACTTATATTTTTCAATCAACTTGTCCCTTTGAACAAAACTCTTAACCAAACATACCATAGTATCAACGCTTTTAGAGCCATATAGTCAATTAGTACATATAACTCCTTTTAAACGAGTAGAAACAATGACCAATTAAAAACCCCCTTTAAGGAACTCTACTCAAAATATAAACTAGCAATTAGACTCGAGACTCAGAATATGCATGTAATGTATCACCAAGTCGATGAACTTTCAAACACTATTGCAACTAGCCACAAAATAGAAACTACGTTTTCCCTATTAAACAATACATGATGACACCGACTATCAATAGGGAAACAAAAGAAGCAAAACATACAAATGCAGACTTGTTTGTAGAAAAAAAAAACATCCACAATCGTTGAATCAAGTAAAGACCAACATACCAAGACAATATGTTAGCTATAACGAGTTGATCAAATCATTTTCTCCTATAACAATTTTTTTAGAAAAAAAAAAACATATGATATACTAGTTACAAACGATCATTTCAAAACATCACATAAGTAAGTTATGTGCTTTTTAAGATAAGGTTTAACTATTGAATTAGTCTTGTTTTTTAGGCGAATTATATAATCAGTATACAAGTACTGTAACTGAAGGGTATGTCAAAAAATGGTAAATCGGAACTTTATTCAACTTACAAATCAAGAAAACTCAGCACCCATAAACAGATCATCAACAAGACAATTTAAGATATGTACTCTCACTAAATCTAACTAATGATAAAACTCTACAACATGTAGAATCACAAAAAAATCCTAGATCCAGTAATACGAGAGAGAGCAAAACGAATAAACAAAGAATATTATCAAACCCTAATGAAGCTACTGGAAAATGAATCTCAAGCTATATTAATAAAATCAATTTTTTATTAAGCCAGCTTCATGCACTAGACGAGGCAAGTAATTTCATGTACCCTTTAGTTTTATACTAACAATAGACAAACTACAGATTTACAAGATGTAAATACAACGAATCACCAATATCTACTTTACTAATAAAAATCTCATTCACAAAAAACCTACCAAACTTCTAAAACAATTAGGCCAAACAGAAAAACAGAATCACAGACGTATAAGGAACACATATAAATGCAACACATAAAAAACTTCCTCAGGAATCTTATTGTTGTGTGGCTCTCTGTGTTCAACAATACCGGTCGTTAGATGCCCAAATCAAATGTATTCACGAAAAACTGTAAATTTAAAGTTATGAGTAGAATGATCTAACCTGAAAGCATACCCAAGTTGGGTAATAAGAGTCTGTGAAGTACTTCTAGTATCACCCATGATAACAACACAACCATTAACAAATACAGAGCTTCAAATACAGAATCACAAAAACAATGAAACTAAGAACCCTAGGGCGAAGCTGTGTCAGGGACCAGATTCCAGGATCGTCACTCTATGGTGCCTGGACAGGCCTTTACACAGGAGCCAAAAAATATTAACCATGACCAAAACAACAGCCAAACACTAAACAATAATCAACAGACACAAACAATGCAACAAATAACAGACAAGACTCGATCAAAGGTGGTTCGACTAGCCCGGTAACAAGAATGCCTAGACACAATGATGTAATAATAAACAGAACAACAAGAGACAAAGAATAGAAAGATCTCACAATAGCGTTTAACTCCTTCCAAGCAGATCTATCTTATAACCTTTTAGAGTTAAAAAGTAGATCCAAGAAGAACACCAAAGGCTAACTGGTTGGTATCTTTGCAACGTTCTGAAAGAAAAACTTGACCAATGCTTACACGAGCACAAACACCTTCAGGTTTGCCAAACACCCCCTCATACCAGTCTGGAGCTTATAGCTTTGGCACATGACAACATCTTGTTAATACGTAGCACATGGAAGGAATGAACCCTAACCCTCAAGTGAAAAGCATCTTTTCCAGCAAATCTAGTCATGTACTTGTTGCAAGCAATACGCGCGGCTACAGGTGCTTCACTTGAGACATTTTCTTTCTCCCAACCGACCAAATGAACACAAAAGGGAAACTCATCGACTCCCTTTTTCTTCCTGCCGACATCATAGATCCTAATTTTGGGACCCGGAACACCACGGTAATAGCGAGATATTGGATAGGGCTTGTTCTTGATCTGACGATAACACCTTGCAGGTCTTCTGCCCATTGTTTCCTTGATGCTGCTACATATAAGAACCCTAACTAGAGTTTTTTTAACACACCAGATATGAACGGATCTCACAAGATCTATACCTGCACACACTTCAAGAACAAGATCAAACAATTCTTCAAAAGGAAAATTATTCAAACAACAAATAACCCGATCTATACCCTAGACCTCACAGCGGAAATCCCGGAATCAGACTCAAGAGCTATCACATAGCTCTGATACCATGTCAACAATCATGATATGAACAAAGAAAAGAACAAGAACACATAATATAGTGACAAAACGTGGAGAAAACTCTTATTAACCCAAACCAAAACAATTTCCCCTAGAAACCCTTCGATCTTACAACTTGTAAGATCAATAATGAGCAGAAGTTCAATACAATCAACTGATAATATCAGTTGATGAACATACAAAATAAACCAAAATCACGCATGATTCAATCAATGCAACAAACCCTAACGACTGAGAGAACAAAATGTAAGAGATGATCAACAACACATAAACTTATCTGATCGCCAGCAGAACGATACCGAGTCTAGTGCAAGAAAGGATGAACAGCAGAATAAAACACTAGAAGTCTTCTGATCTTCGGATAAGAAATTGAGTTGGAAGAATCCTGAACGAAACAACATCATAGATGCTCTAAATCAGAAATCGACTTGAAAGGGTAGCATTGTGTAATGGTCTGAACTGAATGATCTTAGATGGGTCTTCAGACTTTATATCCCCAATTGACACGCTCCACAACTTGAACCGAACCCGGATGATTATAAGCCCAACAACCTTCTCTTGAGTTAGGCCCAGCAATAGCCTTGAGTAATAGCCCATGTCCAGCTCCAAAGTAAAAGTCTAAGTCCAAGTCCAGTTCCAATAATAACATATTAAACCAACCAACACAAACATTTCAAGTTAGACAATTATAAATTAGCAACACTTTTAGGCATCAGGTTGTTGTACCTGATGCTTTTTGTGTTTTTTGTGCTTGAGCATGTTGTATCTGGTACAATACAAGTTTTTACAGCATAGGTTGTTGTATTTAGGGTTTTTTGATTTTTAAATTAATTTAAGCATTGACACGTGGAGGTTGATGTGTCCTACCACCGCCTATACGTGTTTTATCACTTAAAATAATTATATGAGAGAGAGAAGAAAAGGAGATGACGGTCGTTTGGTGGGAGAGGCGGTGGTCAAAGACTAAGAGGAGGCTCATGGTGGAACAATGGCTCAATCTTTACTCTTCTCCAATTCTTCAGTTGATATGCTTCTATGATAAAATTGACTTTTCGATCTTCTACCGTATCTCTGTAAAAAAAAAAGCAATCCCTGATCCAGAATTTGCGCTCAATCGGAGCACCGATTGAGCGCTGAAAGAATCGATGTATGACTTATTTTTTTGTATAGGCGATAGGCTTCATCGGAGCAACCTTCGAAGAAGCGAACCCGTCCTAACGGCCAACGACAACACCGCCGGTATCAAGACCGTCACCGGTGGTTCAATCGGACGCCAATGTACTTTCTACAACCCTAACTCTGGAACAAATCGCCCAAAAAAGGAGAAATCAAGAAGAGGTTTTGGTATGTATTTCACAAAGTTCTAATTTGTGCTTCTTATTTTTGTAGTCATGCAACAGAGTAGCCGTGGATCAGCTACCTAATTCACATATGTTTGCTTGTAGTTAAAGAGGCAAAACTCTGAATCACCAGGCCAACCCATACTCAATACTATATTTGTATGATTGTGTTTACACGTGAACTTTAATATGTATACATAGATTTGTTTTTGATATATATGATTTGAAGAATTGTTGGAGATATTGGTATAATGTTATAACATATCAGCAATTTAATGTTAGTTTTATGTTCGGAGTGTAATTTCAGTTTAGTGGAAATGCTGGTGGTTTTTTTGTTAGTTAAGGTTTGATTGTATGTGAATTAGTAAGGTTGTTCCACATCGCAAAAATAATATGTTGATGATAGCTTGAATTATACTGTTGTACTTTGGTATGATTGCATGCTAGCATACGTTTTGATTGATGATAACATGTTATGTATTCACTATTCAATTTGTTATAGATAGTTAATTCGGAGTTAAAGCAAGTGAGTTTCATGGAGTTGCGTTTTTTCATCGTAGCATTAGCATTAGGAATGTTTCTGTTATGTGTAAAGCTCACCGTCCGCGGCAGCGACGCTACCAGAGAATCCAGCTGCAAGCCGTTTCTCTCCGTCGCCATAAAAAGCGCAGTGATTAACATCTGGTCACCGATACTCCGCCTATGGTAACAACAAGTTGCATCTTTTATTCAAATTTCAGCTCCTATTATAATCAATTCACATTATTCTCTTATGGTTTTCTGCAGTGAGGAACCTTTTGTCAATTTTGTTATGGGTCTCTTTGTTTCAACCAATGATGCTCGGGAAATAAAGAAAAGGCGTCTCTTTGTTGAATTGTTATCAGTTTGGTTGTTTATTAACTTTATTTTGTGCATACCATGTGTGTTCGATGAAATGCCAATGTTGTTTTAACATATTTTTTTTGTCTAATGTTTTATTATAGATAAGATGATTTCATCCTCGATGGCTGCCATGCATGCATTTGGATTACATTTGTGGTGGGATGTAGTTACAGACTCAAATCGTGTGTTCATCCTTTTTTCTTCTCGTATATGCTTTTTGTCTCACCAATTTTGCTTCAAACTCTTATTTCATTAGTTATCCACTATAGGTCGATATCAATAGGCGATCGTTTGTTCCTTAACCAGTGACGCTGGTATATAAATATATTTTTTTTAATTTATGTTGCCGTTTTTGTTGGTTTTGTGATGGCTCTTTCTGTTATTGAACTTAAAAGGATATATGGTTCTGATGTGCGTTTATATTGTATCGGTTATGTGTAGTTTTTCTTATAATTAATATAAATATATAGTTTTGTTTATGATGTGAAGATTTCAGTTGAGCTTTATTGTATGTTTGTTACTAATATTTTATCTTTTTTCATGTAATCGATCGTGTTATTTTGCTTGTACTTTGTATCTGCTTATTTGATAAAATTTATTAATTCTTCTTATAAATTAGCTTCTATCAAAGCATGATAGATTAAGCTATTTTATGATAACTAACTGTTGGCAGTCTCTCTCAGGCCCTTTTTATGATAATTTTCATATTATGGACGCATCGTGCGTAAACATATAGACATTTGCCAGCCAAACGTTGTTCATCTCAAACATTTACACTTTTCCCAGCCACGCGTCGCTGTTGTGATCACCACCACACCTGCTTTCGCCGATTCCTCCCATTGCACCAGTTGGAGCTCCTTCACAATGACCAGGTATGTCTCTAACGAAAACCTAAGTGGATCCTAGGAAGTTAAAAATTCTGACTTTCTTAACAGAATGTACTAAAAATTGTTGCCTGCTATATTTATTTGTTCGTTTAGATAGTGAGCATAGTTTAATCGCTAAACTAAACAACATTTATCTTACAGCTTTTTATCTTTCAAGTTGTTAATCTAAGGTTTAATGCATATTAAAACTTTGCAATATTGCGAGATGGCAGAAGCGGATTACATACGAGATAAAGTAACTTTTGAAAGACGCTAAACAAAAATTAATTATCAAGGTGTAAAGCCTTACATTTAAGATAATGCTCATAAATTAACATATATTACGGTACATATTAATGATATTTTATCTTTTGCTTACCAGAGATGAAAGCATAACTGCTAAGATGGAGATTTCTCAAAGTTTTTTTTATGTATGGATGCGATTTCTCAGGCTCTGCATTGGACGAGGGAGGGGAAGCTGCTAAACGCTTCACTTACTTCCTCGGGAAACATAGCCGCTTGGAAAGGTTTAATGAAGGTACAATCCAACACATATTACTGTTGCCTTCAAGCTGATTTTCTTTTACTTTCATCAATCTATGAGGATGGTATTTGCTAACTGATTATTACCTGATCCCTTATTGGCTGAAGCGTACATCAACCGACACCTCACTCTGTTTGTGTGTTTGCAAAGTATGAAGCAAAGGAAGTAACCAAGAATGAACAACAAGAAGAAGCACTTTGTAAGGTCAAGGCATACGTAATACAACTCATCATATTTAACAACAATAGTTAGGGGTTGTGAATATGGTTGTTGCATGCAATTATCATACATTTGGTCTATAGATAACCGTGTTAATTAATAAACCTGTCACATAAATTCGTATACGTTCCGTCTGAATTTGTAAGCCCCCGCCCGCACCGCGACGGGGTTTCCATCTAGTTAGTTTTAATATAAAACTATGAAAGTAATGTTTGCTAATGAATTGATAAATAAATGGTAATTTCAACAAAAATAAAATGATTATGTTAATGATTGACAATAAAATCGTTATGTTAAAATTATAGGATTAATGCATTGGATATAGATTGAGATGCAAGCATGAGTGTGAAAAGAGTTCCACTTACAAGGCATATATGGATATAAATATACATATAACCCTAAGGTTAAAGGGTGTGGTATAAATTCCTAGGGGCTTTATTACGCCATGTAAACGTTACGTAGGCGACACATAAGCAAGGGGCTTTTTCGCTAACTTACACGGTGTGGAATAACGCCCCTTATAAAGCCCTTTTAACTATATTAAAAAAAAAGATAAATAAAAAAATCTGATTGGTTGATGAAGTTGGGGCCCCTTGACTTCTCTCCTTTCGCGCGCGCTATTCCTTTGGCGGAAGCCAAGGATAACACCCCCTTTAACGGATGCATGGTGGTTTAACTATATGGGGGCGCTAAAGTTCATGAGGTGGCGGGGGCGTGCGAAGCCACCAGGGGCGGATGTACATGTATGTAAGGGGTGGCGTCCGCTACTGCTTGGTGCTCCGGCGGTAGTGTAAAATTAGTGTAAATTTTGGAAAAATTTAACGTTTTTTCGATTTCGTTACCGCTTATTTATAAAACGTTACCACTTGGCGCGAATCCTAGATCCGCCACTGGAAGCCACACCCCCGGCCTAAACAATTGTACTTGTAGCTTCATATGTACATTTATAATGACACATATCCCTAGAAAGATCTGTAGGAGACCATAGCAAGTCATCACCCATCATGGAACTGACCTCTTTTAGAAAAACCTAATGGCTTTCTTTTCTACTTTCTTCTCAAACATAATGGGAACTTGGGTTTGTGGTAGCATAACTTGTACTCTTTTTTTTTGGAACTTGGGTTTGTGGTAGCATAACTTGTACTCTTTTTTTTGGTGTACCTATTGGTACACCTTTTTCACTATATACACACCTAAAAAGGTGTTTTTTGTCTTTATATGCACACCCTGCAGTGTCGAACTGTGGATAAAACCAGGGATTTTGGTCCGGTTAATCAGAAAAAGACTGACGGGTGTCTATTGACCGGACCATAACGCCGAGCTTTGGCCGCGTTTTGGTCCTGTCAACCAGACAAAAGACTGACACCCGGTCTGGTTGACAGGACCAAAACGCTGCCAAAGCTCGGCGTTTTGGTCCGGTCAACAGACCCGTCAGACACCCATCAGTCTTTGTCTGGTTAACCGGACCAAAACATCGCGTTTTGGCCACAGTTCGACACTGCAGGGTGTGCATATAAGAACAAAAACCACCTTTTTGGGTGACTATCTACACACTTGGTGTGTAGATAGTTTTGCCCTTTTTTTTCTATCTATTAAACACTTTTGTTAATTCATCATAAATTAAAAACACTAAAATATTAATCACCAAGTCAAACTTATGCATGATGGTAACGAAATAAAAAACAAACTTGAAAATTAACATAGAAATAAGGAAGAAAAGGATAAATTTAATTAAGTATGGCACACTAAACTAATATGCAATGAGTGTTTTTCTTTATTAAGTCAATCGATATCATAAACCATGATTGTGAAATATTCATGAGGTTATATCATATTAGGGATTTGATAGTTATATGTGGTGCATGTGTGGGTGTTTTTACAAGTCAATTTGGGTGAGGATAACGTGTGTCTAGTTTGTGTTGCAAAGGTTACTTCAACTTTGGTGGTTGAAAGTGGGAGGTGATCGAAGGTAATGGATGATATAGGTTGGTAGCGTATGGTAATACTGGTATAAATGTTGGTTATGATTAATTGTCGATGAGAGGTGATGGTTACTAATGAACAACACAAATGTTATTCAATACCACCTGAATAATGAAACAAAACTAATGTTTATTTTTTGATTAGACGGGGGGCTTTTGTGTAACTATATCTAAAGTATATATTTTTGTTGTATATTTCAGTGTAATTGGGATTGATTTGTGATCAAATTATAAGGAGGTGCGGGAGTGTACGTTTGTTTGAGTGGTTATAATTCTAAGTGTTCGGGCGAAGCCCCTAATGAGGGTTCCAAGGGGGCAACGCCCCCGGTAGCAAGGTTCAAGAGGTGGCAGCCTCTGACGGGGGTCTAAGGAGCAGAGCGGGGGCTGGGGTCTTTTCGAAATGGCTTGCAGAAAAAAATTATTTCCATTAAATTGCTTTATTAAAAATGGCTTAAAAATTAATTTTAATTCCAGAAATTAGGACATAATTTTGAAACAGAAAATGAGGCTGTTTTGGAGGCATTTTAATTTTTTAAATGAAAACTGCCAACAGGCACTTTACCAGCCCTTTGATCCCTAAATTCGAAATCAGCCTTTGGTCTTATCTCTTTAATTCATTACGAATTCACATACACACATACTAAAAGTTTGATTTCTTAATCCGAGTTATATTCGATTGAATTATTCAGAGGAACCACCAAATTAATTTGATATGAAAAACACCTCTCAGATTATCCGTGGTTTACAAAATTCCCTAACATATTATATAATGTTTTCTTGATTTCACAAGTATAATATAATTTGTCAAATAATGTTTTCTTGATTTTATACAATCATAATTAAAAGATTTTCTTTTGTTAAAATTGAACATTTTAACGGACTTGTATGATAAAAGAGTAGAAAACATGAGTATTTGGTTTTTTATGTAAAAAAAAGTGGAGAGACTTTTATGAGAAAAAAAAAAAGTATGTTTGTTTTTTAAGTGTAAAAAAGAGTGAAAGGTCTTTTTGAGAAAAAATAGAAAAATCATAAAGCTTGTTAATTTTTATGGCATTTATCCAATAGGGGAAAGTTTATTTGAGAAAAAATTTAATGTGAGAAAAAAAAAAATAAAGGGCATATGGTAAAACATCAAATAGTTTATAACTCTTCTCATTAATTATGTTATCTCTCATTAATTAAACAAAAACTTTTTATCCTACACATTTCAAATTTAACCTATATATATCTTACACTTACCGGAATTTACCCTACACACATCGAAATTTATCCTATATATTCAAAATTTATCATACACATACTAAAATTTATCCTACACATGTCGAAAATTGTCTCACCATAAATTATTTTATTTTGAAAGAGTATATTTAAAAGTGAATTATAAGTTTAATTAGTTAGATAATTAATTACAATTATAACTTTACTTATATGTCATTTTCAATAACATTAAATACACATATTAAATGAAGTAAATAGAGCATTTCTATTGGTTTAAAACGTATTACTTTTTTTCTTACAGAATTTTTCTTCTCATTTGAACCCTCCACTTATCCAATATTAAGGGTTAGGATCAAATACAAAGGATAAAATAAATAAGAAGGGTAAGAAGGGTTCTAGTCCATTGATCTTAGATTTGGAGGGTTGAGATTAGTTTTAGGGAAAAGAAGATAATAGAAGCGCATAAAGGGAATCCTATATTTGTGGATTTTCTCTCTCCACATGCAAGGCACATGCCAATTCCCCAATCGATTTAAAACGTCCATAACTTTTTCATACAACATTTTTTTTAAAAAAATTTCACCATAATAACCAGCGTTTTTTTATCTTTAATATGAGTACCATGTTATCATATAACAATAAAATAAAAAATTCATTTTTACTGGGTTTTTTTTTGCATTGTGTTAAAGGTTCAGGTCATTGTGTTTTTTAACTGGGTTTTGGTCAGTAGAGTTTCTATACATTGTGTTATTATCAAAACCTATAACATAATGTTAATTTGGGTTATATCCATTGCGTTTTTATAAGAACCTATAACACAATAAATGACACAATGAAGATGGTGTTATATCTGGGTTTTCTATAAATTGTGTTATTAGTTCAGGTCATTGTGTTCAATATGTTATTCATTGTGTTTTAATATGTTGTCCATTGTGTTTTAATAATTTGTTCATTTTTTTATTATCTTTGTTTATTGTGTTTTAGTTTGTTGTGTATTGTGTTTTTAGTTTGTTTTCCGTTGTGTCTTCATCTGCTCTCCATTGTGTCTTTTATCTGTTGTCATTAATTGTGTCTTTTATCTGTTGTCATCAATTGTGTTTTTTTAGTCTGATACTTATTGTGTTGTATGTTATCGTCATTGTGTTATACGTTATGGTCATTGTGTTTTAGTATGTTGTCCATTGTCCATTGTGTCTTTATCTGTTGTCATTGATTGTGTTTTTGATCTACTTTACATTCTGTTTTACATCATGTCCATTGTGTTATTATCAAAACCTATAACACAATGTTAATTTAGGTTCTATCCATTGCATTTTTATAAGAACCTATAACACAATATATGACACAATGAAAATGGTGTTATATCTGGGTTTTCAATAAATTGTGTTATAAGTTCATGTCATTGTGTTTAATATGTTATTTATTGTGTTTTAATATGTTGTCCATTGTGTTTTAATATTTTGTTCAATTTTTTTATTATCTTTGTCTATTGTGTTTTAGTTTGTTGTGTATTGTGTTTTTAGTTTGTTTTCCATTGTGTCTTCATCTGCTCTCCATTGTGTCTTTTATCTGCTGTCATTAATTGTGTCTTTTATTTGTTGTCATCAATTGTGTTTTTATTTAGTCTGATACTTATTGTGTTATATGTTATCGCCATTGTGTTATATGTTATGGTCATTGTGTTTTAGTATGTTGTCCATTGTGTCTTTATCTGTTGTCATTGATTGTGTTTTTGACCTACTTTACATCATGTCCATTGTGTAATACGCAAGTGGGTTTTTGAAATTTTTTTTTTGAAAAATATAACAATATGGTACTCATATTAAAGATAAAAAACACTCGATTTTATGGTATATTTTTTCTTAAAAACAAATGATGTATAAAAAAGTTATAGACGTTTAAAATTTGGGGGGGGGGGGGGGATAACATGTGACTTGCATGTGCATATTCTCTTTCCCCTTGTAGACAAAATCACCCCTTCCATTTAATTTCTCCTAGGACACTTGTCACTATCTGGTGGCTTCTTACTCTTCTTATCTATACTATATTATAATGCATGAGGGAGGGGCATTTTAAGATACCCAAAAAATAATAACTTTTCCCCCTTTATTTATAGAAAGACCCCTAAAATGAGGGTAGTTTGGTCTTTTAAACACTGTTTATTTTTTAGGCCCTAAACTTATTACACTTTAATCCTTGAGGTTTTAACAAAAATATAGATAATTAGTTACAATTCACTCCTCCACAACAAACTTATTATTTTTTACTTATTCTTAACATATCTTATAAACTATACTGTTTATAAAAAATCCAAAGATAATGATATTCACCAATTTATACATATTATAGTCCCCCATTTAATCCCCATTTTATGCATTTTCGGCCGTAAAACCGTTAATCGGATACTTAATCATGTATACTTTTGTTTACAGGCCTAAAACAGCATGCCAGACAAGATAGTGAAAACGAGGACTTTCCGGACGAAACGACAAAGCTGCGAACATTCTGTGGAAATTTTGACCTGGGCGTTTGGCATGGTCGTGCGATGAGTGGAACGACCGTGCATATCCGACAATGTAGCCCAGCCCGGCAATGAACGACGGTGCGATCCGGCGTGCAAGCCAATCCCAGAGATGAACGGGCGTGCAGATGGTTGCACCCCGTGCGGATCCGATGACCAGCCCGACCCCGGCAATGCACAACCCGTTCAAGAGTCCGTGCAACAAGAGCCTGGAGACGCACGATCGTGCCACCTACGGAACGGTCGTGCGTGATCGAAGACTGGTCAAGATCTGATGACGTCATGCGGTATGGTGAACAGTAACTCCAATAATTCAAAAAGTGAACGGTCGTGCCAATAAAGTGCACGACCGTGCGAGAGCTAAAAGATATAAAAAACATGCAGAAACATTCTGCTCGTAACTCTGGATTTTTTGGGAGCGATTCTGGCGATTTTCAGGCTCCGGAGGCATTAGCTTTCACCCGGATTCAAGCCACATTGTGCCGATTAGCTTCGTTATCTTCCGGATTCTTAATCTAGTGCTTGTTTATGGTTTGGTTTTCTAATCTTTCCATAATTTTGTTAATCTTTCAAGCATTTAGATTAATGTTTATGTATTATTGTAGCCTTTGGGCAAAAACACAACAATCCGTTGCTTAATTATAACCATTAGTATGTTAACTTTGTTTGTAATGACACTTGGAAGTATTTTCTATGTTAATCTTTGATGATTAGTTTGCAACCTTGTTATTGTTGTTAATTTCTTGATTATAAGTAATTGTGTTGGATGATTGGTTTTTGGTTAGTTGAGATAGTTGAAAAATGAAGCTTAATTAATCATGTATTAGTACACTTTAAACTTGGTTAACTAGCTTAGCTTGGTTAAATTGTGTGCACCATAATACTAGAAATGGTTAGTGGTTTAATAAAATGTAATTATTGTTAATCAAGAAAGCTTTTCATCACGTAAGGACCTTAACGGGTTAAATGGTGTTGTTATGAATTCTTGCCTTGAATTGTTAGCTTAGTTAGTAGTTTAGGCCAAAATTTCCATCTCGGTGAATTTATATGCAAGATTTGTAAAATGAACTCGGTTGTGATTTAATCTAGTTTATGCTTGTCTCGGTGGTTGCATTGTGTTTATCGGTGTCACTTTCCTTGTTTAAGTGAGGTTAGAAAACTCCTAACGGATGACTAACTTATTTTTAAGAGATTTTCATAGACATTAATCAATTGCACGTTAAAAAACAATTTTAGGTAGTTAAAGTGTGTTTATCGTTTTAGCTTTCCGAATGATTGTCATGTTAGGATTCCCGAAATGGATACTAATTGTCTTGAAAATGGAGAATTGATCAAATGTTTCTAGTGCCAAAACCGACTTAGTTGATATGCTTTGGTCGTGTATTAAGCAAGGCTATTTATCTATTTTCATATTTGAAATCTATTATGTTTTATAAATATTTGTTATGCTTACTTTAGTTTTTATAAAATCAAACAACTTATCTTTCTCCCGTTAATTTAATGACAAAGGTCTAGTATTATTCCTCCGCCCATTTCCTTGGATCGATACTTAGTTCTTACCGATACTTTACTACATATATGACGGGGTACACTTGCCTCTTTCGTGTGTGTTTTGATGTTGAAGTATAAATCACTTTTATAAATTTAAAACCGAATCGTGTGTTTATTCATTACAAAAATATGTGTATATGCGCACACATCAAGTTTTTGGCGTCGTTGCCGGGGAATTGGTGAGCTTTAGGAACGACCCGAGTTATTGTTTTATCGGTGTATATACTTGTTAATATTTGTGAATATTTTCTTGACTATTTATTTGTTAATATTTCTTGATTTTAAGTCATTTTATTCGTTTTCGTGATTATTTTGTACACTTGTAAAAATTTGTTCCATTTATTTGTTCGAATTCGAATTTATTTATTCATTTATTCTTTGAGTTGTCGGCTCCGAAAAAATCATTTGTACACTAGCCGATTCGATTATTTAATTCGTTATGATTTTTTTTTAAATTCTGGCCCATTTATGAATTTTTATAAAATTTTCAGCCCATTTAAAATAATATTCTGTTTCTTTTCAGCAATAAAGAAAAAAGAAAAAAACAGCATTATTATATTAATAAAATATTCATTGTGTCAATTTTTCGTTTGCAGGTTGATGTCCTCAACCCCCGCTCCCGATCCTGTTGAGCCGTCAGACGAACCCGAGCGTGATCTGAGGATGCGTCTTCGTGCGAGATCTCGTGCGGTTGGGCTACTGCTCGCAGCTGGTGAGCCAGAGCCGGTGGTACCCGCTGAAGCCGAGGGCTCAGGGGCAGTAGGAAACAGAATCATGGCGGACGATGAGCGACCTTTGAATGAGTCGAATCAGCCCGGAAGAGCAGGCCTGGAGCCGAGTATCCTTCAGCCTACTATAGATGCACCTACATTTGAAATTAGATCTAGTATTATTAACATGTTGCAGAATTCAGTACAGTTTGACGGGCGTGAGCATAAGGATCCCGGGAGACATATCGCTGCTTTTCTCGCTATTTGTTCGACATTTAGCATTACAGGTGTTTCGGAGGATGTAGTTCGGTTGAGGTTGTTTCCTTTCTCGTTGCGTGACATAGCTAGAGCTTGGCTTATGTCACTTCCAGCTGGGTCCATCAGGACCTGGAATGAGTTGGCGGAGCTGTTTATGCAAAAATATTTTCCACCTGAGAAAACAACCAAGCTACGGAACCGGATTGTGACCTTTCGCCAGGACGAGGGAGAGTCGTTGCACGCGGCCTGGGAGAGATATAAAGATTTGATTGATTGATGTTCCACATCATGGCTTCTCCAAGAGACAGCTGGTCTTGACGTTCTATCAAGGTCTCAGTTACAACACGCAGGAGCGATTAGACGTGAATGCAGGAGGCGATCTAGGAACGAAGAAGCCGAATGAAGTGTATGATATCATTGAAAGAGCTGCAATGAAGTCTAACTCGTGTCGGGAAGGAGATAGAGGCCGGGCAACATCATCATCATCATCTCGCGCAGGAGTACACGCGGTGGACGACTACACGGCCATTACTGCACAAATCTCGGCTCTTGCAGCAAAATTCGATAAGTCCCAGATAGTCGCGCAAGCTGGTTCGGGATGTGACCAGTGTGGAGTATCACATAAGCCTGGTGCGTGCTTTCAGGGAGTCGTGTATGAGGGCCACGAAGAAGTAGATTTTGTGAGTAATCAGGTGAGGCCACAGAATAATTCGTACAACAATACCTATAATCCCGGATGGAGAAATCACCCAAATTTTGGGTGGCGAGCGAATACGGGTAATCAAAACCCATTGGGATTTACTCAGCGCGCTCCAGCGCCACAGCAGGGTCAGGGTCAGCAGTTCCAGCCATACAACCAACCTTACCAGCAGCGTCCATATTCGTATCAGAATCAGGGCACTGGGAATAGTTCCCAGCAGCAGGCCCCTCAGTCTAGTTCCAAGCTGGAGGAAATGATGGCTCAGCTTCTTACTAGATCCTCGAGTACGAATCAGTTGGCAGAAAAACGATACCAGCAGAGCGAGGATCATTTTCTTTCCCATGAGGGAGAAATGAGGAGTCACAAAGCCTCGATTCAGAATATCGAGAACCAGGTTGGTCAGCTGGCACATATGATGTCCAAAAGACCCCCAGGTGGTCTTTCGGGCAATACAGAGCCAAACCCGGGCGGGCATGTGAATGCAATCAAGACCAGGAGTGGAAAGACTACCGGACCCGTCATATCGGACTCATCACCGATCACTGGAGCGGTCCCGACTGACACACCGGACGAGGTGCAAGCCAGGCTACGCCCAGCAAGTACAACACAAGTCCAGGAGCCAGTCAAAGATTACACTCCACCAGTACCTTATCCAGGCAGGCTGAAGAAACAGAAAAACGAAGAACAATACAGTAAGTTCTTTGAGTTGTTTAAGCAACTACACATTAATATACCGTTTGTTGAAGCCTTGGCCCAGATGCCAAAGTATGCGAAATTCCTAAAGGACATCCTCTCGAATAAACAAAAGCTCGAGGATATATCATGTGTGGTGATGAATGAAACTTGTTCTGCCGTTCTACAAAACCGTCTGCCCACGAAAATGGGAGATCCGGGTAGTTTTACGCTCCTGTGTTTGATTGGAAACATGTCTGTTAGCCATGCATTGGCTGACTTGGGAGCGAGTATCATCCTTATGCCATATAAGGTTTTTACTAAACTGGATCTGGGTGAGCCGTCACCCACTAGAATGAGCATTCGGTTGGCAGATCATTCAATCAAGTATCCGCGTGGATTTTTTGAAAACATGCTTGTTAAAATCGATAAATTTGTTTTCCCCGTGGATTTCGGTATTCTTGACATGGACGAAGATTCAAGAGTGCTTTTGATACTTGGACGCCCGTTCCTCAATACTGCGAGGATGATTGTTGATGTGGCAGCTGGGCAAATCACGCTCCGAGTGAATGACGAGCACGTGACATTTGATATCAAAAGATCAATGCAGCATCCGCAAAGTCACGATGACATGCTTTATTATGTCGACATTTTCAATGCATGTGTGTGCTCTCATTTTCAAGGCACTGTTGACGAGATTGATTCAGACACACATCTGTCGTGCGGGGACCTGATTGGCATTACACAGGAGGGCCATGATTTAGAGCAGCCAGTCTATCAGATTGGTGACGATGGTTCCCAGATTCCGGAGATGTTTCTAGAAATTGCCCATGTAGAATAAGAGAAAGCAAAGCCTTCGGTTGAAGATCCACCGTCTTTGGAGTTGAAAGAACTCCCGCCACATCTCGAGTATGCATTTCTGGACGAGAAGTTTCGCTTACCGGTAATAATTTCGGCATCATTGGAAAAGGATGAGAAGAAACAGCTTCTCGAGGTTTTGAGACTTCATAAGAGAGCTATTGCATGGAAAATCATGGATATCAAGGGCATCAATCCTTCTTTTTGTACTCGCAAGATTCTGATGGAAGAGGAGTACAAACCCTGTGCACAGCATCAGAGGCATTTAAATCAGAATATGCAAGACGTGGTGAAGAAAGAAGTGATTAAGTTGTTGGATGCCTGGTTGATTTATCCTATTTCTGACTCTGTGTGGGTGAGTCCAGTGTAGGTAGTACCTAAGAAAGGTGGTATTACTGTAGTCTCAAATGATAGGAATGAGCTAATTCCTACCCGTACCGTCACTGGGTGGCGAGTTTGCATTGATTACCGCAAACTCAACGATGCTACTCGTAAGGATCACTTCCCGCTTCCATTCATCGACCAGATGTTGGAACGTCTGTCGAGGAAGTTGTATTACTGTTTCTTGGACGAGTTCTCTGGGTACTTCCAAATTCCTATTGCTCCTGAGGACCAGGAGAAGACTACCTTTACCTGCCCCTTCGGCACATTCGCCTACCGGCGTATGCCTTTTGGGTTGTGTAATGCATCGGCGACCTTCCAGAGATGCATGGTTGCAATTTTTCAAGATATGATCGAGGATTCTATGGAGGTTGACGTGTGCCTATATATACATAATATTTTGCAATGAATTACACACGATTGGGTTTTAAATTTATAAAAGTGATTATTACTTTTACATCAAAACACACACGAAAGAGGCAAGTGTACCCCGTCATATATGTAATAAAGTATCGGTAAGAACCAAGTATCGATCTAAGGAAATGGGCGGAGAATTTGTACTAGACCTTTGTCACTAAACTACCGGTAAAAACATAGGTTTTGTGATTTTAAACTAAACTAAAGTAAACATAACCAAATACATAATAAAAACATAATAGAAAGTAGATAAAAAGCCTTGCTAAATACACAACCACAGCATGTCAACTAAGTCAGTTTTGGCACTAGAAGCATTCGGTCAATTTTCCAATTTAAAACAATTAGTATCCCTTTCGGGAATCCTAACATGACAATCATTCGGAAAGTTAAAACGATAAACACACTTTAACCACCTAAAATTGTTCTATAACGTGCAATTGATAAATGTCTATGAAAATCTCTTAAAAATAAGTTAGGCAGCCGTTAGGATTATTCTAACCTCACTTAAACAAGGAAAGCGACACCGATAAACAAAATGCAACCACCGAGATAAGCATAAACTAGATTAAATCACAACCGAGTTCATTTTACAAATCTTGCACAATAATTCACTAAGATAGCAATTTTGGCCTAAACTACTAACTAAGCTAACAAATCATGGCAAGAATTCATAACGACACCATCTAACCCGTTTAGGTCCTTACGTGACGGCAAGCTCTCTTGATTAATAATAATTACATTTTATTAAATCACTAACCATTTCTAGTATCATGATGCATACATTTAAACCAAGTTAAACTAGTTAACCAAATTCAAAGTTTACTAATACAAGATTAATTA
Organism: Helianthus tuberosus; assembly: GCA_030545235.1. NCBI lineage: Eukaryota > Viridiplantae > Streptophyta > Magnoliopsida > Asterales > Asteraceae > Helianthus > Helianthus tuberosus. The sequence goes on from CM060390.1 coordinate 7,499,002, forward strand.
AGCTTCATTTTTCAACTATCTTAACTAACCAAGCACCAATCATCCAACATAATTACTTATAATCAAGAATTCAATATCAATAACAAGGTTGCAAACTAATCATCAAAGATTAACATAGAAAATACTTCAAATGTCATTACAAACAAAGTTTAACAAACTAATGGTTATAATCTAGCAAGGGATTGTTGTGTTTTTGCCCAAAGGCTACAATAAAACATAAATCATAATCTAAGTACTTGAAAGATTAACAAAAACTTGGAAAGATTAGAAAATCAAACCATAAACAAGTACTAGACTAAGGATCCGGGTAGTAATCGAGCTAAACGAGACAATGTGGCTTGAATCCGGGTGAAAGCTAATGCCTCCGGAGCCGGAAAATCGCCTGAGAGCTCTCCAAAAATCCAGAATATCGAGCAGAATGTTTCTGCTGTGTTTTTATACTTTTTGCTGATGCACGGTCGTTCTCCCTGTGGAACGACCGTTCACTTTATGTAATTATTGGAGATGGGTCACCATACTGCATACGTCATCGGATCGTTGACCAGATCTGAAATGGCACGACCGTTCCCCATATGGAACGATCGTTCAGTTCCGAGCTTCATGTTGCACGCCAAGTCGCACCTACCGTTCAGTTCCGAGACTCTGTTGATTCACCGGAGATGCACGGTCGTTCCTCAGATGGAACGACCGTTCTTCACCTAGTCGCTTGTTTCCCTGGAACGCCCAGTCACACCGATCGTTCATTGCCATGATGATTAGCTTTGTCGGAGATGCACGACCGTGCATCAGGTGGAACGGTCGTTCCACAGGCCCAGTTCAGAATCCTTAACAGAAAGTCCGCAGCTTTGTCGTTTTGTCCGGAAAGTCCTCGTTTTTGCTATCATCTTGTCTGGAATGCAGTTTTAGGCCTGTAAACACAAATGTAGATAAATAAGTATCCGAATGACGGTTTTACGGCCAAAAACTCATAAAATAGGGGTAAAACGGGGGACTAAAATATGTGTAAATTAGAGTGTATCAAATCTCCCCACACTTAAACCTTGCTTGTCCTCAAGCAAGCTAAACTAAAAAGCAATAAAAGACAAAATCAAACAAGAACGATAATTTACACACTATTTTATTGAAAACTAATATATAAACGGTTAGCCGGTTTGTCGAAAGACAACATCAAAAGATTCAAACCCAACAAGCATATGCAAGTTTAAAAAGCGACAACCAAAAAGCCGTGACTAAACATTTAATTGACTCACATGTTAATCTTCACCCAACTCACAATGTTCACACACACTCGGTTTTATTTATGAATCATACATAAAATGTGTATGCGTAAACACTCAACGCCTAGTCAATGAAATGTGCAATATCATAAGCTTGTCATAAGATCTCGTCTCCACCAACTAACATGCAAATAAGTGTAAATCAAGAGGTCTTTACGGGTTGTAACGTTAGGCTTGGGCGAAGGGTATGGAAGTGGACATTTAAAATGGCGAAAACGGTTAAAACTCGGTAGTAGTGTTTAACTAGCAACAAAATAGTACAACTATACATACAAACGCCTTAAAAAGGCGACTAAAGCGCAATCGAGCTTATCAACAAGATTTTTAACATTTAAGCATTCAAAATTGCTCGATTTCTATCAACTTCACCCTATTTTAGGGTGTTTTATTTTATGTTTTTTTTTTTCTAACAAACTATACAATGAAATATAAACAATAACAAGCTAGTTAAACTATTATTTTAAACCGAGTTTCAACACTAAAAAGGTTTAAAAACATAAAAAGGCTGAATTTGGTTAAGTGGGCGATAATGTGGGTAAACAAAGGTGAACGGGAAGGCTCGACATGGTTAATCCTAAAGGGTAATATAAGGTGAACGGGAAGCACAACACAAAGAACAAGGTACACAACAAAGGGGTAATCTAAGTGCCTCTATCACGTTTACACAAATCCGCACATTCATGGTCTTAACAAGCATACTAGTGACAAGTTCTAAATTGCACAAAACATCCGGCTCACTCCTATATCCGAAATGAACAAATATATAACAATCTAAGCTCAAATATGCTCATGTAACGGAAGGAATGGGTAAAAGTGTGAAAACTATCATGTAAGTCTTTCTTTGTTTGTCACGCTTTCCGGTTTCCTTTTTCAAAAATATTTTGCTTGTCGAGTTTTTATCAAGTCCGATGCTTTCTAAAACATAACCAACCGGTTTATTTACCAACATATATACAAAACACACGTATTTTTAAATGATTTTTCTGATTTTCTGTTTTTTTTTTTTTTTTTTTATAAATATGAGGACAAACAAAGCTAAGTTAACAAAGTTAACCCCCTCCCCACACTTGAACTTCGCATTGTCCCCAATGCGAGACCCGAAATATAGAGAAAGGGATAAAAATTACTCCCCTCAAGATGATGTTGGTGCCACGAGACTTCCGAAGCTCTAACTGGTACGTGCTCCGGTCCAAGATCCGATAGATAAAATCTGCAAGTATGTCGTGTACACCCAAAATATAACAGAAAAAGAAAAATCAAACAACCATAATTTACATTAATACTAGCATCCAAACAAAATACAAACGAAATTGTCTGAAAATACATATCCGGGGTGTTTTAAATAAAAGTCAAAATAAACACCCAAATAAAAGTAAAGTACTAAAACATAAAACACCACCAAATGCTACCACTACCGCAAACTACTCATCATCATCATCGTCATCATGCCTCGTGCCAGATGGGCCCTGATCACCATAGCCAGGGGGTTCCACGGTGGGAACTCCGGCGGGTGCTGAAAATAGTTGGGGTATGCGTGATGCATCTCCCCGAACAAATAAGAAAAACCCGCGGACACCCCCTGGTATAGAGTATCCTGGAGCTGCTCTAGTCGGTCATGTGTGGCCCGAAGCTCTGCCTGACTGGCCCTAATCTCGTCCTGGCTAGCCCGGATCTGGTCCTGGCTAGATCTGATCTCGCTGAAGTATGTACCATGCTGCTCCTGCGTAACACGCATGTCCTGGAACTGCTGGTAGAAAGTGGGCCAATCCTCATGCTGATGAAATGCATGATGCTGCGGCGAGTGTGGTGGTGTCTGTGGCTGTGGCTCGTGCATCTCAACATCTTCCTCTTCGTCCTCATGTTCCACCTCAGCTGGAGGTAACGGGTCCCAGATCTCTCCATTCAAACCCCTCAACCTATCTCTCCCATCCAACTCAGCAATAACCCCCATGAACTTCAAAGACCGTATATCAACATGCACCCCCTCAGTGATCAAAGTGAGACCCCTAAGCACCCCCGGCGTCATATATCGCTCATTGTACGCGATCTCGGTCACGTACTGACCGCCGTGGATCTCACTATTATGGGTCCGCCCTGAACACTTGACAAAGTACTCAGCCATTCGCGCAGCGAGGTTGATCGGTGCTTTGTCAACCAACGCATAAAGAAAGAGCAAATCAGGTGTTGGACAGTTACCTTGACTGTCCATGCGTCCGCAAATAGAATGGCTGAAAACATGGTGCATCACTCGCACCAGAGGGTCTCGGAGTCGCGAAGCTTTAGACATCCGTGGGTTGTAGCGGTCTCCAATAGCGTTACGCGCCCAGAATGCATCCCGCGCTGCATCATTAGGGAAGTTGAACCGATCGTTGAAGACGTCGGGATCATCCATGTCCTCCCGCGTATAAATCCCAAGCCTCCGTCCCAAACGACCCACCGACCATGTATGCCATCGCCTACACAACCTGAAGGTGACCCGATTCCTGTAGCGGAAATCAGGCTCCGTATGTGCAACCGGCCTTTCATACTGATACGAGGCGAAGAATTCAATAGTCAACTCCCGGTAAACGGGTCGGTTGCAACCGACCAGGTTTGCTAGCGCAGGAGTCATCATTTCATCAAGTCGGTCATATTGATTTAATTCTCGCATGACCTCCCAGTCCAACCATCGGGGTTCGCCAAACTGATCCCGCCTCGCCCACAATTGATCGCGCTTCGCGATGCATAGAGCTTCCTTCTCAATGTTGGGGTCAAATTGCAGGAAAGGGTGATCCATCTGTAATGGGGAATACTGTTAGGAAGACAGAAACAGGAGAAAAAAGAGTTGAAAACAAGCGAGCAGCCAATTATGAAGCTACTGTCCAACTGTACTGGGCATATGGCACGGTCGTTCTCCGGGACGCACGGTCGTGCGTCACCGAGAACTAACAGGCCAAGCCAGTCGATATCGTGAATAGCCGGCGAGGCACGACCGTTCCACCCGAGGAACGACCGTGCACTTCTGCAGACTTCGACCCCTGAACTTAGAACAATCAGATTTTTCAAAATTTCAACAAGTATTGGGTCAACAGGGGTTTGCAAACCAACCGGGTGTTCACGATACTTCAATTAAACAAGGGTTAGGGTTTCGATTTGTTTATGAAGAGAACCCTAAAAATTCCTTGAAAAATCGGAAGAAAACTACACTAGAAAGAAAGAAAACAAGAAATCTAACACTAGAGACGTACCGTGCGAAGTTGGGTGTTTGATCGTGCGAAAAATCGTGTGAAACGGTGAAAGATCGCCTTGGAACGGTCTGCAGCGGCTAGGGTTCGCGAATGATGGATTTTGCAGCAGATAATGGTATATATAGTGTGCAAAATAACCAAATTGCCCTCAGCCTGTGGCACGGTCGTTCTCTGGGTGGAACGGTCGTGCGTCACCGAGGTCGTTCAAAACCCACAGCCTGTTCTCGGAAATGCACTGAGGGTGCGATCTACCGTTCCGGCTTCCTCGGAATCGCACGGTCGTGCGATCCCGAAGAACGATCGTGCATCAGCTGCAGATGCAGATTTCTGCAGAAGCTATTTCCAGCACCCGTTTCGGCCGTTTTTCGCCGTTTTTTCGACACACCAACTGTTTTAACATTATTACAATACAGAACCTTCGCCCGGCACGTACGGAAACTAAACTAACAAACGAAAACTACCTAACTAACCTAAATTACGCTAAAACTACAAAAACAAATAAAAGGACAATTTTGCCCTTATAGCGCCAAAGACGCTCCAGCTGCATTTTTGTCGGCGAGTCAGCAGCGTAGACTCATGCTAAATTTTTGTCGGCGAGTCGATAGCAAGACTCATGTCCCCACACTTTACGTGCGCGGGCCATTACCACGCCCATTCGGATTCTACTCCGTGTTGCCCGGAAGACCACCCGGGGGTCTCTCCGACAACATTTTCGCCAACTGGCCCACTTGAGTCTCGACATTCTGAATGGAAGCCTTTTGACTCCGCATTTCTCCTTCATTGACCAAGAACCGCTCCTCATGCTGCTGATATCGCTTTTCAGCCATTTGATTAGCACTATTGGAGTTGTTCAGCAGTTGTGCCATCATTTCCTCTAACTTTACATTGCTTTGAGAGGCGTGCGGCTGTGAACTGCTTCCTAAGCCTTGATTATGATATTGAGGCTGAAAGGATTGACCATGAGAATGTTGTGGCGCGGGAGCATGTTGAGCAAAACCGGGCGCGTTCTGGTTCCCAGAACCAGATTTCCACCCAAAGTTTGGGTGATTTCTCCACCCTGGATTGTACGTGTTGCTGTAGGGGTTATTTTGGGGCCTGTTTTGATTGCCCATGTAGTTCACCTCTTCGTGACCGGTAAACATAACACCCTGCTCACACGTACCTGGCACATGTGACACTCCACACTGGTCACATCCAGGGCCAACTTGCGCGGCTGTTTGGGATTTATCGAATTTCGTCGCCAGAGCTGAGATTTGAGCAGTAATGGCTATGTAATCGTCCACAGCGTGAGCTCCTGGGCGAGATGATTATGATGTAGCCCGACCTCTATCGCCTTCCCGACGCGAGCTGGATTTCAACGCAGCTTTCTCAATAATATCATATGCTTCCGCCGGCGTCTTTGTTCCCAGATCGCCTCCTGTGTTAACATCTAATCGCTCCTGCGTGTTGTAGCTGAGCCCCTGATAGAATGTCAAAACCAACTGTCTCTTGGAATAGCCGTGATGTGGCACATCAATCAACAAATCTTTGAATCTCTCCCAAGCTGCATGCAACGATTCGCACTCGTCCTGGCGAAATGAAGTAATCCGGTTCCGTAGCTTGTTCGTTTTCTCAGGTGGGAAATATTTATGCATAAACTGCTCCGCCAACTGATTCCAGGTCCTGATGGACCCGGCTGGGAGTGACATAAGCCAAGCTCTGGCTTTTTCACGCAACGAAAACGGAAACAACCTCAACCGAATCGCATCCTCCGAAACATCCCTAATCTTGAATGTGGAGCAAACATGGAGGAAAGCCGCAATGTGTCTCCCGGGATCCTCGTGCTCACGCCCGTCGAACTGCACTGAATTCTGCACCATGTTAATAATACTAGATTTTATTTGAAATGAAGGTGCATCAATAGTGGGTCTAATAATACTGGGCTCCAAGCCCTCTCGTCCGGGCTGATTCGTCTCATTCAAAGGTTGATTATCGTCTGCCATGGTCGCGTTTCTTGCTGCCCCTGAGCCCTCGGCTTCAATGGGTACCACCTGCTCCTGCTCACCTGCTGCGAGTATCCGCCCAACTGCACGAGATTTCTCACGAAGACGTCTCCTCAGATCACGCTCGGGCTCGTCTGACGGCTCAATAGGATTGGGAGCTGGGGTCGAGAACATTAACCTGCAAACGACAATTTAACACGGTGAATATTTTATTAATAAAATAATAATTCTGCTTTTTTTTTTCAGCTGATTAGAAGCAGAAAGTTATTATAAATGGGCTGAAAATTTTTATAAAAATCCGAAAAATAGGCCCGAAATTTTATAAAAAAAATTCAACATAATAAAACAAATGAATCGACTAATACAAAAATGGCTTTAGGGTGCCGAAAACCCAAAGAATAAGTGAATAAATAAATCCGGATCAAATAAATAAATGAAACAAAAAAAACGCAAAAAAGAATAAATCGAATTAAAACAAGAAATAATCACAAATAAATGAACAAATAAAGAATCATGAAATTATTCACAAAAATAAAAAAGTATATACGCCGATAACAAAATGACTCGGGTCGTTCCTAAAACTCGCCATTTCCCCGGCAACGGCGCCAAAAACTTGACGTGTGAGTATATATACATAATATTTTGCAATGAATTACACACGATTGGGTTTTAAATTTATAAAAGTGATTATTACTTTTACATCAAAACACACACGAAAGAGGCAAGTGTACCCCGTCATATATGTAATAAAGTATCGGTAAGAACCAAGTATCGATCCAAGGAAATGGGCGGAGAATTTGTACTAGACCTTTGTCACTAAACTACCGGTAAAAACATAGGTTTTGTGATTTTAAACTAAACTAAAGTAAACATAACCAAATACATAATAAAAACATAATAGAAAGTAGATAAAAAGCCTTGCTAAATACACAACCACAGCATGTCAACTAAGTCAGTTTTGGCACTAGAAGCATTCAGTCAATTTTCCAATTTAAAACAATTAGTATCCCTTTCGGGAATCCTAACATGACAATCATTTGGAAAGTTAAAACGATAAACACACTTTAACCACCTAAAATTGTTCTATAACGTGCAATTGATAAATGTCTATGAAAATCTCTTAAAAATAAGTTAGGCAGCCGTTAGGATTATTCTAACCTCACTTAAACAAGGAAAGCGACACCGATAAACAAAATGCAACCACCGAGATAAGCATAAACTAGATTAAATCACAACCGAGTTCATTTTACAAATCTTGCACAATAATTCACTAAGATAGCAATTTTGGCCTAAACTACTAACTAAGCTAACAAATCATGGCAAGAATTCATAACGACACCATCTAACCCGTTTAGGTCCTTACGTGACGGCAAGCTCTCTTGATTAATAATAATTACATTTTATTAAATCACTAACCATTTCTAGTATCATGATGCATACATTTAAACCAAGTTAAACTAGTTAACCAAATTCAAAGTTTACTAATACAAGATTAATTAAGCTTCATTTTTCAACTATCTTAACTAACCAAGCACCAATCATCCAACATAATTACTTATAATCAAGAATTCAATATCAATAACAAGGTTGCAAACTAATCATCAAAGATTAACATAGAAAATACTTCAAATGTCATTACAAACAAAGTTTAACAAACTAATGGTTATAATCTAGCAAGGGATTGTTGTGTTTTTGCCCAAAGGCTACAATAAAACATAAATCATAATCTAAGTACTTGAAAGATTAACAAAAACTTGGAAAGATTAGAAAATCAAACCATAAACAAGTACTAGACTAAGGATCCGGGTAGTAATCGAGCTAAACGAGACAATGTGGCTTGAATCCGGGTGAAAGCTAATGCCTCCGGAGCCTGAAAATCGCCTGAGAGCTCTCCAAAAATCCAGAATATCGAGCAGAATGTTTCTGCTGTGTTTTTATACTTTTTGCTGATGCACGGTCGTTCTCCCTGTGGAACGACCGTTCACTTTATGTAATTATTGGAGATGGGTCACCATACTGCATACGTCATAGGATCGTTGAGCAGATCTGAAATGGCACGACCGTTCCCCATATGGAACGATCGTTCAGTTCCGGGCTTCATGTTGCACGCCAAGTCGCACCTACCGTTCCGTTCCGAGACTCTGTTGATTCACCGGAGATGCACGGTCGTTCCTCAGATGGAACGACCATTCTTCACCTAGTCACTTGTTTCCCTGGAACGCCCAGTCGCACCGATCGTTCATTGCCAAGATGATCAGCTTTGTCGGAGATGCACGACCGTGCATCAGGTGGAACGGTCGTTCCACAGGCCCAGTTCGGAATCCTTAACAGAAAGTCCGCAGCTTTGTCGTTTTGTCCGGAAAGTCCTCGTTTTTGCTATCATCTTGTCTGGAATGCAGTTTTAGGCCTGTAAACACAAATGTAGATAAATAAGTATCCGAATGACGGTTTTACGGCCAAAAACGCATAAAATAGGGGTAAAACGGGGGACTAAAATATGTGTAAATTAGAGTGTATCAGAGGTTTTCATGGATGACTTTTCGGTGTTTGGGGATTCCTTCGATCATTGTTTGGAAAATTTGAAAAAGATGTTGAAGAGGTGCGAGGAGACCAATCTGGTCCTAAATTGGGAGAAGTGCCACTTCATGGTGAAGGAGGGTATAGTTCTGGGACATATGATTTCTCATGCTGGTATGGAGGTCGATCCAGCTAAAGTTGACGTTATTTCACGACTTCCGCCTCCCACCTCTGTGAGAGCGATACAGAGCTTTCTTGGTCATGCGGGGTTCTATAGGCGATTCATCAAGGATTTCTCAAAAATCGCTAGACCCATGTCCCGTCTGTTGGAGAAAGACGCTCCGTTCATATTTGGAGATGATTGCTTGAGAGCCTTTGACCTTCTCAAGCAAAAGTTGATTGAGGCCCCTATTTTAGTTGCACGTGACTGGAGTCGGCCGTTTGAAATTATGTGCGATGCGAGTGATTACGCTATAGGAGCCGTTTTAGGACAGAAGAAAGAAAAGCACTTTCACCCGATCTATTATGCGAGCAAGACTCTTCATGACGCTCAGGAGAACTACACCACGACTGAAAAAGAGCTCTTGGCAGTTGTTTTCGCATTTGATAAATTTAGATCGTATTTGATGCTTTCAAAAACAGTTGTGTATACTGATCACGCAGCCATCAGATATCTCTTCAGCAAACAGGACGCTAAACCGCGTCTAATCAGATGGATCTTGTTGCTGCAGGAGTTTGATATTGAAATTCAAGAAAAAAAGGGTGCGTTGAATGTAGCGGCTGACCATCTATCTCGGTTGGAGCATGGAGAACTCAAGGACACGCGTTGGGATTCAATCAATGACAATTTCCCACACGAGTCCTTGATGGGTGTTGAGATATGCGATGAGTCACCTTGGTTCGCCGACTTTGCAAACTATCTTGCTTGCGGGATTTTGATTAAAGGGTTGACTCACCAACAAAAGAGGAAATTCTTTTCGGATGTCAAGCACTACATTTGGGACGACCCTTTCTTATTTAGTGTGGGTGCTGATCAGGTGATCAGAAGATGCGTTTCAGGGAAGGAGGTGACCGATATTCTGCGCCATTGTCACGAGGGACCTACCGGAGGCCACCATGGAGCCAATTTCACCGCCAAGAAGGTGCTGGATTCTTGGTTTTATTGGCCTACTATGTTTCGTGATGCGCAGAGTTAGGTAAAAGCGTGCAATGCATGTCAGAGGGCGACAAATATATCAGCACGTGATGAAATACCCCAGAACTGGATTCAGGTATGTGAAATCTTCGACATTTGGGGGATAGACTTCATGGGACCATTTCCCCCCTCACTAGGAAATAAGTACATCCTGGTCGCGGTTGACTATGTATCAAAGTGGGCGGAGGCAAGTGACGCCAGGGTGGTCGTGAGATTTTTGAAAAGTTTGTTCGCCCGATTTGGCGCTCCGAAGGCGCTTATCAGTGACAGAGGACTCATTTCTGCAATACCCAGCTTGAAAAAGCTTTGTCCCGCTACGGTGTGCATCACCGTTTGTCCACGCCCTATCATCCACAGACGAGCGGGCAGGTGGAAGTCACGAACCGTGGGCTAAAGCGAATCCTTGAGCGGTCTGTAGGTGCAAACCGAAAGGAGTGGTCGGACAAACTCGACGAGGCGTTGTGGGCTTTCCGTACAGCTTACAGGACCCCTATTGGGACTACTCCCTTTAGGCTTGTATACGGAAAAGCGTGTCATTTACCGGTGGAATTGGAGCATAAAGCGATGTGGGCTCTAAAAACCGCAAATCTGGACTTGAAAACCGGAGGTGAAGCCCGGTTTCTCCAGATTCATGAATTGGAGGAGATATGGCAACTCGCTTATGAGAGCTCCGTCCTCTACAAAGAGCGCACAAAGAGATTACACGATAAACGCTTGAAGGACCACAAAGAATTCCAAGGGGGCAATCTTGTTCTTCTCTACAACTCACGATTACGCTTATTTCCAGGAAAACTTCATTCACGTTGGACAGGACCATACACAGTAAAAGAGGTATTCTCATATGGGACTGTTGCAATAGAGAACACGGACGGCGTTATATTCAAGGTGAATGGTCACCGTTTGAAGCTGTACGTTGCCGGGCCGATCGAGTCGGCGGTGGAGGTCATCGAGCTCCCCACCCCGCACACATCATAAGTGTGGGGAGGAGAGTCTACGCTACTGACTCGCGGATTAAAAATGTAGCAAGGGCGTCTTTGACGCTTTAGGGGTAAAATCGTCCTTTTATGTGTTTTTGTAGTTTTAGCGTAATTTAGGTGTGTTTGGTAGTTTCCATTAGTTTATACTGTTTTTTAAACGTGCCGAGCAAAGGTTCTATGTTGGGATATTGTTAAAACAGTTTGCGTGTTGAAAAAATGGCGAAAAATGGCCAAAACAGGTGCTGAAAATGCATTCTGCAGAAAAAACTGATCTGCAGATGTGGCACGCCCGTGCCTCCTATCGCACGCCCGTGCGAATCCGGGATGGCCGGCACTCCGAGTCGCACCCCTGGTGCAGTTCTGAGATCAGCGTACCAGGGTTGTACTTTATCGGTGATGCACGACCGTGCGAGCTGTCGCACGACTGTGTGAATGGCATGGGCAGTTTGGTCATTTGGCAGTATAAATACCCCCATCTGTAGCCCCCATTCACAATTCGCGAAAACCCTAGTCGCACCAGCCGTTCCAGACCGTTTTTGCCTCAAATCGCACGATTTCTTCACAAAGTTTCACACATCCCTTCGCACGGTATGTTCTCCATCTTCGATTTTCTGTTTCCTCCTTATTCTAGGTTAGATTCTTTTGATTCTTCAAGGCTTTTTAGGGTTCCCTTCATAAACACAAGCGAAACCCTAACCCTTGCAAGATTGTTATGTTTCGTGAACACCCGATCAGATTTCTAGCCCCTGTTTGGCAAAAATTTGATAATTTTTTGAAAAATCTGGCTGTTCAAAGTCCAGGGGTTCGGATTCTGTGGAAACGTAGTCGCACGGACGTTCCTCTTGTGGAACGGTCGTGCAGTTTCGGTTGTTCACGATGGTTTGCTGTTGGCTCGGTGATGCACGGTTGTGCCGTTGGTCGCACGCCGTGCGGATACGATAAATGCCGACTACCTGTTCTGATTATCGGTAACGCACAACCGTGCGGTTGGTCGCATGTCTGTGCGACATGCCCAGATCAGCGAGACAGAACCTTCATAACTGTGTGTTCGGCTGTTTTTGATTGAAATTTTTCCTGCTCCTATTTTTCTAACGATATTCCTTATGCAGATGGATCATCCTTTCTTGCAATTTGACCCCGAGGATGAGAGAGAAAGTCTGTGCATCCCAAAACGTAACGCTTTATGGAATAGGCGAGGGCAGTTTGGCATCCCCCGGAGGCTAGATTGGGATGTTATGAGAGATTTAAATCAGCGTGAATGACTAGAAAACATGCTCACTATTCCGCTTTCACGTCTAGTCGCTATCGACCGCCCCATCTATCATGAGCTAACGATAGAATTCTTCGCCCCCTATTCCTACAACAAGCCAAGAGCGTAACAAATTCCAAACTTCCGATACAAGGAAAGGATAACTTTCAGATTGGGCGGACGCTGGCACAATTGGTCGGTGGGTAGATTGGGTCAGAGGCTTGGAATCTACACAACTGAAGATATGGATTCAGAGTTCTTCACAGATGATTTCACCTTCCCGAGCGATGAAGCGCGGGCCACATTTTGGGCTCAAAATGCAGTTGGTGACCCATACGATCCTAAAATGTCTAAAGCTTCAAGGTTGAGAGACCCGTTGCATAGAGCCATGCATCACATATTCAGCTATACCGTCTGCGGGCGCATGGACAGTTTAGGGAGCTGTCCAACACCAGATCTGATATTTCTTTATGCGCTGGTTGAGGGGGTACATATCAACCTAGCTGCGAGGATGGCGGAGTATTTTGTGAACAGCTCAGGGAGGACCAACAACAGTCAGATTAATGGCGGTCAGTATGTGACCGAGATCGCCTACAACTTAGGGTTAATGACTGATGAGGTACTTCAGAGTCTTACTTTGGTGACTGAGGGTTTATATGTTGATATTCGGTCGTTGAAAGCCATGGGGCTTATTGCTGAGACGGATCGCGGGGATCGATTGAAGGGTTTGAACAACGAGGTATGGGACCCGTTGCCTCCGGCAGAGGAGGAGGACGAGGATGAGGAGATGGGAGAGCAGGAGCAGCACGAGCAGCATGAGCCACAGACACCACCACATTCACCACAGCATCACGGATACCACCAGCACCAGGATTGGCCCGAGGGGGTCCCGTCTTATCCTGATCTCTACCAGCAGTTTCAGCAGATGCAGGTGAGTCAAGAGCATCAGCGCACCAGTTTAGAGCAGTTATATGCTACGCAGGAGCAGCATCGAATTAGTATAGAGTAGCTGCGAGTTGGTCAGGACCAGATCAGGGCGAACCAGGACTTTCTGAGCCAGGGGGTGCAAGCTGGATTCTCATACCTTTTCGGGGGTCTTCATAATGCCTTCCCGAACTACTTCGGGGAGCCCCCACCATTCCCATACGGGAACCCACCTGGTTATGGAGGCGCGGGCCCATCCAACATGGGAGGAGGTACAGGTGACGACGACGAGGATTAGGTGGAGTTGTTTGTTGGTGGTTTTGTTATTTCCGTACTTTGTTTATCGGGTATTCATTTTGGTTGTTATTTCAAACACCCCCGGATAAGTACTTTATATTTCTGACACTTCCGTATGTTTGCTTTATTTCATGTTGGGATATTTAGTACTTTTATTTATGTAAATTATGGTTTATTTATGTTTATATTGTTTCTGTTCTGTTTTGCTGTACCTTGTGACATACTTGCAGATTTTGGCTATCAAGTCTTGGACCGGAGCACATCACAGATACAACTTTGAAGTCTCGTTGCATCAAAAATCATCTTCAGGGGAGTATTATTCTCCTTTATCTCTATATTACGGGTTTCGCATTAGGGATAATGCGAAGTTCAAGTGTGGGGAGGGGTTTAACTTGTTAACTTTGTTTGTCCTAAAAAAATCAGAAAAATCATTCAAAAATATCTGTAATTTGTATATATTATTTTTAGAAAATAAACCGGTTTGTTGTGTTTTAGAAAGCTTCGGACATGATAAAAACTCGACAAGTTAATTTTGAAAAATATAACCGGAAAGCGTGACAAACAAAGAAGGACTTACATGAGAATTTTCACACTTTTACCCATTCCTTCCGATTATGTGAGCATATTTGAGCCGTATAATTGTTATATGAATGTTCATTTCGGAGTAGGAGTGAGCCGGATGTTATGTGTAATTTAGAACTTTTCACTAGAATTCTTATTAAGACCATGAACTTGCGAATTGTGTTTTTTTAGTCTGATACTTATTGTGTTGTATGTTATCGCCATTGTGTTATACGTTATGGTCATTGTGTTTTAGTATGTTGTCCATTGTCCATTGTGTCTTTATCTGTTGTCATTGATTGTGTTTTTGATCTACTTTACATTGTGTTTTACATCATGTCCATTGTGTTATTATCAAAACCTTTAACACAATGTTAATTTGGGTTCTATCCATTGCGTTTTTATAAGAACCTATAACACAATATATGACACAATGAAAATGGTGTTATATCTGGGTTTTCTATAAATTGTGTTATTAGTTCATGTCATTGTGTTTAATATCTTATTTATTGTGTTTTTATATGTTGTCTATTGTGTTTTAATATTTTGTTCAATTTTTTTATTATCTTTGTTTATTGTGTTTTAGTTTGTTGTGTATTGTGTTTTTAGTTTGTTTTCCATTGTGTCTTCATCTGCTCTCCATTGTGTCTTTTATCTGCTGTCATTAATTGTGTCTTTATTTGTTGTCATCAATTGTGTTTTTATTTAGTCTGATACTTATTGTGTTATATGTTATCGCCATTGTGTTATACGTTATGGTCATTGTGTTTTAGTATGTTGTCCATTGTGTCTTTATCAATTGTCATTGATTGTGTTTTTGACCTACTTTACATTGTGTTTTACATCATGTCCATTGTGTAATACGCAAGTGGGTTTTTGAATTTTTTTTTTGAAAAATATAACAATATGGTACTTATATTAAGGATAAAAAACGTTCGATTTTATGGTATAATGTTTTTTTAAAAACAAATGATGTATAAAAAGTTACAGACGTTTAAAAATTGTGGGGGGGGGGGGGGAGAATAACATGTGACTTGCATGTGCATATTCTCTTTCCTCTTGTAGACAAAATCACCCTTTCCATTTAATTTCTCCTATGACACTTGTCACTCTCTGGTGGCTTCTTACTCTTCTTATCTATACTTTATTATAATGCATGAGGGGGGGGGGGGGGGCATTTTAAGGTACCCAAAAAATAAGAACTTTTCCCCCCTTTATTTATAGAAAGACCTCTAAAATGAGGGTAGTTTGGTCTTTTAAACACTATTTATTTTTTAGGACCTAAACTTATTACACTTTAATCCTTGAGGTTTTAACAAAATTATAGATAATTCGTTACAATTCACTCCTCCACAACAAGCTTATTATTTTTTTACTTATTCTTAACATATCTTATAAACTATAATGTTTATAAAAAAATCCAAAGATAATGATATTCACCAATTTATACATATTATAGTCCCCCATTTTATCCCCATTTTATGCGTTTTCGGCCGTAAAACCGTTAATCGGATACTTAATCATGTATACTTTTGTTTACAGGCCTAAAACAGCATGCCAGACAAGATGATAGCGAAAACGAGGACTTTCCGGACGAAACAACAAAGCTGCGAACATTCTGTGGAAATTCTGACCTGGGCGTTTGGCACGGTCGAGCGATGAGTGGAAGCCAATGTAGCCCAGCCCGGAAATGAACGACGGTGTGATCCGGCGTGCAAGCCAATCCCGGAGATGAACGGGCGTGCGAATGGTTGCACCCCGTGTGGATCCGATGACCAGCCCAACCGCGGCAATGCACAACCCGTTCAAGAGTCCGTGCAACAAGAGCCCGGACACGCACGATCGTGCCACCAACGGAACGGTCGTGCGTGATCGAAGACTGGTCAAGATCTGATGACGTCATGCGGTATGGTGAACAGTAACTCCAATAATTCAAAAAGTGAACGGTCGTGCCAATAAAGTGCACGGCCGTGCGAGAGCTAAAAGATATAAAAAACATGCAGAAACATTCTGCTCGTCACTCTGGATTTTTGGGAGCGATTCTGACGATTTTTAGGCTCCGGAGGCATTAGCTTTCACCCGGATTCAAGCCACATTGTGCCGATTAGCTTCGTTATCTTACGGATTCTTAATCTAGTGCTTGTTTATGGTTTGGTTTTCTAATCTTTCCATAATTTTGTTAATCTTTCAAGCATTTAGATTAATGTTTATGTATTATTGTAGCCTTTGGGCAAAAACACAACAATCCCTTGCTTAATTATAACCATTAGTATGTTAACTTTGTTTGTAATGACACTTGGAAGTATTTTCTATGTTAATATTTGATGATTAGTTTGCAACCTTGTTATTGTTGTTGATTTCTTGATTATAAGTAATTGTGTTGGATGATTGGTTTTTGGTTAGTTGAGATAGTTGAAAAATGAAGCTTAATTAATCATGTATTAGTAACTTTAAACTTGGTTAACTAGTTTAGCTTGGTTAAATTGTGTGCACCATAATACTAGAAATGGTTAGTGGTTTAATAAAATGTAATTATTGTTAATCAAGAAAGCTTTCCGTCACGTAAGGACCTTAAGGGGTTAAATGGTGTTGTTATGAATTCTTGCCTTGAATTGTTAGCTTAGTTAGTAGTTTAGGCCAAAATTTCCATCTCGGTGAATTTATATGCAAGATTTGTAAAATGAAATCGGTTGTGATTTAATCTAGTTTATGCTTGTCTCGATGGTTGCATTGTGTTTATCGGTGTCACTTTCCTTGTTTAAGTGAGGTTAGAAAACTCCTAACGGATGACTAACTTATTTTTAAGAGATTTTCATAGACATTAATCAATTGCACGTTAAAGAACAATTTTAGGTGGTTAAAGTGTGTTTATCGTTTTAGCTTTCCGAATGATTGTCATGTTAGGATTCCCGAAAGGGATACTAATTGTCATGAAAATGGAGAATTGATCGAATGTTTCTAGTGCCAAAACGGACTTAGTTGATATGCTTTGGTTGTGTATTAAGCAAGGCTATTTATTCATTTTCATATTTGAAATCTATTATGTTTTATAAATATTTGTTATGCCTACTTTAGTTTTTATAAAATCAAACAACTTATCTTTCTCCCGTTAATTTAATGACAAAGGTCTAGTATTATTCCTCCGCCCATTTCCTTGGATCGATACTTGGTTCTTACCGATACTTTACTACATATATGACGGGGTACACTTGCCTCTTTCGTGTGTGTTTTGATGTTGAAGTATAAATTACTTTTATAAATTTAAAACCGAATCGTGTGTTTATTCATTATAAAATATGTGTATATGCGCACACATTAGATAACATGATGACCTACACATTTTTGTCAACGTTTCGATAGTCGTCTTGTTCAGTATTGACGTGCGGATTAAAAAAGTACAAGTAGATGATGCATTAGTGTACAAGTTATTAAAGCCAAATTACTAAGATATAATAATCTCAAGTGAAACTGTCAATGCCATAGAAGACTAAGATATAAGAAATTTTTTATTTTATTGCAACTTTTAATACATACAAACCTTTAAAGCTCATGTGCAAGCATTTCAAACACATCAAATTAGGAAAAAGTCATAAAACCCTTCCCTTCAAAAACGCACAGTCAGGCGGGACAAGAAAACCCCCTAATCTTATTTTGAATTTCAAACCAACATCTCTCTCTCAGATGATAACCAGGATCTCTCTCTCTCTCTCTCTCTCTCTCTCTCTGTCTCTCTTCATCCTTAAATTGAAGAAGAAAAAGAGCATCAGTTCATTTCCAGAATAGATCTGAAGGTACTCCGGCTAAGGTAAACCTCCAAACCCTAATCGAGTTCCCGCTTGTTTAAATGGTAAATAACCACCGACCTGTGGTTGTGTGGTCATTTTCAGACGTGGACAACGACCAACGTTATGGGAGGCAACACTGACAGTGGCGTCGGTTTTAGAAATTAAAACAGAGATGACGAACACTGAACGCATAAGGATTTTAACGAGGAGGCTCGACTTTCTTTTTAACTTTTATATCTATAAATGCCCCTTTTAATTATTATTTTTTGAATTTAATCATGTTCTCTATATATAGCGGAAATGTCGATCGGGATGAGTGGCGTTTCACAATAAATTTCATTTACAGTTCTCACATATGGCTTTCAGGTATGTAAAATTGTTTTCCATTTGTTTTACTTTGATTATTTCGTGTTTTCTAGATTTAGTTTAGGGTTTGATTCTGACGTTGATTTCTAATCTACCTAATCGCCTTAACATTTGGATGACTACGAGCTAAATGTCTAAATGTTACTGGAGCGGGCTCAAATCCCCTTTTTTGTTCGTTGATTTGAGGGATAAGTTTTGTTGAGTTTTTAACAGGTAATTTTAATAGGCTTTTAGCAATTGTGGTTCACCAACCTTACAAGAATAAAGCGTCGTCATTTCTAATTATTTTTCTCTTCGTGTTTTAGGGTTTCTCGCTGTCATATATGAGATGAGTACTGGGTTCATCAGTCGATATCATCAGCATGTCGTGCATTTCTTATCTGTTGGAAGTTTTGGTTTTTTTTCTGAAACACGAGGTAACGTTCCTCACTCTCTGTTTCTTTCTTCTCAAAGTAAACCCCAAAACCAGAAACATATTTTTTTTTATATTTTCATTTTTTCTATGTGTTTATATTCAAATTGATGAAGATTATGGGTGGGTTTTCTTCTAATTTGGCAAATTACATCTGAATCTTATACTGAGCACCAAAATTAGTTTTTTTATTGTTCAGTATAATTTGGTCCCAGTCAAAACGGGTTCGGGGTTATAATGGGTTATGGTCAAAAAGTTCCAAAAAATATTTTTTTTGGTTTGGGTCTGGACGGGTTTCTATCTAAATGGATGTGGGTCGAGACGGTCACTTTCAATTTGATTTGGGATATTGAATTTCTAGGTTTAAATTTGAAATTTTCATGGCTATTTGAATTCATAATGTGTTTTTTAGTTATTGATTTTGGCGAGTGGCAATGGTGGTGGTGGAGTTCTGGTGGTAGGGTTGTTCAAAAAGCTCATGCTCAAAGCTCGCTTGGATTTAGCTCGGCTGCTCGATATGGCTTGGTTTATAATCGAGCCGAGCCCGAGCGTGCTTTAGCTCGGCTCGGCTCATGAACAACCCTATCTGGAGGTGGCGATTGTTTGTAGGTGGAGACCGTAGAGGAAGAGTTCTGGTGGTGGTACAAACTGTAGAGCAAGTCAGAGTTCCACAAAATCAAGGTACCTTATGATGAATTTGATTAAAAGTGCATAATTGTGTGATATCTCAGTTAACTAGCATTAAAAACTTAGTTGCAGAATGTTGGCTAATTGGGTGCATATGCATACAAAATGTTAATCAAATAAGAGGTCAATATTACCCCACACAAATCATATATGAAATAAGAAATATGTTAGTTTTATAATCTTTAATTTCTAATTTATTAGTTTTTTGAACTTACACCAGTTTTTGTTTGTTTTAGACCTTTTGGGGATATGGTTAATGCCATAGTACATTTAACTATTCAAGACATGTTTATCATAAGTCACATATGTACGCATCACAGATTCAGGTTTAGAAATAAAAACTATATGTTGTTGATTTATATTCGAATTTATAGCCTCTATTAAGCTATTTATCTTTTGCTCCTCCAGAGGTGAATATTTATAATAACTAATTCATCCCATTTTATATGTAAATTACTATTATCTGGTCTTTATAACCAAAGTAGTATGATTCTTGAATTGTAGATTTCATTTGGAAAGTACCAAACAGATGAACATGCTTGGATTGACACTATAAATCTGTAAAAGAGGGGGAAATTGTGAGAATCAGGACCATGTATTAACTTTGTCGATATGCTGTTATTTGAGTTTGATGAATTTGTTGTTCTTTGATTTGAATTGTATAATGTGTTAACTTATTCGTGTGATGTGATGTGTTATTTATAGGTGAGGATTCAATTGGGACAAGGAACTGCAGGCGAGGTCACTAAAACTATGATGAAGAACGAGGGGATTGGTGCCTTTTATAAGGTTTGATATCTTCATAGTCCTTAAGTTGTGAAATGGTCAACGTGCGCATGTGCGCCTGACCATGTGTTTCTCTCAGTTGATTTGATAATTGCTAAAGAAGATCTGATGGTTAGATTGTAGGTTTGTTATAATCTGTATTCGTACTAAGATATTGTGATTCAACACACATGATCATTGAATTTGTGAAAAATATTGTGATATACTATAATACGTCTCGTACAATCTTTTTATGTTGGTTGCAACTTTTGCTCATATGGCATTTGCCCTAAATTTTTCACTACTTGTATAAATAAACTGAGGCTATTTGCGGTCAAGAATTGATAAATTCTTATGGAAGTTCACACTTGTTAGTAGAAACCTCATTCATTAACCAACATCTTTAATTTTTTTAACATGCCTGCTTTTGTTTTTCTTATCGTTGATGCTATTTTTTTTCTTTCTGAACTGTATTCTTCTTATATTATATCGGTTTCATTATCATACTTTTGTCGTTACCTTCATTAAACATTTTAATTATGTATTTAGTGTATTATTTTGAGCAGGGTATCTTTGCTGGATTGCTTAGACAAGCTACCTATACAACTGCCAGACTTGGTACATTTAGGTACAATCATTAACGAACATACTGATATATATGTTGGATAAACATTTACTTAATCTATCATGTACTTAACAATATGACATTATTATTTGATAGGATTCTGACCAATAAGGCACTTGAGGTCAACGTCGGAAAGACCTTGCCTTTACATCAAAAACCTTTATGCGGTCTGATAGTTGGAGCAATCGGAGCCTGTGTAGGAAGCCCTGCTGATCTGGCACTGATGCGTATGTAGGCTGATGCAACTTTACCTGCTGCCCAATGTCGTAACTACACAAATGCATTTCATGATTTGCATAGGATTACTGCAGATGAAGGTGTTATGGCTCTCTGGAAAGGCGCTGGCCCCACAGTTGTACGGGCTATGGCTTTGAACATGTGAATGCTTGCTTCTTATGATCAAAGTGTCGAGTTCTTTAAGGATAGTCTTGGTTTTGGTGAGGCCGCTACAATTTTAGGTAAGATTGAGCTGCTTTATTCTAACTTGGGAAAATTGCATAAAATAGAAACAAAGTTTACACTTCATTACTGATTTTAGCAACAAAAATACATTTTATTAGCGAGTGTAGCAACAAATGGCTTGTTCAACCAGTAGCATGTCACTTTTTCCTGATTTTTTAAAGAGTTGCCAACATGACATCTGATTTGAGTCGTTTGAGATTTTTCAAACTTGTAAATAACCCTTTTCCACATATGTGTATCTCATGTGATGACTAGCAACTAGCAAAGCCACATCAGCAATTCACATGTAAAATACCCACAACATTTGATTCACAATTACTATAATGGACGTTCACATATTATTCAAGGATTAGGATCAAATACAAAGGATCCTAATTGTAAGAAGGATATAAAGGCTCCTAAAAAAACCTACTACAAAAAAAAAAACTTAGACATCCACCACCACCTAAAATCCTAAACCCCCACTCCCACCCATCCCCTCCCCCATCACCCACCAAAAAAAAATTGGGGGGGGGGGGTAGGTTTTTTTAGGTTTTTGGGGGGAGGTTAGGTTTTTGGGTGGTGGTGGGGTAGGGGTGGGTGTTTAGGTTTTAGGTGGTGATGTCGTGGGTTTAATTTTAGGTTATTGGACACTTGTCACTCTATAAAATCCTTCTTACATTTCTTACAATTAGGAGCCTTTGTAGAATAACTTGACCCTATTACTCAAACATCATAAATACGATTGCTGGTAGTTAATGTAGTAATCTTGGTGTTTGACGTATAACTAAAGGTTTTTCTTTTTTTTTTTTGCAGGGGCCAGTTCTGTATCAAGATTCTTTGCTGCTGCATGCAGTTTTTCGTTTGATTATGTGAAAACTCAAATACAAAAAATGCAGCCTGATGCTGCGGGAAAATATTCGTACACAGGATCTATGGATTGTGCCATGAAAACCCTCAAGTCTGGTGGGCCCTGATGAGTGTTGAATGGCCAACCATTACCTATATTACTTATCTTGCAAATTTAACATGTGATAAAAGTTGTGCTAATAAAGTTAAGAGTAAACTGCAATTTTACCCCCTGAGGTTAGGGGTCATTGGCACCCTTACCCCCCCTAAGGAAATAATTGCAATTTTAACCCCCACTGTTCACTGTTATGTTGCAATTCTAGCCCCCAGCTTCAATTTTGTTGACTGGTCAATAAAAGCATGGGAGAGTCAAATGGCAAATAGGTAATTTCACGTTAATTAGTACCTTATATATTATAATAACCCTTAAACTAAACATAATCTCACAATCTTACCCCCTAAGCTTCTTCCATCCACTCCTTCTTCCATCCATCCACCTCCGGCGATCCATCCACCACCATCCATCCTTCCACATCCACCACCGGCTTATTGCGACACCACCAGCTTCCACCTCCACCACCTGTTTCCACCTCCACCACCGGCTTCCACCTCCACCTCCACCGCCGGCTTCCAACTAACAATGAGTGAAGAGAACCCCATCCTTCCACCTCCACCTCCGGCGACCACAGCTCCGCCGATGCACATGGTTTCTGGCTCAAACAACCGATCCTCCTTTTGGTCTCTGCTGTCAGGTATAAACCGATCTGTGTAAACAAGTTAAAAACAGGGGGTTATTGAAACATCCATCTTTATGTGTTTGTAGTGGACATGAGGATTCGGTGGTCAGTCTGGTCGATTGTGGTCTCAGTGGTGGTGAAAATGCGGGGTCGCCCTTTCCTGCACTTCCAGTTTCCCCCGCAGTTGGAAATGGTTGTGTAAAACTCTAATATATTAGGATGTTTTGGGTTAATATGTAGTGTAGTTGACCGTTAATGTGGGTTATAGATTAGGATCTTTTGCTATGCTTGATTGTACAGGTTATATTTTGGTATGCTTGATCATGTGGGTTAATGTTGGTTATATTTGACTGTTAAGTTGCATATCAGAAGCATTGACTGTATATTTGGTTGCTCTGCTGTTAATGTTAAGTTGCTGCTGTTAATGTTAAGTTGCTGCTGTTAACTTAGAAGCATTGCTGTTAAGTTGCTCTGCTGTTAATAGGTGTATTATGAAAGTCAAACAGGCTTATGAAATGCAGTTTGACTTATGAAAGTCAAACAGGCTAGTACAAATGCATATGGGTCAATAGGTGTATTATGAAAGTCAAAGATGCTTATGAAATGCAGTTTGACTTATGAAAGTCAAACAGGCTAGTACAAATGCATATGGGTCAATAGGTGTATCAATAGGTGTACAAATGCATATGGGTCAATAGGTTTGTACAATGCATATAGGTCAATAGGTGTATCAATAGGTGTATGTGAAGTTTGGCTTATGAAAGTTAGACAAGTTTGTGCAAATGCATATGGGTCAATAGGTGTATGTGCAATGCTGAAGGTTCTTCATGGGTTGTATAAACTTGTTTGAATTCTGTTTGACTTGACAGTGAACCTGTCAAATGCTGAAGGTTCTTCATGGTTTTTGAATTGACAGTGAACCTGTTTGACTTCTTCATGGTTTTTGAATTCTGTTACAACACTTCTTCATGGTTTTTAAATTCTGTTACAACACTTGATGCCATACACACAATGGTTATGATTTTTGCTGACAGTGAACCTAGTTGGACATGCACTACTAGAAAACTAGGCAATAACAACCAAAATTTGCTACCATAAAAAAAAACGGTAGCAAACTAGCTAGCGATTTCCACCTAAATCTAATGTAAGCGTAATCATAGAAAATTACTATGATATCGTGACTAAATGGTCACAAATTTTGCGACCTGTATATTTTCCATAGAAAATTTGCGAGAGATATAAAACTACGTGAGAATTGCCACCGTTCTTAGCCGTAGCAATAATGAATTTTAAACAAGTGTCGGTTAGTTACGGATTTCCCACCTAAAAGCGGTCACAAATTTTTCGTAGCAAAATCCTGTGAAATCTAAAATCACTGAATTGCCACCATTCACTACAAGAAAAGTGTGATCCGCGTTTTCACATATCAGACGAGATGCTGGCCGTTGATCAACAAATTGATCGGACGGTTGGTGTTATAGGTTGATATAACATCAAAACCCTTGGCGAGTTCTGTTCCCCCTACCTCTCTTCCACCCGCTGCCAAGAAAAAAAATTTATCTTCCCTCATTAATCGCTCTAATTCTCCCTTCCATCGACCTTCTGTGGTCAGCAATGGAAGGTAAACAACTGTAGCAGCAGAATTGGATTGTGTAACCACCAATGGGCCGGCCGGTTCGCGTCTACGCTCGTTCCCTTGAACAAGCCAAAAAATTGTAAGTTAGGGTTCCATTATAAGATCTTTTTTGTTGATTTTTAGTTGTGGTTCCATTGAGCTTATGGATCTGGCTTTTAATTTCTTTATTGTTGGTGAATTTGAATTTGATTTATGTATTGTTTGCTTTATGTAATCTGTTGTTTGAGATTTAACTTATGCGAGTTCTGTTTTGATTCGGTACGAGTTCTGTTATATAGTTTTGATTTTGTTAAGTTAATTTGATGGTGTTTGGGTGAAATTGTGTATAGATGTTTAGGTTTGTCAACAGAAGTATGTTTGACTTTTTGCATGTCTGCTATGAACTAAGTGGCGTTTAGTGGAAGTGATTTAGAGTTTTAGAGTTTTATAGACATAAAACAATGAAAAAGCGAAGTAATAAGACAATGATTTTAGATAAGTCAATTTATTTTACATGGAATTATTGCTAAGTCTCTCGATGTAACACAATCCCTTATGAGCCG
This sequence comes from Helianthus tuberosus, assembly GCA_030545235.1. NCBI lineage: Eukaryota > Viridiplantae > Streptophyta > Magnoliopsida > Asterales > Asteraceae > Helianthus > Helianthus tuberosus. The sequence goes on from CM060390.1 coordinate 7,524,053, forward strand.
TGACCCTAATCATGTTTCAGTAGAGTAGGGTTGTTCTTTTTACCTGATACCCGAAACCGACTTAGAGCCAACCCCAATGAACCCAAACCCGAATACGCTTAAACCCGAAAGAGTTTATATGGTTCAGTATTCAGGTTAGAATAGTGTGAATTCGGATAACCCGAATAACTCGGTAAAGTAACTAGGGGAGTCGAATATTTTTTTAGCTTTTGGATATCTTGTGACTCTACGAGTGCTTCCCATGACTTCACTACGTTTTAGTTTTCCAAGGGGTGTTCTTGGAATCTTGGGTACTAATAGTTTTTTTATATACATATTTGGTTCTAAAACTTAGGTACTAAAAGCTTTTGGATTATCTTAATACAATTACAGTTCAGTTTTGGAAGAGGAAGAAGAACGAGGAGTCGCCCACATAGTTGAACATCTTGCTTTCAATGCCACTAAGAAATACACAAATCATGATATTGTCAAGTTTCATGAAAGCATTGGAGCAGAGTTTGGTGCTTGTCAGAATGCAATTACATCAGCTGATGAAATAGTTTATGAGTTGTTTCTTCTTGTTGACAAACCCTTAGCTCTTATCCCAAGCCGTTTCCGTCTTGGCAGAGTTTAGTTCAGAGGTAAGAATTTGGACTAGATGTACTTTACAAGTTTACAATATTAGACCAGACTAGAGGGTATTCAATTGTAACATTTTACTCAATTTGTACCTTGTAGCTGCAACTCTAATCATTACAATGATACAAATATATACAATTCTTTTGCTGATTATAAGAATGTATTTCTGTGATTTAAATTTAGATCATTGCTCTTTTCTTTCCGTGCTCCTTATTTTTAATGTGTGCAGATTCGAGTATCAGCAGAGGATTTGGAAAAAGAAAGAGGTGCTGTTATGGAAGAGTATAGAGCAAACAGGAACGCCAATGGCAGGATACAGGATGCACATTGACTTTTGATGATGGAAGGTTCAAAGATCTGTAGTACTAACTGAAACTAATCTTTCTGTTAGTTTAATCTGCAATATGGCTATTTATATATACATTATATATATGTGTGTAAATTCTTGTTACGATAAAGCCAAACCCTAGGTAAATTCATGCAGAATACATCCTTTAATAATATTTAATGGTAACTTAACGTGTCTTTTTTTAATGGTAATATTTAATGATATATAGGTTATTACGGTGATATAGCGGTAATTTTTATACCATGCTATAACCGCTATATAGGTTTCCAAATGGCGGTATTTAGCTGTATTTAGCGCCGCTAATAGCGGAACCGCTATAGGCCACCGCTATTTGGACCGCTACACACCCTGAGGTCCGCTAACCGCTATAGCACCGTTATTGATTGATTAGCTAACATTACAACCACTACCAAGGCCATAACCACTGTTGATGCTTAACAAGGTGCATAATGTTACATATGTAAAAAAGGTTAAACATTTAGTGGCAGATGAAGTATGATTGTTGAGGGTAAATGAAATCTTTTGGTGTCATGATTTTGAATCATGGTGATTTTATGATGTATAAAGTTAAAGGATATTGAAGTTTTTGATATTTAGAAATGACATGGTTAGGATATGTTGTCTCCAACGGGTCAGTTAGTTAGGTACTTGGGTATACATTGAAAACTTAGGTAAGTATAGATGGGTCAACGGGCCGAAGGTCGCCCAAAGTGTGCTTAACTGCTTTCAGACTATTGATCGTGTTTAGTAGAGTTTTATTGTTTCCATAATCGTACTTAACACATTAGTTATTTATAAAATACAAAGCGGAGAAGAGCCTGAGGTATTTTTAATCCTTTTAGACAAATAACTTTTGTGCATTTGTATCGTTTCCCATTGTTATTATGTTTGTTTGGTTTGAGATGCTTGTTTTTTATTGTTAGGTTTGATGCTCTTAAATTAGTGAGAATGTTAAGGAATTTCATATTGATTTGATTACACATTCTTTACGGGTTGTTTCATACAAAAAAGTGTTTTTAAAATTAGGTATAATTTCCTTCTTAATATGTAAACAAACTGGAACATGCTATTTAGCTTCTAGCACTTGAATTGTAGCTCACAGTTGTATTTTGTTTTCTTTGCAACCAACTTGACCCATTATTACTTTTCGTTAATTATGATTTATTGATTCTATTTATTGGTTGTTTTGTAGATTGAAAAGTTGGACTTAATTATCAAAGAGTTGGTTAAGGAAAAAGATGAAGAAAAAAAAGGTTCAATGGAATTATTGGGGGTTGTTGGCTGACAAAGAAAAAGATAAGGTGGATAAAAATGTTATGCTTGATAGAATGTCACAAATTGAAGCTATGTTAACAGCTACAGTTTAAAGATAGGCTATAAACACTTGGTTTTGAATGTTTAGATGTTTATCTTATTAGGATAATTTTAGTTGGTATTTTTATATGCTTTTGAAAGCGAGATGTTTTATCTAATTTTGGGATTTTATTAGACTTTTTTTATATTATTTGTAGTTTTATTGATATGTAATTTTGATGAAAATAGCAGGGAGAAAAAAATTCTGAATTAAAAACCAATATTGTTGCAATTGTGTAAAAAATGGTGGCTAAATGGTAGCAATATCGGTGGCTAAATGGTATCAAAACTCGTAAATTGTGTGAAAAATGATGGCTAAATGGTGGCAATATCGGTGCTAAATGGTGGTAATATAGGTGGCTAAATGGTAAATGGTATTATGGATGGTGGCAACATCGGTGGCTAAATGGTGGCAATATTGGTGGCTAAATGGTGGCAGTATCGGTAACCGGTGGTTAAGTGGTGGCAAATCAGTGGCTAAATGGTATGAAAACGCGTCACAACTTGGTGGCAAACTCGGTGGAGCGTAGCAAACATGAAGTGGTGGCAAATAATTTTGACCAAATTTGTGGTGGTAAAAATAAGGTAGCAAAATATAAAAATGGTGGCAATTTGGTGGCATTAGGGCAATTGACACGGGTGTTTTTGTCACCGTATTTTCGGTGGCAAACTGGTGACAATAAGGAGATTGCTACCATTTTGTAACCAAAAATTACATGACAAAAACCATGTTTTCTAGTAGTGATGTGAACCTGGTTCTGGATGTGTATGGGCTTCAGCCAGGTTCATGGAGATGGGACAGTAGCGAAGGGTGGTCAACGGTGGCTAAGTGGCTTGAATTCTGTTACAAGCCTGTTTATATGGTGGTGGAATTGAATATGGATGGTGGCGGGAAAGGTTTTGGAAGTTGCAGGGGGTAATTTTGCTTCTAAACACAAATTATAGGGGGTTATAAGAAAGGGTATTTTAGTAATTTACCCCAAGTCAACAGATCAGCCAACATATTTGATTCCAGGGGGTAAACATGCGACATAATAGCAAACGTTGGGGGGTAAAATAAAAGGGTAAAATAGTCATTTCACCCCCAAGTCAACAGACCAGTCAAAAAAATTGAAGCCGGGGGGTAGAATTGCAACATAACAGTGAATAGTGGGGGTTAAAGTTGCAATTATTTTCTTAGGGGGGTAAGGGTGCCAATACCCCTAACCTCAGGGGGTAAAATTGCAGTTTACTCTAAAGTTAATTACTTAAACTGATGAGTGTTGAATGACCAACCATTACCTATATTACTTATCTTGCAAATTTAGCTTGTGATAAAAGTTGTGCTAATAAAGTTAAAATTCATTTATTACTTGATCTCATTAATCTATACTACATTATAAAGCATATTGCAATGACAACTTAAGGTAATTTGCCACTTTACTTAAAGCACCTTTAAAGCATGAAGTACAACTCTCTAACGCACAATATCCTTTATACATTTCCATTCCAACAATACCCTTTATACCGTCAATCTCTTGGGTGGGATTTCTGGCTTTAAAACAATACCCTCAATTCTTGGGCGGGATTTTAAATTTCAAAGGCTTGAACATTTTTAGAAAACGTCAAGCTTCGCCACTGCCGAAGGCCTCATTGTAACTGATGATACGATTCATCATTCAAAATCGTTGATTTACCCACATCTTTAAAACCCCTCCTAACATAACTAGAATCACACAATTTTCTTTGTTCTCCTGAAGCCGGTGACCGGCCGTCGCACAATAACCATCAAATGCTATCACGAAACCACCAATCGCCTCACACCGCTGATTCTCCGCCGCTGAAGAAGGCCGCAACCGACCCTCACGTTCTGCTACACTGCCACCATCGTCGTCACACGCCATATCGAAAACTACATCCCCGTACATAGCCCTAAACTCACCAACCTAAGTGATATGTTTCCCGCCGCATCGTGCGGGTAAACGACTATCTACCACAATGAAGTTACTTACGTAAAGCCTTTCGGAAAAATTACAAAATAAATCACTAGAAACAACTACCGCAATGCAAATGTCGCCCCCACCGCATCGCGCGGGCACCCCACTAATTTTTAAATAATTTGTATTATAACTCAACCCCCAATATTAAATGCTTAAGGTATAAATAATAAAAGGCAACCATAGAAGATGAAAGCAACGTCCCACATGAACTTGTGTTTGAGGGTAAAATGATTAAAAAAAGAAAAAAGAAAAAGTAAAATGTTAGCACATGCTAAGTATGCTGAAAAATCCGTCGTTGAGTTCCTTTTAATATGGTCATTTTGATTTTTATTTGTGAATATCTTATGTACACTAGTATTGATTGTTACATTATTTTTATAGATTGCTTCTCTCATTTTATTTGTGTTCTCTTTTAAACAAGAATGATGCTACCTTTAAACTTTTACATGTTGTGTCTATGCTAGAACTCATTTTCCTTATACAAAAATGATGCTACCTTTAAACTTTTACATGTTGTGTCTATGCTAGAACTCATTTTCCAATGAAATAATATTTTTATAATTAATTTGATATTAGTGCAGAATTTAACACTACTCTTCATAACCACTTTGCCACGCATGGTATCCATTTTCGGTTAAAAAAATGGTATCCATTTTCTATTTCTCCTGTCCTCTTAAGTCTTAACACAATGATAAGTCAGAGTGTGCGATCCAGATAGTAAATAAAATCATTCACATCCTATTTTGTATTTTTATGAGCGAGTATTTCATATTATAAAAACTGATTGTGAGTAGTTATGAGTAAAAGAGAGACATCTGCACATTTACGGAGACATTGTTTATCCCTATCATCATCATCATCATCATCATCATACTCAGTATATCCCACCAATAGCAAAGCTAAGGTAGGGTCTGAGGAGGGTGAGATGTAGACAGCCTTACCTCTACCCCGTAGGAATAGAGAGGCTGCTTCCAATGAGACCCCCGGCTCGATTGTGGTGTTGCATCAAGCCTTGGACATAAGGCACATAACACTCAGCAATTGAGACAAACGCCGATTAGTGCATGCACCCCCTTGTCTTTTGGCTATCAACGCCACCACATGATGCATGATTAACCGTCCCCCTCTTTTAACGTTATTTTCACGAAATTAGTAAAATAACGTTAAAATTAGTGCACTTTTACTTTTGCCCCCCGAGCGCCCACGCATATATACATTATATGAGCATACCGCAAGCGGGGCGTCACATTGTTTATCCCTATAATATTTTTAATATTTTTTAAAAGTGGTCGTGAGTGGAGGTGAGAGAAAAAGATAATGATAAAGATATAAAAAAATACTATTTAATTGATAAAGAGAGAAAAATGCAGTAACTTTTAGTGTACGTATAGAAATGGATATAAGGGAAAGGATGTGAATACTCTCATGCAATAAAAACACTTATCTTTCAAGTTCCATTCCTTATTAATATTGGGATAAAACCACTAATAAGTTCTCGATCCATTGGTTTGGGAAGAGGCATCCCACCACCTTTTAATGTGGAGTTCATTGGTTGGAGTTAAACTTGATGTAATATTTTCCAGGTGGTCAGGGGTTTTACTACAGTGGGTATTCGGATGATGAGCTTCCCCTAGAATGGTCGGCTGGCCTAGTCACCAATGTTGTTAGTGTTCATAGGGCGTATATGACCTTTCACCAATGGGTTAATCTGAGTGACCAGACTTATATATAGTATTCATTTGTCGTTCAAAAAAATATATAATAGGTTAAAACTCTTCACATGACTATACAACTTCTCAATACTCTTCACTCCATCTCAAAGACATACTTTTCATGGAGTTATTCAACAAACCACCTTTTCACTCCAAACTTCGCATTTTGGATCCCCTTCACCCTATATGTTTCTTCCACATAAACTAGCCCTTATGATTTCTTGTTGTGTCTTTATTGGTTATTCATCTCAGTGTCATGGACTCATCACTACTATCTTCACTTTAAAAAGATTACAAATTCTTGCAATGTTATTTTTATGAGTCTGCTTTGTTTCGCATGTTTTGTATGCCAATGATGCGCTGTTTATAGGCGAGTGAGAAGTTTGCAATGTTTTGAATCTGGCCAGAATTCTCAGATGTTTTCACCTTGCGTCTAGCCTTAAAGTCAACTTTTTTAAGAGCAAGTTGTTTGGTGTGGGGATAGGGTGCCGAAGATAAAGTTTATGGCTTCTTTGCTCAAGTGTGAGTCGGGTTCTCTTCTGTTCAGCTTTCTGGGGTTACCCATTATGGCTAATATTTGTAAATTGGTTAACTGGAATCCGGTTCTGGATAGGTTGAAGTGTAGGCTGATGTAACACCCCGTGTTATGAAAGTCAAAAGTCAAAGTCAAGATAAAAGTCAAAGGAAGAAAAGATTGCTAATTGCGATCTGTCACTCCTTGCTTAATTACTGATTTGACTTCTTTGACTTGTAATCGAATCTTTTACTTTAATCGCTTTAGTTGTATTATGTGGAGTATCTATTAATAATCGATGTTTTATTCGCTTAATCGCTAATAGCATCACAGTCGCGCTCGCAACTTGATTGATAGATTCTGAATATTGTTTTAAGTGTTTGTGTTACTTATGTGCTACTTGTGCATGCTTACTTTATGTTTGGTGATTTATCGAAACACAATCGCAACTCCATCGCAATTGAATCGCAAACGCTAAATGCAAGTTAATTATGATGGTTGTATGTTAGATATAGTATTTGTGTGATTATTAGTGATCTATCGCATCGCATACTAGCTTAAACGCATCGCAACACTCAACACGTGAAACGAAACGCCGAAACCCAAACTCCTCGAACACTTCGATAGAATGGCCAACCGATCCAATGGCCATCTGATCGGATAGCCATCAGATCCGACACTTGTGCACTTTCCCTTTTTGGCAACCTATAAGTACCCCCTGACAGCTCTCCCATTTGACTAGCAGCACTCAAGACCTTCTTTCTCTCGATTTCTCGCGATTCTTGTAAGTTTTCAACCTAAATCTTGTACTTCTATGATCTACACACACTTCTTCATCATTTTCACCTTTGAATCTTAACTTTTAACCGTGTAATCAACGGATTTGAGGTGTTCTAGGATGACGTCATTATGAAGTTCTTATGAACTTCAAGTTTTGACCTCATTCCACCAAGAATAACTCAGATGTTAAGGATTTCCACATGGTTTCACAACGATTTTGTATAGATCTAAGCATTTCCAAAGATAAAAGGATTGAAAGAAGCTTTTCCAGCTTTCTTTCAACTCTTTTACACTCAATGCACTCAAAACCAATAGAATCAGAGCTCACTCAGGTCTTCTACTCATTTTTTAGTGAAGCATCGGTCCGAGATTTGGTTTCTGTCAAAGAGACAACGGATTTCAGATTGAACATGAACAACCGTCACGAACAGTTAGCTGAATGGACTAGGGTAATTCCTGTTCGATCGGACGACTGGGGACTTGACGAGGTTCCGTTGTTTAGTACGTTATCATACCGTCTCGATCAAACTGCAAGGCTATAAAAAATAATCAAGTTCAAGGCGATCTGGTTCGTTGGGAAGGATTGTCGTCCGATCGGATAGCCATCCGATCGAACTGCTATCCGATCAGATTGCACTTGGTTCCACACTTAAACTTTTTACTTCAAACTTGCAAAGCTCTGAACGTCGAACGGATTGCCGTCCGATCGGATAGCCATCCGATCGAACGACCATCCGATCAGTAACTTTTGGAACTTCGACACTTAATCATTTTCATAGTTTTCAAAGAACATCAGTTTCTAACGGATTGCCATCCGATCGGATTACTATCCGATCGAGTGACAATCCTGCTGTGAGCTTGTTCTCACTAAGTGTCCTGCCAAATGGATCGCTATCCGATCGAACGACTGTTTGAGCGACCGATCTTAAGGGTAGAGATACTTCTCTGCTTTCAAAGTGCTACAACGAAAACTTCAAAATCATCATACATAAACACATTCTTCCCAAACGAATGTCAAACCAATCAAATGGCCATCCGATTGGATGACCATCTGAACGGATTGACATCCGATCGAGTGACCGATCGGATTGCCATCTGATCGGATTACTATTCGATACTTGGTCACTTTGCACCGTTTAACGAGTCATTCATCGCTTATGCTATCGTTAACTGTTCAGGCTAATCTCTCAGCGCCCCCTTCAATCCAAGATAGTGTTTATTAACTTAAACGCTATCTGCGAGTATACTCGAACCCTTTTTGCTTTACGCACTTTTGGGTGTTACATACGTTACTTATTCAAATCACAATCGACACACAACGCAAACACTATTTATACGTTAATCGTTATTTCATGCTACGTGTTATTCGATGAATGCTTGTATGCTATGTTAACACAGTGATTGTTGCCTGACACCTTAGCAACGATAGTACTATAGTTTGGACTCAGCACCTGTCGTGGAGAGGGGTTGTTAAGGGATGTACTTCACGTATCCCAGTGGGGATATGTGTTGCGCATTCTACAACTCGCAGTCACGTCTTGCATATTTCTCTGTCGATAACCTACTAGCTTTCACTTTGTTACATGTTACATGCTGGTTATGCGTAGACGATTTCAAACTCTATTATAGTATCAAACATGTATGCTCACCTTTACACTATGTGTATTGACTTTATTTCACGTATGTAACAGGTGTTTGAGATGCTAGGATGTTGCTTGCTGCTATGGAATCAAGTAGGAAGAGTCTAGAAACAAACTAGTTAAAATCTGAGTTGTTGGAATGGATATTTGTCTTTGAGAACATCGTCTGTAATAACTATTTTATTTTATATGTTTGTGGTATGGGACATGAACCTTAATATATTATAATTAATAGTCGTAATAGATTCTCCTTGACAATCTGTTTCGCTCAGTGCCATGCCCTGATGTTTACGTCATCGGTTGGGGTGACAGATTGGTATCAGAGCCATAACTGTAGGGAATTAGGCAAGACTCGACCTAGTCCGGGTCGATGTCTTAGAAATAACCTAGTCTATAGTCTAAGTACCAATGGACCAACTTGTGCATTCCCTGTGGGGGTTTTGTACGAGTTTACTTGCTATTCTCGCCCGCACTTATGCTATACTATCACAACTGCCTTCCCTAAGGCAGTCGCGCTGTACTATCTTCAACAATGAATAAGTGGTTAGGTCGAGATTAGGTGTGAAAACCGCAAACTCTCGACTGAATCGCTTGTTCGACCCGTATTTTTACTATAAACAAGAGAATTTGCGTTGAATCAGGAGTGAAATCCGTACTTCAACGCAAAGTCTCCCTCAATCTCGTGATTCTATCACATCAATAGGAATGTAGTCGCTAAGTTTTGGGTGATGGCGAACAGTTAGTGAATAAATCAAATGGGATCTTCCATTGTTTGGACCGAATTTGGATTCCCAAATGCACTAACTTGCGACAAATCCTGTTGGACGAAGCCCACAAGTCTCGATATTCCATTCATCTTGGCACCGAAAAAATGTACCATGACCTACGTAAAAGGTATTGGTGGCCTGGGATGAAGAAGGATATCACTATCTATGTTTTGAAGTGCCTGACTTACTCGAAAGTCAAGGCCGAACAACAAAGACCCTCTGGCTTGCTTGTGCAACCTGAGATCCCTATGTGGAAATGGGAGAGCATAGCCATGGATTTTATTACGAAACTCCCGTGTACAACTTCAGGTCACGATAGCATCTGGGTTATCGTTGACCGTTTGACTAAATCCGCCCACTTCCTACCGATACGAGAAGACTTTAAGGTAGAAAAATTAGCCCGAATCTACACCGACGAGGTCATCTGTCGACATGGTACGCCTCCTGACATCATCTCTGACCGCGATGGTCGGTTTACCTCGCGTCTTTGGGAAACGTTTCAATCAACTCTCGGTACTACGGTTAATCTAAGTACCGCTTTCCATCCCCAAACCGACGGTCAGACTAAAAGAACGATTCGTACTCTTGAAGACATGCTTCGCTCGTGTGTCATAGATTTCGGTGGTAATTGGGACGCGCACTTACCTTTTGTCAAATTCTCGTACAATAACAGTTATCATTCTAGCATACAAATGACACCATTTGAGGCTTTATACGGAAGAAAATATCGATCGCTGATTGTGTGGCACGAGATCGGTGACGCGCAACTAACCGGTCCTGAGCTGCTGCAAGAAACAACTGACAAGATCCTCCAAATTTGAGACAATCTGCTGAAAGCTCGGAGTCGTCAAAAAAGTTATGCCGATAGACGACGCAAGCCCCTTGAATTTGATGTTGGCGATCACGTTCTCCTAAAGGTATCCCCTTGGAAGGGTGTGATCAGATTCGACAAGAAAGGAAAGCTCGCGCCTCGATATATTGGACCCTTTAAGATTCTGGAAAGGATCGGAAAGTGGCCTACAGACTCGAACTACCGGAGGAACTTAGTAGTGTCCACTCGACTTTCCATGTATCGAACCTCAGAAAGTGTCTAGTCGAGCAGGATTTACAAGTTCCACTTGAGGATCTACAAGGGGACGAAACATTACAATTCGTGGAGAAGCCTGTCAAGATCATGGACCGAGAAACCAAGAAGCTCAGACGCTCACGCATTCCCATTGTGAAAGTTCGCTGGGAAGGCAAACGAGGTGCAGAGTTCACCTGGGAACTCGAAAGTGATATGAAGGAGAAGTACCCGCAGTTGTTTATTACGGCTAAAGCCTAATTTCGGGAAGAAATTCCCTTAATTAGGGGAGGCTGTAACACCCCGTGTTACGAAAGTCAATGTCAAGATAAAAGTCAAAGGAAGAAAAGATTTCTAATTGCGATCTGTCACTCCTTGCTTAATTACTGATTTGACTTCTTTGACTTGTAATCGATTCTTTTACTTTAATTGCTTTAGTTGTATTATGTGGAGTATCTATTAATAATTGAGGTTTAATCGATGTTTTATTCTCTTAATCGCTAATCGCATCACAGTCGCGCTTGCAACTTGATTGATAGATTCTGAATATTGTTTTAAGTGTGTGTGTTACTTATGTGCTACTTATGCATGCTTACTTTATGTTTGTGGTGATTTATCGAAACGCAATCGCAACTCCATCCCAATCGAATCACAAATGCTAAACGCCAGTTAATTATGATGATTGTATGTTATATATAGTATTTGTGTGATTATTAGTGATCTATCGCATCGCATACTCGCCTAAACGCATCGTAACACTCAACACGTGAAACGAAACGTCGAAACCCAAACTCGTCAAACACTTCGATCGAATGGCCAACCGATCGAATGGCCATCCGATCGGATAGCCATCCGATCAGTGCCATCATATTCGACACTTGTGCACTTTCCCTTTTTGGCAACCTATAAATACCCCCCTGTCACATCACTTGTGATGTGACGGCTCTCCCATTCGACCAGCAGAACTCAAGACCTTCTTTCTCTCTATTTCTCGCGATTCTTGTAAGTTTTCAACCTAAATCTTGTACTTTTATGATCTACACACACTTCATCATCATTTTCACCTTTGAATCTTAACTTTTAACCATGAAATCAACGGATTTGAGGTGTTCTAGGATGACGTCATCATGGAGTTCTTATGAACTTCAAATTTTGACCTCACTCCACCAAGAATAACTCAGATCTGAAGGATTTCCACATGGTTTCACAACGATTTTGTATAGATCTAAACATTTCCAATGATAAAAGGAATGAAAGAAGCTTTTCCACCTTTCTTTCAACTCTTTTACACTCAACGCACTCAAAACCAATAGAATCGGAGCTTACTCAGATCTTCTACTCATTTCTTAGTGAAGTATCGGTCCGAGATCTAGTTTTTGTCAAAGAGACAACCGATTTCGGATTGAACATGAACAACTATCACGAACAGTTAGCTGAGCGGACTAGGGTGATTCCTGTTCGATCGGATGACTAGGGACTCGACGAGGTTCCGTTGTTTAGTACGTTATCATACCGTCTCGATCAAACTGCAAGGCTTTCAAAAATAATCAAGTTCAAGACGATCTGGTTCGTTGGGATGGATTGCCGTCCGATCAGACAGCCATCCGATTGAACTGCTATCCAATCAGATTGTACTTGGTTCCACACTTAAAGTTTTTACTTCAAACATTCAAAGCTCTGAGCGTCGAACGCATTGCCGTTCGATCGGATAGCCATCCGATCGAACGATCATCCGATCAGTGACTTTTGGAACTTCGACACTTAATCATTTTCATAGTTTTCAAAGAACATCAGTTTCTAACGGATTGCTATCCGATCGGATTACTATCCGGTCTAGTGACAATCCTGCTATGAACTTGTCCTCACTAAGTGTCCTGCCAAACAGATCTCTATCCGATCGAACGACCGTTCGATTGACTGATCTGAAGGGTAGAGATACTTCTCTGTTTTCAAAATGCTACAACGAAAACTTCAAAACCATCATACACAAACACATTCTTCCCAAACGAATCTCAGTCCAATCGAATGGCCATCCGGTCGGATGACCATCCGAACAGATTGACATCCGATCGAGTGACCATCCGATCGGATTGCCATCCGATTGGATTACCATTTGACACTTGGTCACTTTGCACCGTTTAACGCGTCATTCATCGCTTATGCTATTGTTAGATGTTCAGGCTAATCTCTCAGCGCTCCCTTCAATCCAAGATAGTGTTTATTAACTTAAATGCTATCTGTGAGTATACTGGAACCCTTTTCGCTTTACGCACTTTTGGGTGTTACATACGTTACTTATTCAAATCACAATCGACACACAACGCAAACACTATTTATACGCTAACCATTATTGCATGCTACATGTTATTCGATGAATGCTTGTATGTTATGTTAACACAGTGATTGTTGTCTGACACCTTAGCAACGATAGTACTATAGTTTGGACTCAGCACCTGTCGTGGACAGGGGTTGTTAAGGGCTTTACTTCACGTATCCCAGTGGGGATATGTGTTGCGCATTCTACAACTCGCAGTCACGTCTTGCATATTTCTCTGTCGATAACCTACTAGATTTCACTTTGTTACATGTTACATGCTGGTTACGCATAAACGATTTCAAACTCTATTATAGTATCAAACTTGTATGCTCACCTTTACACTATGTGTATTGACTTTATTTTCACGTATGTGACATGTGTTTGAGATGCTAGGATGTTGTTTCCTGCTATGGAATCAAGTAGGAAGAGTCTAGAAATAAACTAATTAAAATCTGAGTTGTTGGAATGGATATTTGTCTTTGGGAACATCGTCTGTAATAACTGTTTTATTTTATATGTTTGTGGTATGGGACATGAACCTTAAAATATTATAACTAATAGTTGTTATGGATTCTCCTGGACAATCTGTGTCGCTCAGTGCCATGCCCCGATGTTTCCGTCATCGGTTGGGGTGACAGATTGGTATCAGAGCCATAACTATAGGGAATTAGGCAAGACTAGACCTAGTCCGGGTCGATGTCTTAGAAATAACCTAGTCTATAGTCTAAGTACCAATGGACCAACTTGTGCATACCCTGTGGGGTTTTGTACGAGTTTACTTGCTATTCTCGCTCGCACTTATGCTATACTATCACAACTGCCTTTCCTAAGGCAGTCGCACTGCACTATCTTCTACAATGAATTAGTGGTTAGGTCGAGATTAGGTGTGAAAACCGCAAACTCTCGACTGGATCGCTTGTTCGACCTGCATTTTTACTATAAACAAGAGAATTTGCGTTGAATTAGGAGTGAAATCCGTACTTCAACGCAAAGTCTCCCTCAATCTCGTGATTCTATCACACAACCAGGAATGTAGTCGCTAAGTTAGGGATGATGGCGAACAGTTAGTGAATAAATCGAATGGGATCTTCCATTGTTTGGACCGAATTTGGATTCCCAAATGCACTAACTTGCGACAAATCCTGTTGGACGAAGCCCACAAATCTTGATATTCCATTCATCTTGGCACCAAAAAAATGTACCATGACCTACATCAAAGGTATTGGTGGCCTGGGATGAAGAAGGATATCGCTATCTATGTTTCAAAGTGCCTGACTTGCTCGAAAGTCAAGGCTGGACAACAAAGACCCTCTAGCTTGCTTGTGCAACCCGAGATCCCTACGTGGAAATGGGAGAGCATAGCCATGGATTTTATTACGAAACTCTCGCGTACAACTTCAGGTCACGATAGCATCTGGGTTATCGTTGACCGTTTGACTAAATCCGCCCACTTCCTGCCGATACGAGAAGACTTTAAGGTAGAAAAATTAGCCCGAATCTACACCGATGAGGTCATCTGTCGACATGGTACGCCTCATGACATCATCTCTGACCGCGATGGTCGGTTTATCTCGAGTCTTTAGGAACTGTTTCAATCCGCTCTCGGTACTACGGTTAATTTAAGTACCGCTTACCATCCCCAAACCGACGGTCAGACTAAAAGAACGATTCATACTCTTGAAGACATGCTTAGCTCGTGTGTCATAAATTTCGGTGGTAATTGGGACGCGCACTTACCTTTGGTCGAATTCTCGTACAATAACAATTATCATTATAGCATACAAATGGCACCATTTGAGGATTTATACGGAAGAAAATGTCGATCACCAATTGTGTGGCACGAGATCGGTGACGCACAACTACCCGGTCCTGAGCTGCTGTAAGAAACGACTGACAAGATCCTCCAAATTTGAGACAATCTGCTGAAAGCTCGGAGTCGTTAGAAAAGGTATGCCGATAGATGACGCAAGCCCCTTGAATTTGACGTTGGCGATCACGTACTCCTAAAGGTATCCCCTTAGAAAGGGTGTGATCAGATTCGGCAAGAAAGGAAAGCTCGCGCCTTGATATGTTGGACCCTTTAAGATTCTGGAAAGGATCGGCAAAGTGGCCTACAGACTCGAACTACCGGAGGAACTTAGTAGTGTCCACTCGACTTTCCATGTATCGAACCTCAGAAAGTGTCTAGCCGAGCAGGATTTACAAGTTCCACTTGAGGATCTACAAGTGGATGAAACATTACACTCCGTGGAGTACCATGTCAAGATCATGGACCGAGAAACCAAGAAGCTCAGACGCTCACGCATTCCCATTGTGAAAGTTCGCCGGGAAGGCAAAGGAGGCGCGAAGTTCACCTGGGAACTCGAAAGTGACATGAAGGCGAAGTACCCGCAGTTGTTTGTTACGGCTAAAGCCTAATTTTGGGACAGAATTCTATTAATTAGGGGAGGCTGTAACACCCCGTGTTATGAAAGTCAAAGTGAAAGTCAAGAAAATATTGCTAATTGCGATCTGTCACTCCTTGCTTAATTACTGATTTGATTTCTTTGACTTGTAATCGAATCTTTTACTTTAATTGCTTTAGTTATATTATGTGGAGTATCTATTAATAATTGAGGTTTAATCGATGTTTTATTCGCTTAATCACTAATCGCATCGCATTCGCGCTCACAACTAGATTGATAGATTCTGAATATTGTTTTAAGTGTGTGTGTGTTACTTATGTGCTACTTGTGCATGCTTACTTTATGTTTGTGGTGATTTATCAAAACGGAATCTCAACTCCTTCGTAATCGAATCACAAATGCTAAACGCCAGTTAATTATGATGATTGTATGTTAGATATAGTATTTGTGTGATTATTAGCGATCTATCGCATCGCATACTCGCTTAAATGCATCGCAACACTCAACACGTGAAACGAAACGTCGAAACCCAAACTCATCAAACACTTCGATCGAATGTCCAACTGATCGAATGGCCATCCGATCGGATAGCCATCCGATCAGTGCCATCATATCCGACACTTGTGCACTTTCCCTTTTTGGCAACCTATAAATTCCCCCCTCTCACATCACTTGTGATGTGACGGCTCTCCCATTCGACCAGCAGCACTCAAAACCTTCTTTCTCTCGATTTCTCTCGATTCTTGTAAGTTTTCAACCTAAATCTTGTACTTTTATTATCTACACACTTTTTCATCATTTTCACATTTGAATCTTAACTTTTAACCGTGATATCAACGGATTTGAGGTGTTCTAGGATGACGTCATCATGGAGTTCTTATGAACTTCAAGTTTTAACCTCAATGCACCAAGAATAACTCAGATCTGAAGGATTTCCACATGGTTTCACAACGATTTTGTATAGATCTAAACATTTCCAAAAATAAAAGGACTGAAAGAAGCTTTTCCACCTTTCTTTCAACTCTTTTACACTCAAAACCAATAGAATCGGAGCTCACTCAGATCTTCTACTCATTTCTTAGTGAAGCATCGGTCCGAGATCTAGTTTCTGTCAAAGAGACAACCGATTTCGGATTGAACATGAACAACCGTCACCAACAGTTCGCTGAACGGACTAGGGTGATTCCTGTTCGATCGGACGACTAGGGACTCGACGAGGTTCCGTTTTTTAGTACGTTATCATACCGTCTCGATCAAACTGCAAGGCTTTAAAAAATAATCAAGTTCAAGACGATCTGGTTCATTTGGACGGATTGTCGTCCGATCGGATAGCCATCCGATCGAACTGCTATCCAATCAGATTACACTTAGTTCCACACTTAAACTTTTTACTTCAACTTGCAAAGCTCTTAGCGTCGAATGGATTGCCGTCCGATCAGATAGTCATCCGATCGAACGAACATCTGATCAGTGACTTTTGGAACTTCGACACTTAATAATTTTCATAGTTTTCAAAGAACACCAGTTTCTAACGGATTGCTATCTGATCGAGTGACAATCCTACTGTGAACTTGCCCTCACTAAGTGTCCTGCCAAACAGATCGCTATCCGATCAAACGGCCGTTCGATCGACCGACCTGAAGAGTAGAGATACTTCTCTGTTTTCAAAATGCTACAACGAAAACTTCAAAACCATCATAAACAAACACATTCTTCCCAAACGAATGTCAATCCAATCGAATGGCGATCTGAACGGATGACCATCCGAACGGATTGACATCCGATCGAGTGACCATCCGTTCGGATTGCCATTCGACACTTGGTCACTTTGCACGTGCAGGTTAAAGGCTGAGACTTGCTAACGGTCAAGAGGACTTCTTCTCCTCAAGACTCGGACGAGTTTGTTGAAGGAGAGACGTTGAGCCCGAGAGACCAGGTCTACAACGTTCGATGAAGGAATATTCGGTGGATCCCGGAACTTTAGGATAGTTTGTTATTTTATCTTTACTATAAATAGATGAGGTCGGATCAGTTTAAGTCACACAATCTCCACTTACACTCTCGCATACTTTCACTTTCTAGCTCATTGCAAACACCACTCTTGTATTCGAATTTCATTGTAACACTTAGTCGATCCGTACCACATCCTGCACTGTATCCTGATATTTGAAGCAATAGAAGAACAAGGCAGCTGCGATTGCCAGCTCCCGAGGTTTTATGCCGGCGATCTAGATTGATCAAGGGCTTTCCTCGTACATCTCGTGTCATTTACTTTACTTTTGCTCATAGTTTGATCTTAGATACAGCTCTATATCCTGAGCCGTATCCTGAATACTGATTTTCTAAACAACTTAACAAGTATATTTTTAATTTACTTTCTAGCACACTACCTCACTTTACTAATTTGATCACTTATTTGCTTCGGTAATTTTTGACCAAAACAATTTGGCGCCCACCGTGGGGCAAGTGGTGCTCTCTTTACTAAAATTTTTTGTGAAATCGCTAATCGGTTTTTTATTTTCAAAACTTTTTACCACATTGTCCATAATGGCCTCAAGATCAAACATGAGTTCCTCTACTGTGTCTGCTATGACTTCTGCTACTACCGGTCCGGTGCTTCCACCACCTCCTCCAAGGATGCCAGCCTCTACACGACCTCAGGATATTATCCCTACTCGCAGTGTTCAGGAATCTGCTCCCGTTCTAGCTTCTAATGATGAAATTCTTACTTTATTTGGAAGTGTGCAGGAACAAATGAGGCATCAACAGGAAACAAACCAAATGCTTTTAAGGGAAATACAACTCCTGAAGTCAGGCTCGAGCAGATCTGCTGAGGACAATGTCACTCCATTACACCCTAGAGCGTTGAACTTCAGTTCAGCTGTGTATACTGAGGATAACAGTGGGAATATCGTGCCCAGCCTTCCTCAGAATCATACTCCTGAAATACCCTCCTCGGTCAGGATGTCAACCATGAGGAGCTCAGGATATGCTTCAGGATATGGGCAAAATCCTCCAACGGGTAACGTGTCGAATAATAATAATACTTATGCTACTAACAATAGTGGATCTTTGTAGGATACAGGTGTGACATCAGCACTTACTAGGGAACTTCAAAAGTTGAAGAACATGATATCCAGTGTACCTGGGGTAGTCCAGCCGATCCCGGAAGTGTCCCAAGATAGCCATAAGATATCTCATTTTGCACATCCTATCTGTGATGCTGAGATCCCAAAGAGATTTCAAACCCCCAACATGAAGCTTTACGACGGAACTACGGATCCTGAGGAGCATATTGCTCAGTATAGGGAAAGAATGGAGATTAACCCTATCCCTCCGGAGCTCAAGGAAGCATGCTTGTGCAAGGGATTTGGTTCTACCTTAACAGGATCAGCCTTAAAATGGCTGTTAAATGTTCCTCCACACTCAATTACTTCGTTTGCTCATTTGGTTAATTTATTTAACAGTCAATTTTCTTGTAGTCGGAGTTTTGAGAAACTAACCAGTGATCTTTACAGGATAACTCAAGGGCCTCAGGAATCCTTGAGGGATTATGTGAACAAATTCAGTCGAGAATCCTTGGATATCCCACATCTTGATGTTGCAACAGCTGTGCAAGCTTTCAAGATGGGATTACAAAAGGATTCTCAGTTTTATCAGGATCTTGTAATGAATCCCTACAGGAATCTCGACGAAGCTCGTAACAGGGCTTTGAGATATATCCGTCTGGAGGATGACAGGAAGATGCAAGAAAGGATGATCTCATCTAACACTTATGAGTCAACTAACAGGAAGTCAGAATCCTCATTCAAGTCATATCGGCCTAAGCCATATGGCAGAAATGATAACAAGAGAGTGAATGCTGTCGAAGATGAGGATCCTGAAGAGTATCCGGAGTTGTCTGAATATTGCTTTTCTGTTAACATTCCTGTTAGGGGAGGATTTTCTAACAATTAGTGATCCTTATTCATTATCCTAACTAATGATCCTTACTTCTGTGACAGGTGGTGATCCTCAGAAGGGCTTTAGGATCAGGATCATGGATCACTTCAAGGATCCTCATACTAACAATTGTTTACTTATGTTTTATAACATCTCGCAGGTATAACAAGCTTGACCAAGTTTCAGCGACATTCTTGGAGAATATTCCCGAAGTATTCTGCACGTGCTAGATCAAAACTAGACGTTATGGAGAACGTGGAGGCTTGGCCCGAAAGTCGGAGAGTTTGTTAGCTAGATATTTTTCTTATTTTAAAGGGAGTAACGAGCTAAGTTAGAAGTTAGTGACACTTAGTCATTTTTTGGCAGTTACACACACTCGCAAACACGCTCATACAAGCTCTCGTTCAAACACCTAGCGATTTCATACACATTTTACACACTTC
Source organism: Helianthus tuberosus (assembly GCA_030545235.1). Lineage (NCBI taxonomy): Eukaryota > Viridiplantae > Streptophyta > Magnoliopsida > Asterales > Asteraceae > Helianthus > Helianthus tuberosus. The sequence goes on from CM060390.1 coordinate 7,543,935, forward strand.
ACCGTAGTGATCCTTGTATCTAGCTCGTTACTATCCGAAGTTGTAAACATTCATTCATTTATTTGAGCTTGGTGATCGGTAGTTTCCATCACCCGGGGTTTTTTGTGCCGGAGATCAACTCTTGATCAAGGGCTTTTTCCCCGTATAAATCCTTGTGTTGTTTGTGCATTTCACATTGAAGTGATCCTCATTGTTGTTACATATTTAAAGCATCATTCCCCTAAACAAAGAGTTTGGTTGCAATATCATCATCAGATTTTCTGACCAAAACAGTTTGGCGCCCACCGTGGGGCAATTGGTGCTTTGTCTTAGAAGAATTCGCATTTCTGTGCTCATTCCGGTTCACTACAACCAAGCAAATGGGTTCCTCGGTGAAGAATACTTCAAACTTGATGCCTTCATTCACTTCTTCACAAGGCGTCCCTCCTTTGCCTCCACCACCTTCTGGATCCCAGAAGAACACTGAGAATGCTGCGAAGAAACCGACTCCCATTTTCTCAAAACCACCTACTTCTTCTGTTTCAACTAATCCTACTACTACTGATCTCTATGCTTTGATTTTGCAGATGAGGGATCGTGCACAAGAGCAGGATAAGACCAACGAAAGGATCCTCCGGGAGATTGACGAAATTAAGAAACAGAAGAAAACGGCAGAGGATCATTCCCCACTGATGCCCAGATCTTTGAATTTTGACACTCCGGTGATTACTTCTCAGCCATCAGTGGTTCCAGACATTCAATATGCGGGTGGACCAAAAGGAGTGCACTACGGAACAACAGCTATGACCCAGGCACTAGGTTCATATTTCCAGCCAGCAGGATCCTATCCCTAGCATATGGGATCCCTCACGAGTACAGGAGGATATTCAGTAATGCAGCAGGTTCAAGGATCCTCCTTCGTTCCAGGATCATCCCAGGTTCAAGGATCCTCTTTCGTTCCAGGATCATCCCAGGTTCAAGGATCCTCCTTCGTTCCAGGATCATCCCAGGTTCAAGGATCCTCCTTCGTTCCAGGATCATCCCAGGTTCAAGGATCCTCCGTTGTTCCAGGATCATCCCAGTTTCAGGGATCCTTCCAGATGCCAGGATCCTTGAGGAGTTTGCAAACAGGAAGTGCAGATGTCCATCAAGGAGATTTTATTCCAATGCAGACCAATGCCTCTACTGGCCCCTCTACCATTCCGGAGTCTCAACAATATGGATTGACCTCCATTCTTCCTAACTTGAATCCAATGGGAGGTAACACTTTTAATAATTCTCATACTATTAACCATGGTCTTATGCAGGATCCAGGTATCAATCAAGCCATGGCCAGAGAATTGCAAAAGCTAAAGGATATGATCTCGAGTGTTCCGGGAGTAGTCAAACCTATTCCAGAGATTGCAGATGGGAGCCACAAGATATCTCGCTTTGCACCACCAATCTGTGATGCTGAGATACCCAAGAGGTTCCATGTGCCTACAATGAAACTGTATGATGGTTCGACGGATCCTGAAGAACACATAGCACAATACAGGGAGAGGATGGAGATCAATCCAATCCCAGAAAAGTTAAAGGAAGCATGCCTATGCAAAGGATTCGGATCCACTCTTACTGGATCAGCTCTCAAATGGCTGCTAAGTCTTCCTCCCTATTCTATTACCTCATTTGCAAACCTAGTTAACTTGTTTAATACTCAGTTTTCTTGTAGTAGAAAATTTGAACGATTAACTAGTGATTTATATAGGATAACCCAGGGTCATAATGAATCATTAAGGGATTACATTACCAAATTTAGTAAAGAATCCTTGGACATTCCCAACTTAGATATAGCCACGGCTGTTGAAGCCTTTAAAATGGGGCTGCTCAGGAATTCGTTATTTTATGATGATCTTGTTATGACACCATGCAGGAACCTAGATGAGGTAAGAACCCGGGCCCTCAGGTTCATTCGGTTAGAGGATGACAAGAGGATTCAGGAGAGGATAACAGGATCCTCAAAACAGGATAAGCAAGGATCCTCATTCAGAAACAACAAGTTCAGATCCTACAACAAATCTGATAATCAGAACGTGCATTCTATTGATCAAGAAGAGGATGATGAGGATTATCCTCCAATCTCTGAATATTGCTTTAGTGTTGATAACAATGAACTAATCCTTGCCATGCAGAACCTAGGTGATAAAGCTAGATGGCCAAGAAAGAATGACAGGCCTACTGCAACTAAGGATAAATCAAAGTGGTGTGCATATCATGAAGATTTTGGACACCTTACAGAAGAATGCATTGCATTAAGAAAGGAAATTGGATATTTGTTGAGCAAAGGGCATCTAAAAGAGTTGTTGGGCAGAAAAAAGTCAAGGACTCAGGATCCTGAAAGGATCCCTGAGAAGGCTCCGGCCCCTCCAGCAGATGCACAAGTGATAAACTTTATTTCTGGGGGATCCGACATTTGTGGCACATCCTTCTCAGCAGCTAAAAGGCATGCAAAGGAAACTAAAATGGATAATGGAGATAGACCAGTTCGAACATCGAGTGTCTCCGAAGGAAAAGTCATAACCTTTGATGAAGAGGATCGTACTGATATCCAGGATCCTCATCACGATGGTTTAGCCCTGGATACACGATATGAAAGCAGTCCCATCTACTTACCATCAATGTGTGAAGCTCCCTAGTCCTTGGGGAATAGTAAAAATCGATAGTGATCAGCAGGAAGCTAAGAATTGCTACACTTCATCGATGAAACCAGCTTCGAAGTCAAGGGAGCAATAGCAATCAAGGTATCCTCCAAGGAATGTCTTGGAGGCCAGAGAGCAGGATGTGGTGGAAATCCTCATGGATCCTGATGATCCTGAATCCAAAATCTATATCGGGTCGGGGATCCTTGGCGAAATGAAAGAAGACCTCATATCCTTCCTCAAAAGGAGAAAGACTACCTTTGCATGGAAACACGAAGACATGACTGGTATATCCAAAGATGTTATCACTCACAAGCTCGGCATCGACAGATCCTTCAAACCAATCCATCAAAGGAGAAGGAAGTTTGCACCAGAAAGGAATGCCATTATCCAGGAAGAGGTAGAAAAATTGCTCCGGGCAGGTATGATTAGAGAGGTCAAGTATCCAAGATGGTTGGCCAATGTGGTTGTTGTTCAAAAGAAAAACGGAAAGTGGAGGGTATGTGTCGATTTTACCGATTTAAATAAGGCATGTCCCAAGGATCCTTTCCCTTTACCCCACATTGACTCCATGGTGGATGCAACTGCGGGTCATGAACTGTTAACTTTTATGGATGCTTCATCTGGATTTCAACAAATCCAAATGGAACCATCCGACCAAGAGGATACAGCCTTCATGACTCCAACTGGTATATATTGCTATATTGCTATGCCGTTCGGATTGAGAAATGCAGGTGCAACGTACCAAAGGCTGGTGAATATGATGTTCAAGGATCAGATTGGACAAACTATGGAGGTTTACATAGATGATATGGTGGTGAAATCCTTAAAAGCTGAGGATCACCTAAGAGACTTGGAGGAAGCATTCGATATCCTTGATAAATATAACATGAAGCTTAATCCTTCAAAATGTCATTTTGGTGTTAAAGCAGGTAAATTCTTAGGATACATGGTGACTAAGAGAGGCATCGAAGCTAGCCCGGAACAAATCAAAGCAATAGTGAACATCAAATCACCGGCCAATGCTAAGGATGTTCAAAGGTTAACAGGAAGGATAGCAGCCTTGAACAGATTCATATCCAAGTCCTCCGAGAAGTGTAAAGAATTCTATGATATCCTAAGGAAGAACAAGAAATTTGAGTGGACGGAAAAGCATGAAAATGCTTTAAAAGCCCTCAAAGATTACCTATCCTCGGCCCCGGCTTTAATGAAACCAGAAAAAGGTGAAGTGTTATCCTTGTATCTCGCAGTATCCTCAAAAGCAGTAAGTGCGGTCCTTGTTAAGGATCATCAAGGTACACAACATCCTGTCTATTATGTAAGTAAAAGTTTACTTGATGCCGAATCCAGGTACTCACACCTTGAAAAACTTATTCTTGCTTTAATAATGGCATCTACCAAGTTAAGACATTATTTTGAAACTCATGTTATCATTGTTAAAACTAATTTTCCAATTAAGAATGTCCTCAGGAAACCAGAGATGTCAGGAAGGATGGCTAAGTGGGCAGTGAAGCTGAGTGCATATGATATAAGATATGAGCCTAGGACAGCCATCAAATCCCAAGCATTAGCTGACTTTGTGGCTGATTTCAGTAGTGATTTACAAGAAGAAGCTGAGTTAGAAGTCCAACAGCTAGAGGAGACCAAGGATCCTTGGATACTTCATACTGATGGATCCTCAAATGTCAAAGGCACAGGGCTTGGAATACTACTAAAATCGCCACAGGGGGACATAATACCCCATTCTATAGCTTGTGAGTTCCAAACCACTAATAATGAGGCTGAATATGAAGCCTTAATTGCTGGTTTGCAAATTGCAAAGCATATGGGGATCAGGTATCTTGAGTCAAAAGTTTGGCACTCTCTTTTGTTTCCTTTAGTTTGTCACAGGTACCAAGGGAAGAAAATACAGAAGCTGATGCATTGGCTAACTTAGGATTATCTTTGAAGATCCCAGAGGATATCAAGATTCCTATTATCCATATCCTGACCCCGGCTATCGAGGATCACCAGACTATGGAGATAGGAGATGATTCTGCAGTTGTCCCTAGTGAGGATATTCAATCCTATTCAGGATCCGGATCATGGATCTCACCAATTATGAGATACTTACAACCCATGAAATTGTCTTAAACATCACAACCACAAAAAGCAACCAACAAACTAAAAAATTGGGCTCCGGCCTTGGCACATATATCCATCATCGCCCAATTGTGCAGCTCACACCTTGGCTGCATCACCACCAGCATCATCACCACCAGCCTGATCCTTCCCACTGCCACTTGCCTCAATTGCCAGGACATCAGCTGCCTCCTCCTCATCATCCTCAAGTTCAGCCAACCTTGCCTTCCAGCCTTCAACATCCCAGCTGTCTTTGTCAAAAGCAGGGTCTTGAGCCTCCTGGGCCATCTTCAACTTGGTCTGATACATAGTAATGGCAGCAGAGAGCTTGGTATTTTCGATGAGGTCATGCTTTTCATAATCAAAGTTGACCAGCACCTTGGCCATTTCCTGCTTGGTATCCTGGAGTTCCTTTCGAGCATCAGCAAGTGCGAGATCTTTGAGCACGGCAACCTGTTGGAGATCAGCTATTTTCTTGTCCAGCTCCTCAATATTGCCCACGTAATCCTCGATCTCAGCAAATTTCTGCATAAAGAAGATAAGGCAGTTCAAGGTCAAGTGATCCTCATAAGAGCAGGATACCTAGGCAAAGTTAAGGATCCTTACCTCATTGAAGTATTCAAGGAATTGGTGGCGGATCAGTGGCAGCCCTTGAAGATCCTCAGCATCAGAAGTTTTCCTCTTCTTCACACCCTTTCCTTTAGTGGGTGCCCTTGGAATGGAGATGCTAGGACTGGTAGTGGACCTCTTCTTCCTGGGTCGTACGAGATCAAGATCAGCTGTGTTGAATTGGGAAACAGGCTTGACAGGTTTTCCAGCGCCTACACATTCAAAGCAAGTTCTTGTGAGTCTTGGGTGTCTACCTTGAATGTTCTTGTTTCAGGATCAAGCTTCCAAAAAGCAGCGAGCCTATCCTTGGTTTCAGGTGATGTGCGGATACGTGAAACGGTGATAGCTGCAAAACAAGAAAGCAAAAATATAAGTTATCCCTACAATTAAAGAAAGTTCCTGGTGGTCCTTATCAGGATCCTCCATCCTACCATGGGTAGCCCAATTTTTAGGAAGATCCTTTCCATCCTGGATAGAATCTCTCTTGACAAAGAAAAAGCTACGTTTCCAGTCTTTGTCATTCTTGGTGACTTTCAGAAGAGGATGATCTGCACCGGGTTTTCGCTTAAGCAAATAACGGTGGGAACCAAAAGTAGTAAGATCATACAGTTCCGCCAACTCTGACATGCCCAAAGCAATGCCTTCTTGTTCGATGATCCTCTCCAGGGTATACAAGACCCTCCAAATCATCGGCATGGCTTGGATATATGAGATGCCGGTAAGGGAAAAGAAGGATTGTGTAAACTCTGGGAAAGGATAGGTGTATCCTATGGTGAATGGAGTGGCTGGAAATGCAACCCATGTTTCTGAAACATAGTCGCTAAGGGTAGAAGGATCAAAGGGTCTGAAAAAGGCATTCGCCGGAAAACAGCAACGGATTTTGTCTATCTGTGCGTCGTTAAAACAACACTTTTCATTCGATGAGTCCTTGATGATTTTCTGACTTTCCAAAGGGCTATCCTTCTTGTGATCTTTGCCCAGAGAGCTTCGGAGCAACATCTTTGAGGGAAAGATTAAAACAGAGCAAGAGAGGGAAAAGGATAGAGAAAGAGAATACCTGAACGTCTTCGGAATGTGGATTATAAAGGGAGTTTCTCTGAAAATTTAAATGCATTTGATCCTATCTATATCTCTATTTATAATCATGATCTTGCAGGTTGTCACTTCCGTGACATCATCATCGCAACGGCTAGTTCAAAATTAACGGCTGTATATCCGTTAGTTTGTTACGGATAAGATTAAGAAAACATAACTCGCTAATTTTACAATTTCACTCCTTATATTTTGGGGGCAATTGTTAGGGGAGGATTTTCTAACAATTAGTGATCCTTATTCATTATCCTAACTAATGATCCTTACTTCTGTGACAGGTGGTGATCCTCAGAAGGGCTTTAGGATCAGGATCATGGATCACTTCAAGGATCCTCATACTAACAATTGTTTACTTATGTTTTATAACATCTCGCAGGTATAACAAGCTTGACCAAGTTTCAGCGACATTCTTGGAGAATATTCCCGAAGTATTCTGCACGTGCTAGATCAAAACTAGACGTTATGGAGAACGTGGAGGCTTGGCCCGAAAGTCGGAGAGTTTGTTAGCTAGATATTTTTCTTATTTTAAAGGGAGTAACGAGCTAAGTTAGAAGTTAGTGACACTTAGTCATTTTTTGGCAGTTACACACACTCGCAAACACGCTCATACAAGCTCTCGTTCAAACACCTAGCGATTTCATACACATTTTACACACTTCACCGTAGTGATCCTTGTATCTAGCTCGTTACTATCCGAAGTTGTAAACATTCATTCATTTATTTGAGCTTGGTGATCGGTAGTTTCCATCACCCGGGGTTTTTTGTGCCGGAGATCAACTCTTGATCAAGGGCTTTTTCCCCGTATAAATCCTTGTGTTGTTTGTGCATTTCACATTGAAGTGATCCTCATTGTTGTTACATATTTAAAGCATCATTCCCCTAAACAAAGAGTTTGGTTGCAATATCATCATCAGATTTTCTGACCAAAACAATTCCCGAATTGATGTATTCCATGCAGGGTCTAGGAGATAAGGCTAGGTGGCCTCGAAAGAATCAACAAAAGGCTGACTGGAAAGATAAGTCAAAATGGTGTGCTTTCCACGAAGATTTCGGACATGTAACCGAGGATTGCATTGCTCTAAGGAAAGAAATAAGCTATCTTCTAAGCAAGGGATATCTGAAAGATCTCTTAGGAAGAAAGAAGAATAAGGGTCAGGATACTGAGAAGGATCCTGAGCGAGCAGCATCACCCCCCGCCGATGCCAAGATAATCAACTTCATTTCGGGAGGATCCGACATTTGTGGGACCTCGTATTCGGCAGCAAAAAGACATGCAAGGGAAGCTAAGGCCGAAAGGGGAGACAAACCTGTCAGGATGACTACCCTCACAACTGACAAAGTGATCACTTTTGATGCAGTTGACAGGGATACTGTCCATGATCCTCACCATGATGCTCTGGTAATAACGTTATATGTGGCTAACCATTTTGTACGCAGGATACTGGTTGATAATGGCAGCTCCGTCAACATAATCCAACTAGAGACTCTGAAGAGAATGAATGTGTCTCCAATGGATATTACTTCGAAGTCTACCGTGCTTGTTGGGTTCAGTGGAGAGGCTAGAAATACGGTGGGAGAGATAAAGTTGCCAGTATACGTTGAAGGAGTCAACTCGATACAACGTTTCTGTGTGATGGATTCTCTATCCTGCTATAACATCATACTGGGAAGACCGTGGATTCACGATATGAAGGCCGTGCCATTAACATATCACCAATGCATCAAGATACCTACCCCTTGGGGAGTTGTCAAATTTGATAGTGATCAGCAGGAGGCGAAAGAATGCTACTCATCCTCGATGAAATCCTCAACCAAACCTAGTGCAGCATAGCAATTAAAGACGCGGGCCCAGGATTTCGTAGAGGATCTGGAGCAGGATGTGAAGAAAATTATCCTAGACCAGGATAATCTTGATATTTCGGTGCTCGTGGGAACCAATATCCCTCAGGATATTGAAGAGCAATTAATTAACTTTTTAAAATGCAGGATGTCAACGTTTGCATGGAAGCATGAGGATATGACAGGCATATCCAAAGATATTATCACTCACAAGCTTGGAATTGATAAATCATTCAAGCCTGTGCAGCAAAAAAGAAGGAAGTTTGCTCCTGAGCGGAACACGATTATCCAGGAGATAGTTGAAAGATTATTAAAGTCCAGAATGATCAGAGAGGTTAAGTTCCCAAGGTGGCTAGCAAACATGGTTGTAGTACAGAAGAAGAATGGGAAATGGAGAGTTTGTGTAGACTACACAGACTTGAACAAAGCTTGTCCTAAAGACCCATTTCCTCTTCCCCACATTGATGCAATGGTAGATGCCACTACCGGGCATGAAATGCTGACCTTCATGGACGCATCTTCAGGATTTCAACAGATCCAAATGGAGCCTTCTGACCAGGAGGATACTGCCTTCATGACACCAACAGGTATTTATTGTTATACAGCTATGCCTTTTGGTTTGAAAAATGCAGGTGCAACATACCAAAGATTGGTAAACATGATGTTCAAAGACAAACTGGGGGACACCATGGAGGTATATATCGATGATATGGTGGTGAAATCTAAAAAGGCTGAGGATCACCTCCAGGATATCAAGGGAGCATTTGATATCCTGGATCAATACAACATGAAGCTGAATCCTGCTAAATGCCATTTCGGAGTGGGGGTAGGAAAGTTTCTTGGATATATGGTGACAAAAAGGGGGATATAAGCAAGCCCAGAGCAGATCAAAGCTATCCTGGATATAAAATCACCCTCAAATATGAAGGACGTACAAAGATTGACAGGCCGAGTAGCAGCTTTAAACAGGTTTATCTCAAGATCCTCAGAGAAATGCAAAGACTTTTATGATATCTTGAAGAAGAACAAAAGATTCGAATGGGGGGAGAAGCATGAAGCAGCATTGCAGGATTTGAAACGATATATATCAACCGCACCTCTATTGATGAAGCCTGTAAATGGTGAACCACTATCCCTATACCTTGCTGTATCAGGGAATGCTGTAAGTGCCGTTCTTATAAAAGACCATGAAGGTCAGCAATATCCTGTTTATTATGTTAGTAAAAGTTTATTAGATGCTGAAACTAGGTACTCTCACTTAGAAAAATTGATACTAGCATTAGTCATGGCATCAACGAAACTTAGGCATTATTTCGAGACACATAGGATACATGTTAAAACAAATTATCCTGTCAAAAATGTGCTTAGGAAACCAGAGATGTCAGGCAGGATGACCAAGTGGTCAGTAAAGTTAAGTGCTTATGATTTAGTATATGAACCTAGAAATGCCATAAAATCTCAGGCTTTAGCTGACTTTGTGGCTGACTTTAGTAGTGATATTCAGGACGAGGTAGACCTAGAAGTTCAACAGTTAGGAGAATCCTCAGGATCCTGGACATTATATACTGACGGTGCATCTAATGTAAGAGGAGTAGGATTAGGAATACTACTAAAATTGCCACAGGGGGACATATTACCCCAGGCTATTAGGTGTGAATTTCCTGCTACTAATAATGAAGCAGAGTATGAGGCTTTAATTGCAGGATTAGAGTTGGCTAAGAGCATGAGTATCAAAAATTTGCAAGTATATGTTGACTCTTTGTTAATTACTAGCCATTTTAATGGATCCTATGCAGTTAAGGGTGAGAAATTAATCGAATATCTCGATATTCTCAAAAAATTAGCAGGATATTTCGATGTTTTTATACTTGAACAGGTACCAAGAGAGGATAATGCTGAAGCGGATGCCTTAGCAAATTTGGGATCATCGATCAGGATACCTGAAGGGACGCAAATACCAATATTACATGTCTTATATCCTGCAACGAATCCTCAGGATAAAGAAGTAGCTGGTATTCAGGATCCTGGAGCAGAACATCCTGAAGAGGATCCTAAATCCTGGACAGCTCCAATCATGAGATATCTCAAAGAAGGACACATCCCTGAAAATGAGAATCCTAAGGCATTTAGGATGAAGGTATCACGATTCACTATTATAAATAATATTTTATACAAGAAATCTCTTGCAGGACCGTATTTGAGATGCTTGGAGGATCCTGAAGCCAAAGAAGTACTTCAGGATATACATGAAGGGGATTGTGGTAACCATGCTGGGGGCGGGTCGTTATTCTCAAAAGTGTTAAGGACAGGATATTATTGGCCAACAATGAGAAAAGATGCCGCAGAGTATGTTCGAAGATGTGACGCATGTCAAAGACATAGTAACATACTGCATCAGCCGGCTGAACCATTATATCCTATAGTTTCCCCTTGGCCATTTATGAAGTCGGGTATGAATATAGTAGGAAAGCTACCAAAAGCTCCGGGAGGAAAAGTCTTTATGCTAGCAATGACGGATTATTTCTCTAAGTGGGTTGAAGCAGAAGCGTTTGTTCAAGTTAGAGACCAAGAAGTAGTATCCTTCATCAAGAGGAATATCCTGACCAGATTCGGAGTGCCAGCCGAGATAATCTGTGACAATGGTTCTCAGTTTATAAGTAAGAGGACTACTGACTTTTGCAAGATTTGGGGAATCAAAATGATTACATCTAATCCGGTACATCCTCAAGCAAATGGACAAGCAGAATCCTCAAACAAGATAATTGTCAATAACTTAAAGAAGAGGCTTGGAGCCAAAAAAGGAAGATGGACAGAAGAATTACCCTTTGTTTTATGGGCTGATAGGACAACGGTAAAGAATGCAACAGGCCAAACCCCATTTTCGTTGGTGTTTGGAGCAGAAGCAATGATTCCAACGGAAATGACAATACCTACTGCAAGATCTACCTTAAGTGATCCTGAGCAGAATCCTAAAGCCTTGAGTCAGGATTTAGACATTGTAGATGAAAAGAGAAATGCGGCAAGATTAAGGATGGCAGCATATCAACAGAGAATATCCAGGGCATATAACAAGAATATTAGAACCAGAAGATTTAAGGTTGGAGATTGGGTATTAAGAAAGGCTTTTCAGAATACTACTAATCCTGCCGATGGCAAGTTAGCTCCAAAATGGGAAGGACCATATGAAGTTGAATCAGAAGCAGGGAAAGGAGCATACAGACTCAAGAATATGGAGGGGGATATGCTACCGAGGTCTTGGAATGCTATACACCTTAAGCTCTATTTCAAGTGAGTTTAGAATTTAATTTCTAGCTCAGAATGGTATGGATTCTATCTTTCTTAAATATGTTTGGTTTAATTTGTTATTTGCAACCCAATACTGACTTAAGCATCGGAGGGGTGTTAGCCAAGCTAATACCCACCTTAGTTTACAATTGTTTTGCAAGATATGTTTCAGGATATAGCTCCAGGATATGTACTCAGGATAACTCAGAAGATTAGAGGATTGGCCCCCTCTCTCACGTTTAAGGGATACTGATCCCTTCACAGGTTTAAAGGTATTCACATTTCTTCCGAATTGGGTTTAAACACCCCGCCGGGAGCGCAGGTTATTCAGGGATAGTTCAAGGTGGCGGGACCAGTCCATGTAAAAGTGGCTGACAATTTCGTTACTGTTGGCTATATCCTGAATCCTAAAGGTATATGACGATTGATCACCCTCTCTCACGAAAGGGTATTTTCATACTCTCTAAGGTTTAAAGGTTTTCACCTTTCTAAGTCTTGGAGTTTATACACTCCCGCCTGTAGCGCATGAAAATTTGGGATTTTATCTCCAGTACATCCTTGGGTTTTGCCCTTGGGATGTAAAAAAAAAAATTGCCTATGGAAACTGACACTCAGAAGATTTCTAAAGTATTTGAAGACATTGTACATGTTTTGGTCAAAAAATCTGTTGAGGATAGTGCAACCAAACTCTTTGTTACGGGGAATGATGCTCAAAATGTGTATCGGCGATGAAGATCACTTCAATGTAAATTGCACAAACAACACAAGGATTTATACGGGGAAAAAACCCTTGATCAAGAGTTGATGTCCGGCACAAAAAACCCCGGGTGATGGAAACTACCGATCACCAAGCTCAAATAAATGAATTAATGTTTACAACTTCGGATAGTAACGATCTAGGTACAAGGATCACTACGGTGGAATGTGTAAAAAGTGTATGTAATTGCTTAGTGTTTGAACGAGAGCTTGTATGAGTGTTTGTACGAGTGTGTGTAACTGCAAAAATGACTAAGTGTTTTCTACTAGCTCGTTACTCCCTTTTTAAAATAGAAATAACCACCTAAACTAACTATCCGACTTTCGTGCTAAGCCTCCACGTTCTCCATAACGTCTATTTTTGGTCAAGCACGTGCAGAATAGTTTAGGAATATTCTCCAGGAATGTCGCCAAGACTTGGTCAAGCTCGTTATACCTGCGAGATAGTACAATACATAAATAAACAATCGTCAGTACGAGGATCCTTAAAGTGATCCATGATCCTGATCCTGAAACTCTTCTGAGGATCACCACCTGTCACAGAAGTAAGGATCACCAGTTAGGATAACGAATAAGGATCACTAATTGTTAGAAAATCCTCCCCTAACAATTGCCCCCAAAATATAAGGAGTGAAATTGTAAAATTAGCGAGTTATGTTTTCTTGATCTTATCCGTAACAAACTAACGGATATATAGCCGTTAAAATAGAACTAGCCGTTGCGATGATGATGTCACGGAAGTGACAATCCTGCAGAATCATAATTATAAATAGAGATATAGATAGGATCAACATGCATTCAAATCCGAAAGAAACTCCCTTTATAATCTCAGTTGAAGATCAATCAGGTATCTCTTTCTCCTCTTTCTTCCTCTCTTACTCTGTTTTTCTTTCTTTATCTTCATCACTTCGAAAATGTTGCTTCGAAGTTCTCCGGCCAAGGATCACAAAAAGGATAGCCCTTTGAAGAGTCAGAAGATCATCAAGGACTCAGTGAACGAGAGGTGTTGCTTTAACGATGCACAAATAGATAACATCCGTCACCGTTTTCCGGTGAATGTCTTTTTCAAACCTTTCGATCCAACTGCCCTGAGCGACTATGTTTCAGAAACATGGGTTGCCTTTCCAGTTACTCCATTTGCTATAGGGTACACCTATCCTTTCCCGGAATTCACACCATCCTTCTTTTCCCTTACCGGCATATCTTACATTCAAGCCATGCCGATGATTTGGAGGGTTTTATACACCTTAGAGAGGATCATCGAGCAGGAAGGCGTTGATTTAGGAATGTCAGAACTGGCGGAACTGTATGATCTTACTACCTTTGGATCCCACCGTTATTTGTTCAAACGAAAACCCAGTGCAGATCATCCTCTTCTCAAAGTCACCAAAAACGACAAAGATTGGAAACGTCGCTTCTTCTTTGTAAGAAGGGATACCATTTCAGATGGAGAGCATTTACCAAGAACATGGTCCACCCATGGTAGGCCGGAGGATCCTGGGAAGGATCACCAGATGGTCATGTTTTTGTAATAGGATCACTAACCCCTTCTTTGTCTTGTGTCATGCAGCCATCTCTGTTTCACATCTCATCACAACACCCGCAACCAGGGAAAGACTTGCTGCTTTCTGGGGACTCGACCCTGAAACTAGAACTTTTAAGACAATAACCCAAGACTCACAGGAGGTATCCTCAGGCTCTGTCACAATGTCAAGTAAGTATCCTTGTTCAAAATTTAAATAAATAGTTAAATGTATATTAAGAAAAGATACTTATCTTGTTTTGGTTGTGTAGGTGCTGGAAAATCTGCCAAAGCTGCTTCAAGGTTCAGTGTCACCGATCTCACCACTGTCAAATCCTCCAAAAGGAAGGTTCCTACCAGCCCCACAGCTTCAATCCCCAAGGCACCCCTCAAAGGAAAGGGAATCAAGAGGAGAAAGGCCTCCGAGGCCGAGGATTTGTAGGGTCTGCCTCTAATTCGCCACCAATTCCTTGAGTACTTTAATGATGTGAGGATCACTGTCTTTGCTCATATATTCTGTTGACATATCCTGCTGATATATCCTGCTGATATATCCTGCTGATATATCCTACTGACCTGAGGATCACTTAATTCTAACCTTATCCTTTATCCTCTTTACAGAAATTCGCTGAGATCGAGGATTACGTCGGCCATGTTGAGGATTAAGATAAGAAGATTGCCGACCTCCAGCAGGTTGCTGTGCTCAAGGATCTTGCACTTGCTGATCTTCAGAAGGAGCTCCAGGATACCAAACAGAAGATGGCTAAGGTACTGGTTAATTTTGACTATGAAAGGCAGGAGATCACAGATGATGCTAAAGTTTCTGCCGCCATAGCAATGTACAAAACCAAGCTTCAAATGGCCTTGGAAGCTCAGGATCCTGCCTTTGACAAAAGTAGCTGGGAAATTGAAGAATGGAAGGCAAGGCTGGCTGAATTGGGTGATGAAGAGGAGGCTGGAGAGATCTTGACAATCGAGGCTGGTAGCAAGGATGAAGCTGGTGAAGCAAGTGGAGCCGGAGGTGGTGATGCAGCGAAGGTTTAGGCTGCTTGATTGGGCAATGATGGACATTTCTAGACGCAGCCAGAGCCCAATTTTTTAAGTTTGATAGTTTGTTTTGGTGATGGTGTTTTTTGTTGAACAATGATGGGTTGTACTAAACAATAGGTTTTTAGGATTAAAGGTCATGTATGATCCTTTGGACAATAGGCAGGATTGCAATTGGTGGAGGGATCCTCTGTTTGGGGGATGAAGCCATTGTGATCCTGCCGCCTCTATATTCCTGCACTACCTTTGAACTCATTATCATGGACACCCTTTACCTACCCCAGCGGACGGGCCACGTTTTGCTGGTAGATGCTCGGGTAGGTAATTTTGACAACCTTTAAAGGGTTAGCCTTATGTTAATAAATAAAAACTTAACCTTTTGTCGCTTATCATGTGTTGTTATCCTTTTTAATATCTTACTTTCCAACTGTTATAATGTTCAATCTGTTTATACTTATCAAGCCTTGAAAAATTAGAAAAGATATCCAAAAAGTTTAGGATATGATCAAGGATCACATATCCCATAACCGATAGGTTCTAAAAAGTGATATGGTTTAAGAAACACAAGTTCAGTTGTCAAGTATAAGGGTTATTTAAAAGAATAATGAATAAAATCAAAAGAGTTAAGGATCATACCTGAGGATCCAAGTTAGAATCCTAACCATAATAAGGATAACTATAAGATAAACCTTAGAGTGAAATAAGGATCAAGGATCCCTAGCTGCCTATCTTCAAGGACCTGAAATAGAGCATAACTTGGGACTAAGCCAATATAAGAAAAGAGTTAGCAACTGGGGACAAGCCCAAGGATAACTGGGGACAAGCCCAAGGATAACTGGGGACAAGCCCAAGGATCGTGTGTAAACTGGAGTATGGCCCTAACTGGCGACTATCCAAACTTAGTGACATAAAGATGCCAAAACCTTAGCTAACGTGAAAACGTTAGAAACCTTAGCTAACGTGAAAACGTTAGAAACCTTATGAACGGATGTATGGTACGTCTACCATTATACGTAGGATCCTAAGCATAGCCAGAACAATGGAATTATCAGCCCCTAGAACGAGTACTGGTCCCAAAGCCTTGAACTACACCAGGATCATCGTGCGCTACAGGCGGAATCTGGGGACAAGCCCGAATAGCTGGGGTTAAACCCAAAAGACGGATTGCTTCTGTGGATAACCAACGTTATGCTAAGGATACCTGAACTTTCAAAACTCAAATTCACGTGGGAGATGGATAAAGGATATATGATCCTTATCCTTATATGAGAAAATAAAGAAATGAATTAGTTCAAGTTTAGGATATTACCTAAGTAAGGATCATCGATGCTTTGAGGATCCTTTAAGGATATCCCTATTGTGAGGATCATCTGTGCTACTAGGATCCTGCTCAAATGAAATATTTCTTCAAGTGGACAGCATTCCAGGCTCTTGGTAGCAAATCACCTTCCATGGTTAACAATCTATATGCCCCCTTTCCTGCTTCAGCTTCAATCAAATAAGGACCTTCCCATTTTGGAGCCAACTTCCCATCAGCAGGATTGGTGGTATTTTGGAATGCTTTCCTTAATACCATATCTCCAACTTGAAACCTCCTGATCCTGACATTCTTGTTGTAAGCACCAGCCATCCTTTGCTGATAACTGGCTATCCTTATCCTAGCCATATCCCTGATTTCTTCAATAGTATCTGTTAGGGCATGAATTTTATGCTAAGGATCATCTATCCTGAGTCTGGGCATGGATCACAGATCCTTAATGGATGATGCAGACAGTCTGAGGATCCAGAGTCTGAGGATCGCGAGTCTGAGGATCACGCGTCTGAGGATCACGAGTCTGAGGATCAGGATCCTTAACAGAACTTATGTTTTGCACGTTTTTAATGTGTAAATGCAGGTAATGGACGTAGTGGACCACTTCTCTGCTGGAATCTCGTGGAATATGCTTTTAGGCACGTGCATATTGAGGAGATAACCGTTAGTGGTGGTCATGGGTGACTTCCACCTTTTTCGGGAAGTTAGTTAGTTGTTTATTTCTTATCTTTTTAAGGGGAAAACAGCTCAATGAAGGCATAATTCGTACACACCACAAAAACAACACACAACACTCGAATTCTTTGCAAACACTTAGCAAAAACACCCACTTACACTAGAAATTCATTGTATTGAGCTTGTTTTCTTCCGAAGTTGTACAAGGATCACTGCTGTTTTTGCAATATAGTTGGTGATCGGTAGTTTCCATCACCCGAGGTTTTTTATGCCGGAGACCTTCTAAAGATCAAGGGCTTTTTCCTCGTATAAATCTCGGTGTTCATCGTTGATTTCATATACTTGTTGTTCATACAATTAACCAAGCATCATTCCTCACAAAATCAGATTTGGTTGCATTATCCTTGTGTGATTTTTGACCAAAACAGTTTGGCGCCCACCGTGGGGCCATTGGTGCTTCAATTCTGAGAAATTTTGTTCATTTCATTCATTTCGGTTCATTACCTTCAATCGCATGGCTTCTCAGGGAAATCTACTCCAAGTTCTATGTCGGCGGTCACTTTTTCACAGGGCATTCCGCCTTTGGATCATCTCCCCCTTGCATTCTAGAAGAATGCTGAGAATTCTCTGAAGAAGACAACCCCCGTTTTCACAAAACCAACTGTTGTTTCTTCCTCTACACATACTAACAGTGATTTTTATGCTTTGATTGTGCAGATGAAGGATCACATGCAGCAGCAGGTCAAGACTAATGGCAGGATCCTTCGCGAAATTGATAAAATCAGCAGAGGATCACTCCCCTTTGATGTCGAGGTCGCTGAATTTCGACACTCCTGCCATAACTTCCCAGCACTTTGCAGCTCCACATGTCCAATACCAGGGTGGATCAACAGGAATACGTTTTGGATCATCGGCAATGTCTCAGGCTCAAGGATCCTCTTTCCAGCCTTCAGGATCCTCATTTCAGCATCAGGGATTCTTCACCAGTTTAGGAGAATGCATGGGGACGCAGCCAATTCAAGGATCCTCTCAGGTTCAAGGATCCTCGCAGGTTCAAGGATCCTCGCAGGTTCAAGGATCCTCCCAGGTTCAAGGATCCTCTCAGGTTCAAGGATCCTCGCATGTTCAAGGATCCTCGCAGGTTCAAGGATCCTCTCAGGTTCAAGGATCCTCGCAGGTTTAAGGATCCTCTCAGGTTCAAGGATCCTCATAGGTTCAAGGATCCTCTCAAGTTCAAGGATCCTCTCAAGTTCAAGGATCCTCTCAGGTTCAAGGATCCTCCTAGGTTCAAGGATCCTCTCAGGTTCAAGGATCCTCATCTCAGGTTTCCGGATCCATGGATTATCCTCCAAGACCTACATTCACAGCATTTCAAGGATCCAACATCTTCCAGGATCAAAGATACTTAAGGAGCGTGCAACCCAGAAGTTCAGATGTTTATCTAGGAGACTTCATACCAATGCAGACCATTGCTTCCTCTGGTCCCTCAGTTATGCCAGAATCCCGCCAACATGGATTCACATCTGGAATTCCAAATTTGAATCATTCAGGAGGTAACACTTTGAATAATTTTTGCAATGCTAACCATGGCTTTGTGCAGGATACAGGTATCAACCAAGCTATGGCTAAGGAATTGCAGAAACATAGGGATATAATATCCAACGTTCCAGGAGTGGTTAAGCCCATTCCTGAAATTCCTGATGAAAGCCACAAGATATCTCGTTTTGCACCACCTATTTGTGATGCAGAGATACCGAAGAGGTTTCAGACACCAAATCTGGTTGCTTGTGCAAGGGCTTTGGATCCACACTTACCGGATCAACGTTAAAATGGCTGCTAAGTCTTCCTCCTTACTCTATTACTTCATTTGCTAATCTAGTTAATTTGTTTAATAGCCAATTCTCATGCAGTAGGAGATTTGAACGATTAACTAGTGACTTATATAGGATCTCCCAAGGTCATAATGAATCATTAAGGGATTACATAACTAAATTTAGTAAAGAATCCTTAGATATCCCTAACTTGGATATAGCTACGGCTGTAGAAGCCTTTAAAATGTGTTTACTTAGGGATTCAATGTTCTATGATGATCTTGTCATGGCCCCTTGCAGGAACTTAGATGAGGAAAGGAACAGGGCCCTTAGGTTCATCCGTTTAGAGGATGACAAAAAGATCCACGAGAGATTGTTAGGGTCCTCAAAGCAAGACAAATAAGGATCCTATCTCAAGGATAACTGATCTAAGCAATACTCCAAGCGTGACAACCAGAATGTGCATGCTGTGGAACAAGAGGAAGATGATGAGGATCATCCTCCTATTTCTGAATATTGTTTTTCTGCTGATAATAATGAACTAATCCTTTCTATGCAGAGTTTAGGTGACAAGGTTAGGTGGCCAAGGAAGAATTACAAACCGCCTGCCACCAAAGATGAATCGAAATGGTTTGCTTACCATGGGGATTCTGGTCATCTCACAGATGAGTGCATAGCATTAAGGAAGGAGATAGGTTATCTTTTGAGCAAAGGATACTTGAAGGAATTGCTTGGAGGGAAAAAGTCAAGGACCAAGGATTCTGAGAAAGTTCCTGGAAAAGCTTCTCCTCCACCAGCTGATGCTCAAATCATCCATTTCATCTCTGGAGGTTCTCAGCAGCTAAAAGACGTGCAAAGGAAACAAAGATGGAGAATAGGGACAGACCTGTTCGAACTTCCATCCTTACCTAGGAAAAAGTCATATACTTTGATGGGGATGACCGTGTCGACATACATGATCCTCATCATGACGGTTTGGTTATTACATTATTTATATCTAACCATCTTGTTCGCAGGATTCTCATTGATGGGAAAAGCTCAGTGAACATAATCCAGTTGGATGTCCTCAATAGAATGGACATCCTTGAATCCGATATTGCCCAAAGATCATCTGTCCTTGTGGGATTCAGTGGAGAGACAAAGATTACATTGGGGGATATCAAACTTCCTATCTATATAGAGGGAGTGAATTATGTTAAAAAAATCTATGTTATTGATTGCTTGTCTTGCTGTAATGTTATCTTTGACAGGCCATGGATACACGATATGAAGGCAGTCCCGCTCAACATATCATCAATGTGTCAAGCTCCTAACTCTATGAGATATGGTGAAGATAGAAAGTGATCAGCAGGAGGCAAAGAACTGTTACACTTCTTCAATGAAGCCAGCCTCTAAGGAGCAAGACGTCATGGAGGCAAAAGAGCAAGACGTCAAGGATATTCTGTTGAACTCAGAGGATCCTGAATCCAAAATTTTTATAGAATCTGGGATCCTAGACAGTATTGAGCAGGATTTAGTATCCTTCTTGGAAAGAAGAAATCTACCTTTGCTTGGAAACATGAAGATATGACAGGTATATCTAAGAATGTTATTACTCACAAACTTGGTATTGACAGGTCTTTCAAGCCAATACCCCAAAAAAGGAGAAAGTTTACACTTGAAAGGAATGTCATTGTCCAAGAAGAGGTAGACAAATTGCTCAAGGCAAGTTTGAGTGGACTGATAAGCATGAAGCTGCACTCAAGGTTCTTAAGGATTATCTATCCTCAGCACCAGCCCTGATGAAACCAGAAAATGGAGAATCGTTATCCTTATACTTAGCTATTTCAGTTAAAGCAGTAAGTGTGATCCTAGTTAAGGATCATGAAGACTCTCAACATCCGGTATACTATGTAAGTAAAATTCTACTTGATGCTGAGGCCAGGTATTCTCATTTAGAGAAATTAATTCTTGATTTAATTATGGCTTCTGCTAAACATAGACATTATTTAGAAACTCACACTATTATTATGAAAGCTAACTTTCCTATTAAGAATGTTCCCAGAAAAACTGAAATGGCAGGTAGAATGGCAAAGTGGATAGTCAAGCATTGAGTATGAACCCAGGACTGCCATTAAGTCCCAAGCCTTAGCTGACTTTGTGGCTGATTTCAGTAGTGATCTACAAAGGAAAGCTGAATTAGAAGTTCAACAACTTGAGAAGACAAAGGATCCTTGGACACTCTTCACGGATGGATCTTCAAATGTTAAAGGAACTTGACAAGGCACACTACTAAAATCGCCACAGGGGGACATTATACCCCAATCCATTGCATGTGAATTCCAAACCACTAATCATGAGGCAGAGTAGGAGGCCTTGATAGCAGGTTTGCAATTAGCTAACAATATGAGGATCAGGTATCTTCAAGTATTCGTAGATTCCCTATTAATTACTAACTACTTTAATGGTTCTTATGCTATTAAAGGTGAAATACTAATAGAGTACTTAGAAATAGTCAAGAAATTGGCAGATTCTTTTGCTTTTTTCAGTCTAACACAGGTATCCAGAGAAGAGAATGCAGAAGCAGACGCTTTAACTAACCTTGGATCATTCCTAAAGATGCCAGAAGATGTGAAAAATACTCATCACCCATGTTTTAACTCCTGCAATTGAGGATCACGTAGCCATGGAGATAGTGGAGGATTCTGCAATCATACCTGGTGATCACGTAGCCATGGAGATAGTGGAGATAGTGGAGGATTCTGCAATCATACCTGGTGATTCTGCAATCATACCTGGTGATCCTGCACATTTTACAAATCAAAATGTTGGTGGGACAGATGTTTGCCACCAAAATCACCCAAGGCTGATCAGGCTTGGGTGGATATAATGTTTGAGTAAAAACCGGACTTGCCGGAGCTCCCAGGTTGGTTTAAGTGGAGCAGGAATCGGCACATTTCTTGAGAAATTCATGAAAGTGATTTCGACTTATAAGTGGTAAATCAGGGACATTAAATTGTATCTGATTTTCTACAAATGATTGAGAAACAATGTGATGAAACCCCTAATCTACAATTGGTAAACTCAAACTTATTTTCCGGAAAAACCATTTGATTAAAACAAACTTAAGTGTTTTGAAATCAATGGGAAAATAGTTTGTTGTGAGGGGGAGTTCTGATTGTTCATGCCAAGAGGATGGCGAATTAAAGTGATTTGATATCAGTTGTCAAGTTTATTGTACAGTTTGATTTCAAATTTCCTAAAATGTGTTTGCATTTTAGGGGGAGTAAAAATTTTAGAAAATCCAAAAACATTTGAAAATTTAAAAAAAGCCAAAAACATGATAAAACAAAAATGAGTTTTGTTGTACAAAAGAGGAAATGATAGTACATCAGTGGACGGTCACAACATGCTAAAGAAATGAAAAGAAAAATGTGATAAACAATCTCACTGTGGATGTGTCAGTAGGTTTTTGCACATTTAGTAAATTGTGACGAGATATAAACATAAAATTTACTTGCGACTACGTGGGGAACACCTCCAGGATATATAGGTAACCCCTGAAATCTTGTTTGAAGGGTCCCATATTCTGAGATACTAGGTCTTTATACTCAGTGATATCTGGGGTATTATCCCGGGACTTCTGATTTTGCGGAAGCAATGGCCTAGTCCCCGGAGAATACTTTCTGCTTGCTTGAAAAATAGCACCACCCTCAGCTAAAAAATGATGAAACATTGAAAAATGCTAATCATGGCTGTTGTAATTCAAAAGATCCTCTAAAGGGGACACACCTAAAAGTCAACTAGGCTCTCTGCTGAACGGAAGTTCTGACCTGAGCTATCACGGTTGCATAATTTATTCCCCTTACAGATATCATATGTGGTATACTCACCTGTAAGACTGAATACTGGGGTCTGGATACGGGAGTATATACTGAGGTGGGACACATGTAGATGTTTAAGTCCTAAAACACTAATTCGTATCTCGAAGCAGTTGAACTTTGTGTGAAAATTTAAGTGGATCAATATACTGACAATCTAAGTGAATCGTTTAGAGCTTAAAATGAAATGTAGCTTAACGGTGTTAGTGATTTGTCTCATAAACTGATATGATCCTCTTACACAAACTCACAAAAATATTGTATGTAAATAGTTCATTTCTGCATTTTATTTCTGTTATTTCAAAATCCAAAAAGATTTTCGGTGTGTTTTAGCATAAATTTTGAAAAATTCAAAAAGATTTTAGACAACTGATGTTGAAAAGCTGATTTTCAAAATTCAGAGTGCTAAACATGATGAACAGGTTTGGGAGATTTTGATTGAAAAGATAAGAAATTTGTTAAATGATCATTGTTAATATTTGATTGTATATTGATTGGAGAAGAGTCAGTGTTGGTGCATGAAATTTGATATATTGTTATATATCTTATTCTTGTGGATCTTATGTTTTGGGTAGAGGATGTGCAGGATGTCCTGAGATGGATGAGAGCCAGGTTCCTATACCTGTGGACTCTGAAAGTTTGGAGAGTAATGTTACAATTCTGATTCTGTGAAAGTCAGACTACGATCCCAGCACAAGTTGAGGGGGAGTCTGTTAGAAAGAGAGAGTCTAAAGAAGCAAAAGATAGATAGAGATTCTGGTTGCCCGAAGACTGATCGAGACTGAAGATGCGAAGACTCGACACTTAAAGACTCGTCAACATCTGAGGGGGAGTCTGTTGGTGCACTACATCTGTCGACTTCGTCTTGTATCGAGTCTAGATCTTAGATTGTTAGATTAGGGCAGATTGTACGAGATTTACCGAGAAAGTTAATTCCACATATATGGACATGTCCGTATGAGTGGAATCACTCATGTACGTATGAGTGGAATCACTCATGTCCGTATGAGTGGAATCACTCATGTCCGTATGAGTGGAATCACTCATGTACGTATGAGTGGAATCACTCATGTACGTATGAGTGGAATCACTCATGTCCGTATGAGTGGAATCACTCATGTTCGTATGAGTGGAATCACCTATGTCCGTATGTGGGGAATCAGGTTTTTAGGTTTTTAGATGTGATTTCGCTCCAAAGGACATGTGATTTCGCTTTTATGGACACCATGTCCATATGAGCGAAATCATCCCCTCTATATATAGTCTTCATGAGCGAAATCATTAGTAGTCTTCTTGTTTCCGGTAACGAACTGCTGCCGAAGTGCCGATTGACTTGTAATCAGTGTGAAATCAATATACAAGGCAAGATTTATTAGAACAAGCTGTTTTCGTGTCCATTTATTGTTATTCCGCACCTTAAATGGATTAGAACACCTCTGATAGACTCGTTTGGGTCAGCACGCGATCCTACAATTGGTATCAGAGCTCAGGACGAGGAGTTCTGTATATATCAGCTTGTTTTCATCTCTATTTCTATCTTCTACACCTTCTTTCATCAGTTCGGTAAGATTTCACGGTTGGAATTTAACGAAAATTTCACAGATTGTTTAAAATTGAACAATAACAAACCCTTGAAAGTTTGAGACTGAAATTCGAAGTATAAGTGGGTCAAATTGGTGTTCGAAGTGATTTCGTTTTTGTGAACATACACTTGATTCCGCTCCAAGGGACAATCTTAGACCTGATTTCGCTCCAATGGACACACATACCTACTGATTTCGCTCCAATGACCCATCAATTACATTTGATTTCGCTCCAAGAGACACTTGTTATCTTTGATTTCGCTCCAAGAGACACTCATTATCTCTGATTTCGCTTCAAGGGTTCATCTTAGACCTAATTTCGCTCCAAGGGACCATCTTAGATCTGATTCCACTCCAAAGTGCAAGTTTCTGATTCCACTCCAAAGTACAAGTTTCTGATTCCACTCCAAACTGAAATTTTCTAATTCCACTCCAAATTGCATTTTTCGACGAAAGCTAGTTTGAGAAATTTTACGTTATCTAATCATAGCCGAAGAGTTTTACAAAAACGGTTCAAATTTGTTGTTTGAAAATCGTCAAGTCTCAAAGGTTATTCAAGTGTGCACGGATTGATCAAGGTTGTTTGAACAGTCAGTTTGTTTAGTGTGGTCAGTTAGAGTGAAATTGTCAGTTTGTACGGTTCGGAGTTCAAAGGTTTCAAAGGGTCAAGTCACTTGATTCGGGTCCTAGAAGTCCGCACAGTTGGTCATATCAGTCCGTTATTATCAGTTGTTTCCCAAAGTGTTTTGCCAAAGTATATCAAATTTTTCCGAAGACATGGAAAAGGAGTTGTTGATAAAGTCATTTGACATGTTTGTAGCTTTTGACGATGAAACAACAACGATGACCATTGATAGATATTGTCATTTAGTCGTGGAAATGGAAAGATTGAAAATTAAAAAAGATAATGATGAATGGATTGATAAACTTGCTAATGCATTACCACAGCAAAAATGGGAAAATTATTTGTTGATTATCAAACACATGAGAAAATCTGAGAATATGAGTCTAGCAAAATTTATTCAGAAGATTGAGGAGCATGAGTTGGATATCCAGAAAAAGGCAAAAGTAGAAACTGACAAAGCAGAAGTTAAAGAAAGTTCAACAAAGGAAACTGAGGGACAGAAAGCTGAAATAGAATCTGAACCAGTGATGGAAAAACTTGTTGAAGTCGAAAAGATAGTTGAAAAGGTGGTTGAAGTTGAAAAACCGTGTTCAAAGTGTTCAGAATCTTGTCAAGTTTGTGAGGAAAAAGATAAGAAGATTGCTGAATTAGAAAAGATTAAAGAAGACTTACTGTCTGATGTGAAGTACATTAAAGAATCATATGATGTGCTAAACAGAACAGTTGACAATTTGAAGAAAACAAATTCAGAGATTGAAAAAGCAATGGATAAAATGAGTGCAACATTGATGACAAAGCAGAGTGTCATAAATGATTACATCGAAGACTGTGCTAATCTGAAAAAAGAAGTGGAACTTGAGAAGATTGAGAGTGAAAGGATTAAACGATTACTGTTGAGTTATACTACATGTGATTATCTGATTGATCGTGTTTATCCTACTGTTGCAGGTCTGGAAGCGTTCATGGACAAAAAGACTAAAGATACTGATACTGGTAAGAAACCAAGTGTCAAGTATAACAGATGTCCGCCCCCGATCCATGAAACTTATTCTCCAAGGAATCCTAACGAGGAGCGTCTAAAAAAGGCAGTCAACATCAAGTTAAAGTCTGAAATCATTGATGAATTACCAGACAATATTGATGTCACATTCACAGCGTCTGACACTGATCATGAGTCCGAGTTATTAAAGAAAGTGGTCGATCAGGTGTTAGATATGGATGAAGAATCAAAACCGGAGTCTGAGTCTGATAGTCCGAGTTCGTCAGAAAAGAGTCCGAGTTCATCGGTTAACAGGGTCTACAATAGAGAATTTCTATTATCAAAATCTAATTTGAATGACGGGTCAATCAAAGTGGCTTATACTTTGTTTGATTCAGACAAATTATATTCTGATGGGGAATTTCCAATAAGAAGTGTCAAAACTGAAATGATCAAACAGGTTTTCAAATTAACAGAAATTAATATTTCTGAAATAAAAGATTTAAATCTTGTTGAAAAACCTAAAAAATACACTTCAAGAGTTCAACAAAGATTGAACAAGAAAAAGAGTTACAGTTCTGGTTCAGGTTATCGAAAGAAACCGAACCATAACCGTAATTACAAAAAGAATGGATTAGGCTTCAATTCTTCAGAAAATTATAAAAATCAGAAAACTTATAAACCAAAAACAAAATTTGTTTCAGGAGGAAGTTCAGAGGATGAACAGAAGAAACCGTTTTGGAAGCAGTCCAATCAAGAGTTTCTTGCTGAAGTAAAGAAAAATGTGAGAAAGTTTGCTGAAAGAGTTGACAGAAGAACCTGTTTCAAATGCCAAGAAGTTGGACATATAGCTTGGAATTGCCCCAAGACCAACTACCAAAAACAGGAAGTTTCTTCTAACTCTGGTTTGAGAAAGACTTATGTTGATAAGATAGAACATCCTGTAAAAATTGTTAAAAAGTTTGAAAATTCTACTTCTGAGGAAGGAGAAAGTTCAAAAAGGTTTTACAAAAGAAAAGGTGATTTGAGTAAACAAAAATGGGTGGTTAAATCTGAGGGTAATTCTGACAATGAATCTGATTCCATAAAATCAGAGGAGTCTTTGGTTGAGAAAAAGGTTGATAATTCCGTTCCTGTGATGAACGATGAAAATTTTCCTAAATTGTCAAAGGAAAATCTGATGTCGAAAGTGGGAAAGGTAGAGATATCAAATCAATTCTTCGCTGATAAGGGATAATTTGATGTTGAGAAGGCTTTCAATGGGAAAGTCAAACATATTTTCGGTAAGATGGTTGATGGGAAGGTTAAAAGTGCCAAAGATTTTTACAAATCAAAATGTTGGTGGGACAGATGTTTGCCACCAAAATCACCCAAGGCTGATCAGGCTTGGGTGGATATAATGTTTGAGTAAAAACCGGACTTGCCGGAGCTCCCAGGTTGGTTTAAGTGGAGCAGGAATCGGCACATTTCTTGAGAAATTCATGAAAGTGATTTCGACTTATAAGTGGTAAATCAGGGACATTAAATTGTATCTGATTTTCTACAAATGATTGAGAAACAATGTGATGAAACCCCTAATCTACAATTGGTAAACTCAAACTTATTTTCCGGAAAAACCATTTGATTAAAACAAACTTAAGTGTTTTGAAATCAATGGGAAAATAGTTTGTTGTGAGGGGGAGTTCTGATTGTTCATGCCAAGAGGATGGCGAATTAAAGTGATTTGATATCAGTTGTCAAGTTTATTGTACAGTTTGATTTCAAATTTCCTAAAATGTGTTTGCATTTTAGGGGGAGTAAAAATTTTAGAAAATCCAAAAACATTTGAAAATTTAAAAAAAGCCAAAAACATGATAAAACAAAAATGAGTTTTGTTGTACAAAAGAGGAAATGATAGTACATCAGTGGACGGTCACAACATGCTAAAGAAATGAAAAGAAAAATGTGATAAACAATCTCACTGTGGATGTGTCAGTAGGTTTTTGCACATTTAGTAAATTGTGACGAGATATAAACATAAAATTTACTTGCGACTACGTGGGGAACACCTCCAGGATATATAGGTAACCCCTGAAATCTTGTTTGAAGGGTCCCATATTCTGAGATACTAGGTCTTTATACTCAGTGATATCTGGGGTATTATCCCGGGACTTCTGATTTTGCGGAAGCAATGGCCTAGTCCCCGGAGAATACTTTCTGCTTGCTTGAAAAATAGCACCACCCTCAGCTAAAAAATGATGAAACATTGAAAAATGCTAATCATGGCTGTTGTAATTCAAAAGATCCTCTAAAGGGGACACACCTAAAAGTCAACTAGGCTCTCTGCTGAACGGAAGTTCTGACCTGAGCTATCACGGTTGCATAATTTATTCCCCTTACAGATATCATATGTGGTATACTCACCTGTAAGACTGAATACTGGGGTCTGGATACGGGAGTATATACTGAGGTGGGACACATGTAGATGTTTAAGTCCTAAAACACTAATTCGTATCTCGAAGCAGTTGAACTTTGTGTGAAAATTTAAGTGGATCAATATACTGACAATCTAAGTGAATCGTTTAGAGCTTAAAATGAAATGTAGCTTAACGGTGTTAGTGATTTGTCTCATAAACTGATATGATCCTCTTACACAAACTCACAAAAATATTGTATGTAAATAGTTCATTTCTGCATTTTATTTCTGTTATTTCAAAATCCAAAAAGATTTTCGGTGTGTTTTAGCATAAATTTTGAAAAATTCAAAAAGATTTTAGACAACTGATGTTGAAAAGCTGATTTTCAAAATTCAGAGTGCTAAACATGATGAACAGGTTTGGGAGATTTTGATTGAAAAGATAAGAAATTTGTTAAATGATCATTGTTAATATTTGATTGTATATTGATTGGAGAAGAGTCAGTGTTGGTGCATGAAATTTGATATATTGTTATATATCTTATTCTTGTGGATCTTATGTTTTGGGTAGAGGATGTGCAGGATGTCCTGAGATGGATGAGAGCCAGGTTCCTATACCTGTGGACTCTGAAAGTTTGGAGAGCAATGTTACAATTCTGATTCTGTGAAAGTCAGACTACGATCCCAGCACAAGTTGAGGGGGAGTCTGTTAGAAAGAGAGAGTCTAAAGAAGCAAAAGATAGATAGAGATTCTGGTTGCCCGAAGACTGATCGAGACTGAAGATGCGAAGACTCGACACTTAAAGACTCGTCAACATCTGAGGGGGAGTCTGTTGGTGCACTACATCTGTCGACTTCGTCTTGTATCGAGTCTAGATCTTAGATTGTTAGATTAGGGCAGATTGTACGAGATTTACCGAGAAAGTTAATTCCACATATATGGACATGTCCGTATGAGTGGAATCACTCATGTACGTATGAGTGGAATCACTCATGTACGTATGAGTGGAATCACTCATGTCCGTATGAGTGGAATCACTCATGTCCGTATGAGTGGAATCACTCATGTCCGTATGAGTGGAATCACTCATGTACGTATGAGTGGAATCACTCATGTCCGTATGAGTGGAATCACTCATGTTCGTATGAGTGGAATCACCTATGTCCGTATGTGGGGAATCAGGTTTTTAGGTTTTTAGATGTGATTTCGCTCCAAAGGACATGTGATTTCGCTTTTATGGACACCATGTCCATATGAGCGAAATCATCCCCTCTATATATAGTCTTCATGAGCGAAATCATTAGTAGTCTTCTTGTTTCCGGTAACGAACTGCTGCCGAAGTGCCGATTGACTTGTAATCAGTGTGAAATCAATATACAAGGCAAGATTTATTAGAACAAGCTGTTTTCGTGTCCATTTATTGTTATTCCGCACCTTAAATGGATTAGAACACCTCTGATAGACTCGTTTGGGTCAGCACGCGATCCTACATACACCAACCAACATAACATCTGCATCCTAAGAAGAAGCTTTTGCTCGAAGTCAGAAAAAAGGAAATGGCCAGTTATCAACAAAGAATGGCTGGAGCATACAACAAGAATGTCAGGATTAGAAGATTTCAAGTTGGTGATTTTGTGCTAAGAAAAGCATTCCAGAACACTACAAATCCTTCTGATGGCAAGCTAGCACCAAAGTGGGAAGACCCCTATCTAATTGAAGCTGAATCAGGAAAGGGGGCATATCACTTGTTAACAATGGATGATGATCTCCTACCAAGAGCTTGGAATGCTGTTCATCTCAAAAAATACTTTAAGTAAGATGGATCAGGGATCCTCAGCGATACCGGTATTCTGATTAAGGATCCAGGATCCTCAAAGGATACATGATTCTACATTTGGTAACACATTACTTTCATTTTCATTCATTTTATACTTATTACTTATCATAAGTTAAAGATGTTAATCAGTTAACATCTATTTTCACAAAGTTTAAGCTTTTGCAGAGTTGTTATCATTTTACAGAAGATCAAAGTGGTTGGCCAACCCTCCAAAGTTTCGGGCTTGTCCCCAGTTTGGGCTTGTCCCCAGATTCCGCCTGTAGCGCACGATGATCCTGGTGCAGTTCAAGGCAGTGCGACCAGTACTCGTTTTAGGGGCTGACAATTTCATTGTACTGGCTGTACCCAGGATCCTACGTATAATGGTAGACGTACCATACATCCGTTCCTAAGGTTTCTAACGTTTTCACGTTAGCTAAGGGCCATACTCCAGTTTACATCCGTCTATATGGGCTTGACCCCAGTTTACGTCCGTCTATATGGGCTTGACCCCAGTTTACATCCGTTTATATGGGCTTGACCCCAGTTTACATCCGTTTATTTGGGCTTGTCCCCAGTTTGTTGGGCTTGTCCCCAGTTACTAACTCTTATCTTATATTGGCTTAGTCCCAAGTTGTATCCTATTTCAGGTTTTTGGAGACAAACGACCAAGGATCCTTGATCCTTACCTTCCATTAAGGTTTGTCTTATGGTTATCCTGTTTATAATGATATAGGTTAGGATCCTAACTTGGATTCTCAGGTATGATCCTTAACTATTTTGATTTTATTCATTATTCATTTGAATAGCCCTTATACTTTGACAACTAAACTTATGATCCTTAAAATATACTACTTTTCGGAACTTTTCAACTATAGGATATTTGATCCTGGATCATATCCTAAAATTCTTAAACTTAATTTGTTTAACTTTTCTTATTCAAACAAATGTATATCACAAAAATTGAAAACTAAAGGATACATAAGGATAGCAACACGGGAGATAGCCAAAAAGTTAAAGTTATTTTATTCACAAAACATTAAACCTTTTAAGGTTGTCAAAATTGCCAACCCACGTTTCTACCAGCAAAACGTGGCCCGTCCACATGGGTTGGCAAAGGGTGTCCATTGTTTACGGGTCTTTGTAGTGCAGAAAATAAAAGACGGAAGGATAACGAGTGGCTTCATCCCCCAAATAGAGGATCCATCCACCACCCATTATCCTGCCTATTATTCAAGGATACATGATTCTTCACCCTAGAAACTACTGTCTAAAGTTATACAAGTTCTGACGATAAGGACCCTTGATCCTAGAAGCTTTACTTTTCATAGTTTGCTTATTCAGCAATAATTTACAAGGATATAGAACCCTAACTTGGATTCTCTGTTAAAGTGTCTATGCAGAAATTAAAGTGCATGAAGGTTAATAGCAAACTGTGTAGAAGGATTCATTCTCCACGAATGGAAGGATCTTCTGATCTGTAAAGGCACTTGAGGAGTTATCTCTAACTCTATATTTTGCAATGATCATTATAGCAGGTCTTATCAGTGACGACAGGCAGTGTAACAACTAGTTACTAGCAGCAACGGCTAGTCCGCTTCTAACGGAAATATGACAGCTGTGAATCCTTATCACAACTGCCATATTGGGGGCAATTGTTAGGGCATGAATTTTATGCTAAGGATCATCTATCCTGAGTCTGGGCATGGATCACAGATCCTTAATGGATGATGCAGACAGTCTGAGGATCCAGAGTCTGAGGATCGCGAGTCTGAGGATCACGCGTCTGAGGATCACGAGTCTGAGGATCAGGATCCTTAACAGAACTTATGTTTTGCACGTTTTTAATGTGTAAATGCAGGTAATGGACGTAGTGGACCACTTCTCTGCTGGAATCTCGTGGAATATGCTTCTAGGCACGTGCATATTGAGGAGATAACCGTTAGTGGTGGTCATGGGTGACTTCCACCTTTTTCGGGAAGTTAGTTAGTTGTTTATTTCTTATCTTTTTAAGGGGAAAACAGCTCAATGAAGGCATAATTCGTACACACCACAAAAACAACACACAACACTCGAATTCTCTGCAAACACTTAGCAAAAACACACACTTACACTAGAAATTCATTGTATTGAGCTTGTTTTCTTCCGAAGTTGTACAAGGAT
Organism: Helianthus tuberosus; assembly: GCA_030545235.1. Taxonomy (NCBI): domain Eukaryota; kingdom Viridiplantae; phylum Streptophyta; class Magnoliopsida; order Asterales; family Asteraceae; genus Helianthus; species Helianthus tuberosus. The sequence continues at coordinate 7,576,083 of CM060390.1, forward strand.
CACTGCTGTTTTTGCAATATAGTTGGTGATCGGTAGTTTCCATCACCCGAGGTTTTTTTTGCCGGAGATCTTCTAAAGATCAAGGGCTTTTTCCTTGTATAAATCTCGGTGTTCATCGTTGATTTCATATACTTGTTGTTCATACAATTAACCAAGCATCATTCCTCACAAAATCAGATTTGGTTGCATTATCCTTGTGTGATTTTTGACCAAAACAGTATCCAGGTCTTGAGCCAAGTTCTTATCATTCTCCTCAGGATCACGGGTACTTGTTCTAGCAGTTGGAACCACCATTTCTGTTGGGATCACCGATTCTGCCCCAAACACCAAAGAGAATGGTGTTTGACCAGTAGCATTCTTAGGGGTTGTCCTGTCAGCCCAGAGCACTTAGGGTAGTTCTTCTGCCCACTTCCCTTTCTTGGATCCAAGCTTCTTCTTCAAATTGTTGATGATGATCTTGTTAGATGATTCTGCCTGACCATTAGCTTGTGGGTGGACTGGTGTTGATGTTATCATCCTAATCCCCCAGCTGTCACAAAAGTTAGTGGTTCTGCCCCCAATAAATTGGGAACCATTATCACATATAATCTCAGAAGGGATACCAAATCTAGTTATAATATTTCTTTTAATGAAGGATATAACTTCCTTTTCTCTGACTTGGGCAAAAGCTTCAGCCTCTATCCACTTGGAGAAGTAATCAGTCATAGCAAGCATGAATACTTTTCCACCAGGTGCCTTAGGGAGCTTACCAACTATATCCATACCCCATCTCATAAATGGCCAAAAGGAGGATATAGGATGCAATAACTCAGCTGGTTGATGAAGGATATTGCTGTGTCTCTGGCAAGGATCACATCTTCTGGCATACTCCGCAGCATCTTTCTTCATGGTTGGCCAGTAGTATCCTGTCCTCAGGATCCTTGAGAATAATGCCCTGCCCCCAGTGTGGTTTCCACAATCTCCTTCATGGAAGTCTTTTAAAACTTCTTGAACTTCAGGATCCTCAATGCATCTCAAGTATGGTCCTGCAAGAGATCGTTTATACAACATATTATTCATAATTGTGAATTGAGATACCTTAGATTTGAAAGCCCTAGGGTTTTCTCCTGTAGGAATCTCTCCATGTTGTAAGTATCTCATAATTGGTGAGATCCATGATCCTGATCCTGAATGGAATTGAGTACCCTCACAAGGGATAATTGCAGAATCATTTCCTATCTCCATAGCCTCGTGATCCTCGATAGCCGGGGTCAGGATATGGATAATAGGAATCTTGATATCCTCCGGGATCTTCAAGGATGATCCTAAGTTAGCCAATGCATCAGCTTCTGTATTTTCTTCCCTAGGTACCTGTGACAAACTAAAGGAAACAAAAGAGAGTGCCAAACTTTTGACTATCTCCAAGTATTTGGTTAGTTTTTCACATTTAACAGCGTAGGATCCATTAAAGTGGTTTGTAATTAACAATGAATCTACATGTACCTCAAGATACCTGATCCGCATATGCTTTGCAATTTGCAAACCAGCAATTAAGGCTTCATATTCAGCCTCATTATTAGTGGTTTGGAACTCACAAGCTATAGAGTGGGGTATTATGTCCCCCTGTGGCGATTTTAGTAGTATTCCAAGCCCTGTGCCTTTGACATTTGAGGATCCATCAGTGTGGAGTATCCAAGGATCCTTGGTCTCCTCTAGCTGCTGGACTTCTAACTCAGATTCTTCTTGTAAATCACTACTGAAATCAGCCACAAAGTCAGCTAATGCTTGGGATTTGATGGCTGTCCTAGGCTCATATCTTATATCATATGCACTCAGCTTCACTGCCCACTTAGCCATCCTTCCTGACATCTCTGGTTTCCTGAGGACATTCTTAATTGGAAAATTAGTTTTAACAATAATAACATGAGTCTCAAAATAATGTCTTAGCTTAGTAGATGCCATTATTAATGCAAGAATAAGTTTTTCAAGGTGTGAATACCTGGATTCGGCGTCAAGTAAACTTTTACTTACATAATAGACAGGATGTTGTGTACCTTCATGATCCTTAACAAGGACCGCACTTACTGCTTTTGAGGATACTGCAAGATACAAGGATAACACATCGCCTTTTTCTGGTTTCATCAAGGATGGGGCTGAGGATAAGTAATCTTTGAGGGCTCTCAAAGCATTTTCATGCTTCTCGGTCCACTCAAATTTCTTGTTCTTCCTTAGGATATCATAGAATTCTTTGCACTTCTCCGAGGATTTGGATATAAATCTGTTCAAAGCTGCTATCCTGCCTGTTAGCCTTTGAACATCCTTAGCATTGGCCGGAGATTTGATGTTCACTATTGCTTTGATTTGTTCCAGGCTAGCTTCAATGCCTCTCTTAGTCACCATGTATCCTAAGAATTTACCTGCTTTAACACCAAAATGACATTTTGAAGGATTAAGCTTCATATTATATTTGTCAAGGATATCAAATGCTTCCTCCAAATCCTTTAGGTGATCCTCAGCTCTTATGGATTTTACCACCATATCATCTATGTAAACCTCCATAGTTTGTCCGATCTGATCCTTGAACATCATATTCACCAGCCTTTGGTACGTTGCACCTGCATTTCTCAATCCGAACGGCATAGCAATATAGCAATATATACCAGTTGGAGTCATGAAGGCTGTATCCTCTTGGTCGGATGGTTCCATTTGGATTTGTTGAAATCCAGATGAAGCATCCTTAAAAGTTAACAGTTCATGACCCGCAGTTGCATCCACCATGGAGTCAATGTGGGGTAAAGGGAAAGGATCCTTGGGACATGCCTTATTTAAATCGGTAAAGTCGACACATACCCTCCACTTTCCGTTTTTCTTTTGAACAACAACCACATTGGCCAACCATCTTGGATACTTGACCTCTCTAATCATACCTGCCCGGAGCAATTTCTCTACCTCTTCTTGGATAATGGCATTCCTTTCCGGTGCAAACTTCCTTCTCCTTTGATGGATTGGTTTGAAGGATCTGTCAATGCCGAGTTTATGGGTGATAACATCTTTAGATATACCAGTCATGTCTTCGTGTTTCCATGCAAAGGTAGTCTTTCTCCTTTTGAGGAAGGATACGAGGTCTTCTTTCATTTCGCCAAGGATCCCTGATCCGATATAGATTTTGGATTCAGGATCATCGGGATCCATGAGGATTTCTACCACATCCTGCTCTCTGGCCTCCAAGACATTCCTTGGAGGATACCTTGATTGCTATTGCTCCCTTGACTTCGAGGCTGGTTTCATCGATGAAGTGTAGCAATTCTTAGCTTCCTGCTGATCACTATCAATCTTTACTATTCCCCAAGGACTAGGGAGCTTCACACATTGATGGTAAGTAGATGGGACTGCTTTCATATCGTGTATCCAGGGCCTGCCAAGGATAACATTACAACAAGATAAACAGTCAATAACACAAAATTTTTGATAAGAGTTTAAGCCTTAAATATATATTGGGAGTTTAATGTCCCCCAGGGTGTTCTTAGTTTCGCCACTAAATCCCACGAGCACGGAGGATCTTGGTATGATTTCTGATTCAGGAATACCCATCTTCTTTAGAACATCAAGCTGGATAATGTTCACTGAACTTCCTCCGTCTATAAGGATCCTGCGGACAAAATGGTTAGATATAAAAAGAGTAATAACTAAACCATCGTGATGAGGATCCTGGATATCAACACGATCCTCTTCATCAAAGGTTATGACTTTTCCTTCGGAGACACTTGATGTTTGAACTGGTCTTTCTCCATTATCCATTTTAGTTTCCTTTGCATGCCTTTTAGCTGCTGAGAAGGATGTGCCACAAATGTCGGATCCTCCAGAAATAAAGTTTATCACTTGTGCATCTGCTGGAGGAGCTGGAGCCTTCTCATGGATCCTTTCAGGATCCTGAGTCCTTGATTTTTTTCTTCCCAACAACTCTTTTAGATGCCCTTTGCTCAACAAGTATCCCATTTCCTTTCTTAATGCAATGCATTCTTCTGTGAGATGCCCAAAATCTTCATGGTATGCACACCACTTTGATTTATCCTTAGTTGCAGCTGGCCTATCATTTTTTCTGGGCCATCTAGCTTTATCACCTAAACCCTGCATCGCAAGGATTAGTTCATTGCTGTCAACAGAAAAACAATATTCAGAGATTGGAGGATAATCCTCATCATCCTCTTCCTGATCAATAGCATGCACATTCTGATTATCAGATCTGCTGTAGGATCTGAATTTGTTGTTCCTGAATGAGGATCCTTGCTTATCCTGCTTTGAGGATCCTGCTAACCTCTCCTGGATCCTCTTGTCATCCTCTAGCCGAATGAACCTAAGTGCTCGGGTTCTTACCTCATCTAAGTTCCTGCATGGTGTCATAACAAGATCATCATAAAATAACGAATCCCTAAGCAATCCCATTTTGAAGGCCTCAACAGCCGTAGCTATATCTAAGTTGGGAATGTCTAAGGATTCTTTACTGAATTTGGTAATGTAATCCCTTAATGATTCATTATGACCCTGGGTTATCCTATATAAATCACTAGTTAATCGTTCAAATTTTCTACTGCAAGAAAACTGATTATTAAACAAGTTAACTAGGTTAGCAAATGAGGTAATAGAATAGGGAGGAAGACTTAGCAGCCATTTGAGAGCTGATCCAGTAAGAGTGGATCCGAATCCCTTGCACAGGCATGCTTCTTTTAACCTTTCTGGAATTGGATTGATTTCCATCCTCTCCCTGTATTGTGCTATGTGTTCTTCAGGATCCGTTGAGCCATCATACAGTTTCATTGTAGGCACATGGAACCTCTTGGGTATCTCAGCATCACAGATTGGTGGTGCAAAACGAGATATCTTATGGCTCCCATCTGCGATCTCTGGGATAGGTTTGACCACTCCCGGAACACTTGATATCATATCCTTTAGCTTTTGCAATTCTCTGGCCATGGCATGATTGATACCTGGATCCTGCATAAGACCATGGTTAGTAGTATGAGAATTATTAAAAGTGTTACCTCCCATTGGATTCAAGTTAGGAAGAATGGATGTTAATCCATATTGTTGAGGCTCTGGAATGATCGAGGGACCAGTAGAAGCGTTGGTCTGCATTGGAATAAAATCTCCCTGATGGACATCTGAACTTCCTGTTTGCAAGCTCCTCAAGGATCCTGGCATCTGGAAGGATCCCTGGAACTGGGATGATCCTGGAACGAAAGAGGATCCTTGAACCTGGGATGATCCTGGAATGAAGGAGAATCCTTGAACCTGGGATGATCCTGGAGCGAAGGAGGATCCTTGAACCTGGGATGATCCTGGAGCGAAGGTGGATCCTTGAACCTGGGATGATTCTGGAACGAAGGAGGATCCTTGAACCTGGGATGATCCTGGAGCGAAGGAGGATCCTTGAACCTGGGATGATCCTGGAACGAAGGAGGATCCTAGAAACTGCTGCACTCCTGAACTTGTGAGGGATCCCATATGCTGAGGATAGGATCCCGCTGGCTGGAAAAGTGAACCTGATGCCTGGGTCATTGTTGTTGTTCCGTAGTGCACTCCTTTTGGTCCACCCACATATTGAACGTCTGGAACCACTGATGGCTGAGAAGTAATCACCGGAGTATCAAAATTCAAAGATCTGGGCATCAGTGGGGAACGATCCTCTGCCGTTTTCTTCTGTTTCTTAATTTCGTCAATCTCCCGGAGGATCCTTTCGTTGGTCTTATCCTGCTCTTGTGCATGATTCCTCATCTGCAAAATCAAGGCAAAGAGATCATTAGTAGTAGGATTAGTTGAAACAGAAGAAGTAGGTGGTTTTGAGAAAATGGGAGTTGGTTTCTTCGCGGCATTCTCGGTATTCTTCTGGGATCCAGAAGGTGGTGGAGGCAAAGGAGGGACGCCTTGTGAAGAAGTAAATGAAGGCATCAAGTTTGAAGTATTCTTCGCTGAGGAAGCCATTTGCTTGGTTGTGGTGAATCGGAATGAGCACAAAAATGCGAATTCTTCTAAGGACAAAGCACCAATTGCCCCACGGTGGGCGCCAAACTGTTTTGGTCAAAAAATCTGTTGAGGATAGTGCAACCAAACTCTTTGTTACGGGGAATGATGCTCAAAATGTGTATCGGCGATGAAGATCACTTCAATGTAAATTGCACAAACAACACAAGGATTTATACGGGGAAAAAACCCTTGATCAAGAGTTGATCTCCGGCACAAAAAACCCCGGGTGATGGAAACTACCGATCACCAAGCTCAAATAAATGAATTAATGTTTACAACTTCGGATAGTAACGAGCTAGGTACAAGGATCACTACGGTGGAATGTGTAAAAAGTGTATGTAATTGCTTAGTGTTTGAACGAGAGCTTGTATGAGTGTTTGTACGAGTGTGTGTAACTGCAAAAATGACTAAGTGTTTTCTACTAGCTCGTTACTCCCTTTTTAAAATAGAAATAACCACCTAAACTAACTATCCGACTTTCGTGCCAAGCCTCCACGTTCTCCATAACGTCTATTTTTGGTCAAGCACGTGCAGAATAGTTTAGGAATATTCTCCAGGAATGTCGCCAAGACTTGGTCAAGCTCGTTATACCTGCGAGATAGTACAATACATAAATAAACAATCGTCAGTACGAGGATCCTTAAAGTGATCCATGATCCTGATCCTGAAACTCTTCTGAGGATCACCACCTGTCACAGAAGTAAGGATCACCAGTTAGGATAACGAATAAGGATCACTAATTGTTAGAAAATCCTCCCCTAACAGTACACAGGGGACATTCCGAGGTGGTGGTGTAAAGCTAAAAGAATGAGGTTTGGAACTAATGCACTAAGTACCTTGCACAGGGGACATCTTCATTGGAAGAGTTGCAAAGGGATTGAAGTTTGGTAATAGGTTCGTACCCTATTTCTGGTATGATCTTTCCTTTGTAAACATCGTCTAAGTTTTTAGTAACATTATGTTTTATAAAAGGATAAGTATCCTAATATATTCTCAAAGTCTTTTTCAGGATATTTGATTAGGGTGTTTGAAACTAGTATTAGTTTAGGACGTTGATCTTTTAAATAATATCAAAACTTGGCTTTGAAAAGATAGAATGTTTTTCACACTCTAAAGAAATTTTTACAAAGTTGAAGGAACGTTTGGAAGTTCTATCTAATAAAAGGCTTTTGCAGTATATCGCTGAGCATACTGATCAGGAAATTTTATAAGATAACAATACAAAATCTTTACAAAGCTAAGAGTCACACTAAGTAATGCAAGGTAACAAAAAATAAGTCAAAAGATAGTTATATTATTAACAAGTCAAAAGTTGTGCTTTTGGTTTCACCTAAAACCAAGGCCCATCCGCCAAAAGCACGATCAGTTTTTACCATATTTGTGTAACGGTTGCAGGGTATATCTCAAAACAGGACCTGTCCACCTACAACCGTTATCACATTCAAAACAAGTTATACTAATTGATGACCAAGGGCTTTGTCCTAAAACCTAGGACCCATCCACCTTTGGTCATCACATTGTTCCAGTGCAGGAAATGTAAATTGTTCAAAGACAGGAAAAGTAAATTGTTTATGCAACCACAACCATGAAATTAAAAAGTGGGCTCCGGCCTTGGCGCGTATATCCATCATCGCCCACTCCGCTACCTAAGGGGCAGCACCCTCTTGAACATCAACCTCTTTCCCGGCATCCATACCAGCATCATCCTCGGGATTCTTCTCAGTATCCGCAGCAGCATCCTTTTCACCAGCATTCTTTCCAGCATTTGCCCCAGCATTCTCAGAAATATCCTTTGAAGCGCTAGCATCCATTGCTTTGGCAGACTCTTCCGCAACAGATTTGATAGGAGGCTCTACAGGATTTCCCCCGAGATCTCTTAACTTCGCCTCCCAAACCTTGATGTTCCAAGAAGGGCATTGCAAACCCAAAGCCATTGCCTCATAAGCCATTTTCAGCCTGGCCTGGAGAAGGGAGATCACGACGGAATTCTTGAGGCTTTCTCGGTATGAAGCCATGGCCTGTTCGTGTTGGAGTTGGGCTGCGTCAGACTTGGCTTGAGCCTCTTGGGTGATCTTTTGGATGGCTGCTTGGGGATCCTGAGTCATAGCCTTATACTTAGCTTCATAGTGTTCCGATTTAGCGGTGGCAATTGCTGCTTGATCTGCAATGGTGGCCTTGGCCTTTTTCAGCTGGCTTTCAAGCATGACGTTGGAGCCACATGCGTCCTCGTAAAGGAAGACCAGGCGTTCAAGGCCCTGCAAGGTGATACCACAGGCATTGTTCTAAATAAACATTTCTATTAAGTATATGATGCAGGGTACAGATCAGGATACCAACATGGTTAAGGAAGCCGGTCATAAATGTGTTGGATTCTGTGAACCCGTGGTTCTCGAATGGGAATACATGTGGTGGAGCAGAGGGTTCGACTTCCTTTCTTTTCCGGGAGCTGGAGGCCCGGGTCCGGGATGCAGGGGGAGCTTTGGGAGCAGCGGAGGTCTTCGAACTGGTGAGTTTTGGGGTAACGGATGATTTCAGATTAGATTCTTGCTTGGCAGGCTCAAGGCTGGAATAACTATCCAGTTCATCGAGTTGGAAGCCTTCGAGGTTAATAACTGGCACTGCACAAGGGAAGATGTTTTAAACTTGTTATGTTACTGTACAATAAAATAATAATCAATTCCTGAAATTATACTTACCAGACATGTTGGAACTTGATCTTTGACTTGAGCTTGTGAGTAACAGGTTAAAGGTTCTTTCACCCTCTGGAAGCTTGTAGATTTCTTCTATCCTCCCTTCCGATTCAGCACTAGGAGGAGCTAGTTCTTTAAAGTTTGCTGCAAGAAAAGAAACAAAAAATATCAGGATGATGGTTCAGGATAAAGGTTTGGGATATGAGTGGGGATACTCCTAAAACCCTAAGTACTACCAGAAGTCAACCATCTTGTAGGGAGGTCAAAACCCTTATCGATGGAGTCTCTTTTCACAAAGAAAAATTTTCTTGTCCATTTATTCTCATTCTTGGTAGCCTTGAGAATGAGGGGGTTGCTGGAGATGGAAAAAAGGAGAAACCGGCTGGAACCATGTGACCTTAGACGGTAGGCCATCGGAAGGTCTTCAATGCATAGATCAGGCATATGGCGAGCCTTAATCTGCTCCAGAGTAATTAACACACGCCAAACCATAGGCATGATTTGGGCAAAACTAAGACCGGTAAGCTCAAAGAAGCGGGATATGAAGGGAGAAAATGGATATTGAAGCCCTAATGAAAAAGGATATGCAAAGAAGCAAACCCATTCGTCGGAACAAAAATCCGACCGGACCTCTCGGTCGAATGGACGAAAGATTGTCCCGACGGGAAAGGCACCGGAAGATCATAGGGCTGCGATGTCGGAATTGTCGAAAGAACACACTTCTTTAGAAGGATTCTGAAGCAAGTTTTGTTTGTGGAAGGGAGAAACCGAGTCCGCCACTTGCGATCTGGTATGAGTCTCCATGAAAGAACACAGTCGGAGAAAAGAAGAATTAAAACAAGGAAAATAGAAAGGGTAGAGAGGAAAAGACCTGATGTCCACTTGAAGATAAGGATAACTATGATAAGGAGTCCCTCGGTTAATATAGGATGAATATAGGGGGTAAAGAGTAAATAATGCTTTGGAAGTTGCACCGCTGTGATTTCAAGAGTCTAGTCATATTAATTGCCTTAAGTTATGAGGTGAAACTTTTGAAATATATCCGTTGGATTGGTATCCAAACCGATATATTTGGGGACAATTGTTAGGGGTCATTTTCTTAACATACGTATCCTGACCAATATCCTGCCTTTGTTTGTTTATTTGTGACCAGGATGCTGGAAGAGGATATTTCTAACATCTTGGGCGATATCCTGAGGTTTATAGAATTAACCACGTGCAGGTTAAAGGCTGAGACTTGCTAACGGTCAAGAGGACTTCTTCTCCTTAAGACTCGGACGAGTTTGTTGAAGGAGAGACGTTGAGCCCGAGAGACCAGGTCTACAACGTTCGATGAAGGAATATTCGGTGGATCCCGGAACTTTAGGATAGTTTGTTATTTTATCTTTACTATAAATAGATGAGGTCGGATCAGTTTAAGTCACACAATCTCCACTTACACTCTCGCATACTTTCACTTTCTAGCTCATTGCAAACACCACTCTTGTATTCGAATTTCATTGTAACACTTAGTCGATCCGCACCACATCCTGCACTGTATCCTGATATTTGAAGCAATAGAAGAACAAGGCAGCTGCGATTGTCAGCTCCCGAGGTTTTATGCCGGCGATCTAGATTGATCAAGGGCTTTCCTCGTACATCTCGTGTCATTTACTTTACTTTTGCTCATAGTTTGATCTTAGATACAGCTCTATATCCTGAGCCGTATCCTGAATACTGATTTTCTAAACAACTTAACAAGTATATTTTTAATTTACTTTCTAGCACACTAGCTCACTTTACTAATTTGATCACTTAATTGCTTCGGTAATTTTTGACCAAAACACATACGTTACTTATTCAAATCACAATCGACACACAACGCAAACACTATTTATATGCTAACCGTTATTGCATGCTACATGTTATTCGATGAATGCTTATATGTTATGTTAACACAGTGATTGTTTCCTGACACCTTAGCAACGATAGTACTATAGTTTGGACTCGGCACCTGTTGTGGACAGGGGTTGTTAAGGGCTTTACTTCACGTATCCCAGTGGGGATATGTGTTGCGCATTCTACAACTCGCAGTCACGTCTTGCATATTTCTCTGTCGATAACCTACTAGCTTTCACTTTGTTACATGTTACATGCTGGTTATGCGTAAACGATTTCGAACTCTATTATAGTATCAAACTTGTATGCTCACCTTTACACTATGTGTATTGACTTTATTTTCACGTATGTGACAGGTGTTTGAGATGTTAGGATGTTGTTGTTGCTATGGAATCAAGTAGGAAGAGTCTAGAAACAAACTAATTAAAATCTGAGTTGTCGGAATGGATATTTGTCATTGAGAACATCGTCTGTAATAACTGTTTTATTTTATATGTTAGTGGTATGGGACATGAACCTTAATATATTATAATTAATAGTCGTTATGGATTCTCCTGGACAATCTGTTTCGCTCAGTGCCATGCCCCGATGTTTCCGTCATCGGTTGGGGTGTGGCAGATTGGAATCAGAGCTATAACTATAGGGAATTAGGCAAGACTTGACCTAGTCCGGGTCGATGTCTTAGAAATGACCTAGTCTATAGTCTAACTTGCGCATACCCTGTGGGGGTTTTGTACAAGTTTACTTGCTATTCTCGTTTGCACTCAACCTATACTATCACAACTGTCTTTCCTAAGGCAGTCGCGCTGCACTATCTTCAACACTGAATAAGTGGTTAGGTCGAGATTAGGTGCGAAAACCGCAAACTCTCGACTGAATCACTTGTTCGACCCGCATTTTTACTATAAACAAGAGAATTTGCGTTGAATCAGGAGTGAAATCCGTACTTCACCGCAAAGTCTCCCTCAATCTCATGATTCTATCACACAAACAGGAATGTAGTTGCTAAGTTAGGGGTGAAACCCAAACCTTGGTGACTCGTTCTGTTCTCTATTTTGGTTTTACAAAACTCTCACCAAAGTCTCGATGGATTCCAACGACTCGAGTTGCGTGAGTAACCGAAAGGATGCGTGCCACTCACCGTATGTCGGTGATAGAGCACAGTCTATTAGGCCAAAACATATGCTTATAGTCCTTGAGAATAGTCGAATCACTTTGGGTAGTCAACATCTTTCAAGCCTAAGACAATCTATCTTCAATTTCAAGCTCGCAATCTCCGATTTTATGTGTTTTCGATTCTGAGCCCGCAACTGCTGACTCTTATATTTTTTGTTTTTTCGTGGAATTTTCTGTGTTTTTTTTGTGGACTTTACCTGTTTATGTGTTTCGATTTGTGGTGATTTATTCGCTTTTCGCTCCTCGCTGACACCCACCATTCGCACTACACATCTATCTCAAAACGTTAACAAATTGCTACTACCTGTGAATGATCGCATGTCATGTTAATTTCTATGTTACTCTCTTATGCTATACTATTCGCTATGCTACTCGCTGATCGCAATCGCTATTCTCGAACTCGTGCGACTTGGAATGATAGTGAATACGTGCAATATATGTAGGTGAATACGTGCAATATATAGTGTGATTTCTGTGTGGCCTATGTGCTTTCATGCTTTTGTACTTTGGTGATTCCGTGCCTATGTGATTATGTGTTTATGTAACTATACGTGTTCCTGAGCTTTATTTAATCATAGTAGTGCGTGTGAGGTGAGATTCGATTATATAGTGTTTGACTCCTATGGCGATGTCTGTTGAAGACAATGTCATCATTTGGATCGTTTCACTCTCGCTCCGCTCGTCGCAATCACGAGGACATGCGCATCGCCTCTTTGGTCGTTAAGCAAATTGCGAAAGTTATTCCGCAAATCGTTAGTGAGCTGAATGAAAATGGTAGCAAGTCCTCTGAAGAGTCCAGGACATATTCTCCTAAGTCCTCTTTTAGCTTCAAGCAGTTCAAAGCCTGCGGCCCGAAAGAATTTACCGGCGAAGGTGGGCCTATGGCCATGTTTCAATGGTTTGATTCAATCGAAGTCACCCTGCGCCAGAGCTGCTGTCCGGAAAACCTTCACACTGTTAACGCCACCGGCGTCTACCAATCTCGCGCTCTAGATTGGTGGATGGCCTAGAGAAACAAACGAGGGAATGATGGAGCCTATGGGCTGACGTGGGATGAGTTGAAGGACATCATGATGCGAGAGTTTTGCCCTACCCACGAACTCCAAAAGTTGGAGGACGAGTTCTGGCATGTCAAGCAAAAGGATGGCAACAACGCTGGTTTAACTGCTCGCTTCAAGCAGCTAAGAATAATCTATCCATGTCAAGTTTCTACACCCAAAATCACCATCAAGAAGTATAACCGTGCTCTTCCGGATTATGTGGCTGATTTCGTTCAAGCTGCGAAGACGTCGACAATTGAGGAAACTTTCTTACTCGCTGTTGAGATAAACGACAAGCGAGTTAAGGCTGGTTACGGGGATAAAGCCTCCAAGAATCTTCATCAAGTCACCGCTGCTCAAACCGCTGAAACCGCCACCGCACTAGAGTCTTCAAAGTCCTCCCGTCGCAAGAGAAAGAACAACAACAGTTGCAAAAATTGCGATGTCACAGCTGCCGCTCCTCTTCAAGCCATACCTGCTCAACCGCAACCTCAACACCACCAAGTAGCGGTGCCGGTTACCCATGCACCGCTTGCCAAGCGTGCATACACTTGTCCTCACCCTGCTTGCCCAACATATACCTATCATCACCCAGTGGGAATCGCTTGCAGATACTGTGTACACTGCAACATGTACGCCCACTTCACCGCCAACTGCCGTACAGGTCCACACCCAGCTCCAGCTCCAGCTCAAGGTCAAGCTCCTGCTCATCAAGCTCTACTTCCTGCTCCTCAAGGCCAGCAAGCGAGTCCTGCACCCGAGATCCATGCTAGAGCTTGCTTTGCGTGTGGTGATCCCAACCACTTCGCAAAAATGTGCCCCAATCGAGTGGTGTAGCAAGAGCCACAACAGCAGCAGCCCCAACAACAACAGCAACAACAGCAGCAGCAGCCAGCAGCCCACGGATGTACTTTCAACATCAACGTCCGCCAGGCCCAAGCAGATAACAACGTGGTTAATGGTACGTTCCTTTTGAATGGTATATATGCTTCGTGTTTATTTGATACTGGAGCCGATAATTGTTTTGTATCGTTTGAATTCGAAAAGCTCCTTAATCGTAAGCGCACTCATCTCCCCTCAACGTTCGATGTTGAAGTTGCCACTGGAAGAACTGTCGCTGTCAATTCAGTTCTTCGTGATTGTACTCTCGAACTCAACAATCAAATTTTCCTATCGATCTTATCCCAATGCAGCTTGGTAGTTTTGATGTCATAGTAGGCATGGATTTTCTTCATGAGAATCATGTTGAAGTTGTTTGCTTCGATAAGATGATTCACTTCTCGCTCGCTAATGGTGATCAATTGTGTGTCTACGGCGAAGTCGCTTCAAAGAAACTCCAACTTATGTCGTGTGTTCAGGCTAGCATGTGTCTCCGCAAGGAATACCAAGCTTACTTGGCACACATTGTAGTAGCGAAGAAAAAGGAAGTTAAGGAAATCGATAAGGTGCCTGTAGTTTGTGATTTTCCTCTTGTTTTCCCTGATGAGTTACCTGGTTTACCCCCGAGCTGTGATATTGATTTTCGTATCGACCTCATTCCTAGATCCAATCCTGTTGCTAAATCTCCTAATCGTCTCGCTCCGTCAGAAATGCACGAACTCTCTAGCCAACTCCAGGAATTACTTGATAAAGGCTTCATTCGCCCTAGCACCTCTCCTAAGGGCGCACTAGTCCTTTTCGTCAAAAAGAAGGATGGGTCGTTCCGGATATGCATCGACTACAGGGAATTGAATAAGCTGACCATCAAGAATCGCTATACCCTGCCTCGAATCGATGATTTGTTTGATCAGTTACAAAGTGCTACATGTTTTTCGAAGATCGATTTACGCTCTGGTTATCACCAGTTACGCATTCAGGAGGAAGATATACCGAAAACCACATTCCGAACCCGCTATGGCCATTATGAATTCGTCGTAATACCCCTTGGTTTAACCAATGCACCTGCGGTTTTCATGGATTTGATGAACCATGTGTGCAAACCGTTTCTTGACTGCTTCGTCATCGTATTCATCGATGATATCCTTATCTATTCAAAGTCGAAAACCGAACACGCGCAGCATCTACGTTTGGTTCTCGAGCTACTCCATGGGAATCAACTCTATGCCAAGTTCTCCAAGTGTGAATTTTGGCTGGAGGAGGTTCAATTCGTCGGTCACATTGTCAATAGTCAAGGTATTCACATCGAACCCGCTAATATCGAAGCTGTTAAGAGCTGGGTTACTCCAAAATCACCATCCGATGTTCGTTCGTTCCTCGGATTGGCGGGCTATTACCGTCGATTCATCGCAGACTTCTCGAAAATCGCGGTACCGCTTACTTCCTTGACGCATAAAGACAAGCCTTTTGTTTGGGGAACCGAACAAGAGACTGCCTTTCAAACTCTCAAGCATATGCTCTGCAATGCGCCCGTTATTGCTTTACCCGATGGAAACGATGACTTCATTGTCTATTGTGATGCCTCGAACCTTGGTCTTGGTTGTGTTCTCATGCAACGGGACAAGGTTATCGCTTACGCATCTCGTCAGCTCAAGATCCATGAGAAGAACTATACAACCCATGACCTCGAGCTAGACGCAATTATTTTTGCGTTGAAGATTTGGCGACACTACCTTTATGGTACCAAGTTTACGGTCTTCACCGACCATAGGAGCCTTCGACATATCTTCAGTCAGAAGGAACTGAATATGCACCAACGCCGATGGGTAGAACTTCTCAATGATTACGACTGTGAGATTCGTTATCACCCTGGCAAAGCAAATGTTGTTACTGATACCCTCCGGAGACGAAGCTATTTGCATAGCGTTCGCAATATCCAAACCCGGCACCATCTCGAAACTCTTATCCGTGACGCTCAGCATGCTTGTTTTACCGAACGCACCTTGAAGAAGGAAAGGATTTACCATGATGGCGAATAGTTAGTGAATAAATCAAATGGGGTCTTCCATTATTTGGACCAAATTTGGATTCCCAAACGCATTAACTTGCGATAAATCCTGTTGGACGAAGCCCACAAGTCTCGATATTCCATTCATCCTGGCGCCGAAAAAATGTACCATGACCTACGTCAAAGGTATTGGTGGCCTGGGATGAAGAAGGATATCGCTATCTATGTTTCGAAGTGCGTGACTTGCTCGAAAGTCAAGGCCAAACAACAAAGACCCTCTGGCTTGCTTGTGCAACCCGAGATCCCTATGTGGAAATGGGAGAGCATAGCCATGGATTTTATTACGAAACTCCCGCGTACAACTTCAGGCCACGATAGCATTTGGGTTATCGTTGAGCGTTTGACTAAATCCGCCTACTTCCTGCCGATACGAGAAGACTTTAAGGTAGAAAAATTAGCCCGAATCTACACTGACGAGGTCATCTATCGACATGGTACGCCTCGTGACATCATCTCTGACCGCGATGGTCAGTTTACCTCGCGTCTTTGGCAAACATTTCAATCCGCTCTCGGTACTACGCTTAATCTAAGTACTGCTTTCCATCCCCAAACCGACGGTCAGACTGAAAGAACGATTCGTACTCTTGAAGACATGCTTCGCTCGTGTGTCATAGATTCGGTGGTAATTGGGATGCGTACTTACCTTTGGTCGAATTCCCGTACAATAACAGTTATCATTCTAGCATAAAAATGGCACCATTTGAGGCTTTATACGGAAGAAAATGTCGATCGCCGATTGTGTGGCACGAGATCGGTGACGCACAACTAACCGGTCCTGAGCTGCTGCATGAAACGACTGACAAGATCCTCTAAATTCAAGACAATCTGCTAAAAGCTCGGAGTCGTCATAAAATTTACGCCGATAGACAACGCAAGCCCCTTGAATTTGACGTTGGCGATCACGTACTCTTAAAGGTATCCCCTTGGAAGGGTGTGATCAGATTCGGCAAGAAAGGAAAGCTCGCACCTCGATATGTTGGACCCTTTAAGATTCTAGAAAGGATCAGCAAAGTGGCCTACAGACTCGAACTACCGGAGGAACTTAGTAATGTCCACTCGTCTTTCCATGTATCGAACCTCAGAAAGTGTCTAGCCAAGCAGGATTTACAAGTTTTACTTGAGGATCTACAAGTGGACAAAACATTACACTTCGTGGAGAAGCCTATCGAGATCATGGACCGAGAAACCAAGAAGCTCAGGTGCTCACGCATTCCCATTTTGAATGTTTGCTGGGAAGGCAAACGAGGCACAGAGTTCACCTGGGAACTCGAAAGTGACATGAAGGCGAAGTACCCGCTGTTGTTTGTTACGGCTAAAGCCTAATTTCAGGACGAAATTCCCTTAAGTAGGGGAGGCTGTAACATCCCTAATCAGTAATTAAGCAAGGAGTGACAAAGTCAAGATAAAAGTCAAAGGAAGAAAAGATTGCTAATTACGATCTGTCACTCCTTGCTTAATTACTGATATGACTTCTTTGACTTGTAATCGAATCTTGTACTTTAATCGCTTTAGTTGTATTATGTGGAGTATCTGTTAATAATCGAGGTTTAATCGATGTTTTATTCGCTTAATCGCTAATCGCATCGCAGTCGTGCTCGCAACTTGATTGATAGATTCTGAATATTGTTTTAAGTGTGTGTGTTACTTATGTGCTACGTGTGCATGCTTACTTTATGTTTGTGGTGATTTATCGAAACGCAATCGCAACTCCACTGCAATCGAATTGCAAACGCTAAATGCCAGTTAATTATAATGATTGTATGTTAGATATAGTATTTGTGTGATTATTAGTGATCTATCGCATCGCATACTCGCTTAAACGCATCGCAACGCTCAACACGTGAAATGAAACGCCGAAACCCAAACTCGTCGAACACTTCGATCGAATGGACAACCGATCGAATGGCTATCCGATTGGATAGCCATCCGATCGGATAGCCATTCGATCGGTTGTCCATTCGATCGAAGTGTTCGATGAGTTTGGGTTTCGGCATTTCGTTTCTGTGCCATCCTATCCGACACTTGTGCACTTTCCCTTTTTGGAAACCTATAAATACCCCCTGTCACATCACTTGTGATGTGACAGCTCTCCCATTCGACCAGCAGCACTCAAGACCTTTCTCTCGATTTCTTGCTATTCTTGTAAGTTTTCAACCTAAATCTTGTACTTCTATGATCTACACACACTTCTTCATCATTTTCACCTTTTAATTTTAACTTTTAACCATGAAATCAACGGATTTGAGGTGTTCTAGGATGACATCATCATGGAGTTCTTATGAACTTCAATTTTTGACCTCATTCCACCAAGAATAACTCAGATCTGAAGGATTTCCACATGGTTTCACAACGATTTTGTATTGATCTAAACATTTCCAAAGATAAAAGGATTGAAAGAAGCTTTTCCAGTTTTCTTTCAACTCTTTTACACTCAATGCATCATATCTTCTACTCATTTCTTAGGGAAGCATCGATCCGAGATCTAGTTTCTGTCAAAAAGACAACTGATTTCAGATTGAACATGAACAACCATCACGAACAGTTAGCTGAACGGACTAGGGTGATTCCTATTCGATCGGACGACTGGGGACTTGACGAGGTTCTGTTGTTTAGTACGTTATCATACCATCTCGATCAAACTGCAAGGCTTTCAAAAATAATCAAGTTCAAGACGATCTGGTTCGTTGGGATGGACTGCCGTCTGATTGATCCGATCGAACTGCTATCCGATCAGATTGCACTTGGTTCCACACTTAAACTTTTTTACTTCAAACTTGCAAATCTCTGAACGTCGAATGGATTGTCGTCCGATTGGATAGCCATCCGATCGAACGACCATCCGATCAGTGACTTTTGGAACTTCGACACTTAATCATTTTCATAGATTTCAAAGAACATCAGCTTTTAACGGATTGCTATCTGATCGGATTACTATCCGATCGAGTGACAATCCTGCTGTGAACTTGTTCTCACTAAGTGTCCTGCCAAACGGATAGCTATCCGATCGAACGACCATTCGATCGACCGACGTGAAGGGTAGAGATACTTCTCTGTTAAAGCGTCATTCATCGCTTATGCTATCGTTAACTGTTCAGGCTAATCTCTCAGCGCTCCTTTCAATCCAAGACAGTGTTTATTAACTTAAACGCTATCTGTGAGTATACTCGAACCCTTTTTTCTTTACGCACTTTTGGGTGTTACATACGTTACTTATTCAAATCACAATCGGCACACAACGCAAACACTATTTATAAGCTAACCGTTATTGCATGCTACGTGTTATTCGATGAATGCTTGTATGTTATGTTAACACAGTGATTGTTACCTAACACCTTAGCAACGACAATACTATAGTTTGGACTCAGCACCTGTCATGGACAGGGGTTGTTAAGGGCTTTACTTCATGTGTCCTAGTGGGGATATGTGTTGCGCATTCTACAACTCGCAGTCACGTCTTGCATATTTCTCTGTCAATAACCTACTAGCTTTCACTTTGTTACATGTTACATGATGGTTATGCGTAAATGATTTCGAACTCTATTATAGTATCAAACTTGTATGCTCACCTTTACACTATGTGTATTGACTTTATTTTCACGTATGTGATAGGTGTTTGAGATGCTACGATGTTGTTTACTGCTATGGAATCAAGTAGGAAGAGTCTAGAAACAAACTAATTAAAATCTGAGTTGTCGGAATGGATATTTGTCTTTGAGAACATCGTCTGTAATAACTATTTTATTTTATATTTTTGTGGTATGGGACATGAACCTTAATATATTATAATTAATAGTCGTTATGGATTCTCCTGGACAATCTGTTTCGCTCAGTGACATGCCCCGATGTTTCCGTCATCGCTTGGGGTGTGACAGCTGAATTCGTGGAAAGTATCTTGTTTATTGTTTGGATGTAGGCTAACTTTAATTAAGGCGGTTCTCGGCTCATTGCCTTTATATTTTCTATCTATGTTTAGGGCTCCAAAGAAAGTGACTGATGATTTGGAAAAGATTCATAGGCGATTTCTGTGGGGAGGCTTGGACGATTCTAATAAAATTAATTGGGTCGCGTGGAGATGTCACACTTGTTTATTAGCGGAAGCGTGTGGCGTGAACTTGATTAGTTTTCATCGCATACGATATAAGTAAACAACTACATGATTAAAAACATACGATGTTCATCCATTGACATAAGTTGAAAGTACACACCATAAGTTGTTTAAAATACAAAACAACATAAGTTATAAGTTTTACAAAAGTCGAGTTTGACATAAGATTAAAACATAAGGCTTTGCATCCTATATCTCATTGAAGATGAGATATATGGACCAAACCCTCCAAAAGGGATGACACCGAAAACTTGCAATCCAAAAGCTTCGTAGTAAATACCAGCACCAAAGTCCCATTAGTTCCTTGAAATACATGTAAGTTTGAAAACATCAACAAAAGTTGAGCGAGTTCATGTGTTTTAAGTTCGTAAGTATCAAATGAATCTCAAAAACATTTGAAAGTTCAAGTGTTATAAGTAGGTATGTAGAGCGTCTATGAATGCAATGATCATTAATGTTTTGCAAGGACATTAATATGTGTGCCGACATAGGAAGCACTCAACCCGGTAGACGATTTAAGTGTCGATTCACTTCGACAGGGACACAAAAGCACTCTAAGTGGCCGCACAAGGACCGTGAGTGGGGCTCGCCCGTACCCGATAGATCTACCCCAGTTCCGTGGTCCTTAAAAGGATTAATGGTGCCTAAGTTAGCGCCTATTCGCACGTGATCCAAGAATTCATTTCATAGCTTAATCATACCCTTGTTAACATGTATTTCCCCCCGAGAGTTGTAAACCGAAAACGTTAAAAGAAAAAGGGGGACATGAACTCACTGCTTTGCATCCCTGAGAGAGAGATATTCAATCAACGTGTTCCGTAAACGTGAGTCAACCTACAAGGGTTCTAACTCATTAGACACGTCGGTCTTTCCTAGACCTCGTACTCGTTGTTCATCTTGAATGCTTATTATTTTCATTTAGTTCTTGGAACACTTGTGTATTTTAGTAATATGTTGGCATTTGTTTCTGGTATACTTTTATTCGAGACTTTGTATCTGTTACACAAACATAAGTGTATATCTTTAATTGATAAAAGTGTTGAAAATATTTATTCTTAACATCGAAATACGTTGTCGTATGTATACAACCTTAGTGAGAGAGCACACTTCAACAAGTGTTTGTGTGTATATCATCATGTACTAGAGCCTTTTATACATATACATATACCGTATGTGTACTTGTATTTGTGTGCTTTATACGTGTACGTATACCGTATTTATACGTGTAGGTATACCGTATTATACGCATGAGTATACCGTATTATACGTGTAGGTATACCGTATTTATAATGTATTTTTACAATATATATTTATAAAAATATACATGTACTTTACCTTGGGCTTAGCCCACAATTTAGTGTTTTTGGGCTTAATCCATATTTTATGGTATTTGGGACTAGCCCAAGTTCTATAAGTTAGTAAGCCTAGCCCATATTAGTATTGTAAGTGGGCTTTTATAAGTATTTTAGGAAATGGGTCTTTGCCCATGTATTTAAGGTATTGGGCTTGGCCCAATATTTATGTTATGTAGGTGGGCTTTGCCTAATTATTATATATATGGGCCTTTAAAAGCCCATTATAAGTCCAAGTATTCTTATACTTTCACAAGTGTATTTTGAGCGTATCTTACACGTATTACTATACTTGTATACTCACATGTATATGTACACTTAGTAATATTCATTTTTATACTTTCCGAATTTTTATAAGTGTTAACATATATTTATTTTCTCTTGTCTATAAATATATATTATTTTTAAGAGTTTCATTGTAGTCCAAATATGTGTGTTTTCGTGTCGGAAGTGACAGTATGTCGTCCGTGGTGTGTGCACGCTCCGTATCGAGACACTAAGGTGATCGTTGCCGATGACGACGCGCTTCATTCGATAGAGCGTTTATTTTATATTTTGTGTCGGTTCGATTATATATATATATTGCCATGTTAGTACATATGGTTATAAGTTAAGTCATCCAATGTCCGTTCGCCCGCTTATCCTTTGACCGGTGGTTCGTTCGCGGTTGTGATATGTGTGGTTCATGTGTATATATATATATATATAAGGGAAGGTTCATTTGAGAAGAAATCTAATGTGAGAAGAAAAAGAAGAAAGGGCATAATGGTAAAACATTAAATAGTTTATAATTCCTCCCATTAATTATGTTATCTTTAATTAATAAATAAAAAACATTTTATCCTACACATTTCAAAATTTATTCTACATGTATCTTACATTTGCCGAAATTTACCCTACGCATATCTAAATTTATCATACACATTTAAGAATTTATCCTACACAGATACTAAAATTTATCCTACACATGTCGAAAATTGTCATTCACCCTAAATTATTTTATCTTGAAAGAGTATATTTAAAAGTGAGTTACAAGTTCAATTAGTTAGCTAATTAATTACAATTAGAAATCTACCTATATGCCCTTATTAATAACATTAAATACACATATTAAATGAAGTAAAATGGAGCATTTCTATTGGTTTAAAACTTATTATTTTTATTCTTACAAAATTTTTCTTCTCATTTGAACCATCCACTATATATATATATATTGCCATGTAGAGTAGGGATCCTGCGGAAAGTGTGTTTTTCCTAGAAAGTCTAGGAAGCGATCTAGGCCATCCAATGGGTGTGTTTAATGGTTAAGATGAAGTCAATGGAAATCTTGTAATTTTTTAGTTTATTTAATTCATTGTTTTAAAAGACTAGGGGCAATTTTGTCAATATATCTTGTTTTAAATCAATTAGATAGCCGTCAGTCAAACCCAGTCCCTAATTTCACGCAATTTTCCCCCTCTCTCTCCAAACCCATCTTCGAAACCCCAATCCCTACCAAAAATAACTACAATCATGGAAGAAGATAACTTTAGAAAGGATGGAGAGCACCGGATCAAATTAAAACACTTCTCCATCTCCACCATCTCCGAGTTCATCATCACCATTCAAATACTGTTCGTATCATCTCCGTTTTCTTGACGATGTGTTTTAACAGCAAGCAAATTAATACAGTTGTGTTTTAGCAGCAAGCGGATTCATACAGTTGTGTTTTAGCATTCAGATTCATACAGTTGTGTTTTGATAGCATTCAGATTCATACAGTTGTGTTTTAGCATTCAGATTCATACAGTTGTGTTTTAACAGCAAGCAGATTCATACAGTTGTGTTTTAACAGCAAGCAGATTCATACAGTTGTGTTTTAGCATTCAGATTCATACAGTTGTGTTTTAGCATTCAGATTTATACAGTTGTGTTTTAATAGCAAGCAGATTCATACAGTTGTATTTTAACAGCAAGTAGATTCATACAGTTGTGTTTTAGCATTCAGATTCATACAGTTGTGTTTTAACAGCAAACAGATTCATACAGTTGTGTTTTAGCATTCAGATTCAAACAGTTGTGTTTTAACAGCAAGCAGATTCGTACGCTGTGTTTTACCATCCATGCTGGTAATGCTGGAGGATTTCTTGACGCTGTGTTTTAACAGCACGCAGATTACAAAACAGTAATCTGCCAATTACAAAACCACCTTTATATTATGGGATCTATAAAAAAATTGACTTTAGCCCTGTAAACTGTTAAAACACAGCACCAAGAACATGCTGATAATTTCCAGTAATCTTCTGAACAATGGAATATGTGATTGGTTTAGATTTCGAAAACAAATTATTCAGAAAATCATGGAGAAAAACGGTTACAAAATATGGACATGAATAGTTAGTTAATGAAGATAAATTCCAAAAATAAAAATAGAATGTGAAAGTACACAATTGCCCTTCTAGTTAAAAATCTTCAATGCCACATGTCGCATTCTGATTGCTTCCTAGACTTTTTAGGAAAAACCCACTTTCTACCCAACTCCTACTCTTGCCATGTATTGCTTTTGTGAAAGGTATTTATGCGTTTGGTTTGTATTTCCTATCACTAATACATACACATAATACGCACGAATTATACACCAACTAAGGTATTTAAATCGTATTTATAATTTTCTCCAAAAATTATATTTATTGGTATGCTTATAAGTTTCCCCATGTTTATTTAATAAAAATACCTTCTAGTGTTTAAATAAACTCTTGTATAGTTAATACATAACCCTTGTCATTAGGGTTTGTATAATCATGATTAGAGTCGCTAATCACAATTAAGTTTACTAATCAGGATTAACCATCTTAATCATCCCATTAATCTCTTTTTAATCACAATTTGATTTTTATAAAATTTCGCCATAGTTTCCCTAAGCTATAGCGTTTTCCCATGTATTCAAAACATGTTTAAAATTATTTCCAATTTACCATCAACATTAATCTACTAATCTTAACAGTTTACAACATTATGTAAACAAATTCTACCACTTATTTTCTTAAATCATGAGCACATATATATATACATTTTCTAAAAAAAAATCCAACACTTTTATGTCTTGAAATCCAAGACTTTTAAGTGTGGTTTTCATAACCATTTATTAAATCACTTGTTATTTTTAGAAATTACATTTATTAGTTCTTAATCACCATGTTTAGTTCATTAAATCCTTAATCTTTCAAGTTTAAACACATATATATATAAAGCTCATGGATTTAAGGGTGATGATCATTCTTGATTTAAACTTCTAAGTGTTTAAATCACATTTCTAAGACTAATCCATCAAGATCATCACTAATCTAGTTTACTACACTAAACATACAACATGATCAACTTATATCCTAAGCTAAACCACCTATTTTAACCAAGATTAACAAGATCAAACAACTCATACAACCCTAAAGCACATAATAAACACATAACACTTCATGATTAGTAAGTTGTTAAGTTTTGGTTTAGGGTTTTAGGTGAAATTTTTCTTTGATTTCAAGATGATCAACAAGTACTTTAGTAATCTAGACATAATAATAAGCTTAAAATGATAAGAAAAGGCTTAAAACTTTGCAAGTGTCTTAAGGTGGTGATTTAGAAGAGATTAAGCTCCACTCAAAGCCCTAAGTGTGCTTCATGTGTTCTTGATGCTTAGATGGTTATAAAAAGGCTTAATTTTAGTGAAAATGGGGTGTTTAATCAAAGAAAAAGATGGTGTTATGTGTGTGTTCTTGAGCCGAGATCAAAGAGGGGAAAGGAAAGGGTTTGTTGGTGATAATTTGAATGAGGAAAATGATGTGAAGTGATGTTCGTAAGGTATGGAAAGATTTATAAAATCTTTCAAGTTTAAATAAAAAAAATCACACACCATGCTTCTAATCTAGTTCAAGTTGATGTAGGTGGATTTGGTGGGGTCCACATGTTGACCGATTGGGGGGGGGGGGGGTATATATATATATATATATATATATATATTTTAAGTTATAAAAATAAGTTGCAAGATTTAATAAAAAAAGTGTAGGGGTTTAAATGTTTTTGATAGGTTCTTGCACCGCAAATGTTCCGGCAATATTTTTGACTCTAAAATGTGCTTAACTAGTTCACTAGGATGTTCGTTTAGTTGTTTGGGTGGCGAAAAAAGCGATTAACTAGTTCGTCGGCTTGAAATTTGGCGAAGTTGTGACTGTTATGGCGTAGTACCGGAAACTTGTGATTCGGGTCTTCCGTCGATATCCATAAGCCCATTTAAGGTGTATACATTTGTTATAAGTCTTACGGACACCAAATAATAGATTTTAGTGTTGCGGACGCTTTATTTTGGTTATATCTTGGCGCGGAGCGGACAAAGTGCATTCATACGTGTTCACCGGAAAGTTGAAGTGTTTTAATGATTTAGTGCCCCTAGTTTCGGATTTTTTTTTTGTATTCCATCTACCAAGTGCGTTTGTGCCCTTCGTTGATCGTTTCGACAGTTTTCAGAACTAGCTGGCATGAATAGTGTGCTCAGGTGAATAGTGTTTTCAGCATTTTGCCAACATATTAGGACATAGTTTGTGGTTTTCTCGCGACATAGCGATTGTGTTAATATTGTTTAGCATTTTTAACCATGTCCTATGATTGCTAGAACTTATACGACCTAATCATGCAATAATTAAATCATACGAGATAAATTAAACGTTAAATCAAGTGTTTAAGTTGTACGGAATTACCATTATTTTTGCCAGTTGTCACATTCTCCCCCCGTTAAGAGAATTTCGTCCCAAAATTCAAGTCGTGTTACCGGTTGCAGGGGAGTCTGGAAACAGGTGAGGGTGCTTGGATTTCATTTGATTTTCACGTTCCCACGTATACTCGGGACCGTGTCGTGAGTTCCAACAAACTTTAACTAGATTCCTACGACTCCTCCGTGTCTTGTGGACCTTCCAGTCCGTAACCTCAACAGGTTCTTCAGTAAATTGAAGTTTGTCGTTGACGTGAATCTCGTCTGCTGGATTGACAACCGTCTCTTGTGTAGGACTTTTCTTGAGATTTGACACGTGAAACGTGTCGTGTACACTGCTCAGTTCTTCTGGTAGTTTTAACTTGTACGCAACTGTTCCTATCCTTTCCAGGATTTTGAAAGGTCCAATGTAACGTGGGTTCAACTTTCCACGTTTACCAAATATTATTACTCCCTTCCAAGGCGAGACTTTCA
The DNA here is from genome assembly GCA_030545235.1 of Helianthus tuberosus. NCBI lineage: Eukaryota > Viridiplantae > Streptophyta > Magnoliopsida > Asterales > Asteraceae > Helianthus > Helianthus tuberosus. Next base: position 7,602,477 of record CM060390.1, read on the forward strand.
ACAATACCATGTCTCCGACCTCGAAAGCTAACGGTTTGCGTCGTTTGTCGGCGTAGCTCTTTTGTCTATCACGAGCCGTCTTGATACGGTCTCGTATCTGAATGATCTTGTATGTGGTTTCCTGGACCAAATCCGGAACAGTGAGTTGTTTATCCCCGGTCTCCGCCCAACATAGCGGGGACCGACACTTTCGTCCATATAATGCTTCAAACGGGGCGGCCTGGATGCTAGTTTGATAACTATTATTGTACGAGAACTCCACTAAGGGCAAGTGAGTATCCCAGTTTCCACCCAAATCCATCACACAAGCACGTAACATGTCCTCCAAAGTTTGTATCGTTCGTTCGCTTTGGCCGTCCGTTTGAGGGTGAAAGGCCGTACTAAGATTCAGTTGGGATCCAAAGGACTTTTGGAATGATTGCCATATTCTTGACATGAATCGATCATCTCGGTCTGATATAATAGAAACAGGCACTCCATGTCGTGCCACAATCTCCTTGAGATATATTTCGGCCAGTTTCTTGGTGCTATCCTTCTCACTGATCGGTAGAAAATGTGCGGACTTTGTAAGCCGATCTACAATTACCCAAATCATATCATGGCCTCTTGAGGTTCGGGGTAACTTAGTAATGAAGTCCATCGAGATTTGTTCCCATTTCCATACGGGAATTTCTGGTTGTTGTAGCAAACCTGAAGGCTTTTGATATTCCTCTTTAACCTTGGTGCATGTAAGGCATTTCCCAACATAAGTAGCAATGTCGCCATTAAGCTTATGCCACCAATAAAATTCTTTTAAATCTTGGTACATCTTATGCGAACCCGGATGTATAGAGTACCTTGACTTGTGTGCTTCGTCCAAGATAATTGTTCGTAGTTCGCCAAAGAACGAGACCCAAATTCGTCCCATAAAGTACAGTGTTCCATCCTCCTTTGGCACTAGTCGTGCCTCCATTCCTCGTAAGGACTCGGCTTGTATATTTTCTGGTTTAAGCGCCTCTTGTTGAGCATCGTGAATCCGAGAAGTGGTATCATTTTGTATGGTCATCTCTAAAGCTCGCACCCTTAGAGGTTTTACACGTTCTTTGCGGCCCAAGGCATCTGCCACAATGTTCGCCTTGCTCGGATGATACTTTATCTCACAATCATAATCGTTCAATAACTCGACCCATCGTCGTTGCCGCATATTTAAATCCTTCTGATCAAATATGTGTTGCAAACTCTTGTGATCTGTAAAGATTGTGCAACGAGTACCATATAAGTAGTGACGCCAGATCTTTAACGCGAATACCACCGCACCTAGCTCCAGATCGTGCGTGGTATAGTTTTTCTCATGCACCTTTAGTTGACGAGATGCGTACGCGATGACCTTGTCCCGTTGCATCAACACCTAACTAAGACCTTGATGCGATGCATCACAATAAACCATGAAGTCATCGGTACAGTTGGGTAAGGACAAAATAGGCGTGTCACAAAGTTTATCCTTTAGTAGTTGAAAAGACGCCTCTTGTTTCTTGCCCCAATCAAATTTCTTGTCCTTTTGTGTTAGGAACGTTAGAGGTTGAGCAATTTTTGAAAAGTTCTCTATGAATCGTCTATAATAGCCCGCTAATCCAAGAAACTGTCGTATTTCAGTAGGAGTCCTAGGCGCTTCCCAATTTTAAATCGCCTCAATCTTGGCCGGGTCGACGTAAATTCCCTTCTCATTTACCACATGACCTAGGAATTGAACCTCGCGGATCCAAAATTCGCACTTTGAAAACTTTGCATACAGTTGTTCCTTCCTCAAGAGATCCAAAATAGCTTGCAAATGTTGCTCGTGTTCCTCCTTGGTTCGCGAGTATATTAAGATATCATCGATAAACACAATCGCAAACTTGTCCAAGTATGGCTTACACACACGGTTCATGAGGTCCATGAACACCGCCGGTGCATTGGTTAAGCCGAACGGCATAACAAGAAACTCGTAATGTCCGTAACGAGTCCTAAAAGTAGTTTTGGGGATACTTTCCTCCTGTATTCTCAACTGATGGTAACCCGACCTCAGATCGATCTTGGAGTAGTAGCTGGAACCTTGTAGTTGATTGAACAAGTCGTTGACTCTCGATAAGGGATATCGGTTCTTGATGGTCAGCTTGTTTAACTCCCTATAGTCAATGCACATGCGAAAGCTGCCGTCTTTCTTTTTAACAAATAATAATGGAGCTCCCCAAGGTGAGAAACTCGGTCTAATAAATCCTTTATCTAGCAGCTCTTGTAGCTGAGTAGATAACTCCTGCATTTCAGGCGGAGCTAACCGATATGGTGATTTCACAACTGGTGCCACTCCGGGCACCAAATCAATTCGGAACTCCACTTGACGTTGTGGAGGTAGTCCAGGCAAGTCTTCTGGAAAGACTTCTGGAAATTCTTTCACGACAGGGATGTCTTCTAGCTTCGACTCTTTGGTTTCCTTGTCGACTACGTGGGCGAGGAAGGCTATACTGCCTTTTTGGAGGCATTTTTGTGCCTTCATGCAATTTATGATCCGTAGGGGTGTCTCGCGTTTCTCCCCATGAATTATAAGCGTTTCTTCATTCGGTAGTGGGATGCAGATGGTCTTCTCGTGACACACTACTTCTGCCCGTTTGTCGGACAACCAATCCATTCCAACAACCGCGTCAAAGCTACCCAGATCAACGGGTAAAAGATCGATAGAAAACTTTCGCTCCCCAAGCTCGAGTGTACAACCCTTGATAACCCCATGCGCTTCGACTAATTTTCCGTTCGCCAATTCTGTAGAATACGAGACGTCTAGTTTACTCGACTCTAGACCAAGTAGGTTCTTAAATTCTATAGATATAAAACTAAAGTCAGTGCCAGTATCAAATAGAACGGATGCAAAATGTTGGTTTATAGGGAACGTACCCATAACTACGTTCGGGTCCTGGCGTGCCTCGCATGCTCCTATCATAAAAACTCTACCACGAGCTTGATTTCCCTTCGGGTAATCCTTTATAAAGTGCCCTAAGTCTCCACAGTTGTAACATCCTTGCCCATTTCCGGCACCATTTTCGTTGCCATTGCCATTTCCACCCTGATTATTGTTACCATTTCCTCCATGGTTTGCGTTTCTCCTTCCCGTTCCTACCCAACATGTTTCTTTGTTGTGCCCATCCTTACCACATTTTTCACACTTAACGCTCGTGCAACGGCCTACATGATGAAGCTTGCATCTATCACATTTGGGCTTGGACTCCAAATAAGCTTTACCCCTGGTTTCGTTGGTTGCCACATAAGCTTTGGTACCACGGGGTGAGTTCACTCCCCTTCGCTTGCTAGCATTTGAGTTGTCATTGTTTGCTTGGGTGCTTTTCTTAAAGTTCGAAAACTTCCGCTTGTTATCACTTGTAGGCTCCACATGAGTCTCCTTTTTGTTAGCACCAGACTTTGAAAACTTGTTTAAACGAAGAGCCTCCTCGGTGAGGGCGACAGCCAAGTCAATCGCCTCACTGATTGTAGGGGGCTTAGAAGAAGTAACCATGCTTAGAATCTCTGGAGCAAGTCCCCAGATATACCGTTCAATCCTTTTGAACTCCGGTTCCACCAGATATGGAACAACTCTTGACAAGTCATGGAAACGTTGTGTATACCTAGCAATATCAGATCCGATCATTTTTAAATTCCAAAACTCGGTCTCAAGTTTCTGAATCTCAGCCCTCGAGCAATACTTTTTCCTCATCAGCTCCTTGAGCTCTTCCTAGCTTATAGCATACGCAGCTGTTTCCCCTTTAGTCTGAACCTGTAGGTTCCACCATGAAAGCGCCGCATCCAAGAATAGTCCGGAAATGTAGGTGGCCCTTTGCTCAGGAAGGCATTTGCTCATTATTAGGACTGAGTCTGTCTTCTCGGTCCAACGTACAAACGCTACGGCACCTCTTGTGCCATCGAAGTTCAGAGATTTGCAGTCTAAAAACTGCTTGTACGTGCAACCTGAAACAATTGCAACCACAAACCATGAATGAGCCTTGTCATAGCACGAATAGAATATACGAGAGTATTGTAATGTGTCATAGACGACTTAACATTACCGGTAGGGGGATTGCTTCCTGATGTACCTTCAGTACCACCGCTATGCTCGGAGCGGTTGGCTTCGTACTGCGCAATCGTCTGAGAGATGCGCTCATTCAGTTCGGCTTCTGTTCTCGGTAGTGGGTTTGTGTTGGTATTTCTCCTTGGTGGCATTGTCTTCTAATAAGAAGTATTGCGGAGATTAGACACATATTTAATGATAAATACAGTCTACCAAGGTATATATATATAATAGATAAATAATCATCACATCACACAAACATGCAATCACACAAACAACACATGCACATGGATAAGCAACAATGTGTAATAAAGAAAACAAACTACTGAGCTTTCATATATTAGACAACTTGATACATTGTTTTGTAGAAGAAACAAAAGGACTCGAGGCTACACAACCCCGGTCGTACAAGTTCATAATACACAAAAGTAGTAAGTTTTTTTCTTCTACATTGGTCTTCCAAAATCTTCAAGTGTCTTCAGTTCATACTAGGTCTTCATATGTACATGAAAATGGGTCTGCATCTCCCACACAAAAGTACCTGCAAATAGAAGATAACCAGGGGGCTGGAGGAGATGGAGGTGAGGTAGGGACAACCAGACTGTGGAGGTGATCCATCTCATCTAGGATGTGACTCATACGTGTATCAGAAAGATTGGCTCGCTGCTCTAAAGTGAGCACACGAGCCTAAAGACTAGCGAGTGAACGTGAATGCGGTGGAGATGGTGGTGGTGGTGGTGGTGATGATGGTGGTGATGGAATAGATGGTGGAGGGTAGGCTGGTGGTGGTGGTGGCATAGAATCCTTAAACCGCTGCAACTCCCAGACCTGGCAGGAGAGGACTCGAATCTGTAGCTGTAAAGAGAGAGTAACATCATCGGGAGTGAAAACAGGATGGTGACATGGATGGTACGGATCAGACTCAGACGTACATGGTGAGGGGTGTCAAGTAGACAAGTGATCAGCTGGCACATGGGTATCGGGATAGGTCGGCTTTTGAGAAGTGCCCTCCCCAGGGCGAGGTGCTGGAATCTCATAAGAGAAAAGGATAGGTGCGTCAGTATGGTGAGGATCAGCAGCATGAGATGAAAGTGGGTGTCCAGTAGTGGGGGTGACGGGGGTAGTGTGAGGTGTTGGTGTATCAAATGGGACAACTGCAGGAGTAGCAATGGGGGCCGCAACAGGTGCAGGGTTATGAACAAGAGACTGTGTAGCGATGGGTATGGTGTCAAAGCTACTATCGGTGGCATCCGCTCGCAATCCAGCACGGCGGATGGCTGAGGATGACGCGTCATCGCTAGAATCAGAAGAGGAAATGTCTACTACTGAAACGATAGGAGAGGAAACCTCCAAAATAGCTATGTCAAGGGCCTCACCATCATCAAACTCATCGTCCAAACGATGGACATGGATAACGGGGACATCATCCTCGTCATCAGACACAACGATAAACCCTGGGACCGCAGCGAGAGGAGCCACATCCAGTGGAATGTAGTCGATGATGTGAGCTCCATCAGGATGGCCAATAATCACAAACTCGTTTAGCTGTGGCCCCACAGCTAAAACGTCGTCCTCCAAAGGCTCGCCATCCAAGATAGGATCAGGTAGTGCAAATGGCTGGAAATCATTTGCGTCCTCATCATCAGAAGAAACAATCTCAATAACATGTGGAAACCCGTCATCCGATGCTATCTCCATAGGGTCGTAGATACCACTGCTAGCTGAGGAAGCCATACTACCCTGGCAAAATAATCCGTACAACATGTACATATATATCAATAAATAATAACATTACTTATTATATATGTATGGGAAAAGTAAATGTAGCATATCACATGTAATCACATTGTCCTTGTGCGTTTTAGTTTCTAGTTCGGCAAGTCTATCCCATATAGACTATGCCCCAATTAATGTCCCCGCATTGTTTCCTTGAAAAGAGTTTTATTATCGGACCTTGGTGCCTTTGTATATGCAATGAAAAACATTTTACCAAAACAAAATGTTTTCGTGAGAGGATCCTAGTGATTGTAGACTAAACTCGAGAAGGAATCCTAGTTCACTACAATCGATGCTCTGATACCAATCTGTCACACCCGTTTATTAGCGGAAGCGTGCGGTGTGAACTTGATTAGTTTTCATCGCATACGATATAAGTAAACAACTACATGATTAAAAATATACGATGTTCATCCATTAACATAAGTTGAAAGTACACACCATAAGTTGTTTAAAATACAAAACAACATAAGTTATAAGTTTTACAAAAGTCGAGTTTGACATAAGATTAAAACATAAGGCTTTGCATCCTATATCTCATTGAAGATGAGATATATGGACCAAACCCTCCAAAAGGGATGACACCGATAACTTGTAATCCAAAAGCTTCGTAGTAAATACCAGCACCAAAGTCCCATTGGTTCCCTGAAATACATGTAAGTTTGAAAACATCAACAAAAGTTGAGCGAGTTCATGTGTTTTAAGTTCGTAAGTATCAAATGAATCTCAAAAAAAATTTGAAAGTTCAAGTGTTATAAGTAGGTATGTAGAGCGTCTATGAATGTAATGATCATTAATGTTTTGCAAGGACATTAATATGTGTGCCGACATAGGAAGCACTCAACCTGGTAGACGATTTAAGTGTCGATTCTGTGACAACCGTCACTTTTCCGTACATTCCGTACACGAAATGAACAGTAATTTGTGCTTAAATGACTGTGCATGATCAGGTTTACCAGACAAATAAATTTCTGAATTCCATACAAGTGAATTCATGCATGATATATGCTACAAGAATTACGTTATGATAGCGTTGCGTCAAAAATATTAGTAAACTCACCGGTAAGACACACTGTGTCAATAGAACTGCAGAAAGCAGTCAGACATTAGAATTGAGGCCTATGTGTAGGTCCGACAACAAGAATACATTAAAGCCCAAGAGTACATGTAAGGGTTTAATTTATAGACATTGCGAAAGCAAAAATAAGCACTAAAAAGCACCCGAAACGCACTTTAAGTGCATAATTTTGTATAATTCAGCTCAATTCAGCATTTAAACATATGAATATTATGCAGAAATTTCGTTTTATCATCCAGAATATTTCCCTAAGTGTTGGGAATTGAAAGGGTACAAGAAGGGTACTTAAAAGACACTAAAAAGTGTGATTTAGCACTTTAACGAACCAGTGTCTAACCGAACAACCGGATAATACCCGGAACACCAAAATAATGCTAGAAGCATTGTTTTATCTTTCTAAGCTAGTTAGGGTTCCCGAACACCCTACCACACTATATATTACTTAACATACATGAAACACTAATTTTTAACCCTTGGAAGGTAACTAGATTAGTAACTTGTAATTGCAAACCAACTAAACTACCCCCCCCCCCTTAATGACGGTTCCAACATGTCCCCCACATGTGGAATTGTTTCAATATTTTAATAGATTGTGTTGCACCATTGGTGACATAATATACAATGGGTAATATGAGAAAGTTGGATATAAGATTGGCACTTGAGACATAATCCTCACACACTTCACACACTACACACCAAATTCTTCTCTCCTTCTTCCCTCAAGGCTACGGCTCAAGCACCCCCTCCCCACACATCAATTTTCGATCCACACTCATCCATTCTAAGGTGATATTATGGTGTAAGAAGGTCGCTAACGAGGCTCGGTGCTCACGGAACTTGAAGGACCTTCACCATTTGCTTTTATCCACCTCATTTGCACTCTTGAACTTCCCTAGCCTTGAGCTAGTAGTAAGTGTTCTAAAACACCTTCTTGATCTTGTCTAGAGTGGTTAATAAGAGATTTGTCGGTTGAAAATCATGAACATACTAAATCACCAACTAAAAGTCTACTAAAGTGATGAATATGATGGTTAATAGATGGATAATTGTGTAAAACTTGTTAAACTTGTTTTGTGATGATTATTTTGTGTTGTTTAATGCTAGTAGTAGTTCGGATCGTCATCTAACCCGGCTAGGTTATGTTCTTAGAACATGAGCTAGTGTATGTTAAAGTATAAAAAGGACTAGATGATGAACACTACTACTATTAAACATGAACTTGTGTAAAAACAATTTATCTTATGAAATGGAGTTCTAAACTAGTAGATCTAAAGATCTACAAGTGGTATTTTCGAAAAACCAACTGTAAGACAAAAGCATGTTTTAAAACCGGATCTTTCATGAAGTAGAGGTGTTTTTATGAACAAACAAGTGTGTGGACACTTGTGTAACAAAAGTTTTAACAAAGAAATAATTTTCGTAAAAACCGACTAGAAGTTGTGAAACTTCATATTCTTTTAAAATAAAGTTTTTAAGAAATTAAATTTATTTTTAAAGATAACAAGGCTTACTAAATGTGCTAGTAAATTACTACACATTTTTGTAAATATTCAAGTTCATGAAATGGAGAAATTAGTGATTGTTGTTGATGATTATTGTTGATAATTGTTGTTGATGATTGTTGACGATTTAAAAGAAAATAAACACATGTTTTGAAAACATGGGAAACCTCCATTTTTAGGGGAAACTCTGTCAAAATTTTTATAAATTTTGACACTTAGAAAAATATAAGTTTTTGGGAAACTTATTCCCTAAAAATGTATTTAAAGTATTACCAAGGTTTCCCTAATTTTTGGTGATAAGAAATGAGGATTTCTTCAAGAATAAAAATGGATATAAGTATGTATATTTTTGAGAGAAAAATATATATTATTTTATCACCAACTTTTGTGCTAAGTGTATATAGTATGTGTTATACGTGCTAGTGTATTAAGACTTAAAAATACACTAAATACTCATGACGGGTATAAACACAAAAATACACATACAACATACAAGATACATAATTCGGGTGCAAAGTGCAAAACACGAGATACTTATATTAATTTTTGAGAAAATAATATAAGTAAGACACTTAGTTAAAAATATAAGTTATTTTTAACACAAGAATACGTACACAAGAGATAGTGACTGTACTTGTGCGATACAAGTCTAGTGACTAACGTTAAGAAAACACGTATAGGTCACGACGCTAGATAAGCAAATCCGGTGAAGTTTACGACGCAGGAACGCAAAGTTGTGAGTTCATGCTCCCCCTTTTCTTTAACTGTTTTTGGTTTTATAACTCTCGGGGGTGAAATACATGTTACAAATATTATAATTTTTACAAAAGGTAAAAATACAAGAAGCACTCTTGGTGAGAACGAGAACCGAGTGCAATATGATTTAAGAATACGAGAAGCACTCGTGGTGAGTGCAATATGATGAGCTTTAAGAAAAGCCTAGAAAATACTAGATCATGTGAGCTTAAACTAAATATTGAGATGCCATTAATACTTAATTAGGGACGAGGGTTAGGTCTAACGGGTACGGCCGAGCCCCACTCATGGTCCTTATGTGATCTCATGAGTGCTTCGGTGTCCCAGTCGAGGGAAATCGACACAGTCGAGGTTAATCGACACAGTCGAGGGTAATCGACACAGTCAAGGGAAATTGACACAGTTGAGGTTAATCGACACAGTCGAGGGTAATCGACACATTTAAAGGAGAAAATACTAATGCTCCTATGTCCTCACATGCCTTGAAGGAGAATATACTAAAGCTCCCTATGTCCTCACGTGCCGTAATGTCCTTGTATAAACAATCATTTAAAACGTGGGGTACACAAGAAAACTTGAATGATACTTGAGTACGTGGGGTACTCAAGAAAACGAGAATTATACTTTAGTACGTGGGGTACTCAAGAAAGACTTGAATTATACATGACAAATACTGTGTTTCCATACAAAGTATAAAAACGTGAAATACAAAAACGCATGAACTCGCTCAACTTTATGTTGATGTTTTCCAAAATTAAATGTATTTCAGGTGACAAGATGGATCTTGGGCGCAAGTGTCGTAACTAGAAGTAGACTACAAGTTTAGATGTCATCCACTTTTGTTAAATTGTAACCTTGTCAAAGGTCGTGTTTTGAAAACTTAAATAACAAGTGTTTGTAATACTCAAATTTTCATGAATGGATGAACATCGTTTTGATCATGTAATTGTTTATTACGATTGAATGCAATGATAACAAGCTAGTCACACATCATACACTTCCGCAAAAGACAGGGTGTGACAGTTTGGTATCAGAGCTTCGATTGTAGTGAACTAGGATTCTTTCTCGAGTCTAGACTACGATCACTAGAGTTCTCTCACGAAAACATTTTACAAAAAGGTTTTCATTGCATTCACGAAAGCGCCAAGATCCACAAGTCAGACACTTTTCAAAAAGTGACAAGGCAAGGACATTAGTGAGGAATACCTTTAAAATAAGGTGCCAACCAAAGCATAGTCTACACGAGTTAGACTTGCCAAAAACAAAATGACCCCCCCAAAAACGAGAGTTATACGTGATATAATGCATTAAATTGCTTGATTATGCTAAGTAGCATATATGTTATTGATATACATACAAAAAAAAGGTGTACGGAATGACTATTGACGTGAATAAGATACTTTCGACTCCGACTCCTATTACTGTACGTGACTCGCACGATGAAGCTACTGACCTCGCGTCCTTTGCAAAGCTCATGGCTGGGAGTGATTACCAAACAAGATGCTGAGCTTGCTTCCGTAGGAGATGGCTGCTCTTCCCTCTCGATCGTGAAGATGCCTAACTACGGTGATGATGACGAGGCAGAGGCGGCAACCTTGAACGAATTTTCAATCAACGGGACGAGATCCCTACGGCTTATGTGAAGCAAGACTGACGACATACTTGACCAGAAAAGGAAGATGAAGTATTCATCTCGAAGGTGCCCCTCCAACTACTAGGAATTCTCTCTATTCCTATTCCATCTAATCATCGTGCCTATACACGCGTAACGATAACGAATGTTAGCGCGTGGACCATCGCAAAGGTCCTTTCCATGACAAGAGGTATAAGGACAGTAGTGTCCCCTCCTTGATTGATCATCTGCTTGGACGAGAGAAAATTGGGGGTAACTGTGCAAAACAATTTATTATTACGGGGGCCCACGTAATAACGACTTGTAGTGCACAGAAATCCTGGTGGACTCTGCGGGTCGAGCTAATGAAAACCACACAATTTATTATTCGCCCCGATAGAGTGTTACTTATATCTCAGGGTTATTCGTAGATGGCGCACTCTCCTGGTGGAACCTTCAGGTTCAGACCCTTGGTGCAGATGCTGCTTATGCACTGAGCTGGGACGAGCTCAAGGAAATGATGGAAAAGAAGTACTGTTCTAGGACGGAAATCCAGAAGATTGAGGTGGAGTTCTGGAATTTGAAAATGGACGGACCGAAGATTCCTGAATACGTCCAACGATTTCACGACTTGTCTAGGGTCGTCCCCTACTTAGTTAAACCGGAATTTAAAAGGGTTGAACGATTCATTTGGGGACTTGCACCTCAGATCAGGAGCATGGTTACTACCTCAATGCCCTCAACCATTGCAGAGGCTATCGATATGAGTGTCACTCTTACTGAAGAAGCTCTTCGTGCGGGAAAATTTTCGAAATATGAGGATAACAAGAAAGAGACTCATGTGGAGTCGTCATGCAACAAGAAGAGGAAGTCCTCAAACCTAAAGATGAGCACCCAAGTTAACTATGGAAGCTCTAAAACAGGCAAAAGAAAGAAAGTGAAACCGCCGCATGACAGGAAAACTGATGGAGCCACTAATAAGGCTGGTGGCAAAATATACTCGGGACTAAGCCGAGATGCGGGGAATGCACTTTTCACCATGAAGGTCGATGTCTAAGGCCTACGTGCGGAAAGTGTGGAAAAGAAGGGCACAGCAAGGACGCCTGTTGGGCGAAGGACCCAGATGGAAGAAATAAGAGAATACCAGGTTGCTACAAATGTGGTGAAGCAGGGCACTTTAGGAAAGATTGCCCTAGGAAGAAACAAGCAAGGAAGGGTTTTCACGATCGAAACTCGTGAAGCACGCCAGGATCCAGATGCGGTTACGGGTACGTTCCCTATTAACCAACCCTATGCATCTACTTTTAATTGATACTGGAATCAGTGTTGCAAAAGTCGGATTCCTCGGCCGAGTACTCGGCGAGTACTCGGTCCTCGGACCTCCACCTTGGCGACTTCCTCCTAGGCGGTCTCAACTAGTCGGCCTCGGGAGTACTCGGTCCTAGTCGGCGCCTAGTCGGTCTAGGCGGTCAACGTGGTTTGTTGACTTTTAATCGGTCAAACTCGGTCAAAATCGGCCTACTCGGCCTTGTACTCGGACTACTCGGCCTTGTACTCAGACTAGTCGGACTTGTATTCAGAATATTTGAACTTTAAACATGTTTCATTTTAAATTATACCCATTTGACATGAATTATGCTTATTTTAACACATAAATAATATATAACAATTAATTTTCTTTATATTTACCATGTCCGCGTACTCCCCGAGTACTCTCCGAGTACTCCGATTACTCCCAACTCCCCAGTCGGCCGACTAGGGACCGCCTAGCGACTTTTACAACACTGACTGGAATCAACTGTAACCTTGCATGCTTAGAACATAAGAAACTGCTTGGCCTAGTTGCGAGTAAAATAAACGCCCCGTATTCTTTAGAAATGGGCATATAGGAGGCTAGTTTAAACAGTCGAAGCGATTAAGGATTGTATTTAGGGACTCAGAAGGCCGGAACCTTCTGTTACCATTGACTCGCGAAGTCATAATATGAAAGGTAGCATGGATCAGAAATTCAAGTATACAGCTGAAGTCGTTCGATATAAGAAAATCAGACGCATCCCTCTTGCGGATGATGAAACCCAACTTTCCTGTAATAGGTGCAAGGATGTTAGACCCCACAAGGCGACAGATCTACGACACCCCTCATTGGTCGAAGAGGCATAGAAACGCCTCCGAGTAGACTGCAGAGCCTGAGAACATCCCCGTGATGGAAGAGGTCCCAGTAGCCTTTTCAGAAGACTTGCCAGGAACGCCTCTCTGTAGCGACGAGAGGAGTTCATAATAAATCACGTGCCAGGAGCAGCACTGGTGACGAATGACGCCATACCGACTAACTTCACCAGCGAAGCATGAACCTCTGATATAACTGCAAGAGCTGCTAGACAGAGGAAATTAAGGACATAACATCCTTAGATAAGGAGACAAGGAGAAAGTTGGTAGTCTCCACTTTACTTAAACTTCAGAAAATTGAGGATCAGAAGCCTTTGCCAGGGACTGATGACACAAATGAGCCAATCGTAAGGTTCCAGTTACCACTCAAAGATCAACTTGAGGACAAGAGGTCCTCCACTATGAATACAAGAGGAAATATCCCTAAAACGACCTTTAGGACTTGCTTCGAGCATTACGAGATCCTTGTCGTATCATTTGGCTTAACACATGCATCGACAATATTCATGGACCTCATGAATCGAACGTGTGAGCCATACCTGGATAAGTCATATACTTATTGACTACATTCTTATATGGCGAACGACCAAGGAAGGTCGTGAGCAACAGCCGCAATTTACCTTGCAACTCTTAGAGAAAGCATAGTTATGTACAATGATGACGAAAAGCGGATTTCGAGTTCGCGAAGGGAGAACTTTAAGATACATGGTGGATAAGAACGAAATTCATGCCAACCCTACAACCAAGAGCTAAGGAGCTAGAGTTGCAATTATGTGACGTCTCTCGACAAAGTCTCGATTGTACGTCGATGCAACGAGACCACGACATTGCACACGCGGCACATTGATTAAGGAATCATGAGAAGAGATCTTGAGATAGATATAATAATTGCGCGCCGCAAACTGGACGTCACTACCTGAAAGAAAACGTTGCACGATCTTTATGGATCACAAGGGTTGCAACACACCGATGATCGTAAGAACTCAAATATGAACTGAGCTGCTGAACAATGCAGACAGTATGAACACAATACGTGCTTGTGTGATAAACTTTGATGAAAATTCGGAACACTCACTTGCCCTTAGTGGAGTTTTCCTACAACGGTATCTATCACACCGCCGTCTAAACCGATTCGTGTAAAGCTTTAGACGGAACATAATGAGTAAATTCCCGTCATGTTGAACGGAGACCAGAAATAAACAATCAACTGGCCCGAGATGGCCCAGGAAAACTAGAGGCAAGATCATTCAGATATGTAATCATATCAGGACAGCCAGCAGAATACAGAAAGATTACGCCGATGAACGGTAGAAATCGTAAGAATATGAGACAAGAAGTACGACTAAAATGAGAGCCTCGCCTAGAGAAGGCGTAGGGTGAGTTGGAAAACGAAAAGGTTGAATCCCCGGTGTAGGGATCAGAACCATTGTTCACAAGATAAAACTCCCAGAAAAAGATCAGTAGTGATCGCGACACATTCATGTGTCTAATCGTTAGAGGAGTCTGACTTAAGGAACAGTCGTTGTTTCCACAAATAAGATTCACGTCAATGACAAACGACAAGAATTACTATATAAACCTGTTGAGGTTTTGGCCCTAGAGTCCGTGATACTATAGAAACCTGTTGAGGTTTTGGACCTAGAGTCCGTGATACTATAGAAACCTGCTGAGGTTATGGACCAAGAGTCCACAAGATACAGAAAAAGTCATGATCGACTTACTTGAGTACGATAGAATTCATGACATGGCCCAGAGATTTCATGGGAACATAAAGACAAATCATGAATCTAAGTGACCATATTGGTTTCACAACTCCCCTGCGACCAATGGCATCGCTTGAATTTCGGGACGAAATTCTTTTAACGGGGGGAGACTGTGACAACCGTCACTTTTCCGTACATTCCGTACACGAAATGAATAGTAATTTGTGCTTAAATGACTGTGCATGATCTGGTTTACCAGACAAATAAATTTCTGAATTCCATACAAGTGAATTCATGCATGATATATGCTACAAGAATTACGTTATGATAGCGTTGCGTCAAAAATATTAGTAAACTCACCGGTAAGACACACTGTGTCAACAGAACTGCAGAAAGCAGTCAGACATTAGAATTGAGGCCTAGGTGTGTTGGTGCACTACATCTGTCGACTTCGTCTTGTATCGAGTCTTAGACTAGCTAGAATAGATCAGGGCACGTAAATCGAGAGAATGAGAGAGAGTTAGTAAGATTTCGCTTGAATGAATGTGTATGTAAAGGATTTCGCTTGAAGCAGCTCAAGCGAAATCAACATGTTAAGATTTCGCTTGAGTCTTGCTGAAGCGAAATCTCAATCTCTATATATAGGAGATAAAGGTCAAGCGAAATCATAAGTTGTTTTTGTGTGATTTCCATACCGAGGTGCTGCCGGTGTGAGAACTGATTGTAATTGCTTTCATATCAATACAAATCAGTGTTAAAGTGAAGATTCAGCTGTTTATAGATCAAATACTTGTTTTCCGCACCTGTATTTGATGGAATTCCTCTGAACCGACTCATTTAGGTCGTGAACCCGATCCTTACAAGGTGTAGGTCCGACGACAAGAATACATTAAAGCCCAAGAGTACATGTAAGGGTTTAATTTATAGACATTGCGAAAGCAAAAATAAGCACTAAAAAGCACCCGAAACGCACTTTAAGTGCATAATTTTGTATAATTCAGCTCAATTCAGCATTTAAACATATGAATATTATGCAGAAATTTCGTTTTATCATCCAGAATATTTCCCTAAGTGTTGGGAATTGAAAGGGTACAAGAAGGGTACTTAAAAGACACTAAAAAGTGTGATTTAGCACTTTAACGAACCAGTGTCTAACCAAACAACCGGATAATACCCGGAACACCAAAATAATGCTAGAAGCATTGTTTTATCTTTCTAAGCTAGTTAGGGTTCCCGAACACCCTAACACACTATATATTACTTAACATACATGAAACACTAATTTTTAACCCTTGGAAGGTAACTAAATTAGTAACTTGTAATTGCAAACCAACTAAACTACCCCCACCCTTAATGATGGTTCCAACATGTCCCCCACGTGTGGAATTGTTTCAATATTTTAATAGATTGTGTTGCACCATTGGTGACGTAATATACAGTGGGTAATATGAGAAAGTTGGATATAAGATTGGCACTTGAGACATAATCCTCACACACTTCACACACTACACACCAAATTCTTCTCTCCTTCTTCCCTCAAGGCTACGGCTCAAGCACCCCCTCCCCACACATCAATTTTCGATCCACACTCATCCATCCTAAGGTGATATTATGGTGTAAGAAGGTCGCTAACGAGGCTCGGTGCTCACGGAACTTGAAGGACCTTCACCATTTGCTTTTATCCACCTCATTTGCACTCTTGAACTTCCCTAGCCTTGAGCTAGTAGTAAGTGTTCTAAAACACCTTCTTGATCTTGTCTAGAGTGGTTAATAAGAGATTTGTCGGTTGAAAATCATGAACATACTAAATCACCAACTAAAAGTCTACTAAAGTGATGAATATGATGGTTAATGGATGGATAATTGTGTAAAACTTGTTAAACTTGTTTTGTGATGATTATTTTGTGTTGTTTAATGCTAGTAGTAGTTCGGATCGTCATCTAACCCGGCTAGGTTATGTTCTTAGAACATGAGCTAGTGTATGTTAAAGTATAAAAAGGACTAGATGATGAACACTACTACTATTAAACATGAACTTGTGTAAAAACAATTTATCTTATGAAATGGAGTTCTAAACTAGTAGATCTAAAGATCTACAAGTGGTATTTTCGAAAAACCAACTGTAAGACTAAACCATGTTTTAAAACCGGATCTTTCATGAAGTAGAGGTGTTTTTATGAACAAACAAGTGTGTGGACACTTGTGTAACAAAAGTTTTAACAAAGAAATAATTTTCGTAAAAACCGACTAGAAGTTGTGAAACTTCATATTCTTTAAAAATAAAGTTTTTAAGAAATTAAACTTATTTTTAAAGATAACAAGGCTTACTAAATGAGCTAGTAAATTACTACACATTTATGTAAATATTCAAGTTCATGAAATGGAGAAATTAGTGATTGTTGTTGATGATTATTGTTGATAATTGTTGTTGATGATTGTTGACGATTTAAAAGAAAATAAACACATGTTTTGAAAACATGGGAAACCTCCATTTTTAGGGGAAACTCTGTCAAAAATTTTATAAATTTTGACACTTAGAAAAATATAAGTTTTTGGGAAACTTATTCCCTAAAAATGTATTTAAAGTATTACCAAGGTTTCCCTAATTTTTGGTGATAAGAAATGAGGATTTCTTCAAGAATAAAAATGGATATAAGTATGTATATTTTTGAGAGAAAAATATATATTATTTTATCACCAATTTTTGTGTTAAGTGTATATAGTATGTGTTATACGTGCTAGTGTATTAAGACTTAAAAATACACTAAATACTCATGAGGGGTATAAACACAAAAATACACATACAACATACAAGATACATAATTCGGGTGCAAAGTGCAAAACACGAGATACTTATATTAATTTGTGAGAAAATAATATAAGTAAGACACTTAGTTAAAAATATAAGTTATTTTTAACACAAGAATACGTACACAAGAGATAGTGACTGTACTTGTGCGATACAAGTCTAGTGACTAACGTTAAGAAAACACGTATAGGTCACGACGCTAGATAAGCAAATCCGGTGAAGTTTACGACGCAGGAACGCAAAGTTGTGAGTTCATGCTCCCCCTTTTCTTTAACTGTTTTTGGTTTTATAACTCTCGGGGGTGAAATACATGTTACAAATATTATAATTTTTACAAAAGGTAAAAATACAAGAAGCACTCTTGGTGAGAACGAGAACTGAGTACAATATGATTTAAGAATACGAGAAGCACTCGTGGTGAGTGCAATATGATGAGCTTTAAGAAAAGCCTAGAAAATACTAGATCATGTGAGCTTAAACTAAATATTGAGATGCCATTAATACTTAATTAGGGACGAGGGTTAGATCTAACGGGTACGGCCGAGCCCCACTCATGGTCCTTATGTGATCTCATGAGTGCTTCGGTGTCCCAGTCGAGGGAAATCGACACAGTCGAGGTTAATCGACACAGTCGAGGGTAATCGACACAGTCAAGGGAAATTGACACAGTTGAGGTTAATCGACACAGTCGAGGGTAATCGACACAGTCGAGGGTAATCGACACAGTTAAAGGAGAAAATACTAATGCTCCTATGTCCTCACATGCCTTGAAGGAGAATATACTAAAGCTCCCTATGTCCTCACGTTCCGTAATGTCCTTGTATAAACAATCATTTAAAACGTGGGGTACACAAGAAAACTTGAATGATACTTGAGTACGTGGGGTACTCAAGAAAACGGGAATTATACTTGAGTGCGTGGGGTACTCAATAAAGACTTGAATTATACATGACAAATACTATGTTTCCATACAAAGTATAAAAACGTGAAATACAAAAACGCATGAACTCACTCAACTTTATGTTGATGTTTTCCAAAATTACATGTATTTCAGGTGACAGGATGGATCTTGGGCGCAAGTGTCGTAACTAGAAGTAGACTACAAGTTTAGATGTCATCCACTTTTGTTAAATTGTAACCTTGTCAAAGGTCGTGTTTTGAAAACTTAAATAACAA
This sequence comes from Helianthus tuberosus, assembly GCA_030545235.1. NCBI lineage: Eukaryota > Viridiplantae > Streptophyta > Magnoliopsida > Asterales > Asteraceae > Helianthus > Helianthus tuberosus. The sequence continues at coordinate 7,621,124 of CM060390.1, forward strand.
GTGTTTGTAATACTCAAATTTTCATGAATGGATGAACATCGTTTTGATCATGTAGTTGTTTATTACGATTGAATGCAATGATAACAAGCTAGTCACACATCATACGCTTCCGCAAAAGACAGGGTGTGACAGATTCACTTAGATAGGGACACAAAAGCACTCTAAGTGGCCGCACAAGGACCGTGAGTGGGGCTCGCCCGTACCCGATAGATCTACCCTCTGTTCCGTGGTCCTTAAAAGGATTAATGGTGCCTAAGTTAGCGCCTATTCGCACGTGATCCAAGAATTCATTTCATAGCTTAATCATACCCTTGTTAATATGTATTTCCCCCGAGAGATGTAAACCGAAAACGTTAAAAGAAAAAGGGGGAAATGAACTCACTACTTTGCGTTCCTGAGAGAGAGATATTCAATCAACGTGTTCTGTAAACGCGAGTCAACCTACAAGGGTTGTAACTCATTAGACACGTCGGTCTTTCCTAGACCTCGTACTCGTTGTTCATCTTGAACATTTATTATTTTCATTTAGTTCTTGGAACACTTGTGTATTTTAGTAATATATTGGCATTTTTTTCCGGTATACTTTTATTCGAGACTTTGTATTTGTTACACAACATAAGTGTATATTTTTAATTGATAAAAGTGTTGAAAATATTTATTCTTAACATCGAAATACGTTGCCGTATGTATACAACCTTAGTGAGAGAGTACACTTCAACAAGTGTATGTGGGTATATCATCATGTACTAGAGCCTTTTATACATATACATATACCGTATGTATACTTGTATTTGTGTGCTTTATACATGTACGTATACTGTATTTATACGTGTAGGTATATCGTATTATACGCGTGGGTATACCGTATTATACGTGTATGTATACCGTATTATACGTGTAGGTATACCGTATTATACGTGTAGGTATACCGTATTTATAATGTATTTGTACAATATATATTTATAAAAATATACATGTATTTTACCTTGGGCTTAGCCCACAATTTAGTGTTTTTGGGCTTAATCCATATTTTATGGTATTTGGGCCTAGCCCAAGTTCTATAAGTTAGTAAGCCTAGCCCATATTAGTATTGTAAGTGGGCTTTTATAAGTATTTTAAGAAATGGGCCTTTGCCCATGTATTTAAGGTATTGGGCTTGGCCCAATATTTATGTTATGTAGGTGGGCTTAGCCCAATTATTATATATATGGGCCTTTACAAGCCCATTATAAGTCCAAGTATTCTTATACTTTCACAAGTGTATTTTGAGCGTATCTTACACGTATTACTATACTTGTATACTCACTTGTATATGTACACTTAGTAATATTCATTTTTATACGTTCCGGATTTTTATAAGTGTTAACATATTTTTATTTTCTCTTGTCTATAAATATATATTATTTTTAAGAGTTTCGTCGTAGTGCCAAATATGTGTGTTTTCGTGTCGTAAATGACAATATGTCGTCCGTGGTGTGTGCACGCTCCGTGTCGAGACACTAAGGTGATCGTTGCCAATGACGACGCGCTTCATTTGATAGAGCGTTTATTTTATATTTTGTGTCGGTTCGATTATATATATATATATATATATATATATATTGCCATGTTAGTACATATGGTTATAAGTTAAGTCATCCGATGTCCGTTCGCCCGCTTATCCTTTGTCCGGTGGTTCGTTCGCAGTTGTGATATGTGTGGTTCATGTATATGTATTTGGTGAATTTTCAAGTATTCATGTATTGCTTTTGTGAAAGGTATTTGTGCGTTTGGTTTGTATTTCCTATCACTAATACATACACATAATACGCACGTATTATACACCAACTAAGGTATTTAAATCGTATTTATATTTTCCCCAAAAATTATATTTATTGGTATGCTTATAATTTTCCCCATGTTTATTTAATAAAAATACCTTCTAGTGTTTAAATAAACTCTTGTATAGTTAATACATAACCCTGTCATTAGGGTTTGTATAATCATGATTAGAGTCGCTAATCATAATTAAGTTTACTAATCACGATTAACCATCTTAATCACCCCATTAATCTCTTTTTAATCGCGATTAGATTTTTATAAAATTTCGCCAAAGTTTCCCTAAACTATGACGTTTTTCCGATGTATTCAAAACATGTTTAAAATCATTTCCAATTTACCATCAACATTAATCTACTAATCTCAACAATTTACAACATTAAGTAAACAAATTCTACCACTTATTTTTTTAAATCATGAGCACTTATATATATAAATTTTCTAAAAAAAATCCAACACTTTTATGTCTTGAAAACCAAGACTTTTAAGTGTGGTTTTCATAACCATTTATTAAATCACTTGTTATTTTTAGAAATTACATTTATTAGTTCTTAATCACCATGTTTAGTTCATTAAATCCTTAATCTTTCAAGTTTAAACACACACACACATATATATATATATATATAAAGCTCATGGATTTAAGGTTGATGATCTTTCTTGATTTAAACTTCTAAGTGTTTAAATCACATTTCTAAGACAAATCCATCAAGATCATCACTAATCTAGTTTACTACACTAAACATACAACATGATCAACTTAAATCCTAAGCTAAACCACCTATTTTAACCAAGATTAACAAGATCAAACAACTCATACAACCCTAAAGCACATAATAAACACATAACACTTCATGATTAGTAAGTTGTTAAGTTTTGGTTTAGGGTTTTAGGTGAAATTTTTCTTTGATTTCAAGGTGATCAACAAGTACTTTAGTAATCTAGACATAATAATAAGCTTAAAAATGATAAGAAAAGGCTTACAACTTTGCAAGTGTCTTAAGGTGGTGATTTAGAAGAGATTAAGCTTCACTCAAAGCCCTAAGTGTGCTCATGTGTTCTTGATGCTTAGATGGTTATAAAAAGACTTAATTTTAGTGAAAATGAGGTGTTTAATCAAAGAAAAATATGGTGTGATGTGTGTGTTCTTTAGCCGAGATCAAAGAGGGGAAAGGAAAGGGTTTGTTGGTGATAATTTGAATGAGGAAAATGATGTGAAGTGATGTTGGTAAGGTATGGAAAGATTTATAGAATCTTTCAAGTTTAAATAAAAAAATCACACACCATGCTTCTAATCTAGTTCAAGTTGATGTAGGTGGATTTGGTGGGGTCCACATGTTGACCGATTTGGGGGGGGGGGGGGGTATATAGTTTATATATTATTTTTTTTAAGTTATAAAAATAAGTTGTAAGATTTAATAAAAAAAGTGTAGGGGTTTAAATGTATTAGATAGGTTCTTGCACCGCAAATGTTCCGGCAATATTTTTGACACTAAAATGTGCTTAACTACTCACTAGGATGTTCGTTTAGTTGTTTGGGTGACGAAAAAGTGACTAACTAGTTCGTCGGCTCGAAATTTGGCGAAGTTGTAACCGTTATGGCGTAGTACCGGAAACTTGTGATCCGGGTCTTCCGTTGATATCCATAAGCCCATTTAAGGTGTATACATTTTTTGTAAGTCTTACGGACACCGAATAATAGATTTTAGTGTTGCGGACGCTTTATTTTGGTTATATCTTGGCGCGGAGCGGACAAAGTGCATTCATACGTGTTCACCGGAAAGTTGAAGTGTTTTAACGATTTAGTGCCCCTAGTTTGGGATTTTTATTTGTATTCCATCTACCAAGTGTGTCCCTGCCCTTCATTGCTCGTTCCGACAGTTTTCAGAACTAGCTGGCATGAATAGTGTGTGATACACTCTAATTTACACATATTTTAGTCCCCCGTTTTACCCCTATTTTATGCGTTTTTGGCCGTAAAACCGTCATTCGGATACTTATTTATCTACATTTGTGTTTACAGGCCTAAAACTGCATTCCAGACATGATGATACAAAAAACGAGGACTTTCCGGACAAAACGACAAATCTGCGGACTTTCTGTTAAGGATCCTGATCTGGGCCTGTGGAACGACCGTTCCACCTGATGCACGGTCGTGCATCTCCGACAACACTGATAATCTCGGCAATGAACGGTAGGTGCGGTTGGGCGTTCCGGGGAAACCAGCGACTTGGCGAAAAACGGTCGTTCCATCTAAGGAACGACCGTGCGTCTCCGGTGAATCAACAGAGTCTCGGAACTGAACGGTAGGTGCGACTTGGCGTGCAACATGAAGCTCGGAATTGAACGATCGTTCTATATGGGGAACGGTCGTGCCATTTCAGATCTGGTCAACGATCCGATGACGTATGCAGTATGGTGACCCATCTCCAATAATTACATAAAGTGAACGGTCGTTCCATATGAGGAACGATCGTGCATCAGCAAAAAGTATAAAAACACAGCAGAAACATTCAGGCTCCGGAGGCATTAGCTTTCACCCGGATTCAAGCCACATTATCCTGATTAGCTCGATTACTACCCGGATCCTTAGTCTAGTACTTGTTTATGGTTTGATTTTCTAATCTTTCCATGTTTTTGTTAATCTTTCAAGTACTTAGATTATGATTTATGTTTTATTGTAGCCTTTGGGCAAAAACACAACAATCCCTTGCTAGATTATAACCATTAGTTTGTTAAACTTTGTTTGTAATGACATTTGAAGTATTTTCTATGTTAATCTTTGATGATTAGTTTGCAACCTTGTTATTGATATTGATTTCTTGATTATAAGTAATTATGTTGGATGATTGGTGCTTGGTTAGTTAAGATAGTTGAAAAATGAAGCTTAATTAATCTTGTATTAGTAAACTTTGAATTTGGTTAACTAGTTTAACTTGGTTTAAATGTATGCATCATGATACTAGAAATGGTTAGTGATTTAATAAAATGTAATTATTGTTAATCAAGAGAGCTTACCATCACGGAAGGACCTAAACGGGTTAGATGGTGTCGTTATAAATTCTTGCCATGATTTGTTAGCTTAGTTATTAGTTTAGGCCAAAATTGCTATCTTAGTGAATTATTGTGCAAGATTTGTAAAATGAACTCGGTTGTGATTTAATCTAGTTTATGCTTATCTCGGTGGTTGCATTGTGTTTATCGGTGTCGCTTTCCTTGTTTAAGTGAGGTTAGAATAATCCTAACGGCTGCCTAACTTATTTTTAAGAGATTTTCATAGACATTTATCAATTGCACGTTAAAGAACAATTTTAGGTGGTTAAAGTGTGTCTATCGTTTTAACTTTCCGAATGATTGTCATGTTAGGATTCCCGAAAGGGATACTAATTGTTTTAAATTGGAAAATTGACCGAATGCTTCTAGTGCCAAAACTGACTTAGTTGACATGCTGTGGTTGTGTATTTAGCAAGGCTTTTTATCTACTTTCTATTATGTTTTTATTATGTATTTGGTTATGTTTACTTTAGTTTAGTTTAAAATCACAAAACCTATGTTTTTACCGGTAGTTTAGTGACAAAGGTCTAGTACAAATTCTCCGCCCATTTCCTTGGATCGATACTTGGTTCTTACCGATACTTTATTACATATATGACGGGGTACACTTGCCTCTTTCGTGTGTGTTTTGATGTAAAAGTAATAATCACTTTTATAAATTTAAAACCCAATCGTGTGTAATTCATTGCAAAATATTATGTATATATACGCACACGTCAAGTTTTTGGCGCCGTTGCCGGGGAAATGGCGAGTTTTAGGAACGACCCGAGTCCTTTGGTTATCGGTGTATATACTTGTTAATATTTGTGTATAATTTCTTGATTCTTTATTTGTTCATTTATTTGTTTATATTTCTTGTTTTTATTCGATTTATTCATTTTTGCGTTATTTTTGTTTCATTTATTTATTTGATCCGGATTCCTTTATTCGCTTATTCTTTGGGTTTTCGTCACCCTAAAGCCATTTTTGTATTAGTCGATTCGTTTATTTATTTTGTTGAATTTTTATAAAATTTCGGGCTATTTTTCGGATTTTTATAAAATTTTCAGCCCATTTATAATAATTTTCTGCTTCTATTCAGCTGTAAAAAAAAAAAAAAAAAAAACAGCATTATTTAATTAATAAAATATTCACCGTGTCGAATTTTCGTTTGCAGGTTGATGTTCTCGACCCCCGCTCCAGAACTTGTTGAACCGTCTGACGAACCCGAACGTGATCTTCGGAGGCGTCTTCGCACAAAAGGGCGTGCGGTTGGGCTATTGCTCGCATCTGGCGGGCCGGATTCGGTGGTACCTACTGAAGCCGAGGGCTCAGGAGGAAACATAACCATGGCAGACGATAATCAACCGTTGAATGAGTCTAACCAGCCTGGAGCGACAGGCCTGGAGCCGAGTATCCTTAGACCTACTATTGATGCACCTAATTTTGAAATAAAATCTAGTATAATTAATATGGTGCAGAATTCGGTGCAGTTCGACGGACGCGAACATGAGGATCCCGGACGACATATTGCAGCTTTTCTCGAAGTGTGTTCCACGTTTAAAATGCGGGATGTTTCGGAGGATGCCGTTCGGTTACGGTTGTTTCCTTTCTCACTGCGTGACAAAGCCAGAGCGTGGCTTATGTCACTGCCAGCTGGGTCCATCAGGACCTGGAATGGGTTGGCGGAGCTATTTATGAAAAAGTACTTTCCACCCGAGAAGACAACCAAGCTAAGGAACCGAGTGGTGACCTTTCGTCAGGATGAGGGGGAGACGTTGCATGCAGCGTGGGAGAGATTCAAGGATCTGTTACTTGATGTTCCACATCACGGGTTCACCAAGAGACAGTTAGTCTTGACATTCTATCAGGGGCTGAGCTACAATACGCAGGAGCGTTTAGATATGAATGCAGGAGGTGATTTGGGGACAAAGACTCCCAATGAGGCTTACGATATCATTGAAAAGGCTGCGTTGAAATCTAGCTCTTGCCGCGAAGGAGATAGGAGTCGGGCTACATCATCATCATCAGGATCCCGCGCAGGAGTGCATGTTGTCGACGACTATACGGCTATTACTGCACAAATCTCGGCTCTCGCATCGAGATTCGATAGGTCCCAGATGATTGCGCATGCGGGCTCGGGTTGTGACCAGTGTGGTGTGTCACACGAGCCTGGGGCATGTTTTCAGGGAGTCGGATACGAGGGCCACGAAGAGGTAGATTTCGTGGGTAATCAAGTTAGGCCGCAAAACAACCCTTATAGTAACACTTACAATCCCGGTTGGAGAAATCACCCAAATTTTGGGTGGCGTGCGAACACAGGCAATCAAAATCCTTTGGGATTCACTCTGCGTGCTCCAGCGCAACAGCATCAGGGTCAGGGTCAGGGTCAGCATTATCAGCAGTACAACCAATCCTACCAACAGCATTCATACCCGCATCAGAATCAAGGCTCTGGGAGTAGTTCCCAGCAGCAGGCCCCTCAGTCTAGTTCTAAGCTGGAGGAGATGATGTCCCAGCTTCTTACTAGCTCCTCGAGCGCGAATCAGCTAGCTGAAAAACGCTATCAGCAGAGCGAGGATCGTTTTCTCTCTCATGAGGGAGAAATGAGGAGCCACAAGGCCTCGATTCAGAACATTGAGAATCAGGTTGGTCAGCTGGCACAGATGATGTCAAAGAGACCCCAGGGTGGTCTCCCGGGCAATACTGAGAAAAACCCGGGCCCGCATAGAGATGTGAATGCGGTGATGACCAGGAGTGGAAAACCTACCGGACCCGTCATATCGGACTCACCACCGATCACTGAAGCGGTCCCGACCGACACACCGGATGAGGTGCATGCCAGGCTCCGCCCAGCAAGTACAGCACAAGTCCAGTAGCCGGTCACAGGTTACAAGCCTCCAGTGCCCTATCCAGGAAGGTTGAAGAAGCAGAAGATGGATGAACAAAACGGTAAGTTTCTTGAAATGTTTAAGCAATTGCATATAAACATACCGTTTGTTGAGGCTTTGGCACAGATGCCAAAGTATGCGAAGTTTCTGAAAGACATCCTCTCAAACAAGAAAAAACTCGAGGACATGTCTTGTGTGGTTATGAATGAAAGCTGCTCTGCTATTCTCCAGAATCGCCTGCCTACAAAAATGGGCGATCCAGGCAGTTTCACGCTTCCTTGCCTCATTGGCAATCTGTCAGTCAGTAATGCGTTAGCAGATCTAGGAGCGAGTATAAACCTTATGCCCTATAAGGTTTTTACAAAGTTGGATCTAGGTGAGCCGTCACCTACGAGGATGAGTATTCGACTTGCGGATCGTTCTGTCAAGTATCCACGTGGGTTTGTAGAGAATATGCTTGTTAAGATTGACAAGTTTGTGTTTCCCGTGGATTTTGTTATCCTGGACATGGATGAGGACTCGAGAGTGCCTCTAATACTCGGACGCCCGTTTTTGAATACCGCCCGGACGATTGTGGACGTGGCGGCGAGCAAGATCACACTCCGAGTAGATGATGAGCATGTGACGTTTGACATTAAACGATCTATGTAGCATCCTCTGAGTCAGGACGACGCGCTCTATTATGTTGACATTGTCGACACTTATGTGAGCACGCATTTCCAGGGTACGATCGAGGAGATAGATTCGGACACACATCTGTTGTGTGGGGACTTAGATGGCATTACGCAGGAGGGCCACTACTTAGAGCAGCCAGTCTATCAGATTGGTGATGATAGTCCCCAGAGTCCGGATCGTTTCACAGAAATTGATCGCGAGAGTGAAGTGAAGTCGAAGCCTTCAGTGGAAGATCCTCTTACCTTGGAGCTTAAAGAGCTCCCACCGCACCTAGAGTACGCATTTCTTGATGAGGGGCGTCATTTGCCTGTCATTATTTCATCTGGTTTGGCGGGAGAGGAAAAGAGCAGACTGCTTACTGTGTTGAAACTTCATAAGAAAGCAATCGCTTGGAAAATCATGGACATTAAAGGTATAAATCCCTCCTTCTGTACACATAAAATTCTTATGGAGGATCAGTTCAAGCCGTGTGCGCAGCACCAGAGGCGGCTGAACCCCAACATGCAAGAGGTCGTTAAAAAGGAGGTGATCAAGTTGTTAGATGCTGGTATGATCTATCCCATCTCCGACTCTGTTTGGGTCAGCCCTGTGCAGGTAGTGCCCAAAAAGGGGGGCATGACTGTGGTCACGAACGATAGGAATGAGCTCATTCCAACCAGGACGGTCACTGGATGGCGGGTTTGCATCGATTATCGCAAACTCAACGACGCCACCCGCAAGGACCACTTCCCGCTTCAATTCATTGATCAAATGTTGGAGCGTCTGTCAAGGAAGTTATATTATTGTTTTCTGGATGGGTTCTTGGGTTACTTTCAAATTCCTATCGCTCCTGAGGACCAGGAGAAGACCACATTTACCTGTCCTTTCGGTACATTCGCCTACCGGCGTATGCCGTTTGGGCTGTGTAATGCGCCGGCTACTTTCCAGCGATGTATGGTCGCAATTTTCCACGACATGATTGAGGATTCCATGGAGGTGTTCATGGACGATTTTTCGGTATTTGGGGATTCCTTTGATCAGTGTCTGGAAAATTTGAAAAGAATGTTGAAGAGGTGTGAGGAGACCAATCTGGTCCTGAACTGGGAGAAATGCCACTTCATGGTGAAGGAGGGCATAGTTCTGGGACACAAAATCTCTCACGCGGGCATGGAAGTCGATCCAGCTAAGGTCGACGTTATTTCACGACTTCCGGCCCCCACCTCTGTTCGTGCTATACGGAGCTTTCTCGGTCATGCCGGGTTCTATCGGCGATTCATCAAAGATTTTTCCAAAATCGCCAGACCCATGACTCGTTTGTTAGAGAAAGATGCTCCGTTCGTGTTTGGAGATGACTGCTTGAGGGTTTTTGACCTCCTCAAGCAAAAGTTGGTAGAGGCCCCTATTTTAGTCGCACCGGACTGGAGTTTGCCCTTTGAAATCATGTGCGACGCGAGTGATTACGCTATAGGGGCCGTTCTGGGTCAAAAGAAGGAAAAGCACTTCCATCCGATCTACTATGCGAGTAAAACTCTCCACGACACTCAAGAGCATTATACCACGACTGAAAAAGAGCTCTTGGCGGTCGTTTTCGCATTCGATAAATTTAGATCGTATCTGGTGCTTTCGAAAACCGTTGTATACACTGATCATGCAGCCATTAGATACCTCTTCAGCAAACAGGACGCTAAACCACGTCTAATCAGATGGATCCTGTTGCTGCAAGAGTTTGATATTGAGATACAAGACAAAAAGGGTGCTTTGAATGTAGCTGCCGACCATCTGTCTCGGTTAGAGCACGGAGACATCGAGGATTCGCGTTGGGATTCAATCAATGACAAGTTCCCACACGAATCTTTGATGGGTGTTGAGATATGTGATGAGTCGCCATGGTTCGCCGACCTTGCGAACTATCTTGCTTGCGGGATTCTGATAAAAGGGTTGACTCACTAGCAAAAGAGGAAATTCTTTTCGGATCTCAAGCACTACATATGGGACAACCCTTTCTTGTTCAAGGTGGGTGCTGATCAGGTGATTAGGAGGTGTGTATCTGAGTCTGAGGCGACCGACATTCTGCGCCAGTGTCATGAGGGACCTACCGGAGGCCACCACGGAGCCAACTTCACCGCGAAGAAGGTGTTGGATTCCGGGTTTTACTGGCCGACCATTTTCCGTGACGCGCAGAGTTGGGTGAAAGCGTGCGATGCTTGTCAGAGGGCGACGAACATATCGGCACGCGACGAAATGCCCCAGAACTGGATACAGGTTTGTGAAGTCTTTGATGTTTGGGGGATAGACTTCATGGGACCATTCCCCCCCTCACGTGGAAACAAATACATACTCGTGGCTGTTGATTATGTATCGAAGTGGGCGGAGGCGCAAGCCTTACCCACTAATGACACCAGAGTAGTTGTAAGGTTTCTTAAGAGTTTGTTCGCCCGATTTGGCGCTCCGAAAGCGCTCATTAGTGACCGAGGGACTCATTTTTGAAATACACAGCTTGAAAAGGCTTTGTCCCGATACGGTGTGCATCACCGTTTATCCACACCATATCATCCGCAGACGAGCGGGCAGGTGGAGGTCACGAACCGTGGGCTTAAGCGCATCCTTGAGCGGTCGGTTGGAGTGAACCGCAAGGAGTGGTCGGACAAGCTTGATGAGGCATTATGGGCATTCCGTACAGCTTATAATACCCCTATAGGGACCACCCCCTTTAGGTTGGTATACGGAAAGGCATGCCATTTACCGGTGGAGTTGGAGCACAAGGCTATGTGGGCATTGAAAACCGCAAATTTGGACATTAAAACCGGAGGTGAAGCCCGGTTTCTCCAAATTCATGAATTGGAAGAATTGCGGCACCAAGCCTATGAGAGCTTCGTACTCTACAAAGAGCGCACGAAGAAACGTCATGACAAACGCTTGAAGGACCACAAAGAATTCCAAGCGGGTGATCTTGTTCTTCTGTATAATTCACGGCTGTGCTTATTTCCTGGGAAGCTTCATTCACGCTGGACAGGACCATACACAGTTAAGGAAGTATTTCCGTATGGTACTGTTGCAGTAGAGAACGCGGATGGCGTTATTTTCAAGGTAAATGGTCACCGGTTGAAGTTGTACGTTGCCGGGCCGATAGAATCGGCGGTAGAGGTGATTGAACTCCAAACCCCGCACACATCATAAGTGTGGGGAGGAGAGAGTCTACGCTACTGACTCGCGGATAAAAAATGTAGCAAGAGCGTATTTTGCGCTTTAGGGGTAGTTTAGTCTTTGTAGAATTTTTCGTAGTTTTTGTAGTTTTTCTAGTTTTTAGCTTTGAGTCTTGCTATCGACTCGTCGAAAAAAAATTTAGCATGAGTCTACGCTGCAGACTCGCCGACAAAAATGCAGCAGGAGCGTCTTTGGCGCTATGAGGGCAAAATTGTCCTTTTATTTGTTTTTGTAGTTTTAGCGTAATTTAGGATAGTTAGGTAGTTTTCGTTTGTTTGTTTAGTTTCCGTACGTGCCGGGCGAAGGTTCTGTATTGTAATATTGTTAGAACAGTTGGTGTATCGAAAAAACGGCGAAAAACGGCCGAAACGGGTGTTGGAAATAGCTTCTGCAGAAATTCTGTATCTGCAGCTGATGCACGATCGTTCCACAGGTGGAACGACCGTGCAATTCCGAGCAAGCCGGAACGGTGGATCGCACCCTCGGTGCATTTCGGAGAACACGCTGCTGGGTTTGAACGACCTCGGTGACGCACGATCGTTCCATTCCGGAGAACGACCGTGCGACTGGCTGAGGGCAATTTGGTCATTTTGCACACTATATATACCATTATCTGCTGCAAAACTCACCATTCGCGAACCCTAGCCGCTGCAGACCGTTCCTGGGCGATTTTTCACCGTTTTGCACGATTTTTCGCACGATCAAACACCCAACTTCGCACGGTACGTCTCTAGTGTTAGATTTCTTGTTTTCCTTTTTCTAGTGTAGTTTTCTTTCGATTTTTTCAAGGAATTTTTTAGGGTTCTCTTCATAAACAAATCGAAACCCTAACCCATGTTTAATCGAAGTATCGTGAACACCCGGTTGATTTGCAGACCCCTGTGAACCCAATACTTGTTGAATTTTTGAAAAATCTGATTGTTCTTAGAACAGTGGGTCGAAATCTGCAGATTCGGAAGTGCACGGTCGTTCGTTGGGTCGAACGGTCGTGCCTCGCCGGCTATTCACGATATCGTCTGGTCTGGCCTGTTAGTTCTCGGTGATGCACGACCGTGCGTCCCGGAGAACGACCGTGCCATATTGCCAGTACAGTTTGGACAGTAGCTTCATAATTGGCTGCTCGCTTGTTTTCAACTCTTTTTTCTCCTGTTTCTGTCTTCCTAACAAAATTCCCCATTACAGATGGATCACCCTTTCCTGCAATTTGACCCCAACATTGAGAAGGAAGCTCTATGTATCGCGAAGCGCGATCAATTGTGGGCGAGGCGGGATCAGTTTGGCGAACCCCGATGGTTGGACTGGGAGGTCATGAGGGATTTGAATCAATATGAACGACTGGATGAAATGATGACTCCAGCGCTTGCAAACCTGGTCGGTTGCAACCGACCCGTTTACCGGGAGTTAACTATTGAATTCTTCGCCTCATATCAGTATGAAAGGCCGGTTGCACATACGGAACCTGATTTCCGCTACAGGAATCGGGTCACCTTCAGGTTGTGTTGGCGATGGCATACATGGTCGGTGGGTCGTTTGGGACGGAGGCTTGGAATTTATACACGGGAGGACATGGATGATCCCGACATCTTCAACGATCAGTTCAACTTCCCTAATGATGCAGCGCGTGAGGCATTCTGGACGCGTAACGCTATTGGGGGCCCATACAACCCACGGATGTCAAAGGCTTCGCGCCTTCGAGACCCTCTGGTGCGAGTGATGCACCACGTTTTCAGCCATTCTATTTGCGGACGCATGGACAGTCAAGGTAACTGTCCAACACCTGATTTGCTCTTTCTTTATGCGTTGGTTGACAAAGCACCGATCAACCTCGCTGCGCGAATGGCTGAGTACTTTGTCAAGTGTTCAGGGCGGACCCACAATAGTGAGATCCACGGCGGGCAGTACGTGACCGAGATCTCGTACAATGAGCGATATGACGCCGGGGGTGCTTAGGGGTCTCACTTTGATCACTGAGGGGGTGCATGTTGATATACGGTCTTTGAAGTTCATGGGGGTTATTGCTGAGTTGGATGGGAGAGATAGGTTGAGGGGTTTGAATGGAGAGATATGGGACCCGTTACCTCCAGCTGAGGAGGAACATGAGGATGAAGACGAAGAGATGGGAGAGTAGCACGAGCCACAGCCACAGACACCACCACACTCGCCGCAGCATCATGCATTTCATCAGCATGAGGATTGGCCCACTTTCTACCAGCAGTTCCAGGACATGCGTATTACGCAGGAGCAGCATGGTAGCTACTTCAGCGAGATCAGATCTAGCCAGGACCAGATCCGGGCTAGCCAGGACGAGATTAGGGCCAGTCAGGCAGAGCTTCGAGCCACACATGACCGACTAGAGCAGCGCCAGGATACTCTATACCAGGGGGTGTCTGCGGGGTTTTCTTATTTGTTCGGGGAGATGCATCACGCATACCCCAACTATTTTCAGCACCCGCCGGAGTTCCCACCATGGAACCCCCCTGGCTATGGCGATCAGGGCCCATCTGGCACGAGGCATGATGATGATGATGATGAGTAGTTTGCGGTAGTGGTAGCACTTGGTGGTGTTTCATGTTTCAGTACTTTGTTTTAATTTGGGTGTTTATTTTGACTTAGTATTTAAATCACCCCGGATATGTATTTTCAAACAATTTCCTTTCTGTTTTGTTTGGATATTAGCATTTATGTACATTATGGTTGTTTGGTTTTTCTTTTTCTGTTTTATTTTGGGTGTACACGACATACTTGCAGATTTTATCTATAGGATCTTGGACCGGAGCACGTACCAGTTAGAGCTTCGGAAGTCTCGTGGCACCAACATCATCTTGAGGGGCGTATTTTTTATCCCTTTCTCTATATTTCGGGTCTCGCATTGGGGACAATGCGAAGTTCAAGGGTGGGGAGGGGGTTAACTTTGTTAACTTAGCTTTGTTTGTCCTCATTTATATTTATAAAAAAAAACAGAAAATCAGAAAAATCATTTAAAAATACTTGTGTTTTGTGTATATGCTAGTAAATAAACCGGTTGGTTATGTTTTAGAAAGCATCGGACTTGATAAAAACTCGACAAGCAAAATATTTTTGAAAAAGGAAACCGGAAAGCGTGACAAACAAAGAAAGACTTACATGATAGTTTTCACACTTTTACCCATTCCTTCCGTTACGTGAGCATATTTGAGCTTAGACTGTTATATATTTGTTCATTTCGGATATAGGAGTGAGCCGGATGTTTTGTGCAATTTAGAACTTGTCACTAGTATGCTTGTTAAGACCATGAACGTGCGGATTTGTGTAAACATGATAGAGGCACTTAGATTACCCCTTTGTTGTGTACCTTGTTCTTTGTGTTGTGCTTCCCGTTCACCTTATATTACCCTTTAGGATTAACCATGTCGAGCCTTCCCATTCACCTTTGTTTACCCACATTATCGCCTACTTAACCAAATTTAGCCTTTTTATGTTTTTAAACCTTTTTAGTGTTGAAACTCGGTTAAAATAATAGTTTAACTAGCTTGTTAGTGTTTATATTTCATTGTATAGCTTGTTAAAAAAAAACAGAAAATAAAACACCCTAAAATAGGGTGAAGTTGATAGAAATCGAGCAATTTTGAATGCCTAAATGTTAAAAATCTTGTTGATTAGCTCGATTGCGTTTTAGTCGCCTTTTTAAGGCTTTTATATGTAAAGTGGTATTGTTTATTGCTAGTTAAACGCTACTACCGAGTTTTAACCGTTTTCGCCATTTTAATTGTCCACTTCCATACCCTTCGCCCAAGCCTAACGTTACAACCCGTAAAGACCTCTTGATTTACACTTATTTGCATGTTAGTTGGTGGAGACGAGATCTTATGACAAGCTTATGATATTGCACATTTCATTGACTAGGCGTTGAGTGTTTACGCATACACATTTTATGTATGATTCATAAATAAAACCGAGTGTGTGTGAACATTGTGAGTTGGGTGAAGATTAACATGTGAGTCAATTAAATGTTTAGTCTCGGCTTCTTGGTTGTCGCTTTTTAAATTGCATATGCTTGTTGGGTTTGAATCTTTTGATGTTGTCTTTCGACAAACCGGCTAACCGTTTATATATTAGTTTTCAATAAAATAGTGTGTAAATTATCGTTCTTGTTTGTTTATGTCTTTTATTGCTTTTTAGTTTAGCTTGCTTGAGGACAAGCAAGGTTTAAGTGTGGGGAGATTTGATACACTCTAATTTACACATATTTTAGTCCCCCGTTTTACCCCTATTTTATGCGTTTTTGGCCGTAAAACCGTCATTCGGATACTTATTTATCTACATTTGTGTTTACAGGCCTAAAACTGCATTCCAGACAAGATGATACAAAAAACGAGGACTTTCCGGACAAAACGACAAATCTGCGGACTTTCTGTTAAGGATCCTGATCTGGGCCTGTGGAACGACCGTTCCACCTGATGCACGGTCGTGCATCTCCGACAACACTGATCATCTTGGCAATGAACGGTAGGTGCGGTTGGGCGTTCCGGGGAAACCAGCGACTTGGCGAAAAACGGTCGTTCCATCTGAGGAACGACCGTGCGTCTCCGGTGAATCAACAGAGTCTCGGAACTGAACGGTAGGTGCGACTTGGCGTGCAACATGAAGCTCGGAACTGAACGATCGTTCTATATGGGGAACGGTCGTGCCATTTCAGATCTGGTCAACGATCCGATGACGTATGCAGTATGGTGACCCATCTCCAATAATTACATAAAGTGAACGGTCGTTCCATATGAGGAACGACCGTGCATCAGCAAAAAGTATAAAAACACAGCAGACACATTCTGCTCAACATTCTGGATTTTTGGAGAGCTCTCAGGCGATTTTCAGGCTCCGGAGGCATTAGCTTTCACCCGGATTCAAGCCACATTATCCTGATTAGCTCGATTACTACCCGGATCCTTAGTCTAGTACTTGTTTATGGTTTGATTTTCTAATCTTTCCATGTTTTTGTTAATCTTTCAAGTACTTAGATTATGATTTATGTTTTATTGTAGCCTTTGGGCAAAAACACAACAATCCCTTGCTAGATTATAACCATTAGTTTGTTAAACTTTGTTTGTAATGACATTTGAAGTATTTTCTATGTTAATCTTTGATGATTAGTTTGCAACCTTGTTATTGATATTGATTTCTTGATTATAAGTAATTATGTTGGATGATTGGTGCTTGGTTAGTTAAGATAGTTGAAAAATGAAGCTTAATTAATCTTGTATTAGTAAACTTTGAATTTGGTTAACTAGTTTAACTTGGTTTAAATGTATGCATCATGATACTAGAAATGGTTAGTGATTTAATAAAATGTAATTATTGTTAATCAAGAGAGCTTACCGTCACGGAAGGACCTAAACGGGTTAGATGGTGTCGTTATAAATTTTTGCCATGATTTGTTAGCTTAGTTATTAGTTTAGGCCAAAATTGCTATCTTAGTGAATTATTGTGCAAGATTTGTAAAATGAACTCGGTTGTGATTTAATCTAGTTTATGCTTATCTCGGTGGTTGCATTGTGTTTATCGGTGTCGCTTTCCTTGTTTAAGTGAGGTTAGAATAATCCTAACGGCTGCCTAACTTATTTTTAAGAGATTTTCATAGACATTTATCAATTGCACGTTAAAGAACAATTTTAGGTGGTTAAAGTGTGTCTATCGTTTTAACTTTCCGAATGATTGTCATGTTAGGATTCCCGAAAGGGATACTAATTGTTTTAAATTGGAAAATTGACCGAATGCTTCTAGTGCCAAAACTGACTTAGTTGACATGCTGTGGTTGTGTATTTAGCAAGGCTTTTTATCTACTTTCTATTATGTTTTTATTATGTATTTGGTTATGTTTACTTTAGTTTAGTTTAAAATCACAAAACCTATGTTTTTACCGGTAGTTTAGTGACAAAGGTCTAGTACAAATTCTCCGCCCATTTCCTTGGATCGATACTTGGTTCTTACCGATACTTTATTACATATATGACGGGGTACACTTGCCTCTTTCGTGTGTGTTTTGATGTAAAAGTAATAATCACTTTTATAAATTTAAAACCCAATCGTGTGTAATTCATTGCAAAATATTATGTATATATACGCACACGTCAAGTTTTGGCGCCGTTGCCGGGGAAATGGCGAGTTTTAGGAACGACCCGAGTCATTTGGTTATCGGTGTATATACTTGTTAATATTTGTTGTAAGTCCCGTGAAACGGATCTTTCAATGATATCAAACAACCAATTGATTGTGCGGAATCCAATCAATTGGTGATTCAAGAATCAAAACGAAAATAAACAAGAACACCGAAATAACTTTTAACTCACACACGTTTCTATTACTTCAACAAGCAAAAACGTCTGGTATGAGTACACCACCACCAATCGATCGTCTCTCTCTCTAGAGAAATTGTAACTATGAAGTTCCAAAAGGTTCTTAAGAAGTTCAAACCTAAAAACAAGTTAGAAACTTGTTTTTATACTAACTCAAGCCCACTTCCCTACATGGGCTCCCCTTGGGCCTGCTTGGCCCACATGGCCTATAGCTTGGCCCAAGTGACCTATAAAGGTCCACAACCTAATATAAACTAACCCGGTAAAGCCCAGCTCGTAACCATAGCTTGTTGCATTAATTTGATGCGTCAGTCTCACACTTTAGGGCCTAACAATCTCCCCCTAGACTGATGCCATCAAATTGTCTTCATACCATGAATTCAGCAACGTCTTCAACTAAATCTATGATTGTCTCTATGCTGCAGATGTTGTGGAAGTTCTTGACTTCTGAACTCTCAGCACTGGGTCTCTTTCTTCAGCTCTTGTGGTTAGCTTCATATCAGGATCTCGATCAGCTTTGCTTAGAATATCTTTGTCAAAAAGAATGTGAGAGGAGGATTCTCAGCAGCTCTTTTCTTCTTCAGTCTTTGTCTTTCAAGCAGGTTCACGGTACTTCTTCAAATGCACTATCACTGTCAGACGGCAATTCGTATCCGATTCTTCTGACTCAGGTACATCTTGTTGTTGTGCTGCTTCAGGCTTCTTCAGCAACTAACAGCATCTCAGTCTTCATCAACCCCTGTTCTTGATTGAAATCAAGTTCTGCACATACTCACAAACTCATAAGCAAACATTTCTTATGCAACAGGGAGAGTACCACATGAACACTAGGTACATGAAATTTCACAATTTAAATTCTTTTAACTTTTGATGATCAGTCAAATCTTCAAGAACGGTTATATTTTTTTTTTAATTTTAAGAAAAACAAATAAGCACTCTATTTTTGTTTTTTTTTTTATAGAAAAACAAGACACTATTTTTTGTATTTTTTAATTTTTTAAGAACCAAAAACAAATAAAAACTCAAAATATAAACAACTACCATAATATACAATTACAATTGCAATGGGATCAAAATTCGTTCTCAGGCAGACTAAGGAACACTTTTCAGTACGAGCCTAATCAAACTGGTCTATGCGATTGCCAATATGTTTGTCCACTTAAACTTTAACGCTCAACTTTCAATTTTTCAACATCGTGATATGCTTTAAGTAATATTATACTATTATACCCATGTGTCCCATTCCAAGGCATACCCCCGCGATCAAGGTAAGCACAACGATTCATCGTAGCAGGTGAGTATACTGATGTCATCCTTTAAGATATCATGACTGTGTCTAGGTCTGCATATAATCTGTTTTATCATGTTTTGATTTCTTAACAATGAACACCCAAATAAATATTAATCAAATCCTGGAAATATAAACAGCACACTCTATCATGCAAGTATCTTCCCTACCACATATTTCACAAGTCCAATCCAGATTTCTGAAATCTTAACTGGGAATAGGTTGAGAAGAGAACAGAATAGATCTTTTTGCAGAGATGGTATAATATACAGATCAAATGAGTTTTTCTCAGTTTGATATAGGTTTCAAGGGTTTCTTTTGGGCACTTGAGGGCCTCTTTCGGGTGTATTAATGATCTACAGAGCGACAACGTACAGCTAGGTCAGCATGTATCTGGATGCAGCAGAAGCTGTCGTTGCCTAGCACCTCCAGGTCAGCATATATCTGGATGCAGCAGAGGAGGTACACGACTTTTTCAGAGAAGATTTCAGAATCAGATCAAAATTGTGTGTATCGGGACAACATACAGACATTCAAATAGAAATGAGCTAATTCCAAGTGACTTTCTTTCCTGGGGTCATGTACAATTTTAGTTCTAAACAGAAGGACAGCCAAGATATCCCCGGATGATTCAACAATATAAAGACCCGAAACCTCAGATATTGGCTATCTATCAACGCAAGATTTAAGACCATAAAATCATACGCCATCGGTATGTTACCCACATGGTACATAGTTCGTTATGTTTATATCACTTAGTATCTTTTATCATGTTGAGCGTCAAGCCTATCGACATATCGCAGTAGATCCTAGTCTTTTCAGCTATGGCACCTTACATGTGTTAGTCAAAACCCTTTAACACGAACATTTATTTCACTTCCCATATCATGCAATTTTTCTTTTTGGCTTTTTCATTTTTCAAATGTTTTTGTATTTTTCTCATTTTCTCCCCCTAAAACAATACATATTTACAGCAAACTCATTTTGTATTTTCTGATTTTTCTCCCCCTAAACTCTATATCTATCTATATGTTCCTCTCCCCCCCTAAATTTGTGCATAAATCTTGTATTTTTGCGCAAATTTACCATTTACTAGAGAAAGGACACAGTATGTACAAAGTTATAAACTAAGAAAAAGAGAAAAATATTTTTGCTTAACCGTTCCGTCATTAGATTGAAGACTAATCAAATGCAAATCAAAGTACAGAATTTAAACGGTACCTTTTGCTGATCATTTCTTACTTCTCTAATCTCCTCCAAAGGAAACATATCATCTGTAAAAAAAAATTTGAACTTTTTGCAACAGAGAAATGTTACCCGTTTTTATCTCTGGAACAACCGCTATCAACATTCCAGAGATTGTCAACAGCTCCTCCTTGGTTGTTCCTGAAAGGTAAGGAGATTAGTAAGACATGGGTACCCAGGCCATCGTGGTCCTGGGATTTCCTGAAGCATCAAAATAAGACACTTCCTTTAAACATAAGTCCCCTTTCATTTCAAGGATTGGAGACGTTTCTGCTTTGGATTTGGGTTTCCAAATCTGTTTCGGTCTAGCAAACGCGTTTGTTGCCTTCGGTTGAGCAACTTTAACTGTTTCAGGTTTGTTAATTTTAGAAACACGTTTTTGTTCCAGAAAAGCTTTGCGTTTGTTTTTAGCAGCGTTCCAATCCCCATCAGAAGGTTTAACCTTGGGATTCACATTCTTCATTGCCTTAGGTGAAGATACCTTCATTGGCTTAGAATGGTAGTTATCCTTTGGTGTAACCCTCTGATTTTGCATATAATAGGGTACATAGGGACGGTGAATGCAGTTTCGAGCAATGTGACCAGCAATGCCGCAATTGAAGCACGTTTGTCTCTTCATGTAGAAGGCATTCTGATCATCTTGTGTAGCTCTTGCAGGCCCTGAAGGATAAACTGGTCCTTTTTGTGCTTGTTTTCCTTGCACATTTCTTGCAAACGAGGATGAATTTGGATGTCTATACTTGTCGTTTGCTGGGGCCTTCTGTGGTGGAGATTTCTTTTGATTCTTCTTGTTTTGTTTAGACTGCAAGTCTTGTTCAGAAATCTCACCAGTCTTTCTGAAAGCTTTGTTAGCACAGTCAAATGCATATTTCTCACATTTGCCATTAATGACTGGCTTAACGAAAGCATTTTTCACGTCACGGGTCTTTTGAGAACTATTGCTGCCCGTTGAGGACTGTGGAGAGCCTGATCGTCTGTGATGTTTAGGCTTCTTATTTCCGCGTCCTTTACCTGCTCGCTTCGGCTCTTGTTGCTTGATCTGAACCTTTTCATCTCTAACAGAAGGTTCAGACTGTTTAGCTTGCGCACTTGGAGCCTTGTCCACGTCAATCTTCTCTTCATCCTTCATGTCATCAGCTTTGACAGAATCGGAGAATTCTGGTTTGTTAGATGAAATACCAGAAACTTTAGCAGGAACTTCATCTGAAACATTTGACAAATTTTCAGCACAAGATGGTTCTGCACATGACGCCTTTGAGCTGAATCCACTAGAATCAACTGATTCCAATTTCTCAGAATCAGTTGCTTCAGATGATTCACATTTGGAATCAGATGGTTCAACTGGCTCATTCGTTTCATTTGTTGTTTCAGTCTTTGTTTCACAAGCATCAACGTTTTCGCCCAAACCGTCAGGCCTGAAATTAATCACAGAGCGAAAAACCGAGTTAAAAATATCACATGACGAAATAGAGTCTTGATTAAGTTCATTTATTAAATTTTCATAAGAACCAGACTCTGATGCTTGTTCATCCCCAACTACATTTTCAACTTTTACTTCAACTACTTCATCTGCAGGGGAAGACGAAGCGTTAGGATCAAAAGTACCATTTGAAACAAAATTTACCGAAGAACTCGCTCGTTTATCAAAAGGTCTGCTGTTGATTGATGACTTATCAGTTTTAGGACCGTAAGCCATCTTGTCCTCATTCATCAATTCCTCCTCAGTCATGGGTAAATATGTGTAGTTGTCATTATATGGAGGAGGAACTTGATTGAAACCCAAACCACGCCCTTTATTTTCCTTGTATGCGAGCTGTTGATCACACAAGTTTTTGACCAATTTGCTGGAAGAATCATACTTTTTAATGTTAAGTTCGTTAATTTGATATCTTTCTCTGATATCTTCCAGTTCTTTGATCAAAATGCATACCTTCTCCTGTGCCTCCAAGAAATGGGCTGTTTTTACACTTACATCATCCTTAAGTTTGATGATGTCTTTTCGCTGAGCTTCAATTTTATCTTTATAAAGCTTTTCATTCTTTGATAAAGTAAAATTTTTATTTTTTATGTCGTTGTAGTCTTGAATCAACTCAGCGTTGTGTAACCGATATGCCTCATTTCTTTCTCTACACTCAGGAGTGCAAAAGACAGAAAGTATCTCTTCACGATCACGAGTAATTTCTTGACCTAGGGGTTTGTTAAACATAAATGCTGAATTTTGTGTGGATGAGCAAACTGCAGCAGATGTGTTGCCTTGAGTAGACTGTTTGCCAGCATTGTCATATGATTTGATGATTGAGATCAGCTCATCCGGCTTCATTCTGTAACAATCGGTTGTCACTATTATCTGATTAACATTGGTAAACCAACTACAGTTTGCCTGATCTGGAATCTCTTTTATAGCATTCAGAAGCTTTCTATTGCTCATGTGAGTAGACACCACCATCTCTGCCTTCTCCATTTTAGAGAGCAGTTCAGCAAACCGGCCAATAAATGCTTCTATAGATTCACCAGAAAAGTATCTAAAACCTTGGAATTCCTGCTCAAGCACCTCTCTCTTAGAAGACATTTTTAAAAAGTGATCCCAAAAATGTGCGTTTTTAACAATTTCCTCAACACAAGCTTAAAGCGAGAATCCGTGTACTCGCCAACTCAAACACTTAGCAGGCGAAAGAACGAACCCGCTTTCGAAACCACACCTCAAATACGTTTCAAAACCGTTATCACAAACACAAACCAATTTTTAAATTTTTATTTATAAATAAACCTTTTTTTTTTAATTTATTTATAACCCTTTTTTTAATGTAAAAATAAAATACTTATTATTATTATTAATATTATTATAATTAATGATTATGCAATGATGACCTAATGATTAATAATAATTATTATTATTATAATAGACAAAACCTAAAACACTTAATTTCTGTGTAAGTCGTCTTCTTCAATGGCAAACCGAAACCGAACCCTAATATTCAAACTCAGCCGTCAAACACTTTGCAACTGATGAACCTGATGATGATTTGACGAGATGGGTTAATGATGGTGAGTCACGGTAATTGTAGACAGTGAGGATGGTGATGAAGAAAGATTTCAGTCAGAACGTTGAATCGAAAACTACGGTGGTTGTTAATGGTGGTCGTTTGATGGTGAACGGAGAGCGTAGCGTGATGCAGGTTGATCGGAGGTATAGAGATGTGATAAACGGTGACCGATGATCGGAGTTTGAACGGAGAGGATGAAGATTGGAGACGAGATGATTGAAGAAGGTGACGTTGCAGGTTTCACGGTGATGGAGAAGATGACACGAAACCGCGGTTGCGACACAGGAACAAATGACTCGAGACCAGCTGATGATTGCGACTCGAAAACAAAACGTGATGAACCGAGATCTCGGTTGCGACTCGGAATGATGGTTGCAAGTCGAACGAGTCGAAACGGTGGTTGCGACTCGTAATCGAGGTTGCGAGTCGAAACTAAACAGGATGAGCCGAGACCAGTGATGAGTGATGAGTCGAAACCGTTATGAGTGATGACTCGAAATCAGAAGTGAAGAAGATTGAGGTTGCGACTCGGAGAAGATGATTGTCTAAACCGTGACTCGGAACCGTTGTTGCGACTCGAGACGGTGAAGATGATGATGACTCGAGACCAAGAGTGAAGGAGGTTGACACGAAACCTGTTGATGGAAAGGGACTCGAGACCTGCTGAAGATGAGAAGATGAGATTAAACGATGATGATAGCGGTTGATATGGGTGAAAGACCAAGAACGTGGATGACGGGAGTGGTGACGGGAGGTGTAGTGGCGACAGGAATGGTGATGATACTCCGGTGGTGGGTGACGATTATGGATATAATAGGTGATTCCCGTAGAACGGATAATATGAACGGAGGATGACGATATATGGTCGGCGTGATGATGATGATGATGATGATGTGAAGACGGTGGTAGCCGGAAACAATGGTGTTATTGACAGTGATGAAGATGGATGATCACGTTGGTTGCGACACGAAACCGGCACTCGTAACCTTGGTTGCGACTCGGAACCGGGAAAGAGATAACTCGAGACCAGTTGAGTCGAGACCGGCTGATGAAGAACTCGAGACAGTTATTGAAAGATGAATGGAGGTTGCGACTCGAGAACAATGTGAAGTCGAAACCGTGATTGAAGTTGCCTCTTTCCAAAGAAAAACCACTCAAAGTCAACTGATATTAACAAATCAGTTTCAATTTACCTAAAATATAGGATTTTTTAAATCGTTCTAAATATGAAGATATTTCAAAATACGATTTTTCCTTTTTAAATTTAACTTTATCTTTTAAACACTTTCAACAAACATCGAACAAGCAAAATAGGATGTTTTTCAATAAAAACCGATGAATATCACGAAGAACGCGAAGAACACCAACCCAAAAATTATGAAAATCTTGAATCTTTGATATCACACCGAGCCTAGAAACAGGTTCTTTGGCTCTGATACCACTTGTAAGTCCCGTGAAACGGATCTTTCAATGATATCAAACAACCAATTGATTGTGCGGAATCCAATCAATTGGTGATTCAAGAATCAAAACGAAAATAAACAAGAACACCGAAATAACTTTTAACTCACACACGTTTCTATTACTTCAACAAGCAAAAACGTCTGGTATGAGTACACCACCACCAATCGATCGTCTCTCTCTCTAGAGAAATTGTAACTATGAAGTTCCAAAAGGTTCTTAAGAAGTTCAAACCTAAAAACAAGTTAGAAACTTGTTTTTATACTAACTCAAGCCCACTTCCCTACATGGGCTCCCCTTGGGCCTGCTTGGCCCACATGGCCTATAGCTTGGCCCAAGTGACCTATAAAGGTCCACAACCTAATATAAACTAACCCGGTAAAGCCCAGCTCGTAACCATAGCTTGTTGCATTAATTTGATGCGTCAGTCTCACACTTTAGGGCCTAACATTTGTGTATAATTTCTTGATTCTTTATTTGTTCATTTATTTGTTTATATTTCTTGTTTTTATTCGATTTATTCATTTTTGCGTTATTTTTGTTTCATTTATTTATTTGATCCGGATTCCTTTATTCGCTTATTCTTTGGGTTTTCGGCACCCTAAAGCCATTTTTGTATTAGTCGATTCGTTTATTTATTTTGTTGAATTTTTATAAAATTTCGGGCTATTTTTCGGATTTTTATAAAATTTTCAGCCCATTTATAATAATTTTCTGCTTCTATTCAGCTGTAAAAAAAAAAACAGCATTATTTAATTTTCAGCCCATTTATAATAATTTTCAGCCCTTTATTCACTTATTGTTTAGCATTTTTAACCATGTCCTATGATTGTTAGAACTTATACGACCTAATCATGCAATAATTAAATCGTAAGAGATAAATTAAACGTTAAATCAAGTGTTTAAGTTGTATGGAATTACCATTATTTTTGTCAGTTGTCACAGGAGAAAGGTTGTTGCGCCCAATTGTCAAACCATCTAGTACCATCTTACTCTAGGTTAACAAATCCTTCCTCAATAGAACCTCCATCACCACCTGCAACCATGACAATCACCTGTATTCACCCTATGGTCACTCGAGCTCAATAGGGTATTCCCTAACAAGTCAATCTCATATCACCACATTCTCTACCCCTCAGCTCCTTACCCAAACCCAGAGGATTCATAATGGCACGCCGCCATGTAAGATGAATACAATGCTCTTATTAAAAACGAGGCATGGATTCTCGTCCCTAGACCTCAATGTGGTTATATAAATGGAAGCTTAATGTTATGAGGTTTAACTCGATTGATTGGTAATGGAAAGAGTTATCGACCGGGTATTAATAGTAATGAAACATTTAGCCGAATTCTCAAACCGACCTGTTGTAATAAATTGCAGGGGCGATTTGGTAAATACCAAATATTTCACTTGATGAGGTATAGTGCAGTTCACTCGGATGCTCTATAAAGTAGTTCACTTGATGTGCTATGTCTGTTTCGTATTTGGGTACTAACGGTTAGTTAGTGAAAGTACATAGGGTAAATCTATAAGATGTTAGTTAATTGTTTGTTAGCTTAGAAAATTTGGGGATTAGGGCTTTAAATAGCCATTAGCTTGTAGTTTTTGGTAAGTTCTTGTTGTTCGATCTTTTTGTGTGTAATCATTAACAATTACAATAATAAGAGAACCGTTTGAGTTCGTGTTCTTGATTGTTTCGGTTTGTTCGATCTTTGGTGTTTTTCATGACATGACCACTATACACATTATGCCTAGGTTAATATTATCTAGCTTCTGGTCTACTCATCAACATGAAGTGAAGAGTGTTCTTTTTTTCATAGTTCAATTCATGTGACAATATATATACACTAGCTAGCGTATAGGGTTTGTAAACTACAATCATTCATGTTATATCTGTAAACTAGAGAAGTATTTATAAGACAATAACATGTATATTCTTTGCTTAAACACGATCCTTGTGCATAGCTCCAACAGTTTACCATAACATGTATATTCTTTGCTTTCTTAATAGTTGTCTTGACTCTTTAAGTAGTTTATCAAAACAAGTATATTATTTGTTTTCTTATTGGCTTTTTTAATGAGTTGATACGTCATATTATTTACTTCTCAAGTTTCGAGTTTGGTATGAGTGACTTGGGTTCTCTGCACTATATATTGTTTGGGGATTGTAGCTACTTGCAACAAAGAAGAGATGTTTCTATCTCAATTCTCAAACTCAACATGCTTGCGACATCTTAGATCGTGCAAAGATGTCTAACGATAAATCCATTTGTACTCTTGTTGACACTAATACTAAAGTTGGTCTTACTTGCTCCCAGTTGAAAAACCATCTATTAAAGTCTTGTGATGCGAGTGTAAATATTTTAATTGTTCCCAAATATAATATACTTTTAAATATTCTGTGTTTATATTTTAGAGTAAACTGCCATTTTGGTCCCTGAGGTTTGGGCAGTTTTGCCACTTTAGTCCAAATCTCAAACCTTTTACATTTGGGTCCCTGTGGTTTCAGTTTTGTTGCCATTTTGGTCCAAAAGTGAAATCAGCCCAAATTCCTCAAATTAAATCCTCATGTTTTGTCCTTTTCCTCAGGGGTAATTTAGTCATTACAAGTATTATTTTAACAAATTATTAATTGAGTGACCCCACCCCCACCCCACCCTTCTTCTTCTTCCCCACTCCTCACTTTTTTGTTAACAACCACCCACAACAACCCCCACTTTTTCTCCTACAGATCCTTCAAAGAACGCTACAGATCCACTTCCAATTAACTCTGCTTCTCGGATGTAACGTTATCAACCAGTCGTCAACATTTAATCATCATTTAATTTGATGATAATAAAATATCATCAACAACCCCCAACTTCAGTTATCATTTCATGATTCCATCAGGATTTTGTTCACGAAAGCGATGATCAGAAGCCCTAATAATTTTCAGGTGAGGAAGAGGAAGCGGAAGACGGTGTTGTTTCTGCTCAGAAAGAGGAAGAGAAACATCGATCATCATGTTAAACAGCCGATCTGTGTTGAGATTTTCAACGGAATTCACGGCGGAGATTCACGGCGGTGTAACGATGCTGATCGTGTTGACGGTGCTTATTGTTCTGGTGGTGACGAGAGAGATGTAAACCCTAGGAACTATGTTGATCGGAAAGTTGAAGGTTCTGGAAAGGTAAACCCTAGGTGAGGTTTAGATAATGGTAAGTTGTTGATGTTGGTGTTTGTTGTTCTGGTGTTGATGAGAGAGGTGAAAACCCTAGAGATGATGTTGATTGTGAATTGGAAGGTATTGGAAAGGTAAACCCTAGGTTAGGTTTAGATAATGTTGATGATAATGATGCTAATTGTTCTGGTGTTGATGAGAGAGGTGAAAACTCTAGAGAGGATGATGTTGGCTGGGGATTTGAAGGTTCTGAAAAGGAAAACTCTAGGTTAGGTTTAGATTATGATTATTTAAGGCATCCTCTATTCTCACGTCCCATTTGGCTTTTTAGACACTCTTATACGCTACGTTGCGCTTTATCATATAGGTACAAGGTTAACGATACAAACTGACACTTGGCCGATCTGTGTTGAGATTTTCAACGGAATTCACGGCGGAGATTCACGGCAGTGTAACGATGCTGATCGTGTTGACGGTGCTTATTGTTCTGGTGGTGACGAGAGAGATGTAAACCCTAGGAACTATGTTGATCGGAAAGTTGAAGGTTCTGGAAAGGTAAACCCTAAGTGAGGTTTAGATAATGGTAAGTTGTTGATGTTGGTGTTTGTTGTTCTGGTGTTGATGAGAGAGGTGAAAACCCTAGAGATGATGTTGATTGTGAATTGGAAGGTATTGGAAAGGTAAACCCTAGGTTAGGTTTAGATAATGTTGATGATAATGATGCTAATTGTTCTGGTGTTGATGAGAGAGGTGAAAACTCTAGAGAGGATGATGTTGGCTGGGGATTTGAAGGTTCTGAAAAGGAAAACTCTAGGTTAGGTTTAGATTATGTTGTAGGAGAAGAGGGGGAGGAGGAAGAGGAGGGGGTGGATGAGAGTTCCAAGTCTGCGGTAAGGGTTGTTTCGGAGAGGAAGAAGGATGGGGGAGATACGCCTCCTGATGATGATTACTGTCCGATTTGCTTTGATAGTTTTTCAAAATGAGTTATAATAAAATCATAGTGACCAATTTGCCCCTTAGGAAAATGACAAAACATCATCATTAAATTTGAGGAATATGAGCTGATTTTATTTTTGGATCAAAATGGCAACATAACTTAAACCACAGAGGCCCAGATGCAAAATGATTGAGATTTGGACTAAAGTGGCAAAATTGCCCAAACCTCAGGAACCAAATGACAGTTTACTCTATATTTTATGTACACATTTACTCTAAATTTGCTATTTTATCTTACACATGTTTATAAACTAGCCTACTTTTGTTTTTATACAATCCTAAAACTGGTACATCCAAGTGTGACATAATTTAGTTTTTTTTTTTTTGCCACTTAGTGTATAGATATTTACGTACGTGTACATGAAAATCGTTATGTATTATGACGGTAGATCCAATTTTAACTTTTTTATGCCAAGAAATTATATGAAACTATGCTATATTTAATTTTTATTAGTTTTACAATAAATACTATACAGGAAAGTAGTGAGGTAACTAATATAACCAGTTTATTAAACCGTTTTTGAATTAACTAATATAACCCGTTATTAATCAAGTAAAATCTTAAACACAACCTATTTAAAAAAAAACTAGCAATAAGATCCGTGCACGTTGTAACGCTGATACGTCACAAACATCGAATGGATTAGTACTTGTTGGGGAATTTCAGTTTGCCGGAAGATCAGAGAGGCGTGATGTCACTCTCAGATCAAATTATTTCGGTGGTTCACACGAATAATTTAACCGGATACAACTCTGATTTTGAGAAATGAACCAGTGTATGTGTTTTCGTGAATTGTTCGAACAAGAGGATTGTGACCAGAAAAACTGTCTAAGAAAAATGGGATTTTTTGGGTGTAACTGCCTAGTGGCAGTTATCTCTATTTTCAGACAAAATTGCAAAAAAACTGCCATTTTTTATCATTTCGAAAATGTGACAAATTCCAGAAAATAAAAATTTCTGATGCAGTTTTATTAAGGCAATTTCTGATGCAGCTCAAGCCTAGCCAGGGGCTGCCGCCCATTGGACCATGCTCCCAGGGGCGCTGCCCCCGGACCCCCGCCAAGGGGGCGCTGCCCCCTTGGAACCCCCGTAGAGTCACTTCGAATTATAATAACTCAAACAAGCGTGTACTCCCGCACCTCCTAACTTGCTTGATGTGTATTATTATTCGCTTTGATCACCAAGTCAATCCCCAATTACACTAAAATATCTAACAGTACAAACATTATGTGATGCGTTAATAATATGAAAACGTGTGTTTTGACCTATCCGATTGAACTCAATGTAACTTATATAAACATTGTGATTGGATCAAAACATAAAGTAAATCGAATTTATAGAGTACAATCATAACGTATTATATGTGACCTGACTCATACATAGAAAACGTAACACATACAACGTAAAAATTGACAAGTATAGTTAAAAGAGATTAATTAGTGCTTTTGAAAAAAAAGGGGGGAAAAGAAACATTGATTTGACTCCACTCAATTCGAAACAAATTTTACGAAACATTTATAAAATAAGCACGAAAACATTTTATATTTGACCTGATTCGTTTCCCAAAAAAGTTTACGTCGAAACATACACCAACTTGAATTTATACCGAAACATACATAAAAATATGTACGTAAAAATGGTTTTATTATACGGAAACCTATTATATTTGATCTGACTCATTTTCAGAAAAAATTTACGTCGAAACATAGAGAAAATTGAATTCATACTGACACAAACATAAAAATATGTACGTAAAAAAATAGTTTTTTTAAGTAAAGAAGGTATAGGGGTAAACTCAAAACAAATTATTAATAAAAACTTAATAGGTTAAATTCATTTGTAAAATCGTGCCAAGTAGCACCAATGCGACACCGCTGCCAGCGATCACGAACATAAAAAAAGCTCGTAAAAATAAAATAAATAAAAAAGGAATAAATAACACCGAATGAAAAACAGACGTAAAATTGTTAAACAACGCACGCCTGTTGCGTCATGTTAATACGAAAAATTAGACCGTAACGTAAAACAAAGTAAAGAATAACTAAGTGGATCTAGGACCCGCGTGCTGCGGATGAACTTGTCAAATGGAGAAAAATAAACACGTTGCGACGGGCCCGTCAAACGAAAAAACATTGAACACTACACGCACGTTGTGGCATGTTGACTTGCAAATTTAGATCGAAACGTAAAACGAAAACTTGCGAAAGATAAAAGTATAAGGGACTAAAGTTGAAGATAAAAAAGTGTTTGTGTTAAATTTTAAAAGATGAAAAGCTTTGAGTTAAAACTTAAAAGTAAAAAAAAAATTAAGAGTAAAATGCACGGATAGTCCCTGTGGTTTGGTGAAATTTCACCTTTAATCCCCAACTTTTCAAAATTACACTCTTAGTCCCTGTGGTTTGACAAGTTGTTACTCGGATAGTCCCCAAAGCGGATGGAGGTTAGTTTTTCTGGTTAAGTGGGTGTGAAATGACAAGGACTATCCGAGTAACAACTTGTCAAACCACAGGGACTATCCGAGTAACATTCATCCGCTTTAGGGACTATCCGAGTAACAACTTGTCAAACCACAGGGACTAAGAGTGTAATTTTGAAAACTTGAGGACTAAAGGTGAAATTTCACCAAACCACAGGGACTATCCGTGCATTTTACTCAAAAATTAAAGATGTTAAAATGTAAAATATAAAAAAGTTTTAGGTTGAAAGTGAAAAATCAATTTTTTTTAAATCACCCCTGTGCATAAGACACAATAATATGAAGCAACAGTTAATTAGAGCACAACCCATTTAATGGCATGCTTACGTGCAAAGATTATTAAAAAAGTTTTTAATTTGATTTAGAGAGGTTATTTACAAAGTGTTAATTTTTATGGATGAAAATCGAACTCGAACCCCGATAAGCAAACAGAAAACCTAAAACATTGAGGACAAGTATTTGAGTATGAGCTTAGTTTTGAAAATTTTCACAAGTATGGGACAGGTATTAGTTCAGGTATTTATTAATAATCCAAATACGAAAAAACATATACCCATTATCCGATACATACGCCCCCTATTTTAATTACGAATTTTAGTTTTTAATAACTATAGTCTAGTAATCATTCATCTTTTATACGAAGTGTTAACTCATCTTTTGATATTTATATGATTATAATTTTTTCGTATTCTGTACATTTATAATCATTCGTTTTGATACCTGTGGGTATGTCTGGTACTAGATGGTTAATAAATAGTTATTAGATGTATGCCCGACGGATATTGGGATGAGTGTGAGATATGATTTTACAATCATGTATGAGACTGAGATTACCAATATCTGTCAAACCCGACACATTGCCAATTTGCCATCTCTATAGTAACATTTTGAGTTTGATGCCTTAATTTTTAATTTGTTCTCTCGCTATTAATTTTCAAAAGTGAAATTAAATTTTTGTTTTGAACTCTGGAGTCCTTTCATTACTCTTAACTATCCATTCGCACTTCTCCGTTCTTCAACCCTTTATGTCTAATTTCTTTAATTTTGAGTTAAATATATAACACCAAGTTTATTATACGGTAATGAGAGATAAAAACAGTGAAAAACTCATTAAGCTGGAGTTATTAATTGTTTAAATTTTTACTAAGCTACTAGATGTTACTTATATTTATAAACGAACGTAAAATAAGTCAAATCCAAGACACAAAACCATTTAAAGTGTCTACTGCTTATGATTGTCGTCTAAATACGATTAAATACATGTGTTGCGATTGGTTCACTTACTCAACTCATCAACCAAAAATCCTTCTAGACGGTAACATGACACAATTTACGTTCCAATAATTTCATGGTAACATGATTGAGACATCCTGATTTTCCCCTCACATCCGTGTTTGAGTCCCATCTATTGCACTTTGGATGAGGGCACTGTTCTGACTAGGAGTGTTTATACGGTATTCATCTAGTTGAACGTTATGTCACTCTCTGTTCTTACTAGGACCTAGTTTCTAGTGAAAAGGTATGATGAATCGATGCAGATAATTTGCCGTTAAAAAAATACACAATTTACGCATTTATAAAAGAACCAAATGTTATAATCCATGGCAATTACAATCACGTGGTTATTTATCGAGAGATGTGACATACTAATCATGAAGGGGGCATATAAACCAAAACACAATCATATACGGTTCATGACCATCAAATTAAAATCCCCTTCTTTTATTAAAGAAACATAAAATTCGTTTCTAGTAAATCATTTAAAAAAAATATTATCAACTTAAAGCACTTAGTTACTGACTTAACTTCTTCACAAAATGCTTTTCATCTTAAGACCGACCCTGAGAATTCATGTACCATGTTCGAGTTTGAAAAAACGTGCCCTTATGTCTTAACTAAGGGCTAAATAATCATTAATCGACAAAGTTTGTATCAAATTAAATTAACGCGCCTAAATAATGTTTGACAACATAAATGAACTGAATTAGACATAACTTAACTGAAATCGACATAAGTTGACTGAAATCGACATAAGTTAACTGAATAAATGAATTTGACATAATAACTGAAATCGAAAATCAATTCTAAATCATAAGTTAAGTGATTTGGACATAATAACTGAAATCGTAAATCAATCCTAAATCATAAGTAAACTGAATTCGACAATTGATTTTTAGTTGTTTACCTGTGAACTGATCCGACTCTGACACTCAGTGATCGAAGGCTGTGCTGTGACTGTGAAATCGAAGGCCTGCTGGCTGTGTCTCTAATCGAACAACACCTAAAAAATTGCAGAATGATGATGAATGATGATCGAAGGCCTGCGCAGTGCGACGTTTCTGTTCCTGTATTCCTGTTCCTGTGCGACGATTCATTACCCAGTCCCGAATGAAAGAGTTGCCGCCCATAATTCTTTTTTTATTAGTTTTTAGAAAATATTAGGGTATTGGGCTCACTAACCTAACGGGCTAAATAGTTTAACAATATGATTTTTTAAGTGGACCTATGTTAATATTTTTTTAGTTATCCCCTATTAATTATTTTTTACATATATAATATCAGATTTTTTTTAAATTACGTGCCCTACGAAATCACGGGCCCTGGTCGGTTGTCCTCCCCGCCCTCCTTCAGGGCCGGCTCTGTTCATTTTCTTCGCCTGTAATTTTGGTTTGAAAAAATCTGGAATAGTCTATGTGGTTTGTTTCATTTTCATCTATAGTCCCTACATTTTTAAAATTGTAGTTATAGTCCTAACTTTTGCACATTAATTCTCGAATAGTAACTAGCGTGGATTGGGGTTAGTTTTCTCAGAGAAGTGTGTGAAATTACTAAAATGCCCTTAATAGAAATGATATTAATTATTTAATTTTAAAAGAAAGTAGGGCCCACCTTTACCCACACCATTCTCCTTCATTCTCTCTTTCCCATGTTCATCTACAACAACCATACATCGTCGTCACCACAAATAATTCAATAAATCAGATTGATTATGTGACAGTGATGTTTGTCAGCAATAAACGAGCCGAGTTGAGCCGAGCTTATTTTAACTTGTTTACAAGCCAACCTTAAACCTAAATATAAGCTTATTGAGTAAATGAGCCCGAACCGAAGCTTCACTTATCGAGCTCACAAGCCTAAAAAGTCTATTATTTATATTATTTTTATTTAACATATTAATTAATAGATAATAAATTGGCTGAGCTCAAGCTTGAGAAAATACCAACGAGTCGAGCCCGAGCTTTGAAAACAAAGCTCGAATCAAACCGAGCTCGAGCCCGAGTTCTCATAAGTTAATCGAGTACGAGCTCGAGCCTGGTCGAGCTCGGCTCGGCTCGTTTGCACCCCTAGCCTCCACCGCGTGAATCACGCGGTGGAGGCCGTGTCCGACTTTTGTTCCCATCATAAGGAATCGTTGTTGCCAGACCTCAACGAGGTAAGTACTTATTTACTTTTTTTGTATTCGGCGTTAAATTTACAATTACCTTTTACCCGTTGTTTTTTAGTTTGTTGTGCCCCGCCAACCGTTGTTGCCAGATCTGGACGAGATAAACATATATTTACTTATTATTAATAAGGCTTTTAGATATGCCGTTATCATTTAACCGTTGGTTTTTTTCAGGTTATTGTGCCTAGCGGTGACCATGGTTACAGGTGTCCGGATTATGAAGCCGGTTACGGTGCCTTATACAGACAAGAAGACTATGGCCATAACTTTTTCGTTACTGGTGCCTCGGGCGTACAACAAGACGTTGGTGAGCCTTCTTACGCGCATGAGTCATTGGGTGACGAACAACCCACTTACTCTGAAGTTTCGTACAAAACTGATCAGGTACATATATTTTGTTGAAAATATTACTATAAATGTTATATATTTTTTAAAATGTATTTTAAATGTTATATTTTTTTTGTTAAAAAATTATTATAAATGTTATATAAATTTTTCACTTACGATTTTATATCCCACAATGAGTTGGAAGGTTGGGTAAAAAGAAGGGGTTTAGCTAACAGATACGTTATTGTTATTAGATGGTCAAAGGATCACTGGACATGGCTCCAATGTTGTCGTAGTGGCGAGCATGAGAGTAAGGCCACAGTTAGGAAAATCAGCACCAAAAAATGCGCATGCCCTTTTATGGTGATAGGTCGTCTCGACCAGAGTCGTCGAGCTTGGCGGATATATTATCTACACAAAAAAATTAATGAGAAGCATAACACGGCCCTGCTAAACAGCTAGAGGGTTACGCGTATTCCAAGAGACTTACTCCTAATGAGTTTAGACTGGTGCAAGAGCTTATAGATCAAGACATACAGCCCCATATAATCTAGAAATCCATAACCGAACAGAACCCTGAAAACAAATGTGTTCCAAAGAACATACACAAAGCTCGCCAAAAGATTAGGGCCTCAAAGTTTGATAAAAACGACTCCCATGCAAAGACTGGAACAAATCCTCCAGGAGAAAAAGATGACCTATTACATACAGGCGGAACCATCCACGAATGTCATTGAGAATATACTTTTCTATCATGACAAGTCCTTTGAAATGTGGCGGGCATTCCCGTATGTGCTTATGATCGAAGCGACCTACAAAACTAACATGTACAATCTTCCATTTTTGCAAGTTGTGGGTATAACGTTGACAAACCAAACCTTTTGTGTTGCGCATGCATTTCTTTCAAACGAGCAGGAGGTAATATACGTTTGGGTCCTGGAGAGGATCAGATCTATGCTGCATGAGTGTATGGAGCCGCGTGTAATTATTATGGGCAGAGATCAAGCACTAATAAACGCGTGTAAAACATATTCCCTGCCGCACACAGATATCTCTGCTTGTAAAGCACTGCAAGAATTCATTTACTCAACCAGATTGGGAGGACTTTGTTTGTCAGTGGAAAACAGTGTGTGATTCTACTAACGAGGATACTTCACCAACCTTCATAGACACCTTCCTAATCAACAATGTAAGCGTACGTTTTCTTTTAAGTTAATACATTCATATAAATAGATATA
Source organism: Helianthus tuberosus (assembly GCA_030545235.1). Classification (NCBI taxonomy): domain Eukaryota; kingdom Viridiplantae; phylum Streptophyta; class Magnoliopsida; order Asterales; family Asteraceae; genus Helianthus; species Helianthus tuberosus. The sequence goes on from CM060390.1 coordinate 7,657,735, forward strand.
TAATTTGAATATGTTTATATTTTTCAGATGTTTTTGATTACCTGTGGGATAACTGGTTAAACACATCCCGCTATAAATTTGTATCTGCATGGACCAATCAAACGCTAACATTATACCAAAATACAACAAATAGAGCTAAAGGCGCACATGCTGCATTAAAGAAACAACTTAATACACTGAAATGTAGTCTGGAAACCCTGGTGAAAAAGATGGACACCTTGGTACTAAAACAATATACGCAAATAAAGAAATGTTTGGAAGAAAGTCACACCAAGCGAATGAACAGTCACCTTGAGATTCCTTTGTTTCGCAACCTACTTTGTAAAGTTTCCATCCAAGCTCTTAACCTACTCTAAAACGAGCAAACACGGAGACTATGTACGTTGCGGTTATTTGGATCAACTCCAATGACTCACACTCTCGTTTACCCCATGTAGAGTAACCTCGGTGTTCGAACGCTCTTGTCAAACTTATCAACTCGTGGATTTATCAAACGAAGATTTTCAAAACTGTGAGTATACTCGAACACCCTTTTTACATTTTACACTTTTGGGTGCAATATGTTTACTTATCAACCTACACAGTTACACTTACACTTTATGCAATCACACAAACAATCCAAACATGCATGCTTATTACGTTATACTTGATTCGTGTTTCTGGAACATTCTTATGTGATAAACTTGTCATTAACATTGTACAAGCCTCCCCTTAACATGTATAGCGCCATAGGAGTAACGCACCGCCCGTAGACTTGTGGTCATGTTAAGTTAAACTGAATGGTCCTATCATTGTTACGATAGGATTACGCTAGTAGTAATCTTTGGTTTGAAACTTTAATCGAATGCGAGCTTTATTTTAATCTTGATAACAAAGTTTGCCATGTGGATTTGTTTAAATCATTTTCTATACTTATGCTATCTATTAAACTTGTACACTTGCCAATACATTGTTGTATTGTTTCGAACATGTTGTATTTTGAAATTCTAATGTTGTACTTCGATTTTGTATGTTGTACTTGACAATTGTTATAAATGAAAGAAATCGGTTTTGAATTAAATATTGTCGCAATAGTGTTATGATGTCTCGAGCAATCTTGTTTTCGTCTCACTTCGATGTTTCCGCCATCGGTTGGGGTCTGACAGGGGCGAGGTAGTGGAGGACGTGCGGCGGCGGGAGCTGGTGGTAGGGGATGTGGACAGGGCGTGGGCATGGTGGCCCAGATGTTGACCCGTTGCTAGATAATCCTTATGTAGCGTTCGAGGATGGGTCTGAGGCTTTTCACAGATGTGAAAAGTTTCGGCGGATGGAGATCTGCAGCCATGCGGTCGTCGATTAGACGACTCAGGTGGAGGTGGACGAGGCGGCGAGAGCCCGAGATTACATTGGACATGATACTCCGTGGGATAGGTATACTATTTGTTACTTTGTTTTATTTGTTTTGTATATGAAATGCATACTAACCAAACTGTGTGATAGATTGTTCCAGTTGGCATACTTGCCATCGCATCAGGTCATGGTGTGCGAGTTCTTAGCATCGTTCGAGTTCGCTCCCAGACCTACAAACCAACCAGAGTAGGATGAGGACCCTGAGCACCCGTGGGTCGAGGTTAGTTTTTCGTTAAGGGGGTGAGTGCCATGAGATATCTTAGAGAGAGAGATTGCTGTGCACAACGACATTTATACATTGGAGGAGATAGACACCCCCTCTACACCGAGGGCGTCCATGTGTTACCCCGATCGACACTTGTCAGGTTATGGCATATGATCTGTCACACCCCGATATTTCCACGTATTACCGGTGGGGAGTATCGTGACGTAGTCGATATCATCATAGACAATTGATCACAGTTTAATGCATAGCGTAAGTCTAAAAGTAATAATACAAACCGAGTTGAAAAGTATAATAAAATATTACACAACGTTTGTAAGTGGATCCACAGGCGGATCTAAAACAGAAAGTAAATATTGTTCAACAGACTTTAAGTATTAAGAGCTTGCAAGACTCTTTAACTAATACTCAGGAGCTTCTAGCACATTTCGTGTAGTACCTACACTTAATCTTTTTGAAAAATACGTCAGTTTACACTGGTAAATACAATTAACTGACTCTTTTGAAAACATTTAAGAAAATTGATTTAAATGCACAAGGCACAAATATTCTTTTATAACTTGGGACAATTATTTTAAATAATCTTGTATGTTGATTCACATGTTTGTCGTACGTTCAGGGCCCAAGATAGAAGCCGATACAAGATTAATAGACACACCACTAATATAAACCCACAAGAAGTTTCCTCACGAGTGGGTATATCATTTTACATACGCAACTGTCAGGTGTATGCCTACACCCCGTGCTTAAGTCATGGCCATATCAAATGTATGAGCCGAGGATATCCAGGACACGCTCATTAACCCCCAAATGCTTTGATCGAAACAAATCAGATTAAAACGGGTTATCTCAATGACTTAACCACTAATCGATTAAATATTCAACACCCGACCAAGCGGTAACAATTTACCGTATCCCAAGCCCGTATAAGGGAAATAAGTTAAAAGTATTTACCTGAGCTAAAATGTAAATTATAGTCAGCCGTATATTCTAATCAGCAAGTGCAGGGAGCTTTTACTGGGCTCCTAATAATGGTCCTTAGTACGAAAATTTTCACTAAGAGAGCTTCCTTCCAAGTCAGGATGCTCCAGAGAAGTTTGCAAGTTGAAAACTTGAAGTGTGCCAGTTCAAGAACTCAAAACATGCCCCTTTATATAGGGTTTTGAATATTCTAGGATCAATGCAGGTGTCCCCCAGGTGAAATCTGATGCATACAGGTGTCCTAGAGGTTTTACAATACCATCAACATGCTGCTGATTCGACGAGAAAAGGGGTGTAGAAGATGACAATCCGCAGCTGTCCATTTCTACTGCCCAGATACAGTCCTTACGGACCGTAAGCCTAAGCCCTTAGAGTCTGTAATCACTTTTCATATTGTATCGCCAAGTTAAGCCACCTTACGGATCGTAAGGTAGATGCTTTGCGGTCCGTAAGCCTTCAATCAGACGACAAAATATTGAGAACTTTTATATTTGACCATGCAACTTTTCATAACTCGAATCTATGGTCATTTTCAGCAGAAGGGTCCACATGACCAGTTCTGAATTGCTCTTGAAAGTAATGCCATGCATTATAATGTTTTGGAGTCTTTGAAAAGGCTACTTGAATGAAGAATTGTCGTGTTACACATATGACCATCTTTCTTGAATTTGAATTATTCATCACAAGATTGAACCGGAACTTTAATAAATCATTATCTGATATACATGAGGGTATAATAATATTTTACAAAGCTTTGGGAACGTTAAAATGTCACTCAGAGGTAAGGATTGACATGTTGATACTTTTAACCCCCTTTGTTTTGTAACTTTTGATTTTAAGCACAAACGGCTTCTTGTGTCCGACAATTTATTCAATAAAGAATACGGACATCTTATGAGGTCATTCAGAGGCACTAGTTTGGCATGTTGACGCTTTTGGTCCTTCTATATACATCTTTACACTGTTTGACAGTTTTAGTCCCTCAAGTTATCTTTTAACATGATCAGGGTTTATGACACGTGTCACCACTGTATTAGACTTGATTTTGCGAGGTGTTACATCCTCACCCCCTTAAAAGAAATCTCGACCTCGAGATTTACTGAAATAAATGAGGGTATTTTTGTTTCATCATGGATTCAACTTCCCACGTATATTCTGGGCCTCTACGGGCATCCCATTTCACTTTGACGATCGGCACATGATTTCTTCGAAGCTTCTTAACCTGTCGATCCTCGATCGACAAAGGTTTTTCAACAAACTTTAAGATTTCGTCAATCTTCACGTCCTTATGAGACATTGCTAGCGACTCATCAGCTAGACATTTCTTTAAATTGCAGATGTGGAACACATTATGAATTCCACTAAGCTCTTCAGGTAAATTTAGCTTATATGCCACACTTCCGACACATTCGATGATTTTGAATGGTCCTATGTACCTTGGGCTCAACTTTCCCTTTTTTCCAAAACGCATCAGCCCTTTCCGGGGTGATACCTTGAGTAGAACTTTATCACCAACTTCAAATTTCAGATGTTTGCGCCTCATATCTGCGTAGCTTTTCTGCCTATCCCTGGAAGCTTTCAGACGATCACGGATCTGAACAATCTTGTTCGTCATCTCCAGGACTATATCAGGTCCTGATAGTTGGGCTTCCCCAACTTTCGCCCAACAAACAGGCATTCTGCACTTCCTTCCGTATAAGGCCTCGAAAGGCGTGGATTGGATGCTCGAATGATAACTATTATTATACGAAAACTCAATCAAAGGAAGATGGTTATCCCAACTTCCATCCAAATCAATAACACAAGCCCTGAGCATATCCTCAAGCGTTTGAATCGTACGCTCGCTTTGGCCATCCGTCTGAGGATGATAAGCAGTGCTGAAATTTAGATGAGTGCCTAGAGATTGCTGAAAGCTTTTCCAAAAATGAGATGAGTATCTTGTATCCCTATCTGAGATAATAGATACTGGCACTCCATGGAGAGATACTATCTTATCCACATATCGCTGGGCTAGCTTATCGGAGCTATGCGTTTCTTTAATGGGTAGAAAGTGAGCTGACTTGTTCAGTCTATCAATTATGACCCATATCGTATCATTCCCATGTTTTGTCCTTGGTAACTTAGTAAAATCCATAGTTACCATTTCCCATTTCCAAGTGGGAAGTTCAGGCTGTTGCAGCAAACCTGACGACTTTTCATGCTCGGCTTTAACCTGTGCGCACGTCAGACATTTAGCCACACAAGTGGCTATAGATTTCTACAAACCTACCCACCAATAATTTTCCTTAAGATCCTGATACATCTTATCACTGCCTGGATGAACTGAATATTTTGAACTATGAGCTTCTTGGAAAATCACATCTCTAAGTCCTCCATGGATTGGAACCCAGATTCGACCATTTAATCTAAGGATTCCATCCTTGCCATATGATAATTGATCAGCAGTCATACCTAACTTCTCATTCAGAAAGTTAGCTTCCAAAATAGCTTCCTTCTGAGCAGCTAACAACTTTTCATTCAAGCTGTTCTTTAGTTCAATGCTTTTGGCATTGATTCTAATAGGTCTGATCCTTTCTTTCCTGCTCAAAGCATCAGCGACTACATTTGCCTTTGCCAGGGTGGTAGCGTATTTCACAATCATAGTCGTTTAGTGTATCCATCCAACGATGCTGTCTCATGTTAAGATCTTTCTGGTTAAACAGGTGTTAAAGGCTCTTATGATCAGAATAGATCACACACTTGGTTCAATAGAGATAATGCCTCCAAAGCTTTAGTGCAAATACAACGGCACCCAATTCTAAATTGTGGGTGCTGTAATTCTTTTCGTGCACCTTTAGTTGATGAGATGCATAGGCAATTACCTTGCCTCTTTGCACAAGCACACAACCCATACCTGTGTGCGATGCGTCACAATAAACAACAAACTCTTCTATCCCTTCTGGCAATGTCAACACAGGAGCATTGCTTAATTTCTGTTTAAGAATCTAAAAGGATTCTTGTTGCTTGGGACCCCAATCAAACTTTATATTCTTGCGAGTCAACGAAGTTAAAGGTGCAGCAATCCTTGAAAATTTTTCGATGAAACGCCTGTAGTATCCTGCTAGACCCAAGAAGCTGCGAATTTCTGTAGGTGTTTTAGGCTCTAGCCAATTCATAATCGCTTCATTCTTAGCGTGATCCACCTGGATACCACGCTCTCTTACCACATGTCCAAGAAATTGGACTTCACGAAGCCAAAATTCACATTTGGAAAACTTGGCGTAGAGCTTCTCTTGTTGCAGAAGTTTAAGGATACACCGGAGATGCTTTTCATGATCGGCTTGATTCTTGTAGTAAATAAGTATGTCATCAATGAAAACAATGACAAACTTGTCTAGATACGGCTTGCAAACGCGATTCATGAGATCCATGAATGCTGCAGCTGCATTAGTGAGCCCGAAAGGCATCACTAAGAACTCGTAGTGACCGTATCATGTTCTGAATGCGGTCTTGAGCACATCTTTGGTTCTGACCTTCAACTGATTATAACCTGCCCTTAGATAAATCTTGGAGAAGTAACTTGCTCCTTGAAGCTAATCGAACAAATCGTCGATCTTGGGCAATGGATATCTGTTCTTAGTCGTAACTTTATTCAGCTCGCGATACTCAATGCACAGACGCATTAAGCCATCCTTCTTCTTCACAAACAGAATGGGCGCTCCTCAAGGAGATGAGCTTGGTTGAATAAAACCTTTTTCCAATAGATCATCCAGCTGTTTTCTTAATTCCTTCATCTCAGTTGGTGCCAATCGATAAGGAGCTCGTGCAACAAGAGCTGCTCCTGGAATTATATCAATTCTGAACTCCACTTGTCTGTCTGGGGGTAAACTAGGTAGTTCTTCAGGGAATACGTCTGGGTAATCAGAAATAACAGGAATTTCTTCTATCTTGGGTTTGGCTTATCTATTGTTACTTGTGCCATATAAATGACAAAACCTTTCTTCAAACACTTTGATGCCTTAAGCATAGATACTTGTTTAGGCAATCCATACTTTGTATCTCCTTGAATTGTAAGTGGCTCACCATAAGGGGTTTTAATGATAACTTGCTTCTTGTCGCAGGCAATTTGGGCTTGGTTACGAGATAACCAATCCATGCCTATAACTATATCGAATCCTGCTAATTTCAACCGAAGCAAGGACAACGGAAAAGAGTGATTCCTATTGGATATAAAACATCCATCTAAGATTGTTGAAGCAGTCTCTATGGTACCATCGGCCAATTCTACCTCGTATTTTATATTTAGAGTTTTAACAGGCAGATTTAACAGTTTACAAAATTTATTTTCTACAAAAGACTTATCTGCACCCAGAATCAAATAAAACTCTAGCATATACATCATTGATGAGGAAAGTACCTGTTATAACATTATCATTCTGAACTGCCTCTTGAGCATTCATCTGGAAGACTCTGCGTTTGTCTTTTTGGCCTCTTCAGGCTTCTTTGCAAGTTTTGGGCAGTTGGTTTTGATATGCCCTTTCTCATTACAGCTGTAACAAGTTGCGTTCTTTAACTCCTTGCATTCTAAAGTCTTGTGACCCTTGGCCTTGCAAATCCCACAAACTTATCGCGATTGCGACTCGAATCTGCACTTTCCAAAATGGTGTTTCTTGCAGATTTTACACTTGGGTTTCTCACCTGTCTGCTGGGTGTCCTTTTTAAACCCAGAACTCTTCCTATGCTTAGAATTACCCTTTCGTTTCTTATCGGAGTGATGAGAACTTTCATCCTCCCGTTTCCGCTTTCCTTCATTAGAAGCTTTGACAAACTTGTTTCTGACTGCATCGAGTGTGAGAGATAGAGACAGATCTACCACAGACCTGTATGTGGTAGGTCTGGAAGCTTTCACGTTACCCTTGATTTCTAGAGCCAGGCCTCCAATAAAACGTGCAATGCGCTTTGGTTTCGGTGTGACCAAATAAGGAACCAATCGGGACATGGTGTTGAAGCTTGTAACATAGGCCTGGCAATCCAAATTCTTCATGACCAGAGTCAAGAAGCCAGTCTCGATTTTCTCTACCTCATGCTGAGGACAGAAGTTTTCCTTGATCAGTGCAACAAATTGATCCCAAGACAAATTATACAATGGGATCTTCCCTGTGGCTTGGATTAATGACCTCCACCAAGCCAAAGCTTCACCTTTAAATGATTGTGAAACAAACTTCACAATATCCTGTTCAGCACAACCACTGATATCAACTACAGTATCCATCTCATCGAGCCATGTCATACAGTCAATGGCTCCTTTTTCTCTTGTAAAATCCCTTGGCTTACAAGAGACAAAATATTTGTAAGGCCAAGTCTTGACACGAGGCTCCTGATTAAGCACAATCTGTTTAGATGGGAGACTCTTCTGATTCGACGAGTGACGGGAATTGTCCTTATTTGACTCATGAGTTTTAGAAGAGGGCCTACTATGAGCCACAGATTGAGTCCTTGTGAGGGTATTACTTGGTTCCTTGAACTGCCTGTCAATGGCTCTAGTAACAACATTGTCTATCAATGCTTGTAGGTCTGCAGCAGCTACATTTATTCTGGTGTTATCATTTCTTTCCCTTGGATGACTATTAACCTCTTGAGATTCAGCCATGTAGCTTGATTGCTATATAAAAATGATGATAGCAATATATTCAGAAGTCTATTATAGAAACATCATTTTTGATGATTCATTAACCATGGTAATTATAAACCATATTGGTTAATTTGATAATTTAATTTATCTAAATTTTCATTATAGTTAATCCCAGTTATAAACTATTATGGGTTTTATGGTGGCACAAAATGGCCTAGTCACAAGGACAGTTTTAATTTATAAGTCATGATTTTATAGGATCGAGGCATTTAGGTTTGAACGTAGTTCATCACCTTTTCTTGATAGGGAGTCATAAGCTACAACTGTCATTTGTCTTATTAGGCAATAGGTATAGCACGTAGGCACTTCATCACTAATGGATGTTTATAATATGATCATCTTAATTAATGATATAAGCCATGATTTCTAAATCATTAGGCCAGATAAGGAAATTGGAAGAATCCAATATAAAGATGACAAGTGTGAATTTATCGAACCACTTTGTCAGGAGTGCTAACATGTTTTCAGATGTTAACAAAGATTTAGTTTCTTAAAAAGGATTTACCATCATGACCATGTCTTAAAATGACATATAGGTTAGGTTTTACCTTCAAGATTTTATTTAATGGCGGATCAATTATAAATTGGAATGATATTTTGATTTATTTCATATAGTATGTGCATATATTTAATGGTAAATAAATTTTAAAATGAAACATTCCATAAATTGTAAAAAGTACATAGCTGCCCTAAACGGGTCTTTAAATAAATAACTTGTCCACACAGGGACTAAAATAAGAAATACAAGTCCACGCAGGGACCAAATACATAAATAAAATGTCCACCCAGGGACTTAATTGAAATAAAACAATAAAATAAGGATTTTTAATAATCCCTCTTTTTCTTCCCCTTAATAAGGCTTGCCAAACCCTTTAGTAGACTGCGGCGGCTCCTACGCTCTTCGTCTACCCTTTGTTCTACCTCGTCCAACCGCTGGAGGATCTCTTGCTGCTGCGGTGGTTGAATTTTTGGCGGCTGCTGCTGCTGAGGTTGAGGAGGCGGTGGGTATTGATACCCATATGTTGGGTACCCAGTTGGGTACGTAGCTGGAAAGGGTCCAGGGTAGAGAGCATTGTAGTTGGCTGCCTCGACGTATGGGTCAATGGCATGGGCATTATTGTAGTTGTAACCCGAGTAAGCTTGCTGCTCAAACGGGTTATACCCAGCTGCACCTGGGTATGATGGAATTGGGTTTTCAAAACCCATGGGCGGTAGTGCTGGTGCGACTGGTGCAAAGTCGACTTCAGTAACTGCATTTGAAGGCCCACCCATTTGCGGGTCTTCATAGAGCGGCGGGTAGTTGGAAGAGTGTTGGGGGGTGCTGAAGTGAAAACCCCCACGCACGGACATCCGTGCACTTCTTCTCCGCCTCGATGGTCCGGGAGGCGGTGGCTGCTCTGGCGCTGGCAGTGGCGGCGGCGTGACCGCCTGAAAGTGTGGGTCCTCAGAAGGGACCTGCTGGTGTGGCGGCGAGTTGTGGTGAGGGGGAGTATACTCCGACTTGTAGGTGTTTCATCTTTCGGCCTAAATATCAGGGCCTCTGTAAGGCGAACCATGAAAGGATGATCCGCTAGATATTTCAATGGGATGCGTCGACGTCCCAGATGGCGGCATCTCAGGATCTGTATCTTTGTCCACATCCATGTTTTGGATTTCTGGGAAATGATCAGCCGGTCGCAAAGGGTTTTGACCCTCTAGTTCTTCTATCTGGTTCATCGGGTTGAATCGGCTTTAAAAATAAGGTGTCGGGTTCTGAATGAATGGTGGGAACCCGATCGTTGCAGAGGAATGTAAGAGTGGTGAGAATCATTGGGCTCGTCCTCCTGCTGCGGCCCAAAGGAATGGTGATAGGACGGTAAGGAGCTGAGCAAGACAGAACGCCTCGTAGGCTCGAGATATGTCCTCCAGTCTTCATGAGGACTTGATCCGTATGAAGCGGATGGTGTATGCCGGTGAGATAGTCCGGCTTCATCGTCGTTTCTAGTAATTGGAGCTTTTCCTCTTCCTCCTCGGCCTCCCACTCATGGCGGCATTTTGCTTTTGATCCTGTCAAAACAAAAGAAATAACAAAGACAAAAACCAATTAAGATTAGGATTAATCCTAAGTCCTTTTCCTAGACTCGGAAGTCAAGGATTGTGCAACTGCGTCATTGAGATTAAACACAAAAGGCTAGTGTTTAATTCTCTCAATGTTGGCTCTGATACCAACCTGTCACACCCCGATATTTCCACGTAATACCGGTGGGCCAGGTTGGGAGTATCATGACGTAGTTGATATCATCATAGACAAGTGATCACATTTTAATGCACAGCGGAAGTCTAAAAGTAATAATACAAACCGAGTTGAAAAGTATAATAAAATATTACACAACGGTTGTAAGTGGATCCACAGGCGGATCTAAAACAGAAAGTAAATATTGTTCAACAGACTTTAAGTATTAAGAGCTTGCATGACTCTTTAACTAATACTCAGGAGCTTTCGGCCCATTTCGTGTAGTACATGCACTTAATCTTTTTGAAAAATACGTCAGTTTACACTGTTAAATACAATTAACTGACTTTTTTGAAAACATTTAAGAAAATTGATTTAAATGCACAAGGCACACATATTCTTTTATAACTTGGGACAATTATTTTAAATAATCTTGTATGCTGATTTACATGTTTGTCGTAGGTTCAGGGCACGGGATAGAAGCCGAGACAAGATTAATAGACACACCACTAATATAAACCCACAAGAAGTTTCCTCACCAGTGAGTATATCATTTTACATACGCAACTGTCAGGTGTATGCCTACACCCCATGCTTAAGTCGTGGCCATATCAAATGTATGAGCCCATGATATCCAGGACACGATCATTAACCCCCAAATGCTTTGATCGAAACAAAATATATTTAAACGGGTTATCTCAATGACTTAACCAATAATCGATTAAATATTCAATACCCGACCAAGCGGTAATAATTTACCGTATCCCAAGCCCGTATAAGGGAAAATAAGTTAAAAGTATTTACCTGAGCTAAAATGTAAATTATAGTCAGTCGTATATTCTAATCAGTAAGTGCAGGGAGCTTTTACTGGGCTCCTAATAATGGTCCTTAGCACGAAAATTTTCACTAAGAGAGCTTCCTTCCAAGTCAGGATGCTCCAGAGAAGTTTGCAAGTTGAAAACTTGAAGTGTGCCAGTTCAAGAGCTTAAAGCATGCCCCTTTATATAGGGTTTTGAATATTCTAGGATCAATGCAGGTGTCCCCCAGGTGAAATCTGATGCATACAGGTGTCCTAGAGGTTTTACAATACCATCAACATGCTGCTGATTCGATAAAAGGGGTGTAGAAGATGACAACCCGTAGTTGTCCATTTCTACTGCCCAGATACAGTCCTTACAGACCGTATGCCTAAGCTCTTACGGTCCGTAACCGCTTTTCAAATTGTATCGCCCAGTTAAGCCACCTTACGGACCGTAAGGTAGACGCTTTGCGGTCCGTAAGCCTTTAATCAAAAGACAAAATATTGAGAACTTTTATATTTGACCATGCAACTTTTCATAACTCGAATCTATGGTCACTTTCAGCAGAAGGGTCCACATGATTAGTTCTAAATTGCTCTTGAAAGTAATGCCATGCATTATAATGTTTTGGAGTCTTTGAAAAGGCCACTTGAATGAAGAATTGTCGTGTTTACACATATGACCATCTTTCTTGAATTTGAATTATTCATCACAAGATTGAACCGGAACTTTAATAAATCATTATCTGATATACATGAGGGTATTATAATATTTTACAAAGCTTTGGGAACGTCACTCAGAGGTAAGGATTAACATGTTGACACTTTTAACCCCTTTGTTTTGTAACTTTTGATTTTAAGCACAAACGGCTTCTTGTGTCCGACAATTTATTCAATAAAGAATACGAACATCTTATGAGGTCATTCAGAGGCACAAGTTTGGCATGTTGATGCTTTTGGTCCTTCTATATACATCTTTACACTGTTTGATAGTTTTAGTCCCTCAAGTTATCTTTTCACATCACCAGGGTTTATGACACGTGTCACCACTGTATTAGACTTGATTTTACGAGGTGTTACATGATCGGTTGGGGTTGCTTTGGCAGCTCGAAGTTGAGGGTTCACATATTGGAGACCATGTGTTCCGTTACTTGCACATGCTTATTGCCACATCTATTCCACCGCACGAGCAGAGTCGCGAGTGGTGCAATCGAGAGGATCTTTTTTATATGTTTTGTCTTATATGGGGGAGACGTGCGCCCTCCATCGTTGCCTAGCCCAGTGGTTTGCGGTTGCGTACCACCGGCAGGACAGGTCTTTGTTTTACGGGGGGCGTACATCACACGTATTGCCCAATCGTTGGGTTTGCTTGGTTACGTATAATGTATAATGTTACAATATCACACGTCGTGAATACGTCAACATAAAAAATAATACAAAATACAACCACGATACGAAATGACACGATACAAGGATGATATGATATAATACGACACGCCATGATAAAATATAAAAAAGTTAAAAATGTGATACAATACGTCACGATAAAATATAATAAAGTTAAAAATGTGATACGGTACGTCAGATACGCTATATTGCGTCACGATAAAATATAACAAAGTTAAAAATGTGATATGATACGCTATAATATGATACGTAACGAAAAAATAACCAACAATAAACACCAACCCAACATGTAACGCCCAACGTCCCTAAAATTTAGGCTATTGTCAAATTTAGTCCATGAACTTTATCTAATTGGCAAGTCTAGCCCCTGTATTATATGATGTGTGATACTTTGATATCTTGGTAAATCTATATGCTTGGAATGTCTAAATCTATGATTGGAATGCCTAAATCTATGTTTGGAATGTCTAAATCTAATTGGTGCTTGACTCTTTAGACTCGTGAAACTTGATTCTTGGTTGAACGAGAGACTAGAGTCTTGTCACTGGCGGAATCTATTTTTCTAGTTATTCTCTTACCAAATAATACGAAACGCTTAATCTAACTCGCAAAATGAATCAAAGACGGCAACGCGGAAAGGATTGGATTGGCCAAGTGGTAATCTGATCGGATGACCATCCGATCGGATAGCCATTCGATCGGATGACAACCCCATAGGATGGCCACTAGATCGACCAGTCACCCGATCCGTGCCACCCGCCTTAACACCCTCACACACTATAAATGGGCCTGTTACATCACCATTCTCACTGATGTGACAGCCTTACTCGAGTAGACGCACGCACACCACTTTTCCTCATTTTCTTGGTGATTTTGGTACGTTTACACTAGATTCTTGTACTTTCTTGATCTACAGTTCATTCTCTACAAGATTCACCTATAAAATCACACTTTTCACCGTGGAATCTCTCGGATCTAAGCTCTTGAGGATGATGTCATCATGGTGGTTTGTACGAACTATCATATGATGTCATTCCTGACAAGATCTGGCTCAGATCTAAGGAATTTCAGGTGTTTGCACCAAATCTAAGCTAGATCTAGGTGTTTTCATAATAAAACTAAAGTTTTCCTTCATCTTTTCTTTAATCTTACATTTTAAACAATGAAATCCGGGCATAAACAGACTGTAGACTTGATGGATAGTCTAGAGTAGGTTTGGAAACGGATTGATGCCTGAGAAGACGACCATGGAACGGATTCCGACATGAACTGATTGTAAACAGACTACTGTCCGGACAGGGGTGATTCCCATCCGATCAGAACGATTGAAAGACGATGAGTTTACCATTGTCTCAATACGTCCCATGCCGTCGTCATTAATCTAAAAACATAGAAATTTTACAAAGTCATAAACCGGACAAAGATCACTCGATCGGGTGACAATCCGATCGGATGACCATCCGATCGAATAGCCACTCGATCGGGTAACAGTTGTCTAGCAATATGAAACACTCGAGACTTAGAAACTTTTCAAAAACTTGGAACTTGGGGAATCTCGATCGAGTGGCAACTTTATCGGATAGCCATCCGATCGAGCAGCCATCCGATCAAGGTAACCAAGTACTTAAACAGCAGACCTAGAAACTTGACACTTGGGTCGAGTGACCATCCGATTGGACAGCCACCCAATCAGACAGTCATCCGTTCCCTCTCACAATAGCCACCTGATCGACTGGAAATCCGATCGGATATCCATCCGATCGGACAACCATCCGATCTAGTGACTGTTTTTGACACTTTGTGCAATCTCGTTATTCTGCCCGACTCTTATCTGTTGTAATCTAATCAGGCTAATTCTAAAAGATCTTCCTTTGATCCAATAACAGTCTTTACTGTTAAGCAATCACTGTGAGTATACTCGATCCCTTTTTTGTTTTAAACCTTGGGATGTAACATGTATTCTATTAAACTACGATACTTGAGACTTTGAAAACTAAACTCTATCATACGTGTATGTGAAACTTGTGCATTCTAGTATTCTATTTGTGCTATGTGACGTTTAATCCAGGGTGTGTAGTTCCGCCTTAACAATAGTAGCGCTATAGGAGGTGCACCTCTCCCATTATTCTCAGGGGGTATTGTTAGGAGGATTCTAGTTTACCTTGAGTCTTGGGTAAACACTAAAGCATCTGGATACTTGGGCTATCACTGCATGGACTGTGACACTAGCACGGCTGAAACTATTTTTATTGCTTACATTGTGGATATGAGTTGTTTTAATCTATTATGCTATTATTCAAACTTGTATACTCGCCGGTACATTTTGTACTGACCTTATTTCAATACATGTTGCAGGCTGATAGGATGCTGATAACATGGAACCAAGCTAGGATGAAGCTTAGAAACTCACCTAGTTAAATTTAAGTTATGAACAATGTTTAATACTGGATGTTTTGTTGGCACTTGTGATTTACTGTGGGTATTGATGTTTGTTAGACAATTTTTGCATGAAATCTATTAATCTCTATTGAAACAATAGTGTTATGGAAATCTCATGAGCAATCTGAACGCTTAGTGCTCGCACCCCGATGTTTCCGCCATCGGTTGGGGTGTGACAGATTGGTATCAGAGCCATAACTATAGGGAAATAGGATAAGTAGGAATACTTGCCCTAGTCTATAGTTCTAGGAAATCTTAACTCTTATATGTTGTTTAAGACTTATGCATTCTACCGTATCTGCTTCCTAGCAGCATATATTCCTGTTAAACTTACATGCCTTTCCTAAGGCTAACACAATATACACTTGATACTTTGAAAACCCTGTTAATCAGTGTTTGTATTTTGCACAAGGTTTTCCCTCAAGACAGGAGTGACATCCGAACCTTGATGGGAAATCTCCATATTATTCTAGTAGGTCTTGTCTGCGGATAAGTACCAATGCCATTAGGGTACGATGTTGTCAAGTTAGAGGTAAAACTCAGACCTTGGTAACTAGTCCCACTCCTCGATGATTTTATGTCTCGCCAAAGTCTCGCGACTTTCGATCAATTAGGAACGTGAAATGACCAAAAGGACTAATATCGTAGGCCTAACATCGATGACGTATTGGTCTAAGTAAGTCAGGACACGTTACCTCAATTCGAAAGGGGTTCGAATCACTTTGGTTAGTCACCGTTCCTCTACCCGGAACAATCCTATGTTTTATAAGCCGATCTTTTTTGTTAATTCCGATTTTATGTGTGTGGTTTTAAACTTGATTCTTCGCTCATCTTGGAATACTTTTACACGAATTGCACGTATTTCCGCAATCTAAAATGATTAATCCTTCAGGATCAAACTAAATTTACAAGGTTTATCTACGATGCTAATCAATCTATGTGATATTGTGATTGTAAGGCACTAGAGGTAACATGGCATGGAATACGAGGGAAAAGTGACGTGTCCGAAGCATGGTGGAAACGCCGCTGGTACTTCCTATATATAACTGTTTCTGGCATGTTACCAACTTTCATACCGAGTGCCATGCGAAGCTTAGTGTCTGTGGTCCGGTGATGAGGTTGTCGAATTCTAAAACTACGGAAGGACTATTTGTGTACTCTATGTGAAACCTATCTGAAAACTATCATGTACTCTAGTGAAATCTAAGTGTAAACTACGTATGTGGGGATTGAGAAACAAAATACGAAACGTAGCCTAGCGCCGAAGACGAGGAGGAAGTGGCATGTCTGAAACATGGTGGATACGTCGCTGGTACTTCCTATATATAAGTGTTTCTGGCATGTTACCAAACCTTCGTACCATGCACTAAGTGAAGTTCGTAGTTTTGTAGACTCGGGATGAAGTTGTGAAGTCTATTTGGTTTAATCTATGTTGCTGAATCTATCTGATCAATCTATGTGGAAATCTTGTGGTAAATTCTAATGTTGTGGTTAACGAAGCATGACACCGATGACGAGACGGATGTGGCATGATCGAAGCGTGGTGGATACGCTGCTGGTACTTCCTATATATAAGTGCTTCCGTCATGTTGCCGAACTTTCGTAGCATGTGCCATGTGAGATTTCGTTGGTTGTGGATTGTTAACGCTAGTCTATTAAAGTCCATTTAATCTATTGAAGGGTATTGAAGTCTATTGCAGTCTATTAAGATATCGAAGGCTATTTGAAATCTATCGTAATCTATTGAAATCTATGATAATGATGATGAGTATGTTTTGCGACACGTAACATGACACCGAGTACGAGGCAGAAGTGATTGTGCCCGAAACGTGGTGGATACGCCGCTGGTACTTCCTATATATAAGCGGTTCTAACACGATTGCCAAACTTCGTACAACGTGCCATGCGAAGGTCGTGGTTCGGTATCTATATGAATCTTGTGAATCTTAAGTCTTAGTCTATTCTATGTTAATCTAGACTTATACGATCCTTTTGTTGGATCTTTTAGATGTCTTCTCGAAAGTTATCCGACACTCTCAAGAGATCTAGGGAGAAGTCTCAGAAAAAGATGATGTCTTTCATGGCCGACCAGATCGCTCGAGTCGTGCCAAAGATCATCTCTGAGCTCCAATGATCAAACACTCCTCCATCCTCTGTGGACTCAAAGGCCGAAAAGCAAAAGTCTACTAAGTTCAGCTACAAAAATTTCATCTCATGCAACCGTAAGCCTTTCACGGGCAGTGATGGGGTGACTTCTCTGCTCGAGTGGTTCGACAGCATCGAAGTTACCTTCATTAACAATGAATGCCCAGATCATCTAAAGACTAGGTGTGCGACCGGAATGTACCAAGGCAGAGGGTTAGAGTGGTGGTCGAATGAGAGAAACATCCGTTCGAATGAGGAAGTCTATGCTCTTCCATGGGCTGAGGTGTGAGAAATGATGATGCTTGAGTTCTGCCCTCCTCATGAACAGTTAAAGCTTGAAGAAGAATTTTGGCACTTGAAGTAGATTAATGATGACAATCTGGCTTATACTACCCGCTTTAAGCAGCTTAGCTTGATCGTTCCTCACTTGGTTTCTACTCCCAAGCGGATGATAACCAAGTACATCAATGGTCTACCTCCTGCTATGAGTGATTCCATAGAAGCGGCTCAACTCGACACCATTGAAGAAGTCTATCGTTTGGCAGCAAGTTTGAACAACAACCGCATGCGTGATAAGCAGTTTGCTACTCCTGCTATCTCTAAGTCTGCAAATCAAGTCACCCAGCAGTCAAGTGGCAAAAAGAAGAAGAAAAGGAAATCTCAGGGTTTAGGGTGCAATCCTATCATCCCTGATGCGAACCCTGCTGCTAAACCTGCTCCTGCTACTGCTACTGCTAACCCTGATGTCCCAGAAGTTAAGAAACCGTACACTGGGTCTTACCCCAAGTGTACGACTTGCAATTTTCATCACCCTACTACTTCTACATGTCGTCTGTGTACCAACTGTAAATTCTATGGTCACACGACTCCCTACTGTCGTCAAGCTAACCTAGCCCAGCAAGCCCCAGCCCAGGCAGCTCTACCAGCATCCAGCCCCTCTGCAAAATCCAGGTCCAGTCAATGTTGTTCGTGCATGCTTTCAATGTGGAGATACTTGATGTGTGCAAAATGCAACATATAAATTACATCAATTGTGGCATAAAACTAACCATTTTTAGTACTAATGTTGGAAAAAGTGTGTTTTTGTCTTTCTTTTGTATTTCTAGGATTAAATGAGCTCAAATTAACAAAAGAAGCAAAAAGGCAGCTAAATCTAACATAAATACAAGAAAAGGAACAAACGTGGCATGCCCGACCTCCCCGAAAGCATCTTCCCAAGCAAAACAAGAGAGCAGAAGGCTGAACACGCCCCGTGCTCAGTGAGCACGGGGGCGTGCCCAAGTGTTAGCATAAAAGACAAAGTTATAGAAGCTTCCATCGCCCACCACGGGGCCGTGCTCAGCGGACACGGGGTCTTGGTCAACTATAAGATTCGCAGAATCTAGGCAAATCTTGATAGTACAGATACGCTTCTGCACAGGGGGTCGTGCCCAGCGGACACGGGGCCGTGGTCAACTAATAAAGACAAGAGTAATTAATGAAGAAAGAGAAGGATGTGGACACGGGGCCGTGCCCACTGGACACGGGGCCGTGCACACTGGACACGGGGCCGTGCCCGAGCTTCTGTTCAGCCTATAAATAGGAGTGCTTGGCTCAAGCTCAAACCATCCCTTGGCACACCACCTCTCTCACACTTCACCCACCACCCACCACCACCATAACACCATCATCCACCACCATCATCCATTGTCCATCATAGAGTGTGTGAGTCGTCTCGGGATCCAAGATTGATCGTAAGAGTTCTTGACAATCAAGGCCATGTTTGCCTAAGTCTCTTACATCACATGGTGAAGACAAAGTGTCTAGTGTAATACTTTTTATTTTTAATCTTTTTGCACTTTTTAATTGGTTATATATTAATGACTTTAATAACTAGTTTCTTATGTCGAAGGTGATTCTTCCTTATCGTTTGTCCGTGGTGTCTTGGCATTATTTTACTGTCTATATAAAATAAAAGTTTTTCACCATTCATATCTCCACGGTCTATATGGAGGTATGTTGGCTACCTGGTCGGGGGTTAGGGGAACGGTTTGGTAAGAGTCTTGCCATTGTTCAGTGTATAGATCCTGCAAAGGACCTGGGTCAAATTTAGTAGGACCTCCTTCAATACTTAACGGTATTGGATGGCGGGGGTCCAAACTCTTTGACCCCCTCATAAGTTAAACTACTATTAATATTTTAACCTGGCTACTTAGGACTGTATCCCTGCTGACTCAGACTACTTAGCCGAGGGTAACGTCGCCTTCAAAAGAGGGGCCTACCACAATATGCATTAATAACTTAATTAATTATCTTTCAATAATAGGATTGTATCCTTGCTGACTCAAACTACTGGGTTGAGGGTAACGTCACCTCCAAAAGAGGGGCCTACTACAATAACTAAGATAATCTCTTAAATAGTGCAAAAGTTTGGAAATAATCAAAGGTTACACTAAACACGAGTCGGAACCAAGTGATTCATCTTGTCTATCTGTTTTTCTTTTATTTTTATTTTTCGGCATTTTAGTTAGTTTTTATTTTCTTAGTTTAAAACATTTTTCTAAACTTTTGATTTGATTAGACGTTGAGGATAAACCGGTACAAAAAGCTCTTGTGTCCTTGGACGACCTCGGTATCTTACCAACAATATACTACGCTCACGATGGGTGCACTTTCCCATATGTGTGTTTAGTGTTAGTAAATATCGTGTTTTATAAATTTAAAACTTGGCTAAAGAAAGTGTAAAAGGGCTTAAAATATACTTAAACTTATATACACACTTCACACGCATCAAGTTTTTGGTGCCGTTGCCGCGGACACAAGGATTTTAAGAAAGCTTAAAATCGACGGCCTAATCAGTTTTTCAAAACCTTTTCAAAATGCGCGCACATTTTTCTGCATTTTAGTTTAGTTTTGCATTTACAGTAACCTGAACACGGGCCGTGCTCGTTGAACATGGGGCCGTGCTGCACATTTTCATAAAACACCCAGTAACAGTAGCTTGAACACGGGCCGTGCTCACTGAACACTCCCCGTAGTCAACGAAATCAGTAAATTTAATTAAAACGCCCAGATACAGATCCTGAACACGGGGACGTGTCCACTGAACACGGGGCCGTGTCCAGCCTCTGTTTCCGTTTTTATTTTTGTTTTCTGATCTCGAGACTTGGTTGTGGTCTGCTGAGTGATTCTTATGGATCAATACTCCGGAGGTTACAACTACATCTATGAGGAGGATGATTATAGGAGTAACTAATGCACTAATTATAGTAATCCGCACTCGGTTCAATATAATCACTCATATCAACCATCCAATTCATACACCTACTATGAGGAGCCTAGGTACGAGCCATTAACTTCATACACATCCTATGAAGACCAAAGATATGAACCTCCTCTCTCATACTCATATTTTGATGAACCAAGGTATGAGCCTTTTTACTCATACTTTGAAGAACCAAGATATGAGCCACCACCTTCGTATGCTTATTATGAGGAACCATGGCGTGAACAACCCACCTCATATGAGTATTATGAAGAACAAAATTACGACCCTTATCCATCATATACTTACAATGAAGAACAATGGTGTGAACCATCTACTTCATATGGGTATTATGAGGAACAAAGGATCGAACAACCGGATTCAAGCTTTGAAAATCCCGATCCTTTTTCTATAACCGAAGTGACCGATAGGATATTAGAATACCTTAGAGTTATCGATCGCTATATAAAAGAATCTCGCGCAAGGGAAGAGGAGTCCCGCGCAAGAGAAGAATTAAATAAAGAAGAGATAACTGAAAGTGTAAAAATGGAAGAACAAATAAGTGAAAAACCGACACATGAGTTAAACAACGAAAAACGTGAGTCCGACAACGTTGAAATTCAAGAAGAGTCTAATTTTGAAGAAATTAATCTCTTGTCACCTTCTTTGGAAAATCATTGTTTAGTACCTATGTCACACCCCGGCCGCGTCAAAACAAAAAACCGCGGCGGAATCGCCGGGGAGTGAGGTGACAGA
Source organism: Helianthus tuberosus (assembly GCA_030545235.1). Classification (NCBI taxonomy): domain Eukaryota; kingdom Viridiplantae; phylum Streptophyta; class Magnoliopsida; order Asterales; family Asteraceae; genus Helianthus; species Helianthus tuberosus. Next base: position 7,679,001 of record CM060390.1, read on the forward strand.
ATTATTGTTTCAACAACCATGGTAATTAAAGTTATGTATTATTGAATTAAAGTTTACATTGTCTTGGGAATTAAATAAAACATAACATAATAATTGTCTTTTAAGTCACTAAGGCCCGTGTCCGCCTAAGTGTAGCACAAACATCATCATGCATCAGCACCTGAAACACATGTAAAAATAGGTACGTCAGCATAAAAATGCTTGTGAGATACATAGGTTTTGTTTATGCAGTATTCATGACTTGTAGTTTAAAAGAAGTGTTTAACAAAAATAGTCATGAACCTTGTAAAATGTTTTCTTTTATAAAATCATGTGAAAATCGATATGAAAATGAAATGATATAAAAGAATTATGCATGGTTAAATAAATAACCAAGTAAAAGTGAATTGTATAAAATATGTACTTTGTATAAAAATGTCGTATCCTTGTAAAAATGTTTCATGTCTTTTGTCAAGTGGCTTAGGAAACGTAAAAATGTATAATACAATAAAAGCACTTATATATAGGAAGTACCAGCGACGTATCCACCATGCTTTTATAGTATAACACATAGCCCCGTTACATAAGTCACTTATCATTACCCAACAAAATGTCATGTTTAATGTCAAAATGTTCATGCATAAACCATGTTTAATGTCATGTGTAACATGTATTATATATAACCAATGGAATGCATAGCAAGTAGGAAAACATCTACTTAAACTATGTAAAAATGCCAATGTGAAACATATGTCATGTACGGTGAATAAAAGAATCTACTCAACCCCGTAGGGAAAATGTACAAAACAATGTTTTTGAGTAAACCTAAGTTTAAATCAAATGTTATGTTTTGCAGAAAAACAATGCTTTATGATTACAAACATTTATGCAGTAATGTTAATCGCATACATTCAAGCCTTGCGACTGTGTCGACAAACCTTTAAACAAATTAAAGGTTCATCTAAGTTATGTAGTCGGATTCTGTCATTTCCAACTTCCAAACAAACCTAGGAAGTCGGAAACGGGAGTTGTCAATTCCTATGGTACCATTACATACTACCGAGCGGCGTGATCAATGTTAATGAATGTATTATTGTCCCGATTAAACACACCAAATGTCATAACCAATGTAAGCATGCTATGAAAACCATGTACTAGGTATGCTAAGTAAACATGCCTAGTAGAAATGTCATGTAAAACAATGCGTACATATGCTAAGTAAACATATGTAACAAATGTGTAATAAATCAATGTGCTAGCATGCTTAACATACATAGCAAAACATAGTGAAAACATGTACTAAATATGTACTAAGTGAAACTAGCATGTTTATGTCACAAAAGCTTGTAAAACAAGAAAGTAACAAATATGTACATGTGAATCACCCCAAAGTATTTGAAAACGGTAAAAGAGGGGAACTATGTACTCACTTGGGATTGCTAATTAGTCTTGAGAATAAGACCAATTTAAGCTCCAAGTATCACGGAATCAACCGGCACCTAGTATAGGTAACTATGTTAATAATCGGCTCCTAAATCGGGAGATAGGATAGAATGAGGTTCTATAAATCAAATGAGTATTTAAACTCATATGGTATGATTTAATAGACCTTAAATTCTGATTCGAAAGTCTACCTAAGTGCTTTTGACCCGTTTCGACACATTATGGTAACGTAAGCTACTAGAATGCGTCGTTTGCGCAAAACTATGCTCGGGTGGTTATCTATGTGCTATGTCAAGTCTTACATGCCCAATTATACCCTAACATGTTACTAATTCAGATTAGATGTCAAAAATATGTTCACATAGTCAAAATACGGATTTATGCTTCAAAAGAGCATTTTGGTCATTTACTATGGGCATACAAGCTAACTAGCAAAAGACTAACCAATCCTAGGTGAACATAAGGTATAACCTCAGGGGTTATTCGCTATGTAACTATGATCACTAAGTAAGCTTCGTCGGATCCTAATGATCAACCAATCGGGTCGGGTTCGAAAGTCTAAGCGGTTGTTTAGACCGCTTAACTAACGACCCTAAACAAGCACCAAACTATTAGTGACGAGTTAAATATGTCAAAAATCTTTAACCTACTAATTTGGTATCAAAACAATGGGTTTTGATTCCCGAAAATAGTTCCTATGCAAAATGCGTGCTAAAACGCATTTTGACCGAAACTTTGACTCGTCACTATGCCTAGTTAATGTGGTAATCAGTAGGTATGATCACTAAGGATTATAACCATTGTGATTACAATCACATTGCAAAGTTCAATTGAACTTTGACTTGACCAATTGACTGGTCAAACTGAAAGTCAAACACTTGTTTGACTTTTTAAACTAGAAAGAAATAAAAAGAATGAAAGAGTGCTCACTATAGTCCTTGCTATCTTTTCTACAAAGAAGACAAGTCCCAAAATCAGTTGAGAGAGCTCCAAAGCAGATAAGAGAAGAAAATGAGGAATGAGCAAGGAACAAATGAGAAATGGATGGCTATTTATAGTTGTAGCAAAGCTACAAGATCATGCCAAGTTTTGTGTGGCCAACAAGCATGAAATCATGGCCCTAGATGTGTTAAAGACTGATTGGGAACCTTGGAGAGTCGTTTACTTGGAGCCCAAAACAAGAGATTTGCTTAAAAGTCCCTGAATTATCGAACAGCAGCCAAAAATCAAGTTTCTGTCACTGGGCGACGCACCGTAAAGATAGGGCTTACGGTCCGTAAGCCATCTACTTTCAGCAAATGACAGTTTTGGTCCATGTACTAGAATAAGCTCATTACAGGCCCTTTTTGACCCCCGTTAAACCATTTTCAAGGCTCTACAAGGTCAATAAAGTTTAGAGGACTCAAAATGTGCTCAGAAAACTCTCGGATGTCGGCTCGTTTGGTCGTACGGCCGCGTTATTCGTTAAATTACGACGAAACTCAAACGGACGCGAAAACGAACCAAATTAAGCGACGAGTGGTATTTTTGCATGGTGATCACTAACATAAAAATATTTTAGTGTGTGCAAAAATTTTGGATGTCCAGATGTGGCCAGAACGTAAGATATGCATGAAAATGCAAACTTACGCCGTTTTTGACACTTTTAGTCCCTGAAAGATCATATAAGCATGTTTTCGCACACCGAACCTATCAAAGCTTATTTCTAAGCCATTATAGGTTATTTATGGTATTTTTAGCTTATGATCAAGTTCCGGACTGTACGTTGCCTTACGGAACGGCAGACTTTTGCAGTTTAACGCAAATAGTCCCTGTGAGCGAATAAACTTGTTTTTGCCGTACGAAACCTTCTAAAACTTATTTCTAAGTTATGTAAAGGTTATTTAAGGTATGTTAAGCTTATGTTGCTGTTCCGGAGTGTTTGTCGCGTTAAACTGATCGCGTTTACGCATCAGTTTGCGTATAACTTCCCAGAAAGCGATATAGAGTTCAAAATCGATCAAAAATCAACATGTGCATAAAATCAAACTTAAATACAAACATTGGGATCAAAACACACTGTTTTATTAATATTGTATTGTTCAGAGTTTGTATAATGATAGACAAGCACAGATGTCACAGTCTCCCCTACTTTCGGAAATTTCATCCCGAAATTTATTTAGAGGAAACTTGTGAGAACAAATGCGGATATTTCATCTTCATCTGGTCCTCACATTCCCAAGTAAATTCTGGGCCACGTTTGGATTCCCAGCGAACCTTGACTAAACAAATCCGTTTGTTCTTCAACTGTTTAAATGTACGGTCCACTATCTCCATAGGTTTCTCAACGAAGTGCATCGTGTTATCAACACGAATTTCATCAATTGGTATGTGGAGATTCTCCTCAGCTAAACACTTTTTGAGATTGGACACGTGGAATGTCGGATGAACATTTCCAAGTTCAGGAGGTAGCGCAAGTCTATAGGCTACTTTTCCGACTCTTTTCAACGATCTTGAATGGTCCAACATAACGTGGTGCAAGTTTTCCTTTCTTTCCAAATCTAATCACACCTTTCCAAGGGGATACCTTGAGTAGGAAATGATCACAGACTTGAAATTATGAAGGCTTGCGTCCTAGATCCGCATAACTCTTTTGACGGCTTCTAGCTGCCTGAAGGTTATCACGAATCTTCTTGACCTTATCTGTAGTCTCTAGAATGAGTTCAGGTCCAGTAAGATGAGCTTCACCTATCTCATTCCAGCAGACCGATGAATGACATTTTCGACCGTATAAAGCTTCGAAAGGAACCATTTTGATGCTCGTGTGATAACTATTATTGTAGGAGAATTCGATCAACGGTAGATGCGAATCCTAACTACCACCAAAACCGATCACACACGCTCTAAGCATATCCTCTAGTGTCTGGATTGTTCTCTCAGATTGACCATCTGTCTGCGGATGGTATGATGTGCTCAAATTAAGTTGGGTTCCCATGGCAGATTGCATGGTTCTCCAAAAGCGAGACGAGAATCGAGCATCTCTGTCTGATATAATGTTCAAAGGAACACCATGTCGAGATACAATCTCATCAACATATAACTTGGCAAGCTTGTCAGCAGATAAATCCTCGCGGATCGGCAAGAAATGTGCTGACTTTGTAAGACGATCAACAACAACCCAAATGGTGTCATGACCTCTTTTAGTGCGCGGTAATTTGGTAATGAGATCCATAGAAATGTTTTCCCATTTCCAAACCGGAATCTCTGGTTGCTCCAATAATCCAGAGGGATGTTGATGTTCTGCCTTAACCTTAAGACAAGTAAGGCATTTGGAAACATATAAGGCAATGTCTTTCTTCATACCCGGCCACCAATACTGGGTTCGAAGATCCTTATACATTTTATCAGCACCAGGATGAATAGAATAACGAGACTTATGAGCTTCATCCATTAGCAAGGTGTGAAGATCATCTATACTTGGGACCCACAAACGGCCCATGAAATAGAATATCCCAAAGTCTCTCAGTTCAAGCTCAGGATTTGTATGACACGGTAATTCTTTACCCATCAAGTCTTGTGTAACACAAGTATGTTGAGCCTGAATTATGCGGGATTGAATGTCAGATCGAACCTGAACACAATGAAGCTTGACACGTTCCTTACGACTCAATGCATTAGCCACGACATTCGCCTTACCAGGATGGTAGTGAATTTCGCAATCGTAGTCGTTTAGGAGTTCAACCCAACGTCGTTGCCTCATGTTTAGTTCTTTCTGATTAAAAATATGCTGGAGACTCTTATGGTTAGTAAACACTACACACTTTGTACCGTAAAGGTAGTGTCTCTAGATTTTGAGAGCAAAGACTACTGCACCTAACTCAAGATCATGAGTGGTGTAGTTCTTCTCATGTACCTTCAGCTGTCTTGATGCATAGGCTATAACTTTGTTTCTTTGCATAAGAACGCAGCCAAGGCCTAAGTTGGATGCATCACAGTACACAACAAAATCGTCGTTACCCTCGGGCAAAGATAGAATAGGTGCATCACAGAGTTTCTGTTTCAAGGTCTGAAAAGCTTCTTCCTATTTGGATCCCCACTCAAAAGGTTTGCTCTTCTGAGTTAGAGTAGTGAGAGGAACCGCAATCTTGGAGAAGTTTTCAATGAAACGGCGGTAATAACCCGCTAGACCAAGAAATGAACGAACCTCGGTAGGAGTAGTAGGTGTATCCCAATCCTTAATCGCGCTGATTTTTGCGGGATCTACATGTATACCTTGTTCGTTAACGATGTGCCCCAAGAATTGAACTTCCTTAAGCCAGAATTCACACTTGGAGAATTTGGCGAAAAGCTGTTCTTTCTTTAGGAGCTCCATTGTAAGACGAAGATGCTGTTCATGGTCAGCTCGCGTCTTAGAATATATCAAGATATCATCAATGAATACAATGGTGAACTTGTCCAAATAAGGCTTACAAACCCTATTCATCAAGTCCATGAAAACAACAGGAGCATTTGTTAAGCCGAAAGGCATAACAATGAATTCATAATGACCATATCGGGTACGAAAAGCAGTCTTGGGAATATCTTCTTCGAGAACTCGAAGTTGATGATACCCAGTACGCAGATCTATCTTTGAAAAGCAAGTAGCGCCCTGTAGTTGATCAAAGAGATCATCAATGCGAGGTAGGGGATATCGATTCTTGATGGTAAGCTTATTAATCTCACGATAATCGATACACATCCTAAAAGATCCATCTTTCTTTTTCACGAATAGGACAGGAGCGCCCCAAGGGGAAAAGCTCGGGCGGATAAATCCTTTGTCAGATAGCTCCTGAAGCTGCTTAGATAACTCTTGCATCTCAGACGGTGCAAGACGGTAAGGTGACATAGCAATGGGTTTTGCACCAGGCACAAGATCAATGCGAAACTCAACTTGGCGTACAGGGGGTAATCCAGGTAAGTCTTCAGGAAATACCTCAGGATAATCCCGAACAACAGGGATGTCTTGGGTAGTCTTACCCTTGCCTTTATCCTCTACAACATGTGCCAAGAAAGCGACATATTTCTTTCGTAGGTATTTTTGGGCTTGGGTACAAGACATGAGTTTAACAGGTTTCTCCCCACGAACTTCTAAGATCTCACCAGTCGAAAGCGGTATACGGACGATCTTCTCAAAGCAAACCACCTCAGCATGGTACTTGGCTAACCAATCCATTCCCACTATAACATCAAAGCTCCCGAGTTGCATCGGTGTGAGGTCGATAGGGAAAAGATGGTTATTAAGGTTCAATTGGCAGTTTCGAAGAACAGAATCGAGTACAACGGGTTCACCACTAGCTACCTCTACTGTCAAGGGCTTTCATAGTTTTGTTCTAGTCATCGAAAGCAAAGGCTCAAAAGCTAAGGACACAAAACTCTTATCGGCACCCGAATCAAATAAAACAGAAGCAGGATGGTTGTTAACAAGGAACGTACCGTTCACCACTTCGTTATCTGCGTGAGCCTCGTTTGCATTCATATTAAAAACTCTACCACGAGCCGGTGCCTGATTTGCGTTTGCCAACCTCGGGCAGTTGTTTCTGTAGTGGGTCAGATCCCCACAATTGTAACATGAACCAGGCGGAAAGTGAGGTCGTGCAGGATTCTGGGCAGGGTTTTGCACAGCTTGGTTTTGAGCTGCCTGATTTTGGTTAGGAGCAAAATGGCAGGTGTTCGCAAGATGACCAGACTTGCCATAATTTGTGCAGATGCGGCATTGCAACTATGGCTGGTGGTGGCTGTTACATCTGTTGCACAGAGGTGCATTTCCCGCATACTGCTTCTTGGCAGCAGGTTGTGCAGCCTGATTCTGTGCTGCCTGATTAGGAGCAGCCTGATTAGTCGGAGCAGTGACTGCAAAATTCTTGGAAGCCTTACGCTTCCTTGATTTCTTTGAAGACTCAGCAGCCTTCTTGCCCCTGTTCTCAGTGGCGCTATCAGACTGTTTCTGCTTCTTGTCACCTTTTCTGTGGAGTTTACCCTTCTTGACTTGTGATTCAGTAAGGGTTGCAGCTAGCTCAATGGCCTGTCGGACGGTAGCAGGGTTGCTGCCAGTGACAATATCCTGAATGGGATCTGGCAAACCGTCTATGTACTTTTCAATAGCCTTATCCAAAGGCATGACCATTGTAGGACATAGCAAGCTTAACTCCTCGTATCTGTCAGTGTAAGCCCGGTGTTCACCACTGTCTTGCTTTAAATCATGGAACTCATTTTCAAGTGCCCTCTGCTCGTGACGAGGACAAAATTCTCTCATCATAAGGGCTCTAAGTTCCTCCCATGTCTGACCCAAAGCAACCTCAGCACCTCGGTCTCTCATTACCCCATTCCACCAGGTAAGAGCCCTCTTTTGAAATACACTCGACGCAAACTCGACCTTACAGTTGTTTGGACACTGAACATGGTGAAAGGTGCTCTCAAGACTCTCAAACCACTGGAGGAGCCCAGTTGCTCCCTTAGAACCACTAAACTTGAGTGGTTTAGCCGAGTTAAAACTTTTAAAATTGCACAGAGCATTATTGTTATTGTTGGCTTGGTTCCATTGAGCAATGAGATTGGGGAACGCAGCAGCCATTTGCTGTGCGATGATTTCTGCCAGTTCGGCATTCGATAGCGGATTTTCGCGTCGAGGAGGCATTCTAAAAGAGGAAACATAAGAGAAAAACGAGTGAGATGACGTGATGGAGGAAATGAGATATCAATAAAATCGACAAAAAGCAAGGAAGGCGGTCATTTGTTTGTTACTACAAAGCAAACAAACAACACACAGCGACAAATCAAAGTAAATAGGTCATAATAATGTATCGCTGAAGACATGCTCGCCTATAAGTGAATACTCACCCCAAGAGTTCCCAGGTAAGAGTGACTGGTCCGATATTGCGGATTTGTACGAACACTCTAGCCTTAGACAGAAAACTCAGGGTACAGGCATTCACTCTTCCAGTTTGCACGTGTTCACATTATTTAGACCCAAACTTTGACGAGATTTTGAAAATTTGGAAGGTACAAGACCAAGAGAAATCATCTAAGGATAGATGATGGATTTCAAAATCATTTTGGAAATTTGTTTCATGTTTTGGTAATCACCTAAGGATACGTGATGTGTATTGTTTTAAGATCTAAACACAAGATTACTTGTGTTAGGGTCCTAAGAAGTTATAGTCTAGGTCAAAGCATTACTAATAACTTAATTCCCTATAACCATTGGCTCTGATACCAACTCTTCTGTCACACCCCGGCCGCGTCAAAACAACAAACCGCGGCGGAATCGCCGGGGAGTGAGGTGACAGAATTATTGTGTTAACAACCATGGTAATTAAAGTTATATATTATTGAATTAAAGTTTACATTGTCTTGGGAATTAAATAAAACATAACATAATAATTGTCTTTTAAGTCACTAAGGCCCGTGTCCGCCTAAGTGTAGCACAAACATCATCATGCATCAGCACCTGAAACACATGTAAAAATAGGTACGTCAGCATAAAAATGCCTGTGAGATACATAGGTTTTGTTTATGCAGGATTCATGACTTGTAGTTTAAAAGAAGTGTTTAACAAAAATAGTCATGAACCTTGTAAAATGTTTTCTTTTATAAAATCATGTGAAAATCGATATGAAAATGAAATGATATAAAAGAATTATGCATGGTTAAATAAATAACCAAGTAAAAGTGAATTGTATAAAATATGTACTTTGTATAAAAATGTCGTATCCTTGTAAAAATGTTTCATGTCTTTTGTCAAGTGGCTTAGGAAACGTAAAAATGTATAATACAATAAAAGCACTTATATATAGGAAGTACCAGCGGCGTATCCACCATGCTTTTATAGTATAACACATAGCCCCGTTACATAAGTCACTTATCATTACCCAACAAAATGTCATGTTTAATGTCAAAATGTTCATGCATAAACCATGTTTAATGTCATGTGTAACATGTATTATATATAACCAATGGAATGCATAGCAAGTAGGAAAACATCTACTTAAACTATGTAAAAATGCCAATGTGAAACATATGTCATGTACGGTGAATAAAAGAATCTACTCAACCCCGTAGGGAAAATGTACAAAACAATGTTTTTGAGTAAACCTAAGTTTAAATCAAATGTTATGTTTTGCAGAAAAACAATGCTTTATGATTACAAACATTTATGCAGTAATGTTAATCGCATACATTCAAGCCTTGCGACTGTGTCGACAAACCTTTAAACAAATTAAAGGTTCATCTAAGTTATGTAGTCGGATTCTGTCATTTCCAACTTCCAAACAAACCTAGGAAGTCGGAAACGGGAGTTGTCAATTCCTATGGTACCATTACATACTACCGAGCGGCGTGATCAATGTTAATGAATGTATTATTGTCCCGATTAAACACACCAAATGTCATAACCAATGTAAGCATGCTATGAAAACCATGTACTAGGTATGCTAAGTAAACATGCCTAGTAGAAATGTCATGTAAAACAATGCGTACATATGCTAAGTAAACATATGTAACAAATGTGTAATAAATCAATGTGCTAGCATGCTTAACATACATAGCAAAACATAGTGAAAACATGTACTAAATATGTACTAAGTGAAACTAGCATGTTTATGTCACAAAAGCTTGTAAAACAAGAAAGTAACAAATATGTACATGTGAATCACCCCAAAGTATTTGAAAACGGTAAAAGAGGGGAACTATGTACTCACTTGGGATTGCTAATTAGTCTTGAGAATAAGACCAATTTAAGCTCCAAGTATCACGGAATCAACCGGCACCTAGTATAGGTAACTATGTTAATAATCGGCTCCTAAATCGGGAGATAGGATAGAATGAGGTTCTATAAATCAAATGAGTATTTAAACTCATATGGTATGATTTAATAGACCTTAAATTCTGATTCGAAAGTCTACCTAAGTGCTTTTGACCCGTTTCGACACATTATGGTAACGTAAGCTACTAGAATGCGTCGTTTGCGCAAAACTATGCTCGGGTGGTTATCTATGTGCTATGTCAAGTCTTACATGCCCAATTATACCCTAACATGTTACTAATTCAGATTAGATGTCAAAAATATGTTCACATAGTCAAAATACGAATTTATGCTTCAAAAGAGCGTTTTGGTCATTTACTATGGGCATACAAGCTAACTAGCAAAAGACTAACCAATCCTAGGTGAACATAAGGTATAACCTCAGGGGTTATTCGCTATGTAACTATGATCACTAAGTAAGCTTCGTCGGATCCTAATGATCAACCAATCGGGTCGGGTTCGAAAGTCTAAGCGGTTGTTTAGACCGCTTAACTAACGACCCTAAACAAGCACCAAACTATTAGTGACGAGTTAAATATGTCAAAAATCTTTAACCTACTAATTTGGTATCAAAACAATGGGTTTTGATTCCCGAAAATAGTTCCTATGCAAAATGCGTGCTAAAACGCATTTTGACCGAAACTTTGACTCGTCACTATGCCTAGTTAATGTGGTAATCAGTAGGTATGATCACTAAGGATTATAACCATTGTGATTACAATCACATTGCAAAGTTCAATTGAACTTTGACTTGACCAATTGACTGGTCAAACTGAAAGTCAAACACTTGTTTGACTTTTTAAACTAGAAAGAAATAAAAAGAATGAAAGAGTGCTCACTATAGTCCTTGCTATCTTTTCTACAAAGAAGACAAGTCCCAAAATCAGTTGAGAGAGCTCCAAAGCAGATAAGAGAAGAAAATGAGGAATGAGCAAGGAACAAATGAGAAATGGATGGCTATTTATAGTTGTAGCAAAGCTACAAGATCATGCCAAGTTTTGTGTGGCCAACAAGCATGAAATCATGGCCCTAGATGTGTTAAAGACTGATTGGGAACCTTGGAGAGTCGTTTACTTGGAGCCCAAAACAAGAGATTTGCTTAAAAGTCCCTGAATTATCGAACAGCAGCCAAAAATCAAGTTTCTGTCACTGGGCGACGCACCGTAAAGATAGGGCTTACGGTCCGTAAGCCATCTACTTTCAGCAAATGACAGTTTTGGTCCATGTACTAGAATAAGCTCATTACAGGCCCTTTTTGACCCCCGTTAAACCATTTTCAAGGCTCTACAAGGTCAATAAAGTTTAGAGGACTCAAAATGTGCTCAGAAAACTCTCGGATGTCGGCTCGTTTGGTCGTACGGCCGCGTTATTCGTTAAATTACGACGAAACTCAAACGGACGCGAAAACGAACCAAATTAAGCGACGAGTGGTATTTTTGCATGGTGATCACTAACATAAAAATATTTTAGTGTGTGCAAAAATTTTGGATGTCCAGATGTGGCCAGAACGTAAGATATGCATGAAAATGCAAACTTACGCCGTTTTTGACACTTTTAGTCCCTGAAAGATCATATAAGCATGTTTTCGCACACCGAACCTATCAAAGCTTATTTCTAAGCCATTATAGGTTATTTATGGTATTTTTAGCTTATGATCAAGTTCCGGACTGTACGTTGCCTTACGGAACGGCAGACTTTTGCAGTTTAACGCAAATAGTCCCTGTGAGCGAATAAACTTGTTTTTGCCATACCAAACCTTCTAAAACTTATTTCTAAGTTATGTAAAGGTTATTTTAGGTATGTTAAGCTTATGTTTCTGTTCCAGAGTGTTTGTCGCGTTAAACTGATCGCGTTTACGCATCAGTTTGCGTATAACTTCGCAGAAAGCGATATAGAGTTCAAAATCGATCAAAAATCAACATGTGCATAAAATCAAACTTAAATAAAAACATTGGGATCAAAACACACTGTTTTATTAATATTGTATTGTTCAGAGTCTGTAAAATGATAGACAAGCACATATGTCACAACCTACTCATGCTAAGTTTTTAAAAGAGTTAAACACTAACACTAAAATTGACGAAACAGTAAGCGTTAAGTTAACTAATGATCAAACTTCGCTAATAAAAGAAGGCCCATTTGAAATCAACATTACACCGGTTCCATGTTTTTTTCAAAATTCATTTATTAGTAATGTCACAATTGATAAAGATCTTTGTGTTAACATAATGCCCAACTACATTTTTGAAAAATTAAGTATTAGTGATTTTTCTCCACTTCAAATACCCATTTTTCTATCCAGTCAGAAAGTAATAAAATCAATCGGTATAGTTGAGGATGTCTTGGTTCAAACAAATCAAATGGTAGTCCCCACCGACTTTGTCATCCACGATGACGCTCCTCTAGTGTTGGGACGACCATTTGTAAAAACTCACGAAGCTTTGAAAAACCGAAAGTACAACAACCTACCTCTTCAATTAGGGGCATTTAAAAAGAGTGTCGATCTTGAGCGGTCAATGAAATATCCATTCGGCAATAATGACCCCCTAATTGACGATGAGCTAGAACCACCCGATAAGGTGGGTCTAGCCAAGGACCCTTATAAACGTGGCGCACCACGGAGGCATTCCGCGGAACTATCCTTAGTTTAATTCACATTAACTTTTATATTTTCTAGTTTAGTTTTAATTTCCGGGAATAAAACACACTCGGGATGGTGAAGGATACTAAGGGAAGCTTGAACCAACAATCCATGCACAAAAACAGAGCCTCCCGACAATTTTTCTTCATTACAGCAAGTTCAGCACGGGGTCGTGCTCACCCCAACACGCCTCGTGCCCGAGGTTCTGTAGAAAATGCCCAGTTCAGGTACCTGGACACGGGGCCATGCTCACTGAACACGCCCCCGTGCCCAGCCTTCTGTTTACTTTTGGTACTGGCAGTCTGGACACTGGGCCGTGCTCAGCCAACACCACCCCGTGTTCAGCTACCCAGTAACATAAAATCTTGTTTTTAGCCCACTTTTACACATTTTAATCAACCGAAAAACTTATTTTTGGGACACATTGAGGACAATGTGTAGTTTAAGTGTGGGGGGGGGGGGGGGGGGATGCTAAAACCTTGAATCTTGCAAGTCCTAATTACAAGCCTTACACAACACTCTATTGGAACCGCTAATCACCCCAAATTTTAAAAAAAAAAATTCATTTTTTTTACTTGTCTAGGTTTAACTTGGGAATTTCAAGTTTTAAAAAGGTTATATTTTTACAAATTTACAACCGATAGCGCCGTGATAAAAAGAACCAACATAAGAAAATTATGAAACGGCATGACAAGCTTAGTTAAAATTTGATTATATATACTTGATCACATAAAAAACCCATTCCCACAAAAAGTGAGTTTTGAGCCTTTATTGAGCATACAAATATATATCTTTAAACTAAATGCTCATTTTTCGTTTCTTGTGTGAATAGCCGCTTGGTTCTTACGACTCTAGAACTTGCCACGACGATACATTCCCGGTCCTTACCAACTTAAACCCGAGTAAGTAAATGATGGAGACATTAGGACTAACCCTTTTTATTTCTACACCATTATTTTTTTTATCACCTACCCAAAATCCCCCTAGTTAACCCCTTTGAGCCTAAACCTTTTCATTTCTTAACCCAAACCAAACACCCTTTCACCCACCAAAACCTTTTTATTTTTAACCCTTTGTTTTAGTAACAAGTTCGGTTTTTCATATGACTTTCAAAAAAAAAAAATTGTGTTGATGATGAAGCAAAAAGAAATAAACAAACAGGTTCATCAAAAATAACTTTGTTTGGAATTATGGCTTCATCAAAATAAAAATTTGAAAAATATAAAGTCTTACGAAAACCGATGCTTTTTACGATTTTTCGCCCTTTTTCTACTAACCACTAACCACTAACCCAACCACCTACCTTTAACCCAAGCCTAACCCTTCACCCAAAAAGTCCTCTTGATATTTACAAAGGTATATAGTTAAAAAGGAGGATGATTGATTGCTTGGCAAGCCTATGGTAGGAGTAAGTTCCATGCCGCTCTCGAGTGATACACTAAAATACATATTCGGCCGAGTGTTGAGTGATCCCCCGTGAGGTATCTGAACTTGTATATAAATAGAATTTTAAAGAGGCATGTTATGCCTTAATAAGTAATTTATCTTATGAAAAGTTTTAAATAAATCATGACGAATAGGATGGTAAATAAATAGAAATAAAACTAAATAAAGAATCTTGGAAATCCCGACACTCTATGACAAGCCCAAAAAACTTTCTTTTCTACCAATTACATTTGGGAGTGTAAAGCCATATATAAAGAGTTTTGCTTGAGGACAAACAAAGATTCAAGTGTGGGGGTATTTGATGTGTGCAAAATGCAACATATAAATTACATTAATTGTGGCATAAAACTAACCCTTTTTTAGTACTAACGTTGGAAAAAGTGTGTTTTTGTCTTCCTTTTGTATTTTCAGGATTAAATGAGCTCAAATTAACAAAAGAAGCAAAAAGGCAGCTAAATCTAACATAAATACAAGAAAAGGAACAAACGTGGCATGCCCGACCACCCCGAAAGCATCTTCCCAAGCAAAACAAGAGAGCAGAAGGCTGAACACGCTCCGTGCTAAGTGAGCATGGGGCGTGCCCAAGTGTCAGCATAAAACACAAAGTTGTAGAAGCTTCCATCGCCCACCACGGGGCCGTGCTCAACGGACACGGGGTCGTGGTCAACTATAAGATTCGCAGAATCTAGGCAAATCTTGATAGTACAGATACGCTTCTGCACACGGGGTCGTGCCCAGCGGACACGGGGTCGTGGTCAACTAATAAATACAAGAGCAATTAATGAAGAAAGAGAAGGATGTGGACACGGGGCCGTGCCCGAGCTTCTGTTCAGCCTATAAATAGGAGTGCTTGGCTCAAGCTAAAACCATCGCTTGGCACACCACCTCTCTCACACTTCACCCACCACCCACCGCCACCATAACACCATCATCCACCACCATAATCCATTGTCCATCATAGAGTGTGTGAGTCGTCTCGGGATCCAAGATTGATCGTAAGAGTTCTTGACAATCAAGGCCATGTTTGCCTAAGTCTCTTACATCACTTGGTGAAGACAAAGTGTCTAGTGTAATACTTTTTTATTTTTAATCTTTTCGCACTTTTTAATTGGTTATGTATTAATGACTTTAATAACTAGTTTCTTATGTTGAAGGTGATTCTTCCTTATCGTTTGTCCGTGGTGTCTTAGCATTATTTTACTGTCTATATAAAATAAAAGATTTTCACCATTCATATCTCCACGGTCTATATGGAGGTATGTTGGCTACCTGGTCGGGGGTTAAGGGAACGGTTTGGTAAGAGTCTTGCCATTGTTCAGTGTATAGATCCTGCAAAGGACCTGGGTCAAATTTAGTAGGACCTCCTTCAATACTTAACGGTATTGGATGGCGGGGGTCTAAACTCCTTGACCCCCTCATAAGTTAAACTACTATTAATATTTTAACCCGGCTACTTAGGACTGTATCCCTGCTGACTCAGACTACTTAGCCGAGGGTAACGCCGCCTTCAAAAGAGGGGCCTACCACAATATGCATTAATAACTTAATTAATTATCTTTCAATAATCCGACCCTTTAGGATTGTATCCTTGCTGACTCAAACTACTGGGTTGAGGGTAACGTCACCTCCAAAAGAGGGGCCTACTACAATAACTAAGATAATATCTTAAATAGTGCAAAAGTGCGGAAATAATCAAAGGTTACACTAAACACGAGTCGGAACCAAGTGATTCATCTTGTCTATCTGTTTTTCTTTTATTTTTATTTTTCAGCATTTTAGTTAGTTTTTATTTTCTTAGTTTAAAACATTTTTCTAAACTTTTGATTTGATTAGACGTTGAGGATAAACCGGTACTAAAAGCTCTTGTGTCCTTGGACGACCTCGGTATCTTACCAACACTATACTACACTCACGATGGGTGCACTTGCCCATATGTGTGTTTAGTGTTAGTAAATATCGTGTTTTATAAATTTAAAACTTGGCTAAAGAAAGTGTAAAAGGGCTTAAAATATACTTAAACTTATATACACACTTCACACGCATCAATACTACTCATTTTCGTAATCGTTACCCCCAGCTGAATCAAGAACAACAAGCAGCCGGTCGTGGACGAGCATTCAATCTCAATGCTAATCAGGCCGCAACAACAATGATGTGGTGAATGGTATGTTTCTCATTAATAATCTTTATGCTTCGATCCTATTTGATACTGGTGCCGATAAAAGCTTTGTGTCCGTGGAATTTGAGTCTTTGATAAACTCTACATGCTCAAAGTTACCTGAGTCGTTCTCTGTTGAGGTCGCCAATGGTAAGTCGATCCTTGTTAATTCTATTGTGCGTGACTGTTCCCTGACTATTAACGATCGCGTGTTCTCTGTTGATCTCATACCCATGCGTTTGGGAAGTTTCGATGTCATTATCGGTATGGATTGGTTGCATAAGAACCATGCCGAGATCGTTTGTCATGATAAGCTTGTTCGTCTTCCTCTTCTGTCTGATGATATTTTGAACTTCTATGGAGACCGACCTTCAAAAGGACTAAGGCTGATGTCATGCACACAAGCGAGCAGATGCTTACGTAAACAGAACTTTGCCTTCTTGGCCCACGTGGTGGAACAAAAGGGCAAGGGGAAGAGCATAAGCGACGTTCTAGTGGTGTGTGATTTTACTGATGTCTTTCCTGAAGATCTTCCTGGTCTCCCTCCTCCTAGAACCGTTGACTTTCGCATTGATCTCGTACCTGGCGCAAATCCTGTCGCCAAGGCTCCTTATCGTCTTGCACCTTCCGAGATGCAAGAATTATCCAGTCAGCTACAGGAACTGCTCGACAAAGGTTTTATTCGTCCAAGTGCCTCTCCATGGGGTGCTCAAGTTTTGTTTGTCAAGAAGAAGGACGGGTCATTTCGTATGTGTATCGACTACCGTGAACTTAATAAGCTTACCATGAAGAACCGTTATCCGTTCCCTCGTATTGATGATCTATTCGACCAACTACAAGGCGCGTCCTGCTTCTCTAAGATCGATCTTCGATCCGGATATCATCAGTTGCATGTCCTCGAAGATGATATTCCAAAAACCGCTTTTCGTACTCGATATGGGCACTACGAGTTCGTGGTTATGCCTTTTGGGCTGACCAACGCACCTGCTGTGTTCATGGACCTTATGAATCGCATGTGTAAACCTTATCTGAATCGTTTTGTTATAGTCTTTATTGATGATATTCTTATCTATTCTAAGTCTAAAGCTGATCATGCTCGTCACTTACGTCTTATGCTTGAACTCCTAGGTGGTTAACGCTTATATGCTAAATTTTCTAAGTGTGAGTTTTGGATCGATGAAGTGCAATTTCTTGGTCACGTCGTTAGTAAGCAGGGTATTCATGTCAACCCGTCTAAAATCGAAGCCGTGAAGAATTGGAGTATGCCAAAATCCGTGTCTGAGATTCGTTCGTTTCTAGGATTGACTGGTTATTACCGCCGATTCATCTCAGACTTTTCTAAGATTGTTGTACCCCTCACCTCGTTAACACAGAAAGAGAGACATTTTGCTTGGGGTCCTGAGCAAGAGGTCTTTTCAAACTCTTAAGACCCTTTTGTGTAACGCTCCTGTACTTACGTTACCCGATGGGGATGACGATTTCGTGGTATATTGTGATGCCTCAAACCATGGATTGGGTTTTGTGCTCATGCAACGGGACAAGGTTATCGCTTATGCTTCTCGTCAACTCAAGGTACATGAGAAAAACTACACTACTCACGATCTGGAGCTTGGTGCAGTTGTATTTGCGTTAAAGATCTGGCGACACTACCTGTATGGTACGAAGTGTGTGGTCTTCACCGACCATAAGAGCCTTCAGCATATCTTTGACCAGAAGGAACTGAACATGCGACAAAGATGTTGGGTAGAATTACTTAACGACTACGACTGCGAAATTCGCTATCATCCTTGCAAGGCGAATGTAGTGGCCAACGCTCTTAGTAGTAAAACTCATTTTAAGGCTAATCGTATCTCTAGTGATCTCCATGCGTGTATTCGTGAAGCGCAGTATTCGTCAGCTAATGAAGGTAATCTAATGGTGGAAATTTGTGGTGCTAGTGTGGATCAGTTCGAAACTAAATCTGATGGTCTTCAGTACTATCTTAATCGCATCTGGGTACCAGATCGCGATAATCTACGTGAGCTCATTATGAATGAGGCTCACATATCTCACTACTCTATTCATCCAGGTGCCGATAAGATATACCAGGATCTGCGTATGACTTATTGGTGGCCTGGCATGAAGAAGGACATTGTTGTGTATGTTTCTAAGTGCCTTACTTGCTTGAAGGTGAAGGTTGAACATCAGCGTCCTTCCAGACTTTTAGAGCAACCTAAGATCCCAGTTTGGAAATCGGATAGCATTGCTATGGACTTTATTACCAAACTACCCCGTACGCCTTTTGGTCACGATAGTATCTGGGTGATTGTTGATCGTTTGACCAAATCGGCCCACTTTCTTCCTATACGTGAAGACTATAAGTGGAGAAACTTGCTCGAATCTATACTGATGAGATTATATGCCGTCATGGCATAGCTCTACACATAATCTCTGACAGTGATGGTCGTTTTACTTCGCGTCTTTGGCAAACTATTCAGTCCGCTATGGGTTCGCACTTGAATCTTAGCACAGCCTTTCATCCTCAGACGGATGGACAGACCGAGCGTACTATTCAAACCCTAGAAGATATGCTCCGTTCTTGTGTCATCGACTGTGGTGGTAACTGGGATGTACATTTACCATTGATTGAGTTCTCGTACAACAACAACTATCATTCCAGTATTCAGATGGCTCCTTTCGAAGCTTTGTATGGCCGCAAGTGCCGATCTCCTCTCAGCTGGCATGAGATTGGTGACAAGCAGTTTACTGGCCCTAAAATCATTCAAGAGACAATGGATAAGATTCTTCAGATCCGTAATAACTTGATCAAGGCTAGGAGCAGAAAAAAGAGCTATGCTGATGTTAGGCATAAGCCTCTGGAATTTGATGTTGGTGACCGATTTCTTCTCAAGGTATCTCCCTGGAAGGGAGTAGTCCATTTTGGAAAGAAGGGAAAGCTCGCTCCTTGCTATGTGGGTCCTTTCAAAATACTCGAAAGGATTGGAAAGGTGGCGTACAGACTCAACTCGCCACAAGAACTAAACAACGTACATCCAGTGTTCCACGTATCCAATCTATGGAACTGTCTAGCCGACGAGGGACTCCAGATTCCACTCGAAGACTTGCAAATAAATGAGGCTGTGCAGTTTGTGGAGAAACCGCTCGAAATCATGGATCAAGCTGCCAAGCGTCTGAGGCGCAGCAAAATTCCCATTGTTAAGGTTCGATGGGAAGGAAGGCGTAACGCTGAATTCGCTTGGGAGTTGAAAAGTGATATGAATGCCAAGTATCCGCAGCTCTTTGAGCAGTCTTCTACTAAGATTTCGTGGACGAAATCTCCTAAAGGAGGGGAGACTGTAATGCCCAGCGTCCCTAAACTTTAGGCTATTATCAAATTTAGTCCCTGAACTTTATCTAATTGGCAAGTCTAGCCCCTGCACTATATGATGTGTGATACTTTGATATCTTGGTAAATCTATATGTTTGGAATGTCTGAATCTATGATTGGAATGCCAAAATCTATGATTGGAATGCCAAAATCTATGTTTGGAATATCTAAATCTAATTGGTGCTTGACTCTTTAGACTCGTGAAACTTGATTCTTGGTTGAACGAGAGACTAGAGTCTTATCACTGGCGGAATCTATTAATCTAGTTATTCTCTAACCAAATATAACGCAATGCTTAATCTAACTCGTAAAACAAATCAAAGACGGGAACGCGGAAAGGATTGGATTGACCAAGTGGTAATCCGATTGGATGACCATCCGATCGGATAGCCATCCGATCGGATGACCACCGGATCGGATGGCCACTCGATCGACCAGCCACCCGATCCGTGCCACCTGCCTTAACACCCTCACACACTATAAATAGGCCTGTCACATCACCATTCTCACTGACGTGACAGCCTTAATCGAGCAGACGCACACACACCACTTTCCCTCATTTGCTTGGCGATTTCGATACGTTTTACACTAGATTCTTGTACTTTCTTGATTTACACTTCATTCTCTACAAGATTCACCTTTAAAATCACACTTTTCACTGTGGAATCTCTCGGATCTAAGCTCTTGAGGATGATGTCATCATGGTGGTTTGTACGAACTATCATATGATGTCATTCCTGACAAGATTTGGCTCAGATCTAAGGAATTTCAGGTGTTGGCACCAAATCTAAGCTAGATCTAGGTGTTTTCATAATAAAACTTAAGTTTTCCTTCATCTTTTCTTCAATCTTACATTTTAAACGATGAAATCCGGGCATAAACGGACTGTAGACTTGATGGATAGTCTAGAGTAGGTTTGGAAATGGATTGATGCCGGAGAAGACGACCATGGAACGGATTCCGCCATGAACTGATTGTAAACAGACTACTGTCCGGACAGGGGTGATTCCCATCCGATCAGAATGACTGAAAGACGATGAGTTTACCATTGTCTCAATATGTCCCGTGTCGTTGTCATTAATCTAAAAACTTAGAAATTTTATAAAGTCATAAACGGGACAAGGATCACTCGATCGGGTGACAATTCGATCGGATGACCATCCAATCGAACAACCACTCGATCGGGTAACAGTTGTCTAGCAACATGAAACACTCGAGACTTAGAAACTTTTCAAAAACTTGGAACTTGGGGAATCTTGATCGAGTGGCAACTCGATCGGATAGCCATCTGATCGAGCAGCCATCCGATCAAGGCAACCAAGTACATAAACAGCAGACCTAGAAACTTGACACTTAGGTCGAGTGACCATCCGATCAGATAGCCACCCGATCAGATAGTCATCTGTTCCCTCTCACAATAGCCACCCGATCGACTGGTAATCCGATCAGATAGCCATCCGATCGGACAGCCGTCCGATCCGGTGACTGTTTTTGACACTTTGCGCAATCTCGTTATTCTGCCCGACTCTTATCTGTTGTAATCTAATCAGACTAATTCTAAAAGAGCTCCCTTTGATCCAATAACAGTCTTTACTGTTAAGCAATCACTATGAGTATACTCGATCCCTTTTTGTTTTAAACCTTGGGATGTAACATGTATTCTATTAAACTACGATACTGGAGACTTTGCAAACTAAACTCTATCCTACGTGTATGTGAAACTTGTGCTTTCTAGTATTCTATTTGTGCTATGTGACGTTTAATCCAGGGTGTGTAGTTCCGCCTTAACAATAGTAGCGCTATATGAGGTGCACCTCTCCCATTATTCTCAGGGGGTATTGTTAGGAGGATTCTAGTTTACCTTGAGTCTTGGCTAAACACTAAAGCATCAGGATACTTGGGCTATCACTACGTGGACTACGAGACTAGCACGGCTGAAACTATTTTTATTGCTTACATTGTGGATATGAGTTGTTTTAATCTATTATGCTATTATTTAAACTTGTATACTCGTCGGTACATTTTGTACTGACCCTATTTCAATACATGTTGCAGGCTGATAGGATGCTGATAACATGGAACCAAGCTAGGATGAAGCTTAGAAACTCACCTACTTAAATTTAAGTTATGAACAATGTTTAATACTGGATGTTTTGTTGGCACTTGTGATTTACTGTGGGTATTGATGTTTGTTAGACAATTTTATTAATCTCTATTGAAACAATAGTGTTATGGAAATCTCATGAGTAATCTGAACGCTTAGTGCTCGCACCCCGATGTTTCCGCCATCGGTTGGGGTGTGACACAACACACCAAAATTCAACCTAAAAAACAGGTCTATAATACGGATCGCATAGGCCTATACGATTCGTATAAGTTAGCCGCCAGACATACGCTGACCCTGTCTGTCTTCCATGTCTTAACTTTATCCAATACGGATCTTATAGGCCTATACGATACGTATTGGAATGTCAAAGTGTGGGGATAGATTCCTCGGTACGCGAATAGAATCCCCCTTTTAGAAGACTATTTAAAGTTAACCATGAAAGTTTGTGCATAGTGGAAACAAGGTCCCAGGAAAAGTGATGAAGACAAGATTAGCCAATTGCTACGACTATATATATATATAGGGTTAGGTTAAAATGAGAACCATCTTGAGATGTGATAACCATGAAAATAAAGCCATCCAAAAAGTTTTTCCAAAAAAAAAAAAAATTCTCAAAAATCTTAAAAAAAACCACTTGTTTCAGCAAAAAAAAGTAAAAAGATGTCGTATACACAAATTTACATGAGATGTAAAAAAATATTTATCGTCGTAACAAAATTTACGTCAGCGCGTAAACAAAACTTACATCAGGCAAAACTACCGACTCAACAATTTGTTTTTTGCTTTTTTTACAGATATGTATATAATATTTTCATCTACGTTTGTGCAAAAAATTATGGCCCAACTCGCGCGGAATTAGGAGTTCTCATTGTTCTCACAACTCGTGGTGGTTCTCATTTCAACCATAGCATATATATATATATATATAAGGCCAACAAGAAACTCGCGCGGGAAGTACAAGAAACGCTATATAAATTTATATATAGGGCCAAAAAATTGTGGCCCAACTCGCGCAGGAAGTACAAGAACTGGAAACAATACAAAACGAAAACAAACGGGACTTATACAATGTCAACTACATCAAAATGAATCCACTTCTCCCAACTAGGGGAGGTAATTTTCGCGCTATTAATAACCCAAGTATACGCGTCTTCCTTAATCAACTCCATTCATCTTGCCACTGGAACAAACGTGTCTTCAAACACCTTAACATTCCGAGCTAGCCAAATCCTCCATGTTGTTGTTGTTGCTATCGTACACATGAGGCGCTTCCACACCTTACTCCCCGAATTCTCTAAAAGGTCAGTCAAAATCTCTTTCAAGGTGTTGTAACGGTCCGCGGTATTATCCTGAGCCACACAAAAACATTCAACCACAAGCTTCTCGATCAAATGCATGAAGCAAAAATGTGATTCGGTTCTTCGTCTGCCAATCCGCATCTCAAACAGCTAGTATCCGGCTGGCCCACTTCTCTTGACTCCAACCTTTTTTTAGAAGCTAACTTACCCATAACCGCATGCCACAACAAGAAATTACATTTGGGGGTGCCCATGCATTCCACCAGAATTCTGTCAGGTCGTTATGTGATGACGACAGTGCAGAAATGAGCTCAAATCTTAGACTTTTGACAGAAAACTTTTCGCCAAAGCTGTTAGCCCAAATCCAGTCATCTTTTTCATTCTTTAAACTGTACTGCTGTAGCTGATTCATAAGATCCGTGACTAGTCCCCATTCACTGCTGGAGGGAGGATTTTTAGGCCATTCACATCCCCAACAATTAACCATCCCCGGACCTAAACAGTGTCCCGCCACACGTCCATTCTTCTTTGCTATTTGGTATAATTCCGGGTACACATTTTTTAACGGTTGTTGTTCTAACCATCTATCATTCCAAAACTTGGTATTAGCCCCGATACACACTTTAACCATTAGCTTATCATAAATGTTTACCCCATATTTTAGCAACATTTCCGTCATACCGACATCTTTCCAAACTCCCCGTATTGAGTGTTTTTTTTAAGGGAATCAATGCATTGTCTTTACTGGTCATATGAATTGTTGTCACCACTCGAGCCCATGATTGATTCGGATTACCTTTAAATCTCCACCACCATTTCGAGAGCATGGCCAGATTAAAGTCCTTTATACTCCCATCCCGACTCCACCTGTACGCTTAGGCTTAGCGATCAAATCCCACCGAACCCATCTTATTTTATGCCTGGTTCCATTTCTTCCCTACACAAAATCTCTTCTTATTTTTTCCATCTTATTAACTATTACTTTAGGGGAAAATAATAGTGAAAGATAATAAGATGGTAGGCTACCCAACACCAATTTGGCCAAAATGACTCTACCGGCGAAAGAGAGATTTTTAGCCTTCCAATTGGATAACTTTTTGTGAAATCTCTCAATAAGCGGTTGCCAATGCTTAGCTCGTTTCATATTCACGCCGATTGGTATATCAAGGTAAGTAAACGGAAATGAACCAGTGTCACAATTTAGTGCTTGACCATACCTGTCACAATTCCACTCCTATCCCAAACAATTGGCATTTATTGGGGTTCACCTTGAGCCCTGTCACAAGGTTTATCCATCTAAGGAGTCGGGACAGACTTTCGATGTTATGTAATGACCACTCCCCGATAAAGAGGACATGATTCGCGTAGCAAAGGTGGGAAAGGATAGGCCCGTCATTAGGGAGTTTGATACCGTGGAAAAGCCCCAAATCGACTGCTTTTCTCCTAAACATATTTAAGACTTCTATGGAAATTATGAGTAAAAACAGAGATATGGGGTCACCTTGGCGTAGGCCTCTTTTGTTCGTAAACTCGCCTGATGGAGACCCATAATAAAAACCTCGCCCAGAGCGGAGACACCTTCTAATCCAATCGATCCAACGAACCAGGAAATTCATGTACTCCATGTAACTCCTCGTAAAAATCATGTCTAATATAGTATCGACACGTGTCATGGACTTTAAACATGTAACGAATTGAATATGTGGGACTAAAGTTGACAAACAAAGAAAGTATATGTATATAAGGATTCAAAGTGTCAACATTTGATAATTTTGCCTTTCAAAAACTCTACACGATGCTTATACCCTCAAACGAGTGAATCATGAAGCGTGTGAAACCGTTTGTGGAAGAAAGTGAAAGTTTACAAGACGCGAGGGTTAAAAGTGTCAACATGTTTAAGTTATACCTCTGAGTGACCTTTTAGCGAACCCGGAGCCTTATAACGATTAATTATACTCCCAAGAATAAGTGGTAAAAATTTCATAAGGTTTCGATATCGTATGAGGAAGATATGTTAACTTTCATAATTAAGGGGTTAAAAGCATCAACGAGGCAAAACTTGTGTTTTCGGTTATCATTTAACGAAACCGGGCCTAATGATGTTTGGTTATATCTCATAGATCATAGAAATATAAATTTCATGGGTTAAAAGTGCTTAAAATGGAAGAAATTACGCATTTGAAGGTCCAGGGGGTGAAAATGACATTTTTTGAAACTTGTTGATCAGACCAGCCACATGCTGGCGTCGAGCCACCAGTGAGGCACTCCTCCGTCGCGCGACGCGACGGACTTCCAGCTCAGAAAAAGTTTGTTTAACGTGGCAGCTTGCATGTTTGCTAAATTCCGCGAGTTTGCCACCCTTTAGCTGGTTGAAACACGTCCCTAGACACTTGTTTTCATCTCTGGAGTTGCCATAACACCTGGATCAATCTCCATGATCTTCCTTGGCTATATATAGAGCTCATTGTTCCAACAATTGGGCACATCACTTGAAAAATTTCATAGCACTTGTTTTGGAGATTTCTGGAGCTCAAGACCACTTCCTAAGGATCATTAGTCGTGCATAGGACTTCAGTAAGTGTCTTTAACCTCTCTTAATTCAGTTTTATTAGTTTAATGGCCTAAAGTCAAACCCGTCTTAATTAAGGTTTGACATAGTGATTAATCACTAATGGTCCAGTCAATTCTCGAATTGAAAGTAGCTTTGAGTTGGTAATTATGTGGGTAACAAACCCTTAAAAGGGCACCCTCTGATTCCCCCTCTAACTAGGTCAATTGTCGGGTCAAAGCTAATTATAAAAAGTCAACAGAAAGCTATTTTTCGCATAATTAACAATGTAGAAACTATGGAACCTATTTTATCACTCATATAACTTGGTAATTAATGTAAGAACATGTCTAAACATGTTCAACCCGACAATTTTCAGTTTAAGCTCGGTTCAGAACCGAAAGTCGCAAAAGTAGAATTTTGCTTTGACTTTCAGTTTTGACCCAATATAGCATATTTTAGAAATGCCTCAGAGCTCAATTAGGACCAGGTTATAGATTAGTCTAACCCTCTGAGGTTATACAACTTGGTTCATTAGTTATTCGATTCATGTGCATGTTTCCGTTATATGCCTAAATATTGACCATAATGCCCTTTTGACCTTAAAACAAGATTTTTGAAAATGTGAGAGGACAAAAACCTTTGTTATTGATTTATAAACTTGTCCGGAAAATTTGACATCAGTTTGATGTCTAGATTAGTAGTTATGCTCAATATCGTAATTAAGAAGCTTTTTATTAATTAAACGGCGTAATTAGCATAAAGCCTATCTAAACCCAAATTTTGACACCAAACTTTTTACCCACTGATGTAATACAATATTTTGAGATTTTTGAAGATTTTTAATTATTTTTAAGCTGAGCATAACATAGGGTTCTTGCTATAATTCGGTAAATGTCGATTATACCCTTTTCTTGAATAAAATGAGTTTTACATAATATTTTGATACCAAACTTTTTGCTACTGATTTTATATGATAAATAAAATATTTTGAACTATATAAACTGATCAAAAACTCAGATTTCCTATTTAAACCCGAAAATCGATTAAAACCGACTTGTACGCGTTTTAAGCGCATAGTATGAGTTAAAACTATTTTTGACATATAAAACTTAATACCTACTGATGTTTTAAGTAAATTTTTATAATTAAACAGTAAGCCAAAGTTTTGAACTCATAATTCTAATTTTGACCCTTAAAGCTTATGTGAAATTACCAAAATGCCCCTACGGTGCATAGTTTGGTTATAAAAGACAAATTTTACATATATGCAATACCCTACTGTTATGACTTATAAAAATAAATGTTTTTACTGATTATATCAGACCTGAAACTCATATTAGTATTTAAACTCTTTTATAACCTTTAAAATGACCAAAATACCCCTACGGGGCATAATTTGAGTTTAAATCCATTTTGGGCATAATGGAAGGTATCTTACTGATATCACAACATATTTAAGGCATATTAACTTAGGAAACCTGTTCATGACTCATTTGGTTACCCGTTACGCATTATTCGCGTTTGGTGCGGTTTATGTAACTAGCTTGCATAAACTAGCCGAAACGGGTCAGACCTTATCGTTTTTATCTCAAAATCCAGAATGTGTTTAGTTTACCCATATTATATAAGTATACAAACTTGTTGGGTATAAACCACACTCTAATCCGGTCATCGCTTAATCGTGCGTTTTGAACCGTATATCTTCCTTTAAAACTAACCAGTTTAAGTTTAGGCTTAATTAAGACCCGTTAGGAATCTAATAGGTTATTAAAACCTTCGTTCCAGATTAGGAGCCCAGTAAAAGCTACTTGCACTCGCTGATTTGATATATACTTGCTCAGGTAAATACTTTTAACTTATTTTCCCTTATACGGGCTTGGGGTACGGTATATAAAATACCGCTTGGTCGGGCATTGAATTTTTAATCATATAAAGGTTAATTTATTGAGATGACCCGTTTAAACTGTTTTGTTTACTTAAAGCCTTTGGGGGTTAATGACCATGACCCGGATATCCTTGGCATCATTCATTGAAATGGCCACGACCTAAGCACGGGGTGTAGGCATACACCTGCCAGTGCATATATATATATAAAGGTATAACCGACGGAATTGAGAATAACTCGCCGCGGGATTATATCATGTGGTGTGTCTATTAATCTTTAACCCGGTATTCAGCCCGGGCTACTGAACGTATAATGAACATGTAATTCTTTTACAATTTTATATATAAATAATTATCCCAAGTTATAAAAGATTATTTTGTGCCATGTGCATTCAAATCAATTTTCTTAAACATTTTCAAAATGAGTCGGTTAATGTAACATCCCGAAAATATGGATTCTTAATTTTTGCAAATTTAATTGCAAATAAATTGGTAAAATAAACTAACTAGAAATGACACAAACCTAGTTAGATAATGACTTGCGTGTAGTTAAGGAAATATAAAAATAAACTAAGAGAAACTAGAGGGACCAAAAGTGTTTAACTTGAAACTAGTTTTAATAAAAATATTTTATTAAAACATAAACACTCCATTTGGAGTCTGCTGGAGATCGGCCAGAACAGGGGGGTGCGACCCAAGCTCCATCAAAACCCTAGTTCATCACTAAACTCACAAATTGAGGGCTCAAATCAAGTTGAAATCGAAAATCGAGCATAGATTATTAATCCCCGTTGCAAGGGGGTTGTAAGGTATGTAAAATTTAGTGTTAATTCTCTGTTTGAAAGTCTCATGAGTTTGGGGAATTCGAAATTTGATGTTGCATGTTTGCTATTTGGATAGAATAGGGATGATATAATGTCTAGGAGTAAAAACCTCGAGAATAACATGTGAAATCGTGGCTAATTCATGAAAATCTCAAGAACACAACGAAGGTGATTCATGGTTTCGTGGGAAACTAGTAAACACTAGGGTTTAGAATGATTATTCTAGTGTAATTTGGTCATAGAAAGTGGTTTCTGAAATTATGATGTTTAAATGTTATATGAAAGCTTCATTGATGTTAAGTTTAGCTAAATAGCAAGCTATGAACTTGAATATGAATGATATAAAATTCTGCCCGTTAAGTGTTTGTAAAAATGCCCCTAAGAAGGCTCGAAATTTGAAATATAAAGTTTAAATGCATGATTCTGATGATTTGACAAATTATGAGATGTATGGTTGAAATGGAGTTCTAAAGGAAAAGATACCGGAGCGTCGAGTGGACAAGCCGATGGCGATTTGCGTTTGAAGGGCGTGCACTAAAGGTATGTAACTTGACTCGTTACATTGGGTAAACTTTGATAATTTGCATAAGTATAGTGAATCATAGAATAAAGGTTGTCATAATTTGAAGCAATAATGTTCGCTATATTGATTAATAAGACCAGGATTGGTTACAAATTGTTGGTAGTCATCAAAATGGAGGATTCCGTAGATGAGCCAAACGGGTCGAATAATCGATTAATGCGTGGCGAATGCTTCGTGATATAGTAAATTGGTCTTTTGTTTTTATTGATAAACTACGTATTAGAAGATGAGAATTTAACATGTTGGTTTGTAAGAATGAGAAATCCGAGAATTGATTTAGGCCTTATAATCAAATCAGACAAAAACAAAGACTTGCAGAGACTACCGTAAGTTACAATGTCCACCGTAACTTACGGTAGAGATCAGAAGCTTACGGTGGATATCTACTGTTTTACGGTAGACTAGAAACATCAAGCGACTACCTTAACTTACGGTAGATATCGTAAGTTATGGTAGAGCCCTGAAATTTTTGTAAATCTTTGCATCTTATAGCTAATCGAATCCGTTTTGATCGTAGTTTCGATTATTTAATATTTCTAAGAACTCTAATACTAGTTTTAATGTATACATCTCAGTTTCTAGGTATTGCAAGAATACGGATGGAAGTCAAGCAAGATTTTGAAGAACCGAACACAACTTTTGAAGCTTCTACGATATCATAACCTTGTTAAACAATGTTTCTATTTCTTTTGAATGTAATCAATTTGCTAATCAGGTCATGAATATTTTAACTAGTCGTTTGTTGACTAGTTTTGATTACCTAGAACTTTATTTTGGTAATTATGTTTTTAATTTAGACACCTTTTATATAAATTGTATGAAGTTTTATTAAAACCAAGTAATAATAAGACGGGTGTTACAAGTTGGTAATCAGAGCCTAAGGTTGTCAACAAGTGTTCGGTTCAAGCTTGATCGATCGTCCGGTAAGAATTAATTATTATTTTAATAGGTCCTATCTTATGTAAGAAACAAGATGTAAATCAATGTGCATGGGAAGAGCGTGTAAACACACTCAAACCCAGAAAGTGCACTAAAGGCGAACGGTTAAAGCAAGTTACGGACTTGGCTAAACCAAAGCAAATAAAGCCATGTTATAAGTGAATTGTTTAACGTTTAATGTAAACATTTCAGTTTCATGATGGCGGATAAAGGTAACAATGATGCGGTGCCGAGAGTCACCGAGCAAACAAGAGAAGTGATTGCCGAAGAGGTTGGAAAGGAAATCGAAAATAGTTTGTCTGGTTTCATCGATAAGATCCAAAACACGGTACTATCAGTGGTTAAGGAAAGAATCAAGAAATTGGAGGATAATGCCAATTTAGCAAAGGAAAAGTCCGGAGGACGAAAGCCTTGTACATACAAGGAGTTCATGGCGTGCAAACCGCCAGTCTATAATGGGGAAGTTGACCCAATTATATGCCAGCGATGGCAAAGCGATATCGAAGGGATATTTGAGAGGGCCCATTGTGATGAAGATGACTACGTAGCTTTTGGTACGGGTCAATTAAGGGGTCAAGCGAAAGACTGGTGGGATAACAAAAAGAAAGAGATTGGAAGCGAAGTGGCTAAGGCCATGACATGGGAGGAGTTTAAGACGCCGTTTCTTAAACATCATATTCCCAAGGCGGTCATTAATAAAATCAAGGAAGAATTCATGCAACTTAGGCACAAAGGCGAGTCCATAGACAAGATCACGGGAATGTTTATGGATAAGATGAAGTTTTGTGACGAATTGGTGACGAATGAAGAACAAAAGATATATTACTACTATAACATGTTGAGCGCCGAGTATAGGGAGTTTATGACTCCTTCAAAATACGAGACCCTTACCGAAATCATAAACGTTGCTCGGGAACGGGAAATAGAGTTGAAGAAACAAGTTGAAAGGGGTGAGCGACGAGCACATGATGTGAATTCAAGCCCTACAAAGAAAGCTCGAACCGGAGAATCGGGAAAGAAAGTGGATGCTAAAAGTGGGTCGCCAAGTTGTAAAGTGTGCGGGAAAGGACACAAGGGAGAATGTCGGTTCAAGGACAAACCATGCCCCATATGTAGTAAGACGGGGCACACGGCGTCGCTATGCCCGGGTAAAGTCTCAGTTTGCTATAAATGTTATCAACCCGGCCACAAAAAGTCCGAATGCCCGGACTTAGTCGGAAAGAGAGACGTTAAAGAATCTCCAGCAGAAGCTCCCAAAGCGAAGGCTAGATCCTTCCAACTTACCGCGGCTGAAGCAAAAACAGAACCAGATGTTGTCTCAAGTATATTCACAATTAACTCAACTCCATCACATGTATTGTTTGATATGGGTGCGAATAAATCCTTCATTTCACGTGGATTTATTCGACATCCTTCATTTGTATTGACAAAATTATCTATGCCCTTAGAAGTTGAAATAGGGGACAACAAAAGTTTTATAGTTTGTGATATGTGTCGAGGCTGCAAATTAAGCATCGGTGATGAAGAATACCTGATAGATCTAATCCCGATGTCAATGGGAGAATTTCAAGTAGTTGTTGGGATGGATTGGCTATCTCAGCACCACACGAAGGTCGTGTGTTTTCGTAAGGAGATAAAGCTAATATCTCAGAGCGGGAAACACGTCATTATCTATGGCGAAAAGAGAGGTAGCCCCATAATATGCTCAATGTTGAAAGCTCACAAGCTTATGAAACAAGGATGCAAGGCATTTATGATATACGCAAATGAGCCCGAGAAAGAATCACTAAAGATTGAAGATGTACCGGTAGTATGGGACTACGAAGATGTGTTTCCAAAGGATTTACCGGGGATACCGCCTGAACGGGAAGTAGAGTTCGGGATCGAATTGATTCCGGGCGCAAAACCCGTAGCTAAAGCACCGTACCGACTCGCACCGTTAGAATTACAAGAATTGATGTCCCAAATTCAAGACCTGCTTGACAAAGGATTCATAAGGCCGAGTGTGTCTCCTTGGGGCGCACCGGTACTGTTCATGAAAAAGAAAGACGGAAGCATGCGCATGTGTATCGATTACCGGGAGTTAAACAAACTCGCGGTAAAGAACCGATACCCGCTTCCGAGGATAGATGATCTATTCGACCAACTATAAGGTGCGAACTGGTTTTTGAAAATTAACCTTAGATCGGGATACCACCAATTAAACGTCAAGGAGGAAGATGTGCCGAAGACGGCTTTCCGCACGCGATATGGACACTACGAATTCCTCATGATGTCATTTGGGTTAACAAATGCACCTGCGGCTTTCATGGACCTCATGAACCGGGTTTGCAAACCAATGTTGGATAAGTCAGTCATCGTGTTTATCGATGATATTTTGGTGTATTCAAAAAGTGAAGCTGAACATGCACACCACTTACAAGAGGTGTTAGAGACACTTAGACGAGAGAGGTTGTATGCAAAATTCTCTAAGTGTGCCTTTTGGTTACGAGAAGTGCAATTTCTCGGCGACATCATAAGTGCCGATGGAGTATTGGTGGATCCGTCAAAGATCGAGGCCGTGTCGAAATGAAATCCCCCGAAGAACCCTTCGAAAATTAGAAGCTTTTTGGGGCTTGCGGGATACTATAGGAGATTCATTCAAGATTTATCCAAGATTGCATCGCCGCTAACAAAGCTAACCCGGAAGGAAGAAAAGTTCATTTGGGGTGTTGATCAAGAAAGAGCGTTTTAAACGCTAAAAGAGAAGTTAACTCAAGCTCCGGTACTAACATTGCCGGACGGGGTCGAAGACTTGGTGGTTTATTCGGATGCCTCACTATCGGGGCTCGGATGCGTTTTGATGCAACGGGGCAAAGTTATAGCTTATGCCTCGAGGAAATTGAAGATACACGAGTAGAAATATCCCACGCACGATCTCGAGTTGGCTGCGGTGGTATTTGCATTAAAAATATGGAGGCACTATTTATATGGGGTAAAGTGCACCATATTCACCGATCACAAGAGCTTAAAATACTTCTTCGATCAGAAGGAGTTAAATATGCGACAAAGGCGATGGTTAGAAACGGTGAAAGATTTCGACTGGGAAATACACTATCACCCCGGAAGGGAAAATGTGGTGGAGGATGCCCTAAGTAGAAAGGCAGATTATGTCCCGATACGAGTACAATCATTGCAGCTCATTGTGACCTCGGGCTTACTTGAACGAATCCGAGAGGCACAAGATGAAGCAGTAAAGACGGAAAACTAGAGAAAGGAAAGGATTGTTGGCCAGGTTAAAGATCTAGAAGTAGGTAACCATGGTTTGAAAACACATTTCAATAGAACTTGGGTTCCTAAGACATATGGAGTTAAAAAGCTTCTACTAGATGAAGCTCACAAGTCCCGTTATTCCATCCATCCGGGTGCGACCAAGATGTATAATGATCTAAAACAAAATTATTGGTGGCCCGGAATGAAGAGGGATGTGGTGAAATATGGGGAGAAATGCTTGAATTGCTTACAAGTCAAGGTGGAGCATCAGAAACCTTATGGAAAAATACAACCTTTGGAGATTCCGGTTTGGAAATGGGAACATATCACTATTGACCTATTGACCAAACTACCTAAAACGATTCGGGGATTTGATGCTATATGGGTGATTGTAGATAGACTGATGAAGAGTGCTCATTTTATTCCCATACACGAGACATATACTTCGGAAAAGATGTCCGAGGTATATACAAACGAAATAGTGGCACGTCACGGAGTACCGATATCTATTGTGTCAGATAGAGATACCCGGTTTACTTCAAACTTTTGGCGAGATTTTCAAGAACAAATGGGAACGAACTCTTCATTAGCACCGCCTACCATCCCCAGACGAATGGGCAGAGTGAAAGAACAATACAGATGCTGGAAGATATGTTACGGACATGTATCATCGACTTCGGTGGAAGCTGGGATGTTTATCTACCTTTGGTCGAATTTTCGTATAACAATAGTTACCATTCGAGTATCAGTATGGCACCTTATGAGATGCTATATGGTAGAAAATACAGAACCCCGGTGTGTTGGGGTGAAGTGGGACCACACGAATTGGCACATACAGACATAATTCAAGCCACTAATGAGAAAATTGAAGTGGTGCGAGCCCATTTGAAAGCGGCCCAAGATAGACAGAAGTCTTATGCCGACAAAAGGCGAAGACCAATTGAATTTCAAATAGGTGATATGGTTATGTTAAAAGTTTCCCCATGGAAGGGCATTATCAGATTCAGAAAAAGGGGGAAACTAAGCCCGAGGTTTATTTGGCCATTTAAAATCATCGAACGGATTGGCAAGGTGGCTTATCGCCTCGAATTACCGGAAGAGTTGAATGGAATACATGGCACGTTTTACGTGTCGCAATTGCGGAAGTGTCTAGCGGACGAAACAGCTTATATCCATTACGATGATATCGAGGTGGATAATAGCCTGAATTATGCGGTAAGACCATGGTTGCAAAAGTCGCTAGGCGCTCCCTAGTCGGATTCGGGAGTACTCGGGATGTACTCGGCTTAGGCGGAGATTATTCGGGGAGTAATTGGCCTGGGAGAACAGTACTCGTGCCTCGTAAGCCTACCTTGTAGCGAGTACTCGGAGAGTAGTCGGAGCCTAGGCGGGAGTTTTACAACCATGGGTAAGACCATTGGAGAATTTGGATCGGAAGGTCAAGCAATTGCGAAACAAACAAATTGATCAAGTCAAGATCAAGTGGGAGCATAGGAAAGGCTCAAACACTACGTGGGAGTCCGAAGAGGAGATGCGACGTCTCTACCCTACATTATTTGGTATGTACTTTGGTTTCGGGGACGAAACCCTTTTAAGGTGGGTGGACTTGTAACATCCCGAAAATATGGATTCTTAATTTTTACAAATTTAATTGCAAATAAATTGGTAAAATAAACTAACTAGAAATGACACTAACCTAGTTAGATAATGACTTGCGTGTAGTTAAGGAAATATAAAAATAAACTAAGAGAAACTAAAGGGACCAAAAGTGTTTAACTTGAAACTAGTTTTAATAAAAATATTTTATTAAAACATAAACACTCCATTTGTAGTCTGCTGGAGATCGACCAGAACAGGGGGGTGCGACCCAAGCTCCATCAAAACCCTAGTTCATCACTAAACTCACAAATTGAGGGCTTAAATCAAGTTGAAATCGAAAATCGAGCATAGATTATTAATCCCCATTGCAAGGGGGTTGTAAGGTATGTAAAATTTAGTGTTAATTCTCTTTTTGAAATTCTCATGAGTTTGGGGAATTTGAAATTTGATGTTGCATGTTTGCTATTTGGATAGAATAGGGATGATATAATGTCTAGGAGTAAAAACCTAGACAATAACATGTAAAATCGTGGCTAATTCCTGAAAATCTCAAGAACACAATGAAGGTGATTCATGGTTTCGTGGGAAACTAGTAAACACTAGGGTTTAGAATGATTATTCTAGTGTAATTTGGTCATAGAAAGTGGTTTCTGAAATTATGATGTTTAAATGTTATATGAAAGCTTCATTGATGTTAAGTTTAGCCAAATAGCAAGCTATGAACTTGAATATGAATGATATAAAATTCTGCCCGTTAAGTGTTTGTAAAAATGCCCCTAAGAAGGCTCGAAATTTGAAATATAAAGTTTAAATGCATGATTGTGATGATTTGACAAATTATGAGATATATGGTTGAAATGGAGTTCTAAACAAATGGTGATTGAACTCTAAAGGAAAAGATACCGGAGCGTCGAGTGGACAAGTCGGTGGCGATTTGCGTTTGAAGGGCGTGCACTAAAGGTATGTAACTTGACTCGTTACATTGGGTAAACTTTGATAATTTGCAAAAGTATAGTGAATCATAGAATAAAGGTTGTCTTAATTTGAAGCAATAATGTTCGCTATATTGATTAATAAGACCAGGATTGGTTACGAATTGTTGGTAGTCATCAAAATGGAGGATTTCGTAGATGAGCCAAACGGGTCGAATAATCGATTAATGTGTGGCGAATGCTTCGTGATATAGTAAATTGGTCTTTTGTTTTTATTGATAAACGACGTATTAGAAGATGAGAATTTAACGTGTTGGTTTGTAAGAATGAGAAATCCGAGAATTGATTTGGGCCTTATAATCAAATCAGACAAAAACATAGACTTGCAGAGACTACCGTAAGTTACGGTGTCCACCGTAACTTACGGTATAGATCAGAAGCTTACGGTGGATATCTACTGCTTTACGGTAGACCAGAAACATCAAGCGACTACCGTAACTTACGGTAGATATCGTAAGTTACGGTAGAACCCTGAAATTTTTGCATCTTATAGCTAATCGAATCCGTTTTGATCGTAGTTTCGATTATTTAATATTTCTAAGAACTCTAATACTAGTTTTAATGTATACATCTCAGTTTGTAGGTATTGCAAGAATACGGATGGCGGTCAAGCAAGATTTTGAAGAACCGAACACAACTTTTGATGCTTCCGCGATATCATAACCTTGTTAAACAATGTTTCTATTTCTTTTGAATGTAATCAATTTGCTAATCAGGTCATGAATATTTTAACTAGTCGTTTGTTGACTAGTTTTGATTACCTAGAACTTTATTTTGGAAATTATGTTTTTAATTTAGACACCTTTTATATAAATTGTATGAAGTTTTATTAAAACCAAGTAATAATAAGACGGGTGTTACAGTTAATTGTATTTACCAGTGTAAACTGACGTATTTTCCCAAATAGGTTAAGTGCAGGTACTAAACGGAATAGGCTGGCTACTCCTAGCTTCAATAAAGAGTCTTGCAAGCTTAGAAGTTAAATCTGTTGAACAATAAACTTTTGAACTTTGATCCGCCTATGGATCCTTACAACCGTTTTGTAATACACTTGATATTACTTTTTATTCGGTTTGTAACGATTTTAGCTTTCGACTTCGGCTGTGTATTAAACTGTGATAATATAAATTGTCTATGATATCAACTACGTCATAATACTCCCCATCGGGTCCACCGGTAATACGTGGAAATATCGGGGTGTGACAGGTTGGTATCAGAGCCAATGTTGAGTGAATTAAACACTAGCCTTTTTGTGTTTAATCTCAATGACACAGTTTGCACATTCCTCGACTTTCGAGTCTAGACAAAGAACTTAGGACTAATCCAAATTTGTTTTATTTTAATTTTGTCCTTTATTTCTCTTTGTTGTGTCCTCTATTTCTTTTGACAGGTTCAAAAAGAATGCCGCCCAGAATTCAAGGAAGAGGTAGAGGCAAGGGGCCATTCATCTCCCCCAATGATCACGAGGTCGGGCCTTCACACCGGCGGACTCCATCAGACTCCTTAAGCAAAAGTCCTCAGGAAAAATGGAGGGCCTCTTTAGAACCCGCGAGGCGTTCAGTCTCGCTGAGCTCCTCACCTTCTTACCTAAACTCTTACGGGCCTCAATCGGAGAATGAGCCCCACAACTCCCAACACTCCTTTATACCCCTGCAAAGCCCCAACTCACACCAATCTTTTAACGACCCAACACCCTACTTCCAAAGCCGGTTCAACCCGGCAAAACTAATTGAAGAACCAATGGGTTATATCCCGTTGGGACCGGAGGACCATTTCTCCATGGATATGGATGAGGATCCGGAACCTGCTCAATCGCCAACCGGAACGCCTAATCACCCCATCGAGATTTCGGAGGGGTCACCCTTTCTTGGATCACCTTATAGTGGTCCCGACAGCTACGAGGCGAGGTTTAACCAATATGACTGGGTGTTTACTCCCAGTTACCACTCATCACCGCAGCAGCAGCAGGATCCCTCGGAGGATTCGCGCTTTGTAGCGGTTACTCCACCGCCACCACCACCAGTGCAGCAACAACCTCCGAAGCCACCGAGGCGTAGGAGATCAACCGCACGGATGTCCGTGCGAGGGGGAGTTCGTATCAGCACCCTTCAACATTCAAGTGGCAGCCATTACCCGCCACTATACGAAGACCCACAAATGGGTGGGCCTTCTAACCCTGTTTCTGAGATAGAGTCTGCGCCAGTCGCACCGCCACCAGTGGGTTTCGATAACCCAATTCCTACATACGCCAATGCAATGACATACAACCCCTTTGAGCAGCCTGCCTACCCAGGGTATTACTACTACAATGCCCCCAGTGTTGACCCATACCTTGTAGCAGCCAACTACGATGCCCTTCATCCTGAAGGACCTTACGCATCCTCCTACCAAACCGGGTACCCACCTTATAGGTATCAATAACCGCCACCTCCTCAAACTCCGTAGTTTCAGCAGCCCCCGCATCCGCCACTGATATCGCCACCGCAGCAGCAGGAGATTCTTCAAAGGTTGAGTCAGGTGGAACAGGAGGTTCGGGAAGAGCGTAGGCAAAACCGAGGAATTCTCAAGGGTCTGGCGAGCCTAATCAAGGGGAAGAGCAAAAAGGGTCATTAAATCCTTTATTTGTTTATTTGTATTTCTTTAATGTTTAATCAGTCCCTGCGTGGACATCTGTTTCTGTAATCAGTCCCTGCGAGGACTTGTATTTCCTGTTAGCCCCTGCATGGGCATGTCTTTTCTGTTTAGCCCCTGCTTGGGCAAGTTATTTCAGTTAAAGTCCCGTTTAGGGCAAAATGTACTCCTTTTAAACTTAATGGCATGTTATATTTTAAAGTACATTTTTATCATTATAGGCATAAATGTATAATGTATGGAATAAGTAAATAAATCCAAATTATGACATTCCTTTTATGAGATCTGCCTTTAAATATTAAATAAGAATCTTAAATGGTATAACCTAGCCTGCATGTCATTTTAAGACCTGTCTATGATGGTAAAACCTGTCTAAAAAGATTCAAATCCTTGTTAACATCTGAAAACATGTTAACATTCCTGGCTAACGTGATTCGTAAAATCACATGTGTCATCCTTACATTGGATTATTCAAAAATCCTTCCTTATTATTTAAACATCCATTTGTGATGAAATGCCTACGGGCCATAATTATTGTCATATAAGACAAAAGACAGCTGTAGTCTACGACTCCCTCTCAATAAAAGGTAATGAACTATGATTCAAGCCTTAGTACCTCGATCCTATAAGATCTTGATTTAAAATTTGAAAATGTCCATGTGACTTGGCCTTTTGTGCCATTATTATATTTAATTATAACTAAGGGTTATTAATGAAAACTCCTGAATAAAATACGTAACAAATTAGCCAATATGGTTCTTTAATACCATGGTTAATAGATTAATAAGATAACAAATCTATTATAAACTTCTAAGAAGTCATTGTCATCATTTTATGTAGCAATCAAGCTACATGGCAGAGTCTGAAGAAGTCAACAGTCATCCAAGGGAGAATCGTGACACTACTAGGATCAACGTAACTGGTGCGGAACTTCAAGCATTGATTGATAATGTTGTTACCAAGGCCATAGACAGGCAGTTTAATGAGTCAAGTGGTACTCGAAGCAAGACCTCATCTGTACCCCATTCTAAACCTAAGACTCACTCTGAGGCTCCTAGTAAGCCACCTTCTAAACATAATGGATCAAGGAGAGATGGCGATCATCACTCCTCAAATCAGCATAGTGTTCTGTCGAAGAAGATAGAGCTCAAACGTGAACCATGTGGTAAGTCCTGTACATATAAGTATTTCGTCTCCTGCAAGCCTAGAGACTTCACAGGGGAGAAAGGAGCCATCGATTGTATGACTTGGCTCGATGAAATGGACACTGTGGTTGATATCAGTGGTTGCGCTGATAGGGACGTTGTGAAGTTTGTATCTCAGTCATTTAAGGGAGAAGCGCTAGCTTGGTGGAGGTCTCTGATCCAAGCTACTGGAAAAGTCCATTTGTATGGCATGTCTTGGGAGCAGTTCGTTACTCTCATCAAAGAAAATTACTGCCCTCAACATGAGGTTGAGAAGATCGAGACCGAATTCCTGAAATTGGTTATGAAGAATTTAGACTGTCAGGCGTACCTTACGAGTTTTAATACCATGTCTCGGTTGGTTCCATATTTGGTGACACCGGAACCAAAACGGATAGCCTGTTTCATTGGGGGTCTAGCCCCGGAGAATAAAGCCAGTGTGAAGGCATCTCGACCGACTACCTTTAGATCTGTAGCCGATCTGGCACTATCGCTTACCCTTGATGCGGTCAGGCAGAGATCGCTGAGAAATTCTGATATAGTGAAAAGAAAATGTGAGGATGAAAACTCACACCGTTCAGGCAAGAAACACAAAGGGAACTTTGATCACATGAAGAGTTCCGGGTTTAGAAAAGAGGATCAGCAGTCGGGCGAGAAGCCCAAATGCAAAATATTTAAGAAGCGCCATTTAGGGAGGTGCAGACACGAGTCAAAATCCCAATCACAGCCAAGGGTTTGTGGGATTTGTAAGTCAAGTGAGCACAAGACGATAGAGTGCAAGAAGATAAAGGATGCAACGTGCTATAACTGTAATGAGAAGGGGCACATAAAGTCCAACTGCCCTAAGTATGCCAAAAACCCTGAAGAAGCCAAAAAGACCAATGCTAGGGTCTTTCGAATGGATGCAAGGGAAGCAGTGCAAGATGATAATGTGATCACAGGTACCTTCCTTATAAATGATGTTTATGCAATGGTGTTATTTGATTCGGGTGTGGATAAGTCATTTGTAGATGATAAGTTTTGTAAGTTGTTGAATTTACCTATTAAAACCCTAAGCGTGAAATATGAAGTAGAGTTGGCCGATGGTACCTTAGAAACTGCCTCAGCTGTGCTAGATGGATGTTTTATATCCATTAGGAACCACT
This sequence comes from Helianthus tuberosus, assembly GCA_030545235.1. Taxonomy (NCBI): domain Eukaryota; kingdom Viridiplantae; phylum Streptophyta; class Magnoliopsida; order Asterales; family Asteraceae; genus Helianthus; species Helianthus tuberosus. Next base: position 7,719,842 of record CM060390.1, read on the forward strand.
CCTTTCCGTTGTCCTTACTTCCTTTGAAATTATCTGGTTTCGACATAGTAATAGGCATGGATTGGTTATCTCATAACCAAGCCCAGATTGTTTGTGACTAGAAACAAGTGGTGACCAAGACTCCGTATGGTGAGCCAGTTACCATACAAGGAGATACTCAGTACGGGTTACCTAAGCAAGTGTCTGTGCTTAAGGCATCAAGGTGTATGAAGAAAGGTTGTGTCATTTATATGGCACAAGTGACTATTGATGAGCCGAAGCCCAAGATTGAAGACATCCCTATCATTTCTGAATACCCTGATGTATTTCCTATAGAACTACCTGGTTTACCCCCAGATAGGCAGGTGGAGTTTAGAATTGACATTATACCTGGAGCAGCACCTGTTGCAAGAGCACCTTACCGATTAGCCCCAACTGAGATGAAAGAGTTAAGAACTCAGTTGGATGATTTCTTGGCAAAAGGATTTATTAGACCTAGCTCATCTCCTTGGGGAGCAGCTATTCTTTTTGTTAAGAAGAAAGATGGATCAATGCGGTTGTGCATTGATTATCGTGAGCTAAACAAGGTTACAATCAAGAACATATATCAATTGCCCAAGATCGACGATTTGTTTGATCAACTGCAAGGGGAAAGTTACTTTTCCAAGATCGATTTGAGATTAGGTTACCATCAGCTGAAGGTTAGAGATGAAGATGTGCACAAGACTGCATTTAGAACTAGATATGGTCACTACGAGTTCCTAGTGATGCCGTTCGGGCTCACTAATGCACCAGCAGCATTCATGGATCTCATGAATCGCGTTTACAAACCCTACTTGGACAAGTTTGTCATTGTCTTCATTGATGACATCCTCATTTATTCAAAGAAACAGGCTGACCATGAGAAGCAACTTCGTTGTATTCTTAAACTTCTTCAGCAAGAGAAGCTTTATGCTAAGTTCTCTAAATGCGAGTTTTGGCTTCGTGATGTCCAATTCCTTGGACATATGGTTAGTGAGCGTGGTATCCAGGTGGATCCCGCTAAGATTGAAGCTATCATGAATTGGCAAGAGCCGAAGACGCCCACAGAGATTCACAGCTTCTTAGGCCTGGCAGGATATTACAGGCGTTTTATTGAAAACTTTTCAAGGATTGCTGCAACCCTAACTTCTTTAACTCGCAAGAATATTAAGTTTGATTGGGGTCCTAAGCAACAAGAATCCTTCGATATTCTTAAACAGAAGTTAAGCAATGCTCCTGTGTTGACATTGCCTGAAGGAATTGAAGAGTTCGTGGTTTACTGCAACGCATCGCACACTGGCATGGGATATGTGCTAATGCAGAAGGGTAAAGTTATTACATATGCTTCCCGACAACTAAAAGTGCACGAAAAGAATTATACCACCCACGACTTGGAATTGGGTGCAGTTGTGTTTGCACTAAAACTTTGGAGGCATTATTTATATGGTACCAAGTGTGTGATCTATTCTGATCACAAGAGCCTTCAACATCTGTTTAATCAGAAGGATCTGAACATGAGGCAACGACGATGGATTGAGACACTGAATGATTATGATTGTGAAATCCGATACCATCCAGGCAAGGCGAATGTGGTCGTCGATGCCTTAAGTAGGAAGGAAAGGGTTAAGCCCATTAGAATCAATGCCAAGAGCATTGAATTGAAGAACAGTTTAAATGAAAGATTGTTAGCCGCTCAGAAAGAAGCCGTATTAGAAGCTAACTATCCGAATGAAAAGTTGGGAGTAACTGCTGAGCAGTTATCATATGGCAAGGATGGAATCCTAAGATTAAATGGACGAATATGGGTCCAATCTATGGAGGACTACGGGATGTTATCCTCCAAGAAGCCCACAGTTCTAAGTATTCTGTTCATCCTGGAAGTGACAAGATGTATCAGGATTTGAAGGCAAATTATTGGTGGATAGGCTTGAAGAAGTCTATAGCCACTTATGTGGCCAAATATTTGACGTGCGCACAAGTTAAAGCTGAACACCAGAAGCCGTCAGGTCTGCTACAACAGCCCAAACTTCCCACCTGGAAGTGGGAAATGGTGACTATGGATTTTATCACCAAGTTACCAAAGACGAAGAGAGGAAATGATACTATTTGGGTTATAGTGGATAGACTGACTAAGTCAGCCCACTTCTTACCTATTAAGGAAACACACAGCTCAAATAAGTTAGCTCAGCTATACGTGGATGAGATTGTGTCTCTCCATGGAGTGCCAATGTCTATCATCTCTGATAGGGATACAAGGTATACATCGCATTTCTGGAAAAGCTTTCAGCAATCCCTAGGCACTCAATTAAATTTCAGCACTGCATATCATCCTCAGACGGATGGCCAAAGCGAGCGCACAATTCAAACATTGGAGGATATGTTAAGAGCTTGTGTTATTGATCTAGGTGGAAGTTGGGATGATCATCTTCCATTAATCGAATTTTCATATAATAATAGCTATCATTCCAGTATTCAAGCTGCACCTTTTGAAGCTCTGTATGGAAGAAAGTGTAGAACGCCCGTTTGTTGGGCAGAAGTTGGAGATGTCCAACTAACAGGACCTGATAGAGTCCTGGAGACGACAGATAAGATTGTACAGATACGAGATCATCTCAAAGCTGCCAGGGATAGGCAGAAAAGCTACGCAGATAAAAGGCGTAAACTTCTAAAGTTCGAGGTTGGTGACAAAGTATTACTGAAGGTATCACCTTGGAAAGGGGTAATGCGATTTGGTAAGAAAGGCAAGTTAAGCCCAAGATATATAGGACCATTCGAGATCATCGAATGTGACGGAACAGTGGCTTATAAGTTAAATTTGTCTGAAGAGCTCAGTGATATTCATAATGTATTCCACATCTGCAATCTGAAGAAATGTCAAGCTGATGAATCACTAGTCATACCACATACGGATGTGCACATAGATGAGAGCCTGAAATTTGTTGAGAAACCTTTGTCTATTGAGGATCGACAAGTTAAGAAGCTTCGAAGGAAGCATGTACCGATTGTAAAGGTTAAATGGGATGCCCGTAGAGGTCCCGAGTATACGTGGGAGGTAGAGTCCACAATGAAAGAGAAGTACCCTAATTTTTTTCTGTAAATCTCGAGGTCGAGATTACTTTTAAGGGGGTGAGGATGTAACACCTCGTAAAAATCATGTCCAATATAGTATCGACACGTGTCATGGACTTTAAACGTGTAACGGATTGAATATGAGGGACTAAAGTTGACAAACGAAGAAAGTATATGTATATAAGGATTCAAAGTGTTAACATTTGATAATTTTGCTTTCAAAAACACTACACGATGCTTATACCCTCAAACGAATGAATCATGAAGCGTGTGAAACCGTTTTTGGAAGAAAGTGAAAGTTTACAAGATGCGAGGGTTAAAAGTGTCAACATGTTTAAGTTATACCTCTGAGTGACCTTTTAGCGAACCTGGAGCCTTGTAATGATTAATTATACTCCCAAGAATAAGTGGTAAAAATTTCACAACGTTTTGATATCGTATGAGGAAGATACGTTAACTTTCGTAATTAAGGGGTTAAAAGCGTCAACGAGGAAAAACTTGTGTTTTCGGTTATCATTTAACGAAACCGGAACTAACGATGTTTGGTTATATCTCATATATCATAGAAATATAAATTTCATGGGTTAAAAGTGCTTAAAATGGAAGAAATTACGCATTTGAAGGTCCAGGGGGTGAAAATGACATTATTTGAAACTTGTTGATCAGACCAGCCACATGCTGGCGTCGCGCCACTAGTGAGGCACTCCTCCGTCGCACAACGCGATGGACTGCCAGCTTAGAAAAAGTTTGTTTAACGTGGCAGCTTGCATGTTTGCTAAATTCCGCGAGTTTGCCACCCTCTAGCTACTTGAAACACATCCCTAGACACTTGTTTTCATCTCTGGAGTTGCCATAACACCTGGATCAATCTCCATGATCTTCCTTGGCTATATATAGAGCTCATTGTTGCAACAATTGGGCACATCACTTAAAAACTTTCATAGAACTTGTTCTGGAGATTTCTGGAGCTCAAGACCACTTCCTGTGGATTATTAGTTGTGCATATGACTTCAGTAAGTGTCCTTAACCTCTCTTAATTCAGTTTTATTAGTTTAATGGCCTAAAGTCAAACCCATCGTAATTAAGGTTTGACTTAGTGATTAATCACTAATGGTCCAGTCAATTCTCGAATTGAAAGTAGCTTTGAGTTGGTAATTATGTGGGTAATAAACCCTTAAAAGGGCACCCTCTGATTCCCACTCTAACTAGGTCAATTGTCGGGTCAAAGCTAATTATAAAAAGTTAACAGAAAGCTATTTTTCACATAAACACATAATTAACAATGTAGAAGCTATGGAACCTGTTTTACCACTCATATAACTTGGTAATTAATGTAAGAACATGTCTAAACATGTTCAACCCGACAATTTTCAGTTTAAGCTCAGTTCGGAACCGAAAGTCCCAAAAGTAGACTTTTGCTTTGACTTTCAGTTCTGACCCAATGTAGCATATTTTAGAAATGCCTCAGAGCTCAATTAGGACCAGGTTATAGATTAGTGTAACCCTCTGAGGTTATACAACTTGGTTCATTAGTTATTCGATTCATGTGCATGTTTCCGTTATATGCCTAAATATTGACCAAAATGCCCTTTTGACCTTAAAACAAGATTTTTGAAAATGTGAGAGGACAAAAACCTTTGTTACTGATTTATAAACTTGTCCTAAAAATTTGACATCAGTTTGATGTCTAGATTAGGAGTTATGCTCAATATCGTAATTAAGAAGCTTTTTATTAATTAAACGGCGTAATATAATATTTTGAGATTTTTGAAGATTTCTAATTATTTTTAAGCTGAGCATAACATAGGGTTCTTGCTATAATTCGGTAAATGTCGATTATACCCTTTTCTTGAATAAAATGACTTTTACATATTATTTTGATACCAAACTTTTTGCTACTGATTTTATATGATAAATAAAATATTTTGAACTTTATAAACTGATCAAAAACTCAGATTTCCTATTTAAACCCGAAAATCGCTTAAACCGACTTGTACGCGTTTTAAGCGCATAGTATGAGTTAAAACTATTTTTAACATATAAAACTTAATACCTACTGATGTTTGAAGTAAATTTTTATAATTAAATAGTAAGCAAAAGTTTTGAACTCAGAATTCTAATTTTGACCCTTAAAGCTTATGTGAAATTACCAAAATGCCCTTACGGTGCATAGTTTGGTTATAAAAGATAAATTTCACATATATGCAATACCCTACTGTTATGACTTATAAAAATAAATGTTTTTACTGATTTTATCAGACCTGAAACTCAAATTAGTATTTAAACTCTTTTATAACCTTTAAAATGACCAAAATACCCCTACGGGGCATAATTTGAGTTTAAATCCATTTTGGGCATAATGGAGGGTATCTTACTGATATCACAACATATTTAAGGCATAATAACTTAGGAAACCTGTTCATGACTCAATTGGTTACCCGTTACGCATTATTCGTGTTCGGTGCGGTTTATGTAACTAGTTTGCATAAACTAGCCGAAACGGGTCAAACCTTATCGTTTTTATCTCAAAATCCAGAATGTGTTTAGTTTACCCATATTATACAAGTATACAAACTTGTCGGGTCTAAACCACACTCTAATCCGGTCATCGCTTAATCGTGCGTTTTGAACCGTATATCTTCCTTTAAAACTAACCGGTCTATGTTTAGGCTTAATTAAGACCTGTTAGGAATCTAATAGGTTATTAAAACCTTCGTTCCAGATTAGGAGCCCAGTAAAAGCTACTTGCACTCGCTGATTTGATATATACTTGCTCAGGTAAATACTTTTAACTTATTTTCCCTTATACGGGCTTGGGGTACGGTATATAAAATACCTCTTGGTCGGGCATCGAATTTTAAATCATATAAAGGTTAATTTATTGAGATGACCCGTTTAAACTGTTTTGTTTGCTTAAAGCCTTTGGGGGGTTAATGACCATGTCCTGGATATCCTTGGCATCATTCATTGAAATGGCCACGACTGAAGCACGGGGTGTAGGCATACACCTGCCAGTGCATATATATATATATATATATATATATATATAAAGGTATAACCGAAGGAATTGAGAATAACTCACCGCGGGATTCTATCATGTGGTGTGTCTATTAATCTTTAACCCGGTATTCAGCGTGGGCTACTGAACGTATAATGAACATGTAATTCTTTTACAAGTTTATATATAAATAATTATCCCAAGTTATAAAAGATTATTTTGTGCCATGTGCATTCAAATTAATTTTCTTAAACATTTTCAAAATGAGTTGGTTAATTGTATTTACCAGTGTAAACTGACGTATTTTCCCAAATAGGTTAAGTGCAGGTACTAAACAGAATAGGCTGGCTACTCCTAGTTTCAATAAAGAGTCTTGCAAGCTTAGAAGTTAAATCTGTTGAACATTAAACGTTTGAACTTTGATCCGCCTGTGGATCCTTACAACCGTTTTGTAATACACTTGATATTACTTTTTATTTAGTTTGTAATGATTTTATCTTTCGACTTCCGCTGTGTATTAAACTGTGATAATATAAATTGTCTATGATATCAACTACGTCACAATACTCCCCACCGGGCCCACCGGTAATACGTGGAAAAATCGGGGTGTGACACTCCATAGTTTGAAATAGGAACTTCCAATTTAGAGAATCGTAGGCTTTCTCAAAATCGAATTTAAAGATCAACATCTTCGTTTTATTACGTTTGGCCCAATAGACAGTCTTGCTAATAATTAAAGGGTTGTCTAAAATGTTACGGCCTCCCACAAAAGCGGATTGGGTTGGGGATATCAACTTATCCATGGTTACTTGTAGCTGATTGGCAAGAAGTTTAGCGATTATTTTATACATAGATCCCACTAAAGAGATTGGTCGGAAATCGGAAACAATTTGCGGGTCTTGTTTTTTGGTATGAATGCAATGAAAGAAGCATTACACCCTGGAGTTATAATACCGGTAGCATGAAATTCCTCTATAACCATCATGATCTTCGGCCTCAGTTTTCCCATTATTTCTTGAAGAATTTTAACAAAAAGTCATCAGGCCCAGGCGCCTTACCCCGATCACACCTCTTGATCGTATCCTTAACTTCAGTTTTAGGGAAGAGGATCACCAAACTTTCTGCCTCGACATGATCAAGCGTTGGAAGATTATCATTTTGAAATTTCGATCGCCTCCTTATGGGTTCTCAAAAAAGCCTTTTGGACCAGATTCTTACTTCTTCTTTTTATTCGACCGGATCCTCAACTCGATTACCATTAAAATTCAACCCACTGATTCTGTTTCGGGCTAAATTAATGTTAATCGATTTATGAAATAATGCACTATTCTCATCTCTGTACTTCAGCCAATTGACACGTGCTTTTTGCTGCAGGTCTTTAGATAATTTGATTTCTAAATTCTTTATTTTCAGCCTCAACTCCACCCTTTTAGTAGATCATCAGCAGATAAATTGTGGGTTTCTGCATGGTTTTCAATTTCCTCAGCCTCTTTATATAACAGAACCTTGTTTCTATCTTTTTCTTGCTTCACCTCCTTTCTCCACAGCTAAATTTCAGTTTTAATGTTCTTTAGAATTTGAGAGAACATTACATCCGCCTTTACTCCTATAATCGACTGCCCCACATTTCGCTTAATGATTTCATCGAGTTTTATCTCCCCTAACCAGCTATTGATGAACTTGAAAGGGGTTGGCCCAAAGTCAATAACTGAAGAAGATAAAATCACTGGGCAATGATCTGATTCCGCTTTACTAAGAACCTTCACACTCGCCATAGGCCACGTTTGTACAAAGTCATCACAGACGAAAAGCCTGTCCAATTTACCCAGTTTTACATCTAGATTACCCGAAATAAAAGTAAAGTTACCCCCGGTCATTTGGAACTCGAGTAATCCAGCTCTGTTCAGGAAGCTATTGAAAACATCAACAACAATGGGGTCGAACTGAGAGTTCACCCTCTCTTCTGCAGCCATAACTTCGTTAAAGTAGCCAAACACTACCCACGTCCCTTCTTTTTGAGGTTTCAAAATAGCAATTTCTTCCCAGTATAACCTCATGCTATCAGGGTCGTTTGGGGCATGTAGGTTTAACATGTTAACTTTTGAATAACTCCCAAAGACGAATCCTAAAGTTAGCACAAACTGTTGCCCCTTCACAACATCAACAAAATTGAACACTCCGGGGTCCCAACTTGACACAATACCGCATGACCTACCCACCGCATCAAGTTAGGCGACTTACATCTGCGTGGTATACCAAAATCTACGCAGAAAATTTTTCGTGAGCCCTTGTTGGTGCGTCTCTTGGATCCCTAACTAGGGAGCATCTAGCGACTTTTGAAACCATGTGGGAGACTCAAGGCTTTTATATCTCCCATTATTTTCTGTAGGGACCATTGCTTCTAATGAAAGACTCGATCGTTGCGGCATACAACATGAAACACCCTCTTGGCTTTATATGACCTGCCCACATAGTTATGCAAATTCAATAAATCCCTGAACCCAAATGTAAAAATAGGCCTCGCCTTGCACCATTGTGACACCATCTGCCATACTGTTTATGTGAAACCACAATCAGCAAATAGGTGTTCAGCTGTCTCCAGTTGATCTCCACACAGCGGACAAAGATCCCATTCCATGCTAATGCATCTCCTGATCAAAGAACGCATAGTGGGCAACCTATCCAGGTTCACACACAGACCAGTATCTCCACTTTCCTAGGAACTCATCCATTTCTCTTAACTACATATGGGTTAGGGGTGTACCTGTGCGCCTCCATTTCAAGCTTCAAACCTCAGACCGAAAAAATGCCTTTCCCGCCTAGAGTCTACACCCATCGGTCTTTTCCATGAACCAAAGTTAGAACCGGAACTGAGCTGCACAGTTACAGCAACTCAGCGCCTTCCACACCATGTAACCCGTTCCTCTTCCATTCCCATCTCCACTTTCCTGGGAACTTATCCATTTCTCTTAACTACATATGGGATAGGGGTGTACCTGTGCGCTTGCATTTCACGCTTAAAACAACGAAAAAGTGCCTTCCCCCCTAGAGTCCACACCCATCGGTCTTTACCATGAACCAAAGTTAGAACCGGAACCGAGCTGTACAGTTGCAGCAACTCAGCGCCTTCCACACCATGTAACCCGTTCCTCTTCCACTCCCATCTCTAACCGTTCCTCTTGTGGATATGATGTGGTAGTTTGACTCTGACAAGCTTGGTAGGAACTTGGAAATGAACAGGTTAAATGGATAAAGTTCAAGTATGAAGCTCGCAAGGACACAAAGTAAGTAAAGCTTACATCTTTAAATAGAACCTTTAATTATGTATTTGGTCAAGAACAACGTAATTTAAGATTGGAATGAATCTTTGAAATTTGACGTTCCGACGCGAACGGATACGGGTCAAAATGAATAATGATGGTAAGAAACCATATGTTGGTGGTAAAAAATGGGTTTTGAGAAGGATACCCTATGGTGTAAGCCATAATGGGTAAAAGGGCAAACTGTTAATTTGGTCATGTGTTGACGAATAAACAATGATATTTAAAAGACACCCTATGGTGTAAGCCATAATAGGTCAAACGTGTAAAGAAACGACCTTTGAGAGTTATGACCCCATGGTGTAAACCTTAACGAGTCAAATGGGCAAGAAGGTAAATAAATAAAATTTAAATGGAATAGTGTGTTAAAAGTGTGGACATTGGATTACCTCAAGTGAGGTATATCTAGTAATTGAGATTGGGGATTTTTACGTTCTTATGAACATAATAAAATTTAAATGGAATAATGTGTTAAAAGTGTACAATTGGTCAAAATAAGCTTTTAAATATCCTTCAGTAGTAAAAGGACTAAAGTTGACTAAAATTCCCCGGAACGATGAACCGGGCAAAATACCCTTAAGGGTAGATTAAAAATGAGTTTTATAATTGGGTAGACCCTCCCGATAGCATAAAAGTGGGAGGCATAAGCCTTTTTGGCTTAATGCCTCCTAACGGGTCATTTTTGTAAATTATCAAACCGAAGGGTAAAATCGAAATATAATGATTTTCCTATAACAATCCATCACAAATAAAGTTGTGGTGGTAGATAAATGGAAGTCTTAGTGTGGAAATGGGAGTCACGAAAAGAATGCATGTGATTTAAGCTTAGTGCCCAAAACTCGAAACAGGTAAATAATCATATGCGCAACCCGGGTAATGGTTGCGCAAAATATAAAAATTATGAATCTGGGTTATGGATTATGGGTCAAACATGTAGGCAAATGTTTTACGAGTGCATAGAAACAAGTTTAGGGCAAATCGGATAAGTTTTGCCAAAGTTATGCTAAAAATGGTAAATGATGGTGGTGCTGGGAAAATGCAGCATCAGCTGCAAACAAACTATGAAAAAGAAGCACTCGCGCTGCGCGAGGCAAGGTTTAAAACACCACGTGTCACGTGAGGGATGCTCGTGATGCCCGAGCAAGATCTTTAAACTCCTTGCATGGCGCGAGGAGGTTTGGAGCTGACAATCTTGTTTGTTTTGTTAGTTTTAGCATGTGGGTTTATTTGAATAGGTTTTAAACCCCCTATGTCACACCCCGATATTTCCACATATTACCGGTGGGCCCGGCGGGGAGTATCATGACGTAGTTGATATCATCATAGTCAATACACACAATATAATAGCACAGCGGAAGGCTTGGTGAATAAACTATTACAAACCATAATGTCTGAGTGTTCGAGTATCAGAATGTACAGACTGGAATGTAATAAGATCCACAGGCGGATCATAAACAAATACAAAGAAACAAAATAACAGACTTCAGGCATCTATGGATTTGCAAGATCCTCTTATGACACCTAATAGCTCCAGTCTATTTCGAGAGGTACCTGTCAAATCAGTCTTTAAGAAAATACGTCAGTTTACACTGGTAAATACAATTAACTGACTCTTTTGAAAATATTTATGAAAATTGATTTAAGTGCACACGACACAAATCTTTTATAACTTGGGACAATTATTTAAATATAATCTTGTATACAGACTTACATGTTTGTCTTACAATTGGGGCCGGTTGGAAGCCGGTCGTGATTAACCGATTCACCACTTATAGAACCCACAAAGGAGTTATCCCCAACATGTGGGTTTATGTTTTAGCATTTGCATCTGTCAGGTGTATGCCTACACCCCGTGCATAGGTCATGGCCATTTTCAAACGAAATGAGCCGAGGATATCCAGGACACGGTCGTATTAACCCCCAATGTTTATGTTATCAAACAAGACATATTAAAACGGGTTATGTGAATTTATTAATCACAATCCGATTAAATGATTTCATTCCCGACCAAGTGGCATTATTATAATACCATATCCCAAGCCCGTATAAGGGAAAATAAGTTAAAAGTATTTACCTGATGTTAGCAGTAAAATCCTAAAGCTTTTCGAAGGAACCTTCTACCGGAAGCTATTTAATCTGTATAGAAGGTTTATTAACCTATTAGGATGCTAACGGGTCTTTAATTAAGTCAAGGACTTAGACCGGCTAGCTAGAAGGATACCTTACGGTTCTAAACGCTCGATTAAGCGGGGACCGGAATAGAATGTGGTTTAGACCCGACAAGCTTGGATACTTGTATAATATGGGTAAACTAAACACATTCTGGAAATTGAGGATTTAATGATAAGGTTTGACCCGTTTCGACTATTTTATGTAAACTAGTCACATAAGCCGATCCGAACGCTTACTTAAGGTCCTAGCAAACTTTTCTACACTTGATAATCCTCTTCTTACTGATGGAAGCTCCAGAGCAAGTCCCTCAAGTGAATTGTTTGCAAATGTGTTTATGAACACAAGACTAGCTCTCTTTATATAGTGATTTGCATGATCAAGGATCACTTCCAGGTGTTATTGGAGGCCCTGGGATCACCCTAGGTGTCCTAGCGAGTGAATTTAACCGACTTACAGCTCCCTAGGTCGTTACAACCTAGACTAAGGAGGTGGAACAGCCAAACCCGCACCTGGCAGTCTTTTTCTGATACTGGCACTCTGAGGCGGGGCGCGTAAGCCATAGGGGAAGGCTTACGTGGGCCGCTTGGTCCGTCTGATCAGGTAAAACAAGTTTCAAAGCTGGCAGTTTCAGTCCCTGATCGTTTTTAACCCTTTTTAACCTCGTTGTTGACATGTAGGGCCCTTGTAGTTAGTATGTTGAGGTTCTAGGATGAATAAACTAACTTTGTTAGGCTCCGGTTTGTTAAATATCTCTATGAAAGCAAGTTTCATCAAGTTGACACTTTTGGCCCAAAGTCTTGAAAACATGCTTAACGATATCGAAACGACGTGAAATTTATACCACTTATTCTTGAGAGTATATTTGAACATTTTGAAGCCTCAGTTTCGTTAAAAGGTCACTCAGAGGTCAGAATTGACATATTGACACGTTTAACCCTTGTAGTTTTATAATCTTCCGATTACTTTTACAAACGGCTTCTCATATCCAATAAACCACTTGATTAAGAATATATTTATCACGTATGGTCACTCAGAGGCTCAAGTTTGGCATGTTGACACTTTTAGTCCCTGTGGTTTCATAGTTTCACTATTTGACAACTTTGGTCCTTCAAACTCAATCTTTCACATGTTTAGAGTTTAGGACACGTGTCTATACATAATTGGACACGTTTTTACGTGGTGTTACATCCTCACCCCCTTAAAAGAAATCTCGATCCCGAGATTTACTGAAATAAGTGAGGGTATTTCTGTTTCATAGTGGACTCGACTTCCCACGTATACTCGGGACCTCTGCGAGCGTCCCATCTGACCTTTACAGTAGGCACATGCTTTCTTCGGAGCTTTTTAACCTGTCGGTCCTCGATTGATATAGGTCTTTCAACAAATCTCAATCTTTCATCAATTTGTACGTCTTTATGAGACATAGCTAGCGATCCATCAGCTAGGCATTTCTTGAGATTACAAATGTGGAACACATTATGAATCCCACTTAGCTCCTCAGGCAAGTTTAGCTTATAAGCTACACTGCCGACACATTTGATAATCTCGAATGGTCCAATATATCTGGGGCTCAACTTGCCCTTTTTACCAAAACGCATCACACCATTCCAGGGTGACACTTTCAACAGAACTCTATCGCCTACCTCAAACTTTAGAGGTTTTCGCCTCTTATTTGCATAACTTTTCTGCCTATCCCTGGCAGCTTTCAGGCGATCACGAATTTGGACAATCTTGTCTATTGTTTCAAGGACTACATCCGGTCCTGATAATTGAGCTTCTCCTACCTCTGCCCAACAAACAGGTGTTCTGCATTTCCTACCATATAATGCCTCAAAAGGCGCAGCCTTAATGCTTGTATGGTAACTATTGTTATAGGAGAACTCTATTAATGGCAGGTGATCATCCCAACTGCCACCTAAATCGATAACACATGCACGAAGCATGTCTTCCAGAGTTTGAATTGTACGCTCACTCTATCCATCAGTCTGGGGATGGTAAGCAGTACTAAAATTCAAACGCGTACCCAAGGATTGTTGGAAACTTTTCCAAAAGTGTGAGGTGTATCTAGTATCCCTATCAGAGATAATAGATACTGGTACGCCATGAAGAGCTACAATCTTATCTACATACAACTGGGTCAATTTGTCGGAGCTATGAGTCTCCTTGATGGGTAAGAAATGTGCTGACTTAGTCAGTCTATCAACAATAACCCATATGGCATCATTTCCGTGCCTTGTTTTAGGTAACTTGGTTATAAAATCCATAGTTACAATTTCCCACTTCCATGTGGGAAGTTCTGGCTGTTGCAACAGGCCCGATGGCTTTTGATGTTCAGCTTTAATTTGAGCACATGTCAGGCACACTACAAAAAAAAATGCCATTTAGTGGCATACATTTTTAGTGGCATTTTACTTTTATGCCATTAATTTAGATTTTAGTGGCACTTTACGTATGCCATATTTGGTTGACACACATTTTTAGTGGCATTTTGGTTTTGTGTCACTAATTTTTATTTTTAATGGCACTTTTGTGGGTGCCATAATTGCATGATATCCACTTTTAGTAGCATTTTTTTTTTATGCCACCGATTCACACTTTTAATTTCAATATAAAATTTCCCCTATTTTAGTGGCACTTTTGCGCATGCCTCAGTTGATACCCGCACGTCCTTTATTACGGTGCTCAATTTATAGTTTATACCGAGTCGGTTACAAGGTCTTGCGGGTCGACCCGGTGACTGTTCACCCCTAATAGCGCAATTTCGTTTTTTAAGCTTTGCTATTAACAAAAACACATATTAATTTTTTAAGTGTATTGTAATACGTAAAGATTCGGTATTAAAGTTGTCCAAATAATGTCATTTTAACTATTACTTATATATTTTCTTTAGTAGTAGCTATTGGCAATATCCAAGGTCAAATCATTTCTAATAGAATAATATGAAAATGTCAATAAAATTATTAAATGGAATTAGGGCTGTTCATGAGCCGAGCCGAGTCGAGCCAGGGTAAGCTCGGGCTCGGCTCGATTATAAACCGAGCTGGCTCGGCTCGGATTTGAAACCGAGCTGAAAATCTAAGCTCGGGCTCGGCTTGGTTTTAAACCGAGTTGTCTCGTCTCGGCTTGGTTTGGCTCGACTTTATAAAGAAAATATAATATATATCTCATAATTCAGTAGCCTAAAATATTATTCAATACTTAAAAAAAAATATTCAAAATAAGTTTATCCTAATACATTACAAGTGAAAATCAAGTTTAACAACGAAAAATAAGTTTTACAATTTCAATGAAATACAATATTAGTTCATTAGCAAGGTAATTAATATTCAAATATGCCATGGATATCAAATTACAAGCCTACATATATATAAATAATAACAAGTTTTTTTGTAATATATTATAATGTATATAAAAATAAATACATTATGAAGAAAATAATCCGAACTAAGCCGAGCTGAGCTACCAAGCGAGCCAAACCAAGCCAACTCTGCTCGTTACGAGCCGAGCCGAGCTGGCTCACTTTCTAACCGAGCCATATCGAGCGAGCTTTTTCCGAGCTAAATTCGAGCGAGCTCCGAGCTGCGAGCTTTTTGAGCAGCCCTAAATGGAATATGACGACCATTAATTTTGGGATATTAAAATACAAAAAAAAAATATACTTTGATTTAAATAAATATGTCAAGATAAAATACATTATAATAAAAATGGCATTAAAAAATTTATAATAAAAACGAATAAAGAAATAGAAAACTATAAAATTTTGGATAAAAAATAAGTAAAAAGTGGTGATCTAATTCATTTGCCAGATTTATCCCCAAATTGTTTCCCCAAAAATATTTCCTAATCACCATGAGCCTAGAGTTTACTTTCAAATTTTTTCCCCAAATTTTTTCCCTCCAACTTTAACCTAAAGATTTCACGTACTGTACATTCTAATCGGCCCATACTCCTCCCGAAAATTTAGACTGTTTGTTTAGTGCTTTTCTTTCTTGTTCAATTCCCAGCGAAAGAGGCCATCAATTGTTACAAAAGATTGGAATTAGGTCAGTCACTATTGTTTTCTCTATAGTGCGGGGTTGTGTGAACAACTATTCGACCATATTTCTGAGAAAGGTACACAATTTTGTTTCAAAGATTAATTTCGTTCTTTGAAGGGTTTTTGTTGGTGATTTATAACATCCCTGAAGTTCGTGGTAATTTTAATATGATGAATATCATTTCTTTTCCTGAGGTTATCACCCTGTTGGTGTATTGAAACCTGTCAATTGTATATTATGTACTCACTTGATACTCTGATAAAGAAACCGTTAGTATAATTTTTTTTTGTTAATATGTGAAGCTTATTAGTGTGCTACTCCTTATGATCTTATAAGTTTCATGATCAAATCGGACACAAATAGTTCTTGATTATATTCGAAGCTGCTTGAATTGTGATTGCTGCTAGGGAGGAGCATTTGGACTTTTGTACCGAATTTTTTTTCGTGATTCGGTACCCACTTTTTGGTGTTTTCTGTACGGTATTATACCGAATTTTACACACAAATACCGGTACCGTCTCGGTACCGGTTTCGTACCGTATCGAACGTTTTTCGGAACCGGTACCCATATTTGGCGAATTTCAGTTCCGAGCTCATCCCTAATCGCTGCCATCGATATAAAGTATTATATTGTGTTATATTAGGTCAACATGTCAGTTCAAATTTTTAAGCAGTTGTGTTGTGTGTCATTCAATAGTGGGCTGTTATATACCTTTATGGAATACTACAAAGATTTGTCAGTTAATAATATATTGTTAACAATATTGAAATCCAATTATATGTTCTGAGAATTGTACGTCTAAATGTATGAACCAAAGCATGATATCATCAGATTTGAAGTTGATATGAATGCTTTGCCTTTATCCTTACAACTAATTATTTAATAATGTATTTTAACAATATTGAAAATCCAGTTACATATTTGTATTAGTTTTCAATCTAGAAGATGGATTATGTATCATAGAACAAATCATAATGATATGTGCGTCGTGCAGCCGACGCCGCTGCTGCGCACATCGTGCAGCCGACGCCGCTGATGCGCACATCGTGCAGCCGAAGCCGTTGCGGTGCTTTTGGCCGCTGCTGCGCGCGTCGTGCAGCCAAAGCGGCTGGTGCGCTGCTGTTGCGTCGTGCAGCCGACGCCGCTGCGGTGATTTTGGATTTAGTTGATCTGATTAGTTTTCTATTTTACTTAATTATTTAACTGTTCTCATTGGATTTTGTAGGCCTATGTCCAACAGCTTGAAAGTAGCAGAATGAAGTTGAGCCAACTTGAGCAAGAGCATCAACGCGCTAGGCAGCAGGTTTGGTATCATCAATCCTTTTCATTTAAAAAAAACTGTTCGAAGCAGCTTCACCTGTCTTAATGTTATTTCTTCTTTGCTGAAAGGGCATCTTTATTTCACGTTCAGGAGAACAGTCTCAATCAACCAGTTCATCATTACTAGTTGGGCATTACTTCTCTATAAGCTAATTCATCCCCCCCCCCCCCACACACACACACACTCTATAATAGGTGCTCTGTGTCCACTATTAGGCTCGAGAGGACATTATGGTTAGTCTATTTTCAATATGCTATTTTTACTGCAAACTTTCTTATTATACAAGATAATGGATTTACATCATAAGAAACTTTTGTTATGTGCTATATTTCAGACCATGGTTGAATTGATGGGGCCACAAGTTTCGAAACCGTTGATTGCAACCAAGGTTACTCATCTTATATGCTACAAATTTGAAGGTGTGTTGTATCAACTTTAATTCACTTATGCATTTTCTCTAAGTGGTTTTTTTACCGAACAAGATATTAAGAGCCTACCATGTTTACAGGTATTCGTGTGTTCTGTTACTTCATCTAGAGGTGTAACTTCTAGTTAGCGGGTTTTAATTGATTAAAAAACTACATCAGTACAAAAAATAGAGATTGCATGCTTAAAGAATATACTTTGGGCATCTTTTGACCCTATTGACCCATTCACCATATTTTTAGCAATGTTTTAGTTCATAAATTGACCTGTCTAAAACAGAAGATAACTCAATTCGACTCATTATAAACTGAAGGGTAAACATTCTCATCATGAACTCTCTTGTTGTTAGGTGATGGCAATTCCGACAACGAAGAGCTTAAAGTGATGTCAAACGAAGTAAGTTTGCCTTTTATTAACTGCTCTTACATCTTTGATAGCTATGGTTATCAGATCTAATCAATTTAACACGAATTGTGAAATTTCAGGTTGAGTATAGTCAGTTGGCTGATGTAACGACAATAAGTAGTAAGTGCTGGGAATTATGAAGTGGAAGTATGACTACAAAGAAAACGTTAAAACGATGATTATTTAACTCGCATGAAGATTGTGAAAGAGATTCATGAACACAATGAAGTTTTGAGTTTTTATTCATACACTTGTTAGTTTATTTGGTTTATATGTTTGATCATTAGACGTAGATCGACACTTATTAGACATTTGGAATCTTTGGAAGATTGATTGAACTTTTAATTGAAGTGATTATTTTATGATTTCAACATTTTACAAATTTGTTTTTATTTTTTAATGTAAATAAAGGATAATTGTAATTAATTAAAATTAATATGATAAACGTCAATGGCATTTAATTTGATGTGATTTTTGTGGCAAAAAATATGTGCCACTAAAAGCTCAAAAGTTTGTACTGGCAGATAAAAAAGTGCCACTAAAAGACTAAAAACTTTGTGCGACACATTGAAAAAGTGCCACTAAAAGGCTTTAGCGTCAGCACTTCTTGTGGCACTTTTTTTGTGTGCCGCTCATTCATACATGGTTCTTTAGTGGCACTTTCTTGTTTTTTGTGGTACTTTTAGCATGCCACTAGATGGCATTTTTTTTGTAGTGGCACTTAGCTACATGTGTGGCAATAGATTTCTTCAAACCTATCCACCAATAATTAGGCTTCAAATCTTGATACATTTTGTCACCTCCAGGGTGAACCGAGTATTTGGAGTTGTGGGCTTCCAGAAGGATTACATCTCGAAGTCCTCCTTGAATAGGAACCCAAATTCTTCCGTTCATTCGGAGAATTCCATCCTTCCCAGGTGCTAATTGTTCCGCAGTTATACCTAACTTTTCATTTGGAAGATTAACTTCTAACACAGCATCCTTCTGTGCAGCTAATAGTCTTTCATTCAGACTATTTTTCAACTCAATGCTCTTGGCATTGATCCTAATTGGTTTAACTCTTTCCTTTCGGCTTAAAGCATCTGCGACCACATTCTCTTTACCATGATGGTAGCGAATTTCGCAATCATAGTCATTTAAGGTTTCCATCCAACGACGTTGTCTCATATTGAGCTCTTTTTGATTGAACAAATGTTGGAGACTTTTGTGATCAGAAAAGATCACACATTTAGTTCCATACAAATAATGTCTCCATAACTTTAGTGCGAATACAACGGCACCCAACTCCAAATCGTGGGTGGTGTAATTCTTCTCATGCACTTTTAATTGTCCTGATGCATAGGCAATCACCTTCCCTCGCTGCATAAGCACACAACCCATACTGGTGTGTGAAGCATCACAGTATGCAACAAACTCTTCAATTCCATCGGGTAAGGTTAACACTGGAACATTGCTCAATGTCTTCTTAAGAATCTCAAATGATTCTTGTTGTTTTGGACCCCAATCAAACTTAATATTCTTCCGGGTCAAAGAAGTTAATGGTGCAGCTATTCTTGAGAAGTTCTCAATGAATCTTCTATAATATCCAGCTAAACCCAGAAAGCTACGTATTTCGGTTGGAGTCTTGGGTGCTTCCCAATTCATTACGACTTCTACCTTAGCGGGATCTACTTGGATACCACGCTCACTAACAACATGTCCAAGGAATTGGACTTTGCGAAGCCAGAACTCACACTTGGAGAATTTAGCATACAATTTCTCTTGTCGAAGCAATCGTAAAATGCATCGAAGGTGCTTCTCGTGATCAATTTGGTTACGAGAGTAGATAAGTATGTCATCGATGAAGACAATGACAAATTTATCTAAATATGGCTTGCAGACCCTATTCATGAGATCCATGAATGCAGCTGACGCATTTGTGAGTCCGAAAGGCATTACTAAAAACTCAAAGTGTCCATATCTCGTTCTGAATGTCGTCTTAGGTACATCTTCAGTTCTTACTTTAAGTTGATGATACCCAGATCTCAAATCAATCTTCGAGAAGTAGCTTTCCCCTTGGAGTTGATCGAACAAGTCGTCGATCCTGGGCAAGGGATAACGATTCTTGATCGTTACTTTATTCAATTCATGATAATCAATACATAAGCGCATTGATCCGTTCTTCTTATTCACAAATAATATACTAGGTTGTATAAAACCTTTATCCAATAGTTCATCCAATTGGGTCCTAAGCTCTTTCATTTCCGTAGGCGCTAGGCGATAAGGAGCTCGTGCAATAGGTGCAGCTCCTGGAAGAATGTCTATCCTGAACTCTACTTGCCTCTCAGGAGGTAATCCAGGTAACTCGTCAGGAAAGACATCAGGATACTCAGAGATGATTGGGATGTCTTCAATCTTAGGTTTCGGGTCATTCACAGTCACTTGTGCCATGTAAATGACACATCCACTTTTCAAACACTGCGATACTTTGAGAATAGACACGTTGCTAGGCAATCCATATTGCGTGTCTCCTTGAATAGTGACAGATTCACCAGAAGGGGTTTTGATAATAACTAGCTTTTTATCACAAGCAATTTGAGCTTGGTTATGCGACAACCAATCCATGCCCAAAACTATATCAAACCCAACCAACTTCATTGGCAAGAGGGATAGCGGAATAGAATGAATCTTGATGGATATAGAGCATCCATCAAGAAGAGTTGAAGCTGTTTCTAAGGTACCATCGGCAAGTTCTACCTCATATTTTATGTCTAGAGTCTTAATAGGGAGATTCAATAACTTACAGAACTTATGGTCTACGAAGGACTTATCAGCACCGGAATCAAATAAGACTCTAGCATAATTATTATTGATGAGGAAGGTACCTGTTATGACGTTATCGTCATTCACTGCTTCCCTCGCATTCATCTGGAAAACTCTTGCGTTATTCTTCTTTGCCTCCTCGGGCTTCTTAGCATTCTTGGGGCAATTGGTTTTGATGTGCCCCTTTTCATTGCAAACATAGCAACTTGCATCTTTTATATTTCGGCACTCAACAGACTTGTGCCCTTTCTTTTTACAGATCCCACATGGTTTGGCCTGTGGGTCTTGGTTGCATTTTCCAAAATGCCTTTTGTTGCAAGTCTTACACCTGGGCTTGTCACTTGACTGCCCCTTTTTGGAACCAGAGTTCCCTTTGCCCTTTTTGTTTGACTGAGGAGACTTATCTTCCTCTTTCTTCCTCTTCCCCTCATCAGTGGTTTTCTTTGCCCTACTCCTCACAACATCAAGAGTGAGGGACAAAGATAGGTCCACAGCAGACCTATAAGTGGCTGGATTTGAAGCCTTGGCATTCCCTTTTACTTCGGGGGCCAAACCACCGATGAAACGCGTAATGCGTTTGGGTTCAGGAGTGACTAAATACGGTACCAATCTTGACATTGAATTGAAACTAGTCACATAGGATCTACAATCCAGATCCTTCATCACTAAGGTGAGGAAATCAGTCTCTATCCGCTCAACTTCATGCTGAGGGCAATAGGTTTCCTTAACCAAGTTAACAAACTTGTTCCATGACAAATTGTACAAAGGAATCTTCCCGGTGGCTTGCACTAACGCTTTCCACCAAGTGAGGGCATCGCCCTTGAAGGATTGTGATACAAACTTCACTACATCCTCTTTAGCACATCCGCTGATGTCTATCATAGTCTCCATCTCATCCAACCATTTCATGCAATCGATTGCAACTTTTTTCTCCTGTAAAATCCCTCAGTTTACAAGAGACAAAGTACTTATAGGTACAACCCTTGGTGTACCGGGGAGTCGGCTCGAGGACAACCTGCCTCTTTGGCTCACTACCCTGACTAGATGAGTGCTGAGACTCACTTTTCTTATGAGAATGGGGTTGAGAATGGGATCTCGAATGAGTTTGAGACCTAACAATACTAGGCTCTTTAATTTTAGCATCCATAGCCTGAGCGACTGCTGCGGTTATCATTTCTTGCAGCTCGGCACCAGTGATATTAATCCTGGTGTTGTTTCCTTCTGTGGGATGACAGTTTGCTTCATCTGAGCCAGCCATTTATGGATACTATAACAAACAGTAAAGGTATATTTTAAATTATGCAATAAATCATCATATTGATGATTAGATGGTCGTGGTATTATTAAACCATATAGACCATATAAAATAATAATAATAATCAAAAAGAGATAATTCTTTATATTTTTATTAGACAGAGAAATATAAATCACACTGTCAATGTCATGAAGACATATTCATATTACACAAAGCTCGTCTCGCAGGACATTTAGATGGCACAAGGCCTTGTCACAAGGACGATTGAAATCTTTGATTTCCTTAAGGGTCGAATAAAGTTCATCGCCTTTTTGACAATAAGTCTATTAAAACTTTCATTGTCATTAGTACACCTCTGCTTGTAAGCATACACTTCTAATGAATGTTGTGGTGTATACATCATTTTGATGTTTATTAGCCATGATTCATGATGATCATATAGGCTAAGACAGTGGCTTGGAAAAATCCAAGTACATTAGAAAGATTGTGTGGTTTCTCGTACCGCACAATTCAGGATTGTTAACATGTTTTCAGATATTAGCAGAGAGTCATTATCTTAAAAAGGTTATACCATCATAGCCATTTAATATTTGTTGGTGCATCCGTCTGTCGTCTACGTCTTGTATCGAGTCTTGTTTAGAGATAGATAGAATAGAGCACGGAATCCAAGAATCAGAATATTTAGGAGTGATTCCACTTGAAATGACATTTTGTCATTACAAGCTAAATCACATAATTTTCTGATTCCACTCCAAATGTAACTTTCTGATTCCACTCGAAGTGTTAAATCCTGATTCCATCCGAAAGTAACATGCTGATTCCACTCCAAATGACACCATGTCATTAGGAGCGAAATCAGAACTACTATATATAGGACATTTGGGGCGAAATCAGGATAGAGTTCTAGGTGTTGTCTTCCGGTGAGCCACGAAGTGCTGCCGAAGTATCGACAGGTTGTAAACGTTATCCAGATCAATAATATCGACAGTTTAAAGTGTATTATCGCTGAATTGAACTCAGTTTGTTTGTTTCCGCCGCTCAAACTAAGAAAAGCTCTTCTAACCGACTCGTTCGGATCCAAAAACGATCCTACAAGTGTTATCAGAGCTCAGGAAGAAGAGCTCTTGCCAATTCAGCTGCATTTTCTGTTTTTCTACACCTTCTTTTCAAATTGAACATCATTTCACGGTTAAAATCGGTTCAAATTTTCACATTGTGTTCGGAATTGATAGTTAACAAAGCCTTGAAAGTTTCATGTCCAAATTCAAACTAAAACTGGTTATTTTTGTGATTTCGCTCATAATTGCTCGATTGATATGATGACATCACAGTGATTCAGCTCGAAAATTGGTCCTGATTCCGCTCTAAACTTAGATTCCGCTCCTGAGTAATTTGTTGATTCCGCTCCTGAGTAGATTGTTGATTCCGCCCTTGAGTAGATTGTTGATTCCGCCCTTGAGTAGATTGTTGATTCCGCTCCTAAGTGTTGTCACGTGATTCCGCTCCTAAGTCTGTTGAGATTCCTCTCCTAAGTGTTTAGGTGATCAGAACCATGTCAGTTTGCATGTGAAGAATATAAGTGTGTCGACCACTTCTATTGATTAGTCAAATTAAAATCAAGTCTTGATAAAAATTGGCCCAATCACATTGAAGAGTTGTTGTCGGCTAATGGAGTAAAAGTTTGTTTGATTCACTTTAATTCACGTCGGTTCAGTGTTTATTGAAATTGTTGCGGTCTAATCAGCCCATTTTAATGAACGGTCCAATGAGATTGTTTGTATGATAATGATTTTGTTGAACATTTAATTGATGGTTAGTGGATTAATGAGGTCAAATGAGATGATGTGATGTCAGATACTTACATTTGAGACCCATTCAGGAATGTTACTTGAAAGATTAGTTGAGTATTCGGCCCAATCAGTTTCATACAAAATTAATACTTGTTGGTTCAGTGGATTTAGAGGCCCAATTACAAATCAAGTTGTCGGCACATGTTTGCATGTGAATCAAGTTGTCAGCCCACGTGATCGAGATTAAACGGCCCAATCAAAGACAACAGTCATTAATTTTTGTTATAAGTCTATTTCGCTGGCCCATGTGACTTGGATTTGTGTCAGATACATAAGGTTGAGTTCGGCCCAATTGACTTAATTTTTATCAGCCCATTCTCTCAGTTTGCACGATTTGGAGTTTAGTCAGTCCGCGAGTCTTTGACACGTGTCCTAGATCGATTCATTCGTCAAACATTTTTACATATTCTGTCCGGTCAAACTGATCGTTTGTTTGTGTGTCATCAGGTATTCTTACAAGGTGATACAGTTCATTTGAAAAACCGAATCATGGACGAGGAATTTTACAACGCGTTCGCTACTCCTGTTACTCCAATTTCTCTTACACAAAATACGATGTTGGAAAACGAAACGGGAACAATGCAAAAACCGCCCAAACTAATGAACATCGAAGAATATAAGGGTTGGGAAGGCCGTTTCGAGAATTGGGTACAAGCTAACTATTTGGATGCGTGGGAATGTGTCGAGACAAAATTCATTCGACCGATGAATGATGATGAAGAAGTGGTTCCGATTAAAGATCTGAGTGCTGATGCTAGAAAGAAGTACAAAGATGAGAAAATAATGCTGAGTTTATTGCAACAAGCTGTGAAAGAAGATATTTTGGTTCTATTGCAACATAATGGAACTTCATACTCGATTTGGAAAGTTTTAAGATCAAAGTTTGTTGGTAGTCAAGAAATGATAAAGAACAAGAAGTCACTTCTGAAGAAAGAGTTCGATCTGTTTCGTGGTTTGAAGAATGAAAGCACAAGGCAGATTATTGAAAGATATTGCAATCTGCTAGCAAACATGAAGAGATTGAGTATTGAGAAAGACAATGAAGCGTTGATCGAAAAGCTTGCTGATTCATTGCCACATGAGACTTGGGGCACATATCTCATGATGCTTAGAAACAAGAAAGGTTTTAGCAGTTTGACACTCAGCAAGTTCATTGAGAAGTTGGAAGCTCAAGAGATGGAGCAACGAAAGATTATTCGAATGAAAGACTTCGATGGTGAACAGGATATTGGGTTGTATTACAAAGCAGGGGTGAATGAGAAGTCTACAAATTTATCTCCAAAAATAGAAACTGCTTACAATGCCAAGAATTCTTCTGGAAGTTCATCATCAGGATCAAACAGCAAAACAAGTTTTTCATCATTTCCATCTTTTGATCCGAATGTTTCAACAACAAGAAATGGCAAAAAGCTTCAACGCAACATTGTGTTGAACATTGAAAATGATCAGGAATATTCTGAAGAGTTAGCAAAAAGCCATATGTCTTTATTGGGAACTGTACTTGAATCTTATGGTAGTTTTGTTGCAGGTCGAATCGGGAATCCAATGCTGACAAAGGAAGATTACGACCAGATCGATGCTGAAGAGATGGAACTGATGGACATAAAATGGTGTTTGGCAAGCGTGTTAAGGAGAGCTGAGAAATTCAAGCAGATCACGGGAAGAGATGATCTTCGTGAGGCTAATGTTTCTACTTTAGGTTTTGACAAATCTAAAGTCACTTGTTTTCGTTGCAGGGAAAAAGGTCACTTCAAGAGGGAGTGCACCAATCGCAAAGCAAGTGGAGCTCAGAATCCTTTCAACAACAATAATGATTACTACCAAAAAGCTATTTACCATCAAGTTGCTCAACAACCATCTCAACAACATCAACATCAAGCACAAACTGCACATGGAATGTACATTATTGAAGACTCTGGAAAGAGAGCTTGTGCGGTTAATCAAGATTCTTCAAAGAGAGCTGATGGTAGTGCATTGATAATAGATCAAGATGACGAAAAGTTACCTGAAGGGTTTAGCTGGGCAAATTTCAACTGGGATGATTATTGTCCAGATGAAGAGATTCCAAATCAAAAAGCTTATGTAGCCCGAGTTGAAGAAGATAGTGATGATGATCGTGAGTATTGGGCGAGAAAATTTGATGCTGATATGAAATTGATTGCTGAAAGTGATAGTGAAGATGAAAAGGTTAAAACGAAGAAGAAAAAGGTCAAGACTCCTGTGAGCAGTGATGATGAGACTGTTCCAGTGATCAAAAGGAAAGTAAAGGTTGAAGTTCCAAAATTCAAGGTTGATGAAGAAGTCGATGCTAAAAAGATTCCGGTAAAATGTGAAAACTGTGAAGCCATAAAAAGGCAAAATAGTACATTGATCTATAACTTGAACAGTTTGAAGGAATCTTATGATGTGTTGAACAAAGCAATGAACCAGTATAATCAAACAAGTGAAGAACAAGCTACAGCAATGAAGACACTTCAGGGTGCTTTTATGACGAAGCAAAAAGTGGTGAATAACTACATCGAGAAGTGTGCAGCTCTTGAACAGAAGCTAGAGTTACAAAGAATTGAAACTGAAAGAGTTAATCGTTTGTTGAAAAGTTACTCATGTACTTCTTATGTCATTGACAGGATTTATCCAACTGTGGAAGGCATGAAGGCATTTGAAGAGGATGAAGTGACTGAAGAAAAGAATGCTGAAAAAGTGACTGAAGAAAAGACTCCAGAAAAGAAGAACAAAAAGAAGAGTGACACAAAGAAAAAGACTGACAAGAAGGATTCTGGTAAGAAACAAGATGTCGGTTATAACAAATGTCCACCCCCGTTAGAAAATGGATATTTGCCCAGGAATCCAAATCAGGAAAGAGTCAAAAAGGCAACAAACTTACAATGGGAGTCGGAGTCGTCAGTCAATTTGCCAGAAAATATTGATGTCGTGTTTACATCATCTGACACTGATCATGAGTCCGAGTTAATAAAGAAAGTCGTCGATCAGGTGTTGGATAAAGATGAAACTGAGGAGTCAAACTCAGAGTCAAAGTCAGAGTCAGAGTCAAAGTCTGGTTCTGAAAGTTCGAGTTCGACAGTCAATAGTTCAAAATCGTCAGTTAAAAGGGTTTACAACAAAGAATTCTTGTTATCAAAATCTAATTTGAGTGACGAAATATTTAAAGTTGCATATACTTTGAATGATTCTGACAAATTATATTTTGATGAGGAATTTCCAATAAGAGGTGTCAAAACTGAATTGATCAAAAAGGTTTTCAATCTAATAGAAATTAATATTTCTGAAATAAAAGATTTAAATCTTAATGGTAAACCTAAACCTTACACCTCAAGAGTACAACAAAGATTAAACAAGAAAAAGGGTTAGAGTTCTGATTCTAGTTTTCAAAAGAAACCAAACCAAAACCGTAATTTCAAAAAGAAAGGTCTTGGATTTATTCCAACAGAAAAACAGAAAAATGAAAAATATGTTCGTGATTTTAAATCAAAGATGACATTTGTTTCAGGTACATCAGCAGAAGAAGAAGAAAAGAAAGAATTCTGGAGACAATCAAACAAAGAATTCCTTGCGAAGAAGCAAGAAGTGATGAAATTTGCTGATCAGATGAAAGATGCGAGAACCTGTTTCAAATTCAACAATGTTGGACATATTGCCAGAGATTGTTCTAAGGCGATACCATCAAAACAGGGAGTTTCTCGTAAACAAAAAGAGAAAGTGATTGTGTTTGAATCGCCAATTGACATAACCAAATTATTCAAAAATTCAATTTTTGAAATTGGTGAATGTTCAAACAAATTTTACAACAAAAGTGCTAAATCTAACAATCAGAAATGGGTTGTTAAGAAGTCTGTTGATAGTACTAGCGATGATTCTGATAGGTCAAAATCAGAGGAGCTATCTTCTGGCGATGAATCTGGTTCCATAAAATCCGAGGAGCCACAGGTTGAGTTAAAATTGAAAACTTCAGTTCCTCCAATGGATGATGTTCATTTTCCACCATTGAAGGCTGAAAATTTTAAAAAGAAAATTGGTAAGGTTGAAATTTCAAACCAATTTTATGATGATAAAAAGGTTTTCGATGTTGAAAAGGCCTTTAACCCCACTGTGAAACACATTTTTGGTAAAATGATTGATCGAAAAGTCAAAGGGGTTAAAGAGTTTTACGAGAAGAAGATGCAGAAAGATAAAGTTGAACCATCCCTGGTTTGTGACTGGGATGGCTCATACTATAAACAGTAAGTCTGTGGACTTGCCGGAGATCCCAAGTTTGTAATCGTGGATCAGGAATCGGCATCATTCTTTGTATTTGTTTGTGTTTTTGGTACAAGTGGTAAATCAAGGACATTAATTTGTACTTGATTTTCTACAAGTGGTTGAAGACAAAATGATGAACCACATCCCCAACTTTACAAGTGGTAAATTCAAACTAATTTTCTGAAAAAATCATTTGATTAAAACAAACTTAAGTGTTTTGAAATCAATGGGAAAATAGTTTGTTGAAAGGGGGAGTTCTGATTGTTTATGCCAAGTGAATGGCGATTTGAAGCAATTTGATATCAGTTGTCACGTTGTTTGTACAGTTTGTTTTCAAATTTCCTAAAATGTGTTTGCATTTTAGGGGGGGTAAGAAATTTTAGAAAATCCAACAACATTTGAAATTTGAAAAAGTCAAAAACATGATAAAATGAAAAATGAGTTTTGTTGTCAAAAAGAGGAAATGATAGTACATCAGTGGACTATCACAACATGCTAAAGATTTGGAAAGTCAAATGTGATAAACGGTCTCACTGATGATGTGCCAGTAGATTTTTGCACATTTAGTAGATTGTGACGAGATATAAACTTAAATTTCAAACTTGCCTATATCGTGGGGAAACATCTCTCGGATATATGGGTAACCCCCGAAATCTTGTTTGAAAGATTCCTTTTTCTGATATACTAGGTCTTTATACTCAATGATGTCTGGGGTATTATTCCAGGACTTCTGCTGAATGGAAGTTCTGACCTAGTCCTCGAATAATACTTTCCGCAATGCTTGAAACATAGCATCACCCTCAGCATATATGATAAGACAATAAAATTGTTTAGCAATGCTGTTGTAAAAAAGATCCTCTAAAGGGGACACACCCAAAAGTTGAGTCATGATCTCTCTGCTGAACAGTAGTTCTGACCTGAGCTCTCATGATTCTTCATAATTTATTAACCCCTACAGATATCATTTGTGTCATAATTACCTGTAAGACTGAATATTGGGATCTGGATACGGGAGTATATTTTGAGGTGGGACACGAGATTGAGTTTAAGTGCTTAAAACATTAATATCGTATCTCGAAGCAGTTGAACTTTGTGTGAGAATTTAAGTGGACCAGTATACTGACAATCTAAGTGAATCGTTTAGAACTTAAACTGTATAAAGCTTAACGGTGTTGGTGATTTGTCTCAACAACTGATATGATCCTCTTACACAAACTCACAAAAATATTGTCTGTAAATATTTCTTTATTGCATTTCTTTCTATTCAAAAAATTACAAATCGATTTTCAGTGTGTTTTAGCATAAATTTTGAAAAATTCAAAAAGATTTTCGACAACTGGTGTTGGAGAGCTAATTTTCAAAATTCCGAGTGCTAGACATGATGAACTGATGGTTTGGGAGAGTGTGTTGTTTTTTTTAAAAATGAAAATGATACTCCTGAAAGTGGTTCATCAGAGACTATAAGTTAGATCATTTTTGTGATATTTTCAAGTGATGTCTGATTGTGTTCAAGTTATCATCAGAAAATTTATTGTTGGGTAGAGAATGTGCAGGTTATTTGAATGATATAGAGTCAGGTTCCGATACCTGATGATTGTGTGATTTCAACATGCCAGACTGCGATCCCAGCATATCGAAAGGGGGAGTCTGAAGATACTTAAAGGAAGGAGTATGTTGGTGATGAAAAGAGGAGAAGATAGAGATTGAGGATACTTACAGCGTCAAACATTTCAAAGAGAAGCCCAAAGACTGATAAAGACTGAAGATGTGAAGACTCGACACTGAAGACTCCGTCAACATCCGAGGGGGAGTTTGTTGGTGCATCCGTCTGTCGTCTACGTCTTGTATCGAGTCTTGTTTAGAGATAGATAGAATAGAGCACGGAATCCAAGAATCAGAATATTTAGGAGTGATTCCACTTGAAATGACATTTTGTCATTACAAGCTAAATCACATAATTTTCTGATTCCACTCCAAATGTAACTTTCTAATTCCACTCGAAGTGTTAAATCCTGATTCCACCCGAAAGTAACATGCTGATTCCACTCCAAATGACACCATGTCATTAGGAGCGAAATCAGAACTACTATATATAGGACATTCGGGGCGAAATCAGGATAGAGTTCTAGGTGTTGTCTTCCGGTGGGCCACGAAGTGCTGCCTAAGTGTCGACAGGTTGTAAACGTTATCCAGATCAATAATATCGACGGTTTAAAGTGTATTATCGCTGAATTGAACTCAGTTTGTTTGTTTCCGCCGCTCAAACTAAGAAAAGCTCTTCTAACCAACTCGTTCGGATCCAAAAACGATCCTACAATATTTTGGCTAGGTTATACCTCTAAGAGTTTCTTAGGAGGATTAAATAAAATTTGAAATGAAGTAGCATGATATAGTAAAATACATATTTAAAATCAAAATAACTTCATTAAAACTACGAAATGATTACAACGTTGCCCGAAAAGGGACTTGAGAAAAACATCACAAACTGCCCACGCAGGGGCTACTGAAACAGAGATAAGTCCATGCAGGGACTTGGTACATGAAAACGAAATAAACGTCCTCGCAGGGACTTTATTACATGACAAACAAAACAACCCTACATCATCCTATTTCTTCTTGCCCTTGAGAAGGTTCATAAGACCCTTGACAAAACCATTGTGTTTCTTCTTGGTTTCATGAGCCTCATGTTCAACCCTGTCTAACCTCTCTAGGATCTCTTGAGTTTGCTGTTGCTGAACAGGAGGAGGTTGTTGGTATAACGGGTATTGATAATCCTGCGCTGGGTATCCAGTTGGATAAACTGGAGGGTAAGAAGAAGGGTAAAGATGATGGTATTGTGCATCTGTAAGATACGGATCATGAGTCCCATAGTCAGATGGGTATCCAGACGGATTATTCCCAGATGATCCTGGGTATGTCGGTACTGGGTTGTCAAAACCCAATGGTGGCTGTAGTGGTGCATGTGAAACCGGCGGAAGGTTGACTTCCGGCACCGTGTGTGAGGGTCCACCCAACTGAGGGTCTTCTGGGATAGGAGGATACGAACTTGAGCCACGAGGAGATGCAAACCGTGGTCCCCCACGTACGGACATTCTAGCATTTCTCCTCCGCCTTGGCGGCTCGGGAGGCTGTTGAGGTGGTTCCTCAACTGGCATGGGTGTTGGGGTAACAGCTCGAAGCTGTGGTTCATCCATGGGAGGTTGAACTGGAGAGTTATGGTATGATGGTGTAAAGAACCAGTCATACTGAGTTATCCTCTCTTGAAATGAGTCGGGCCCATGGTACGGTGATCCCTGAAATGGGGAACCGCTTGAGATACTTATTGGGTGGCCTGGTGTTCCTGTTTGCAAATCCGGGTCCGGGTCGTCATCCATCTCCATTTCCTGAGAAAAGTGATCCTCAGGTTTGTAGCCCAAAAAGTCGTTAACATAAGCGTTTGGATTAAACTGTGCAGGTGAGTAAGTGGAATCTGAATGATGAAAAGGATGGGATTGGAAAGAGTGGTGTGATTGATTTGAATGATGAGTTCCCTGCGAAAGAGGGGAATGATGGGGTTCGATAGGAATGGGCAACCCAAAATAAGGAGGGTCAGACGGTGAGGATCCCAGCGAGACAGAATGTCTTGCTGGTTCAAAGCTGTGGCTCCAATTATCCTTGGAGTCGGAGCGGGAAAGCGAGTTGGATGGTGTACGCCTGCGGGAGGGTCCCGTGCTGCTAGACAGTCCTCCACGCATGGGTCCTTTGCCTCTTCCTCTTACTCTAGGTGGCATTCTTCTAAGCAATAACCTGTCAAGACAAGTAACTATAATAAAACAATAAAAGGAAGGTTAAGAGTAAAATCCTAGGTCATTTACCTAGACTCGAGAGTCTAAAGAATGTGCTTATTGTGTCATTGAGATTAAACACAAATGGTTAGTATTTAATTCACTCAATGTTGGCTCTGATACCAACCTGTCACACCCCGATATTTCCACATATTACCGGTGGGCCCGGCGGGGAGTATCGTGACGTAGTTGATATCATCATAGTCAATACACACAATATAATAGCACATCGGAAGGCTTGGTGAATAAACTATTACAAACCATAATGTCTGAGTGTTCGAGTATCAGAATGTACATACTGGAATGTAATAAGATCCACCGGCGGATCATAAAAAAATACAAAGAAACAAAATAACAGACTTCAGGCATCTATGGATTTGCAAGATCCTCTTATGACACCTAATAGCTCCAGTCTATTTCGAGAGGTACCTGTCAAATCAGTCTTTAAGAAAATACGTCAGTTTACACTGGTAAATACAATTAACTGACTCTTTTGAAAACATTTATGAAAATTGATTTAAGTGCACACGGCACAAATCTTTTATAACTTGGGACAATTATTAAAAATATAATCTTGTATACAGATTTACATGTTTGTCTTACAATTGGGGCCGGTTGGAAGCCGGTCGTGATTAACCGACTCACCACTTATAGAACCCACAAAGGAGTTATCCCCAACATGTGGGTTTATGTTTTAGCATTTGCATCTATCAGGTGTATGCCTACACCCCGTGCATAGGTCGTGGCCATTTTCAAACGAAATGAGCCGAGGATATCCAGGACACGGTCGTATTAACCCCCAATGTTTATGTTATCAAACAAGACATATTAAAACGGGTTATGTAAATTTATTAATCACAATCCGATTAAATGATTTCATACCCGACCAAGTGGCATTATTATAATACCATATCCCAAGCCCGTATAAGGGAAAATAATTTAAAAGTATTTACCTGATGCTAGCAGTAAAATCCTAAAGCTTTTCGATGGCACCTTCTACCGGAAGTTATTTAATCTGTATAGAAGGTTTATTAACCTATTAGGATGCTAACGGGTCTTTAATTAAGTCAAGGACTTAGACCGGCTAGCTAGAAGGAAACCTTACGGTTCTAAACGCTCGATTAAGCGGGGACCGGAATAGAATGTGGTTTAGACCCGACAAGCTTGGATACTTGTATAATATGGGTAAACTAAACACATTCTAGAAATTGTGGATTTAATGATAAGGTTTGACCCATTTCGACTATTTTATGTAAACTAGTCACATAAGCCAATCCGAACGCGTAAACGCGTAACGGGTCTCCAAATAAATTATATACAGGTCCCAAAAATATGTTAACACATATGCCCAAAAAAGTAATTTAAACCAAAATAAGTCCCAAAAGGGCGTTTTGGTAATTTTAATGCCCATAAAAGAGTTTAAATGTGCAACTGAGTTTCAGATCTGATTTAATCAGTAAAAATATGTATTTTTGTAAGTTATATCAGTAGGGTATTTTATATATGTGAAATTTATCCTATGTAACCAAACTATGTCCTGTAGGGGCATTTTGGTAATTTTACATAGGCCTTAAAGGTCAAAATAGACTTCTGAGTTTAAAAACTTTGGTTTACTGTTTAATTATATAAATTATCTTAAAACATCAGTGAGTAACAAGTTTTATATGTTAAAAATAGTTTTGACCCATACTAACTGCTAAAAAATGCTTAAAAGTCGGTTTAAAGGGGTTTTCGGGTTAAAATAGGAAATCTGAGTTTTTGATCAGTTTATAAAGTTCAAAATACTTTATTTATCATATGAAATCAGTAGCAAAAGGTTTGACACTAAAAAGTTATGTAAAACTCATTTTATGAAGGAAAAGGGTAAAACCGACAATTACCGAAATCAAGTTATAATCCTATGTTATGCTCAGCCTAAAAATAATTAAAAATCTTCAAAAATCCCAAAATATTATTTTACATCAGTAGGTACAAAGTTTTATGTCAAAAATTTGGTTTAAATAGGCTTTATGCTAATTACGCCATTTAAATAATAAAAAGCTCCTTAATTACGCTATTGAGCATAACTCCAATTCTAGACCTCAAATTGATGTCAAATTTTTAGGACGTGTCTAAATATCAGTAGAAAAGGTGTTAGTCCAATCACATTGTTAAAAATCTCAGTTGTATGTAAAAAGGGCGTTTATTGCATTATTAAGCATAATTACGATCAAGTGCATTTAATTCAAACCACTAGACACCACGCAATATAACTCCAGGGGGTTATACTACTAAGTAATGTGGTCCTAATGGAAGCTTAAAACATGGGAGAATTAAGCTTGAACGGGTCAGAACTGAAAGTCAAAGCAAAACTCAAGCTTTTGCGACTTTCGGTTATAAACTGACCTTAGACTATTAATTGCCGGGTTAGGACTGATAAAACATGTTTTAATATTAATTACCAAGTCATTAGAATGTTAAAATATAATTTAGAACCTTTGGTTTATTAATTAGAATCATTTTTGTAATTTCTGTCCAGTTTGACTTTTTGTCAAACTACTTTGACCCGACAATTGACCAGTCAAACGAGATAATTAGGAGGTGCCCTTTTAAGGGTTAATCACCTACACTAATGTGGTTCTATAACCACTTTCAATTTGATCAGTGGTTAAGCCACATGTAATTAAAATGAAAGTCAAACTAATTTTACGATAAGTTTGACTTTAGAGTAATTAAGCTAAATTAAACAACTAAACAAGAAATTAGAGGCTTACTTAAGGTCCTAGCAAACTTTTCTACACTTGATAATCCTCTTCTTACTGATGGAAGCTCCAGAGCAAGTCCCTCAAGTGAATTGTTTGCAAATGTGTTTATGAACACAAGACTAGCTCTCTTTATATAGTGATTTGCATGATCAAGGATCACTTCCAGGTGTTATTGGAGGCCCTGGGATCACCCCTGGTGTCCTAGCTAGTGAATTTAACCGACTTACAACTCCCTAGGTCGTTACAACCTAGACTAAGGCGGTGGAACAGCCAAACCCGCACCTGGCAGTCTTTTTCTGATACTGGCACTCTGAGGTGGGGCGCGTAAGCCATAGGGGAAGGCTTACGCGGGCCGCTTGGTCCGTCTGATCAGGTAAAACAAGTTTCAAAGCTGGCAGTTTGAGTCCCTGATCGTTTTAACCCTTTTAACCTCGTTGTTGACATGTAGGGCCCTTGTTATTAGTATGTTGAGGTTCTAGGATGAATAAACTAACTTTGTTAGGCTCCGGTTCGTTAAATATCTCTATGAAAGCAAGTTTCATCAAGATGACACTTTTGGCCCAAAGTCTTGAAAACATGATTAACGATATCGAAACCACGTGAAATTTATACCACTTATTCTTGAGAGTATATTTGAATATTTTGAAGCCTCGGTTTCGTTAAAAGGTCACTCAGAGGTCAGAATTGATATATTGACACATTTAACCCTTATAGTTTTATAATCTTCCGATTATTTTTACAAACGGCTTCTCATATCCAATCAACCACTTGATTAAGAATATATTTATCACGTATGGTCACTCAGAGGCTCAAGTTTGGCATGTTGACACTTTTAGTCCCTGTGGTTTCATAGTTTCACTGTTTGACAACTTTGGTCCTTCAAACTCAATCTTTCACATGTTTAGAGTTTAGGACACGTGTCTATACATAATTGGACACGTTTTTACATGGTGTTACACCCTATAACTGATATTTTGATGGTTTTCGTGACCTAGGTTATTTATCAAGGAGACCGCATGATGATTAAGTCATGTAACGAACCGAACATAGTTCAAGAACCAACGCCTCCGCACAAAAGAATTTATTGTTTTATGAATACACTTTGGTACGAACGAAGTTTTAATTAACTCAGTTTTTGGAACGACTATGCATTTGCATTTGCAGACGATGTACTTTTGGTTGACGTTCTATAAAAGTTGACGTCTTATGTGATATGGGTATTACATTCGTAGACAATGTACTTTAGGTTGGTGAATGGTGGCATTCAAATGCTAGAAAGATCCAAAGAATTATGCGGTGTTTTGCTACCGTATCTGGGTTAAAACTCAACTACAGGAAATCTTGTCTATATGGTGCAGGAGTAAACATGGAAGAGACAAAAAAATGGCACAACTATGCGTTGCTAGGTGGGGTGTTTTCCTTTCAAGGTAGTAGTCAACATGAATAAATATTCGAATTTGTCGTCAGTTATTGAAGCTTTTGAACACTGTTTGACACATTGAAAGACTGTAACTCTCTCAGTCGAGGGCGGGGCTACTCTGTTTAAAGCGGTCCTCGATAGTGAACCGGCATACTAATTCTCTTTATTCAAAGCTCCAAAGAACGTATTCGTAAACCTCAAACAAATTCGACGTAATTTTTCTAGGGGGCACGAGTGAAAAATAAAAGATGGCTTAGGTTAAATGGCTTGATGTTATTGCTCCTGTTAAATCGAGTGTGTTGGATTTCAATTCCCTACTTGACTTTAACCGAAGCCTTCTTTCTAAATGGGCTTGGCATTTTAAAATTGAGCAGAACCAGCTATGGAGAAAGGTAAGTATGAGGCTGCATTCCTTGGCTCGTAGGTGGGAGTTTCGGTCATTGATATTTGGTAGAGGGGGTGTTTGGAACAAGATCAGTAAAATCGAAACCTAATTGTAGTCCAAAAACATCTTCCTTGATAGCTTAGTTAAAGGCGTTCCGGGGAATGGTTCATCTATATGATTTTGGATCGGCTCGGCGACTTTAAAAGATTTCTTTTCGGCCTTATTCCGTTTGAAGCAATCGAAAGTTTGCTTGGTTAGCAAGAGAATCCACAACACTAGTGGTCCAATACTCTGGTCCTGAAACAGGGCTCGTTCATCATAGAATGAATTGTCTGAATTGCAAGATTGTATAAATCTACTTGGTCTGATTACTCTTAATGGCTTCTCGGATTCATGGTCATGACAAGCTAGTTCGGATGGAGTTTTCTCATTCAAGTCTATTAGAAGCCTCATGGCTCCTCAAGTCGTCTCAACCGATGGTATATCTTTTTCTTGGAACAATTGGCTTCCAGAAAAAGTGAATACATGTTACCCACAAAAAGTGAGCTGATTAAACGATCTATTTAGGTTAACACTTTGGCTTGTCCATTTTGTGGCGATATGGATGAATCATCGGAGCATCTATCTCTTGCTATGTTGCGGGATGAATCATCCGAGCATCTCATGATCTCTTGCTATGTTGCGACTATACTATGGCAAAAGATCTCATCTTGGTGTAATACTCCCCATATATACGTATTCTCCATTCTTGACTTGCTCAACCTACACCAGAACATTGTTGGATCAGAGATTAAAAAGGTAAGGTAAATTAGTAATTCTTCTATCTTGTTGGGTGATATGGAAAAAACAGGAATGAAGTTATCTTTAAGTCCAAAAGGCTGTCCATTAGAGATATGTTGGAAGCAGGGGCGGTTCTTAGTGGAGAGGTGGCAGGGTCACGGCCCTGGCAGGTTTTTCGGCCGTAGTGCTAATTTTCCGCATTTCGATCGAAATTTTATATATATACTATGTTCGGCCCTGGCAAGTTTTTCGGCCGTAGTGCTAATTTTAGTGCCCGTGCCTTTCGGCCCTGGCAGGTTCAACGGGCAAGATCCGCCACTGGTTGGAAGAGTTGAAATCGCTCGGATATTGATGGCTAAAGATCGTGCAAATTCAATCATGCTTGAATGCGAGCAATGAGCAAGTTTAGTCTTTATTTCTTGATATGTAAATTCTGGTTTGTATATATGTTTGGGTTTAATAAAGGATAAATTACAAGTTTTGTCCTTTATCTTTAGGGTACTTTACAGGCGGTGTCCTTTTTTTCAAATGTTGACAGGCGGTGTCCTTTATTAGGTATTTTGTTACAAGTTTTGTCCTTTCCACCCAACCTGGTTAAAAAACCCAGTTAATTGTTGACAGGCGGTGTCCTTTACTAGGTATTTTGTTGCAATTTTAGTCCTTTACCTAGGTATTTTGTTGCAAGTTTAGTCCTTTACACCCAACAATTAACTGGGTTTTTTAACCAGGTTGGGTGGAAAGGACAAAACTTGTAACAAAATACCTAATAAAGGACACCGCCTGTCAACATTTGAAAAAAAAGACACCGCCTGTAAAGTACCCTAAAGATAAAGGACAAAACTTGTAATTTATCCTTTAATAAAATAGCCTTTCCAAAAAAATATATACATGTAAACGAATATAACAAAGTTGATGAGGATTTGAAGGTAACTGTGAGTCCGTGAGAGAGGTCAATGATCGGAGGGTAGCGCACGCCGGACCACGAGCCGTCATGTACCGAAAGGAGTCACCCATCTATTAGTTCCCCTTCGTGGGCTCCATATTCCACTAATAACTACAAGCTAAGATCTTGGTAATGATCTCATATTGATATGATAGTTTGTTATCCTAAAGTTATATATTATTTAGAGTTAATTACATAGTTAGTCCCTGTGGTTTGCAAAACATAACAACCTTAGGTACTAATAGTTTAGAATCACATTCTAGGGTATTAACTTTTCATTTTGTAACGTTTGAGGGTATTAGCACTGTTTAAAGGCTTAAAATCACATTTTATTAGTACCCTTAAACGTTACAAAATGAAAAATTAATACCCTCAAACGTTACAAAATGAAAAGTTAATACCCTCAAACGTTACAAAATGAAAAGTTAATACCCTAGAATGTGATTTTAAACTATTAGTACCTAATGTTGTTATTTTGTGCAAACCACAGGGACTAACTATGTAATTAACTCTATTATTTATTGATATTGATTATTAAATATAATGGATATTTTTAAAAACTAAATAAATTTTAAAAAAATGAAATATAAGCCTTGCAGTTAAAATCTTAGACCACGGGGTAATGTCCCTACTTTTGGGCGTTTTGCGCCATGTGACAGCTCAGTAAGCAATAAGGCATTATGGGGCGTTTTCTAAAATGAGTGTAGTGAGAATGTGTGGCATTATGTTAAAAGGGGTTTAAAAAATTAAATAAAAAATTATCAAAAAATGTTATTGGACAAAAAACCATCAAAAAGGGTGATTGGTCAACACACAAGGAGCTTGGGCGTGAAAAAAACAACACCAAACCAAATTTTGTTGAAAAAAGGCCCATGGGGTGAGAGTTGGGTATTGTGGAGCGTTTTTTAGGGGAAAACGTCCAAAAAAACCCCCCACTACGCATGTTCTTAGGATGATTTCAGATATTAATGATTAATGCTATATTTAGTAGGAAAAAATAATATTAAACTAGTGGGATTCCCCCGCGCTACGCAGCCGGAATTCAGTTTGTATCGGCTCGAATTGGTACGGTACCGTCACTCGTTATACCAAACTAAAGAGAAAAACCAAAAAATTAAAGTTGTGGAATGACCATTAGGATATCGTCGCATCTTTTACATAAAACAAAAACCATAAAACCAAACACTGGTACCGATTTCGATAATACACATACATATACCGATGTTGTTGGGTCATAATCGGTTCGTTTTATCACAATACCTATCTATACCAAAGAAATGTTCTATTTGAATACAACGCCGTTTTCAAAAAATTAAAACAAAATCATACCAGAATGTCGAGAAAAAAATAGTTTAAATAGGACTATTTATTCAACTTTTTTTTAAAAGCTTAAAGAACAGAAGTTGATAAAAAAATACAATCGTTTATCAGTATTAACAAAATAATATTAATAAATGTTCATTACTTAATACAATAATAAAAAAAAATTGTAGCGTGAATTCAATTGGTATCGGCTCGACTCCGTACGGTATAGTCACTCGTTATACCAAACGAAAGAGAAAAACAAAAAATAATAAAGTCGTGGAATGACCAAAAGGATATCGTCGCATGTTTTACATAAATCGAAAATCATAAAGCCAAACACTGGTACCGATTCCGATAATACACATACATGTACCGATGTTGTTGGGTCATAATTGGTTGACTTCATCACAATACCTATACCAAAGAAATACTCTATTTAAATACAAAACTGTTTTTTAAAAAATTAGAAAAAAAACTTACATTAGAAAGTCAAGAAAAAAAAGATTAAATACAACTACTTATTCAACTTTTCTGAAATAAAACTTAAAAGAACAAAAGTTGATAAAAAATACAGCTATTTATCAATATTAAAAAAAATATCAAGAATTAATTTAATTTAATATACTAAATGTTCATCACCTATGATTTTAATAACAATTATTAAATATTCATCACTTAGTATAATAATAATAAATTTTTTATAATAAATATTCAAAACACTATTCATGGCAAGTTTATGTTAATATATACTAGTGGTTTCCCCCGCGCTATGCGGTGGAAATTTAGTTTGTATCGGCTCCTCACTGTAGCAACTGAAAAAGAAAACTAAAAAATAAAGTCGTGATATGTCTAAAAGGATATCGCCATGTGTTTTACATCAACGAAAACCATAAAAACAAATACCGGTTCCGATACTACCAATATCGGGTACCAATGTTGTTTGATCAAAATCGGTATGGTTCGTCAGATATCGATACTCGTATAGTTTACGATACAAAAAGATACATTTGTAGTATTGTTACCAGCACTCATATAGTTTACGATACACAAAAATACCTTGTTTTGAATACTAACTAATAATTTATTATTCCATATTTCTGTTCGATTTGATATGATAGCGGCACGATATCCATACTTGGATAAAAAATAAACATAGATGCATGGTTAAATTTAAAAAAAAAAGTTAAACTACACAGGTTATTGAAAAATTTGAAGTGATGAATAACGTATTATAAAAATTAAAAAGACTACTTAATATTATTAGATAAAAAAATTAAAATAAATCTTATATATTTTAAACATTATTCATCACAACTTCAAATTCATATGTATAACTACGTTTAAACAAGTTCGTCGCGTTGCGGCGAATTTCTTTTGTTATTTAGTATGTGTTTACATGTGTTTTAAAATCACAACGAGCGTGTTGCGAACGAAACTGCTGACAAGCATAAAAAGAAAATGTACAAAAAACACTAAAAGATAACCGAAAGAAAATCAACCAAAAAAGTTGTATGGTAACGATGTTGTTTGTATGAAACCCTTGGTTAGAGATGAGCAAATTATTCTGGGTACCGGTGCCAAATTTGCCGAACCGAAAGATCTTAAGTACCAATTCGGTACCGACTTTTGGCATTCCTAGTACTGGTTCACTACCGTTTTTTACCTTCATATACCGGTACCGTAACCGGTATTTTCGTTCTCAGTACTGATTTTGTATCGATTGGCACCGAGCTCATCCCTTCTCCTGAAACTAAAAAAAGAAAAAAATAAAAGTTGAAGAAAATCAACAAAAAAAAGTTGTGCGATACCATTGTTCATATGGTAACCGTGATCAGGGATGAGCAAATGGTACCGGGTAGCAACATTGAATTTCCCGAACCAAAAGATTTCTAATATCAATTCGGCACCAACTTTTGGCGTTTTCTGTATTAGTGTATGTTTTTACCTTCATGTACTGATACCGAACAGGATCGTACCGGTATTTTCGATACCAGTACTGGTTCGATACCGGTTGACACCAAGCTTATCCCAACCTCTGATATTAAAACAAGGATTAAAGTAAATAACTATTATTATAATATTAAAATATTAAAAAACTATATATTATTATAATATTAAAATTACTATTCATTTCAATTCATTCATTAATATATAGTAAAGTAATAATAATATATGTAGAGGATCCTGTAAAAAGTGCTCAAACTGTGAGAAGTGTATTATAACACTATATATAATATTATATAACACCATATAACAATATGTAACACCATATAATACCATATAACACTATGTAACACTGTATATCATTATATAACAAATATAACACTATAGGTTGTCTGATAGCATGTCTATGATAGATGTATAATGTTATATTTGTTATATAATGATATATAATGTTACATAGTGTTATATGGTATTATATGGTGTTACATATTGTTATACATTGTTTATATGGTGTTATATAGTATTATATATTGTGTTATAATACACTTCTCACACTTTAGGCCCTTTTTACACTATCCTTACCCAATAATAATTAATATATAGTAATAATAATAATAATATAATAATAATAATAATAATAATAATAATAATAATAATAATAATAATTGATGAACACACAGGTTAACACTAGGGTTAATCTGTGGGGTTGTTTCTTCCGTGGGTTCAATCTCTCTTCCTACTCGTGAGATGGCTTGGTTCCTGAAAAACAGCAACACCGTTAGTCTCGTTAAGAGGGGAATATGGGGGTTTCCCTCTTAACCAGGCTCCGACGTGAGAATAAGTACTGTTCTGAGGGAGAGTAAACAGTGTGTGTTAAGTGTGAGAGTATAGAAAGAAAGATGATCAACCTGGATGGTGAAGGATCCTATTTATAGCCGGAGGGTGAAGAAGGGAGGGAGCAGCGGTGCCAACTGTAGACGCGCGCCAGCTGTCCGACCAAGGGGAATATCCCCTTGGTCTCCTCTGTTGTGGTCAGTGTAGTGGTACACGTGGCGCGCCTGTATTTGCTTATTTTGGAGACATCGTACTGGCGTTGTCGGACTGCTCCTGGATTCGTCGCAGGCCTACCTGGCGCTTGATGATTGATGACACGTGTTGTCCTTTATGTCGGATGGAGCATCTTTGGTGCTGCCTTCATATTTTCCAGAAGCTTCTGGATGGTATCGTTGATGTCAGCGCCACGTAGGATGGAAAAAGTGGTATGGTCCTTGCCATGTGGGCAAGGAAATGGGACCATACCTCTTCAAGTCCCCCTAGTCCAGTGTGCCTTCTAGTTGAGTTGATCGTCTAGGAGGGATTCTGGACTTATGAAGGTAGTGTGTTTCCTTAAGACGTTTGTTGTGAGAGGCTTAAGGCGTTTGCACATGATGGGCGTATGGTTTTTGATTCTTTGTGAAAGTGAGCCAAATGGACGCATGGCGCATGGGTTTTGACTCCTTGAAAAAATGAGCCAAATGGACGCATGGCGCATGGGTTTTGACTACTTGCAAAAGTGAGCTAAATGGCCGCATGGCGCATGGGTTTTGACTCTTTGCAAAAGTGAGCCAAATGGATGCATGGCGCATGGCGCATGGGTTTTGACTACTTGCAAAAGTGAGCTAAATGGCCGCATGGCGCATGGCGCATGGGTTTTGACTCCTTGAAAAAATGAGCCAAATGGACGCATGGCGCATGGCGCATGGCGCATGGGTTTTGACTACTTGCAAAAGTGAGCTAAATAGCCACATGGCGCATGGGTTTTGACTCTTTGCAAAAGTGAGCCAAATGGACGCATGGCGCATGGCGAATGGGTTTTGACTACTTGCAAAAGTGAGCTAAATGGCCGCATGGCGCATGGGTTTTGACTCTTTGCAAAAGTGAGCCAAATGGACTCATGGCGCATGGCGCATGGGTTTTGACTACTTGCAAAAGTGAGCTAAATGGCCGCATGGCGTATGGCGCATGGGTTTTGACTCTTTGCAAAAGTGAGCCAAATGGACGCATGGCGCATGGGTTTTGCTGTTGTCTTCAGGAGGAAGCTTTGGTCGTCTTGGGAAGGAGTGACTGATGTGACTGTCTGGTGTCAGGTGAACAGCCGCCTTTTCAGTCACGTCAGTTACTTTATGTCATAATGGCAGGCGGTTGTTGCACACGTTTCCGAAAAAAGATGATGGCGTCTTCTCTCTCCTCTGACGTGTCTCGCCTTGATTGGATCCTCTCCGGTACCTCTGACGGTTTGCTGCCCATCGCATTAAATGAGATGGGTATAAATTCAAGGGCAGTCCCCTCTAACCTTCACTTTTCAAAATTTGAATCCCGGATTTCTCTCTTCCTCCTTTATTTTCTTTCTTCTTCTCTTGAGTTCATCTGCATTGTTGTTCGTTTTCTCACAATGTCTTCTGCAAATCCTTCTTCGAGGAAGAGAAGGAACAAAGGAAAAACTCTGCCTGGCCTGGAGCAGGCGGTAATAGGGTGGAAAGAGGAGGAATTCCACAACTTGGTAAGGGAGATGGGTTTTCTCCCTGAGTGGGGTGCTCAGTACCCTATTTCTGGTTCCACCGCCATGGATACTCCTCCCGGGTATATGACTTTGTACGCTGCTTTCTTCCGGGAAGGCAACTTCAGGCTTCCAATGACTCGATTTACTGCTGATGTGCTGAGGGGTTATGGTCTCCACATATCTCAGATCAATGCCATCGGGCTCCCTCGTATTACTCACTTTGAGTTCGTTTGTATGGCTAACCGTTTGGATCCGACGTTTGAGATGTTCAACGTCTTCTATACTGTTTCATATACAAATGGTTTCTACTCCTTTAGTGCTCGTACCGGCGTTTCTCCAGTTTGCTCTGTGCCGTTGAAGAGTCTCCATGACTGGAAACAGAAGTTTTTTTATATTCGCCGGGGTGTTGTTCCTGTGGATATGCATTACAGGTTAGTGGGTGAGGGTATCCCCAAGGTTGATGTGGTTGCAGATTTTGCTGACCAAGGTTGGTATAAGAAGTTGACTCGTAAAGCCACTCCGATAATCCAGCTTGAGGAGATGGCGTTGGTGGGTGCTGGTATGAGCATGAAGTGGGTTCCTAAACATCCGTTGGGGGTTCCGGTTTATGGTTATGATGGCAAGTGTACGTTTTGCTCCATATCCTTTTTCTCTCTTTTGTATGTGTACGTTGTATTATTTTTGTATTGTTCTTTATCTCCGCGTTTTTTGCAGTAGGTTTCACTTTGTTGAACGTTTTGGA
Source organism: Helianthus tuberosus (assembly GCA_030545235.1). Classification (NCBI taxonomy): domain Eukaryota; kingdom Viridiplantae; phylum Streptophyta; class Magnoliopsida; order Asterales; family Asteraceae; genus Helianthus; species Helianthus tuberosus. Next base: position 7,764,381 of record CM060390.1, read on the forward strand.
TCTTAAGGCACCGGGTGCAATGGTTGAGGCGATACAAAAACCTGATAAACGACCCTGGTTGGATCAGATTCGTGGCCGTTTTCTGCATCCGAGCGATGAGAGTTTCACCGCTTTCGTTAACACTGTCTTAGGTGAAGATAGTGAGAATGATGATGATGCATTTGATTCCATTCGAGGGGAAGTTATCGTTCTCTCGAGTGATGGGTCTGGCAGATCTTTTGAAGACCTAACCTCTCGTTCCGCGCGTGCAGGTCCGGCGCAGGGGGTTATGCATGAGCCGGTGAACAAGCCTGTTGGTGATGATTTGGAGGTTCCAGTCGAAACTGCTGACCCGTTGGAGACGAGGAGAAAAGCGAAAGCTGACAAGCCGGAAGGGAAAGGGAAAAAGGCTGAAGAAACTGCCACTGAGCCTCCTCGTAAGCGACCTCATACTCATCGTATCCTTGATTATGTTGTCGTTTCTGATACGTTGTCCGGTTTAGGAGTTGGAGAGAAACGTCATGAGTCGGACCCTGAGGACCGCGCAACTCTAACAGAGATGATGCAGAAAAGGGCCTTCGAGGATAAAAAACGAAAACTTGACGAGCAGGCTGCTGCTATGCTTGCCTCGAAAAAAATTAAACTTCAAAAAGAGGATCCCCCCGCCCATTCTGAATCAGAGATTGACATGGGTATTTTTGCTGAGAGACCTGGGGATTTGTTGCAGAAGATTTTTGAAGCTTCTGGTATTCGTTTTATCTTCTTCCAACTTGTCTTACATTTTTTGCTTGTTTGTCCTCCTTTGCCCTGAATGTGCTGCTCATTTTGGAGCAGGTGCCAAAACAGCCAAGACTGGACACAAGATTGATATTTCGAAAATTACTCCTCCGGAATCTCCGCCGTCAAGGACATTTGGGTTGTCTCCCCCTCATGATACTCCTGACGGGAAGAAAAAAGAAGATGTGAATGCTGAGCAGGTTGGAGAAGGTGGTGGTAATACAGGTGGTGATGCGGGCGGTGCTGCTGGTGGTGATCGTGGTAAGAATGTTGAAGTTGAAGTGGAGGTAAGTGAAACTACTCCTCATCAAACGGTGTATACAAAACGCCCACCGGGTGATGGTGGTGGTGCAACCTCAGGTGTTGTCCGCAGCCCTCAGTTTGAAAAGGTGCATGCTGATTCTTTTGATACGACGAATCCTGCTTGTGATGATCGTCCGCACGCCCCCCGTTGGAATCTGACCCAGGGTTCCAGGATGAATGATTTGGATAACTGTCATGAGTTTTTCTCACTGTCTTTCCCCCCGGCTGAAAGGATGTTCCAGAAGAGGCGCCGCCGGTTGGAGCTTTTGGATGAGCATGTTCAAGTCGGGGTCAACTTCTGGTCCACTTCACAGGAAATTGTCCTTGAGTGGAAGCTGATGGGGGAAGACACTCTCGAGTTTGAAAATGAGAAGAAATTATTTGCGGAAGAGAAAGAAATATTCAACGCTGAGAAGAAGGGGTTGGTATGGAGGTTAGCTGATGCAGAGGAGAAACTCGCCCAAGAGAAGCAAATCAACGCTGATAAGCAGAAGGATTGGGAAGCTGCGTGCGAGCGTACCAATGCAGAGCTGAAAACTCAACGTGACACTGTTGTACGTTTGTCTGGTGAGAAGACTGAGCTTGCTGAGGAAGCTCAAAGGGCACGCGTCGCGTTTGAGAAGAAGGAAAAAGAATACATTGATCGTATCGCTAAGCTGGAGGATCTTGCGAGGCAGTACGAGACTACTGAACGTCTTCTTCAAGAGAAAACCGTTGAGTGCAAAGCCTCTGAAGTCCTTGCCGAGGAAGCATCAACTGATTGCAAGTGGTTGCCTCTGGTAACTTCTTTTACTTTATTTTGTGACTTTCGTGAACTGTTTCTCTTATTTGTGTGTTTCTTCTTAGATTGCTGATCGCATCGTCAACTCCCACGAGCTTGCCAATTATATGTTTGAGTTGGGGCAAGCTGGTTACAGTAGCGGGCGTAAGGATGGGTATAACGAGGGTAGGGCTGCGGCCCTTAATAAGGAGAAAGAACATCGCTTCGAGTTGTGGAAGGAGGATTGTAGCACTGCTTATGCTGCGAAAAGACAAGAGTTTTCGTCTTTGGAGTTTGCTGTGGTCAAGGCTGCGAAAAAATTGGCTCGAAGATCTGATGGTGTCGTTTTGTTGAAAAAGGCGCTTGGCGATGAAGGTGGTGCGGCTGGAGGTGTCGGGACCAGTCATCCCGAATGAGGGGCTCCGGCCTGCGCGCCACGTATGACCTTGGTTGGTCTTGTACTTGACAATTGCATGAACAATTTTAACTTTCTTGTTATGCCTGTGGATATTTGGCTATGCTTTGACATTTGTTATGCTAATAGTTGTTTGTTTTTATGCGAATTTTGTTAATGTCATAATATGTGCATGTATAATTACTTTGATTCAGGTATCACGAATGAATGATGGCGCTGACAGGTTGTGTTGTGTTTAGTACAACGTTTTATTCTGTCGTTTACGTGCGCAGGTTGGTTCGTGAATACGAAGTGATCGAATTACAGGTTATTGTGTGGACCCAGCTGTGCTCAGCCTTGGGGGTTCTTACAATGTTCGTTTGTCCTGTGTTCGATGCTTTCGTGTTTATGTGGGCACGAAGTATTTGTTTGGCGTTTGTTAGGCTTTAGTTGTGTATCTGACCCGGCTGTGCACTTGTTTGTGACAGGCCTTGGAGGTCTACAACGTTTCCTAATGGTCGAGCCATTGATGTTTTCGTGTATGCCCAAAGTAATATATGCATTTGTGACAGGAAATTTGCATGATAGGAAAAAATAGCCAAACACTTCTTGTATTACTATAAATGCGTTGGCGATTCAGCCGTTGCAGTTACATAAGCTTTTTACAGGTAACACTTTCTCAGCTGTTGAGCGTTCCAAGTTCGTGGAACCTCTTTATTGTCGATGGTGCGTAGCTTGTAGGGTCCCTTTCCGAGTACTGTGTCGATAACATACGGGCCTTCCCACTTGGGAGCCAATTTTTTGGGTTTTTCAGCATTCGAAGCCTCGTTGTCTCTGAGGACGTATTCTCCCGGATTGAAGGTGCAGACTCGGACTTTAGAGTTGTAATATTTTTCCAGCTTCGTTTTGTACTTGGCATCATTGATTGCCGCCATTTCTATCCTTTCTTCTAGGAGGTCAAGGTCGATCATCCTCTCTTCTTCATTGTTGATCATGTTCATTGAGAGCATTCGAGGTGACGGCAGTCCTATCTCCGCTGGTATTACTGCCTCTGACCCATAAACCAAGCTAAACGGTGTTTCTCCGTTGCTTGTTTTGGGCATCGTCCTGTGGGCCCACAAGATGCTGGGCAGTTCGTCTACCCAACCTCTTCTTTTTTCTCCCAACCTTGCCTTGATTCCATCAACAATACTTTTGTTGACAGCTTCAACTTGACCATTCCCCTACGGGTGCGCGACCGAGGAGAAGGTGTGCTCGATGTGTAATTCTTTGAACCACTGTTGAAGATTGTCTTCAGCGAAGTTGGTTCCGTTATCCGTGATGATCTTGAGTGGTAAACCGAAACGGCATATGATATTTTCCCAGATGAATTTTTTGACGACGGTGGCTGTGGTCGATGTGAGGGCCTTTGCTTCTACCCATTTGGTGAAATAGTCGACTGCGACTATTATGAATTTGACGGCTCCTGGGGCTTCGGGGAAAGGTCCGACCATGTGTATTCCCCATTGTTGAAAGGGCCACGCCGTGGTGACTGGTACCAATTCATTCTTGGGGCGCATCGTTTTGGGGGCATGTCTTTGGCACCCACTGCATTTCCTCAACTCTTTAACCGCATCCAAATGCATCCCGGGCCAGTAATATCCCGCGTTCACGACCTTCGCCACCACCATTCTTGGTCCGGCATGTATACCACAAATACCCTCGTGCACTTCTCTGATCAAATAATTGGCGTCTTCTGGATCAACGCATCTTAACAAGGGCCCGAGGTATGATTTTCGGTATAATATCCCGTCAGCCATCTGATAATGTTCTGACTTGTACTGGATTTTCCTCGCTTCCGCTTTGTTCTCCGGGAGGATTCCAGATTGGAGGTACGCGATTATCGGAGTCATCCAAGACGTTGTTCCTAGTTGAATAACGCTTACTTCCCTTAGTGGCACTGACGGATTGCTTAAAACCTCTATGTGCACATCCTTTGCTAGGTGTTGGAAACTTGTAGAAGCGAGCTTACTCAGCGCGTCTGCTGGTTTATTCTCACTTCTATTAATGTGGTGCACCTTGTAGGAATAGAAGGTTTGTAACAGCGTCTTTGCTTGACTCAGGTAGAGTGCCATTGTGTATCCCTTGGCTTCGTACTGCCCGTTGATTTGTCCGGCCACCAACATGGAATCTACATGCGCCTCGATGTGTCGCACTCCCATTTTGATTGCCAACCTTAAACCAGCAAGGAAAGCTTCGTATTCAGCTTCATTGTTTGTACTTTTAAAATCCAGGCGTATGGCGTAGGTGAACTCATGTTTGTCAGGGCTCACCAGCCGGAGCCCAGCACCTGCGCCATCTTCATTAGAAACGCCGTCTGTGTATAACAGCCATGGTTCTTCTACTTGCTGCTTTTCGGCTTTTTCCATCGCCTTACATTCTCGATCCTTGTCATCCGGCACCTCTGTCATGAAGTCTGCAAGTACTTGGCCCTTGATCGCCGGTCTTGGCCTGAAAACCACATTATGACCCCCGAGCTCTATTGCCCACTTCGCTAGTCTCCCTGAGATCTCTGGCCTTGCGAGGATATTGCCAATATTGTAGTTTATTAGCACGTGGATGACGTGATTGGCAAAGTACCTGCGCAGCCGTCTGGATGCATGGATCAGTGCGAGTACTAGTTTCTCCATGATTGCGTACCGGGTTTCTGGGTCAGTCAGGGTTCGTGACACATAGTAGACTGGTGTTTGGACACCTTGTCGATCAACAAGTAAAACTACTCCTACTGCTTTGTCGGAGGCTGACAAGTATAGCACCAGAGGCTCTCCCTTGACTGGTGCAGTTAACGTTGGTAACTTGATGAGGCAATCTTTCATCTCGCGGAATGCGCTCTCGGCTTCCGGATTCCATTGAAATTGGCTTTTCTTCATGCAATTTCTGAGAGTTTTTATAAACGGGAAAGATTTGGCTGCGTGATTGGCTAGGAAACGGTTAAGTGCGGCCAACTGCCCTGCCAATTTTTGCATCTCCTTGATCGTCGACGGTGAAGGCATACGTTCAATTGCTTGTATTTTATCAGGGTTCACCTTGAAGCCATCTTTCGTGACGATGAAACCCAGGAATTTCCCCTCTTCCATGCCGAAAGAGCATTTTGCTGGGTTCAGCTTGATACTTACTCTGGGCAAGGTGTCGAACGTCTTTTGGATGTTTGCCAGCATGGTGTTCTCTTCTTTGCTCATAATTACTAGATCGTCCATATATACCTCGATGTATTTGGCGATGGCATCGTGGAAAGTTTCATTCATGAGCCTCTGATAAGTCGCGCCCGCATTCTTTAAACCGAAAGGCATCTTGGTATAACAGTATAGCCCTGTTGGTGTGCGGAACGCGGTCTTGTCTTCATCCTGCACAGCCATCTGTACCTGGTTGTACCCCTTGTAACAATCGAGGAAACATTTCCAACGGAATGTGGCAAGTGAATCAATCTTTTCATCGATGTCTGGTAAGGCGTAACAGTCGCGTGGACATGCCTTATTCAGATCCTTGTAGTCTACGCACATTCTCCAGCTACCGTTGTTTTTTTGGACCATCACTGGGCTTGCTACCCACGTTTGATACCTGACCTCCCTGATGATTCCCGCATTTAACAGCTCTATCACCTGCTCTTTCATGGCGTCGTGCTTTATGTCTCCCAAGTGGCGCTTGGCATGCACTACCGGCTTTGCGTCCTCCAAGACGTTTAATCGATGTTCGGCTATGTGCCGTGGAACACCCACCATGTCTGCCGGTGTCCAAGCGAACACATCCATGTTTTGGAACAACAGTTTCTTTAGCGCGGCGCGCGTTAGATCGGACATTGCAGGCCCTAAGGTAACTGTTTGTTCTAGGTATGCGTTGTTCAATACCCATTTCTCTGCTTCCGCGCGTGGCGCTGGTTTACTTGCTTTTGCAGGTCTGAGCTCATCTGTTGCTAATACTTCTTTGCTTGCATATATGATGGTCACTCCTGTTTCTGTTGGGAATCCCACAGCTGAGTGTGGGCCAGAGCAGATCATGCTGAAGTCGCCCTGGGATTCTCTTCCCAGCAGAATATCGTGTCTTGAATGTGTTGGTAACACCATGAATGTGACTTCTTCTGTTCTTGAGTTTCTTCCGTCCGAGAGCAACACTAGGAATGATATTTGTCCTAGAGGGAAAACGGCTTCATTGCAGAAACCAATAAGCGGGTAATCAACTGGTTCTAAGCGCGCCTTATCCTCCTGATCGAATTGATTAAAACACTGTTCATATATGATATCCGCAGTGCTCCCCGGATCGATAAAAATGTAGTATGTTTGGTAATGCCCTATTACGCCTGGGATGACTATGGGTCGTCTTTCTCGTGGGCCTCCTCTTACGACCGGGAAAATGACTTGTTTCTCGCGCCATGAATCATCTTGTGCGCGCTTGTTATAGTTTTTCCTTGGCCTTCATGGACCCCCTTGAACCATATGGGTTTCTAACTTCCGGAGTTTCTTGTTATCTGGTCCTTCGTCTCTTCTTTGTATTTGACGGTAATCGCGCTTTCTGCCCTTTATCAAATGGGTGAGTTTTCCGTCTCTTAAGGACCTTTCAATTTCTTGCTTTAAACTGAAACAATCATCAGTTAAGTGCCCCGTGTCTTTGTGAAACTCGCAGAAAAGATTCGGGTCTTGGCCCCTTTTGTTGCGCATTTGTAACGGTGGTTTGAACTGGTGGTTCTCGGTTGCCAAAACTTCTGAAGGAGTTTTCGTGAGGGGTGTCCACTATTTCTCCCTGTTTTCTCATTTCACTTCTTTCCGGTGAGCTATTTGGTTGATCGTGTGGCGCGCATCCTCTCTTACTGGGCTTCTCTCTCTGTGACCGGATGCCTTCCATGGTTGGCTTCTGCCTTTCTTGCTATGCCGGTCGTTATGGTTGTAGCTGCGCTGACGGTGATCGTCGCCAGTCAACTGTCTGTTGGACTGGGCGATAGTTTTGGCTGCCTCAATGAAGGTTTCCCAATCTTTGGGTCCTCCGTCTCTGCCTTTTACACGCTTGATTAAATCATCGCACTTGACTGCCCGCATGAAGTGTGCGCGCATCATCTTCTCGCCCACATCACCGATCTCTAAACATTCTTTGTTATATCTTGTAATGAAATCCTCCACGCTCTCGTGGTCTCTGCACCATATGTTTAAACAATCGGCAGGGTCTCTGGTGTGCCGTCGTTGCTGAGAGAAGTGTGCAAGAAACTTCTCTCGGAAATCGACCCATGACTTGATTTTTCCTGCTGGCAAACTGTCAAACCAGACGCGCGCTGCGCCGACGAAGGTTTGAGCGAAGAGATGGCACCAAGTCGGTAAGTTACATCCGCCTGTTGCTACAACACCGTTAAAAACTTGAAGGTGATCGTCTGGGTCTGTCAACCCGTTGTATTTGCCCACGTTGTGTGGCAATTTCGTTTTGTCAATGGCAGCCGTAGCGATCTCTCGAATGAATTTTGAATTCTCAGCCATGTCGTCTGGACGATAGCTCAAAGTGTAATCAAGTTCAGCTTTTGGATCGTAACCTGCGCGCTTGCGAGGTTTGTATGCTTCATGCTCTGGTGGCAGCCTGCTGAACACTATGCTTTCTTTGTATGTCTCATCGTTATCTTTGAATTCGTCGTTTATGTTGCGCGGACCTAAACGACTTTGTATTGGCTTCTTTGGTTGGTGAGAATACTGCACATAATTGCTTTCTGTCTCACCGTACGTATCGCGCGTGTCATGCGCGCTTGGCCTTCTAACATGTGGTGGAGGTACTGGTTCAGGGCGTAAATTAAATGCATTGGTCTGTTAAGGCATGGGCATGCTCAAAGGCCTTTGCGGTGGAGTGACAAATGCTGACTGGTTGGCTTGTGCCTGAAGCAGACCTTGCTGTGCACTAAGTTGTGTGTAAACGAGGTTTATAGACGCCACTTGTTCGGCATACCAGGAAGCCAGAGTTTTCCTTCGGGTAGCCCTAGTAGTGCAGAGAAGTTCAGTTGTGCTTGGTCCGATGGAGCTGAGGGACCAGCTCCATGGCTCTGTGTTTGCACTGGTGGAGGTGTTTGTTGGACTACCTCCGACGGAGGCAGGAAAGTAGCTCCGTTTGTGGTCTGAGTGATGATCCTAGGTGGAGTTTGGAAAGTAGCATCAGTTGTGTTTTGAGTAACAACCCTAGATGTACTTCCAAAGATACTAGGAAACTCGTTGTTCATCGGCCTTTCTTGGATAATTTCGTTCCTTTGATCTCTTTGGACGTGTACGTTGTCCGAAATGAGTTCAAAAGAAGAAACGTCTCCATCTGCCGGGTGAGAAGGGTTTTGTTCAGCCATTTTGACGAGTGTATTTGAAAAGAAAAAGAGATGAGAGTGGTTTTTGCTAAAAGTGGATGGCGCCAATGATGAAACACAGGTTAACACTAGGGTTAATCTGTGGGGTTATTTCTTCTGTGGGTTCAATCTCTCTTCCTACTCGTGAGATGGCTTGGTTCCTGCAAAACAGCAACACCGTTAGTCTCGTTAAGAGGGGAATATGGGGGTTTCCCTCTTAACCAGGCTCCGGCGTGAGAATAAGTACTGTTCTGAGGGAGAGTAAACAGTGTGTGTTAAGTGTGAGAGTATAGAAAGCAAGATGATCAACCTAGATGGTGAAGGGTCCTATTTATAGCCGGAGGGTGAAGAAGGGAGGGAGCAGCGGTGCCAGCTGTAGACGCGCGCCAGCTGTCCGACCAAGGGGAATATCCCCTTGGTCTCCTCTGCTGTGGTCAGTGTAGTGGTACACGTGGCGCGCCTGTATTTGCTTATTTTGGAGACGTCGTACTGGCGTTGTCGGACTGCTCCTGGATTCGTCGCAGGCCTACCTGGCGCTTGATGATTGGTGACACGTGTTGTCCTTTATGTCGGATGGAGCATCTTTGGTGCTGCCTTCATATTTTCCAGAAGCTTCTGGAAGCTTCTGGATGGTATCGTTGATGTCAGCGCCACGTAGGATGGAAAAAGTGGTATGGTCCTTGCCATGTGGGCAAGGAATTGGGACCATACCTCTTCAATAATGTACCTAGTCAAATCATTATTAAATATGATTAATAATGTTACCGTGACCTGTTAGGGTGTTAGAAGTGGGAGTCGGCAAAGGTCGGCAAAAGAGTTTGCCACTCGGTAAACACCACCACCAACAATAGTTTACCACTCAAACTTTACCAAATTGGTGGTGGGTGCACGATTCGGTGAGGGGGGGGGGGGGGTGTGTGTGGTGGGGTGGGGTCCATACAATCTCTCAACCAATCACACTCTTTTCCTTTTTTATTTTTTAAAGTTTACCACTTCAGCAAGTGTCTAAACCATTGTCAACACTTTTCAGCAAAGTTTAAACATTTTTAACTGATTGACGTGTCGCACTCTAATTGATTGATTTTTTAGTTTGTCACTCTCAAGTGTTTAACCACTCCTAACACCCTTACCGTGATCGGTAATCGTCATAGTCTAAATTCTAAAGAAGGTATGGATCCAGTGACTTATGAAAACTTGTATAATATCACACTAACACAACATGTATTCATTTTGTTAATTACAAATTTGTAATACGACTATTATTCCATATAATCAAATTAAAGTTCTAAATCCTCTTACATAATGAAATGATATAAATGTAACAAGTTATAAGTGTTAGTTTGATTATAGTAGCATACCATAATAAGGGTTAGATATAAAATTCTCTTTATGTTTTCTTAACTATAGTATATTTATTGGGTACATATATGATATGTAAATTTTAGAATGAGTAAATTACTATTTTGGCCCCTTTGGTTTAACTAGTTTAACTCTTTCAGTCAAAAAATAAGTATTTTGACATATCAGACCCTGAGATTGTATTTTATAACGGTTTTAGCCAAAAACACTAATCATGAAATATAATCTCAAATCATAGGTGGTGCAAACATCCAATTTCAACTTGCAGTTCTGTTCAAGAGGTCTTGGGTCTTCCTGGAATTTCATCTTTTTTTTTAAACGGCTAATTTTCCTTCTTTAATACTTACAACTCTCAAGAATTAAACCTTAGTCTTCGCACAAGAGATAATTTCTCTTGACCACTAAGCTATAATCTAAGTGGCTTTTGGGATTTCATCTAAGTCGCCAAAATGCAACAAGGTGCAATTAAGTTTTAAAGTTTGCACTTTAATTTTAGAGTTAAATGCCATTTTTGGCCCTATGGTTTTGGCTATTCTGGTAGTTTAATTCAACGGTTTCATTTTTCTCCTGTAGGTCTAAAAAGGTTTTACCGTTGCTATTTTAGTCCACTGAGTTAACTTCATCCATTTTTCTGTTAACCAGAAGGGCAATTCGGTCATTTTATATGTAATTTTGTTAACTAAAAAGACAATTCGGCCATATAAAATAACCGAATCGTCCTTCTTGTTAATAGAAATAATGAATAAAATTAACCCAGTGGACTAAAATGGCAACACTGAAACCTTTTTTAACCTACAGACGAAAAATAAAACCTTTTTACGACCCAAACCACAAAAACTAAAATTAAATTTAACTCTCTTTTTTTTAAATCTAGTTCTTATAGGAGAAGTGTCGCCGTCAAAACTGACTGGTCGGTTTGTGGGGGCAAACGGCGCGTGTTAAAAGAAATAATAAAAAACAGCAGGTCGACCAACCGTGAGGCGCGTGAAATTGCTGGTGCGGATGAAATTTATTTATATTGTATAACATGTTCTCAAGTCTCTCCACCTTAAACCATGTGAAAATTATATGAAAAAAACGTAGCTACTCTTTTTTTTTTAACGGCAAATTTCTTTTTATTTTTTTTGTTTGTGATACTTAAACTCAAAACTCTCTCTCAAAGTATTTAAAGACTTTATCTTTGCTAATGTACCACCACTCCATTGATAACGTAGCTAGTCTTTAACATGTTCTTTGAATTTAAAAAACAAAAATAAAAAAAAAAAACCCGTCAAGATATTATACGTTTTAGTGTTTCTTATATATATTTCTTTAAAATCAACACTAAGTTGACATTATCATAAGTTTGAAACAGTATTGAAGAAACACTGGTTTAATTGACCGGAATCAACTGAACCAGGGGGTTTGAATCTGCATAAAAGGGTTTATCTCCTCTCGTTCGGTTCGTGGGTGACAGATCTTCTTCTCTTCACAATAACTGCAAAACAACCACCGTTAGACTCGCCACAGGGAGAATGGGGCTTCTCTCCGTGACCACCATCAGGCGTGAGAATAAGTACAGGTTTATGAAGAAGAAGAATAAGAAGAAGAAGAAGAAGAAGAAGAAGTGAAAGTGAAGTGAATGTAACTTGAAGATTATACCTGAATTATCCTTCTATTTATAGACGAAGTTTGGGCGGGAAAACTTGTTGATGAAATATTGACGGAAAGTACTATTTTCGTAACCGGTTATTTTTCCCTATGTTAATCACCTAACGAGTGTGAGAGCACACGGATTGCGATCTTTGATCAACGGTTGGGGTATTGCCACGTGGAAAGTGGGCAAGTGAAGATCTTTCTTCAATTCCGTGACATCATCGTGACTTCAAGGGAGCCTGGGATGATGACACGTGGCCATTCGGTTATAACAGTCTAGTGGTGCATGATGGAGCCTTCTAGAAGAATACATCTGTAATCTTATGTGGCTCCTTATCGTATGGTATCAGTGAAGTAAATAATATCTAAGTCTGGATATTATTTATCCAGGAGTGCTTTTTAGGATTTTTATCCTTATCTGTTATGGAGATTGGCGCAAGGATTCGTTAGTTTCCTTTTGGCGCGTAGGTGCTGCTTGTTTTCCTTCTAAGTCCTCTTTGTAGGACCAGTGCACGGCCGCGCAAGGTCTAAAGAGGGTTATAAGGATGAGGTTGTGGTATGGTCCCATGTACTTGAAGTAAGGTTTTTGGGACCTTACCTCTTCAAGTCCCCTCAGTCTAGTGTTGTTCTTATGCAAATAAGTGGAGCACTGGACTATGAGAGAGGGGTGTTTTTGCTGTAGAGTTTTTTGGGGCGAAAGTGGGGATTTTTTTTTTTTTTGAGAAAAGATATTCTTGGTCATTATTTTGATTTTGAAAATCTTGACTTCGGTTATGTAGGAAGGTACAGTAATGACTGTTGACGTGTGACAGGCTGTCACTGTCAGTTGTACGTTACTGACCGTATTTCCCACGCGCGCGTGAACTCGCGTTTATTGTTCTTTCCCACTTGCCCCTGACGCTTGGATAACTGTGCCAACTGTCACACCCCGACCACGTAAAACAACAAAACGTGGCGGAAACGTCGGGGTGTGTTGTAACAGAATCATTGTTTCATAACACATGGAAATTGAAATATTGTTTTATTAAATAAAAGAGTTACAATGTCTTGGCAATCAAAGAAACATAACATGAATAACTAGTCTTGCATCTTTTATTGTCACTAAGGCCCAAGTCCGCCTAAGTGTATCTTGATAAATCCTATGCATCATATCCTGAAACACATGTGAAAATAGGTACGTCAGCATAAAAATGCCTGTGAGATACATAGGTTTTGTTAAAATAGGATTCATGACTTGTAAGTTTAAGAAAATGTTTAATAAAGTTTAGTCATGAACCTTGTAAATTGTTTTGTTTTTGTAAATCGTTTGGAAAAAAAAAACAATACGTTCAGATGATATGTATAAATAAGAGAATAATGTATGGTTAAATGAATAACTAAGTAATATGAGTTTGTATAAGATAAGTTTTTTTGTAAAACAATGTCTTGTGAAAAGTATGTTATTTGTATAAAATGTTATATGTCTTAAATTGAAATGATTCGAATAACGCTACGATATGTAATACCATACAAGCACTTATATATAGGAAGTACCAGCGGCGTATCCACCATACTTGTATCGTATTACACACGCCTCGTTACTTAAATCACTTACCCAAACCAAACCAACAAGGTAAAATGTTTATGTATAATCAAATGTCAAAATGTTTATGTGAAAACCATGTCTAATGTCTATGTCTAATGTTTATGTTTAATGTAAATTCATGAATTATGTATATAAATGTCAAAATGTTTATGTATGGTAAGTGAAATATATCAACTAAACCATATGTAGAATGCACAAAAACAAGGTATTGAAGTAAAACAGGGTTTAAATCAAAGTTATGTTTTGTGTAATAAATGCAGGCTATACTGATATAAACATCTATGCGGTATTGTGAAAATTCATACATCCAAGCCTTGCGACAGTCGGATAACCCTTTTAGTAAAGGTTACCAAAAAATGTATTCGGATTCGGTCATTCCTTCCATCCAAACAAACCCGAGATTACAGGAATGGGATTTGTCAAGTCCTATGGTACCACTACCTACTACCGAGCGGCATGATCGGTGTTAATGAATGTACATTGTCTCATTTAAACAAACCAAATGTCATACCAAAATGTAAGCATGTGATGAATAGAATAATGTACTAAGTATGCACACAATGGGCATACATAGCATAGATTGTAATGTAAAATAATGTACTAAGTACGCACACAATGGGCATACATAGCATAGAATGTAATGTAAAATAATGTACTAAGTACGCACACAATGGGCATACATAGCATAAAATGTAATGTAATGTAATGTAATGTAAAGTAATGTACTAAGTACGCACACAATGGGCATACATAGCATAAAATGTAATGTAAAGTAATGTACTAAGTACGCACACAATGGGCATACATAGCATAAAATGTAATGTAAAGTAATGTACTAAGTACGCACACAATGGGCATACATAGCATAAAATGTAATGTAAAGTAATGTACTAAGTACGCACACAATGTGCATACATAGCATAAAATGTAATGTAAAATAATATACTAAGTACGCACACAATGGGCATACATAGCATAAACACAATGAAATCATGTACTATAAATGTACTAATGAACATAGCAAGTATATGATGTGAAAACAGGAAAGCATGAAAGTAACAAGTAGGCACATGTGTTCCACCCCAAAATGTTTGGAAAACAGTAAAAGAGGGGTCTATGTACTCACCTGAGATTGCTTAGAAGTCTTAAGATAACCACCAAGCAATGCTAGAGATCACGGAATCAACCGGCACCTAATATAGGTAACTATGTTAATAAACCGGACCTACATCGGAGGATCGGATAGAATGAGGGCTTGTAAACCAAATGAGTATGGGAACTCATGTAGTATGGTTTAACAAAGCCTACATACTAAATGAAACCTAGCCTAAGTGCTTACGACCCATTACGGCCCGCTTAGGTAGCTTATGCTACTTTAACGCGTCGTTCGCGTAAAACGCGTTCGGAACGCCTAACTAGTCCTATGACAAGTAAAATATGCCTTAACATATCTAATATTGTTACCAAATCAGTTTAGACACCAAAAGTTATGTTACATATGCTTAAAATGAATTTTGGCGTAAAAGGGCATTTTGGTAATTTACCTAAGGCATATAAACTACCTATCATACAACTACTTAAACGAAGCGACCATAAGGTATAACCTCGGAAGGTTATTCCCTATATACTATGGTCACCTAATGTGTTTGGTCGGATCCTAATGATCGACCAAATGGGTCGGGTTCGAAGGTATAAGCGATTTATTAGATCGCTTACCCTTACGACCCTAGACAATGTGGTAATCAGTAGGCATAGTCACAAGAGACTATAACCATCGTGATTACGCTCACGTTGCGAAGTTCAAACGAACTTCGCATTGACCATAAACTGGTCAATGCAGAAAGTCAAACAAAGTTTGACTTTCGAACTCGAAAAGCAATAAAAGAACGACGGAACACTTACAAAGGGTCCCCGCAAGATTGATAATCCAAGTATTCTCAGGTATGAGGTGATGAAACACCCCAACTTAGAGAAATCTCAGATTTCAAGTGGGTTTTGCAATGAAGGGGGTTGGGTATTTATAGATTTCGGTTCACCGTTAGGATCGTTTCTTGGAGAAGAGGGAATGATCACATCCCTACACTTGTTGGAATGTTGTGGTAGCTCATTTTGCCCCCACCACAAGAGTTTGACACATGGCATTGGCCTTTGGAGGGTTTGAAAGCCATTAATCAGCAGCCAAAAACAATTTTCTGCATCTGACCCCTGCTTGCGCACCGTAACGTTTTAAGTGTTGAGGTGCGCAAGCACCTGCAGACCAGAAAGTTTGATTTTTGGCAGTTTTGGTCCCTGTTGTGTAATAAGGCCATTTCCGACACGTTTAAGGCCCGTTAACCCCATTTCAAAGCTCTAAAATGAAGTTAAAGTATAGGGAACTTAAAATGTGCCCAAAAATATCTTGGATGTCGGTTTGTTTGGCCGTACAATCGCGATGTTCGCTTAATTACGACGGAATGCGCATAAGCGCGAAAAACGATCCAAATGACGCGACGAATGGATTTTTCTCATGCCAAACACTAAAATAAAATATTTTAGTGCTTACATAAATTTTTGGATGTCCGGATGTATTCTGAACGTAATTTATGCGCGAAAGTGCAAACTTATGCTCTTTTTGACACTTTTAGTCCCTGAATGACCCAAAAGTTTATTTTAGCACACCGAACCCCTCAAAGCCTATTTCTAAGCAATGTGAAGGATATTTATGGTATGTTTAACTTATGGTCATGTTCCGGAATGTCTGTTACAGTTCAAATTGGCATACTTTCGCAGTTTGTCAACTTTAGTCCCTGTATGCGATTTAACTCGATTTTGCCATACCAAAGCCTTCAAAACTTATTTCTAAGTTATGTAAAGGTTATTTAAGGTATGTTAAGCCTATTTCACTATTCCGGAGTGTTCGTTTCATTAAACGGGTTATATTTACGCATTAGTGCGCGTATAACCTTCTAGAGAGCGATTTAGAGCCTGAAATCGAACAAGAATTGATATGTGCAAATGATACACATATTTGTACAAATCCCAAGTATGAAATACAATATTTCATTGGTTTGGTATTTGTTTGATGGTCGCAGTGACCCAGGTGTCACACCAACCCCGAAAAGGGTGTTGTTGCAGTTACCTAGATTATTTATGGCGGTGGGTATATAAATCTTCTCATTTGCTCATTTTCGTTAATCATTGCTTTCTTGAAAAACTTTTTTCTTCTTCGTCTCCTTTATCAGTTTCTTGAAAGAATTTGCAATTTCTCTTTCTTATGTCAACCGGAGACCATCACGAAGACTCTGCTGAAGAAATGGCTGCCGAACTTCCATCGTTGAAGTGGTCTAGGGCAACTTTCGACGGTTTGATTCGGAATTTTAAATTTCAGGGAAGTTGGGGTGCTCGGTACCGTGACAAGGGTCAGACGGCGGCGGATGCTCCAGCCGGGTATATAACTTTATTTTGGGACTTTTTCTCTGCAGGTAACTTCCGATTGCCTGCAACCAAATTTTTCCTTGAAATTCTCGATTATTGCAAGTTTCACATCTCCCAGATGTACCCTATTAGTATGGTTAGGGTTCGTCACTTTGAATTTGTGTGTCGTACAATGCATATTGAACTGACAGTTCCTCGATTTCGGGTTTTCCATCAAATGCACTGTTCTCAGGGATTCTATTCTTTTATGCAAAGGGCGTCTGCGAAAAAGATCTTGCTACAACCCCCGAAGTCGTTTCATGACTGGAAATAAAAGTTCTTTTTTATTAAGGTTGGGGTTATCCCGATGAGGATGACGTTTAGGGGAAAAGAGGATGTCCCCACTAAGACTATTCAGACTCCTACCGATGAAAATTGGTACCAGGATTTGAAAGATGTTCCGTCTATTGCTCTTCCGGAGAAAGCCCTTGTTGGTGCTAGCATGAGTCTGAATTGGCGGATGAATCGGGAAGAGAAGCCAGTGTATATGGAAGGCCACAAAAGTAAGATTTGGGGTTTACCCTGTTCGCTCCCCTTTCCTGTTGTTGTTGTTGTTGTTTTTTTTTTTTTTTTTTTTTTTCCTTTGCTTCTCTTCTTTTGCAGTTGTTTCTTTGTATGTTTTTGCGTTTGAGAGAGAAGGTGGGAAGATGGCTACTATTCCCAAGAAGCCTGATGAGGAGCTTTGGTATCACCGCATTGTGAGGAACTTTGTTCTTCCGCAGGATGATGATTTGGATGCGCAACCTGCTGCTAGCACTGGTAAATTTTTTTATCATAATGTTGTTTTCTTGCTGTTTTTGAGCGCTTGAATAAGTCATTTTTTTCTGCTTGTCAGTAGGTGAGCTGTCTAACTTAGGCATAGGCCCTGAAAAGAAAAGACGTGCGCCCACTACTACTGATGCGCCAAAGAAGAGTGATGCGGAAAAAGCTCAATCTTCTAAAACCAAAAATCTGGGGGGAGAGAAGAAAGGTATGTGTAATTCCTCTGACTCCTAGTGTGATTATGTGGTGGTATCTGACTCGTTGGAGGGTCTTGCGCCTGCAGTTGTGAGGAAACCTAAACCAGAACCAAGGGACACTGCTAACATCCCTCCATCGAACCCGGATAATCCTATCAACTTAGAATCGAGTCCTGAACACTTGTTGAGAAAGAAGGCGGGGAAAAGGAAACAAGCTAATGTTGAGGCTGCAGGTCAGCCTGATAAGAAGGTTCGGAGGAAGAAAATTACCAGAAGGGGCAATCTTGATGCCTTCATTGCAAAACCTGTTCTTGGTAGGTATTTCTCTTTGTCTCCCTCTTATACGTCATGAATGATTGTAATTCATATGTTCTTGCAGAAAATCCAAACTCTCCTGTTCACACAGAGCCATCATCTGTGGTTAATGAAAAGCTTCCGCCCTCTCCTCCTCGTGTCTCTGTTTCTGAGCAGTTAGAGAATACTGATGCTCCCGAGAATGAGGCGGAGAAGACTGCTGAGGCAGAGGACTCTGGGGCTGAAAATCCTTCTAAAGTTGTTATGGATGTGGGAAAGGTTACCAGCCCGGAGGCTTTGGACGTTGGTGCTGGCCATCCACTAACTCCTGAACTTGTTGCTCAAGATTCGGAGAAAGGGAAATCTGCTCAAGACATCCCTGTAACAGCTTCTCCTTCCATGGCTTATGGCTTTATGCCTGAGAATATTGAAAAGGTCTCTGCTGAGGACCAAGGTTCATTTTCTGATGTTGATAAAAATTCCCCTATCCGCCCAGATGAAACTCTGGGGGATTATTATTATAGAACCTATTCGGAAAAGAATGCCTCTGAAATTCACGTCCCTGTTTGGAATCTGAAAAAAAGATGACACCTTTTCAGACTGGCGCGTATGCCGAGACTGGTTACAGGGGACCTTCCCGCCTAGGGAAATTAAATTTCAGGAGGGGCGCCTTCATGATCAAACCTATCACGCCTATCTTGAAGAAGCTGCCACTTATACATCTACTACCCACCGTATAATGCGTGAGTGGCATAGTATGCATAAAGAGTGGGCTACTTTTAAGGCATCCAAGAAGAAGGCTGCGGAGGATGAGGCCCGAGTTGCCCAGTTGAGGGCTAAACTGGAAGCTGATCGGGCCAAATTTGAGAATGATCGGAAAACTGAGGAATGGTCCGTTGCGGGATTGAAGAAAAAGGCGGAAGCTGAAGCTGCCCTTCTTTCCGATGAGCGCAAAAATTGGAAAAAGATTTGTAAGAAGGATAATGCTGAAAAGATGGGTCTCCGTAATGCTATCAATAATCTCAAGGCTGAGGTTGAAAAATTGAAAAACCAAGATGCGGAGATCGAGAAATTGAAGAAAGAAAAAGCTGATGCTTAAGCTGCGCGGGATGAAGCGCGTTCTCACAGGGAAATGAGTGATCAACGAGAGGTACATACCTGCGCTACTCTTGCCCTTAGAGATAAGGAGATAGAAGAACTTATTGCTTTACTATCTGAGCAGGAACAACTGAAGGCGGAAGTTGAGTCCATTAAGAAAAACCTGGAGCTTGAGCGGACTGAAAAGGCTGAAACCTCCCGCCGTCTTTCCGAAACTGAAGAAAAGTTGTAAAATTCTGAAACTGCACGGGCGACGGCGGAGAGTGAGCTTGAACCGCTGAAGAGTGACATGTTATGGCTGAAAGAACGCGGAATTGCAAGTGTAAGTTTCTTCTTTCATTTCGTAACTCTTTGGAGCTGTTTTACGCTTTTCCTTACTTGCTTTTTTTTATATATAGGTTGCCAAATCAGTGCTGAATTCGGAGGAGCTAGACAAAACGGTTGCGCGCTTGTTGGTTGTTGTGCGCAATGATGGATATGCCCAAGGATATGCGGAATGCTCGCACCATGTGGTTAACGCTTTGAAGGTTGACTGGGATACTAGCAAGTCCGCTACCCATGGTGTTAATACCGATGCCGCCCTTGCTACTGCGAAGGCAGAATTTAATAACTTACAGCTCCCCGTGATGGATCTTATAAATGTTGCGTTGTAGTCTGAAGACCATGTGGCGCAATTGAAAGAAATCTTCCCAGATGTAGAAAATGAAGATGAAGACCTAGCGTGGGTTTTCTTTTGTGGTTGTATGAACAATTAGCTTGTAAGTTTTGGGATGTGGATCCCTGTTTTGTTAATGCGCTGCCGCGCAAGTAGCTTTAATTAATACACTGCCGTGTATATTTATAATTTTTAAGGCGTGTGGTGCGCCAGTACTAGTATGATATGTGTTTTAGCTTACCATATTTTGCATGAGTACAATTGCTTTGATTAGGTAAGGCGAATAAAGGTGGTGTAAAGCTCATGTGTGAAAGTAAGGTCTTACGCGATGTGTGTGATCGCTGACCGCTCATGAGACTTATATTATATCTACCATAATGTTGTTGCGCATACCAAAAAAAATTGCATGCACTTTGTAATAAATACAGAAATAATAGAAACTTTGTTTTGATTCATCATAGGGCACAGAGGCCATGGTACAAAGTCTATTTTAGGATAATTACATGAAACTTAACTTATACATATTATAGTCCTCGTCATGAATTGATAAGCTACTGAACTTGACCAACCTGCGAGGAGACTATTGTATGCTGTTTAGTTCTTCGCCTTTTTACTCTGGCCATCCTTGCCGCGAGTAATTTGTTTTATCTCTTTTCACACATTCTGCAACAGGTGAGTGACCTCACCGCTTTTGAGCACTTTTTGATTTCAGTGTGGAGGGAGATACAATTGTTGGCAGTGTGACCGTTGTCTTTGTGATAATCACAGTATTGATTTAGGTCTTGGCCACGCTTATTCTTCATTGGGGGAGGTGTCTTGAACTGGTAGTCTTCCGTGCTTAGCACCTGCGCTGGGGTTTTGATCAGAGGAGTCCACTGCCTCTCTCTATTTTCCTTCTTTGTCTCTCTTTGCGCAGGGAGCTTATTTATGGTAGCTCGCGTGTCTTTAGATGAGTTTCCTGAACTTGAGTCGCGCCAAATCTTTTTAAACTTTTTTTCGTTGCTCGGGCCTAAGTCTGTTGGGCGACTGTGCGGTGGTGGTGGTCTGTTGGTGCTGAGTTTTTTCTCAGTCTGGGCGTACACTTTTGCTGCCGCCATCAGTTTCTCCCAGCTTTTTGGTAACCCCTCCGTTTCGGACAAGACCTTGATCATGTCGTCACAACGGACGTCATACTTAAACTGTGCTCTGATCAGGTGCTCATGAACATCTCCTATCTCAAGCACTTCTTTGTTGTAGCACGTGATGAAATCTTCTAAGCTCTCGTCATCGCGTTGCCAAATAATCATGACGTCTGCAGTATCTCGGATAGACCTCCTATGTTGGCTGAAGTGTACTAAAAAATTTTCTCGCAGGTCTACCTATGATGTTATCTTCCCAACAGGCAGGTTATCGAACCAGAGTCTCGCGGCGCCTGTGAGAGTCTGAATGAATAGATGACACCACATCGGTAAAGTCCATCCTCCCAACAATCCTGTACTAGTGAAGACTCGAAGATGGTCATCCGGGTTTGTCATGCCATTAAACTTGCCAACGTTGGATGGGAGTTTTGCTTTCTCTAAGGGGGCCAAAGCTATTTCGCTGATAAACTTGGAATTTTTTGCTACCTCCGCTGGGCGGTAGATCAAATTGTAATTGTGTTCTACTTCAGGATTATAAACCGCGCGGGGTTTATAAGTTTTGTAATTCGGTTGCAACCGATTGAACACGCTTATGCTGTCTCCTTTGTGGTATGTTCTATCGTACTCACTGGTGTGGTGTCCCGTCGCGGGCCCAACCTAGAGTGAACTGACTGCCTCCGGTGAGAATGAGATTCATCGTGATAATCTCTTCGTTAATTTTCAGAGTGAGTATGCCCATATCTCGCTGGAGATCTAGAGTAAACTTATGTGTCTTCTATCTGAACTCGTGATGGTGCATCATGATGGGAAACATGAGGTACTGATGGTGCTCAAGCACGAGATACAGGTCTTCGTGACTGAGTAGGAGGAGCAGTTTGTGCACAGAGTTGTGCATACACAGCGTTTATCGCTCCTTGGGATCTAACGTACCAGGAGATGGGGGTTTCTCCCAGAGGTAGAATTTAGCTTATTGGAATTTCAGGCTGCATTCCTGGAGTGACAGGGTCATTCGGATGATTATCAGTGTACTGAACTTCATTATCATCCGAAGCCTCTTCCACAATCCCTTCAACTTGGGTATTCTGAGCGAAATTTGGCTGAGGGCCGGTTTGACGGTTCGTCGGAGTTTCTTCCATTTGAAAAACGGAGGTGAAAAAAGTGAATCGAAACGAGAAGAAATGAATAAAACTGAGAAATCGGCGGGTGCCAATGAAGAAACAGTGGTTTAATTGACCGGAATCAACTGAACCAGGGGGTTTGAATCTGCATAAAAGGGTTTATCTCCTCTCGTTCGGTTCGTGGGTGACATATCTTCTTCTCTTCACAATAACTGCAAAACAACCACCGTTAGACTCGCCACGGGGAGAATGGGGGTTCTCTCCCTGACCACCCTCCGGCATGAGAATAAGTACAGGTTTATGAAGAAGAAGTGAAAGTGAAGTGAATGTAACTTGAAGATTATACCTGAATTATTCTTCTATTTATAGCCGAAGTTTGGGCGGGAAAACTTGTTGATGAAATATTGACGGAAAGTGCTATTTCTGTAAGCGGTTATTTTTCCCTCCTTTAATCACCTAACGATTGTGAGAGCACACGGATCGCGATCTTTGATCAACGGTTGGGGTATTGCAACGTGGAAAGTGGGCAGGTAAATATCTTTCTTCAATTCCGTGCCATCATCGTGACTTCAAGGGAGCCTGGGATGATGACACGTGGCCATTCGGTTATAACCGTCTGGTGATGCATGATGGAGCCTTCTAGAAGAATACGGCTGTAATCCTGTGTGGCTCCTTATCGTATGGTATCAGTGAAGTAAATAATATCTAAGTCTGGATATTATTTATGTGGGAGTGCTTTTTAGGATTTTTATCCTTATCTGTTATGGAGATTGGCACAAGGATTCGTTAGTTTCCTTTTGGCGCGCAGGTGCTGCTTGTTTTCCTTCTAAGTTCTCTTTGTAGGACCAGTGCGTGGCCGCGCAAGGTCTAAAGAGGGTTATAAGGATGAGGTTGTGGTATGGTCCCATGTACTTGAAGTAAGGTTTTTGGGACCATACCCCTTCAAGTATATATATATATATGTTTTTTTTCCCGCACGGAATATTAACATTACTAAACTCACCATGAAATTTCTATAATATGAAAAGAAACCCTATCTCCAATTTTTGCGTTGTGCAGCATCGAAGCCATGAGCTTAATTCATGCCCTGGTTCAGATATGTGATATTACATTGCTCGCGTTTGACAGGTTACTTTCATTTATCGGAATTCATGATGAGTTCAATAGTGTTACCGGTGAGACTTACTACAATAAGACTTTCTCATGTACACTAATATTGCTTATTGCGTTTCAAGTTCTTTTGTTTTAAGTCATCTTTCAGCACTTTTTATTTCTTAAAGTGTTATTGGTGGATTAGAGTACAAGTTATGCCCAATTTTCTAGAAGTTGTAGTCAATTTTATGACAAAGTATATGGCAACGGATCCTAGAGTGATAGGAAGTTAGTTTGGCAAGCAAGAAGAATTCGTTTTATATAGAAGTCGTCTTTATATATAAATCACTAAAGAAAACCCAAATGAATATCATTTCTATTTGCATTTTAAGCACTTCCAATTTCATATTAAACAAATGCATGCTTTTAACATATATTGTCATCGTTTATTCCGACAAAAATAACTCTTTGGTTATATAACCTAACCACGCATTAAAACAAAGAGAAATAACTTGAAGTTGGTCCCAATTTGTTTGTTGTTTTGTTTTCGTAACTCCCCATTAAGTTTATTAATTCCGTACCATCTTCAATATGTATCGGTAATTATAGCATGTGTGTGCAACTGTGCATGATAGAGATTAAAAAAAAAGTTAAAGGACATCATTTTTTACTTCTAGTTACCACCTAATCAATAACAATTACAAAATTTTAATCCCATACCATTTTTTCTAAGAGATAATAACTAGTTCCGCTAGACAACAAGGTAGAGGCTAAAAAGATAATTGTAGAGTGAGAGCACCCACAACTCAGGTGACATAACTGATTGGCTAGCATTCGAAAATTCCAAACCCCCCCTCCCCCCATTCCGAACGAGTAGCATTGTGAAGTCCAAATTAAAGGTGGCCTCTGAAATGAAAGACCAAGTGTCGACGAGTTTACGAGGGGGAGGGTAGAAGAGAGGAGAGAGAAGTGGATGGAAGAGAGAGAGGAAAGGGTAGCGATTTGAACTTACGGAAAAGAAGCGCATTATGAATGCTCTACGTAATTGAAAAGGAAAAAAAAATCAAAAGGTTAAAAAATTAATAAAAGAGTTTCTTGTTTTTAACTCTCTATATTTCAGGATTAGAATTTTCAGGGTTTTTTTTTTTTTTTTCTGGGGGAGGGGTAGGTTTTTTGGGGTATTTTTTGTGAGGTATGATTTTTTTTTTTTTTTTTTTTTTTTTTTTTTTTTTTTTTTTTTTTTTTTTTTTTGCGGGAGTGGAGGAGAGGGGTCGGGGGTTTAGGTTTTTGGGTGGTGGTGGGGTGGGGTGGGGTGGGGGAGGGTGTTTAGGTTTTGGATAGTGGTATAGTGGGTTTAGGTTTTAGGTTATTGATTATTTGCCACCCTATAAATTCTTTTTACACTTCTTACAATTAGGAGTATTTGTAGAATAACTTAACCCCTCTATTCCAAGCTATCTTAATTTAAACAATTTTTTTTTTTTTTGCTCTAACTATCTGCACACCTTGTTTGCCTATCTGCACACTTAGGGTTTACCTACGCTGCGTATAGACCTATACTCAGCGTATATAAACTGTAACAACTCTTATTAAAAAGTCATATTTATTACTTTAATTGTCTAATAGGAAACCCTAATTGAGAAACCCAAGTGATTTTGCATAAAGCCTAAAATTTTCAGAACTATCAAAATCAGGATCAGGGCCCCTAAAACTCAGGGGGGTAAACCCTAGTTACGATTATCTACTTAATTTGTTGTCAAAAACGAATTTTATGATTTCGTCAACTCAGCAAAGCTAGTTAGGGACGTGGCTACCCTATGGTTGATAGGGACCCCTCGCGCCACGCGACGCCCAAGGGGGATACCCCTCGCGTCACGTGAGGGGGTCAAATTTTATGTATAAATAGTGGGGTTTGGGACTTGAATTCTAGAGTTAAAACGACGAAGAAATTCGTTATACACACTGAGATATCGTAGAAACAATTCTAAAACACACACGATCACAAATCGCTGCCGCTAAACAGGGTAATAACTTGATCGCTGCTACGATTCAATGTCCGATGGATTAAACTATCCAATGGATGTTTAAGTGCTGCCACATTAGGGTTTATGCTTTGTCATTCGTCGTTAATTCGCTGGATGTTTAAGTATCGCACTTTGTCATTTATTGTGAGGGTTTGATCTCGTGAGTTATCGTATATGCTGTATTAGTTACTAACCTAGTTTGTGTGCATTATTATTTAACTAGGTTATCAAGGCTAATCAGTAGGCTAAGCTCTGTTCATATTAAATCTGCAATGTGAGTCATTCTCTTTTTATCAGATTACTTTCAAAATTATGTTTATTTTCAAGGTTATAATTACAGTGATTAAGTTTATGTAATCACCAAATTACAGCCGGTATGTGGGGTTTTGTATACATTACTTAATAATCTTCACCATTGGACAACGGGGCAGCCAATGGGTGATATGACCATAGTCACAGAAACGAGTCGAGTGACAAATATCGTGGGTAGTTGTGTAACACCTCGAAAATTCACGTCCTATAATGAGTTGACACGTGTCATATGTTTGAACGTGTGAAAGAAAGTTATAGAAGGATTAAAGTTGACAATCATGGAAAGTATGTGAATATACGAGTTCTAAATGTCAACAGTGAATAAATATATTGTACATTAACCCTACATGATGCTCATACCTTCAAACGAATAAATCATGGATCATACGAAGCTAATTGTGAATGAAAGTGAGAGATTATAAACTACAGGGGTCAAATGTGTCAACATGTTTAAGTTATACCTCTGAGTGACCTTTTAGCAAACCCGAAGCTTTGTAACGGTAAATTATGCTCACTAGAATGCACGATATAAATTTCATAAAGTTTCGTTATCGTATGAGAAAGTTATGATCAAATTCGTATACAAGAGGTTAAAGCGTCAACGAAGAAAGTTATGACTTTTCAGGGAATAAAATAGTGATCAAGGACTAAATAAAGTGGGTATAACTCTTGGAGCCCTTATATGTCAATTTGGAGGGTTCATAATGCAATTTATACAGTGCATGGCCCTTCGAAATAGCCAAGAGCCAAGATACAATAATGGAAAGATTTGAAATCTGTCGACAGGATTCAGGCGGGCCGCGTAAAGCTTAACAAGACTTTACGCGGGCCGCGTCAGACGCCCAGTAACAGAAAGTGAAGACATCAGCCTTCTTTCGCGCATAATCGACCTTTAAACGATTTTCCTCATATTTGGACGACCCCTAAATGGCTCCTAGACACTAGGGACATGTGTTAGTGATCAGGGAACATTGCTAGAGTTGTTTGTCAACAATCTATGAGTTCTTGAGCACTATATAAAGGGCCAAGGTTGCAACCAATTCTTCACACCTTCCTTCTACACTTTGGAACATTTCTAGAGCTCAAGACTTCTCTCTAAGTTTCACAAATCGTGCATAGGACTTCAGTAAGTATGTTTGACCTTTCTTAGTTAATTTTTTGCTTAGTTTTAGCTTAAAAGTCAAACCGTCGTAATTAACGGTTGACTTAGCGATTAATCACTAATGGTCCAATGATTAGTCAAATTGAAAGTAGTTATAAGTTGGTAATTATGTGGGTATTAAACCCTTAAAAGGGCACCCGCTGATTCCCACTCTAACTAGGTCAAATGTCGAGTCAAACTTGTTATTAAAAAGTCAACAGAATGCTTATTTTCTAATTTATGCATAATTAGCAATGTAGAACACATACAACCTGTTTGATCATCAATATAACTTGGTAATTAGTGTAAGAACATGTTTAAACATGTTCAACCTGACAATTTTCTGTTTAGACCCGGTTCGGAACCGAAAGTCGCAAAGCTTTGACTTTTGCTTTGACTTCAGTTCCGACCCGTTTAAGCATGTTTTAGAAATGCCTTAGAGCTTTAATTGGACCAGGTTACATTCTAGTATAACCCTCTGAGATTATACACCATGGTTCATTAGTTAACCAATTAATATGCATGATTCCGTTAATTGCACATATATTGACCATTATGCCCTTTTCACCTTAAAACGTGATTTTTGCAAATGTAAAAGAGTAGAAACCTTAATTACTGATATATAAACTTGTAACCAAAATTTGACATCAGTTTGAGGTGTAGATTGAGAGTTATGCTCATTAGCGCAATTATAAAGCTTTTTAGCGATTAAACGGCATAATTAGCATATAGCCTATTTAAACATACTTTTTTGATACCAAACTCTTTACCACTGATGTAATATATTATTTTGGGATTTTTGAAGATTTTTAATTAATTTTAGGCTGAGCATAACTTATGGTCATAGGCTTAATCCGGTAATTGTCGGTTTTGCCCTTACGGGCTATAAAATGAGTTTTACATATCTAATTGACTCCAAACCTTTTGCTACTGATTACATATGATAAATAAATTATTTTAAGCCATCCGGAATAATAAAAATATCAGCTTTATGTATAGAACCCGGAAATGGCTTCTAATCGCCTTTTTAAGCGTTTTTAACGCGTAGTATGTACTAAGAACTATTTTAAACATACAAGGGTTGATACATACTGATATTTTAGGTAAATTATAATATTTTAAAAGTAAGCAAAAGTTGTTAAACTCAGACTTCAGTTTTGAGCTTTTCGGCTTATGTGAAAGTACCAAAATGCCCCTACGGTGCATAGTTTGGTTATAATTGATAAGTTTCACATATATACTTTACCCTACTGTTATAACTTATTAAATTAAGTATTTTTGCTGATTATATCAGACCTGTAACTCAGGATAATACTTAAACTCTTTTATAACCTTATAAATGACCAAATTACCCCTACGGGGCCTAGTTTGTGTTTAAATTCCTTTCGGGCATAATAAAAGACATCTTACTGATGTCACAACATATTTGGAGCATATTAACTTAGGAAACCTTTATATGGCTCTTACGGATACTCGTTACGCTTATTACGCGTTCGGTTCGGTTTATGTAACTAGTTTGCATACATTAGCCGAAACGGGTCAAACCTTATCGGTTTTATCTCAAAATTAAGAATGTGTATGAAATACCCATATTAAGCAAGTATTCAAACTTGTCGGGTCTTAATCACATTCTATCTGGTCTTCGCTTAATCATGCGTTTGAACCGTATCAGTCTAAGCTCAAGCTTAACTAAAGACCGTTAGGATTCTAATAGGTTATTATAAACCTTTGTTCCAGAATAGGAGAACCGGTAAAAGCTATTTGCATTTGCTTATTGTGATTATTACTTTGCTCAGGTAAATACTTTTAACTTATTTTCCCTATACGGGCTTGGGGTACGGTATATAAAATACCGCTTGGTCGGGCATTAAATCTTCCATCGTTTGGTGGCTAATTGATATTTGATCGACCCGTTTATATTGTTTTGTTTACTTAAAGCCTTTGGGAGGTTAATGACCATGTCCCGGATATCCTTGGCATCATTTTATGAAATGGCCACGACCTATGCACGGGGTGTAGGCGTACACCTGTCAGTGCCAGATAAAAAATGTGGTGTGTCTATTGATCTTTAACCCGGCACGACCCGGGCTACTGAACATGTAATTTCTTTTACGAGATTATACATTTAAATAATTATCCCAAGTTATAAAGAGTTTGTGCCACGTGCATTCAAATCAATTTTATTAAACTTTTCAAAATGAGCCAGTTGATAGTATTTACCAGTGTAAACTGACGTATTTTATCAAAAAGATTAAATGCAGGTACTAATTGTAATAGGTTGGATATCTCCTTAGCATCAAAAGAGTCTCGCAAGCTTAAGATGCCTGAAGTCTGTTGAACTACTGTTTCCAATATTTATTTCTGATCCTTCTGTGGATAAACATTCGACTATTGTGATACTTGATATTACAAATTATAAAAGTTGAATTGTATCTTTCTTTTACTTCCGCTGTGCATATTAAATATTGTGTTGTTTGACTGTAATGTTGCCAACCACGTCACGATACTCCCCCCACCAGGCCCACCGGTGACACGTGGAATTCGGGGTGTGACAGGTTGGTATCAGAGCCAACGCCGAGTGAATTAAACACTAGCCTTTTGTGTTTAATCTCAGTTACACAATTGCACATTCCAAAATTTTCGAGTCTAGACAAAGAACATAGGAATAATCCAAATTTGTTTCGGTTTATTTTTAACCGTGTCTTTTATTTTATATATGTTTGTTGTTATCTCATGCTATATTGACAGGATTAAAAATGCCGCCAAGATTCTTTAGACGTAGAGGACGAGGCAAGGGGCCAATCACCGCCCCGAATGACGACGAGGCCGGACCTTCGCACATGCGAGCTCCTACCACCACTGCGAGTGCTGACCCTAGAGAAAACCGGAGGAACCTTTTTGAACCTGCAAGACGATCAGTATCGCACAGTTCGACACCTCCCATTCACAACTCATATGGGCCACATTCGGAAAATGAGCCCGACAACCCTCAACCGTCTTACATACCTCTACAGCGATCCCTATCGCACCATTCTTTTGGTGACCCCACACCTGTTTTTAGGGGCCGGTTTAACCCGGCCAATTACATACAAGAACCAGTGGGTTTTAACCCATTGTGGCCAGAGGATCATTACTCCGGCGATCATGCAGAGGATATGGACGAGGACACCGATCCCGTCGAGCCCGCAACCGGAACCCCGAACCATCCTATCCAGGTCTCAGATGGTTCATCTTTTCATGGATCACCCTACCATGGTCCGGACAGTTATCAGGCACGATTTAATCAACACGAGTGGTATTTTACACCCTCGCATCATTTGTCGCCTCATCAGCAGCAGCAGCAGGATCCCTCTGAGGATTCATGATTCGTGGCAGTCACGCCACCGCCTCCACCGCCGCCAGTTCAGCCGGCACCTCCGCAACCACCAAGGCGTAGGAGAACCAGAGCACGTATGTCTGCACGGGGATGGGACTTTCATTTTAGCTCTCCTCGACAATCAAGTGGAAGTCATTATCCGCCACTTCAAGAAGATCCACAAATGGGTGGGCCTTCGAACCCAGTTGCACCACAACCACCACCGATGGGTTTTGATAACCCAATCCCTGCATATACGGGTTCAATGATGTACAACCCGTTTGGGCCGCCGGTTCACACCAACTACAATTACGCTGAAGCCGACCCATACTTGGTAGCGTCCAATTACAACGCCTTTAACCCTGAAGGACCGTATGGAGCACCTTGGGGAGCAGGGTACCCAACTCATAGGTACCAAATACCTGCCAGACCTATAATACGGACACAATCGCAGCCACCACGGTTTTCTCCCCCAGAACGGGAGGAAATTCTTCAGAGACTGGACCAGGTCGAGCGAGACTTTCACTGAGATCGTAGGGAGCGACAAACTTTCTTCCAGGGATTGACAAGCCTAATAAAAGGGAAGATCAAGAAGGATCATTGAATCCTTCCACTGTTGTTGTAATTTTCTTGTATCAGTTGAGCCCCTGCGTGGGCCTGTCTTGCTGTATTAGCCCCTGTGTGGGTATGTTTGTTTGTTTCGACCCCTGCGTGGGTCTATCTTTCTGTTAACCCCTACGAGGGTATGTTGTTGTTTAAGTCCCTGCGTGGACTAGTAATTCAGTTTGACCCCTGCGTGGGTAAGTATCTGTTAAAAAGACCCGTTTAGGGCAGTATGTAATCTTTTAATAATTAATGGAATGTTAAATTTATAAATTTCATTTTTGCTATTATATGCATAAATATATTATATGAAATAAATAAATCAAAATCATTCCTTTTAATAATAATCTGCCTATATAAATATTGAATAAGAATCTTAAGAGTGAAACCTAGCCTGAGTGTCATTGTGAAGACCTGGCCATGATGGTAAGACCTGTTTAAAAGATTCGAATCCCTGTTAACATCTGTAAACATGTTAACGCTCCTGGCAGACGTGATTCGTTAAAATCACACACGTCATCTTTGTAATAGGATTCTTTAGAAGATTCATAACCCAACTTAATGATCTCTGAATCGTGGGTTTAAATCATCAATTTAGATGATCATATTTTGACCATACATTGGTAATATGGTGCCTACGGGCCTTGCTCATTTCTACATGAGCCAAAAGACAGTGGTAGCTATGACTCCCTGTCCGAAAAGGGTAATGAACTATGTTCAAGCCTTAAAACCTTGATTCTCTGAAATCATAGCTTATAATTTAAAAATGTCCTTGTGACTAGGCCTTTTGTGCTACTAATAAAACTATTACTGTTTTTTTATAATTAGGATAAATTGTAATAAAAATCCTAAATAAATATGATTAACAAATTAACCAAATATGGTTTATGTATACCATGGTTAATGAATTGCCATAAAAGACAATTCTATGTTAAACTCCCAAGTAAACTATTGTCCTTGTTTTATGTACCAGTTCAATTAAAATGGCTGACTCAGATGAAATTAATAGTCACTTAGTGGAGAATAATGATAACACCCGAATTAATATAACGGGTGCTGAACTGAAAGCGTTAGTAGACGACGCAGTTACAAAGGCCTTAGAGCGGCAGTATGAAGAATATAGTGGGACTCGAAGTAGGACCCTATCTACCCCGCGTTCAAAGCCACCTTCCAAGAAGGAAGAACCAAAGAAAGATGATGATCGACTATCCTCAAACCACCACAGTGCTCCATCTCAACAGATTGTACTAAATCAAGAACCCCGTAGTAAGGGTTGCTCCTATAAATACTTTGTTTCGTGCAAACCCAGAGATTTCACTGGGGAAAAAGGAGCCATTGACTGCATGACGTGGTTAGATGAGATGGATACAGTAGTGGATATCAGCGGGTGCGCTGAGAGGGATATAGTCAAGTTTGTGTCGCAATCTTTTAAAGGCGAGGCTTTAGCCTGGTGGAGATCGTTGATTCAAGCCACTGGGAAGATCCCATTGTACAACATGTCATGGGAGCAATTTGTTGCCCTTATCAGGGAAAATTACTGCCCTCAGCATGAGGTGGAGAAGATAGAGTCTGATTTTCTATCGTTGGTTATGAAGAACCTCGACTGTCAAGCTTACCTCACGAGCTTCAACACCTTGTCAAGACTGGTTCCGTATCTAGTGACCCCGGAACCCAAACGCATAGCTCGTTTCTTCGGGGGTTTAGCCCCAGAAATAAAGGCAAACGTGAAGGCATCTCGGCTGACTACTTTCAGATCGGTAACTGACATATCCTTGTCCCTCACTCTGGATGCGGTCCGACAGAGATCGCTGAGGAACTCAGATGCCGAGAAGAGGAAACGTGAAGATGACACTTCACGAAGGTCAAACAAGAAGCATAGAGGAAGCAATCACCACAGGAAAGGGTCTGAGTCTAGGAAGGATGGGCATCAGTCTGGTGAAAAGCCCAAGTGCAAAGTTTGCAAGAAACAGCACTTCGAGAAGTGCAGGTTTGAATCGAACTCGCAGACTCAGTCGAAAACTTTTGCATGTGGAATATGCAAGTCCAAGGATCACAAGACCTTGGATTGCAAGAAGCTGAAGGACGCAACGTGCTACCGTTGCAATGAAAAGGGGCACATTAAGACCAACTACCCGAAATATGCAAAGAAAGACGATGAAGGAAAGAAGACCAATGCTAGGGTCTTCAGGATGGATGCAAAGGAAGCAGTTCTAGACGACAATGTGATTACAGGTACTTTCCTTGTAAATGATGTCTATGCAAGAGTACTTTTTGATTCAGGTGCTGATAAGTCTTTCGTAGATAATAAGTTTTGCAATCTGCTGAACTTACCTGTTAAAACCTTAAGTGTAAATTATGAGGTGGAGTTAGCAGATGGCACCTTAGAAACCGTCTCAACTGTATTAGATGGGTGTGTGATATACATTAAGAACCACTCTTTTCCTTTATCCCTACCTCCCTTTAAGTTAGCCGGTTTTGACATAGTTTTGGGTATGGACTGGTTATCTCATAACCAGGCCCAAATTGTCTGCAACCAAAAGCAAGTGGTAATTAAGACTCCGTCTGGTGAATCACTTACCATTCGGGGAGATACCCAGTATGGGCTGCCTGAGCAAGTGACTATGCTCAAGGCCTCCAAGTGTTTAAAGAAAGGTTGTGTCATCTACATGGCACAAGTGATTATTGATGAGCCTAAACCACAAATAGAAGATATCCCCGTCATTTCTGAATACCCTGATGTTTTTCCTAAAGAACTACCTGGTTTACCACCAGATAGACAAGTCGAATTCAGAATTGACATCATCCCTGGGGCAGCACCAGTTGCTAGAGCACCTTATAGATTGGCGCCAACGGAGATGAAGGAATTAAGAACGCAACTAGATGAGTTGCTGGCCAAAGATTTCATTAGACCTAGTTCGTCTCCTTGGGGAGCACCAATTTTGTTTGTCAAGAAGAAGGATGGATCGATGCGTCTGTGCATCGACTACCGTGAGCTTAATAAGGTTACGATCAAGAATAGGTACCCATTGCCCATAATCGACGATCTGTTCGATCAGCTTCAAGGGGCAAGTTACTTCTCCAAGATTGACTTAAGGTCAGGTTATCATCAATTGAAGGTTAAAGATGAAGATGTACACAAGACTGCATTTAGGACTCGTTATGGTCATTACAAGTTCCTAGTGATGCCTTTTGGGCTCACTAATGCACCTGCCGCATTCATGGATCTCATGAATCGCGTCTGCAAGCCCTACTTGGACAAATTTGTCACCGTCTTCATAGATGACATCCTCATTTACTCGAAGAACAAGGCTGATCATGAGAAGCATCTTCGATGTATTCTTTCATTACTTCAGCAGGAGAAGCTCTATGCCAAATTCTCTAAATGTGAATTCTGGCTTCGTGAAGTCCAATTTCTTGGACATGTGGTTAGCGAGCGTGGAATCCAAGTTGACCCCGCTAAGGTTGAAGCTGTCATGAATTGGCAGGAGCCAAAGACGCCTACAGAGATTCGTAGCTTCCTGGGATTGGCAGGATATTACAGGCGTTTCATTGAAAAAATTTCAAGGATTGTTGCACCCCTAACTTCCTTGACCAAGAAGAAAGTAAAGTTCGTTTGGGGCCCTAAGCAGCAAATATCCTTTGATATCCTTAAACAGAAGTTGAGCAATGCTCCTGTACTTACATTACCTGAAGGTACCGAAGAATTCGTGGTTTACTGTGATGCATCACACACCGGGATGGGATGTGTGCTTATGCAGAGAGGCAAAGATATTGCCTATGCATCACGTCAGTTAAAAGTGCATGAAAAGAATTACACCACCCATGACTTGGAGTTGGGTGCCGTTGTATTTGCACTGAAGCTATGGAGGCACTATTTGTATGGGATCAAGTTTGTGATCTATTCCGATCACAAGAGCCTCCAGCACCTGTTTAACCAGAAGGATTTAAACATGAGGCAACGACGATGGATGTAGACGTTGAATGATTATGATTGTGAAATCAGGTACCATCCAGGCAAAGCAAATGTTGTTGCTGATGCCTTAAGCAGGAAGGAAAGGGTGAAACCCATCCGAATCAATGCCAAGAGCATTGAGATAAAGAACAGTTTAAATGAAAGGTTGTTAGCTGCGCAGAAGGAAGCTGTGCTGGAAGCTAACTATCCCAATGAAAAGCTGGGAGTAACTGAAGAACAGTTATCTCAAGGCAAGGACTGGATTTTGAGACTGAATGGACGAATATGGGTTCCAATTTATGGAGGACTTCGAGATGTTATCCTCCAGGAAGCCCATAGTTCTAAATATTCCGTTCATCCTGGAGCTGATAAGATGTACCAGGATCTGAAGGCGAATTATTGGTGGATAGGCTTGAAAAAGTCTGTAGCCGCCTATGTAGCTAAATGCTTGACATGTGCGCAAGTCAAGGCAGAACATCAAAAGCCGTCAGGGTTGCTACAACAGCCTGAACTTCCCACATGGAAGTGGGAAATGGTAACTATGGATTTTATCACCAAGTTACCTAAGACAAGGAAAGGAAATGATACCATATGGGTGATCGTAGACAGACTGACTAAGTCAGCACATTTCTTACCCATCAAGGAGACCTATAGCTCTGACATGTTAGCCCAATTATACGTAGACAAGATTGTAGCTCTACATGGTGTACCTGTAGCTATTATCTCTGACAGAGATACTAGATACACGTCACATTTTTGGAAGAGTTTCCAACAAGCTTTGGGCACGCGCTTAAATTTCAGTACGGCTTACCACCCTCAGACTGACGGACAGAGTGAGCGTACCATCCAAACATTGGAAGACATGCTACGTGCATGTGTAATTGATTTAGGTGGTAGTTGGGATAACCACCTACCATTGATTGAGTTCTCATATAACAATAGCTACCATACCAGCATCACGGCTGCGCCTTTCGAGGCTTTATACGCTAGAAAGTGTAGAACGCCCGTTTGTTGGGCAGAAGTTGGAGATGTCCAACTGTCAGGTCCGGAAATAGTTTTTGAAACGACGGACAAGATTGTCCAGATTCGTGACCGCCTGAAAGCTGCCAGGGATAGGCAGAAAAGCTACGCTGATCTAAAGCGTAAACCTATGCAATTTGAGATAGGTGAAAATGTGTTACTTAAAGTATCACCCTGGAAGGGAGTGATGCGATTTGGTAAGAAAGGCAAGCTAAGCCCGAGATACATAGGACCTTTCGAGGTTATCGAACGAGTCGGAGCAGTTGCCTATAAGTTAAACTTACCTGAAGAGCTCAGTGGTATTCATAATGTATTCCACATCTGCAATCTGAATAAGTGTTTCGCTGATGAATCACTGGTCACACCACATGCAGATGTGCAAATAGTAGAGAGCTTGAAGTTTGTTGAAAAACCTGTGTCGATCGAGGATCGACAGGTCAAGAAGCTTCGAAGGAAGCATGTGCCTATTGTAAAGGTAAAATGGGATGCTCGTAGAGATCCCGAATACACGTGGGAGGTTGAGTCCACAATGAAAGAAAAGTACCCTTATTTATTTCAGTAAATCTCGAGGTCGAGATTTCTTTTAAGGGGGTGAGGATGTAACACCTCGAAAATTCACGTCCTATAATGAGTTTACACATGTCATATGTTTGAACGTGTGAAAAAAAGTTATAGAAGGATTAAAGTTGACAATCATGGAAAGTATGTGAATATACGAGTTCTAAATGTCAACAGTGAATAAATATATTGTACATTAACCCTACATGATGCTCATACCTTCAAACGAATAAATCATGGATCATACGAAGCTAATTGTGAATGAAAGTGAGAGATTACAAACTACAGGGGTCAAATGTGTCAACATGTTTAAGTTATACCTCTGAGTGACCTTTTAGCAAACCCGAAGCTTTGTAACGGTAAATTATGCTCACTAGAATGCACGATATAAATTTCATAAAGTTTCGTTATCTTATGAGAAAGTTATGATCAAATTCGTATACAAGGAGTTAAAGCGTCAACGAAGAAAGTTATGACTTTTCAGGGAATAAAATAGTGATCAAGGACTAAATAAAGTGGGTATAACTCTTGGAGCCCTTATATGTCAATTTGGAGGGTTCATAATGCAATTTATACAGTGCATGGCCTTTCGAAATAGCCAAGAGCCAAGATACAATAATGGAAAGATTTGAAATCTGTCGACAGGATTCAGGCGGGCCGCGTAAAGCTTAACAAGACTTTACGCGGGCCGCGTCAGACGCCCAGTAACAGAAAGTGAAGACATCAGCCTTCTTTCGCGCATAATCGACCTTTAAACGATTTTCCTCATATTTGGACGACCCCTAAATGGCTCCTAGACACTAGGGACATGTGTTAGTGATCAAGGAACATTGCTAGAGTTGTTTGTCAACAATCTATGAGTTCTTGAGCACTATATAAAGGGCCAAGGTTGCAACCAATTCTTCACACCTTCCTTCTACACTTTGGAACATTTCTAGAGCTCAAGACTTCTCTCTAAGTTTCACAAATCGTGCATAGGACTTCAGTAAGTATGTTTGACCTTTCTTAGTTAAGTTTTTGCTTAGTTTTAGCTTAAAAGTCAAACCGTCGTAATTAACGGTTGACTTAGCGATTAATCACTAATGGTCCAGTGATTAGTCGAATTGAAAGTAGTTATAAGTTGGTAATTATGTGGGTATTAAACCCTTAAAAGGGCACCCTCTGATTCCCACTCTAACTAGGTCAAATGTCGAGTCAAACTTGTTATTAAAAAGTCAACAAAATGCTAATTTTCTAATTTATGCATAATTAGCAATGTAGAACACATACAACCTGTTTGATCATTAATATAACTTGGTAATTAGTGTAAGAACATGTCTAAACATGTTCAACCCGACAATTTTCTGTTTAGACCCGGTTCGGAACCGAAAGTCGCAAAGCTTTGACTTTTGCTTTGACTTCAGTTCTGACCCGTTTAAGCTTGTTTTAGAAATTCCTTAGAGATTTAATTGGACCAGGTTACATGCTAGTATAACCCTCTAAGATTATACACCATGGTTCATTAGTTAACCAATTAATATGCATGATTCCGTTAATTGCTCATATGTTGACCATTTTGCCCTTTTCACCTTAAAACGTGATTTTTGCAAATGTAAAAGAGTAGAAACCTTAATTACTGATATATAAACTTGTAACCAAAAATTGACATCAGTTTGAGGTGTAGATTGAGAGTTATGCTCATTAGCGCAATTATAAAGCTTTTTAGCGATTAAACGACATAATTAGAATATAGCCTATTTAAACATACTTTTTTGATATCAAACTCTTTACCCACTGATGTAATATATTATTTTGGGATTTTTGAAGATTTTTAATTAATTTTAGGCTGAGCATAACTTATGGTCATAGGCTTAATCCGGTAATTGTCGGTTTTGCCCTTACGGGCTATAAAATGAGTTTTACATATCTAATTGACTCCAAACCTTTTGCTACTGATTACATATGATAAATAAATTATTTTAAGCCTTCTGGAATAATAAAAATATCAGCTTTATGTATAGAACCCGGAAATGGCTTTTAATCGCCTTTTTAAGCGTTTTTAACGCGTAGTATGTACTAAGAACTATTTTAAACATACAAGGGTTGATACATACTGATATTTTAGGTAAATTATAATATTTTAACAGTAAGCAAAATTTGTTAAACTCAGACTTCAGTTTTGAGCTTTTCGGCTTATGTGAAAGTACCAAAATGCCCCTACGGTGCATAGTTTGGTTATAATTGATAAGTTTCACATATATACTTTACCCTACTGTTATAACTTATTAAATTAAGTATTTTTGCTGATTATATCAGACCTGTAACTCAGGATAATACTTAAACTCTTTTATAACCTTATAAATGACCAAATTACCCCTACGGGGCCTAGTTTGTGTTTAAATTCCTTTCGGGCATAATAAAAGACATCTTACTGATGTCACAACATATTTGGAGCATATTAACTTAGGAAACCTGTATATGGCTCTTACGGATACCCTTTACGCTTATTATGCGTTCGGTTCGGTTTATGTAACTAGTTTGGATAAATTAGCCGAAACGGTTCAAACCTTATCGGTTTTATCTCAGAATTCAGAATGTGTATGAAATACCCCTATTAAGCAAGTCTTCAAACTTGTCGGGTCTAAATCACATTCTATCCGGTCTTCGCTTAATCATGCGTTTGAACCGTATCGGTCTAAGCTTAAGCTTAACTAAAGACCGTTAGGATTCTAAAAGGTTATTATAAACCTTTGTTCCAGAATAGGAGAACCGGTAAAAGCTATTTGCATTTGCTTATTGTGATTATTACTTTGCTCAGGTAAATACTTTTAACTTATTTTCACTATACGGGCTTGGGGTACGGTATATAAAATACCGCTTGGTCGGGCATTAAATCTTCCATCGTTTGGTGGCTAATTGATATTTGATCGGCTCGTTTAAATTTTTTTGTTTACTTAAAGCCTTTGGGAGGTTAATGACCATGTCCCGGATATCCTTGGCGTCATTTTACGAAATGGCCACGACCTATGCACGGGGTGTAGGCGTACACCTGTCAGTGCCAGATAAAAAATGTGGTGTGTCTATTGATCTTTAACCCGGCACGACCCGGGCTACTGAACGCATAAGGAACATGTAATTCTTTTACGAGATTATACATTTAAATAATTATCCCAAGTTATAAAGAGTTTGTGCCACGTGCATTCAAATCAATTTTATTAAACTTTTCAAAATGAGTCAGTTGATAGTATTTACCAGTGTAAACTGACGTATTTTCCCAAAAAGATTAAATGCAGGTACTAATCGTAATAGGCTAGATATCTCCTTAGCATCAAAAGAGTCTCGCAAGCTTAAGATGCCTGAAGTCTGTTGAACTACTGTTTCCTATATTTATTTCTGATCCTTCTGTGGATAAACATTCGACTATTGTGATACTTGATATTACAAATTATAAAAGTTGAATTGTATCCTTCTTTTGCTTCCGCTGTGCATATTAAATATTGTGTTGTTTGACTGTAATGTTGCCAACCACGTCACGATCAATACAAGAAAAATGACCATTTGGGACTAAATTATGAGGGACTTATCAATTACTCTCGGATACATTGTATCGGGGACTAATTTATTAGTTACTAATTGTATTAGAGACTGATTTTTTTGTGACTGATGTCCGTGACTAATAATCAGTCCTTAATACTTGGACAACTTATCTGAGACTGAATTTTAGTCACAAATATGTTTGTCTAAAAATAAATTTCGGGGGGAAACTTATTGGTTACTGAAATTCAGTCCTAAATAACAGACCCCATTAATAAAAATGGCGCCATTTTATTGGTCACTAATATTCAGTCACTAATATATTGACACCGAGGGACTAATCTATCAGTCTCGGATACGTAGTATCTGGGACTAATTTATTAGTTACTAATTGTATTAGAGGTTGATTTTTTTGTGACTGATGTCCGTGACTGAATTTTAGTCACAAATATGTTTGTCTAAAAATAAATTTTAG
The DNA here is from genome assembly GCA_030545235.1 of Helianthus tuberosus. Classification (NCBI taxonomy): domain Eukaryota; kingdom Viridiplantae; phylum Streptophyta; class Magnoliopsida; order Asterales; family Asteraceae; genus Helianthus; species Helianthus tuberosus. The sequence goes on from CM060390.1 coordinate 7,804,247, forward strand.
GGGGAAACTTATTGGTTACTGAAATTCAGTCCTAAATAACTGACCCATTAATAAAAATGGCGCCATTTTATTGGTCACTAATATTCAGTCACTAATATATTGACACTGAGGGACTAAACTATGAGGGACTAATCTATCAGTCTCGGATACGTAGTATCTGGGACTAATTTATTAGTTACTAATTGTATTAGAGGTTGATTTTTTTGTGACTGATGTCCGTGACTGATTTAACTAAATAAGACTAACCCAGTTAAAAATTATAAAAGGATTTCTATTAAAAAGACTAACCTAGTTAGTCTTTTCAGTTAACTACCTCAGGGGCTGATTTGGTTATTTTTAAAAGTATTTTAACCTTATATTCTAACCGAGTTAATGGATTTGTAAAGGTTCCTTATTAAACAACTAACTTAGTTAATATACCCAGTTAACTATTACAGGGACTATTTAGGTAAATGTGGAACCACAGGGGCCAAAGTGTAAATTTTTGTTAAAATGAATAAAAAGGTTCGAATCGGTCTCCAACAAGACTCGAACCCGCGCCCCTCGAACACACACACACATGTATAACCGGCTGGACTACCACCATCGTTGTTCATATCTCAGATTTATGTTATATATATATATATATACACTTTAGAAATATAAAATATATATATTTAAACCTGCATATCCGCGCTGTTGACCGGACTTCGACAAACCCCGATGTTAATGGGTTATCTGATCAATGTCGTTGCACGCCTATTCTCTGCACCTCAAAAGCAACTTCCCACGCGCATTTAATTGATTCGAACGTGCCTGACTTCGATGAAACCGAAGTAGTTTTTATAAAATTAAAAGTGGAATCTACCACTAATTTCTGTTGATGTAATGTCCAAATTGAGGCGTTTTATAAAAAAAAATTAAACCAAGCGTAGAAAAAAGTTGTAGCAACATCCGTAGCAAATCTGAGGAAAAAAATATAAAAAAATAACGTAGCAAAATCGGTAGCAAAAAGAAATGTTTGAAAATTAAATAAAGAAGTTAAATAAACCTGGTAGCAAAATTTGTAGAAAGTTGGATGTAAATAAAACTTAAACCCCAAAATAGGGTTTTCTTATATGCAACCAGTTACTCCACCACCGTTCACGACCATCGCCGCCCACTCCACCGGAATCACGACCTTCAAATTGAGTTTCGGGCAGAGACGAGGTTCGTACACACTACAAAAGAACTACACAAACATGGATATTCTTGTTGACCAATCATATTCTTTCTTTATGACGATGTCTCAAACTGGAAGCAATGATTAGTAAGCAGCCATCTTGCATAACCCATCTAAACTGCATTTGCATAAAATTAAAATAACTAACATGACATTAAAATATAAAAATAAATAAAAAAACCTAATTTAACTATTCATCATCGGAATCCGCTAAAAGGTGGGGTATTCCGTATTCCGTAACAACGTACGAGTACAAATAACAGTTCAAGTTAAAATACCAACTAACTTATATATCAATTATGTAATCGGTTTCAATTAATGGTCAATAACACAAATTTGTTACTCCTCAAGTCTATTTTCTTTACATATGGAATATTTATACTTAATCAAATTTGTTACCCAAACCCTTTCTTAGCAAAAATCATAAATTTCTCAAAAAAAAAAAAAGGATTTTTTTTTGTTAAAATAAAACAAAATGGGTGAATTAAAAAAAAGCAATATTCTAGCACTAACTGATTGGTCTATTCAAACTCACACGGATCGCCATGCTATCACCATCATCCGTTGATCAAAACCAATCCAACGGCCACAAAACCCTACAACACTTAAAGCAGACAACACCCCATATCTCCTCACCTCTCTCTCGCTCATCTCCCCCCTCTCTCTCCAGCAGGTGGCCGACACCACTCCGGGTGGCGGCGGCGCCAACTACTCGGCGGCAACGACGAACACAGAAGGTCGACGAAGGTTTGAGCGGCGGTGGCGGCGGTAGATCGGAACGACGGGCGGCGGCTCGATGGTTCAGGTTCGAGTTCAGACACGTTCCTGTTTCGGGTCGCGATTCGGGTTCCGAGTTTAATCGTTTCAGGTTAGAATCCGGTTCAGGTCTTGTTTCTTTGAATTCCGATTCAGTTTTCGTTCAGTTTTGTTTTTGGTTCAGGTCATCGGAGCTCCGGCCCGACTCGGCTGACAATGGAAACGGATTCAGGTCTCAGTTCGGTTGAATCGGGTGGCTCGGGATCGAGTCTGGGTTTGATTTGGTTCCATTTCCGTTCTCTTGTTCGAGTTCCGTTCGACCTCAGTCCACTCCGGTCATCATACGGCTCCGGTTCAGGCAAAAATTACACCATTCCTAAAAAAAATTCTTATATGAACCCTAATTTTAGTTAATCAAAAATCGATTACTTTAATATTTAGGCAAAAATTACAGTGAGCTCATGCATTTGAAGAAGACATGATAAGGTGTCACTCGTTTCGAGCCGATCTCGACTAGCGCAGCTCGTTTACACCCCTAATTGTTTTTATATGCTTTTTGTGCTTCCAAGTTAAGAGTTTTGTTTAGGTAGAACTCCCATATTTAAAAGCTTAGGTACATATGATACAAGATGTGAGTTAAAACAATGCAATTGGCCAATGGAAAATTAGTATTAAAGTTTCATTTTAGTTGTGCTCTTGATATTGTATGTATCTGATTTCATATCTCAGTCTATGATTGTGTTAGTACATTACGTCTGTAGCTTCCGTCAGCATGTTGTCATATTTTGTTTTCTGTCAGTATGTATGTATGTAGTTCGCATGACAACTCAGGAATAGGTTTTGTATGTAAAAGTGTTGTTCGGGAAAGGTTCATCCGCACGCATGGCAATACGCGCGGATAGCAATACGCACGGATGACTTATCCGCACGGATAAGTCATACGCTCGGATGGCCATACGCACGGGTAAGCCATACGCACGGGTAGCCCACCCGCACGTACAACACTTGTTAGCTTCCTGAGTCTGTCTATAAATAGGTGGTCCGGTGCAACTTTGTTAGAACTTTTGACACGCACGGGTAGTCTGTACGTTCACCGGAACTTTGTGACTTTCAGAACAATTAATAGAACGAACAGACAAGCAGTTAAACATTGAATTCTGTGTTGCATACATCTGTGATTCGTCGTAATGGATTCCGCACATTAAGACGAAATCGATTCATCTTGTTCCTACAATCAGATCCTGTATCAACGGGACCAACAAGTGGTATCAGAGCATCCAGGGAGCTGAATCGAGATCAACGACACTGAATTCACCGGAATTCGAGCTTTATTCGCCGATCAAAGTCAAATTTCACCGGAGATTTGACTTCTGTTGCCGATTTGATTCAAATTTCACCGGAAATTTGACAGATTTCTTCTACATCTACTCAGAATTTACATCTGTTTTTTTGTCTTTTGTCACCATAAAACCAGAAAAACTTAAAATTGAGCAAGAATTTATGGTTAAAATTTGTTAAAATCGATATTAATCGACTCGGAATCATTCAAAGTATAATCTTACTTAGTTTCATAATCAGATTCAATCTAAAACTAGATCAAATTCATCGAAAATCATGTTTATCTGTTCATATTTGATGACGTCATTCACCCGTGCGGACAGCTGTCTGAATGGTTTGGATTAGTTAGTTACTGCAAGTTGTTTGCTGACATCATCATTGTTAGATGCACGGATTACAACCCGTGCGGATAACCAGAAAAGTCAAAAGGTCAAAGTTACCCGTACGCACAACCATCCGAGCGGATCACCGTCCGAGCGGATCACCGTCCGTGCGGATAAGCTTTGTCACCATCCGTATTTCTACTCGAACGGATAACCATCCGGGTCTAGTGTTTGATATTTTTAGAATTTGTAAAAATAGTCTAAGTGTTTGAAAATTGTTTCAGGTACTTAAAAATGGAAGAATTCATGAATCCCTTCAGTGAGATGTATGCTTTCGCCGGTAATTCCGGAGACAATACTTCCAACCAGTCAAATGATAATCCGAATCCGAAGAAAACTTTATCCGATGCCCTAAGTGTTGAAAGTGCATATGGTACCTACAATAAACCACCAAAGCTAATAGCAATCGAAGAATATAATCGGTGGGCAAAAAGATTTGAAGAATGGCTGAAAGCTTTTGCATATCAGAGCTGGAAGAACTTAAAGAACGGTTTTACTACAGAAAGACAAGATTGTGAGAATTTGTCAGAAGGTGAATCCATAGAGAACTTTATAGCTGAACAAAAATGCATCGCTGTGATTCACCAGTCCGTAAGAGACGACATTATTTCACTCATTGAATACACAAACGCAAAAGATCTATGGGAAAAGTTAAATAAAAAATGTGTAGGAAGTGAAGAAATAATCAAAAACAAAAAGAAATTGCTGCGAAAGGAGTTTGATTTGTTCGGATGCTTAAAAGGTGAATCTGTTTGTAAAATGATTGAAAGATTTGGACACTTAAAGTTGGAATTGGCAAGGCACGGAATTCTCTATCCTCAAGAGGAGCTAGTTGACAAACTGTTCGATTCACTGCCAGACGAGATGGATTGGCAGTACTATGCACTGATGTTAAAAAATATAATCAAAGCTAAAGATCTGACTGTCGACTTGCTGATTGAAAGACTAGAGAGTCATGAATTGGAGATAAAGAAAACTCACAAAGTGAATCATTCATCATACCAACAAAACATGGAGCTGTACTATCCAAAGAGTATGATTCCCAAGAATGTTTCTCCAAGAACTGCTTTCTCTGCTGAAAATTCAAATCCTTCAAGTAAAGAAAGTACAAATTCAAACAGTGGTTTTCATGGAGGTTTCTCATCCAATACTCCAAGACAGGGATCTTCTTCAAATTCTTCAAGTCAACAAAAATCTGTTCCTAAGAACGTGTTTTCATGCAACATTGCAGTAGATTTGAAGAATGCTCAGAATTTTGATGAGGAATCGGCTAAACAGCAGATGATCTTTCTAGCATCTGTGTTAGAGTCGTATGAAGGTTTAGTAGCCGGGAAGATAGGTAACACAAATCTGACGAAAGAAGATTATGATCAGATTGATCCCGAGGAAATGGAGTTAATCGACATCCGTTGGGCTATGGCCAGTGCTGTTCGTAGAGCACAACGTTTCATGGAGATTACCAGCAGAAAGACAATTGGTGGTGCATCTATCACCAGAATGCAGAAATGCATATGCTGATGAGTCAGAAAACCCTTTCAGAGATGATTATTACAAGAGAGCAATCTATCACCAGAATAAATCTGAGCCACCTAGATTGAAGCAAGTTGAAGACAACAAAGAGAAGTCTAGAGCTCTTGTCGTGATCCATGATGACGAAGGTTATGATTGGAGCGAACTATTGCCTGAGGAAGATGCAGTGGGTTATGCATTCGTGACGAAGATTATTCCTTTTAAAGACATTAGAACTGAAGAAGAAAAACTCGTCAATCGAAGAATGAAAGCCCAAACCAGAATGAGCAGAATTTATAACACTTACAAAGAAGCTAAAAGAGCAAAAAGGTGGGATGCCGACAGAGAATGTTACCTTGATCCTCAAGGAAACATTGCAGTTGATCCAGATTCCATCAGTGTTGATGCTCTTACCCAACAATTTGCCGAGGAAGAAGAAGCGAGACAAAGAGAATGGTGGGGAGGTGGTGATGAGAAACTAGTAGAGAAAGAAGAAAAAGTCAAAGAAGCAGAACAGAAGCCAAAGTTAAAGAATGCTGATGATGGGATCATTGATACATCACAAGAGCTGACGGCTGAAAACTTGAAGAAGATGGCTGAAAAAGTTCTTGCAGCAAAAGAACTTGAGGTAGATTCTAGTTCTGGAACTGAGTCAACAAACAAGGTCAGTTCAAATGGTACACTTGAGTCAGGTAAGAAAGATAAATCTGAAAATGACTGCAAAAATTGCATGAAAAAGTGCAAAATTTGTAGTACAATCACTTACCTCAGTGGTAAGAAGATTGAAGAGTTGACTAGTAAAGTCAAAAGTGTTGAAAATCAAATCTTAGACCGTGACAAAATGCTGAAAGCTTCGAATGATAGATCAAAAGAATTAGCTGATAAAATTGAAAATGATAAAAATGACATTGAAAGAATAAGAAAAGAAAATGAAAAGTTGATTCTTGAAAATCGTAAAATTTCTGAAAATTTTGAGAAACTAAAGCGAACGGTTAAAGATTCTGATGAGAGAAATGGTAAAACAATGAAAGAAAATCTTCAACTATCAGGGGTTCTTCGAGTAAAAGAAGAGTTAATCAACCAACAACTTGATGAAATTGCGAAATCGAAGCTTAAGTTTGAAGAAGCTAAGATTGAAAATGAGCGTATTAATTTGAAACTGAACAGTTACAACTCTGCAAGCTTTGTTTTGCAACACATTGTTCCAAAACCCATTGGAAAAACCAAAGCTGGTGAAGATGTATACTGTGATGGAACTGGGGTGGGGTTTCATCAAGTTCCACCACCTGTTCTAAACAATTTTTCAAAGAAGCAATCTGGGTTGGTTAATGATGATGTTGAAACAAATGAGATAAAATTGCAGAATCAATTGATGTGACATTTTCTTCATCATCATCCGATGACAGTGTTCAAACTGAGATCATAAAAGGCATGGCTGAAAGTGTCTTGGATAGTGATTCGACTGAAGATGAAGAATGTTTTCTGAACAATTACATTCCGAAACCAAAATCTAAAAACAACTTAAATGATGAACCGGGTCTTGTGATATACAAGATGTCTGGTTCTGATAAGTTGTATTCAGACTTTGAGTTTCCACTGGAGAATGTTAATGTGAACAAATTGAAAAACGTTTTCAAACTGGTTGAAATTGATTTGTCTGAAGTAGAAGGTTTGAAACAGACAAAGAGACAAATGAATTTTGAGAAAGATAAAGCTTACTATAAGAAACCTGTTATTCCACCACGTTTTTCTAACAACAATCAAAATAAATGGTCGGGAGGATATCAGGGTGGTAAGAATTATCAGAAAAGGAATATTCAAAATAAGAAGTTTGATGTGAAAAAGGTGTTTGTTAACAGTTCAAGCTCACTTTCTGAAGAAGAGTCTGAAATCTTTTTAAAATCAAACAAAGAGTTCTTTGAAAAGAAGGCCTCACAGCCTCAGTCTGAAGGCTCAAGTCGGGTAGTAGACACCCGAACATGCTTCAAATGTAATCAAGTTGGACATATTGCACGAAAGTGTACCAACTTGAAGCCTAAGACTGAAACTGTGAAGAATTCTATCAAGAGAGATGTTGTAAAAGGAAAGGCTCCAATGATTGTTGAGAAAAATGTTTTGAGAAATGAGAACACCAAGATCAAAACTGAACTTGTTAAGAATTCGGTATCTAAAAATGATAAATTTTACCAACGGTTTGCATCACCTCAACAAACATGGAAGCCAAAAGTTGTTGAAAAGAAAGCTGATTCACCAAAGGTGTCTGAAACTGAAAAATCATCATCTTCTACCAAGAAGAAGTATGTACCCTTGAAGTTTTATGAGAAACAAAAATCGACTTCTGAAAAGAAGTATGTGGTGAAGAAAAATCAACCAGTTGGTCAACCTCAAAAAGACGAATTTTTCTTATTCAAAGAGGTTGAAGTTGGGACTGCTGAAAGTCTTAAAATGAATGATAAAAATTTTCCGCCACTTTACACTAAAACAACTCACCTTAATTTCAAGTTACCTGAGTCAAAAGAGGCTTGGGTAGCATCAAAATCTCATTAAATGTTTTGACATGTGCAGGAGCTTCCGAGATCCGTTTCACGTTGGATTATGGATAGTGGAGCTTCTCGGCACATGACAGGAAAGACCGCACTGTTGTATGATGTCAGAAATATTAATGGAGGTTATGTAGGGTTCGCGGGTAACCAAGGTGGTAGAATTGTTGGTGAAGGAAAGTTATCCAACGGGATCGTCACGTTTGAAAGAGTTAACTACATTGCTGAGCTAGAAAATAATCTGCTAAGTATCTCACAGATTTGTGACCGGATGTATACTACTCACTTCACAGACAAAGAGTGTTTGATTTTGAAACCAGGCTTTGTTATTCCTGAAGAATGGATCATCATGAGAGCTCCTAGAGTGGATGATCTGTATGCTTTAGACATGACTGTAGCAACTACAACAACGGGTCAAGCACACTGTTTTGTTTCAAGAGCAACGGAGAAAGAATCAAAGTTGTGGCATCGTAAGATGGGGCACATTCATCTTCGTAAAATGAATCATCTGGTGCACAATGATTTGGTTCTGGGAGTTCACATTAAAGGTTTCCATCTGGAAAAAGAGTGCATTAGTTGCATAAAAGGCAAGCAAAAGAAAAAGACACACCCCACAAAGCAAGTCAATTCAGTCTCAAGACCTTTGGAGAGACTTCACATGGATTTATTTGGTCCTGTGAATGTCAAAAGTATTACCAGAGAACTTTATTGTCTTGTGGTTACTGATGATTATTCCAGATTTTCATGGGTGTTATTCTTGAAGTCGAAAGAGGAAACGTTTGACAGGTTGACGGGGTTGTTCAGAAAGATTGAAAATTTGTACCAAAGGCGTATCAGAAGAATTAGAAGTGATAATTGTACTGAGTTCAAGAACAACAATATGGAAGAATATTGTGATGAAAGAGGTATCTTGCATGAGTTCAGTGCTCCGTACACTCCACAACAGAATGGAGTTGCAGAACGTAAAAACAGGACACTGATTGAAACGGCCAGAACAATGCTTGCTGATTCAAAGTTACCGATAAATTTCTGGGCAGAAGCAGTTTCCGCCGCATGCTACACGCTCAACAGAGTTCTAACTGTCAAGAAATTCAACAAAACATGCTTTGAGTTGATCAATAACCGAAAACCGAATTTGAAGTATCTTGAACCGTTCGGGTCACCCTGTACTGTTCTTGAGCCTTTTGGAAAGTTTGGTGCGAAGAGTATTGAAGGAATATTCATAGGTTATGCAAGTCCTTTACGACGAGTCTTCGTTCCAAGTCTGAAACGGATTATTGAAGCTCAAAATGTTGAATGTCAAGGTCACACAATGCCTCCACAGAATCCTGGCGACTCATGGCGTTTTAATTATGATGTTTTGTGGGAGTCCTTCAACATGGAAGAAGAACGAGAATTCTTTGATGAGTTGGACATTCTAAGAGAGTATGAAGATGAAAGGTTCCCAGTAGAATCTTATCGAAAACGACAAGCTTCAAATGATGATGATGCGGGTCCAAGCAATGCTGGAGAACATGACGATGTTGAAAATGATGTTGCTCAAGAAAATCAGACGGTAGAGAATGACAATCAAGAATCTGAAAACAGACCAATATTCGATCATGATGATTCAGACTCTGAGGGGGAGCTAATCCAGTTTCTAAATCAAACTATTCCAGTCAGTGAACAAGTTGCTGATCAAAATGTCACAAATTTGGAAAGCGAAGTAGATGTTTCAGGCGAGGTGATGCCAAGAACGCTTTCTTATCATCCGGAGGAGCTGATAATCGGAGAACTGCAATCAGGCGTCCGCACTCGAAGACAGCTTGATCAAGGATTTACATGTTTTTATACAAAAGTTGCTCCTTTACAAACTGAATTCTCATTAAGTTGCTTTATCTCGTAAATAGAACCAAGAACGTACAAAGAGGCGCTTACTGAAGATTCGTGGGTAAATGCAATGCAGGAGGAGTTAAGCCAATTTGAGAAGCTTGGTGTATGGAAGCTAGTAGATTTGCCCGATGGTCACCGAAAGATTAATACCAAATGGGTGTTTAAATGCAAGAGGGATGATCGAGGAGTTATCATTCGAAACAAAGCTCGACTCGTTGTCCAAGGCTTTAGTCAGCAGGAGGGGATAGATTTCACCGAAGTGTATGCCCCTGTCGCAAGACTTGAAGCTATCAGAATCTTCCTTGCATTCGCATCGTGGAAAGGATTCAAAGTTTTTCAGTTAGATGTGAAGTCGGCGTTTCTCTATGGCAAGGTGAAAGAGGAGATTTATGTCGGACAACCACCGGGCTTCACCGACCCAATTCACAAAGATAAAGTCTATCTCCTTGACAAAGCGTTGTACGGCTTACATCAGGCCCCGAGAGCCTGGTATGAGACCTTGTCTCAACATCTGTTAGCCAACCACTTCACTCGAGGAAAGATAGACGCCACTCTTTTCACAAAAGAAGTCGACGGGCATCTTCTGATTGTCCAAATTTACGTGGACTAATGTGCGGTAAAGTGTCGTATATATTAGGTGTATATTTTAAGCCCATTTAACACTTATTTTAGCCAAGTTTTAAATTTATAAAACACGATATTTTACTAACACTAAACACACATATGGGCAAGTGCACCCATCGTGAGCGTAGTATAGCGTTGGTAAGATACCGAGGTCGTCCAAGGACACAAGAGCTTTTAGTACCGGTTTATCCTCAACGTCTAATCAAAATAAAAAGTTTAGAAAAATGTTTTAAGCTAAGAAAAATAAAAACTAACTAAAATGCTGAAAAATAAAAATAAAAGAAAAACAGATAGACAAGATGAATCACTTGGTTCCCACTCGTATCTAGTATAACCTTTGATTATTTCCGCACTTTTGCACATAATTAAGAGATTATCTTAGTTATTGTAGTAGGCCCCTCTTTTGAAGGTGACGTTACCCTCACCCCAGTAGTTTGAGTCAGCAAGGATACAATCCTAAAAGGGTGGATTATTGGAAGATAATGAATTAAGTTATTAATGCAGTATTGTGGTAGGCCCCACTTTTGGCGGTGACGTTACCCTCGGCTAAGTAGTCTGAGTCAGCAGGGATACAGTCCTAAGTAGCCGGGTTATAGTATTAATAGTAGTTAACTTATGAGGGGATCAAAGAGTTTGGACCCCCGCCATCCAATACCGTGAAGTATTGAAGGAGGTCCTACTAAATTTGACCCAGGTCCATTGCAGGACCTCTAAACGCTGAACAATGGCAAGACCTTTACCAAACTGTTCCCTTAACCCCCGACCAGGTAGCCAACATACCTCCATATAGACCATGGAGATATGAATGGTGAAAATCCTTTATTTTATATAGACAGTAAAATAATGCCAAGACACCACGGACAAACGATAAGGAAAGATCACCTTCAACATAAGTAACTAGTTATTAAAGTCATTAATACAAAACCAAATAAAAAGTGCAAAAGATTAGAAATAAAAAATATTATACTAGACACTTTGTCTTCACCAAGTGATGTAAGAGACTTAGGCAAACATGGCCTTGATTGTCAAGAACTCTTACGATCAATCTTGGATCCCGAGATGACTCACACACTCTACGATGGACAATGGATGATGGTGGTGGATGATGGTGTTGTGATGGTGGTGGGTGGTGGATGAAGTGTGAGAGAGGTGGTGTGCCAAGGGATGAGTTGAAATGAAACCAAGCACTCCTATTTATAGGCTGAACAGAGGGCTGGGCACGGCCCCGTGCCTGTCTGACACTCTCTCTCTTCATTAATTGTAATTCGCAATTACAATTAATGCGCCTGCAGTACTTTCGACACGCCCCCGTGTTCGCTGGACACGACCCGTGGTGGGCAATAGAAGCTTCTATAATTTTGTCTTTTCTGCTGCTTCTTGGGCACGGCCCCGTGCTGGCTGAGCACGGGGCGTGTTCAGTCTTCTGCGTTCTCTATTCTGCTTGGGAAGATGCCGTTGAGGGGTCGGGCAGTCCACTTATGTTTCTTTCCTTGTATTTATGTTAGATTTAGCTGTCTTTTTGCTTCTTTTGTGAATTTGAGCTCATTTAATCCTGAAAATACAAAAGGAAGACAAAAACACTCTTTTTCCAACATTAGTACTTAAAAAGGGTTAGTTTTATGCCTCAATTGATGTAATTTATATGTTGCATTTTACACACATCAAATACCCCCACACTTGAACTTTTGATTGTCCTCAAGCAAAACTCTTTAATATGTGGCTTACACTCCCAAATGGAATAGGTAGAAGAGAAGGTTTTGGGCTTGTCGTAGAGTGTCGGGATTCCCAAGATTCTTTAGGAAGTTTTATTTTTATCTATTTACAATCCTATTCGTCATGATTTATTTAAAACTTTTCATAAGAGAAATTATTTATTAGGGCATAGCATGCCTTTATTTTAAAATTCTATTTATATACAAGTTCACATACCTCACGGGAGAAATCACTCACACTTGGCCGAAGGTGTATTTTTAGTGAATCACTCGAGAGCGGCATGGAACTTATTCCTACCATAAGCTTACCACGCAATCAATCCTCCTCCTTTTTAACTTATATACCTTTGTAAATATCAAGAGGACTTTGTGGGTTAAGGGTTAGGTTTGGGTTAAAGGTAGGTGGTTGGGTTAGTGGTTAGTAAAAAGGGTGAAAAAGCGTAACAAGTGTCGGTTTTCGTAGGACTTTCTATTTTTGTAACTCTTATTTTGATGAAGCTATTATTCAAACAAAGTTGTTTTTGATAAACTTGTTTGTTTATTTTCTTTTGCTTCATCATCAACATTTTTTTTTTCATACGAAAAACCGAACTTGTTACTAAAACAAAGGGTAAAAAAAATAAAAAGGTTTTGGTAGGAAAAAGGGTTTTTGGTTTGGGTGATGAAATGAAAAGGTTTAGGCTCAAAGGGGCTAACTAGGGGGATTTTTTTGGGTATGTGGAAAAAGAAAAATAATGGTGTAGCAATAAAAAGGGTTAGTCCTAATGCCTCCATCATTTACTTACTCGGGTTTAAGTTGATAAGGACCGGGAATGTATCGTCATGGCAAGTTCTAGAGTTGTAAGAACCAAGCGGCTATTCACACAAGAAACGAAAAATGAGCATTTAGTTTAATGATATGTAATTGTATGCTCAATAAAGGCTCAAAACTCACTTTTGTGGGAATGAGTTTTTATGTGATCAAATATATATAATTAAATTTTAACTAAGTTTGCCATGCCTTTTCATAATTTTCCTATGTTGGTTCTTTTTATCACGACGCTATCGGTTGTAAATTCATAAAAATATAACTTTTTTGAGAACTTTGGATTTCCCGAGTTAAACCTAGACAAGTAAAAAAAATGAAATTTTTGAAAAAAATTTAGGGTGATTAGCGGTTCCAATAGAGTTTTGTGTAAGGCTTGTATTTAGGACTTGCAAAATTTCAAGGTTTTAGCATCCCCCCCCCCACACTTAAATTACACATTGTCCTCAATGTGTCCCAAAAATAAATTTTTAGGTTGATTAGATGTGTAAAATGGTGTTAAAAAGCAAAAATTGTGTGTTACTGGCAGCCTGGACACGACCCCGTGTTCAGGTGCCAGTAACTAGAACTTACAGAAGGTGAACACGGGGGCGTGTTGGGTGAACACGGCCCCGTGTCTGACAAAAATCTGCAGGTTAGTAACCCAACAGCAGGTCTGGGAGGTGAGCACGGGGGCGTGTTGGCTGGACACGTCCCCGTGTGGACAGTCTGTAAGCCTGAAAAACAGGTTTCTTCCCCCGTATTTTCCATCCTGGTCCTATAAGTGCTGAGGCTTAGCATTCCAAGCCTCGGTTTGTAGCTGTTTCATAACTTAATACCACACCAAGTAACACAAACATCCTACATTACCAAAGTTAATTGTTCCAAGCATAAAGTAAAAAAATAAAAATAAAAAAATAAAACGGAAAATAAAAGAAGTCAAGGAAAGTAAATTGTTCAACATTTGGCACGCAGGCCACCAATTGTTCGATAGATAAAGGGACTTAAACCTGTGGAGTCATCAACCCGGTCCTGCTCCTCCAAACCCCCTACTCCATGTCCTCATCGCTATCATCACCTCCATCCCCATGCCCCGCCATATACTCCCGGATGCTTCCGATATCATCTTGTATATCGTTGATGTTGCGTTCAATAGCTCCGACCCGGTGGTAAGTGTTGTTGGCGAGGTTGTAGGCGTTCCTGGTACACATGAGGTTTTCCTGCATAAGATCATGTAAGCTTTGAAAATTAGGAAAACCGCCTCCTTGTGAGGAGGATTGACCCGGATCACCATGGGGTTGATACTGGTAGTGGGGAGGTGGTGCGTGAAGAACTAGGGCCTCCTGCGGGTTCCATGCATAGCCTTGCGTCCTTTGGAAACTCACCGTTCCGTCTTCCGCCTCATAAAGTAAGTTCATGGCTCGGCAAATGTGGTAGTCAACTCGTCCCGACCATGGGCTTCTTTCAAAGGCCCTTGGAATTCGCGTGTAATGCTTGAAAAGACGGTACACCCATCCTCCGAAGAAGATAGGTGTTGGGGCGTGAGCAAGGCGGTTGAGATGCATGTTTCGTAACAGGAGATATGGAACATCGAGAGGCTTCCGGTTATGAATACAGTGAAGTACAAGCAAATCTTTCAACCCTACAACGCCGCTACTGTCGCGATGTTGGTTCAGAGAGTAGGTGAGAAGCCTGTGAATGTAGCGATAGAGCGGATCCCTTAGCTTCGTACTCTTGGTGCTACTAGGGTTGTAGATTCCTTCACCGATTTGAGCCCATGCGGCTTGTCTTTCATTTTCATCCAAGTCTCGTAATCCCCCGGTATTTTCTTCGTTTCCCGATTCCTCTTCTTGGTATAGCCCTATTATGGCTCCAAACTGTGCCATGGAGATCGAGTACATTGTCCCTCCACACCGAAATACAACCCCTTCATTGTCGAATGGGTCACACCTTGAAGTGAAGTTGAAGGTACTGTAGAACTCCATGGTGCATTGATGCACCGACCGAAGCCTAGTGTTTAATGCAACAGCTAGTGGTCCCGTAACGATGTTGTTGAATCGGTCCAGCTGGTTTACCAAGGTTAGCAGGTCCGTGCAAGCTCTCCTGGGGTACTCCTCGGGTCTTGTTTGAAGTATCTCGTACCTTGCCCTTGCATCGAGCTCACTTGCATTGAACCTTGTGAACTTTGCCATCTGAAAGAATACACCAAAAATTAGCACGAAACAGAAATATTTTCGGATAAAACTGCAAACAGCGAGCTGGACACGACCCCGTGTCCAGCGGACACGGCCCCGTGTCCAGAGGTCTGTTACTCAAAAATCTCATTTTTCAACCGGTTTCGAAAACTTGAAAATTTTTGGTCCAATAGGTGCGGTTTCCTCCGAAAATGAAACCCTAAGTGCCGTTTTTCCCAAAATATCCCGTTTACCCTATCAATTTTATCTTTTTCGGTTCAAGAACAAGGGTTTGGGGTTTTTGTAAGAAATCGGGTGAATCTATGAACAATTTAAGTGTATTTACTTCCCTTAACACTAATCTAACTAAATGCAAATAGATTTAGGCAAAGATTTGAGGTTCGATCCGGATGAACTTCAAGAACCCTAGATTTTTCCCCAAATTTGTGGTGTTTTAACTACATGCAAGTAACTAATCTAACTACTAAGAGTGATAGAATCCTACCTTGACGTTGTTAGATCGATAGGAGACGTCGAAATTTTTTGAAAAATCGCCTAGAACCAGAGCTTTTGTGGGGAAACGGGGCGTGTGGAATGAAGAAACTGTTTTGAGAAAGGGGTTTTATCCCGTCTGCAGCGCGAACACGGCCCCGTGTCCAGCGGACACGGCCTCATGTCGAACAAGTGTTTTTTTTAGTGCTCGTGTGAATGCCCCCTTTTTTTCCCATAAGCTATGGTCTGAAAACTTACCGCTTTATTTTGTCGTCTCAATCGTTCCTAACTTACCAGGCATGATGTTTTTATTCTTCCACCGTTTGAAGCGAGATTTCTTCTTCCTCATCCTCAATGAATCCTTGATAGAGTTTCAGCCGTTGGCCATTGACTTTAAATGGTGGCCCATTTCGAGATTTAATTTCTACTGCACCGTGTGGAAAAATATGGGTGATGGAAAAAGGTCCTGACCACCTAGACTTTAATTTACCAGGAAACAATCGAAGTCGTGAATTAAACAAAAGAACTAAATCTCCTACCCTGAATTCATTAGGCTTAATATGTTTGTCGTGCAAATTTTTCATTCTTTCCTTATAAATTTCAGAGTTTGAGTATGCATAATTCCTAAGCTCGTCTAATTCATTTAATTGACAAAATCGATTTTTACCAGCAAATTCTAAATCTAGGTTTACATTTTTGATTGCCCAATAGGCTTTGTGTGCAATTTCTACTGGCAAATGACAACTTTTACCATAGACTAGCTTATATGGGGTTGTACCTATTGTTGTTTTATAAGCAGTTCGAAAAGCCCATAAAGCATCGTCTAATTTATCAGCCCATTCTTTTTTATTTAACCCTACGGTTTTTTCAAGTATTCGTTTTAAACCTCTATTAGTCACTTCGGCTTGTCCGTTTGTTTGAGGGTGATATGCTGTTGAGACCCGGTGATAGACCCCATATCTTGTTAAAAAAATTTCAAGTTGATGGTTGCAAAAATGGGTACCTCTATCACTTATTAAAGCTTTAGGTGTGCCAAAACGAGAGAATAATTTCTTCAGAAATTTTACCACAACTCTTCCATCATTTGTTGGAAGTGCTTCGGCCTCGGCCCATTTAGACAAATAATCTACTACCACAAGTATATATTTGTTTCCTTTCGATGGTGGGAAAGGTCCCATAAAGTCGAGTCCCCACACATCAAAAATTTCACAAACAAGAATGCCATTTTGTGGCATTTCGTTTTTGGAAGAAATATTACCTGTTCTTTGGCAGGCATCACATGTTTTTACAAGACTTTGGGCGTCTTTGTAAATGGTTGGCCAATAAAATCCTGAATCAAATACCTTTCGTGCGGTACTAGCAGCACCATGATGTCCTCCGTATGGACCTTCATGACAATGGAGGAAAATTCTTCGTGCGTCACTACCATGTACGCATCGTCGGACGAGTTGGTCGGCACACATTTTGAAAAGATATGGATCTTCCCAAAAGTAGTGTTTCACATTGGCAAAGAATTTTTTTCTTTGATGATGTGGCCATCCTTTTGCGACTATACCGCTAGCTAGGTAGTTAGCATAGTCGGCGTACCATGGTTCTTCCTTGTATTCCACCATTTCTAGGGACTCAGTTGGGAATTTTTCATTGATTTGCTCATCTCTGGTTGCTTCCAAAGCTGGGTCTTCTAAGCGCGAAAGATGATCTGCTGCGGTGTTTTCTGCTCCTCTTTTGTCCTTGATTTCGATGTCAAATTCTTGGAGGAGTAGAATCCACCGAATCAAACGTGGTTTTGCATCTTGCTTTTTGAAGAGATATCGAATGGCTGCATGGTCTGTATAGACTATAGTTTTAGAAAGAACAAGATAAGAACGAAATTTATCAAAAGCAAATACCACAGCTAGTAACTCTTTTTCAGTTGTTGTGTAATTTTCTTGTGCATAATTAAGTGTTTTACTAGCATAATAAATTGGGTGGAAATGCTTTTCTTTTCTTTGTCCCAAGACAGCTCCAACTGCAAAGTCACTAGCATCACACATGATTTCGAAAGGAAAATTCCAATCAGGCGCTATCATGATAGGTGCATTGACCAACATTTCCTTTAAGGTGAGAAATGCTTGATTGCAATCATTGTCAAAGATGAAAGGAGCATCTTTTTCAAGTAATTTTGTTAGAGGTCTAGAAATTTTAGAAAAGTCTTATATAAACCGTCTATAAAATCCGGCATGCCCTAGGAAACTTCTGATAGCTCGTACGGAGGATGGAGGTGGTAGTCTAGAAATAGTATCTATTTTGGCTCGATCCACCTCCATTCCCTCGCTTGAGATCTTGTGACCGAGTACTATTCCCTCCGTTACCATGAAATGACATTTTTCCCAATTAAGGGCGAGGTTAGTTTCCTCACATCGGGATAGCATTCGTTCAAGGTTATCGAGGCATTGGTCATATGAATCCCCAAAGATAGAAAAGTCATCCATAAAGACTTCCATTGTCTTTTCTATCATGTCGTGGAAAATGGCCACCATGCAACGTTGAAATGTTGCGGGGGCATTACATAGACCAAACGGCATGCGTCGATAAGCAAAAGTTCCATAAGGACATGTGAAAGTTGTATTTTCTTGGTCTTCGGGCGCTATCGGGATTTGAAAGTAACCTGAAAAACCATCCAAGAAACAATAAAATTTATGACCGGATAATCTTTCTAGCATTTGATCAATGAAGGGTAAAGGAAAATGATCCTTTCTTGTTGCTTCATTTAATCGTCTATAATCTATACATACTCTCCATCCTGTGACGGTTCTCGTTGGTATTAGTTCATTCTTTTCGTTAGTTATTACCGTCATACCTCCTTTCTTTGGAACTACTTGGACGGGACTCACCCAAGGACTATCGGAGATAGGATAGATAAGTCCGGCGTCAAGTAGTTTGATGACTTCATTTTTAACCACTTCTTGAACATTTGGATTTACTCGGCGTTGTGGTTGTATGACCGATTTGTAGTCATCATTCATCAAAAATTTTTGTGTTCACATAGAAGGACTAATTCCTTTTATGTCTACAAGTTTCCAAGCTATTGCGTTTTTGTGTTTTTTCAAAAGATTAATTAATTTTTCTTTTTCTAAGTTATCTAATTTAGACGAAATAATTACAGGTAAATTACCATCTTTGTCTAGAAAAGAATATTCCAAACCTTTTGGAAGTTCTTTGAGCTCAAGTGGTGGGTCTTTTGGAGACTCCTTATTTGGTTGCTCATTTCGATCAAGAACCTTAAAAGTTTGTTCTATGGCGACCTCTTCTTCAACAAAGTGGTCAATCTCTTCACTTGTATCGGGTGGTTCATCTTCATCTTCAATTAGGGAGTCATTATTGCCGAATGGATATTTCATTGATCGTTCGAGATCGACACTTCTTTTAAATGCCCCTAATTGAAGAGGTAGATTGTTGAACTTCCGGTTTTTCAAAGCTTCGTGAGTTTTTACAAATGGTCGTCCCAACACTAGAGGAGTGTCATCGAGGATGACAAAGTCGGTTGGGATTACCATTTGATTTGCTTGAACCAAGACATCTTCAACTATACCAATTGATTTTATTACTTTCCGATTGGATAGAAAAATGGGTATTTGAAGTGGAGAAAAATCACTAATACTTAATTTTTTGAAAATGTAGTTGGGCATTATGTTAACACAAAGATCTTTATCAATGGTGACATTACTAATAAACGAATTTTGAAAGAAACATGGAACCGGTGTAATGTTAATTTCAAATGGGTCTTCTTTTATTAGTGTAGTTTGATCATTAGTTAACTTAACACTTACCGTTTCGTCAATTTTAGTGTTAGTGTTTAACTCTTTTAAAAACTTAGCATGAGTGGATACTAAACAATGATTTTCAAAAGAAGGTGACAAGAGATTAATTTCTTCAAAATTAGACTCTTCTTGAATTTTAACGTTGTCGGACTCACCTTTTTCGTTGTTTAACTCATGTGTAGGTTTTTCACTTATTTGTTCTTCCATTTTAACACTTTTAGTTATCTCTTCTTTTTTTAATTCTTCTCTTGCGCGGGACTCCTCTTCCCTTGCGCGAGCTTCTTTTATACATCGATTGATAACTCTAATGTGTTCTAATATCCTATCGGTCACTTCGGTTATAGAAAAAGAATCGGTATTTTCTAAGCTTGAATCCGGTTGTTCGACCCTTTGTTCCTCATAATACTCATATGAAGTTGATGGTTCGCACCATTGTTCTTCATTGTAAGCATATGATGGATAAGGTTCGTAATTTTGTTCTCCATAATACTCATATGAGGTGGGTTGTTCACGCCAAGGTTCCTCATAGTAAGCATATGAAGGTGGTGGCTCATATCTTGGTTCCTCAAAGTATGAGTATGAGGGCTCATACCTTGGTTCATCAAAATATGAGTATGAGGGAGGAGGTTCATACCTTTGGTCTTCATAGGATGTGTATGAAGTTGATGGCTCGTACCTGGGCTCCTCATAGTAGGTGTATGAATTGGATGGTTGATATGAGTGACTATTTTGAATCGAGCGTGCATTACGACAATTAGTGCAATAATTACCCCAATAATCATCCTCATCATAGGTGTAGTTGTAACCTCCTGAGTATTGATCCATACGGATCACTCAGCAGACCACAACCGAGTCTCGAGATCAGAAAACAAAAAGAAAAACGGAAACAGAGGCTGGACACGGCCCCGTGTTCAGTGAGCACGGCCCCGTGTTCAGGATCTGTATCTGGGCGTTTTAATTAAATTTACTGATTTCGTTGAGCACGGGGCGTGTTCAGTGAGCACGTCCCGTGTTCAAGCTTCTGTTACTGGGCGTTTTTATGAAAATGTGTAGCACGGCCCCGTGTTCAGTGAACACGGCCCCGTGTACAGGTTACTGTAAATGCAAAACTAAACTAAAATGCAGAAAATGTGCGCGCGTTTAAAAAGGTTTTGAAAAACTGATTAGGCCGTCGATTTTAAGCTTTCTTAAAATCCTTGTGTCCCCGGCAACGGCGCCAAAAACTTAATGTGCGGTAAAGTGTCGTATATATTAGGTGTATATTTTAAGCCCCTTTAACACTTATTTTAGCCAAGTTTTAAATTTATAAAACACGATATTTTACTAACACTAAACACACATATGGGCAAGTGCACCCATCGTGAGCGTAGTATAGCGTTGGTAAGATACCGAGGTCGTCCAAGGACACAAGAGTTTTTAGTACCGGTTTATCCTCAACGTCTAATCAAAATAAAAAGTTTAGAAAAATGTTTTAAGCTAAGAAAAATAAAAACTAACTAAAATGCTGAAAAATAAAAATAAAAGAAAAACAGATAGACAAGATGAATCACTTGGTTCCGACTCGTATCTAGTATAACCTTTGATTATTTCCGCACTTTTGCACATAATTAAGAGATTATCTTAGTTATTGTAGTAGGCCCCTCTTTTGAAGGTGACGTTACCCTCACCCCAGTAGTTTGAGTCAGCAAGGATACAATCCTAAAAGGGTGGATTATTGGAAGATAATGAATTAAGTTATTAATGCAGTATTGTGGTAGGCCCTGCTTTTGGCGGTGACAGTCCTAAGTAGCCTTCGGCTAAGTAGTCTGAGTCAGCAGGGATACAGTCCTAAGTAGCCGGGTTATAGTATTAATAGTAGTTAACTTATGAGGGGATCAAAGAGTTTGGACCCCCGCCATCCAATACCATGAATTATTGAAGGAGGTCCTACTAAATTTGACCCAGGTCCATTGCAGGACCTCTAAACGCTGAACAATGGCAAGACCTTTACCAAACCGTTCCCTTAACCCCCGACCAGGTAGCCAACATACCTCCATATAGACCGTGGAGATATGAATGGTGAAAATCCTTTATTTTATATAGACAGTAAAATAATGCCAAGACACCACGGACAAACGATAAGGAAAGATCACCTTCAACATAACTAACTAGTTATTAAAGTCATTAATACAAAACCAAATAAAAAGTGCAAAAGATTAGAAATAAAAAGTATTATACTAGACACTTTGTCTTCACCAAGTGATGTAAGAGACTTAGGCAAACATGGCCTTGATTGTCAAGAACTCTTACGACCAATCTTGGATCCCGAGACGACTCACACACTCTACGATCCTAAAAGGGTGGATTATTGGAAGATAATGAATTAAGTTATTAATGCAGTATTGTGGTAGGCCCTGCTTTTGGCGGTGACAGTCCTAAGTAGCCTTCGGCTAAGTAGTCTGAGTCAGCAGGGATACAGTCCTAAGTAGCCGGGTTATAGTATTAATAGTAGTTAACTTATGAGGGGATCAAAGAGTTTGGACCCCCGCCATCCAATACCATGAATTATTGAAGGAGGTCCTACTAAATTTGACCCAGGTCCATTGCAGGACCTCTAAACGCTGAACAATCGCAAGACCTTTACCAAACCGTTCCCTTAACCCCCGACCAGGTAGCCAACATACCTCCATATAGATCGTGGAGATATGAATGGTGAAAATCCTTTATTTTATATAGACAGTAAAATAATGCCAAGACACCACGGACAAACGATAAGGAAAGATCACCTTCAACATAACTAACTAGTTATTAAAGTCATTAATACAAAACCAAATAAAAAGTGCAAAAGATTAGAAATAAAAAGTATTATACTAGACACTTTGTCTTCACCAAGTGATGTAAGAGACTTAGGCAAACATGGCCTTGATTGTCAAGAACTCTTACGACCAATCTTGGATCCCGAGACGACTCACACACTCTACGATGGACAATGGATGATGGTGGTGGATGATGGTGTTGTGATGGTGGTGGGTGGTGGATGAAGTGTGAGAGAGGTGGTGTGCCAAGGGATGAGTTGAAATTAAACCAAGCACTCCTATTTATAGGCTGAACAGAGGGCTGGGCACGGCCCCGTGTCCGCTGGGCACGGCCCCGTGCCTGTCTGACACTCTCTCTCTTCATTAATTGTACTTCGCAATTACAATTAATGCGCCTGCAGTACTTTCGACACGCCCCCGTGTTCGCTGGACACGGCCCGTGGTGGGCAATAGAAGCTTCTATAGGTTTGTATTTTCTGCTGCTTCTTGGGCACGGCCCCGTGCTGGCTGAGCACGGGGCGTGTTCAGTCTTCTGCCTTCTCTATTCTGCTTGGGAAGATGCCGTTGAGGGGTCGGGCAGTCCACTTATGTTCCTTTCCTTGTATTTATGTAAGATTTAGCTGTCTTTTTGCTTCTTTTGTGAATTTGAGCTCATTTAATCCTGAAAATACAAAAGGAAGACAAAAACACTCTTTTTCCAACATTAGTACTTAAAAAGGGTTAGTTTTATGCCTCAATTGATGTAATTTATATGTTGCATTTTACACACATGATGGACGACATAATTTTCGGGTCTACAAATGAACAACTCTGCAAAGATTTTGAACAAGTTATGAAGCAGAAGTTTGAAATGTCTTCAATGGGTGAGATGAAGTTCTTCTTGGGACTTCAAGTTGATCAATTTCCCGAGGGAACTTTCATACATCAAAAAAAATACGTTCATGATGTTCTGGAGAAATTCGGTATGTCAGGAATGTCACCAATGTCCACCCCATTAGCAACAAATCATGGGATAAACCCTGATCTCACCGGAGAGAAGATAGACGAAACATTGTATCGTTCCATGATCGGTTCGTTAGTGTACTTGACGGCATCAAGACCGGATATTATGTACCCAACCTGCCTCGCAGCTCGATTTCAGTCAAATCCTAGAGCTTCGCACATGGTAATTGTGAAAAGGATTCTACGCTACCTGAAAGGAACTCCATCTTTGGGGTTGTGGTATCCAAAAGTTGGTGACTTCATGCTCGAAGGATATTCTGACTCTGATTTCGGATGCTGCAAAGTGAATGCTAAATCAACAACAGCGGGATGCCAGTTTTTCGGACCACGATTGGTTACCTGGCAATGCAAGAAGCAGACCTCTGTCGCTTTATCCACTTGCGAAGCTGAATATGTATCTGCCAGCAGCTGCTGCTCTCAGATCTTGTGGATCCAGCAACAGATGCGAGACTACGGTTTGCAATTTCTTAACTCCCCTATCTTTGTTGATAATGAGGCAGCAATTAACATAACAAAAAATCCAGTTCATCACGCTAAAACTAAACACATTGAAATTCGTCATCACTTCATCCGAGACTGTTTCGAGAAGAAGTTGATACGAATAGAGAAAATCCACACCGATGAACAAAAAGCTGACTTATATACCAAAGCCTTTGACAAAACTCGCTTTAAATATCTTTTGAAACTTAATGGTATGAAGTTGCTATCGGATGCGGAGGAAATTGTTGGCGTTGATGAAGTTGCCACTATAGATGATGTTGAGAAACAATCTGCAATGATTTGTCGAATTTTTACTTGTTTTGGTTTTTAGGGGGAGATAGTAGTTTTATTTTCAGAAAATACAAAAACAATAAAAAATTCGAAAAAGCCAAAAACAATAGAAAATTTCAAAAACCCAAAAACATGATAAAATTTCAAAAAGAGTTTGTGGGAAAATGATAGTACATCAGCTAGACGGTTACTGTACGCTATAGAAATGGAAAGTTCAAATACATTAAACAGTCTCACTAATGATGTGTCGATAGGTTTTTACACATTTAGTAGATTTGTTCGGGATATAAACCTAAAATCTTACTTGCTTATTTCGTGAGGAACACTACTTGGATATATAGGTAACCCCTGAAATCTCGTTTGAAAGGTCTCATAATCTGATATACTAGGTCTTTATTCTCAATGATGTCTGGGGTATTATTCCGGGACTTCTGCTGAACGGTAGTTCTGACCTAGTCCCTGGATAATACTTTCTGCAAATGCTTGAAACATAGCATTAAACCCTCAGCATGCCGAAACAATAAAATTGATAATCGCTGCTGTTGTAGCTAAAAGATCCTCTAAAGGGGACACACCTTAAAGTCGAAGCTGATATCTCTTTGCGTATACGGAAGTATCGACCTGAGATCCCTCGGCCCTCGCATACCTAAATTATGTACAGATATCATTGTAGTATACTCACCTGTAAGACTGATTATTGGGATTCTGGATACGGGAGTATATTCAAGAGGTGGGACACACGTATAAGTTTAAGTCTCTAAAATACTAAAACTGTATCCTGAACAGATTGAAATGTGTGTAAGAATTTAAGTGGATTAGCATATCGACAATCGAGGTGAATTGTTTAATGTTTGGCATGAAATTAAGCTTAATGGTACTTATAACTTGTCGGAAGCTGATATGATTCCTTAACACACTCACCAAAAATATATTTGTAAATAGTTTACATTTACTGCTTTTATATTTCTGTTCTATTTTTCTTGTTTCTTTAAAAATCCCAAAAAGATTTTATTTTTCTGCTTTATTTTCCGACTAACCAATGTGGAGAGTTGATCTTCGGATTCGAAAGTGATAGAAGATGCAGGAAGTTTCTGGATTGGAAGATGAGTTTGGATTTAATCATATCTAATCTGTGATTAAAATGTCAAACACAAGTTCATTAATTTGATACTTGTAATTTTTTTCAGAAAATTGTTTGAACAAAAATCTCCAAAAGTCAGTATGTTTTTGTTTCAGGTCAACCAAGGTCATTAAGTTGGACTTGGTCGACAAATTAAGTAACTTGGGTCATTAATTTGAACCAAGCAACTTAAGTGGATTTCTAAAAACTGACAAAAGTTGAGAAAAATCAAAGTTTTCATTAAAAAGGTTAAAATGTGCCTCATTCGGATGTTCATCCGGACGGGTAGCCATACGCACGGATGGCAATGCGCCCGGGTGACCATACGCATCTGTTGATAGTATAAATAGAGAGTCAAAGAGTCAGTCAAAGCTATACGCACGCACAACACTCTTTCTCTCTCACACTTTGACTTTCTGATTTCGGAATTCTTTGCACGGATCCTTGTTTTCGTTGGTTTGCACAACATTAGCAATGGCAAAGGTATGTTTTTATAACCCAAATCTGCAATAATCCATTGTTTAATATCTGTTCATCGCGTATCTGTTCTTTCGGAGCCTTAAATCTTAGATTTAGCCTGTGTTAGTTCGTTTTGTCATGAATAAATCATAAGGTTTTACTCAGAATGTTTAGATCTAGAGTTTTACCGGCTTAATTTGTGTTATAACATGTTAAAATCTGATAGATCTGATGATTGAACGGTACGTAATGTCGGCTAGGTTTTTGTGAAATTGACCTGTGAATAAGACGTTTTAGACATCATTGAACATAGGGTTTTGATCGCGTTAACATCCTTTTTGTAGATCTGTGTTCAATTTTAGATTGTGCCATTGAAAATTTTTATGTTCATAAACTGTTCTTCATCTGTGACTTGTATCCGCACGCATAACTTGTACGCGCGGATGGCAATCCGTAGCAATTTCATGTTGTACGCACGTATGGCAATCCGTGGCTTAGTCAGGCTGTACGCACGGATGGCAATCCGGGGCAATGCACATGTTGCTCGCACGGATGGCAATCCGGGGCAATGCACATGTTGTTCGCACGGATGGCAATCCGGGGCAATGCACATGTTGTACGCACGGATGGCAATACGGGGCTTAGACAAGTTGTCCGCACGGATGACTTATCCGCACGGGTGAGTCATACGCACGGACAAGTCATGCGTACGGATAACCATTCAAGTGTCATACCATACAACAAGTTTTTCTTTGACAGAATATTTTGAGATCCCAAAATTATTTCTTAGATGAATAAAATTTCTGCAGGATTGGGATAAAGCTCATAATATATATTGTGTATTAGATGAAGTGTATACCGAAAACACAATAGTTCAAGATGTTGCAAAATTTTTTAGAGAGAGCAGAATTTCTAAGGCCTTAACTGACAAGACAGTAGCTTATGAATCTCATGTGAAAAGAATTTGGACTGCTGCAAGATACGAAGAGAGTGATAAAACCATTTATTCTGCTGTATCTAAGAAGGATGAGAATGGAAAAGATGTAGATTTGGAGATGAAAGTGACAGTTGGTGTTATAAGGAGAGTGTTGAATTTAGGAGACAATGATAGTGACCCAACCATAATATCTGAACGTCTAGTAAAGGGATTGTGGTGTAGGATGGGTTTTGCTGGTAGTGTGAATGGAAGAATGCAGAAGACAAGTTTCAGTCACGCTTATAAATTCATGGCTCATTGTATTATCCATGCATTGTCACACAGAAAAGGTGGATATGATGAAACTCAAGACTATATCATGAACATCATTGCTTGTCTTGTGCTAAACAAACCGTACAATATCTCTCAAGTAATTTTTGATCACATGACTGAGAATGTAAAGGATGGAAGCAAGAGATTTCTTATGTATCCTAGGTTTGTCCAGTTGTTGATAGATGATCAGTTTGAAGGTTTAGAAAAGAGAAGTAGTGACATTTTGGGCCCGAGGCACATGACACCAGACACAATCAGCAGATTGATCAAAGGTCCAAATCCAGGAGCAAAGAGAATGATCTGCAAAATTTCAAATCCAAACTATGTAGCTCCAGAGAATGATGCGTGGAGACATGAAGATAGCAATTCTGATAATGAAGATGACAAGATGAGTTTGTTCTATAAGAAAGATACAAGATGGTGGTGTATCAAAGATGGAAAAAGGAAGAGAACTCCAAAGACGTCCCCTGCAGTTTCTATTCCGAAGAATGTGAAAAAGGGTATTGTGAAAGGGGGAGTCACAAGGAAATTAGAATTTTATATTGTGAAAATTTCTAATAAATGTGTCAAACATCTGTTTTGCAGGGTCTTCTGGAAAACAGCAGCACAAGTTGATAGATGAAACAGTTCTGGAACCGTCAGCTGTTATTCAAGAAGGAACTGAGTTATTATCACAATCTCTTCAAAGTTTCTTAAAGAAGAATGAGGATGCTGCTAAAGGTGTTAAAGATCAAGAAGGAGTCGTTCAAGATCTTTCAAGTGATGATGATTCTGAAACCACAATATCAGAATCTGAACTTGATCCACTTACTCTTGAAAAAGGAAAAGCTCAGTTAAAGAAGAAGTCTCCAAAGAAAAAGAAAGGATCAGACGAAGAAGACTCAACTTATGATCCTGAGAATCCAAAGAAACAAATCAAGAAAAGAAAAGCAGTTGTAGCTGGTCTTATTCCACGAAGTGTTCGAGCAAGAAAAGGCGAAAGTCAAGTTCAAAAAGGAACATGATGGTAAAGATACTCAACATGTTGAATCACCTCAACCACAAGAAATAGAAGCCGAAAAGCAAACTAGTCACGATGACTACGTTGAAGTTACTGATGCTGGAGTCTTTTATTCACAGTTTCCAAAAGTACCAGAAAACATAGAAATTCCAGAATCGTCCTCACGGCCAAGAGATTCAGATGATTTCTTCAGCAATATTCCATCTGCTTCAGGTGATCCTTTAAAAGATCTGAACTTTGATGATGATTTGTTCAACAATGATGCAGTGAGAGTTCTGGCAAAGAAAGTCAAAGATCTTGAACAAGAAAAAGAAAAGGCTGAAGGCGAACGTGATCTTTTGTTGAAGCAAGTTAATAAAATAATGAAAGCTCATGATCAGCTGAGATCGGTGATAATCTTGGATGAAGACAAAATGAAGAAAATAAAGGAAGATGGTGATAGTAATACTAAAATTATTGAAGCTCTTCTAGCAGAAATCTCTTCATTGAATGAGAAGAATAAGAATCTCCAAGAAGTAAACCAGACACTCAATCAACTGCTTAGTGAAATGAGTGAATCTACTTCAAATGAATTGAAAGTCATGAAATTGGAGATGGAAGCCATGAAAGCAGACAAAGTGATGAAAGATGAACAACTAAAGATGTTATACTCTGTTGTAGAAAATCTTTTGAAAAAGGATGTTCATGTTGCTTACAATGAAATTGAAGTAAGGAAAGTTGAAGAGAGAAGACTTGAAAGAGAACGAAGACTAGCTGAGGATGCTATCCAAAAGAACAAAAGTATAATTGAAGATGTTCAAGAAGCTGGTGGTTCTTCACTTCAAGTTGATGCTGGAATGTTTGATGCTGAACATGCTCAAGAACAACATGTTCAAGAACAAGTTGTTCAAGAACAAGTTGTACATGATCAAGATTTCATGTTGGTTGGAGAGCCTTCTTAAATCATTGATTCTGATGAAATCATTCGTAGAGTTGCTGTTGCACAAAAGAAGAAAAATGGGAAAGAAGTGTTATTAATTGAATGGAAGACAAAGCAGTTTGCTCTTGTTGGTAATGCTTATACTGTGCCACTCAACGTAAAAGATGGTCTTTACAGAATGAAAGTTATGAAAAGGAGAAAAGAAGCGAAGAAGGCTCGGGGTGAAGAAGTAAGTGATTCTGATGAAGAACTTCTTGTAGATGATGAAGCAGATGAAGATGAAGAGAAAGATGAAGATGAAGAAAAAGATGAAGATGATGAGAATAAGAAAGATGATGATAAGAAGAATGATGACGATGATCAAGGCTCTTCAGGATTGATTGTGAAGAATCCTATTGATGAACAAAGGATTGAAGAGTTTCTGAATGATCAGATCAACGAGCAAGAAGATGATAATCAACAAGAAACTTCTACTTCCGGAAAGCAACACATGGATCAGGTATTCATCACAAATCCTACCGTTATTTTCTTACAAGATAAAAATCAGGAAGTGATTGAGGTTAGTAGAACAAGGGAAGAGATGTTAGAAGAATTGGGTTTGCAAGAAGGTAAATTTAAGTTCGATATTGAAGATGAGATTCCTGAAACTTCTGAAGATGTATTTGAGATAAGATATGCCTTTGAAGCTGATTGTTGAACACGCTTCAGATTCATCTGATGATGAAGTTCATTTTCATTATTCTGGGATTGATGAATCATTTCCTTCGTTGACGGAAATGTTTAAAGATCGAAATGTCGATGAAATTAGAAGAAAGATAGTGGAGAAAGTGTCTGCAGAAGGTATTCCAGATACCATACCGAGAGAAAATCTTGCAGAAGAAAGAAAGAAATGGTACAAAGTCATGCCGAAAGAGAGAAAGAAACTTCGAGCACTTCAATTCTTTACACACGACAAAGAACTCTCTTGGGGTGACATTCTCTCGTGGGGATATTTGGAAGACTTGAAAGTTTATGCAATCAGAAGAGAACAGGGAGTACAGTACTTTGAGTTCTTAGCTGATATCAAAACTCTGCCTTGGTGGGATATAGATGACCTGGTAAAAACAAAGAACATCAAAGAATTCTACCATGGGTTAGATGTGAAGTAGCACAATCAAAGGTTATGGAATTATATGAAGCTGCAAGCTGAGAAAAGATATCCTGATTGGAAACCACACTTTCCTCAACAGATTGTCAGAATCTTAGAAAGTGGTGAGAAGGATATTACTCTGGATATCAAACCTCCAAGTTGTTTGAAGAATATGCCGTTACGGGCGATGGAGCAAGATTTCCACGATGAGTTTGAAGGATGGTTGTATAATCAAACTACAGCTGAAGCAATAATCTCGTTAAATAACAAGTCCACAGGAGAAGCTAGAAAGATCTGTGTGTTAGATCCTATGTGGCTTGTTAACTGTTCAAAGAAAGATATCGATTGTCTGTTCTACAACAAGATAGTCTACGAGAGACCTGACTGAGAGCAAGCTTTGCAATATCAAAAGGTTGTGGATGTTTGTTACGCAAAAGACATCAACTCTGGAAGATACTGGAAGACGAAATGGAGAGATCTAGAGATTGATGAGTTCTTGAAAGTATACAAGCGTGAACAACGTTCTAAAAAGATTGCTGAGCATGCTGCTAAGCTGGGAAGATGAAAACTGGGAATTGTTCCTCCAACAGATCAGACACCAATCGAATCTGAAGAAAACAAAATTCCAAGATGGGAACGGAAGCGTGATGGGGATCCTGTCTATGGACATTGGTGGTTGACTGAGGGAAGACAAAAGCGAAAAAGGATGTTGGAGGAAAAGGCTCAGAAAAGAAGAAAGAAAGCACGAGAACGAAGACGTGGCAGAAGGAATTAAAGACTATGCTGGAAGGAACTACAGCTACATCCGAGGGGGAGTCTGTTAGTACATTACGTCTGTAGCTTCCGTCAGCATGTTGTCATATTTTGTTTTCTGTCAGTATGTATGTATGTAGTTAGCATGACAACTCAGGAATAGGTTTTGTATGTAAAAGTGTTGTTCGGGAAAGGTTCATCCGCACGCATGGCAATACGCGAGGATAGCAATACGCACGGGTAAGCCATACGCATGGGTAGCCCACCCGCACGTACAACACTTGTTAGCTTCCTGAGTCTGTCTATAAATAGGTGGTCCGATGCAACTTTGTTAGAACTTTTGACACGCACGGGTAGTCTGTATGTTCACCGGAACTTTGTGACTTTCAGAACAATTAATAGAACGAACAGACAAGCAGTTAAACGTTGAATTCTGTGTTGCACACATCTGTGATTCGTCGTAATGGATTCCGCACATTAAGACGAAATCGATTCATCTTGTTCCTATGATCAGATCCTGTATTAACGGGACCAACAGATTGAATTTTGCAAAAGTGTTGCTGGCTTTTGACTTGCCTTTTGTGTTCTGGCAGTTCACATTAGCACTCGAGAATCTTCAAAGGTGTTTCATATTTTGCGAAGGATTTAATAAAGAAAACTATTTTGACGATGTTAGAGTTGCTTCCGCCGGATTAGTTCTCCGTTATGGTCAGAGTTTTGAAACATCCTCTCGATTGATTACTGTCCTCTTCGTTAATCACGGGTAAATGGCAATCAGCCGTAGTTTTATGTCTTTCGAATACTTATTGTTATTTATTGACCAATTCTGTTGATTACTGTGCTTGATTTGTTTTAAGATTGGATTGATGCTTGTTGTTTAGGTATACTTTGTTAATCATTGGGTAAATTATAATTATCTGTAGTTTTGTATATCTTAAAGTTAACATTTGATTACATAAATTTCTAGTTGTTATATACTGATGATTTTTTTTCATATTATGCTTTGAATCAGATGGCCACATGTTTGTTGTGCAGTTGATTGTTAAGGTTTATAAGGTATTGGGTTGAAAAATGGTAAACCAAACAATCAAGAAGCAATCAAGTGTTCTTGTGCAATTGCAGAGGAGGCTAAATGGAAAGATGCCTTGAAAACTTATTACTGTTTGGGGAAACAGAAAAAGGTCACAAGTTAAATGAATAGAGACATTTTCATTTGTATATATTTTGAATTCATTTGTATTTGAAATTATTTATCTATGATATTATAGATACATTTGGTTTCATTTGTCTGGAATGGATACCTTTTTTTGTATTATCTTCGAGAACAACAAATGTTATCATAGACCGATTTCAGACTTTTGGGACTACAATTAAAATGTATTTGAGATTTATTTTCAAGAACTAAAATGGCGTGATAATTAGAGACGGATTCTCAGTCTCGGAAACATCTTATTAAGGACTGAATCGATATGGAATTATGAACATAATGAAATGTATTAAAAACAATATATACACAATTTAAACAACTGATTTTCAGTCGCTAAAGTTATGTTTTGGGGACTGAAATATCATAGTATTTGAGACTAATTTGCAGTCACCAAAGACATGTATCGGGGACTGAAATGACGTGGTAACGGAGGACAAATTGAGGACTGAATTTTTATGTATCAGAGACTAACCGTTAGTCACTGTTGGTGTCATACAATCGGGACCGATTTTCAGTTACTAAAAACACTATCTAGTACTAGGTATCTGGGACTGGCTGGGGACTGACAAATCAGTCCTTGATAAACATTAGGGACTGATTTTTATGTATCAAATACTGATTTTTTAGTCTCTAATACTCATTTTTTTGTAGTGGATACTCCCCCACCGGGCCCACCGGTGACACGTGGAATTCGGGGTGTGGCAAGTTGGTTGATATCTGGAAACATTGTAATCTCTCTTAATACTGTAAATTATAACAAACGTGTCATTTTAATAAATAGAATGATTCACCAGTATTTTCCGCTGACAAAACTTTTTTCAAACATGTTTCAGGTGATCTGTTGTGATCCAGAAAAAGTGGCAAGAAGCACTACAAGCTTAAGGAAAGTGGCTCAGTATAAAATAAAGCAAGATGTTTTGTAAAATAAAGATTTCTCAATGAAATCATAGGATTGTAAACTGTCGGGATTTATCCCAAATTGTGAAATAAAATAATCGGGAAAATTCAGCTTTAAAAAGATCCTGTTAAAATCTTCCGCTGTTAAACTCGATTAAATAAATACCACGGGATTTTCTGTCCCGCGGCTCCTGAAACGGGTTAAACCGGGTCGGGGGCCGTGACATAAACCATGGATTTCAGAGCCTTATCAGCAATCATTGCACATAAAACAAAGGTTTATATACAGTGCGTAGGGACCTATACGCAACGTATATAAAGCTCAATTTTTGTATTTTTTTATGTATTCCTTTGTTTATTTATAAAAAAAAAGAAAATTATTTATAAAAAAGCAATATTATTGGTTAATAATACAAATATAAATTATAAAAATTAAAAATAATACAACTATTATGAATTATAAAAATTAAAAAAGAAAATTATTTATAAAAAACAATATTATTGGTAAATAATACAAATATAAATTATAAAAATTATACTATACACTATACGATACGATGCAACACGATACGCTACTATACGATACGATATAACATCCGTATAGGTCTATAGGTGTATATGTGTCCCGTATAGGCCTATAGGTGTGGTTTAGGTCCCGTGTAGGCCTATAGGCGTATACAAGACCTACATGGAACCTATACGAGACTTATACTATACACTATACGATACGATACGATACGATGCAACACGATACGCTACTATACGATACGATATAACACCAGTATAGGTCTATAGGTGTATATATGTCCCGTATAGGCATATAGGTGTGGTTTAGGTCCCGTCTAGGCCTATAGGCATATACAAGACCTACATGGAACCTATACAAGACCTACATGGAACCTATACGCTACTACACTATACAATACGATGCAACATGATACGCTACTATACGATACGATATAACACCCGTATAGGTCTATAGGTGTATATATGTCTCGTATAGGCCTATAGGTGTGGTTTAGGTCCCGTGTAGGCCTATAGGCATATACAAGACCTACATGGAACCTATACGAGACTTATACTATACACTATACGATACGATGCAACACGATACGCTACTATATGATACGATATAACACCCGTATAGGTCTATAGGTGTATATATGTCCTGTATAGGCCTATAGGTGTGGTTTAGGTCCCGCGTAGGCCTATAGGCGTATACAAGACCTACATGGAACCTATATGAGACTTATACTATACATTATACGATACGATGAAACACGATACGCTACTATACGATACGATATAACACCCGTATAGGTCTATAGGTGTATATATGTCCAGTATAGGCCTATAGGTGTGCTTTAGGTCCTGTATAGACCTATAGGTGTGGTTTAGGTCCCGTATAGGCCTATACGGGACCTAAACCACACCTATAGGCCTATACGGGGTCTAAACCACACCTATAGGCCTATACGGGATCTAAACCACACCTATAGGCCTATACGGGACATATACTACGCTATAATACGATATCACACTTATAGGCTTATACAAGGTCAATACGTGACCTATACTACACCTATACGATACAATATCACACTTATAGGCTTATACGAGACCTATACCACACCTATACGATACGATATCACACTTATAGGCTTATGCGAGGTCAATACGTGACCTATACTACACCTATACGATACGATATCACACTTATAGGCTTATACGAGGTCAATACGAGACCTATACCACACCTATACGATATGATATCACACTTATAGGCTTATACGAGGTCAATACGTGACCTATACTACACCTATACGATACGATATCACACTTATAGGCTTATACGAGGTCAATACAAGACCTAAACCACACATATACGATACGATATCACACTTATAGGCTTATACGAGGTCAATACGGGACCTAAACCACGCCTATAGGCCTATACGGGTGTTATATCGTATCGTATAGTGTATAGTGTAAGTCCCGTATAGGTTCTCTGTAGATCTTGTAATTCATAATATTTGTATTATTTTTTATTTTTATAATTCATAATATTTGTATTATTTTTAATTTTTATAATTCATAATATTTGTATTATTTTTAATATTTATAATATATTTGTATTACCAATAATATTGTTTTTTTTATAAATAATTTTCTTTTTTTATAAATAAACAAAGAAATACACAAAAAAAAACAAAAATGGAGCTTTATATACGCTGCGTATAGATCCCTACGCAACGTATGAGACAAAAATGACACAACTACCCTTGTATTTGGCTTCGTATAGCCTCAACACAAGGGTATAAAGGACATTTTCAGACCTTTATATACGCTGTGTATAGGTCTCTACGCAGCGTATATAAACCCTGTGAAAAACTGATGCTTCAAACCTACCAAAATGACCCCAAATTTTCAGATGGTTTATATACGCTGCTTAGAGACCTATACGCAGCGTATATAAACCTTGTTTTCTGTGCAATGATTGGTTATTAGGCACTGAGATCCATGGTTTATATACGCATCGTATAGGTCAATACGCGGCGTAGAGGGTTAACCTTATACGCTGCGTATTGACCTATACGCTGCGTATATAAACCCTAGTTTTGCTAGGGTTTTGTGTGCCAATAGGCGCACCCTTTTTTTTTCAAATCTTGTGCATGATGTATCAGCATGCTGGTCAACTAATTATAAAGAAAAGTTGTTTCTATGACTTGATCATGTGACCTCTATATCGTATGATAACCTTAGTGTTGCTTCAAAGTTCGTCGCTAACAATTAAAAAAACTAACTTTTTAAAAAACTCTTACCAAATTAACATGAACTAATTGTTTTTCTCCATTTTTATATAAACGAACACTACCCATCCATTGTACACATGAAATATTTAACAACTTCGTGATAAACTGATAATAATTATTTTAAATGGACAAAAAAGAAAACCGAAGACAATCTAATGACCGTAAATGCAAGTTGTAAAAAGTACTCATTTCATACTGAAATGAAAAGGATATAAGAAATATGGACCACCATATTCATAGTAAGATAAAATTGGATAACATTAATTTTCGCATATTGTTTACACAAAAAAAAGTTGGAAATTATTTAAGAAATGTAAAACTTATTATACAGTCATGTTATAAATCGAAAGTTTGAAACTGAAGACCCCCAAAGAGGAAAGCTTCCTAAACATTCTTTAAGTCATCCTATGCCATCACATTCTTAAACCTCACTCATCTCTCTCTCTCTCTCTCTCTCCGGCAATATATATCTAAAAGAAAGTTAGAAAGTGGTCAGAAGAAGATTAAAATCTAGTTGTTTAACTATATATATATTGGTTTGGTATATCACCATCAGTAGCTAGCTGGTGGTGGGTGGTGTGGTGGAGTAGTATCTCACCGCCCCAAAATTCCTTTCTTAACGGCAAGCTTTTCCAGCATTCCAGCTTACTCTTCCTCCATACCCACCTACACCACTTTTATAAACTTGATTGAGAAACCCTTGTGTTTATTCTGTCAGTTTGTGTCTTGTTTTTGTTTCCATTAGGGTTTGTGTTCTTTGGGATCTGGTAGACAAAAAGACAAGTGCTTTTACTTCAATTCCCGAGAAAATTAAAAACCCTTTTTGGTCCCTAACATTCCACTTGTTCTTTACATGTCTTTTAACCTTTTTGGCTATTTTTCTTGTTTTTTTTAACCAAAGTTCTTGAGACAAGTTCTTGAAACTCTCTTTGTAGCGCTTGTTAGAAGAATCTAAGTGAAGAACACCTCCATTTCCAAAGTTTCTTTGTGTTCTTGTATCTTCTTATTATTCAATACGCGTGCCGCCGCGTGTGCAAGTGCTGTAAAGAAGTTTTTCTTTTGTATGATTTTTGGTGCACAAAGTAAGTTGCAACATTCATTAATTATCCATTAGTTTTTAGTTTATAAATCAGCTTCTAGTTTATATTAGTTTCATTGAATTCTTCTTGCTAGATATTTTTTTTTATTCTCTTCTTAATTTAGTTTTCTAATTGAGGCATGAGAAGAATGATGTTCTTGCTAGATCTCCATGAACAATTTAAAACTTCCTAGCTTCTGATTTATAATAGTTTCATTGAAGTTCATCTTGCTAGATTTTCTTTTCTTTTTTTTTTTCCTTTTCTTCTTCATTTAGTTTATCTAATTGAGGCATGAGAATGATGTTCTTGCTAGATCTCCATGAACAATTTAAAACTTCCTTTTAGTGAGTCCTTTTTACTTTTTACTACTATATATGTATAAAAATGAAGCACATTTCCATGTTCACAAAGTAAAGTTCTTGTATATTGTGATTGAGCATTATTATCATGTTCTCACTTTTGTTGAGTGGTGAAAACTTGAGTGGCTTCCTAAGGAAAAGCAAACTTGAGTAGTCTTATCTTGATAATCATGTAATAAAAGGGTTCTTCTTCATGAGAAATATGCATGGAAGATACACTGAATTTTATTTTTCTCAAGATTACATGGGATCTATTTTCTACGATACACAGTTTCTCCCTTTTCTCTTATGAAATCAAAAACCTAATATTTTGATACATCTAAAGAGGCTTGAACTCGTAATCCAACAACCGTTGAGATTTAAGTAGTTATCGGTCACCTGGTACAATTTCTTCTATAGTCCTACATATTTTCTAGCACCTTCAAATTCTCATGTGTGATTCAAGTCGAAGTGGTAAGAAAAAGATGTGTAGGTTAAGAACTTCGAAGTTAGTTGATTCATCAGTCCCTCAAGCTTACTGCAAAGTATATAATGTTGAAGATGACAAGCAGGAATTATGAAAGCTTTAAGAATGTCCTATAATGATAGTATTAGACCTTCTTCTCCTCAACGAAATAATTCTTTGCATCAAGCATATATTTCGATTCACCATTGTTGTGGGATGATCAAGAAGTGAACTTTTTGTTTGTTTTGAGCAAAAATTGGGTAAACAATTATGGGTTAGGCTTATAGTTGATAAAGTTTGTTATTAATATGGCAAATAGAGTTCTTTTTGATAATCTTTTTCATATATTTTTCTCTACAATTTATTTTCGTTATTGTCTTCCTTTTATTTTCTTGATCAACTTCTAACTTGGTTAAGCATGAAACACATGTAGAGTGGTAGTTTCATAGTGTTGATATATCTTTTCTGGATTTCTTTTAAGCAAGATGATCATGATTTTAATGAGGATCCGAATATACGAAATTGCAAGATTGATGAATGAAAAAAATATGTTTATAGTTTAACCATTGATGATTGATGGTGTGGTTTCTGTACTGCAGGTTTTGGACCATCATAAGTTAAGGAACATGAATAACTTTTCACATGTTCCTCCTGGTTTTCGATTCCATCCAACGGATGAAGAACTTGTAGATTACTACCTCAGGAAAAAAATCGCATCAAAACAAATTGATCTTGATGTAATTAAGGACGTTGATCTCTACAGAATTGAGCCATGGGATCTTCAAGGTAAATCTGTTCATCATGTATCAAGTTAGAGGTTCCTGAAATTTTGCTGTCCAAAATAATCTGTACTAATACATTTCTTAGTTGTGGACTACAACTTAACTATATGTTACTTATACCATGGATGCAAAACTTTCTGAGGCCTAACTAAACACTCAAACAACGTTTATTCTTGTTGTTCTTTAACAATTTTCTATTATCTGAACAGAATTATGCAAACTAGGAACCGAGGAGCAAAATGAGTGGTATTTCTTTAGCCACAAGGACAAAAAATACCCAACAGGAACTCGCACAAATAGGGCCACCAAAGCCGGCTTTTGGAAAGCTACCGGAAGAGACAAGGCCATATACTCCAAGCACAATTTAGTTGGCATGAGAAAGACCTTGGTCTTTTACAAAGGACGAGCTCCCAATGGACAGAAATCAGATTGGATCATGCATGAGTATAGACTAGAAACAAATGAAAACAACACTACTCAGGCAAGCTATTACATATCATATTTTTTTATCTCGTGTCATATCGATTAGTTTAAAAAATATAGTTTTAATATTCATAAGGAGGAAATTAACTAATCAAATTTTCATAATTAAACTCAAAAACCAAATTGACATGTGTATGCAATACATGGTTCATGTTTTAGACAAGTACCTTTTGTTTTGTTGATGTTTTTGATTCCTTGTGTCATAGTACTATGTGTCAAGAGAAGGTTTCTCGAGGTGGGGGTATCAGTGGGAGCAACTATTCTATCTTCTGGGATAGAGGAAAGGGTTTCCCACATCCTACCCTCCGCAGACTCTTCCATATGAGTAGGATTTTACTGGACACGTGTGTTTGTTTTGTAGTTTTAGACAAACATAAAGCTTTCATTGCACTTTGATATTATGCTTATCGTTTTCAGCTTGGACGAAAACATGTTCAAGTGACAATGCTTTAATTTCGAATTTTTCTTGACTTTTTTGATCTCACCTTCAAACTCATGAAGTTACTAGAAAATGCTTGATTGTGACGAAGTGAAATTATGGTTTTGTTTGCTACAGGAAGAAGGATGGGTTGTATGCAGGGTATTCAAGAAGCGAATGACAACTGTGCGTAGGATGGAAGAGCATGATTCGTTATGCTGGTTTGATGATCAAGCCTCATTCATGCCGAATTTCGAATCACCAAGAAGGATAAGCCATCCTTACACTTCAAACAGTTCATACCAGCACCAATTTGCTGCAAAACCCGAGCTCTATCAATCGCATTACAACTTGCCTCAAGATCACCCCTTTCTTCAACTTCCTCAATTAGAATCTCCCAAAATTCAACATCCTTCTGCTGCCAATATCCAGCCCACAACTCAGCAGTTGAACATCAACTTGCTTTATGGTAACAATGATGAACAAGATCCACATGTGACTGATTGGCGTGTACTTGACAAATTTGTTGCTTCACAACTTAGTAATGATCAAGAATCTTCCAATCCTCCCCCATCATCTCTTCAAATGGCTGAACATATGAACCTACTTTTAAGTGAGTCTAAGAGCGATGAAATGGCTTCAGAATGTGCTTCAATATCCACCTCCTCTTGCCCAGTTGATCTTTGGAAGTAATTAACTCAAAAACTTGAATCCAATTTCTAATCACATCAACTAGAAAAGAGAAAAAGAGGCTAATGTATCATGGTGATAGAATTTAAGTACTAAATAAACATATTATGGGTGAAGTGTTTTTTTATCAAATTTGTTGGACTGAGCTTTCTTAAGTAGATACATATGTATGTAATTCATATAACATATCTCTAATGTATGAAGGTGCTTACTTGTTTGTTTTGATTTGTTAAGATTAACTACTAGGAAAAGGGAAGGGTTGAAGTAATGTTTCCACTAATCAATCCTTGTTGTAGATCAAAGTGTAAGCTGGCTTTGTTTCAAATTAATAATATAACTTTTCTTGTTTCTCTGTTTCAGTAATCTTTTACAACCGTCTGTTTGCTCATAGATGATCTTTTACTGTTACAATGGTGCCGAACACACAAGAAATTAAGAAACAAAAACATGATTAAGCAGCATTTACTTGATCGAATTGGAAATTATTGGCATTTTTACATGATTTAATTAGCAGTTAAGCTTCGTAAAGATCGTTTGTGGATCCTTAGTTCCAATATATTCCACAGCACTTAAGTATTTGCTTGGAGACTTAAACAAACTTTGGTGTTTTCTAAAAAGATTACAATTCAAGGCATGATCTACCATCTTGTTTATTTGTTTCTAAAAGTGTGCAAAGGAAGGCTAGCTAGTTCTACCAATCTAACTCAATGTGTATATTCATAGTTTGAGATGCTAAAGTATGGTGATTGTTATGGAGTCAAATGGTTCAGGAAGAACCTGATGGCTGCCACCAAGACACCGTCAGTTTGAGGGCGTAACACGTCTGCTCGGGTTTGCCCGTATGAAATTGTAAACGTTGTACCAAATTGAAATCAATAAAAAAAAAAAACCCTGTCTTGTTCATGGTATTATCACATAACTAGATTATGTTAACCAAATCATATTTGTGTATGTTATTAATTTATTCTTGAATGTTTAAATCGTCTTGTAAATGCTCGTGAGTGTTTGTTCGAGTCAGATATTCTAATAGTTACAAGGTTGTCCGAGACAAAACGAAAGCTATTATATAATTCATGTTAGCCTCACAATTGAACTAAAAAAGTGCAACTTTTGGTGTATAAAGTTAATCAATTCACCATGGTGTTTTTTTCTTGATACGTTGTAATTTCTAGGTTTTCCATTTAATAATTATTTATGAGTATACTAGCTAGCAATTTGAGGAAGACCAAGAATCTCCCATGTAGATATTCATGGAAAAAAAGAAAACAATGAAGGTAGCATGAACTGAAGAGAGAGATAGAGAGAGATGCTACACATTCATGTTATTCATATATAGTGAAAACCGACACTTGTTGAGCACTATGCATGATGATCTCATTAAAACAGAAGCCACACATGTATTGATGGCAAACAACATAAAATCTTTAAAGCATGGCGAAACATGCTTGTGTCATACATACAGAATTTGCGACTATATACGGGCTTGAATCCGCTGGTTGAAATGTGAATAAAATAACTTAGAAGAGCAAAAACATAGTCTTATAAACCAAAAGTAGAGCCTTTCATTAGCTACTTGCAGGTTCTCCGGCGTCAAAGCATGCATTCGAACTAAAACCACACCTATTCTATGGAAAGAGAGAGATAGAAGTGAGACACTTTATACAAGACCGGCTCGACTCTAAAAAAAAAGCTGAATCTTGGACACATATTTAACAGCCCCTCAATTTTAACGGTTTAAATTCGTTTGATTTTCAGATTTTCCAAATTAGAGCAAATGATCAATATAATTGGAAGAGTTTTTATTTTCACTAAACTCACTCCAACACTAAATGTGACTAATATGTGTGATTTGTGTACCTTTTAAATACCGTATATAAAAAATGTGTGTCATTATATTCTCACATACTATGCAAAAATAAAATTTAGTTACGTAAATGGTCCCCGTTTTAAAATCCGGCTTCAACCAAAAAAATGTTTAGCCGACGCTTAGCTAGTACATAAAAGGAAAAGGAAATGAAAATGCTTAGACAATTGAACGGCTCACCATGCAATTAACTTGGCTTCATACCAAATATTGTATAGAAAGAGAGAGAAGTGAGACAAGATATAAAAGGAAATGCTTAAACAATTGAATGACTCACCATGCAATCAACTTGGCTTCATTCCCCATATGAAAATGAGAGTGAGAGAGAATCTAAGGGTAAAAATAAGGTTGTTACACTGAATCCGATGGTGTTTTTGAAGTTGGATCTTGAATGTTGAGGAAAGAAAGACAAGTTGAGTTAGATTGAAGAAGAATGTTTTGCAGTTTTTTTTGCAAAATTTTGCCTTTACGCGATGCCAAGTTCACAGCAGACATAATCATGAGGCGTGCTAATATTGTTGTACTCATTTGTATTTGTTATGATACATAAAAAATACACACACACACTTAGCGGCTTAAATCATTAACAGGACTAGCAGTGTTACGTTGACCAAGTTTGACTAGATGGAATTCTCCTGTAATAGTAACTAGTAGGTTTTCCCCCGCGCTATGCGGCGGT
This sequence comes from Helianthus tuberosus, assembly GCA_030545235.1. Lineage (NCBI taxonomy): Eukaryota > Viridiplantae > Streptophyta > Magnoliopsida > Asterales > Asteraceae > Helianthus > Helianthus tuberosus. The sequence continues at coordinate 7,846,345 of CM060390.1, forward strand.
AACTCAGTTATTATCGGTTCGGTTGGGTTCGTTTCAATACCGACACTCACTATAGTAACTGAAAGAGAAAACTAAAGAAATAAAGTCGTGATATGCTCAAAAGGATATCGACACATCTTTTATATCTCAAAAACCTTAAAAACGAATACTGGTTTCTAATATTGCGGATATCGGTACCGATGTTATTTGGTCGAAATCGATTAGATGCGTCACATATCGAGACTCTATAGTTTACAATAAAAAATACATTTTTATTATTGTTATCGGCACTCGTGTAATATACAATACAAAAAAAAAAGTAAATACACATCGTCAGTTCCGGTTCTATTTGGGTATGCGGCATGATATCCATTTTCATGAAAAACTGTACCATAATATTTAAAAAGTATACTTTCATAGTTGGATTTAAAAAACTAACATGAACAAGATATTAAAAATAAACTAAATGATAAATAATCTTTTAATTAAAAAACTCGAAAAGAATATTTAAAAAATTCACAACACTATTCACGGCCAATTTAAATTAATATATATAAATAATATAATGTTACGTACGTATTTTAATTTATACCTGTTTATGATGTCAAAAATTACCTTTTATTTATCCTTGGGGACCTGAACGACTTATGGTATAAAAAAAATTCATATCTTAGGATATTTTATTATTGGTATCATACTTTCATTGCATTCACAATGCAAGGATGTATGTAAAAGTAATGTTACGTACGTATTTAAATTTATACTAATTTATGATGTCAAAATTACCTTTTATTTATCCTTAGGGACCATGGACGACTTATGAACAAATTTTCATATCGTAAGACATTTTTTATTGGTATATACTTTCATCGCATTCACATTGCAAGGATGTATGTAATAAAACATTTCGGTTAACAACATAGTCGATTTGTTTGGGTCTTTCTTTTCAGATTTGATTTTTTTCCCCTAGGCGTTATCCAAATTTGGCAACGTCTAATCGATCCGAATTCAATTTGGTTCGGATTTAGTTAAAAACCGAATTTAATCTAATAACATTTTTTTTCTGGTCTTATTTCCTGTTTTTGTGTTCCGGACAGCTGTTTGGTTATAAATAGAAATTAACCTAGTTTGGTGTTTGTGTTCGGGACAACCATTTGGGTTCATTTTAGAATGAAATATTTAATACGTGGAGTGGATTGAGAGCTAGAAATAGTTGGGCTCATTTAGATTGGTTACTAGGCTAATTAATTGGGCTGGGTATCTCTTTACTATATTTAGGTTCATTAATTGGGTTGGGTACTCTTTGCTCATTAATTGGGATGGGTATCTCTTTACTATTTTTTTAGGTTCTGTAATTGGGTTGGGAACTATCTACTTAATAGAGGGATGCATAAATCAAATATTGGGCCAGAACCGAGACTGGGTAGAAATCGGGTACGACCCAATCTAGTACAGGTGGAACCGAGTAGGAATCAGACCTAGGTGCTAGGGGTATAGATGGTACCCTCGGTTCAAGTTAGGTCGGCTCTGGTTCCTGCCCGAGAACCGGGTACAATCAGGTATAGGTTTAAAAAAAGGTATTGGACCGTTGGAACCGGTTAGTTATCATTTTAACCCTCCTATATTGATAATAATTAGGTGTTGGAGGTTTAGGTTTAATTATAGTATTATACCACTTCTATAACTCTCAAACGCTCTCTAAAACGCCTCAAACCTCTCAACTTTCAAGTATCACCATCAATGGCAAATAATGAATTAGTTGTTTTGGTACTTGAAACCTAAAGAAACTTGGAGATTTGGTCCCACTACGACTTGCGTCGGACAACACCGAAATGATTCATTGCAAGTACTTTGGGAACTTCTTGAAACCCATGGCAAACTCAAGTCTCAAAAAATATACAGTTAGACATTATCCAACGAAAAAAACTAAATAAAAAGGGGAATCATTTGGATCCACAAACCCCCGTAACCAAAACTAGTGTTGAATTGTTTAAGTTTAACTTTAACTTTTAGTTGTTTAAGTTTAATGTTAAGTTTTTATGTTTAATATTAGGTTTAAATGTGTACTGTTAAAGGTTTAATTTTAAGTTTTAAAATTCTTAATGTTAATGTCAATTTCAACAAAACAATATTATACATCTTCCTATACTAACTAGCTAGTTTTAAGCCCGCGTTGCGGGGCGGGGGCGTAAACCGTGCTACCAACATTTAGGGGTAGAACCGTGCTAAGTGGCAAGTCAAAAACAACCAAAACCGGGAAAAATGTTGAAGAAAAACACGGATTTATCACACCAAGTAACTCACACGATGTAAAACGTAGATGAGCTCGAAATTATACCGACAAGTATTAGAAAGTCGAGGGGTCAAAAAAAACTTTTAGAAAATGAAGGGACAAAGGTGACAATTTTAAAACTTAAAGAGGTAGAGCAGATTACTTTTGAGTCCCTATGTGTTAGCTCTTTTAACCATTTGAATCCAAAATCAAAAAGTTTAACGTCGTGAGTCCCTACCGCTCATTTTGTAACATTTTGAGTCCACTTTTTTGAACACTTGTACTTTCATTTTGGACTCAAGTGGTTAAAACACAATGACTCAAAATGTTATAAAATGAGCGGTTAAGCTTTTCAATTTTGAACTAAAATGGTTTAAACTACTAAAACACAGGGACTTATAAAGGAATTTACTTGTAACACCCCGTGTTTTTTAAAGTCAAAGTCAAAGTCAAGGTCAAAGTCAACGACCGATTACACGACGTGACTTGTAGTGATTTCTTTTATATGTTTATTTTAGTTGTATTATGTGGAGTAAGTGTCAATAATTACAACAATCAGCGTGTGTTATTCGCGATCTAATCAACTTACGACTGTGAACTATAGGAAGTAACAATGCGATAAAGTTAACTAAACGATAATCAAACTATGCTAATCAAATCGACATCGAATCGAATCGCAACTCGAAATACGCATTTTGGTTACTAATATACTTATGTGTGTGCCTTATGTATTACTTGTGCATGTTTATTTATGTTATGTTGTGGTAATCAATCGAAACGCAATCGAACTCGAATCGCAATCGAAACGCAATCGAACTCAATCGAAATCGAACTATGATAATTAGTGGAGAAGAGATAGCGCGAGATATGAATGGTTGGGATTAAAAGTAATTTGAATAGGAAACTCTATCGCATTCACATCGCTCGCAATCGAAATCGAAACAGCAAAAATCGTCGCGCCGAACACCCGAACCAAGTACCATCCGGCCGGAAATCCGACCGGACTGTCATCCGGGCGAGATGCGATCCAACCGACCAACCCTTTCCTCTTTGGGTAACCCTATAAATACCCCATGTCACTCTCAAACTTTCTACTTTTGGCATCTGACGTCCGAACAGCTCGTGCTCTCCACCTTTTCTTTGATTTCTCTCGATTCCGGTAAGATCTCGTCCTAAATCTTGTACTTCCTTAATCTACACGCACTCCTACACCTTTCTATCTTTTGAATCTTAACTTTTAACCGTGAAATCACTAGATTTGATGTGTTCTAGGATGATGTCATCATGGTGTTCTTGAGAACTTCATGTTTTGGCTTCAATCCATCAAAAACAACTTAGATCTAACCGATTTCCACACAAATAAACAAAGATCTTGCATAGATCAAAACACATTCATGGTGAAAAAGGATTGAAAAATGGTTTCTAACTTTCTTTCAACTCTTTTACATTCAATGCACTCAAAACCGATAGAATCGGACCTTGTTCTAGTCTTCTACTCAATCGCGGTGTTGTGCTAGCTCAAGATCTGGATTCTACTCACGAGACCACCGATTTCGGGTTAACCAAGAAACAAACGTCTTGAACCGGTTAACTGGTCGAACTAGGGTGATTCCTGTCTGACCGGGTCACTTGGGTCAAGATAGGGTTCTGTTGCTTAACACGTGGTCAAAACGTCTCGATAAAACGACAAACAATCAAAACGGCCAAATGAAAGACGAACGGAACAACCGGGACGGAGTGCTATCCGACCGGACTACTGTCCGAACGGATAAGCCATCCGAGCGGTCGGCTGTCCGAACGACTTACACCTTGGGTCCCACACTTAACCAACTTTATTTGAAGTTTGAGTATTGAATGAACTGCTATCCGACTGGACTACCATCCGACTGGATTACTCTTCGGATCATGAGATACTTGGACTTTAACACTTAAACAATTTTCAACATGTTCAATTCACAAGGAATGCCACCCGGTCGGATGGTCATCCGACCGAGTGACCGCCCTGCTGTGGATTTGTTCTCACTGAGTAACCCCGCCACTCGAGTCGCCGTCCAACCGGATAAATCATCTGAGCGGATTGTCGTCCGCACGACTGACCGTCCGATCGACCGACTTGAAAGGTAGAGTCACTTCAATGTTTTCAAAATGCTACAACGAAAACTTCAAAGGTCAAGCCATCATACACAAACACATCCTTCTCAAAGGAAGAAACAATCCACTCGAATAGTCATCCGACCGGACAATCTGTCCGACCGGATGACCATCCGAACGGATTGTCATACGCACGACAGGACCATCCGATCGGATTACCATCCGACCGAACTGCTATCTGAGCCACTTACACCTTGCATCGTTTTACGCGTCACTTATCATTATACTATCAATATGTTCAGGCTAACCTTACTCTCGAGCGCTCCCTTCAATCCATCCATCGCTGTGAGTATACTCGATCCCTTTTTGCTTTACGCACTTTTGGGTGTTACATACGTTACGAATATTCAAATCACAATAAACATACTACTCAATACTATTTGAACGGTAACCGTAAATGCATGTTATACGTGGCTTATGAATGCTTGTTTGTTATGTTTACACATGGAATGTTGTCTACCTGCCTTAGCAACGGTAGTACTATAGTTTGGACTCAGCACCTGTTCGCAGGGGTTGTTAAGGACAATTACTTGCATGGATTACGGTGGTAATCATGTATTGCGAACTGCCTCAGGCAGTCAATCCACAGTCATTGGTATCGATGAATCTATGTCGATAACTAACGTGCTTCATTTCACTATGTGTACGTGCTGGTTATGCGTAAACGAATTTCGAACTCTATACGCTATTATCAAACTTGTATGCTCACCTTTACATTATATGTATTGACTTTATTTTAACGTATGTGACAGGTGCTTAGGATGCACATCTGCTAGGAAATCGAGGCTAGAATAAGGTCTTAGAGGCCAACAAATAGTTGTCTGTACAAATGAAATCAAGGGTCTCTAGAAGCAGATAAACAATTGGGCTATTTGAAAATCTGAGTTGTCGGAATAGAACTATTTGCCTAGATTTTGTCTGTAATAATTTGTTTACATTTTGAGACATGGTATGGGACATGTTACTTTAAATCGATTGGTAATGATAATTGTTATGGAAACTTCTGGACAATCTGTTTCGCTCAGTGCCATGCCCCGATGTTTCCGCCATCGGTTGGTGTGTGACATTACTCAAAAAATATTAGTGGCAAACTTGTAAATAATATTTCATTCTTGTCTTAATAATACACTGTAGACAAGAGTCTACCCTAATGTTATATTTAGTAATAAACGAAAATCTTTTTGGAACATGTCACTCTCTGGTACTTTCTCACCTTATTTTCCTATTTATCTCCCATATTAAATAATAATAATTTCAAACAAAATATTAGATAAGAATAAATATTTAGATAAGGATAAACATTTGCTTTTATTATGATCATATTAAATAATAATAATATTAATTTTAAACAAAAAAATAGATAATAATATAAACGTTTGTTTTTATTATAATCATAGTAAATAATAATAATTTTTTAAATGATTGAAATTAAGGTAAATTAGGAATTAAAGGTTCCCGTTTGATATATATTTAATAATTGTATTATTGTTTATTTTTCACTAGAATTAAATAATTATTCTAGGTCGGACATATGCTTCTATCAAATTGTAAGTGTTTTTTTACGCATCGCTATAATGGTAGGCGTACTGTTATAACTGGTTTAAACCTATCATTTATTTCACATTGCATCAATATGTAGAAAGAACGCCGTTTTTAAATATAACAATTCAATACTCCATTCAAAGAGAATTTAATTCTCGATTTTACAGTATAATTCATAAAAATGAATTAACGTATAAAAACTTGGGGATCGATCTCCACCTTTTTGTACCATAACCTCTCTTGAACACAAATTTAAGACAGGTGTTTTATGAATAAAATAAACAAATAAGCATGAATGTGCATAGAACGAACTAAAATAATTGTATCTTATAATTTGAATGTATCATAAAAATGGGATTCAACCCCATATAATACATGTGTTTTTAATCTAATAATAAATAAAAAACAAAGTAAAATATTATAATAAGTAAATAGTACATCAAAGTTCATTTTTAGAAGATAAATCTTGAAGATTGTATGTGTTAACATATGACATTATATTTTATTCAACACGTGCAATATATGAGTTTTTTTAAACATATATCTTTTTTATTATTTATTATATAGAATTACATTTATGTAAAATTAAAAAAAAACAACGTAAAATGTTATAGTAAGTAAATAGTACATCAATGTTCATTTTTAAAAGATAAATCTTGATGAATATTTATCTTAACATATGACATTATATTTTATTCAACACGTGCAATATACGAGTTTTTTAAAAATATAGCTTTTTTATTATTTATTATATAAAATTGCATTTATGCAACCCGTGTAATACAGAGGGTTCTAACCTAGTTATACATTATACATTATTATACATTATACAATATGAAAAGCAAGTCATGATGAATAGTAAATTTAATTACTTTATTATTATTAATAAGTGATGAACAATTAAATAAATACACATTTTATTTATTTTTATATGTTATTTTTATTGAGATACTTATATATAAATAAATAATAAATATAAGCAAGTCATCATGAATAGTAAATTTAATTATTTTATTATTATTAATAAGTGATGAACAATTAAATAAATACATATTTTATTTATTTTTATATGTTATTTTCACTGATATACTTATATATAGATAAATATAAATATATTAATAAAAAGTTTTGATGAATAGTAATCGAAAAATTTTAAATAAATTTTTTTATTTTTAGTAATATTTTATCTATTATTCATTTGATTTTTTTAGTTATTTTTATATGTTATTTTTACTGAGATACTTATATATAAATAAATAATAAATATAAGCAAGTCATCATGAATAGTAAATTTAATTATTTTATTATTATTAATAAGTGAAGAACTATTAAATAAATACATATTTTATTTATTTTTATATGTTATTTTCACTGATATACTTATATATAAATAAATATAAATATAAAAATATTAATAAAAAGTTTTGATGAATAGTAATCGAAAAATTTTAAATAATTTTTTTTATTTTTAGTAATATTTTATCTATTATTCATTTGATTTTTTAGTTATAATAAACAGTAAAGTATTTGTTTTTTATTTTTATTTTTTATCAGTAGTATTATATTTGGCATTTAGTTTGTTTTTTATACATTTATTTTTATTTTTAGTAGTATTTTATCTATTATTTATTTGATTTTTGGTAATAAATAATAATTAATAATTCTTAGGTGTTTGTTTCATTTTTTTAGTGGCATTATATTTAGCATTTAATTTGTTTTTTATAGTAACTTAAAAAAAAAGGTAATCTGCATTTACGTTTTTTTTTTACTTTTTTTAGATTCTAAGTTATTTGTCCGTGTGTTGTGATGGTACGTTACCCCAGGCATTGGATCGGTATCGATTCGTTCGTTACAGCACTGTTATGTTTCATGGACTCGGTATCGAAATCAACACATGTTTTACATCATCTGAAACGATAAAAACAGACGCTAGTACCGACACTGATGGTGCTCGAACAATATCGATCAGTTCAAATTATCACGGTACAGGTACTGATGTTCAATTATCGTCACAGACAAAGTTGTATAAATAATTTTTATTGAAACTGAAACCATAAAAATGAATACAGATAACAACGATACCGATGTTGTTTGGTATGATGCGCTAGCTATTCAATGTTAGTTTATCGAAAGAAAAAACAATAAAAATAATTACCGATACCGAACTTACGTTGTTCGTTCGATTTTGGTTCGGTTCACTACGGTAGCGACATGATATCTGTTACCAAACAAGAAACCATAAAAAATAATATATACCGGAGCCGATGCTATAAGTTCAGTACAATATGGTAGTGATACGTTCTTAGTTTATCAAAAGCAAAAATAATAAAAATAAATACCGGTACCGATACAAATGTCGTTCCGTCGGTTTCGATTCGGATTTGTACGATAGCGACACAATAGTCGTTTTCAATAAAGTTTATATGACAATTTTGAAAAAAAAAGAAGGCAAACCAACCAAATTGATATCAACTAAACAACATTGATATCTGTATCGATATTTGTTTTTATTGTTTTCGATCAATGTGAGGTTTTCTCTTTAATTTATTATAGCAAGTGTCATACCGTAACGAATCGAACAGATACCAACTGAATTCCCGCAGCAAAGCGTGGGATAATATCACTAGTTCATATTAAACATATTTAAGATTGAATATAAATAAATATAAGAATACTAATACAAATTACAAAATGACGTCAACGATAAGTTTCCAAATTTCTAACTTTGGTAAACGGTCTTCCATTAACTCGCTCATATTAATGATTCTTCAACAACATGCTCATCGTTATTTGGCGCGCCTGACACAGTGACAACATGATCGTCACTGTGTCAGAGGTCAACTCAACCGTCGCTTTGGCCACCAACTTGCACCAACCTGTCAAATCTTGCTTTTTCAAATTTCAAGAAGTTTCACGCGTAAATTAACAGATTACTTCAGAAGCAAGCTAGACACCTGCGCCACGTGACTTGTGACACAATACACGCGCGCAAGCTTTTCTAGCACATATAAGATGCCTTCCTAAATACCGGAGAAAGCGAAGACTTAATTTTCTTAATTTTTCTAGTCTAGAGCTCCAACCACTTGCATCGCGCATGGAAGCAGCACTGGACTGGGGGGACTTGAAGGGGTATGGTCACAAATCATGCACTTACTATTCAGATCGTGCGCGGGACCATACTCGTATCAGACCCGTTTGGTAGATTTCTCGACCTCGTGCCGGCTAGTCAGGTGTAATCCAGGTCGCGCGCGAGGTCAGGACCAACATAGGATCAGATTTGACACTTAACAACGTGGATGAAAACCCTGACTTCCTGAACCTTGCGCGGCTACATGGGATATTCCTGGAGGTCGCGCGGAGGTAGGAAGCGTAGGCAATCCTCGAAAAAGTACCAAAGGTACAAGTGGCAGAGCAGTGGGCCAATGAGCGTCCAACAGGCTGTATCCGATCATGTTGCACGATGGACAATCGTACATGGGACAAAAGGGTACATAAGGACGCACACATGACACCAATCAACTTGCGCCCTCCTAACACAACCTAAATTAAAAACATTTTTTTTCAAATATAGCAAACTTGTCGGGCAAGTATCAAGGAAATAGAAATATTAACTGCAATAAAATAAAATAGATCTCTACGATTCACTTCACTTCAGTTCTTCGATACTCTTTTTCTATATTAACTCACTAGGTTAGAACCCCGTGTATTACACGAGTTGAATAAATGTAATTTTATATACCAAATGATAAAAAAATATATATCTTTAAAAATCTCGTTTATTAGACAGGATGAATAAATGTAATTTTATATATCAAATAATAAAACAATATATATTTAAAATCTCGTTTATTACATGGGTTGAATAAATGTAATTTTATATATTAAATAATAAAAAGTTGTATTTTTAAGAACCCCGCGTATTGTACGGGTTAAGTAAAAAATAATGAAAAAAGTTAGATTTTTAAGAACCTCATGTGTTATATGGGTTGAGCACATGTAATTTTATATACCAAATACATTTTTAAGAACCTCATGTGTTATACGGGTCGAGCACATGTAATTTTATATACCAAACAATAAAAAGTTATATCTTTATAAACCCTATATACTATACGGATTGAATAATTCTAATTTTATATACTACATAATAAAAAAGTTATATTTTTAAAAACTCCATGTATTACACGAGTTGCATAAATGTAATTTTGTATAGTAAAAAATAAAAATGTTATATCTATAAAAAAACCTCGTTTATTACACGGGTTGAATGAATCTAATAAAAAATTATATCTTAAAAAAAACTAACGTATATACTCAATATACGATGGATGGGGTGATTGCGGTGATGATTCTTATAAATGTCACGTAAACATAGTGATTACCGTATTTGAGTTGAGAGTTGAACATGAAAATAAAAGTATAGAACCAATAAACATTGATTAATATTTTTGTTTACCCCTTATAAGCATTTTTGAAATAGGTTCTACCCTTAACTACTTTAGTTTAATAAAACAAATAAATCATTTACATAATATTTTAAAATATTATATTATCTCCTATACGAATTGTTTAAATTTATATTAAATTTAATTTTATAAGTATCTTTTAATTGACATGTGTCCCCTCATTTGTTTAGTTTATTATATAGTACTAGTTGTAACACCCGTGTGAACACACATGTATGTTTAATAACGATCGAAATCAAATACTGAAAAACAGATTATAATATATCATTTAAATACTAAAAAACAGATTATAATATATAATAGGTGGACGCGGGTACATCGTAAACATTGAATGTAAGCCTACGTTTATATGTAAAATATGATGTGAAATTATTTAATGAATGCACATTCGTATTATACATTAAACTTGTTCGACTATTATACATTAAACTTGTTCGACTGATTAACAATGAACATAAAACCACACACACCTCCAATAAAACTCAACCGAACTGCATAAACTGCTTATTTTGTATGGGATCGCTTTCCGATTTCACATAAATCTTACACAGGCATTTCACCAAACACCTTGCATGCAGTTTTAATAACACACAAAACATGATGTTTACAAACATAACCACCATTATCAAACATAACTACAAACATATTGACCCATATCATGATATACAAAGAGGCAGTAAGAAACTTACATTAGCATCAGAAACAACAAACGATTCATCTTCAGGCTCCACATTCATCGTCACCACGGTTTCCCATTCTACAATTTCAATTCAATAATCCAATTAGAGAGTTCATGGTTCTTCTCAGTATCAGTACCAAGGTTAAGAAAGTATTTTTTGAAGCAAGTTCTAGATACAATGATGCATGAAAATCAACAGATTAAAAATAAAATCGTATTTCATTTATATAAATAGAAGTATTAATATTTTCTGACTCACGCCACGAAACCAACATTACATGACGAAAGTGTCCCCTTAACAGCTGAAGCATTTAATAATCAGAAAATTTAATTTTAGAAAACCAATACACGGGCTGAAATATAGCAAACCTGAAGAAGGATATATAATTTGACAAAAGCTCTTCATCTCGAAAGTCAACAGGATAAGCTAAAAGAAAGTTTATAAGTCTCAAAAAATAATCTGCAAATTCAGCAAAAGATATTAAGGTTAGAATATAAAAGCACCGAAAGGATACAATCGGTCGTTTTTTAAAACGATCAATTGGTACGGGTCATAACAGTATAAGAAAATTTGTTTGTTTTGTTTGATGGTATATTTTCTTGATTCAAATGATTCAACACATCTTATTTGGTTCAAGCACTTAAATTTATTTTACATCTGTTTTCATATGATTCAAAGAACAAATTATATTTAACTAAGATGGAAGATATGTCTAATTCGATTTGGAGTAGTTTAGATTGTGGACTGCATTTGCATTATAATATTAGCCTCACTTCTAAGGGGTATGATTTAAGAAACACCATGTGTAATTTAAGACACAAGTGTAAAACACCATGTGCAAATTGGCACCTAGATTGGCTATAATGAAGTTGGTCAAGAGTCAACAACGGTTGGCTATACCCATTTTACCCCTCCACCCATTTTGCTCCATAACCCCATATGACGTGGCAGCCCTAAACATGGCATTCATTCATTATCTATGATCAATGGTTCAAGTTCCTGCTTAGCATTTTTAGGGTAAAAAAAACTTTTTACACTAACCTTATATATGTATGTGTGTGAAATGACAAGAAAAATGAAAAAAAAAACCCTTACCCGAAGGTTCCCGTCACACATGTGGAAATGTGAGTTTCTGTATCACAAATAAAGCGTGCAAGCCCAAAATCTGCTACCTGAATATAAGAATCCAATTAATAACATAAGATGATATTATGCTAAAAGATAAGTAAAACTGCTACCTTTGGCTGAAAATTGTTGTCAAGAAGTATATTGGCACTCTTGACGTCTCGATGAACAATCCTAGGTTGACCTGCAATGTTAAAAGTAAGTTCCAACAGTTTCCAGAACTAAATATCTTGACAGTTTAATAGCAATAGAAAAAAAAATAGTTACTAATTGACAACTCACAATCCTCATGTAAATGTATACGCCAACCCTTTAGCTGATCCAATAGCTATTTTCATCCTTGTAGTCCAGTCTAAGGGATCATTTCCATTCTCTACCACATCACAGTATCACATGAAATGAGCTGTTTGGTGTAAATTAAAGGCAAGGTTCATATGGAACATTAATATACCATTTTATATCTATGAGTTATTTATGGAAAATGTACACAGCTATACTTTATGAGGTTCAACATGTTTTAGATTAAATATGGCTTCTTTATTGACTTAGGGGCATTTTTGTAATTTTCAATTTCTTTTTACATGTTTCTCGCAAAAAGTGGCATAACAACAACCATACCCGGTAAAATCCCAACCATAGCAAAGCAATTGGTAAGGTCTATGGAGGATGGGATCATAGTTGTCAATCGCAAATAGCAAACGATAGCGACACCCAACCTATACGCTACATAGCGATAGTATGTTTGAGACTCCTAAGAAACCACAGACACGTCTTGTAAGCGTTTAATGTCATATACAATATTGTCCCTAATTATAAAACATGTAACCCTAACCTCCTTAGCTTATCAAAACTAACATATTCCTTAATCAACACCTTACAGGAATCTAAAACCCTAACAATACACCAATTTCATTTTTTAATATCATATACACACATCTGTGTCTAATCCGGCCTCAAAATCAATTTTTTACACCATATAATTGCAATTGAAATCGGTGTCTAATCCGACCTCAAAATCAAATCAAATGGAACATCTAGTAATTAAGTTTACGAACATAAACTTCAATATGGTTTTTGTGATCAGACAAAAAATAGCACATATATGGCGTATAATTTCACCTCGTAATAGCGTTCTTAATAAGCCGATATTGAGATCTTTGAACGGAAATCTTGTTCTCACAAAGCCGATAATGAAGCCGCTGAATCAAAATCGAGAGCAACACACACTTGTGAGCGAACACATGGAGCAAAATTTAAGACTAAATCAATGAAAGTTGAAACATTAAAACATTAAATTTGTTCCAAAATCGATTTTGACCTTCTGTTTAGAATGGTGACCTTACCAGAGATGGCGGAGAGGGAGAAGACAACTCTGCAGATTTTTTGAATCGGTAATCTGCTATGGAAACCTTGAACTAAGTCAAAACCAACCGGCAATCGTACCACTTTTGTGAGTTCAGTGATGGCATCATTGAAAGTACCAAAACCAAAAACATAACAGATGTATACAAGTACTGTTGTCGATATTTTATGAGACTCAGATTTGTAAACAATCAAACTGAGTGGATAAATCCGCCATGGCTGCATACTTACGGTTGCCATGTGAAACCACATGACCATCCGGTTGCCCTGCCAAGATGCGGACAATCTCATCTTTGCCCAATTTCACTCAGACGCTATGAAATTGATCATAACAACCTTTAAACTCATCAAATCATCATCCAATAGACAAAAATTGAAATTATAGACTGAGATTCCAATAATTCAATATCATCCATTAACTTTTTTAGAACATCCGTGCAATTAATTCCAATAGATAATAACAATTATTTGTTATCTTTCAGCTAATATATATCCATTAAACTGCACAATACATAACCAAATGGCATCACTAGCAAACTCATCATTAATCAGAAGGTAGAACTCCAATAGCCATAGAACTGGTATAACAAAGGGGACCTACTTGCTAATAGCATTAGCACAGAATAGTAAAGCAATTCCTACCAAAAGCAAGACATGTCGCCATTCTTGTGACACCGCAAGTCACATTTTTTTTAAAAACATGTCAAAAATCAAATAGAAAATTTTGGAATTATAGAAAAGGGACGAAAATATGAATTCTTGAAACATTCCTCGACTTAATTTTATTGTGAAAAATCCAAATATATATATATATATATATATATATATATATATATATATAACTGGCAGGAATTACAAACTTTAATTTTTACTAAGTGTGTAATAAACACAAAAACAAATATGGCACTCTTAGTTAGCTGCTAAATTACATAATCGTTTCCTGAAAGCCGAGAAATGTATATCGAATCCAGTTTTGTAATAGGTCAACAACCTTTTACAAACCTAGATGGTTATCATCAAAAATCTGTAAGGATTTGTAAAAGTGTTTTAAACGATAATACCAAAGTTAATATGAAATACGTACTCGCAAAGTACAGTCATTGATTTTTTTTATATCCAAAGATTTATTCTTTAGTTTATGGAAGGATACCCACCAAAATCTAAGCGTTCATGTGGTTTGAATTTAGTAGAAGTCTCCTCATGAAAATAAGTTAAGTGTTGAAGAACATGTGAGCGGTTCTCCTCTGGAAGGTAGCATATAGGGCAAGTTAGTAGAACAATAATATCACAAAATCAGTTGCGAAATGGTTAAATTAGTTACAAACGTAAAATATTTGAAAATTTTGTAGTAACTTGCTTACATTTGGGTTTGGGTCGTCTCCTATCTCCAGGTCCTGAGCAACTCCAAAGCATTACAAGCTTTTAGTCTCTTTCTGTCCATGATATTCGTTGCCAAACAAAATTATAAAAACTTAGAATCCCAAATCCTTAAGACAACGGGTTTGATCATCAACACGAACCGATGAAACCATGCAGATAAACCAAGCTAATTCTGGATGAATCTTCGGTCTCAAACACCTTCTTGAACCACATACCAGGACACCATTGGATTTTCAAATGGAAGTGTACAAATTCAAATGGTTATCTAGCAGCCACACGATTCGCAGTTTATATTTATTTGCTGTTTTTTGTTTTGTATGTTGTGTGCCTGCCATAGCTTCTTGCTAAGGTGTGGTTGTGTCTGTTTTTTTTTAATGAAAGTTCCTCAAGTTTGCCAAAAAAATTATTCTATTGATATTATTATTAATACTCTATATACAAATGTGAACGGGTGAATAACAACTCCTCACATCAACTATACATGCAGGTACTATAAGATCGCAATTTACAGATCACTAATGTCCCTTGATCCACCTATAACAATATTTGTCTTATGCCTGGCTTTGACCAGGGTTGAGTTTGACCAATAGAAAACTTTGACCAGCATTTACAAAAATAACAATCTCAAATTTCCCCCACCAGTACCCAAATGCTTTTACAATCATAACCTATACTCCAATTATCTACACATTCAATTCGATCTTTCCTCATATTACAGTAGCATTTGACCCATTTGTTTCGCCTAAGCTAATATCCATATTTATTATCTATATCCATATTTACAATCATAACCTATACTCCAATTATCTAAATCTAGCTAAGAGGATTTATGCCTTTTGTGGGCCCTATAGCTCAACATGTTTGCCTGTACACTGTGACCATTCCCTGCTCAAGATCTATGCTTGTTGTATACTATACACCCCTATTCATTTGTAACCAAATATTAGCATACAAAAGATTTACATAAAGTTGTTAATATTAATTTAGTATTTACACAGTTATAATTATTAAAAAATATATGAGTCACATGTGATTATTAAACAAAAAGATTAGTCTAAAACTAGTCAAAACTTCAAAGAAACAACCAAAGCATGTAAACACGCAAGCCACTTTCAAAATTTTCCTTTGCACCGTCTTGTTTTGCCTAAAAGCAAATGTTTTGCCTAAAAGTAAATATTTAGGTGCAAACACGCAATCCAGTTTAATTTAACTACTATTAAACCATGGTGTCGAAAGATCATTAGTTTTAACAAATAGCCCTTCTTGTTAACTCTTACCAAACAAACCCTAAGCAAAAAAAATCCAATAAAACTAAAAGCTGGAATCAAGAACTTACCAGTTGATGCGTGTGAAGTGTGTATATAAGTTTAAGTATATTTTAAGCCCTTTTACACTTTTTAGCCAAGTTTTAAATTTATAAAACACGATATTTACTAACACTAAACACACATATGGGCAAGTGCACCCATCGTGAGCGTAGTATAGTATTGGTAAGATACCGAGGTCGTCCAAGGACACAAGAGCTTTTAGTACAGGTTTATCCTCAACGTCTAATCAAATCAAAAGTTTAGAAAAATGGTTTTAAACTAGAAAAATAAAAACTAACTAAAATGCTGAAAAATAAAAATAAAATAAAAACAGATAGACAAGATAAATCACTTGGCTCCGACTCGTGTTTAGTATAACCTTTGATTATTTCCGCACTTTTGCACTTTTTAAGAGATTATCTTAGTTATTGTAGTAGGCCCCTCTTTTGAAGGTGACGTTACCCTCAACCCAGTAGTTTGAGTCAGCAAGAATACAATCCTAAAGGGTCGGATTATTGAAAGATAATTAATTAAGTTATTAATGCGTATTGTGGTAGGCCCCTCTTTTGAAGGTGACGTTACCCTCGGCTAAGTAGTCTGAGTCAGCAAGGATACAATCCTAAGTAGCCGGGATAAAGTATTAATAGTAGCTTATATATGAGGGGATCAAAGAGTTTGGACCCCCGCCATCCAATACCGGTGGGTATTGAAGGAGGTCCTACTAAATTTGACCTAGGTCCTTGCAGGATCTATACACTGAACAAGGCAAGACTCTTACCAAACCGTTCCCTTAACCCCGATCAGGTAACCAACATACCTCCATATAGACCGTGGAGATATGAATGGTGAAAATCTTTTATTTTATATAGACAGTAAAATAATGCCAAGACACCATGGACAAACGGTAAGGAAGAATCACCTTCAACATAAGAAACTAGTTATTAAAGTCATTAATACATAACCAAGTAAAAAGTGCGAAAAGATTAAAAATAAAAAGTATTACACTAGACACTTGTCTTCACCAAGTGATGTAAGAGACTTAGGCAAACATGGCCTTTGATTGTCAAGAACTCTTACGATCAATCTTGGATCCCGAGACGACTCACACACTCTATGATGGACAATGGATGATGGTGGTGGATGATGGTGTTATGGTGGTGGTGGGTGGTGGGTGAAGTGTGAGAGAGGTGGTGTGCCAAGGGATGGTTTGCAAATGAGCCAAGCACCCCTATTTATAGCCTGAACAGTAGCTCGGGCACGGCCCCGTGTCCATCCTCTTCTCTGTCTTCATTAATTGCAGTTTGTCCGCATTAGTTGACCACGATCCCGTGTCCGCTGGGCACGCCCCCGTGTGCAGAAGCATATCTGTACTATCAAGATTTGCCTGGATTCTGCGAATCTTATAGTTGACCACGACCCCGTGTCCGCTGAGCACGGCCCCGTGGTGGGCGATGGAAGCTTCTATCGCTTTGTCTTTTATGCTGGCACTTGGGCACGCCCCCGTGTTTACTGAGCATGGGGCGTGTTCAGCCTTCTGTTCTCTTGTTTTGCTTGGGAAGATGCTGTCGGGGAGGTCGGGCATGCCACGTTTGTTCCTTTTCTTGTATTTATGTTAGATTTAGCTGCCTTTTTGCTTCTTTTGTTAATTTGAGCTTATTTAATCCTGAAAATACAAAAGGAAGACAAAAGCACATTTTTTCCAACATTAGTACTAAAAAATGGTTAGTTTTATGCCACAATTGATGTAATTTATATGTTGCATTTTGCACACATCACCAGTCCTATGGCTTTTATATCATCTTAAACAAATAAATCGTATTTAAAATTACTTCAACAAAAAGTCAAAAAACAGTACCAACAGATACCGGAACAACAATTGAGGAGGAGATGGGCGCTTGTGTCATCTTCAAATCGATTTCGCTATACACTGAGTGTAGCCTGGATCGAAGGATATGATGTTTAGATCGATTGTCGTTGAAACGCATTCACAAAAAAAGGGATGAATCAAAACCGAACAGTAAATGAGCATTAATCAAGTTTCAAGTTTCAGTTCAGCAAGATTGAATGATTTAGGATGAGTAACGTACCATTTGCATATCCAGATCTGAGAGAAAGAGAGAGAGAGAATGGAATGGAAAGGGATTTGAAATTTGAAATGGGATTTAGGGATTTTAGAGAGCCAGGGAATCAAATAAAGTTGAAAATTTTGAATTTTGAAAGGGATTTTATTTATGTATTATTAACTATTATTAATATTAATTAAAGTTGTTATTTATGACATCAGCAAAACTTACGTGGCATAACTCAATGATTGACACGTAGGCAGATTTACATCATCATCTAAGCTCCCTTAATAGATATAGATAGTATAGATAGATTCATTCATATTTTTTATTATGATATAAAAAAATATAAATAAAACTAAATTCAACAACTAATAATAAACACTATGCCATAAATAATTATTAGAGTGAATTGTCAAAACCGTCCCTGAAGTTTGGACATTTTTACCAGTTTCATCCTAAACAACTTTTTTGTACCATATTACCTTTTACTTTTGGGACTTTTTGTCATTTTCATCCAAACTTCTAATTTGGGTTATTTTATCTGGCAGATATTCAGATGAAAATGATAAATTAAGCATTTCAAACCTAGGGGATGATTTTCAAAAAAAAAAAAGTTAGACTTTGGATGAAAATAACAAATTAGCCCAAAAGTGAAGTGTAATATCGTACAAAAAGTTGTTTTTGATAAAACTGATAAATATGTCCAAACCTCAGGGACGATTTTGAAAATTTACTCTAATTATTAATTAGTAATTGTATATCAGAAACTTAATTAGTTTCATATGAAACGTGCGTTTACGTAGAGGCAAAGGCGGTGTTCAAAACTTCAATCCCCTTTCTCTCGGTCGATCTTTTATCTTAGGCAACTATATATATTCTTCAAACGTTAACCCTAAAACCATCGTTGTTCTTAACTTTTGAGTTTACAAGTTACAAGCTCTGCTACTTCTGGTAATATTTCGATTTCATTCTCCTTCTCGTAATAATTAATTTGTTTATCTAATTGAATTTCTATTTAACCAAAACCCACCATCGATCAATAATCGCCAATTCACCATTAATATTCTGGATTCAAGAAGTCAAATCTAATATATCAATCTACACTAATTAGTTTTTGATTCATATGTATATATATGTATTTACTTTCTAAAAATATATGTATTTGTTAATTTAGTAACTCAATGGCTTCATACAACAACGGGTGCAAATGGAAACCCAGAAAAGTTTCTGCAAAACGTGATTTTCCAGAAGCGTTTTATCACGTCACTAATGAATCATTAAGGAACCAGTTGTCTAAGAAGTGTGAATCTGTCGGTCTGGATGACGGTTCTGTTGATAAAGGAGTGTTAGATTTCATCCATCTTGAAACAAAAACAGAATGTTTGCCTAGTGAAAGTTGCGGTTCGAGTTTTGACATAATACCGCGAATTGTTAATACGGAAAGGCGTGGTTCGGATGAGGGAATAGGGAAGTTAGGTGCTTATACGGAAGTGAAAATTCATGGAGTCGGTTTCAAAGAAATAAGATGGTATGAAACGGAGGACGGATTAAAGATCGAATTGTCAGTTGATAAGTTACAGAAGAAGCGAGTTGATGATGAATCATTTGGGAGGGTTTGTGAAGGTGTTACTGATCGTGTAACGAATGAGCGTGTTAAAAGGTATCAAGAGATTTGTTCTCGCCGAAGACCAGCTTCAGCTATTAGAAAATATCCTCCAGGATGTGGACCAGTGATGAAGAAAACATCGGATCGTGTAACAAATAAGCGTATTAAAAGGTATAAAGAGATTTGTTCTCGCCGAAGACCAGTTTCAGCTATTAGAAAATATCCTCCAGGATGTGGACCAGTGATGAAGAAAACATGTGTTGATCTGTAAATCATGTGGCAAAGTTAGCATAAGACAGAAAGTTTGATGTCGAATATAATTCTTTGCCTATACTTGTTCTTGTGTTCTTGTGTTAAGCACTCCTGTTGTTGGATTTGTTCCACATGCAAAGAGCCTAAATTAATCAAATTTCCTTAGATGATTCAAAATATTATAGTTTCGTGGAAGGTCTAAAACAATATATCACTACAATCAGTACATAATGCGTTACGCGTTCAACATCATTACGCGTTAGCAGTGTTCTTAGCTACTTTATTTAAGATCAAGTGCCACAAACAAAAACAGACTTTAAATTTAATGTATGAAATATTGGTAGATAAGACAGCTATGTAAGAACTGTTTGAGAAACGTATTAATTAATATTTTGGACAGCTTAACAGCTAATTCTTGGGTCGTTTAATACAAAATCAATTTTAAGTTTAGAACTATGAAAATCATATATACACTTGTAATATTGTTTACACTTTAATATATAAGACAATTATTTAAGAAATGTTTGAGAAACATACTAAAAACTATAGATAGCCTCTCAAGTCACAACTGATTCTCAATTATCTTCACTTTGCACCGCCAGTGTAGCCATTATTTGACATGTTATTTAACCATAGCAATCTGATACATATTATAAGGTTGGGGTAGTTGGAGCATTAAACCCTATACGCCTCTCATTGAGCAATGAGAGGCTTATCGGCACGACTTTTGATGATTTTAAGGTATAATTACTGACATGAAAGGAGTTCAGTCTGAAAAAGCGTGAAAGTGACCCATATGACCCTTATCGACCTATACGACCCTTATCGACCAAGAATGTTTATTTACCCAAGCATACGGGATTTATAGCTTCCAATTTTTTTCAAACTCGCAAAATTCCGACTGAACTCCTGAAGATTCTTAACTAAAAAATGTGGTTGAGACCGTGAAGCATAAAGATGTCGTTTTGGGGCATTGGTAATATTTTTGGCGAAGATTCAAACCAGTCGTACGTCTCCGAAAGCGTTTGGCTATCCGGCGTTGATCGAGGTGAGGAGGAGGTTGTGTCCGTGCCTCGTTGTGATGACGGGGGTGTGCGACCCACGTTACCTGACTTGAACCAGGGGTTTATAGATGAGGGGGAACCATCTTACAATATTGCCCAATCCGCGACACGAATACGGGACTTACCATTCGTATACGGAAAACAAACACAAGTTAGAGTATGAGGAAGGTGCTAAGGAGTATGAGAAAAATGATAAAGAAGTCGAAGAAGGTGCTAAGGAGTATGAGAAAAATGATAAAGAAGTCGAAGAAGGTGCTAACGACTTTGAGGAAAATGACAACGAAGTCGAGGAATGTGCTAAGGACTTTGAGGAAAATGATAACGAAATCGAGGAAGGTGTAATGTACTTTGAGGAGGATGTTGACGACGACGAACCTGCTAACGAGGAAGGTGTTCACGACGACGAGCGTGCTAACGAGGAAGGTGCTAATGACGAGAAAGAAACAAAAGAGGTATGACATAACCGTCAATTACGTGTTATTCGTGTTACATAATGTTGATATAATTTTTAGAGTGGATAAAATGATTTTGTATACGTGTTATTCGTATGTATATAATTTTTATTAGGTAGGAGAAATCTAGAAAATGTTTGACCCATCCCGACCTTAACCCGAACCCGACCCGAAATTAATTTCATTTATGCGGATTCCTAATGAACCTTTTTTTTAGGTATTTGGGTCACTTGAAGAATTGAAGAATTGGGTATACAAAAGAGAAGTTGCGAAGGTGCGTCAGCAAGGACAGTGA
Organism: Helianthus tuberosus; assembly: GCA_030545235.1. Lineage (NCBI taxonomy): Eukaryota > Viridiplantae > Streptophyta > Magnoliopsida > Asterales > Asteraceae > Helianthus > Helianthus tuberosus. Next base: position 7,868,344 of record CM060390.1, read on the forward strand.
AGATATGGTTGCAATGCGATCGTGGCGGCGAACACAAAAGTAAAGCATCCGTTCGGCGTTCCGGTAGCAAAAAGGTCGGATGTCCTTTTAGTCTGATAGGGAAACTAGACTCAAGTAGTGGTAGTTGGAGCCTTGTGGAGAAGAAAAACATTCACAACCATGAGCCTGCTAAATTTCTCGAGGGCCACGCGTTTGCTAGAAGGCTGACCCCGGACGAAGAATCACTGGTGGAGAGACTTTATATGCAAGACATGGAGCCTACAAATATACATTTAACCATAAGAAATCAGTACCCACATAGCGTGTGCATTCTACAAGATGTACAAAACGTGATTAAAAAGATTAAACGAAAAATGTACGGCGATCGAACTCCAATGCAAATATTGGAGAGCATGTTGCAAGAAGAAAGGTAAGTTTATTTCACCAGAGTGATTCCCTCCACAAACGCGGTCGAGGAGGTTTTTTCGTTCATCCGGACTCGTACAACATGTGGCGTGCATTCCCACATGTGTTGACGATTGATGCTACCTACAAGACGAATGAGTATAAGCTTCCGTTCATTCAAGTTGTGGGTGTGACATCGACACACAAGTCTTTTTGTGTGGCTCATGCGTTTGTCTCTAAAGAAAAAAAAAAAGATAACTTCTTATGGGTCCTGGAGAAGCTCAAAGAATTGTTGGTAGATTGCATGGAGCCACGTGTAATTGTAACAGATAGGGATCAAGCTTTGATGAATGCTTGCGATAAAGTATTCCCAAAAGCTTCCAAATTGCTATGTAGGTGGCACATCTCACAGAATATTCTAAAACACTGTCGGGCAAAATTTACGGATGAAGACTGGAAAATATTCAAGCTTTCTTGGTCTCGACTGTGTAATTCTCCCATTCCAACGATATACAATTATAACTTTCAGCGGCTTTTCACGCGACTGGTTAACGACGGACGATCAGGTACATATTATATTAGTTTACATACATTCATGCATACATATATACATACAAAGATTACAAATCATTGTATTCAATTTTTTTCAGATGTTGTGGATTATTTGTATGATGTGTGACTGTAAGATTATAAAGAAAAGTTCGTTTCAGCTTGGACTAACACAGTCCCCAATTTTGGTCAACATACAACCAACAGAGTTGAAAGCCAGCATTCTAAGTTTAAGAGACACATTAAAGGGCCAAACAACTCGCTCCATAGACTTGTGTGTCATGTTGGCAAAGTTGTAGAGTCACAAAAGATACAAATAAAACTTAGTTTTCAGGAGAGCAGGTCCGTGCAAATGGGGGACCACAGATTTCTATTTTTTGACAACCTACGCGGTAATGTTTCCCTAAAAGGCTTAGAGTTATTGGTTGTCGAGTGGAAGAAGCTAAATGCGTTGAGGGCAGGAGGGGGGACTTGTGGCCACCAGCTTTCTACGGGTTGTGGGTTGCCATGTGCTTGTCAGATGGAGTGGTGGGAAAATACAGGTAACATAACAACTATAACATATGCTTCGATCCATAGAATATAATCATCATTATACTTCATGTTTTAACAATGATTCTTGAAAAACAGGTTGCAAAATTCCACTTGCCGCGATAGATAAATTCTGGACAAAACTTGATTTTTCGACAGAAGAACTTAATCAAGACGATTGTAATATTCAGGCGGAAATGGATAACCTCACACAGCAACTACATACGCAGCCACCTCTAGTGGTAAAAAGTATGTTGTCGAAGATGAAAGCGGTGTTGAATCCAAGTATGACTGACCATCAACCGCCTGAGGTACAACAAGATACTAGGGGCCGCCCAACTACGAAAGTAAAACAACAAAAGAATAAAGATAAACAACCTGAATCACAGAGGAACGACTACACTCAAAAGCCAAATGTGCTACGTAGTCGTTCAAAGAAAACCAAAGAAGAAAAAAATAAACTTCCAATTATAGATAAAGACTTTCCACGGTTGGCCGGGCACAGGTACATACGTATATACATACATATATTTAGAATTCTTTTTCAATTTTTTATTTTTTAATATTTTTTAGGTTTTTTTTTTTTTTTTTTTTTTTGCCAATTATAGGTACAAAAACGTGATCGAGCGTTTTAAGGATTGGCTTCCATCTAGCTATCGGAGATACATAACGCATATCGAAGATGCCCAGCCAGACGGTAACTGTGGGTTTCGATCCATAGCTATGGGTTTGGGGTATGACCAGAAAGAGTGGAAGTGGGTCCGCCAAGAGCTACTCGACGAGATGTTCATTAACAGAATGCGTTGGGGGCATATACTCGAATCATTGGACAAGGGATGTTACGATAATGTGTATCGATCGATAAATTGGTTAAATGTTGAACCTGCACCTATGGCATGCTGGATGTGGTTGCCCTACAGAGGGTTGTTGGTGGCTCAAAAATTTTGGGTGATTGTTCAACATTTAAGCAACGGTGTTTGTCAAACTTACTTCCCGATGTTCGATGGACCGCAGGTTTACTCGAACCATTCCATTTTAACGATTGCTTATGTCGAAGATAGCCATTTCATCATGGTTAAGTTAGCGGATGATAGCCCGATGCCAGTACCAAATGGACTTTGGAATATATACCGAAGTATGGAAGCTATGGAATGGGAGACTATGTACATGTCTCGTATTGCACAGGGTAGGGCGTTACTACGTAGTAATAAAACTCGACAAAAAGAAGTTATTGACTTGTGTTAGGTGTAGCATCCGTGAAACATAGTGTATGCAACGAACTTATTAATGTTTCTCTTTATTATAATTTAAATATATTGTAACATCCGTCAAATATAGTGTACGCAACAATTTTTTTATAAATTTTTTTTAATTAAAGTGCTTCATTTAAAAGAAAAGAGTACTCCATAAAAGAAAACTATTGTTTTAAAGGGATTTAAAATTGTTGACTCAAACTAAAAATGAAATCTGTTTTTTTTAATAAAAGTAATTAATTTTAATATAAATAAATGAATAATAAAAAATTAGAATTACACAAATAAAAAAGCGAGGGGTCCTTCTGTATCGGACCGGCCTCCCCCAGGATTCGAACTCGCACAACTCACATAGAACACACAAGCCTTAACCAGTTTATCCTCCGTACAGGAGCTGATGAATTGGTTCTAGTAAATCCTTTATAGACTTCATACGCTTTAAACGCTTTCTAATCAATGAGGGGCGTATAGGGCAAAAAGGGGCGTATAGGAGTTGTCAAATAAAAAAGGGAGGGGTCCTTCTGTATCGGACCGGCCTCCCCCGGGATTCGAACTAGCACAACTAACATAAAACACACAAGCCTTAACCAGTTTATCCTCCGTACAGGAGCTGATGAATTGGTTCTAGTAAATCCTTTATAGACTTCATACGCTTTAAACCCAACAACTCCTATAAGTTGCTCATTGAACCATACGGCCCTCATTGAACACAAACACTTTCCCAACTTCAATAAAGGGGTAAACTAGATCTAAAATTTGAAAACTCACACACTAAAACACCAAGAACACACACACGCTCTGGACCACACGATTTTCACAAGACAAACTCTGGACCACACGATTTTCACAAGACAAACTCTGGACCCTCACACTTCTTCCTTTTCACTCTCTCTCACATCATCCTCACTCACTCTCCCCCTCACTAAAACCCTAAAACCCTAACATCACACTCTCTCCCCTCATTCCCTCTCTCGGATCGGACCGGCGACAACCAAAAAGCTCTCGGACTAGCTCGAGATCATCACTCGGAACTTGGTTCATCGATTTCTTTTACTCCTCCATCTAACCGGTTAGTATATTATAGTTGTTTGATTAAAAATGATGGTTCTTGATGCACAAACTATTTGGATTAGTTGGATGTTTGATCGATTATGTGCTTGTTAGGTAATAGATTTGTTATCAAATTCAAATGAACAATGTGTTGCTTGTGAGCCAAATGAATGACTTGAAATGACTAAAAGATAGGAGCAAGCTAGTGTGCTTTGAACAAGTGATTCATGCTATAAAAATGAAGGGAAATGTTGCTTTGGTATCTAGTCTATGTGCTATGATTTTTGTCCGAAAAATACAAGGTTATGTAGGATGATGATATGATGAATATGTATGAATATTTGATGAAACTATTTGAATGTTGATATGAATATTTGAAAACAGTAGGTTTGATCCATTTTCTTTTGATATTAGACAAAGAAACATGTTATTGCAATATGGTTGGTTAGTACAAAATTACATGAAAACAGAATTCTATTGGTTAGTACATTCGCCCGGTTCTAGAAGATTTCTGTGCACGTAATCATGGTTGCGAGTCGGAACCCTTGGTTGCGAGTCGGAACCCTTGGTTGCGAGTCGGAACCCTTGGTTGCGAGTCGGAACCCTTGGTTGCGACTCGAGACCAAAGCATGATGAACCGAGACGGGCTTCAGGGACTCGAGACTGGGCTTGAGACTCCTGAGATTGTGACTCGCAAGCAGCACACTCGAGACCAAAACGTGATTCTTCGAGATCTCCCGGTTGCGACTCGAAACTAAACCATGACAACTCGAGACCGCCCGGTTGCGACTCGAAACTAAACCATGACAACTCGAGACCGCCCGGTTGCGACTCGAGACTAAACCATGACAACTCGAGATCTCATGATTTCGACTCGAGATTGGACTCGAAACCTCCAAGATTGCGACTCGTACCGGCATTACTCGAAATCTCGTGGTTGCGACTCGAGACCGCCCGTTCTCGAGTCGAGACCACTTTACCTCGAATGGGCTGCTTGTCTCCGTTATTGGGCCCAAAATGTGTGGACTGTGCATACCGTTCCATTTAGATCTACGTGATTCTGTTAACTGCTATGTATTAGAATAGGCCCGATAACTTGCTGAATGATCATGTGTTATGCATGCTATGTGTTAATTATGTGTAGATTATACGTGAATACTTGTACCCCAACTTGACCTATATTGGTGACCATGCTAGGACGTGGTGACCAACGTGATTGACCAAGTAAATAATCTACCGAGCAACCCAAGGTGAGTTCACAACTAATAAAGCATGCGTTCCCGATGGTTGGGAAACGGAAACTTACAACAACGCTATCCCCTCGTAAGGGATACAAACCTACTTCTCTCCCCTCAAATGGGACCTTTAGTTAATTACTGTTTATACTGGATGCAACAAGCAACACTAAACAAAACTCTATCACTCAAGTCCTCACTTCTTAATACCGATTAGTCGCCGGGGTCAGGCGAACGGGTTATTAGTTGATAGCGCTATTTAGGTCTCACCAACCTCACACCGTGCCCGCGTATGGGATCGGGCGTGAACTAATGTACTCTGGCAACCGTCAATGATGATAGAACATTGACAAACGGGGCACTCTACGGAAACGTACGGATGAATAGTATTCGGTATTGTAAAAACAGTTTAGTCGCTTACTTATGGGGTAGCTCCCCATCGCATGTATAAACGGATAAATTAACTGGTGAAACAAGTTTTTGGAAATTAAAACTGGACAACTCGTGAACTCGCCAACATTTTTGTTGATACCCCACTGCATGCTTTGCAGGTACCCAGTGACTCAGGAGCTTGCAGCTTGGGAAGTGTAGTGGTCGTCTAAACCCATATGTTGGGTTCTAAATAATCTTGAACTATGAACTTTGTTTCGAAACTATTTGGCTTATGCTTCCGCTACTTACTTAAAAATGTCTTCTGAACTTAAACTATTATACCTTAATGTTTACTAACTATTATGATTGATGAACATTTTTACTCCTAACCAATACTCAGTATAATTGATGGCTGGATCCTGGTCAGTCACGCCTTCAAGCGGTGGCATTCCGCATGTGGGTTTTGGGGGTGTGACAGATTGGTATCAGAGCCATTGGTTATAGTGAACTTGGTTTTAAAAAGGGAAGTCTTTTTGAGAAAAACCAGACTATAACCCGTGACTCGTGACGACACTACACTCCAAGGGCAAGACTCAGCTTGTTAGACCTTATAGCTCGGATTTGTGTTTATTTGCTTGTTTATCTTAAGTTGACTGCCCTACTATAAATACTAGTGTGCCTGATTAGATAGATACACATTTCTCTTCTACCTCATTCTCGCTACGTTACAACATCACACTCATACTGTGTTTTCTGGTTATGAAGACAATGAGTGGACGCGGAAGAGGAAGCGTTAACATGACTCAGGCTCAATTCGCTAACTTACTCAACACGGTGGCCGCAGCTTTCGCAGCTCACCCTGGAGGTAAACTCGTTACTTTAGGATGTTTAGATCCTACCCCCACATCGTCTTTTCACCTCTAAACCTATTCGCTTCACTTCTCGCAACAGGTCAGCCTGCGCCTGCACAGCCACGTGTTTGTACTTTCAAAACCTTCATGGATGGCAAGCCTCTCCCTTTCAATGGCACTGAGGGTGCCATAGGCCTTCTGCATTGGATTGAGAAGGCCGAAGCTGTCTTTGCTGTCTGTGAGTGTCCCCCTGCTAACTGGGTTAAGTTCGCGACTGGTACGCTTGAAGGAAACGCGCTTTCATGGTGGAAAGCACAGATTCAGATGCTTGGTCTGGAAACTGCTAATGCTACTGCATGGGAAGATTTCAAGGACATGATCAAAGAGGAGTACTGTCACAGGGATGACATCCACAAACTCGAGAACGAGTACTATGCGCTCAAGATGGTTGGATCAGAGATTGAGACCTACACTAAGCAGTCCAACGACTATGCTGCACTTTGCCCAAACATGTCCCGACCTATGTATCGAAGGATAGAATTGTACATCAAAGGCTTGGTCCCAGAAATCCGGAGCCATGTGACCTCGGCCAACCTCAATACCATACAGCCCGTGGTTCGTCTTGCTCACAAACTCACCAATCAGGCTGTGGAGGAGGGCAAGTTGCCCAAGAGGATCAGTGCTACGGCTGGCACTTCTAGCGATAACAAACGAAAGTGGGATGGAGGTCAGGGAAAGGATGACAACCCCACTCAGGCCCCAGTTCAACAAAGGAAGACTGAAAACAACAAAGGCCCTCAGCAACAGGGTGGCTATCGGGGAAACCACCCTAAGTGTAACAAATGTAACCGACATCACAGTGGGCCATGTGGAAAAGGTCAATGTCAGCGATGCAACAAGATGGGGCATGAAGCCAAAGACTGCCGAAGCCAGTTCCCAGCTAGGCAGAATCAGCAGCAACCACAGCAACAGCAGCAACAAGGAAACAACCGCGGATGCTTCAAGTGTGGAGCAACGGGGCACATACGAAAAGATTGCCCTGAACTGAATCAAAACAACAACAATCAGGGTGCTGGGAACAATAACAACAATGCTGGGAATGGCGCAAGAGGAAGGGCTTTTGTGATTGGAGCTGGAGAAGCCAGGAATGACCCCAACGTTGTAGCGGGTAAGTTCCTACTTAATGATCGTTATGTTTCCATGCTATTTGATTCCGGAGCAGATGCTAGTTATGTATCCCTACGTATTAGTAAGAAACTTAAGCTCACTCTTACCCCGCTAAGCTCTAAGCACACCGTTGAAATAGCTAATGGTAGAAACCTCGAGGCCTCACACATAATTCGTAACTGCAAATTAGAGTTGTCTGGTCAGACCTTCTGTATCGATCTCTTCCCCATCATTCTTGGGAGCTTCGACGTCATCATTGGTATGGATTGGTTATCCAAACATCGAGCTGAAATCCTCTGCCAAGAGAAAGCTATTCGTATTCCCCGTCCCCCTGGCAAACCTCTTATAGTTCAAGGCGACAAGAGCGGAGAAGTCACAGGCATCATTTCATTCTTAAAGGCCCAGAAGTGTCTACGAAAGGGGCACACCGCTATCTTAGCACTCGTTGCCGACACACAGAAAATGGAAAACAGGATTGAAGATTTTCCAGTTGTACGCGACTATCCTGAGGTGTTCCCGGAGGAACTACCTGGACTCCCCCCTCACCGTCAGGTTGAATTTCAAATCGAGCTAGCTCCCGGAGCAGCACCTATAGCTCGTGCACCTTATCGTCTAGCTCCCGCAGAACTCAAGGAGCTTTCTACTCAACTACAAGAACTTTTGGACAAAGGTTTTATCCGTCCTAGCTCATCACCCTGGGGAGCCCCAGTGCTCTTCGTCAAAAAGAAAGATGGCTCATTCCGAATGTGCATTGACTACCGCGAACTTAACAAGGTTACCATCAAGAATCGTTATCCACTTCCCCGTATCGACGACCTGTTCGACCAGCTGCAAGGGTCGCGCTATTATTCCAAGATCGATCTGCGATCGGGTTATCACCAGCTGAGAGTCCGCGATGAGGACATCTCTAAGACTGCTTTCAGAACCCGCTATGGTCACTACGAATTCCTTGTTATGCCTTTCGGAATGACCAACGCCCCTGCGATCTTTATGGATCTCATGAACCGAGTATGCAAACCCTACCTCGACAAGTTTGTAATTGTGTTTATTGACGACATCTTAATCTACTCGAAGAGCCAAGAGGAGCATGAACAACACCTGCGTCTCATTCTCGAACTCCTTCGCAATGAGCAACTGTACGCCAAATTCTCGAAATGTGATTTCTGGCTTAGAGAAGTTCATTTCCTTGGGCACATCGTCAATCAGGAAGGGATTCATGTTGACCCTGCTAAGATTGAGTCCATTAAGAATTGGCCTGTACCTAAGACTCCGACCGAAGTTCGCCAATTCTTGGGATTGGCGGGATACTATCGAAGATTTATCAAGGGATTCTCTAAGATCGCTCAACCACTTACGACCCTCACTCAAAAGGGTGTTGCTTACAAATGGAGCGATGCTCAGGAATCTGCCTTCCAGGAACTAAAGAAAAATCTTTGTAGTGCTCCTATTCTTTCCTTACCTGAAGGTACCGACGACTTTGCTGTCTACTGCGATGCTTCTATTCAAGGGCTTGGTTGCGTGTTGATGCAACGCGAGAAGGTTATTGCTTACGCTTCGCGACAACTCAAGGTCCACGAACGAAACTACACGACGCATGACTTAGAATTTGGAGCTGTGGTCTTCGCGCTCAAGCTTTGGAGACACTACTTGTACGGCACCAAGTGCACGATTTACACTGATCACAAGAGTCTCCAGCACATAATGGAACAAAAGGAGTTGAATATGCGGCAACGCCGATGGGTCGAACTCCTAAATGACTACGAGTGTGCAATTAAATATCATCCAGGCAAGGCTAATGTGGTAGCCGATGCCCTGAGCAGAAAGGAGACCAAACCCAAGCGTGTTCGCGCCTTACAGCTCACTGTCCACTCGAACCTCCCTAATCAGATTCGAAATGCTCAGGTTGAAGCATTGAAAGCCGAGAACATCAGGGCTGAGTCCCTACGAGGATCGAGACAACGCATGGAACAAAAAAAAGACGGTGCTTACTACGTAGCCGGACGCATATGGGTTCCGCTTTATGGGAATTTACGTGACCTTGTGATGGATGAAGCCCACAAGTCCCGTTACTCAGTGCATCCGGGTTCAGATAAGATGTACCACGACTTGAGGACTACCTATTGGTGGCCTGGCATGAAAGCCCACATAGCAACCTACGTCAGAAAATCTCTAACTTGTGCGAGAGTCAAGGCGGAGTATCAGAAACCATCAGGCCTAATCCAACAACCAGAGATCCCACAGTGGAAATGGGAGCAAATTTCCATGGACTTCGTTACCGGCTTGCCTAGGTCTCAACGCGGAAATGACACCATTTGGGTGATAGTAGATCGATTAACTAAATCTGCACACTTTTTGGCTATCAAAGAAACAGACAAGTTCTCTACCCTAGCAGAGGTATACTTAAAAGAAGTGGTTTCGAAGCACGGAGTGCCTACCTCTATTATTTCTGATCGAGATGCACGTTTTACTTCTGAATTGTGGCAAGCTATGCACAAATCTTTTGTCTCACGTTTAGACATGAGCACCGCTTATCATCCGCAAACGGATGGGCAGTCTGAACGCACCATCCAAACCCTCGAAGACATGCTTAGGGCATGTGTGATCGATTTTGGCAAGAATTGGGAGAAGCACCTACCGTTAGTGGAATTCTCCTATAACAACAGCTACCACACCAGCATCCAGGCAGCACCCTTTGAGGCATTGTACGGTCGTAAATGTCGATCGCCTCTCTGTTGGGCGGAGGTTGGTGACAGCCAGATCACAGGCCCAGAACATGTAGTCGACACCACAGAAAAGATTGCCCAGATCAGGCAACGCATGGCGGCAGCTCGTGACCGTCAAAAGCACTACGCTGATAAGGATAGGAAACCGCTAGAGTTCCAGGTTGGTGAACGGGCTCTACTTAAGGTCTCACCCTGGAAGGGTGTGGTTCGTTTTGGAAAACGGGGCAAGCTTAATACAAGATATGTCGGACCCTTTGAAGTTACCGAAAAGATCGGTACGGCCGCTTACAGATTGAATCTGCCTGAAGAACTGAGTGCCGTGCACAACGTCTTCCACGTGTCTAATCTGAAGAAGTGTCTGTCAGATGAAACACTCATCATTCCTTTCAAGGAACTCACTATTGACGAACAGCTACACTTTACTGAGGAACCGGTTGAGATCACGGATCGTGAGATCAAAACCCTCAAACGTAGCCAAATACCTCTCGTGCGAGTTCGTTGGAACTCACGCCGTGGCCCAGAATTTACTTGGGAGCGGGAAGACCAGATGAAGCGCAAGTATCCCCAGTTGTTCCCAAATGAAACTCCCAGCACTGAAGCTACAACCGAATTTCGGGACGAAATTCCAAATTAACGGGGGGATAATGCGACACCCCGTTGAAACGTTCTCACTTACACTAGCTTGTCAGTGGTTGCCTTAACTTTCGGGACGAAAGTTCTTAAAACTTGGGGATAATGTGACACTCTAGGTTTTCCCGAGCAAATATCTTGTAATTAACATTTCGTGTACGTATATTATTAAAAGAAAGCTAAGGATTTTCTGTGTTACTATGTGTTGTACGTATGTGCGATATATATATATATAAGTGTATAATACTAGTGGGCCGAGACCATGATTCGAGACCACCCTCAGTCTCGAGTGAGCCGTAGACGGTTGGGCCGCGACCTCCCCTTAGCCCACTCGACAAACCCTTAGGGTGCACCTTTTGTTATATATAAGCCCAAACCCTCACACTTCTTCCTTTTCACTCTCTCTCACATCATCCTCACTCACTCTCCCCCTCACTAAAACCCTAAAACCCTAACATCACACTCTCTCCCCTCCTTCCCTCTCTCGGATCGGACCGGCGACAACCAAAAAGCTCTCGGACTAGCTCGAGATCATCACTCGGAACTTGGTTCATCGATTTCTTTTACTCCTCCATCTAACCGGTTAGTATATTATAGTTGTTTGATTAAAAATGATGGTTCATGATGCACAAACTATTTGGATTAGTTGGATGTTTGATCGATTATGTGCTTGTTAGGTAATAGATTTGTTATCAAATTCAAATGAACAATGTGTTGCTTGTGAGCCAAATGAATGACTTGAAATGACTAAAAGATAGGAGCAAGCTAGTGTGCTTTGAACAAGTGATTCATGCTAGAAAAATGAAGGGAAATGTTGCTTTGGTATCTAGTCTATGTGCTATGATTTTTGTCCGAAAAATACAAGGTTATGTAGGATGATGATATGATGAATATGTGTTGAATATGTATGAATATTTGATGAAACTATTTGAATGTTGATATGAATATTTGAAAACAGTAGGTTTGATCCATTTTCTTTTGATATTAGACAAAGAAACATTTTATTGCAATATGGTTGGTTAGTACAAAATTACATGAAAACAGAATTCTATTGGTTAGTACATTCGCCCGGTTCTAGAAGATTTCTGTGCACGTAATCATGGTTGCGAGTCGGAACCCTTGGTTGCGAGTCAGAACCCTTGGTTGCGAGTCGGAACCCTTGGTTGCGACTCGAGACCAAAGCATGATGAACCGAGACGGGCTTCAGGGACTCGAGACTGGGCTTGAGACTCCTGAGATTGCGACTCGCAAGCAGCACACTCGAGACCAAAACGTGATTCTTCGAGATCTCCCGGTTGCGACTCGAAACTAAACCATGACAACTCGAGACCGCCCGGTTGCGACTCGAAACTAAACCATGACAACTCGAGACCGCCCGGTTGCGACTCGAGACTAAACCATGACAACTCGAGATCTCATGATTCCGACTCGAGATTGGACTCGAAACCTCCAAGATTGCGACTCGTACCGGCATTACTCGAAATCTCGTGGTTGCGACTCGAGACCGCCCGTTCTCGAGTCGAGACCACTTTACCTCGAATGGGCTGCTTGTCTCCGTTATTGGGCCCAAAATGTGTGGACTGTGCATACCGTTCCATTTAGATCTACGTGATTCTGTTAACTGCTATGTATTAGAATAGGCCCGATAACTTACTGAATGATCATGTGTTATGCATGCTATGTGTTAATTATGTGTAGATTATACGTGAATACTTGTACCCCAACTTGACCTATATTGGTGACCATGCTAGGACGTGGTGACCAACGTGATTGACCAAGTAAATAATCTACCGAGCAACCCAAGGTGAGTTCACAACTAATAAAGCATGCGTTCCCGATGGTTGGGAAACAGAAACTTACAACAACGCTATCCCCTCTTAAGGGATACAAACCTACTTCTCTCCCCTCAAATGGGACCTTTAGTTAATTACTGTTTATACTGGATGCAACAAGCAACACTAAACAAAACTCTATCACTCAAGTCCTCACTTCTTAATACCGATTAGTCGCCGGGGTCAGGCGAACGGGTTATTAGTTGATAGCGCTATTTAGGTCTCACCAACCTCACACCGTGCCCGCGTATGGGATCGGGCGTGAACTAATGTACTCTGGCAACCGTCAATGATGATAGAACATTGACAAACGGGGCACTCTACGGAAACGTACGGATGAATAGTATTCGGTATTGTAAAAACAGTTTAGTCGCTTACTTATGGGGTAGCTCCCCATCGCATGTATAAACGGATAAATTAACTGGTGAAACAAGTTTTTGGAAATTAAAACTGGACAACTCGTGAACTCGCCAACATTTTTGTTGATACCCCACTGCATGCTTTGCAGGTACCCAGTGACTCAGGAGCTTGCAGCTTGGGAAGTGTAGTGGTCGTCTAAACCCATATGTTGGGTTCTAAATAATCTTGAACTATGAACTTTGTTTCGAAACTATTTGGCTTATGCTTCCGCTACTTACTTAAAAATGTCTTCTGAACTTAAACTATTATACCTTAATGTTTACTAACTATTATGATTGATGAACATTTTTACTCCTAACCAATACTCAGTATAATTGATGGCTGGATCCTGGTCAGTCACGCCTTCAAGCGGTGGCATTCCGCATGTGGGTTTTGGGGGTGTGACAGCTGTGGTGGTAGTAGTGGTGGTGGTGGTTAGGCGGGTGTGGTGGTAGTGGCTGTGGTGGTAGTGGTGGTGCTGGTTAGGCGGGTGTGGTGGTGGTTGTGGTGGTAGTAGTGGTGGTGGTGGTGGTTAGTCGGGTGTGGTGGTGTTGGTGGTAGCATAACCCTACCCTACCCCCGGCCCGACACGTTTGCCGGGTCTAGACTTATATCATCGTTTTTTTTAAATGTGCATATGTTATTTTTATTATTATATTTATTATTTTTAACAGTATATTTTCGGATGTCGGGTCTAATGCTATAATTGTATGTTTTATTAACAGGATATCGAAAGTCGGTGTTTTGACGGTGGTGGTAGCGTAATCCTTATGGAGAAGTACACTGCGTTCATATTTCAGATTCAAACGCTTAACTGCGTTCGTATTCCAGATTCATGCACCGGAATGTCCACCAACGACAATGCTTCTGCACCCACAGTCTGTGACGGTGGAATTAGGTATTTACCGGTGACTATGAGGGTGAACTGGAATGTTCTTCCACCTCCACCGACGACAATGCTTCTGCATCAGCAACCTCGAGGGAGAACTCCTTCTGTACGGATTGGTTCTTCATGTGGTAATGGGGAAGCGGAAAGCACGTTTACCGTGGAACGCATCCTTAAACTTGATAGCAACAATATGGTGACCGAATAGAGATCTGAATAACCGATACAGTTTGCAAGAATTTAAGAATATGTAACAGTTAGCGATTTAGGTTTTAGGGTTTAGGGTTTAGTCGTTACATTTTGTATTAAAATGACATATTTTGTGTATTAATATAAAACGATGTTTCGTGTATTTATTGCGTTATGGTTAATAAATTTGCGTTATGGTTAATAAATGACAAGTGAAAAATAATTAAAGACATAATAATAATTAATAAATAAAAAATTTTACATTTTATAATACACAAAATTCATTTCATAAAATATCGTCATGGGTCAAAGACCGTACCCGATCCCCGGCCTGACCCGTTTACCGGGACTAGATATAACATCGTTTTTTTTAATGTGCATATGTTTTATTATTATTATTATCATTATTATTATTATTATTATAATAAACAATAATAATAACAATAACACCAATAAATAATAATAATAAACAATAATAACAATAACAACAATAAGTAATAATAAACAATAATAATAATAATAAATAATAACAATAATAATAATAATAAATAATAACAATAATAATAATAATTTTAACAACAATAATAATAACAAAAAGAACAATAATAATAAACAATAATAACAATAACAACAATAAATAATAAATAACAATAATAATAAATAATAACAATAATAATAATAATAATAAATAATAACAATAATAATAATAAACAATAATAATAATAATAATTTTAACAACAACAATAATAATAACAATAATAACAATAATAATAATAATAATAATAATAATAAACAATAATAATAACAATAACAACAATAAATAATAATAAATAATAATAAACAATAACAACAATAACAACAATAAATAATAATAAACAATAATAACAATAACAACAATAAAGAATTTCACGAAAAATAAATTGTTAACTTGGAAAATGTGTTAGTAGATGTATCGTATTACGCAGGGTAAGGCGTTAGTAGATAGTAATAGAACTTCACGAAAAAGAATTTGTTAACTTGGCAAAGGTGTAACATCCATGAAATATAGTGTATGCAACATTTAAAAAAAATATTAATTAGGGTGTTTTATAACATAAAAAACCCTTAATTACCACATAAAATTGTTAAAAAAATTAATTTCAAATGAGTCGTATAGGGCAATGAGACACATATACAACGCCTATAAGGTGCTCATTGATCAATAAGCCTCCCCTGGTTGACACCTTATGAGTGTCTCATTGACCAATAAGCCTCCCCTTGTGGTTTCCACTTTTAAAGTAGTTTTCTAATCAATGAGGGTCGTATCGGGCAAAAAGGGGCGTATAGGAGTTGTCAAATAAAAAAGGGAGGGGTCCTTCTGTATCGGACCGGCCTCCCCCAGGATTCGAACTCGCACAACTCACATAGAACACACAAGCCTTAACCAGTTTATCCTCCGTACAGGAGCTGATGAATTGGTTCTAGAAAACCCTTTATAGACTTCATACGCTTTAAACCCAACAACTCCTATAAGTTGCTCATTGAACCATACGGCCCTCATTGAACACAAACACTTTCCCAACCTCAATAAAGGGGTAAACTAGATCTAAAATTTGAAAACTCACACACTAAAACACCAAGAACACACACACACGCTCTGGACCACACGATTTTCACAAGACAAACTCTGGACCACACGATGAAGGTTAGTTTGTATTCCAAATTTTATTGCTTAATCTTCAACCTTTTTTTTTATTTTTTGGTTTTATTTCCGCCGTTTGTGGTGGTGTTGGGTTTGACGGTGGTGTTGGGTTTGATGGTGGTGGGGGATTGACTGTGGTGGGGAATGACGGCGGTGGGGGATTGACTTTGGTGGGGAATGACGGCGGTGGTGATTGACGGCAGTGGTGGTGGTAGTGGTGGTGGTGGTGGTGGCTGTGGTGGTGGCTGTGGTGGTGGCTGTGGTGGTGGCTGTGGTGGTGGTGGTTGTGGTGGTGGTGGTGGTGGCTGTGGTGGTGGTTCGGCGGGTGTGGTGGTGGCTGTGGTGGTGGTGGTGGTGGTTAGGCGGGTGTGGTGGTGGCTGTGGTGGTAGTGGTGGTGGTGTTGGTGGTGGCTGTGGTGGTAGTGGTGGTGGTGGTGGTGGTTAGGCGGGTGTGGTGGTAGTGGCTGTGGTGGTGGCTGTGGTGGTGGTTGTGGTGGTGGCTGTGGTGGTAGTGGTGGTGGTGTTGGTGGTGGCTGTGGTGGTAGTGGTGGTGGTGGTGGTTAGGCGGGTGTGGTGGTGGTGGTGGTAGGGTAACCCTACCCGACCCCCGGCCCGACACGTTTGCCGGGTCTAGACTTATATCATTGTTTTTTTTAAATGTGCATATGTTATTTTTAATTATATTTATTATTTTTAACAATATATTTTCGGATGTCAGGTTTAATGCTATAATTGTATGTTTTATTAACAGGATATCGAAAGTCGGTGTTTTGACGGTGGTGGTAGCGTAATCCTTATGGAGAAGTACACTGCGTTCATATTTCAGATTCAAACACTTAACTGCGTTCGTATTCCTGATTCACGAACAGTTTCTGGTCAACGGACTGATCGGTAACGTTACTCTACTTGTCCTCTGATTTAAGCGGCGCGCTCCGATTTCGGTTGCTTCATAGGACTCACTTGAATCGTCTCGGATGTGGATTTCGGTTGGTTCAGATCTCTTTGGGTATATTCGAAACCAACTAAAATACGTTGAATTACTGAATCAACAGAAATAACTGAAATCGAGAATCAACTTCTTCATCATATTTTTCATGCATTTCCATTAGCCACAGTTGTACGAAGAAACTGTTCGATTTCACGGTTTGTTTGAGAACCTGATTCAGATACACAACGGGTTCGTGTGAATCTAAGTAATAATATGTAATAGTTAGCGATTTAGTGTGTAGGGTTTAGGGTTTCGTCTATGTATTGTATTACATTTTTTATGAAAGTGTTGTGTTTTGTGTTATTTTATCAAAGAATGTTCACTTACAATTGTGTTATGGATTATAGGGAATTTGACGTTTTATAATAACACTTGATAAAACAAATGTAGAAGTTTTATAATACTAATTAAAAAAATGTTGGCGTTTTATAATACTAATTAAAGACATAATAATAATTGATAAATAAAAAATTTTACATTTTATAATACACAAAATTCATTTCATAAAATATCGTCATGGGTCAAAGACCGTACCCGATCCCCGGCCCGACCCGTTTACCGGGACAAGATATAACATCGTTTTTTTTTAATGTGCATATGTTTTATTATTATTATTATTATTATTATTATTATTATTATTATAATAAACAATAATAATAACAATAACAACAATAAATAATAAATAATAATAACAATAATAATAATAATAATAATAAACAATAATAATAACAATAACAACAATAAATAATAATAAATAATAATAAACAATAATAACAATAACAACAATAAATAATAAATAATAATAATAATAAACAATAATAACAATAACAACAATAAAGAATTTCACGAAAAATAAATTGTTAACTTGGAAAAGGTGTTAGTAGATGTATCGTATTACACAGGGTGAGGCGTTAGTAGATAGTAATAGAACTTCACGAAAAAGAATTTGTTAACTTGGCAAAGGTGTAACATCCATGAAATATAGTGTATGCAACAATTTAAAAAAAAATATTAATTAGGGTGTTTTATAACATAAAAAACCCTTAATTACCACATAAAATTGTTAAAAAAATTAATTTCAAATGAGTCGTATTGGGCAATGAGACACATATACAACACCTATAAGGTGCTCATTGATCAATAAGTCTCCCCTGGTTGACACCTTATGAGTGTCTCATTGACCAATAAGCCTCCCCTGGTGGTTTCCACTTTTAAAGTAGTTTTCTAATCAATGAGGGGCGTATAGGGCAAAAAGGGGCGTATAGGAGTTGTCAAATAAAAAAGGAGGGGTCCTTCTGTATCGGACCGGCCTCCCCCAGGATTCGAACTCGCACAACTCACATAGAACACACAAGCCTTAACCAGTTTATCCTCCGTACAGGAGCTGATGAATTGGTTCTAGTAAACCCTTTATACACTTTGTACGCTTTAACAACAACTCCTATACGCCCTTTTTGCCCTATACGCCCCTCATTGATTCAAAAACTACTTTTCAGGTTTGACCTAATAGATCTAAAACCCACACACTAAAACACCAAGAAACACACACTGTCTCTCTCGTATAGCTCGGCTTAGAACGTATCAACCTATACGGTCCATATTTTCATAAAAGGTTAGTGTATTATTTCATCTTTCCTTCGTTTATTTTTTATTTTTTTTTAAATTATGGCCGGTGGTGTTGGGTTTGACGGTAGTGTTGGTGTTGGGTTTGACGGCGGTGTTGGGTTTGACGGTGGTGGGGGATTGACGGCGGTGGGGGTTTGACGGTGGTAGTGGTGGTTAGGCGGGTGTGGTGGTGGTTAGGCAGGTGTGGTGGTTGTGGGGTTTTGACGGTGGTGGTGGTGGTTGTAGTGGTGGTGGTGGTTATTGACGGCTGTGGTGGTGGTTAGGCGGCTGTGTTGGTGGTGGTGGTTGTGGTGGTGGTGGTGGTTGTTGTGGTGGTGGTGGTCGTGGTTGTGGTGGTGGTGGTTTGTCAATTATTTAGATGTTAATTTGTTAGAAATTTCTTACAAGTTTATAAAAATTGTAAAAAGTTTATAATATGACACGTATTATATATTAATTTTTGCAGATATGTTGTCAGACGAGGAGGAGTTTGGTGCGATAAAGGTGCCTGGATTCGATGAGATGGCCGGGGGTGATTGTTCGGGTAATCCCTTTATGGACTACCCGAACAATTCTAGGGAGTATAAACGTTTTAACAGGTTGCGACAAATGAAGGTGGGTCGGCAGAGGGCGTTGTCATGGGAGGCTTTACGGGAGGTCGGGGAGGAGGAGAGAGCCCGGGGTTTGATTAGGGAGAATTCCCCGTGGGATCGCATGTTTTCGGTGGCGGCTGCGCCATCTTATAGGACCATGATGGTGGAGTTTCTGTCCACATTCGTGTTTCGTCCACGGCCGGCTGACCGGCCCAATTCGGATATGGACGATCCGAACGTGGAAGCACCGCCTCCCGAGGTATCTTTCTGTTTGTTTGGGCAGCGACAAAATTGGTCGCTGCGTCAGTTTGCTGTTGCCACCGGGTTCTATACCGATGATGAGTTGGTTCAGGACATCTATACCACCGCGATTTGGGCTATGCCTGATGATCAGTTGTTTGCTTGGTGGCCCACTCTATGTCCTGGAAGACCCTTCGATAAGAAGGCCCGAGTTTCTGACATTCCTGACCCACTCGTTCGCTACATACACCGCTGCATTGCCACGTCGATCTCTACGCGTGTCAAAAGCAACGAGTGGGTCACGAAGGTGGATTTGTTCTTTCTGTACTGCTTATATACGGGCACACCGTGC
Source organism: Helianthus tuberosus (assembly GCA_030545235.1). Classification (NCBI taxonomy): domain Eukaryota; kingdom Viridiplantae; phylum Streptophyta; class Magnoliopsida; order Asterales; family Asteraceae; genus Helianthus; species Helianthus tuberosus. The sequence continues at coordinate 7,887,854 of CM060390.1, forward strand.
GCCCTCCATCACTGTCTGGCGGAGTATTTCGCCTCGTACGGCAAACGGCAGAGGCGTAGCCGTTTGATTGGAGGGGCGTTTATCACGCGTATTGCCCAGCATTGCGGTCTATATTACCCATTCCTTGATGATATGCCGGCCCTAGCACCACACGAGCTCTTAGATCTTAGGACGATGAAAGGGATGAAGACTGCGGTGAACTTTCCGGATATCGGGCATCGGTTTGTTGACGAACACCAACAGATTTATGAACCCCAACCGATAGTCCACCAGCCACTGCTCGAGGCTGGGGAGGTGGAGATGCCGCATATTGCTGACGTGCCTGCTATGGATGGAGACATGGAGCCTTAGGTTGACCAGGGGCATCCGCAGGAGCCGCCACAGATTCCACAACGCGTTTATCATGCAGTGCGGTTGCCTCAGTCCACCCAACGTCTCCTTGAGAGGCTGGTGGCGGGTCAGGATGGTATGATGGCCAGCTGGACACAGCAGTTTCAGCGGATGGACAGGCGGATGGACCGGATGGAGGATTTGATGGAGTGGGTGATGGCTAGTGAGGCCGAGAGACGTACCCAGGCGGGGTTGCCAGTTCGACCCCCGCCACATCCACGAGTGTATCCGGGTTTCGACATGGAGGCAGGTCCGTCCGGGACGCAGGCAGGTGGTGGGGATGATTCTGACGACAGCGATAAGGAGATGGAGGATTAGTATTTGTTTTTGTTGGGTGAATTTTATTTTGTTAAACATTTGTGGGCATGTATGAACAAATATTTATTTCTTTTTGTTTATTTTGGTATGTTTAAACATTTGTAACTTGATGAATGTTTGTTCGTTTTGTTATTTATGCTTAGTTATTTATGCTTAGTCGACTTATTTTAAAAAACAACATTTAAAAAAAAACTTAGTATATATAATAACAATGAAAAATAACAAGACAAACAACACAATATTCGATTACATTTTTTTTAAAACTTAATATATATAAAAAACGGCATTTATAACTAATATTCGATTACATGTCTTGCATAAACTTACATACTAACAATGAAAAATAACAAGACAAACAACACAAAAAAAATCCAACTGATTATCAACCAACGTTCTCTCTTACGAACAACACTTGAATGAATATCTTCAAATTCCGCTTCTTGCAATTTATAAATTCGAACCTCCTCTCTCAAAAAATTGACTTCGTTTTTTAGCAAAGCCTTCGTATCCATCAGTTCTTTGATGTCCACACATGCTCGACGACACATGGGAGGATCGACCCACACAAAGAAGTTGCACTTAGAACGCTGACACGAAAAAAAAATCACTAATATACAAGGGTTAATGGAAAAAAAATACATTAAAAACATACCATACTGTGACAAGTGTAAAATTGACGTCCGGGATTAGCTTCAGTCCAAGATGTTCTTAGTACAGTCGTCCTACCACATCTGCAAACAACCATTGTAAATTTGTGATTGTGAAGATGGTGTATATTTCTATGGCAAGCATGGTTGTAAAAGTCCCGCCTAGGCTCCGAGTACTCGCTACAAGGTAGGCTGCCGAGGCACGAGTACTGGTCTCCCAGGCCAATTACTCCCCGAGTAATCGCCGACTAAGCCGAGTACTTCCCGAGTACTCCCGAATCCGACTAGGGAGCGCCTAGCGACTTTTGCAACCATGATGGCAAGTAAGGATGACAAAAATACCCGACATTTGCAACCAACATATACAAGCTTTTTTTAAAAAAAAACAAACCAATATGTCGCTCATAGGCCCATACGCGCGTATGGTGGGTACGGATCCTGACAACTTTTCAGCCCATATGCCTCGTATAGCTCGATGAGACCCATATCCACCTACCTTTTCTGAAAAGTTGACAGGACATTTATGACACCCCACTTGCATATGCCTCTCATCGACCCATACGGGTCTCATTGAAGTTCAGTTTCACTTCCTTTTTATACTTTAACCGAGAACAAGTACAGTGTACATATCTAAATACAAAAGTTATTTTTTGGTTAGACGAGTTCTGGACCACACGATGACAATCCGGAAGGGGACCGCATGCGTCTCTCGTATAGTTTTTGCTCTCGTATCGGTCTATATGGTCGGAATATTCAAGGTTAGTTTACCCTTGTTTTTTTGTGGTTTTATTTTGGCGGTTTGTGGTGGTGTTGGGGTTGGGGTTGTGGTGGTGGTGTTGGGGTTGGGGTTGTGGTTGTGGTGGTGGTGGGGGGTGGGTCGGCTGGGGTGGTGGTGGTGGGTCGGCTGGGGTGATGGTGGTGTTGGGGTTGTGGTTGTGGTGGTGGGGGTGGGTCGGCTGGGGTGGTTGTGGTGGTGGGTCGTGTCACACCCCCCCAAAATCCACCTGCGGAGTATCACCGCTTGGAGGCGTGACTGACCAGGATCAAGCCACCAATCATATAGAACCATGTATAAAGTAAAAGTAATTGCAATTTAATCAAACCAATCCATATGAGAGGTGTTCCAAAACATAAATATGTTATCACTGCTTAGCGGAAGCGTATAATTAAACCCATCATAATAAAGTATGAAATGTCATAAAGTCTAAACAAGTATTCAAGATCCTTGCCCACAACGACTACGCCTCCCGTGCAAGCTCCATAAGTACCTAAGGTCCTGCAAGGCATGTAACAGAGGATCAACAACTAGTTGAGCGAGTTCACAGAAAGTAAATGCGTAATAGTAAGTTCGTGTGTAACATGTGGCTCTACTGGGCCGATTGTACGTTTTATTGGTGGGGGGCTTCCCATGTTATATATTCCCTAGACTATTCGTAATCATAAGTATCCTTCCCAATCCGAGGATAGTAGCAAGTATAGGTTTACGCAGGTTTTATGTAAGTGCCCTTCACAACCGAGGACAGTACGTAACGAGTACGTAGGTTTAGCGCTGGCGTCCTTCCCAATCCGAGGACGGTAGTACGTAGGTTTAGCACTGGCGTCCTTCCCAACCCGAGGACGGTAGTACGTAGGTTTTACGTAAGTTTAGTGCTGGTATCCTTCCCAATCCGAGGACGGTACGTAGGCTTTGCGTAGGATTTGGCACAGGCATCCTTCCCAATCCGAGGACCGTGGTAAATAGTCTAGTATTCATGTAAGTACAGGTAATCATTCAATCCCATTCCCAACCCAACTGGGGAATCCCATGCCTTGGTAAGAGTGTGAACTCACCTTGGTTTGCTCGGTATGCTAAGTATGTGCTCAAGGTAAATCAATCACGTCCTAAAGTATGTACGTATGCATAGTCAGTTTGTGTTCAAGTCATTTACATATAAGCGTGTAACACGTAGTCCAAATCATACAAGTCATGTTTATCATTTAACAGCAGTTAAATATTCCAGTGAACAATTAACAGAATTAACTCAGGTTACTGTACAGATTAACTGTTCGGCGAAACACACTTAATGGCGAAACACGCTAGTCGACGAAACACAATATTGACGGAACACATTCAGTTTCGTCGGAACCTTGTTTGGCGAAACAGGATTCTGATTCGTCGATGACTCTTGGCGAAACACTTCTGTTTCGTCAAGAGACCTGTTTCGTTAAGCAGTCAGTTACGTCGCATAATCAGTCACTTATGAAAACCCTAATCATGCTAACAGCCGTCATCAACATCAGCAATCATGCAGGAACATTCATTCACAGAATCCTTGTAACATCATCATAGCATAATCATTGGACCACTTTAACGTCTAACATGAACCCTAGCTTATGCGTTTTTACATAACAACATACAACTCATCATCATCAAACCCTATCAAGATGCTAACTTGCAGCCAGAATCAGATCAAAATAACAACATCCAGAACCGAGTATTCAATCATATTAAGTTTCGCATAAAACCGTTTATATCCGACTACAATATTCATATTGAAATCCATATCATCATTATCATAACAAGAACCCTAGTATTTAACATGTATTAGTTACAATTTTACATCAATATATCAGAATCACATGGCACAGAAACACATTCACAGATGGACGATCAATCAAGACACATAAATCTACTAACCGAGATGATGGTTTGATCGCACAAGGGTTTCCGGTGGGTTCTAGTTCGCCGTCACAGTGAGAGAGCTCTAGGGTTTCGGTTGTGTTGATAGAAAATGTAAAGTGATGTTGTTTTTACGTAAAATACTCAAAATACGTTCTGGGCCTGGCTGGGCTACTGGGCCGGCGAAACAGACTTCTGTTTCGTCGGAGTGTTCATGGCGAAACAGCCTGTTTCGTCGAAATGGGTTATGGCGAAACAGCCTTGTGTTTCGTCGGGTTCTAAACAGTTTAAGTTTTACAACAGTACACATGTTATACAATCACACATAACCATGCAAACACACTAGGTTTTATCATAACACAACCATATAGTCAAAGTCAACGTGCATTAAATGCGAATAAAGGATGTCGAAAATTCGAGTTGTCACATTATCCCCAACTTGAAAGAAATTTCGTCCCGAAATTTAGCATGCAGTTACTGAGGAAGCTAGTAGTGTGACGTTGTTTACCTGTGTCGTATCGCGGCTCCTCGAGCAGGTTTGCGAAGATTACTGGTTTTCTTGGGGTGTCACATTATCCCCCCGTTGATTTGGAATTTCGTCCCGAAATTCTGCATTGGTAGCTTCAGCCTCAATGGTAGTTGCTTGATTTCCGAATAACTGGGGGTATTTGAGTTCCATTTGATCTTCTCGTTCCCAGGTATACTCTGGGCCGCGGCGGGAGTTCCAACGAACTCGTACAAGAGGGATTCTCGTGTTCTTGAGGACCTTAACATCCCGGTCCGTGATTTCAACCGGTTCCTCGACGAAGTGCAACCGCTCGTCGATAGTGAGTTCCTTCAAGGGAACTACGTGGGTCTCATCTGACGTACATTTCTTCAGATTCGACACGTGAAAGACATTGTGAACTGCACTGAGTTCAGGTGGTAAGTCTAATCTGTAGGCCACTTTGCCTATTTTCTCAATAACTTTGAAAGGTCCGACGTATCGTGGATTCAGTTTGCCGCGTTTGCCAAAACGAACCACACCCTTCCAGGGTGAAACTTTAAGTAGCGCTCGATCCCCAACCTGGAATTCGAGTAGTTTCCTGTCTTTATCAGCGTATACTTTCTGACGGTCCCGAGATGCCGCCATGCGTTGTCGTATTTGAGCAATCTTTTCAGTAGTATCAACTACCATTTCTGGACCTGTGATTTGACTTTCTCCCACCTCTGCCCAACAGAGAGGTGACCGGCACTTACGCCCGTACAGTGCCTCGAATGGTGCAGCTTTAATGCTGGTGTGGTAGCTGTTATTGTATGAAAATTCTACGAGTGGCAGATGCTTTTCCCAACCGTTGCCAAAGTCTATTACGCACGCCCGAAGCATGTCTTCTAGAGTTTGAATAGTGCGCTCAGACTGCCCATCGGTCTGAGGATGATAAGCTGTGCTCATGTCTAATCGAGAGCCAAAAGATTTATGCATTGCTTGCCACAGCTCTGAAGTAAAACGTGCGTCACGATCAGAAATGATGGAGGTGGGCACTCCGTGCCTCGAGACCACTTCTTTTAAGTAGATGTCTGCTAATGTAGAGAACTTGTCTGTTTCTTTGATGGCCAAGAAGTGAGCAGACTTTGTGAGTCGATCCACGATCACCCAAATAGTATCATTTCCGCGCTGAGATCTAGGTAGGCCAGTGACAAAATCCATGGAAATTTGCTCCCATTTCCATTGTGGTATCTCAGGTTGCTGGAGTGGTCCTGACGGTTTCTGATATTCTGCCTTGACTCTCGCATAAGTCAAGCATTTACTAACGTATGTGGCTATGTGGGCCTTCATGCTAGGCCACCAGTATGTAGTCTTAATATCGTGGTACATTTTATCCGAACCAGGATGTACCGAGTAGCGAGACTTGTGAGCTTCATCCATTACCAGCTCGCGTAAGTTGCCGTACAGTGGGACCCAAATGCGTCCTGTGACGTAGTAAGCACCATCTTCCTTCTGTTCTAGACGTTGTCTTGAGCCACGTAGGGCTTCAGCCCTGACATTATCTGGTTTCAATGCTTCTATCTGAGCATCTCGTATCTGGGAAGGGAGGTTAGACTGTATGGTGAGTTGTAAAGCTCGTACGCGCTTAGGCGCGGTGTCCTTTCGACTGAGGGCGTCAGCCACAACGTTGGCTTTGCCTGGATGGTACCTAATTGAGCATTCGTAGTCATTTAACAGCTCAACCCATCGTCGTTGTCGCATATTCAGTTCCTTCTGTTTGAATATATGTTCGAGGCTTCTGTGGTCAGTGTAGATAGCACATTTGGTACCGTACAAATAGTGTCGCCATATCTTAAGTGCAAAGACGACCGCTCCCAGCTCTAGATCGTGCGTAGTGTAATTCCGTTCGTGAACCTTAAGTTGGCGCGAAGCATAAGCAATAACTTTATCCCTCTGCATCAGTACACATCCAAGACCTTGGATAGATGCGTCGCAGTAGACTACGAAATCGTCCGTGCCTTCCGGCAGTGAGAGGATAGGTGCGCTACAGAGTCTATCCTTTAAGTGTTGAAACGCTGTTTCCTGTGCGTTACCCCAACGATAAACAACACCCTTCTGCGTCAACAGTGTAAGCGGCTGAGCAATCTTTGAGAAGTCTTTGATGAACCTTCTGTAGTAACCCGCCAAACCCAAGAATTGGCGTATTTCTGTTGGTGTGCGAGGTGCAGGCCAGTTCTTGATCGAATCCACCTTGGATGGATCTACATGAATCCCATCCTTGTTTACCACGTGGCCTAAGAAATGGACTTCACGAAGCCAGAAGTCACATTTGGAAAACTTAGCGTATAGCTGTTCCGTTCTTAGAAGTTCCAATATAAGTCGTAAGTGCTGCTCGTGTTCCTCCTGACTCTTCGAATAAATCAGGATGTCGTCGATGAAGACAATGACGAATTTGTCGAGATAGGGTTTACACACCCTGTTCATAAGATCCATAAATACGGCAGGCGCGTTCGTTAGCCCGAATGGCATGACCATAAACTCGTAGTGGCCGTAGCGAGTTCTAAATGCTGTTTTAGAGACGTCCTCATCCCGGACTCTCAGCTGATGGTACCCTGACCTTAAGTCTATCTTGGAGTAGTAGCTCGACCCTTGCAGCTGGTCGAATAAATCATCTATGCGCGGAAGAGGATAACGATTCTTGATCGTCACCTTGTTGAGTTCACGGTAGTCTATACACATCCTGAACATACCGTCTTTCTTCTTTACGAATAACACTGGAGCTCCCCAAGGCGAAGAGCTAGGACGTATAAAACCCTTTTCCAAGAGTTCTTGTAGCTGCTTTGACAGTTCTTCTAATTCAGTTGGAGCTAGACGATAAGGCGCTCGAGCTATGGGTGCTGCTCCTGGAGCGAGCTCGATCTGAAATTCGACTTGACGATGAGGCGGTAACCCAGGTAATTCCTCAGGGAACACTTGAGGAAAGTCACGTACCACTGGAATATCCTCAATCTTCTTCTCTTTCTTCGATGTATCCGTAACAAGAGCTAAAACAGCTGTGTGGCCCTTTCGTAAACACTTTTGAGCCTTCAGGAAGGAAATGATGCCACTCACGACACCACTCTTGTCGCCTTGAACTTCGAGAGGTTCTTTGCCCGACCGAGGAATACGAATGACTTTTTCTTTGCATAAAATCTCCGCGTGTTGTTGAGATAACCAATCCATACCAATGACGACGTCAAAGCTACTCAAGGTTATAGGAATGAGATCAATGGAGAAAGTCTGACCAGCGAGGAAAAGATTACACCCTTTAACTATGTGTGTGGCCTCTAGACTTTTACCGTTAGCTAATTCTACAACATGTTTGGTGTTTAAGAGAGTTGGTGCACGTTTTAACATTTCACTAGCTTTTAGAGACATGTAACTTGTATCCGCACCAGAATCAAACAGTACTGTAACATAAAAGTCGTCAAGAAGAAACTTACCCATAACCACGTTGGGATCATTCCGAGCCTCACCCTGACCGATCACAAACATGCGGCCTCTAGCGCCATTGTTGTTATTGTTCCCACCGTTGTTGTTGTTGTTCCCGTTGCCCTGATTGTTGTTATTGTTGTTGTTCTGGTTCTGGTTTAGCTGAGGGCAGTGTCTTTTGTAGTGACCTTCGGCGCCACACTGAAAACATCCTTTGTTACCCTGTTGCTGATTTTGTCGTGCTTGCTGCTGCGGCTGATTCTGATTTACAGGCTGTGGGCTCCTACAATCCTTGGCCTCATGGCCCGTCCTGAAACACCTTTGACAACGACCCCTGTTACACTGGCCATTGTGGTGCTTGTTGCAGATGTTGCACTTTGGGAGGTTCCCTCGATAACCACCCTGCTTGTGACTGCCCGAAGAGTGCTGACTAGGGCTCTGGTAGTTGTCAGTCTTTCGTTGCTGAACTTGGGGCTGAACTGAAGCTGATCCCTTGCTGGAGTCCCCCTCCCATTTTCGCTTGCTGTCACTGGGAGTAGCAGGAGTAACCGAAGCAGTAGCTGTAGGGGTAGCGTTGATGCGTTTGGGCAACCGGTTCTGCTCCACCGCTTGATCAGTGAGACGGTGAGCCAACTGAACAACCTGCTGGTAAGTGGCATGATTTGCTGAAGTCACATGACTCTGGATCTCTGGCACCAGACCCTTAAGATAAAGTTCAATACGCTTGTCCACCAGAGTAGGACACAGTAATGCAAGCTCATTCGATCTCTTTGTATACGCCTCAATTTCCGACCCGGTCATCTTGAGATTGAAAAACTCGACCTCCAGCTTATGAATCTCATCTCGACTGCAGTACTCCTCTTTGATCATTTCTTTGAAATTGTCCCATGGGGTGGCGTTAGCAGCAACCAACCCCAGTATTTGGACCTGTGCTTTCCACCATGTGAGGGCTAAACCCTCGAGGGTACCGGTAGCATATTTCACCCTGCGTGCCTCAGGGCATTCACACATCTCAAACACAGACTCCATCTTTTCAAACCAGTGCAGGAGACCTACGGCTCCTTCAGTGCCGCTGAAAGTGGATGGACGACAGTCCATGAAAGTCTTGAAAGTGCAAACAGGTGCTTGACCTGTTGTGTAAAAGGATTAGGACAAATTTAAACACGAGAGTTGATTTAGGAATTGTAGGATCTAAGGATCCTAGTGTGAGTTGGAACTGCAGGGTATACCTCCTGCTTGTGCGGCTGCAACTGCCGCGGCAACTCGTTCGTTAATGAGGGCCGTCAACTGGTCCTGAGTCATGTTGATACGTGCAGACATGATCTTCATAGTAAAGATAACGTAAGTGAGATAGGTTCGCGAATAGTGCGATGACAGAAGAGAGTAAGCACACAAGTGTTCTCATGCAACAACGTTTAGTGAGCAATGTAATCTAAGCATACCACGAGCAAAGTTCTATGTAGTTTTCTAGCATGTAGGCAATAAACATAAACCTTATTACCTAGGATGTTGAGTCTTGCACGTGGAGCGATGAGTCGTTGTGGATCGTTGAGAGCACTGTTCTGGTTATAGTCTGGTCTTAACAAAATCCGTTTTCCCTTTATTAAAACCGAGTTCTCTATAACCAATGGCTCTGATACCAATCTGTCACACCCCCCCAAAATCCACCTGCGGAGTATCACCGCTTGGAGGCGTGACTGACCAGGATCAAGCCACCAATCATATAGAACCATGTATAAAGTAAAAGTAATTGCAATTTAATCAAACCAATCCATATGAGAGGTGTTCCAAAACATAAATATGTTATCACTGCTTAGCGGAAGCGTATAATTAAACCCATCATAATAAAGTATGAAATGTCATAAAGTCTAAACAAGTATTCAAGATCCTTGCCCACAACGACTACGCCTCCCGTGCAAGCTCCATAAGTACCTAAGGTCCTGCAAGGCATGTAACAGAGGATCAACAACTAGTTGAGCGAGTTCACAGAAAGTAAATGCGTAATAGTAAGTTCGTGTGTAACATGTGGCTCTACTGGGCCGATTGTACGTTTTATTGGTGGGGGGCTTCCCATGTTATATATTCCCTAGACTATTCGTAATCATAAGTATCCTTCCCAATCCGAGGATAGTAGCAAGTATAGGTTTACGCAGGTTTTATGTAAGTGCCCTTCACAACCGAGGACAGTACGTAACGAGTACTTAGGTTTAGCGCTGGCGTCCTTCCCAATCCGAGGACGGTAGTACGTAGGTTTAGCACTGGCGTCCTTCCCAACCCGAGGACGGTAGTACGTAGGTTTTACGTAAGTTTAGTGCTGGTATCCTTCCCAATCCGAGGACGGTACGTAGGCTTTGCGTAGGATTTGGCACAGGCATCCTTCCCAATCCGAGGACCGTGGTAAATAGTCTAGTATTCATGTAAGTACAGGTAATCATTCAATCCCATTCCCAACCCAACTGGGGAATCCCATGCCTTGGTAAGAGTGTGAACTCACCTTGGTTTGCTCGGTATGCTAAGTATGTGCTCAAGGTAAATCAATCACGTCCTAAAGTATGTGCGTATGCATAGTCAGTTTGTGTTCAAGTCATTCACATATAAGCGTGTAACACGTAGTCCAAATCATACAAGTCATGTTTATCATTTAACAGCAGTTAAATATTCCAGTGAACAATTAACAGAATTAACTCAGGTTACTGTACAGATTAACTGTTCGGCGAAACACACTTAATGGCGAAACACGCTAGTCGACGAAACACAATATTGACGGAACACATTCAGTTTCGTCGGAACCTTGTTTGGCGAAACAGGATTCTGATTCGTCGATGACTCTTGGCGAAACACTTCTGTTTCGTCAAGAGACCTGTTTCGTTAAGCAGTCAGTTACGTCGCATAATCAGTCACTTATGAAAACCCTAATCATGCTAACAGCCGTCATCAACATCAGCAATCATGCAGGAACATTCATTCACAGAATCCTTGTAACATCATCATAGCATAATCATTGGACCACTTTAACGTCTAACATGAACCCTAGCTTATGCGTTTTTACATAACAACATACAACTCATCATCATCAAACCCTATCAAGATGCTAACTTGCAGCCAGAATCAGATCAAAATAACAACATCCAGAACCGAGTATTCAATCATATTAAGTTTCGCATAAAACCGTTTATATCCGACTACAATATTCATATTGAAATCCATATCATCATTATCATAACAAGAACCCTAGTATTTAACATGTATTAGTTACAATTTTACATCAATATATCAGAATCACATGGCACAGAAACACATTCACAGATGGACGATCAATCAAGACACATAAATCTACTAACCGAGATGATGGTTTGATCGCACAAGGGTTTCCGGTGGGTTCTAGTTCGCCGTCACAGTGAGAGAGCTCTAGGGTTTCGGTTGTGTTGATAGAAAATGTAAAGTGATGTTGTTTTTACGTAAAATACTCAAAATACGTTCTGGGCCTGGCTGGGCTACTGGGCCGGCGAAACAGAATTCTGTTTCGTCGGAGTGTTCATGGCGAAACAGCCTGTTTCGTCGAAATGGGTTATGGCGAAACAGCCTTGTGTTTCGTCGGGTTCTAAACAGTTTAAGTTTTACAACAGTACACATGTTATACAATCACACATAACCATGCAAACACACTAGGTTTTATCATAACACAACCATATAGTCAAAGTCAACGTGCATTAAATGCGAATAAAGGATGTCGGAAATTCGAGTTGTCACAGGTCGGCTGGGGTGGTGGTGGTGGGTCGGCTGGGGTGGTTGTGGTGGTGGGTCGGCTGGGGTGGTGGTGGTGGTGGTGGGTCGGTTGTGGTGGTGGTGGTGGTGGTGGGTCGGCTGGGGTGGTGGTGGTTGACGGTGGTGTTGTGTTGTGGGTGGTAGGCTGTGGTGGTTTTGGTGGTGGTGAGGTCGGCTGTGGTGGTGGTGGGTAGTCGGCTGTGGTGGTGGTGGTGATGGTGTTGGTGGTGGTGTTGTTTCTTTATTATATTTTACAATATAATTTCTAATATCGAGTCTAACACTATAATTCTATGTTTTTTAACAGGATATCGAAAGTCGGTGTTTTGACGGTGGTGGAAACGTAATTCTTATGGAGAAGTGCACTGCGTTCATATTTCAGATTCATGCGCTGGGACGTCGGTCTAGGGTGAGGTGCTTGGCGGTGGGGGATGCATCATCCAACATCATTAGCCAAGTCACTCGGAACTCTGACGGTGCACTCTTGATAGCATCTACCGACGCCCGGTAGTTCCGTGACCACCATATACCATCACGCGTCTGAACCGGCTTTTAAACCGGACGGAATCTACGGAGAAACTGTTCGATTTCACGGTTTGTTTGAGAACCTGGTTCAGATACACAACGGTCTCTTTGCTTCGTCCACTAGAACTATTTGTGTATGCATTCTTTTGGTATTACCAAAAGAATGCATACACAAATAGTTCTAGTGGACGAAGCAAAGAATACCAAAAGAATGCATACACAAATAGTTCTAGTGGACGAAGCAAAGAGACCGTTGTGTATCTGAACCAGGTTCTCAAACAAACCGTGAAATCGAACAGTTTCTCCGTAGATTCCGTCCGGTTTAAAAGCCGGTTCAGACACGTGATGGTATATGGAGAAACTACGTTCGTATTTCAGATTCATGCACTAGAACGTCGATCTAGGATTACGTGTTATCGGAGTAGCCTGTTGACTCGTCAGCTCCAAGTGACGCTAGCCAACGCGGTCCGCCCCGTAACATGTCCTTCCAAGAGAGGAGTTCATTAGTGTTCTCACGAGCCTTCCACCAACGGGAATGCTACTTCGCTCACCATCCCGAAAAGACGCGGAAGGCTGGACGGTGGTTGATAAACGAAATGCCGACTCCACTACTCCAACCTCCTGATCCCTTATGTCATTTCAGTGTGGTAGATGTGAAGCAGAATCCCGTTGGAAGGTTGGGTTCGGTACACAATTTCAAGACAACCGTGGCTGTCTTTATATTGTGTATGCTGCACCCATCGTTTTCCTGTACAGGAATTCAAAAATATGTAACAATTAGCGATCTAGGGTTTAGGGTTTAGTCGCATTCTGTATCAAAGTTACATATTTTGTGTATTAATATAAAACGATGTTTAATTACATTTTAAATTACGTTTCTTGTTGCGTTATGGTTAATAAACGACAATTGGAAAACAACTAAAGACTTTCAGAAGTTGACATTTTTTAACATACACATTGCGTTATAGAAACAATTAAACACATAATAATAATTGATAAATAAAAAAGTTGACATTTAATAAAACGTTATAATATACCCATTTAATAAAATTAAACACATAATAATAATTGATGAATAAAAAAATTGACATTTAATATAACGTTTAATAATACTTATAAAAATTGGCATTTTATAATATATACAATTCGTTTTATAAAAAAAAAATTGACATTTAATAATACTTATAAAAAATTGGCATTTAATAATATACACAATTCATTTCATAAAAATATGAAGTTTTTATAATACTAACACAATTTTTTATAACAACATTTTATAAAAAGAATTTTAATTTTTTTAATATTTCACAACTTCCCCATACAAATACCCTATCAAAATAAAGTTCCACACACCCCAATCATTGGTAATCATTGGCTGACACCCAATGATTGGCATTAATTAGATGGCAGGAGGGGTGTGTAAATACTTTTCAATCGTATTGGGCAATGAGGGCGTATGGGTGGGACCAGTTTCAGACGTATTGGGCAATGAGGGTCATTTAGGGTTAGGGGGTGTGTAGATACTTTTGGGGGGGTGTGTGGATACCTCCTCCGATATAGAAAGGGCCAATTTATTCAAGCAAAGATAAATATAATGAAAGATATAAATCAAACACACAAGCCGAGTTGAACCCGAGATTAACTAGTCATAAGCCTAGTTCGTTTAGATTAAGGATATATACTTATAAGAGTAATATAATTATATATTACAATTATATAAAATTATTACGTGGTTACATCTAGACCGTTAGGTATATAAAATTGATATGAACGTTCAACTCATGATCCCACTTGAACTAACTATGTAAAGCTCGGTCTCAAGCTCTTAATTAAAGGAGATCCTAGTTGGCTATTAGCTCGGCTCAAGCTTGTTTATGCTCGTTGTCAAGTATTTAAAGGGTTAAGCTCGAGTAGCTTACCCGTAGTTTGGCTCATCTAACACTCCAAATTTACATGCATGGATATTGAACAAAGACACAAATATACAGGTAGAATGGACAATAACGGGTCCACACTTGTCAAACTAGGACGACCTTAAACCGACTAGAGTCCGTACTTGTTGTTAAATTTCCGGTTTTTGAATTCAAAGATTTTGGTTCCTGGCCGGTCTGGTCCAACTCCAACATCAACATAAACGTTGCCGGCTGAAATGCATTTATATCAATCTTTGAGTTATATGTGATAGGAAAATATATATTTCTTCAATAAAATTTCAAAAATACATATAGTTTATGTAAATCTAATGATTTCAAAATACTAAAATTAGATTGATATTTTTTAATTAAATAAGTGTTGGGTTTTATGAAATTTATTGAAAAGTTATAAGCACAAATAAAATAATACTTTAAAGAAAATAAAATATAAAAACATTATATATACCAGATTTACCTAAAAGAGTGTGATCACCTAGAATGCAACATAGTTTGGTAACCTAATTTAGTTTTTTTAAGAGTTAATTGCCAAAATCGATTCTGAGGTTTGGGTACGTTTGTCATTTTCGTCTAAAATGATCTTTTTGTACCATTTTGTCTCCCACGTTTGGCATTTTTTTTTTCATTTTCATCCAAATGACTAACTTAGTTAAAAAAAACACCATTTAATGAGGGATATGTTTGAAAATGTACATTTATACGTAGGGGTATTTTGGTCTTTTGGCTTTGTCATTTTATATATATTATATAAACATGTATATCTGATTATTTATTTCCATTTATATATTATATTCAAACCAAAAAAAATATGATCATCATGCTTTGTATAAATGTTCATCATCGCAGACAGTACTTCTCCACCCAACTTATCTCCGACAAGGCGACAACTATCACCGCCACAACCACCACTCCCGCCACTACCTGCCACGACCTCCATCATCTTCATCAGCCACCATCCCATCACCTCCGCCTCCACCAACCACCTAGCATCATGGGATTCCTCTCTACCACTGCCCAAAGTCGTTGACGAAGCCGATGATGACAGATCTGGCGCGTGCATTCAACTCTCTAAACTCCGACGACTCTGCTGGAGTCATCATACTGTCCGGGTTGGGTCAGTTGTTCTGTTTGGGTGTGGATCTGACTTATGATAACACTCAAGGGAGATGTGAAGGAGGTAGAAACTGACCCAATTGCTCAGATGGAGCGGTGTTACGGTTGCTTCAGTTTCATTCATCATGCTGATTTTGTTTTAGAAACCTTAGAGTTCGTTTTAATAGTCGAGTAAGGCTTAATACATTTTGGATTTGTTCATGAATAAGGAGATGTCAACAATTTTTTACGAGAAATTGAAGAAAAATTGAATTGTTGTTATTTTGTTGAACTATTTTTGATAGAATTGGGTTGAGTTTCAGATCCGACAATGGTGGTTATGGCTGGTGTGGTAGGTTTCAAATTTGGCAATGGTGGTAATGGCTAGTGGGGTGGTGGTGGTGGAGGAGGTGAAGGTGCAGGTGGGGTGACTAGGGATGAAGAAGAATGATTTTTTTTAAATAAAATGATAAAGCCAAAAGACCAAAATACCCCTACTTATAAATGTAAAATTTCAAACATAACCCTCCTTAAACGGTGTTTTTTAACTAAGTTAATCATTTGGATGAAAATGACAAAAAAATGCCAAAAGTAAGGGCAAAATGGTACCAAAATGTAATTTTGGACGAAAATGGCAAACGTACCCAAACCTTAGGGACGATTTTGGCAATCAACTCTTTTTTAATTTACAAGTATGTAGAGGGACATCATGTTGTGCATAGTAGTTCAAGGTCGGAATTGAGTACTATAAATTGATAGATCATCTCCTCCATTTACGTCCATCACCACAAACTTCCACCAACACAATGGGCACCAACAACATCCATGGGAGGAACCCTAGAGTGTGTGTAGTCTCGGGATCCAAGATCGATAGTAAGAGTTTTTTTATCAAACAAAGGCTATGCTTGGCTAATCTCTTACATAACTAGTTTTTTATATTGAAGGTGAGCTTTACTTAATCATTTCTTCATGTTTTATTGATTCACTCATTCGTGTCTTTACGGTCTATATAAAGCACGTTAACTGCCTGGAAGGGGGTTAGAAGGGTGGTTGGGTAAAGTTCTTGCCTCGTTCAGTGTATAGACCATGTGAGTACCTGATTCAAGCTTATTAGGACTTCCCTTGAGGCAGATAGCATCAAATCGGGGGAAGTAAGAACGGCTTGCAATCCCTTATAAATTAACTACTATTGAAACTTTAAATCGGCCTTGCGGGACTGTATCCCTGCTGACTCAGACCAATATGGCCGAGGGTAGCGTTACCTCCAAAAGAGGGACATGCCACTTTTTGCATTAATAACTTAGTTAATTATCTTTCGATAATCCGGCCTTGCGGGACCGTATCCCTACTGACTCAGACCAATATGGCTGAGGGTAGCATTGCCTCCAAAAGAGGGACATGCCACAATAACTAAGATAATCTCTTAAAAAACCCAAAGCGAGGAAATCACCAAAGGATACATAAATAACGAGTCGGCTCCAAGTAAATCTATCTTGTCTATCTTGTTTTATTTATTTATTCTGTTTCTTTATTTTGTATTTACTAAAAACAAAAAATTTCTCTATATTTGGTTAGATTAGACGTCAACGATTTTTCTGATATTAAAAGCTCTTGTATCCTTGGACGACCTCGGTATCTTACCATCACTATACTATGCTAACGATGGGTGCACTTGCCCTAACGTGTTGTAGAGAGTGATAGTTTTATATCGTGTTTTATAAATTTAAAGCTTGATTAAAGGGTAACAAACTACTAAAAATACATTAAAAATCCGTACACACTCACACAACGTCATGAGGCATTTAGAAAACCCTAATTAGTTTCTAGATTCTTTTAACCGAACTCTTCCCGTAAGCAACACATATGTCAAACCAGTTATGACGATTAGTTATCTATTACCGATTAAAGTATCAACCCCTAGGCTAATGGACGTCAATATACCCTAGATATAGCAAATATTGAATCAAACATGCATAACCTCATAGAAAGACCAATATCACCACACAACTAACATCATAGCTAATTTCAACATACATGTAACGCTTCGCGTATTTGTACCTTCCTTATTTAGGAAGTGTGTTGTAAATTCTATTTTTGGAAACTTGTAATCATGTTGTATTCTATTTTGTTTCACTTTGTAATCCGAGACTATTGATCATAATGAGAATTCAAGTATTTTATTCACAATTATGTTATACTTCTTAGACTTGTTTGCATGTTTATACTCAAAATCAATGTTTTAAGCACTATTATACATGTTTCACACTATTATAATACACATATATGCTTGTTACACGAAAAACCGACCAAAACACGCGAATTATTCGAACTTGAAACTTCGAGAGGAAGGGACTTTCCCTCTCGCTCAAACTTTCCCTCTCGCTCAAACTTTCCCTCTCGCTCAAACTTTCCCTCTCGTCCCAACTCACCTTTCAGCTTATAAATAGGCACACTACTTCACTCATTTTCCTTGCTCATTCACTCAGACTTCTCTCAGAAGCTTTCAACTTCTCTCTCGCGATCAGAGACTCTTGGTATCGATTTTCTTATACTTTTCATTCATTTCTTTACATTTAATGCATTTTAATTCAAGTTCTCAAACTTTCTTGCAAAACTTCTTGATTAAACACATCTCATGGATGGCTTTCACGAGTTTGCTTGAGCAAACTGATGTTGAAGCCTCACCACAAATGAGATTCAAACATTTCAAACTTTGATTTAAACTTGTTCATGCATTTTCATTTTATTTCTAGTACGAAACTTGGTGGAATCTGGTACCCACCAGACTCACAACTCAGTTCATAGTTGTGGGTTTGCATTAGGGTTAATTTTCACCAAGAAATGATATGTTTCGGATAGAACAAACAAACGATTTTGACAAAACTGAAACCTTTTGCACAACTAGGCATCCCTCTCGCGCGAAAGACATCCTCTCGCGTGGAAGGCACCTCTCTCGCACGAAAGGGGACTCTTTCACAAGTTTCGTTTTCGATTACTTTTCTGTTCGATGTCAGTTCATCAAAGATGAACACCAAATAGTTTGCTAGTCACAAAGTAAGTTAACCCCGTCCAGCCTCTGACACTTAGTTCACTCTTTCTATGTCATACTGGCACACATGGGTTGTCCTTACTTGACTGTTTGGCTAACTTTACTTTCTGTTTTCATCTTAGTAACAATTACAGCTTCTGTGTTTAGTTAAAAAAAAGTTTACAATTTAATTGTTACGCACAAATCCACGTTTAAATAGTTCTATCGCACGAAAGGCTACTGCCTTTCGCACGAAAGAACCCCTTTCGCACGAAAGGGCATGTTACTTATTTATTTCACAATTTTTTGTATTATAAAGTCTGATCCGAACCTTTTCACATCAGAATACTCACACCTCTGTTTACCCATTATAGAGTGACTTCGATGTACCAGCCCCTCTATTCAGCTCTCGGTTTTCGTGGAAATCTACGCAAAACTATGAGTATACTCGATCCCTTTTTCATTTTTAAACACTTTGAGTGCAACATGTACATATATACAAAAACACGTAGTCACAGTTAAACATGTTTATCAATCCACCATTAAACATGAAATTTGTTATACTTGTTAAACTCATATGCTATCTTTACATTGTGTCTATATGCTCATTAACTTTGCAAGCCTACCTTAACAATTATAGCGCTATAGGATTAACGCCCCGCTCGTATTCTTGTGGTATTGTTAAGTTAACACCATTACACCCTCTTTGTTTCGACGATTTTGGGTAATCATCATTGCGTTAAACTCTAGTTTGACATATAGCTTACACTAGTACAGCATGCTAGTAACATTGTATACATTTATTCATGTGGGATATGAGCACCATTAAACTATTTCATTATTATGCTATGTATTCAAACTTGTATACTCGCCAACATATTGTTTCATGTTATGTTTACTACAAGCTTTGATTGTATTTGATTGGAAAAATGTATTCATTTAGAATTCATGCAATTGAATATAAATTATTGTCGCAATAAGTGTTATGATGCATTGAGCAATCTCGTTTTCATCTCACTCTGATATTTCCGCCATTCGTTGGGGTGTGACAATACACACATATATATCATACAAATCTAACCATACTACACTACTAAAATCATACAAGCAGGAAATCAATCATCAATCATAAACAAAACATCGTATCATCTCATCTGGTTAGTTATAACTAAGTTTAGCCAAACATAATAAAGAAATTCAACATTAAAATCAAATTCATCATCATTATAAAAAGTTCAAAGACTAGAAATTGTAAAGAATAACCCGTGGAATCAATATAACACTTCCCTGTGCCTTCAATCTCCAGTTTTGTCCTCTTTTCTCTTTCAGTTTTGTTTCCTTTCTTCTTCAAAGCCCTTTTTCCGCAAGTTCTTTGAATTCCAGCCACCTTTAGGGTTTCCAATCACGTTCTGTTTACGCTGCGAACCAAACCCTAGTTTTTACTTGTTTCCGGGTCATACACATGGGCTAGGCCCACAACTCATAACTAATTGAAAACAACTCTGGCATACTTTCTTATGCGGATCTAGTACTTTAGTCACTTGGTGGCTCATACGATCCGTAACCTATGGGTCGGGTACGGGTCGTAACCTTCTCAATATCTGTATCAGTCTTCTACTTCTAACCTGTTGTTTCAATTATATCCTTTTTATGTCCAAAACACTCTTTTTCTGTTTTTACCTGCAAATCTCTACAAAACATTAATTCATACTAATCCTTATCAGATTTGCTACAATTACCCCTTAGAAATGGGTATTTTAACATTAAAATACTATGTATCCTATGGCTATATCAAATACCCCCACACTTAAGCATTGCTCATAAGCAATATATCAAATTTTTAAAACAACCATGACAATCAACACAGCCTTCCAATTTCAAGACCGTGCTATTTCTTATCCAGTCCTCGATATATGCTCCCAAGAGTTATAAAAGTAAGAAATTGGCATCCTGGGAAAGTCATTCAAGTGTTATATTTTAAAACAAAGAACTTACCCGAATGCATCTTGGCCACCTTATAGAACTACTACATAGTTCATACCCCCCCCCCCCCCCTCACAATTTTCACTCATCTCGGTTATTTTATGAAAAACTAGCATAAGATGTGCTAGATAAACTACTAAACTCACCACCTAGATATAACTATCATTATCATAGGCTTGTACAGAAATCAAATACCTATATCCACAAATAATACTAATAGATCATAAGGACTTTTAAGGCTTTTGGCTTAAGGGTAAAGGTAGTAAGGTAGTAAATGAACAAATGAAATGGGTTAACAAAAAGGGTTAAACAGCTACAATTCAACTTCTTTTTAGCTCTTCTGAGAATCTTTAACTTTTTCACTTTCTTTTAGTGGCTTAGGATCTTTGATCCCCACATTTATTTCTTTATTTCTTCTTTTCTTTCTGATTGTCATCTCTTCATACGTTATCGTTGACTTATACTTCAAAGGGTAATGAAACGAAATATGCTAACAAAGGTAATATTGGCTTAAATCATAGGGTAACAAATAAAAAAGGCTTAGGCTCAACATGGCTTCTAAGGGAAAATTTCAAAGGTGGGTAAATGAAACGAAAATGGTAAACAAGGGTTCATAAATATCTTACTTTTGCCTTAATCATTTATGTATAGTAATTACCGTATCAACTAGCAAATTGTATAACATGCACAAGTTCTGCAAGGAAAAGCTATATTGTACCTCTCAACAAACGAGATTTTTATATATAAAGGCTCAACACTCACCTAAACGGAAGGATTATAGGGTTACCGATAAGAACTAAGTATTTGACTAATAAGCTTCCTCGACTAATCAGGTGTTCTTTAACATTTTCTTTTCAAAAACTAACTTGTTTTCGGAAAATGTATCCTAAAACTTACAATCGAAGTCGAATTTCCAACTCATAGGCTCAAACATCGCATATCTTGAACATTCTAATGGTTATGATTTAAAATATAGTGACAATTTAAAAACTCAAAAATTTTAACTCATGTCACAATTCCCCACATCCCCACACTTAAGATGGACATTGTCCCCAATGTTCAAACTAATATAATAAGAGATAGGAATTGTGAACTTCCATGGACAAGTAGCATGTATCAAGATATAAGCAACCAAAGCAGCTTCCATATGTTATACTTCCAGTATGGACCTGTTTGCATTCTATAATAAGAACTAGTACTAAATATTAATCATCTTCAAATGACAAACACCCGTCACAAGACATTTCAAGCAAAATTCCATACATACATGCATGGTATAATATAAAATGTAGTGTAGCAACCATAATATACATTCATATAAAGTATACTAACCTAACAAGCTGGGTATTAAATAAATACAAAAAAGAGTGTTATAATGTCTAGAACAACCACAAATAAACATAATAGATAATGTCTGGTGAAACAGCAAACAACCATAAATAAACTACTGATGAGGTGGGGATGGGTAAATCTGAGGCATCGTATCAAGATCTATCGTTGTCCGCTCAACTATCCTCTAAACTGAATGCATCACCCAACTCATACATGTCTCATTCCTCTATATAAAACCCATAAAACCTCCCTCAACTGCACCAACACCTCCAGCATCACCACCACCTGCATGACCAGCTCTCCCTGAGTAACACCACCAGCATGACCAGCAACATGTTCACTTGCAGTTCCACCCCTAGGTCCTCTACCTCTACAACGCCTAGCAATATGCCTTAGACCAAAACCAACAGGTCTAGGGGGTCTAACATTGTCACAACCCCCGATCCCTAGTTCCCGGGAACGGGCGGCCGTGAGCCAGTTTCGGTGGTATCGTGGTATTGGTCTAATTTGGCAGCGGAATTTTCATCAGGACCGTAGTTAGGAAATGTTTATCAGAGTAAAACCACCATATTTTATAATATTAAACAAATGGGATGAAACCCAAGTTCATAGTACACACGTTTTCATAGGAATAAATCCTATTTTATTTAATAAAAACATCTATTTTATTTTAGGTAACTTTATTGCCACTTTTCCAAGCCTTCAGTGCTGTCCAGCTGGCTTTTATTGACTTCACACTAAGTTACCTGAAACACGTGTTTAAAACATTTTATCAGCAAGAAATACCGGTGAGTGAATCCCAGTTAATCAAATTTCAATAAAAAGTCACAGTGAACAGTATTGAGAGCACATCCGCAATTACATTTGTTTCCAAGATATACCAATTAACATCAGTGGTACTGTCATACTCAACTTGTGGAAATGTTACTCCTTGACCAGGTGGTAACAAATTTTGTATACAAAACCCCAACATACCCACTATAATTGTATTCTTACAAATACTCAATACGGTTATTCGCATGGAAAGATATGTAAGTTTTTGTAAAACAGTTCACAAAAAGGTTTACAAAAAGTGGATCAACTCACATTGCTATCTTAGACTTCGCGTGAGGGTTTCCTGGATATAATCTATAATTTATACAAATGTACATTGATTAGTATCATAACCCTTTGAAAATATTAATAATACCCTCCCCGAGACGGCATTCCAACAACTACGTCGGGCAGAACCACGACAGTTGTTACGGAACCCTAAATCAATCGGGCAGCGTAACTATTACGAAACTAGGGTTATAATACTTACAACGGAGCAGAACCTCGCTAATTAGGGGTATAATACCCGCGTATTATAACTTCTCTACAGAAATTGTGATTTAGAATTGTGAAATGAACGAACTAAAATGAGATCCGAGGCCTCCTTTATATAGTTGCTGATAGTGACTCTGTCGCGGCCCGCGTAAAAGACAAGGGCTGCTTTACGCGGCCCGCGTCAACACCAGTCAACGCAGTAGCTTAGTCCGGTCATCAAGTAGACTTGACACGATGTCGACACGTGTCGGCCTCTGATGTAATCGCGTGTTATGAACTGTCGCGGCCCGCGTCAAAGACCTATATACCCTTACGCGGCCCGCTTCAACTAAAGAAGTCAGCAAAATCAGATCCAGCCTTGATACAGCCCGCGTAAACTAAGGGTAGAGTATGTCGCAGCCCGCCTCAAACCTATATTTCATGTTTTTTATTTATTTATATGTTATAATCTATTTAGGGCTCGGTTTTCACATACGGGGTGTAATATAAGACATATAAGGGTATTTTAAGATATAATGGGTTGTCGGAAAATATTTGAGGGTGTCGGTTTTCTTGAGGGTTGTTATATTCTCCCCACCTTAATTTAGAGCTCGTTCTCGAGATCTACTGAAATAAGTGAGGATATTTTCTTTTCATTTGTAGAAATGAGCTGACTTGGTTAGCCTATCTATAATCACCTAGATTGTATTATTTTCTTTCTTAATAAACTTAAAAGTGCGTGCAAATGTCTTGCATGATCTTCTTTACTCTTAGGGTAAATTAGAATATCATCTATGAATACAATTATGAATTTATCCAAATATGGCTTACATATTCGGTTCATCATGTCCATAAATGCAACTGGGGCATTGGTTAAACCAAATGGCATGATAGTAAATTCATAATGACCATACCTTGTTCTAAATGCGGTCTTAGGAATGTCCTCTTCCTGTACCTTTAATTGATGATATCCTGACCTTAAATCGATCTTAGAGAAAAAATCGAGCTCCTTGTAATTGATTAAACAAATCATTGATTCTCGGTAATGGGTGCCGATTCTTAATCGTGACTTTGTTTAATTCACGGTAATCAATGCACATACGCATTTATCCGTTGAAGAAACACTAACTAAATGGTCTGAACCGAGATAGTTAGGGGGTTTGAATCCGCATAAAAGGTTAGCTCTCTCTCGGTTGATTCAGTTGCAATGGAATTCCTTCTCCGGTGATTCTGCAAAAAAGAACACCGTTAGCCTCGTCAAGGGGAGAAGAGGGTTCTCTCCTTGACCCGACTCTGGCGTGAGAATAAGTATTGGTATCGGAGAAGATAAGTATTTGAGGAGTGAGAGTAATCTGAGTTTATACCTGAACAGTTCTCTTATTTATAACCGGGAGTTTGGGAGGTAAAACCTGTTATTGAAAAGATGACGGAAGATGCTAACGCCGTAGCGGTTATCTTTTCTTCCGTTAAGTTCTTTGATCCTTTGTTAAGTTGTCTCGATCCGATGTGAGTGCACACGGATCGTGGTTTGATCTATGGCTGGGGAGTTGCCACGTGGAAAGTGATTAAGTGGAGATTACTCTCCAATTGCATGCCTTTGTTGTGATTTCAGAGTTGCTTATGGTGATGACACGTGTCCAGACGGTTATAACCGTCTGGGTGGTGCACGATTGTATTTCCTTCTAGATTATTGTTGTAATCTGGTGTGACACCTTACCGTGTGGACGCAGATGAATAACTCCCAGGTCTGGGCAAAATAATATCCAAGTCTGGATATTTAGGCGGAGGTATCTGAACAAAAGGTTTTGATCCTTTGTTAATTTGGGGAAGGCGCAAGGATTCATGTTATCCTTTGGGCGCGCGATTATAAGTTACTGATTGTTTTCTTCCTTTAATAAGACCCATGCGCGGCCGCGCAAGGTTAGAAAGGTTGAAAAAACCAGTTTGTGGTATGGTCCTAAATCCTTTTTATGAGGTTTTTGGGACCTTACCCCTTCATCCGTCCTTCTTTTTAACGAATAATATCGGCGCTCCCCATGGCGATGAACTCGGCTGTATGAATCCTTTTTCTAACAATTCATCTAATTGTTTCTTCAATTCTTGCATTTTTGCAGGTGCAAAACGATAAGGTGCTTTAGCAATCGGTGATGTTCCTGGTATTAAATGGATTCTGAATTCAACTTCTCTATCCGGAGGTTGCCCTGGCAGTTCTTCTGGAAAGACATCTGAAAACTGAGATACTACTGGAATATCTTTTAGTTATTTTCCTTTAGTGTTAATGATTATAGAAATCAAATACAATATAGAACCTTTTCTTATAGAACTTGCAGTTTTCATCACAGAGATGAATTTTGTGGATCTAGATGGTTTATTTCCTTTAATTGTGATCGTTTTACCTTTAGATGAATTGACTTTTGATCACATAAAATACTGGCTTTATTGGCTATTAACCAATCCATTCCTAAAACAACATCAAATCCTACCAGATTCATGGGATATAGATTTACTATAAATTTCTGATTTAAAATTTCTATTCTTGCTCCCTGCAAGATTTCAGAAATCCTAATGGTTTCTCCATTAGCTGTCTCTACTAAGCATTCGTGTGGTAGTTTAGTTAATGACTGATTTAGAAATTTAGAAAACGATGTATTAATAAAACTTTGGTTTGCACCAGAGTCAAATAATACTTTAGCAAAGACATCATTAACTAGAAACGTACCAGCGATGACATCTGGAATCATCTTGGCTTCATCTGCAGTCAGAACAAATGCTCTAGCATTTTTAGTATTCTTGTTGTTCGTAGCTGGAGCCAGTTTTGGACAGTTTGGTTTGATATGACCTTTTTCTCCACAGTTAAAACACAATCCATTATTGGATTTCCTCCTGCAGTTCTCTTCATTGTGTCCTGGTGCTTTGCAGAAATTGCAGTGGGTGGAGCATTTTCCAGAATGCTTCTTTTTGCAGATCCCGCAATACAGTGCAAAGGTAGAATCTACGTTCCTATGATTGAAATTCCCAGAACGAAATTCTTGAGTAAGCCTTTGGGTTAAGTTTCTCCTATGATCTTCTTCTCTAGTACGAACTAGTTCATCAGTCAAGGTATTGGCTAGTTCTACGGCTTCTTCTATGGTTTGGGGTCTGGTTGCCTTGACTACATGTCTAATTTCTCCAATTAATCCCCAGATGTAACGGGAGATTAATACCGGTTCTGGTGATGCAAGGGTTGGCACTATCCTAGCATATTCAAAGAATGTAGTAGTGTACCCTTTACTATCTACACCAGTCATTCTAAGGTTGAGGAACTTGTTTGCTATCTGTTCCTTTTCATTGAGTGGGCAGAATTTCCTTTCTACCTTTTCTTTAAATTCTTCCCATTCCATATTATAGGTTTTATCACTTCCTCTTGTCTGAAGGATAGTGTTCCACCATTCTAATGCTGCATTCTTAAACAGATTAGAAGCAAACAATATCTTGTCTTCTTCAGCACACTTACTTATCCTTAAGACTGCCTCAGTCTTCTCTATCCAGCGTAAGGTTGCAATGGCCCCTTCATTTCCCGAGAATTCCATTGGTTTACAAGACCAGAATTCTTTATAAGAACAACCATAAGGCATGGTTCTTCTTCTTTTGGGAATAGGCAATTGAAATACTGGTCCATTGTTTACACTGTTTTCTGGTTCAATGGGTCGCTTACTGCTATGTTTACTTTTATTACCAGCATCCTTAACAGTTTGAAGAATAAATGGCATAGCATCTATAATTCCCTGTGCCACTATGTGTTGAATAGCACTATTATCCACTTGGTTTCCATTGTTATTGATACTCGGATTATCATTAACCACGTTAATGTTACTCTGGTTATTGTTATTCAGATTTCCTTGATTTTCTTCATCGGCCATCTGAATTTTTAACATTTATCCCATATTAATATCACAATTAATATCTTACTATAGTTAATCACATGACACGTATTTTTGCCAAAAGCGTCGATCATTGCTACTATACTCTTTTCATATACTACGCGTCTATTACACACTAGTACTGAAATAAAAATTACAATACCAACAGAAATAAAAACACACTAATAGTAATATGCATCCGTACACACATATTTTATTTTATTTTTATTATTATTTTTATTATAATATTATTATTACTACCGTTCATTTTATCGCATAGATTGATAATCAAATAATGTTTATCATCAGAATTTATATATATACATACTAGAGATTTCTGACAAATCTAAATTCATAATTGACACCTTTGTTCGTAATTTATTTCTCATTATCAATTATTAGGATCTTTTGGATTTCCTCGTATATGTAATTCACATATTGTAATATACAGACCATTCATAAGGTCAAAGTATTTAACAAATTCCTGGGTCAGATATCAGGTCATGGTATTATTTAGATAATTCTATTATCATAACATATACCCCATCTCACCTGGTCTTGCCGGAGAGGTAACCCCATCTTACCCGGACAAGCTGGAGAGTCTACCGCATCATGCCCAGTTTTACCGGAGAGGTAATTATCATAGTATTTTCCACCCATAAACTTATTTCAAATCATGATCTTAAAAAGGCATCATTTATTATGGTTTACATCAAGAAACAAGGAAATTAATATTCTCATGGGGAATCATATTCTAGAACCGAGTAGTATCAATAAACAAGAAATAGCAGTGGCCAAGTGTTATTGCTTATTTGTCATACAGGCACTGTTCTAGTCATTATCCTCACAGGATACCAATACCCATCACACTTTATTTATGCAAGCAATTGGTTTATCTCAAAGCTTCATATTAAGGCATAGCATTAAAAATTCTCTTGTACTTCTAGGCCTTATTCTAGTTTTATTGGTTCACTTTTGTTGTTCATCCGAATGTTTATTTATCATAAACGAATATCTAGTACAATTATACGAACAAATTGATTAAAATGAAATATTGTGATTTATATATTTATTACAAACTAGAACTGAAATTCGAAATATATTATTGGTTATACATCCGTAACTTATTTTAGTCTAACTAGGAATATTATGCTCAACACGCTTTATTTAAGGTTTATTCTATCTCTTTCTTCTTACTAGGTTATTATCAAAGGAACGAAGTTCTTTTAAAGTTTCTAGCTCGTAGGTGGCATGAGTGCTGGCACTGGTTTGACGATTCAACTATAAGTTAACATTTACTGCTGTAATGGCTAACATGTAGAGATTTGCCCATTTTTCGTCTAATTTATCTTCCCAAGGTGGGTTACTACATATTTTCTGGGTTTCCTGAGACTTTTTCATATTCTCTTGACTTTTTCTAAGAATCCGGCTTCTTTTACTAGGGGTAAGTGGATTTTCATACTGTGCTTTACGGACAAATATTCCTTCCTTAATAATTGCTGAATATCCTGAGAAATTTGTTTGGGATGAACTTCCCTTTTCTTTGGGTGAACTATCTAGTTTATGATAGATGTCCGTAATTCTTCTCTTACTCATACTGTAAACTAACAAATAGTCAATTAATATAAAACACATAATCACATAAATTATTTCCTAACATAGAATTTAAAATTTAAGTATCAGCAGAACACTTCTATGGCTTGAGCCAGTGGCTAGACTCTGATACAACCTTCTGTCACAACCCCCGATCCCTAGTTCCCGGGAACGGGCGACCGTGAGCCAGTTTCGGTGGTATCGTGGTATTGGTCTAATTTGGCAGCGGAATTTTCATCAGGACCGTAGTTAGGAAATGTTTATCAGAGTAAAACCACCATATTTTATAATATTAAACAAATGGGATGAAACCCAAGTTCATAGTACACACGTTTTCATAGGAATAAATCCTATTTTATTTAATAAAAACATCTATTTTATTTTAGGTAACTTTATTGCCACTTTTCCAAGCCTTCAGTGCTGTCCAGCTGACTTTTATTGACTTCACACTAAGTTACCTGAAACACGTTTTTAAAACATTTTATCAGCAAGAAATACTGGTGAGTGAATCCCAGTTAATCAAATTTCAATAAAAAGTCACAGTGAACAGTATTGAGAGCACATCCGCAATTACATTTGTTTCCAAGATATACCAATTAACATCAGTGGTACTGTCATACTCAACTTGTGGAAATGTTACTCCTTGACCCGGTGGTAACAAATTTTGTATACAAAACCCCAACATACCCACTATAATTGTATTCTTACAAATACTCAATACGGTTATTCGCATGGAAAGATATGTAAGGTTTTGTAAAACAGTTCACAAAAAGGTTTACAAAAAGTGGATCAACTCACATTGCTATCTTAGACTTCGCGTGAGGGTTTCCTGGATATAATCTATAATTTATACAAATGTACATTGATTAGTATCATACCCCTTTTAAAATATTAATAATACCCTCCCCGAGACGGCATTCCAACAACTACGTCGGGCAGAACCACGACAGTTGTTACGGAACCCTAAATCAATCGGGCAGCGTAACTATTACGAAACTAGGGTTATAATACTTACAACGGAGCAGAACCTCGCTAATTAGGGGTATAATACCCGCGTATTATAACTTCTCTACAGAAATTGTGATTTAGAATTGTGAAATGAACGAACTAAAATGAGATCCGAGGCCTCCTTTATATAGTTGCTGATATTGACTCTGTCGCGGCCCGCGTAAAAGACAAGGGCTGCTTTACGCGGCCCGCGTCAACACCAGTCAACGCAGTAGCTTAGTCCGGTCATCAAGTAGACTTGACACGATGTCGACACGTGTCGGCCTCTGATGTAATCGCTTGTTATGAACTGTCGCGGCCCGCGTCAAAGACCTATATACCCTTACGCGGCCCGCTTCAACTAAAGAAGTCAGCAAAATCAGATCCAGCCTTGATACGGCCCGCGTAAACTAAGGGTAGAGTATGTCGCGGCCCGCCTCAAACCTATATTTCATGTTTTTGATTTATTTATATGTTATAATCTATTTAGGGCTCGGTTTTCACATACGGGGTGTAATATAAGACATATAAGGGTATTTTAAGATATAATGGGTTGTCGGAAAATATTTGAGGGTGTCGGTTTTCTTGAGGGTTGTTACAAACATCTACTAATCTAGGGCCCTGAACGTATCTCTAAGGATCTCCATCTGACCTAAGGTGGCTCTCTGAATATACTCTATAGGAGCAACCAGCGTCAAATATTGCCACTCATATGCTAGATCCAAATCCAACTGATGTGTTTTCTTAGTAATCCAATCACCACCACCAATGCTATCCTGAGGTTGCGAGATCTATGTAAAGAAAAGTAGGAAGCTAATACATGTGCAAGCTGAACATGGTGGCCTGTCATCAAACACAACATATAGAATGAATCTGTCAAGGTGAATCTCTCTCTACTGTCTCTCCTGCATGTAATGGTCTGGCATACTATCGGGTGAACAAACTTGATAAATGGATCTCTAAACCACTGAGCACGACTATTCCTATGACAATAATAATTTAATATCGTAATTGACGTGTCGGAGCATGTAAGAATTTTTTCTTGATATATTTTTAGTACATTTTTACCCTTGAATCAAGCTTTAAATTTATAAAACACGATATAAAACTATCACTCTCTACAACACGCTAGGGCAAGTGCACCCATCGTTGGCGTAGTATAGTGATGGTAAGATACCAAGGTCGTCCAAGGACACAAGAGCTTTTAATACTGGTTTATCGTTAACGTCTAATTGACCCAACTTTTGAGAAAATGGTTTTTAAACATGTAAAAAGAAAACAAAATAAATGAAAGAAGCATATAACAAGAAAGAATCACTTGGCTCCAACTTATCTTTTATATATCCTTTGATGATTTCCACATTTTTGGTTTTTTAAGAGATTATCTTAGTTATAGTGGCATGTCCCCCTTTTGGAGGCAACGCTACCCTTGGCCATATTGGTAAGAGTCAGCAGGGATACAGTCCCGCAAGGCCGGATTATTGAAAGATAATGAAGTAAGTTATTAATGCAAAATGTGGCATGTCCCTCTTTTAGAGGCAACGCTACCCTCGGCCATATTGGTCTAAGTCAGTAGGGATACAGTCCCGCAAGGCCGGTTTAAAGTTTTAATAGTAGTTTGTTTATAAGGGATTACAAGATGTTCTTACTTCCCCCGATTTGATGCTATCTGTCTCAAGAGAAGTCCTAATAAGCTTGAATCAGGTCCTCGCAGGATCTATACATTGAACGAGGCATGAACTTTACCCAAACCACCCTTCTAACCCCCTTCCAGGCAGTTAACGCACTTTATATAGACCGTAAAGACATGAATGAGTGAATCAACAAACCATGAAGAATGATAGAATAAAAATTCACCTTCAATATAAAAAACTAGTTATTAAAGTCATTAAAACATACCCAATTAAAAAGTGACCAAAGGTTGGAAATCAAAAGTAATACACAAAAGATTTCGTCTTCACCATGTGATGTAAGAGATTAGACAAGCATGGCCATAGTTTGACAAAAGCTCTTGCTATCGATCTTGGATCCCGAGACTACTCTAACTCTAACTAAGTGGTAGAAGATGATGGTATTATGGTGGTGGAAGTGAGAGAAATGATTTGCCAATGGATGATTTGCAAGTGAGCCAATCACCTCTATTTATAGTTGGAAAAAGGATACTCACACAGCCCCGTGCCTGGTGGGCACGACCCCGTATCCTTCATCCTCTTTGTCTTCATTTAATGCTCTTGTCAGCTCTTCTGCACACACGGCCCCGTGTGTCAACGGCACGACCCCATGGCCCTTGTACTTGATGTACGAACCCGGATATGCGAATCTGAGAGTTGACCACGGCCCTTGCTCAGGTGACACGGCCACGTGTCCCTTGTTGTTTCCTATGTGTCTTTATTCTCTATGGAATCTTGACTTGGGCGCGACCCTCGTGTTGGGCTTCTGACTTGTTGCTTTTATTCTTGGGGTGAAGCTTGGATGGTCGGTATAATGTATCAACTTTCTTTCATCGTATTTTTGCTGGTTTTTGCTGTTAAATTATTCCTTTTGTTCATTTGAGCTTATTTTATCCTGAAAATCAAAAGTAAACAAAAAAAACGCACTTTCCCAACATTAATACTGAAAAGGGGTTGTTTTTATACTATATTTGATACAATTTATATGTTACATTTTGTGCATATCAATAACCTACCACTCCTGCAACTACTCCTACGATACATCATCTCTCCTAAACTCATCCAACAATAAACTCTCATGATCATACTCAGCCAGAGTATATAATCCTGTAGCAAATGCCCACTATCTCATAGTCAATCTCACCTGCTGACCACCTAACTTAAAGATCACTGTATCATTCACATCTAAACCTACATACCATATCTGGAATGAGAAGGTAGCATAGAACTCATAACACAACTCTCTGTAGGCATATCTCCTACAACCTAACAACCTCAACCATCTGGGCGTAAATGTATCTGTCACCCTCTATCAAATCTCAGCCTGATCCTAAACCCCAAGGGATAGTCCTAATAGGAATGAATTCTTGGGCCACTAACCTACGCAAGATTCTATAGTCGTGGGTATTAGGGGCAAACTGCAACCACCTATGAGAGTGTAACGGCTCATAGTCTAGACCAAAAGGCTGGTCTGGTTGCCCCTCTGCATGTGCTCCTGCCTCAGCATGGCCAGGAGGTCCTAATGAAATAACCACCTCTAAAGGCTCTACATGAATGGGCTAAGCATGAATAAGATCAGGATGTACCTGAGGTGAAGGTGTATGCTCAAAGTTTGATGAGTGATAAGATGGTGTGTCAGAATCAGATGAATCATGAAGTCTCTTGCCCTGTCTGCTCGGTCCCGCGCACGATGAAGATGCCATCTAGACAAGATTTTAGCATATGAGGTCAAAAAAGAGTGATTACAGATTATTGTATTCAATTCTAGGGAGACAAATGAGATACTACGAATTATGGGTTTAAACTGTTCATCTAGGGGCTTACAACCCGTAGACATTCATAAGGTGCATGGGTCGTAAGCATTTAAATTTTGCAATTATGCGCAAACAGCAAGTTATCTACACATTTGAATACATGCTCTCCTAGAAATAGTTACCCCATTGATAAGCGTTAAAGATTTCAAAATCATCAACTATTTCGAGAAGAAAGTTATCTACATAACCATCTTTTTGGGTGCCCAAAAAACCACGCTCTACTAACAACAAAACACATATTCTTGCGGCATCATACTCTTCAATTTTCATCAAATCGTCTTCAAATTTTTTATAGTTCAAGACGTTTTATTTTTCGGTTTTTGTCACACCCCGATTTCCACGTGTCACCGGTGGGCCCGGTGGGGGAGTATCGTGACGTGGTTGGCAACATAATAGTCAAACAACACAATAATCAATATGCACAGTGGAAGCAAATTTAAAAATATGATACAACCGAATTTAATATTGTAATATCAAATGTCACAATATTCGGAAGTTTATCCACATATGGATCGAAATAAAATAATATTAATGGTTCAACAGACTTCAGGCATCTTAAGCTTGCGAGACTTCTAATGATGCTAAGGAGAAATCCCGGCCAATTTCGCTTAGTACCTGCATTTAATCTTTTTGGGAAAATACGTCAGTTTACACTGGTAAATACATTCAACTGACTCATTTTGGAAAATGATTAAAAATTGGTTTGGATGCACATGGCATAAACATTTTATTTAACTTGGGAGAATTATTTAATATTATAATCTTGTGAACGAATTACATGTTCCTTGTGCGTTCAGTAGCCCGGATCTTGTCCGGGTTAAAGATCAATAGACACACCACAATACACTTTTGTGCACCGACGGGTGTACGCCTACACCCCGCGCTTAAGTCGTGGCCATTTCGTAAAATGATGCCAAGGATATCCGGGACATGGTCATTAACCCCCCAAAGGATTTAAGTAACAAGACTGTTTAAACGAGCCGATCAAATTAGTCAATTACCCACTCAACGGTGGAGGATTTGATGCTCGATCAAGCGGTATGCTATATACCGTAACCCAAGCTCGTATAGGGAAAATAAGTTAAAAGTATTTACCTGAGCAAGTAAAATTCACAATTAACAAAATGCATGTAGCTTTTACTGGTCCTCCTAATCTGGAACGAAGGTTTTATAATAACCTATTAGAATCCTAACGGGTCTTTAATTAAGCTTAAGCTTAGACCGGCTAGTTTCAAAGATACGGTTCGTACGCACGATTAAGCGAAGACCGGATAGAATATGATTTAGACCCGACAAGTTTGAAGACTTGTTTAATATGGGTTTATTATTCACATTCTGGATTTTGAGATAAAACCGTTAAGGTTTGACCCGTTTCGGCTAATTTATGTAAACTTGTTACATAAACCGAACCGTACGCGTAATAAGCGTGACGGGTATTCATGAGAGCTATATACAGGTTTCCTAAGTTAATTATGCCTCAAATATGTTGTGACATCAGTAAGATGTCTTTCATTATGCCTGAAACGTGTTTAAACACAAACTAGGCCCCGTAGGGGTAGCTTGGTCATTTAAAAGTTTATAAAAGAGTTTAAGTAACAACCTGAGTTACAGGTCTGATGTAATCAGCAAATATACTCAATTTGCTAAGTTATATCAGTAGGTTAAAGCATATATGTGAAATTTATCATTTTTAACCAAACTATGCCCCGTAGGGGTATTTTGGTAATTTCACATAAGCCGAAAAGCTCAAAACTGAAGTCTGAGTTTATCAACCTTTTCTTACTGTTAAAATATTATAATTTGCCTCATATATCAGTAGGTATCAACCCGGGTATGTCCAATATAATTTTAATACATACTTTGCGCTAAAAATGCTTAATAAGGCGATTAAAGGCCATTTCCGGGTTCGATAGTTAAATCTGATATTTTTATATTTCCAGCAGGCTTTAAATAATTTATTTATTATATGTGATCAGTAGCAAAAGGTTTGGAGTCATTTAGATATGTAAAACTCATTTTATGACCCGTAAGGGCAAAACCGACAATTACCGGATTAAGCCTACGACTACTAGTTATGCTCAGCCTAAAATTAATTAAAAATATTTAAAAATCCCAAAATAATATATTGCATCAGTGGGTAAAAGATTTGATATCAAAAAGTAGGCTTAACTAGGCTATACGCTAATTACGCCGTTTTATTAACATAAAGCTTTAATTTTGCGATATTGAGCATAACTCTAAATCTACAATTCAAACTGATGTCAAACTTTGCATACAAGTTTATATATCAGTAATTAAAGTTTCTACTCTTTTACATTTCCAAAAATCACGTTTTAAGGTAATAAGGGCATAACGGTCAACATATGAGCAATTAACGGAAACATGCATATTAATTGGATAACTAATGAACCAAGGTGTAACATCACAGAGGGTTATTCTAACATGTAACCTAGTCCAATTAAAGCTCTGAGGCATTTCTAAAACATGACTGAAAGTCAAAGTGAAAGTCAAACTATGGGACTTTCGGTTCCGAACCGGGTCTAAATAGGAAATTGTCGGGTTGAACATGTTTAGACATGTTCTTACACTTATTACCAAGTTATAACAATGATCCAACAGGTTGTATATGATCTATAAGGTTAATTATGCATAAATGGCATTTTAAGTATCCGGTTGACTTTTTATAAACTAGTTTGACCCGACTTTTGACCTAGTTAGAGTGATAATCAGGGGGAACCCTTTTGAGGGTTTATTACCCACATAATTACCTACTTATATCTACTTTTGATTCGAGAATTGACTGAGCTATTAATCATTAATCTCTAAGTCAAACCGTAATTACAACGGTTTGACTTTTAGCTAAATAACTAAGCTAAACTCAATAAAAGAAAGGATTAGCAACTTACTGAAGTCCTAAGCTTGATTAGTGATTACTTGGAAGCAGACTTGAGCTCCAGGAATGATCAGATAGCTTGAATGAAGGTGTGAAGACTTGTTGCAAGTTCAAGGCCCTTTTATAGTGAATTTCTCACCACAATTTGTTGACACTTGGGTCTACAACTCTCCACAACTGACTTACAAGTGTTCCTAGTGCTTAGGGGGTGCCTAGGGGTCAAGCATGAAGAGGCAAAGTCGATTAAAGGAGGTTACAAGGGCTGTGGCAGACAAAGAATCAAACAAGATCAAAATCTGTCCAGATGGGGCAGTGGCGTAGCGCCACTGCATGAGCAGTTAGTGCTCGCGCTACGCGAGCCCCTAGTGTCATCCAACAAAACTTTTATTAATTGCAGTTTTGGTCCCTGGCTCTTCAAACTTCGATTAGGCACTTGTTTCTTGCATTATGAACCCCCATAATTGATCTATAAGGGCTTTAAAACATATACCCACTTTGTTAGGTCCCCGGTTAACTTTGTTGTTACCCGAAAAGGCCTAATTTTCAATGTTGACGATTTAACCCCTCGTACACGAATTTGATCATAACTTTCTCATACGTTGACGAAACCTTATGAAATTTTTATCGTGCATTCTAGTGAGCATAATTAATCGTCACAAAGCTTCGGGTTTGTCAAAAGGTCACTCAGAGGTATAAATTAACATGTTGACACATTTAGTCCCTGTAGTTTGAAATCTCTCACTTTTAGCTTCGTATGATCCATGATTTATTCGTTTGAAGGTATGAGAATCATGTAGGGTTAATATATAATATAATTATTCACTGTTGACATTTAGAATACGTATATTCACATACTTTCCATGTTTGTCAACTTTAGTCCTTCTATAATATTCTTTCACACGTTTAAACTTTATGACACGTGTCAACACATTATAGGACGTGAATTTTCGAGGTGTTACAGTTTTCACCCAAAAACAACCTAGATTTGAAGGAGTTAGTTGATGAGGGGGTTTTACCCGAGGGTCTCCAAATTTTAGGCCCGTAATAAGACAAAATTCTTTGGGGCCGGAAAACAACGTGTGTCAACCAAACTGATAACTAATACCCTCTTTTGGGTGAGTAGTAGAGATCTAATGTTGTGCAACCCATGTCTCTCTAAACTTAATTTCCATCGACTTTGTATTTTTTTCTTTTATTTTCTCTAAAATATTAGCGAACGCAACTCTTACTTTAATTCTAGCTTATTTCTTCTTCTTCTACGAACAAAAAAATATTACGTCGACTTATTACTAATTAACACATGATTTCAACTTATATGTTTCGTAATTATCAAGCGAATGACATCATATCTTTATACGTATACTAGGTTAGAACCCTGTGTATTACACGGGTTGAAAAAATATTAATTTTATATACTAAGTAATAAAAAAGTTACATCTTTAAAAACATGTGCGTTGCACAGATTTAATAAACGTATGTATTACACGGCTTGAATACATATAATGTAATCGGTTAACACACATAGTCGTCAATATATGTTTTTGGAAAATGAACTTTGATTTGCTATATAATTTTTATTATATTTAATTTGTTTATTTATTTATTATCAGGTTAGAAACTTGTGTATTACATAAGTTATAACATTTTACTTTGTTTTTTTATTTATTAATAGGTTAGAAACTTGAGTGTTACACGTAGCCAAATCAATGAAATATTAAATAGTTATTGATAAGTAAAAACAAAAAAAATAGTTGAGAAAAGAAAATTAAATAAATAAGAGATAAGAGGAAAAATGAAAATAATTGTATATTAATAATCATTGAAATTGATATTAATAAATAACCCTTTATACTAAACAATATATATTGATTCTACTATATGACAAAATGATCCATTTATATTTATTATGTGGATATATTATATATCATCAAATAATATACATATTGTAGCTTATTGGTATAATAACTGTATAATCCCTTATCATGTATAATCTAATCTAATTTAATACACATATAAGTAAATAAAATTAATAAATAACTCGTTATACTAAACAGTATATATTGATTCTACTATATGACAAAACGATCCATTTATATTTATTATGTGGATATATTATATATCTAATAATATACATATTGTAGCTTATTGGTATAATAACTGTATAATCCCTTATCCTGTATAATCTAATCTAATTTAATACGCATATAAGTAAATAAATACATGATCATTTAGATGTTTCTTAGCTAAAAGAACACACAAAAATATGCAGGAATCTTATATGTAAATATTAATTACGGTGAAAAGTATACATACAGACTAATTTATAGAACGTTATATATAAATTAACCATTTTGATGTATCGGGATACAAATAGACTAATTTATAGAACGTTATAGATAAATTAACCATTTTGATGTATTGCGAATATCGATAATAAAATGAATTTATTTAAATAATTTGAAGATAATTTTATGTAAAATTAATATATTACCTTTATAGAAAGTTAATAAATTAGACATTGTTTTCAGAATAAAATTTAAAGGATATGATAACTTAGACAATCCATATTGATAGTTAAAAAAAATCGGGCATTGTTTATTTAATTTTCAAGGTATAATATTTGACTTAAGTATATCCAACATCTTAAAGTTAGTATTATTTTTTCAGTTTAATTTATTATTTAATAGCAGAAGGATAAAATGTTATTACGTTATAATTTGTTGTTATTCTTATCATTATTAGATTAGATTAAATATTATTATTATTTGTATTAGATTAGATTAAATATTATTATTATTAGTATTATTAATAATTTTAATCAATTAAATGATAGAATGACAAGTGTCCCAAAACAGGTTTCTTTTATTATATAGTATAGATATAGATGTGTTATTAATTAACCGTTCTAAACATATCCTTATACTAACATAATCTTACCATTTAAACACAATTACCAACATAATTAAATAAGTTGTGAATAGCTTAACATATATACCTACATATTTCATAAAACTAGACGACTAACAACATAAGTAATTAAACAAGGGACCGTAACAATTAACATAATCCTAACATAATCTTTACATCTAAACTACTAACAACATAAGTAATTTTTTTTTTTTTGAACGGCAAATTTGGATCACTGACGGACTACTGGAGTATCATCGGGCCACGAGCGGAACCACCCGATCATATTCATCTCCACTAGGCATAATGCCTAAACACCAATTCAGGGGGAAACCCAATAAATACGGGAAAAACCCCATTTTGTGGGAATCGAACCCAGGACCTTTTGGTTCCAAAGCTTTATCCCACCCCAAAATGTCACTAGGCTATAAAGCCATGGGCAACAACAACATAAGTAATTAAGTTGTGAATAGCATAACATAATCCTAAAATTTAAACAAGGGACCGTTAAACAATTAACATCATGTAATTAGCAATACTTTAAACATAAAACATTATTCAAATACAGTTAGCTTCAACATCATCCATCTTTAATCAAATATAATCATGTAATTACCAATAATTTAATGGGCCGGCTAAAACGATAATCAATGATAATTATGTAATTACTAATATTTTAAAGAGTAAACTGTCATTTTGGTTCCCGATGTTTGGTCACTTTTGTCATTTTAGTCTAAAACTCAAACTTTTTGCATCTGGGTCCATGTGGTTTCAGTTTTATTGTCATTTTGGTCCAAAAGGGAAATCAGGTCACATTTGTCTTATAAAATCCTGCTATTTTGTCCTTTTCCTCAGGGTCAAAATGGTCATTTTAAGCATTAATATATATAGGTAGAGGTTCCTGTAAAAAAATGGTTTTTTTGTGAGAAAGGTAAGAAAGAATCTACACCATTAGATCTTTGATCTAATGGTTGAGATCATAATGGCAAAATTGTAAATAATGTTTACTATTAAACATATTAATTTTCTAGATTAAGGGTATATAGGTAA
Source organism: Helianthus tuberosus (assembly GCA_030545235.1). Classification (NCBI taxonomy): domain Eukaryota; kingdom Viridiplantae; phylum Streptophyta; class Magnoliopsida; order Asterales; family Asteraceae; genus Helianthus; species Helianthus tuberosus. Next base: position 7,927,561 of record CM060390.1, read on the forward strand.
ATTTCACATTTTTAAATTAATAAACTAACATTAATGCACATGTAACTTTCCCCCGTCTTTTTTAAACGTCAATAACTTTTTATACGTAACTTTTTTTTTAAAAAAAATACACCATAATAACGAGCATTTTTTTATCTTTAATATGAGTACCATATTGCTATACTTATATAGAGAGAAAAATATGTTTCGATCAGATGTTTAGTCCATGAATGGTGTTATATACTTGCTAAATGGTGTTATATACTTACTGAATGGTGTTATATACTTGTTGAATGGTGTTTATAGAGATCTTTTGAAAAATCCAGTTCCTATAATTAAGGTGGCGGTTATGGGAAGTTTTTAATAATCTATACTATCTATAATAAGAGATTATGAGCTGATGTAAATCTGCCTATGTGTCAACTTCTAAGGTATGCCACATGTCAATGATGATGTCATAATTCCCATTTATTAGAAGACTTTAAAATTCAAAGATGGCCCACATTCACCTTTTCAATCCACTGCCATCAAACCACTGACCCTCCAAACCTCCAAACATACCAAACAACTGCCCATTCAAACCACTGCCCCATTCAAAAATTTGGCTCCACTTTCAAAATTTAAACATGGCTCCTTCAAAATTTAAACAACAGACGTATAAAAAGCCCAATTCTCTCTCTAAAAACTCATTTTAAAACCCTCCTCTTCTCTTTCTCTCTCTCAAATTCCATGGATCTAGATCTAGATCTGTCTGTCCCTTTCTCTCGATCCAGCTTAAATCAAAGAAGAAAAAAATGGCATGGATTGAACATATATCTGCAAATCCTACATCTCAGAAGTTATCAGCCCACCACTCTCAACGCTGCAAATCAAGGTTAGATCATTAATATTTTCGATTAAACACGCTGATTTCATCTATCGATGGCTGTCAATCTTCGTTTAGATTGTTTGCTGATTTGTTTTTCATTCTTCATAACCTAGGGTTTGATGATCTACTATATGTTTACTTCTCACACGAATGTCATCAACAGATTTGTATGTTCGTTTATCGATTTTTTTCTTCATGATTTTGAGTTGATCTGCCTTTAACAGAGGAATATCAGCAAATCGTATCTCACAGTTACCAACTTCAAAGTACCGGTCTGGATTGTTCTCAAAGAACAACAAGGAAGAAAAGTAAGAATGCTTATTTAACTTTCTTTTCATTTTCTTTTAAGTTTTATCTTTTTTTAAAACGATAGGGTTTTTACGTTTGATAAGGTATCGGTTTGTTAAATTTGTTTGTTTTGATTTGTAGTAATTTGAGTGTATCGGAAGTTTGTGAGTTGTGGAACTTTAGACCTAGGGTTTGTTCTATTAGCAGATATGAAGAAATGGTATATCTATGTTCTATTAGCAGTTTCTGGTGAGTGATTATGACTTAGCGTTTTAAGCTATCGATGAATGATTTCGACTTAGCGTTAATAGATTGTGAAGTGACACTCTGTTTAGATCCTAATCACAAAGAGACAGTTGAGCTTTATAACTCTTTCTTTATACCCTGTTCTATTAGCGGGTTTTTTGAATCGTATTACTACTGAAATAATATAGTTTTGAATCGTATTGGACAAATCATTTATAATGGTTTTTTTTGTGTTTAATTTCAGAACAAGGCACAATTAGTAATCATCGCCCATGATGTTGATCCAATCGAATTAGTTGTCTGGCTTCCTACACTTTGCGGAAATATGGAAATCCCTTACTGCATTGTAAAAGGGAAATCTCGATTGGGAGCTGTAAGTTTTCCGCAAGTATTAATCAAACCTTTCTCTAGAAATTTTTATTTACCTTTTTGATTTAAAGCTTCTATTTGGTGCTCTAGATGGTTTCAATCACAGAAGCTGCTAGGTTTGTTGAAATTGACGACCTAATTGAGCTTTAACTGGAAAGGTATTTAGCTATAACGCTATCTGTTTGATTTTAATAAGAAAATCTGTTTGATTTTAGTTATAAAGCTATTATCGGTCATCGCGAAAAAAAAAACAAATCACTTAGTAAAGTGAAAAAAAAGTTGATTCTTTAATCGGAAAAGGTATTTAGCTTCTATTGATTCAACAATGGAGAGTAACTGGTGCTTACAGATATAGTTATTTCTTGTTGCCGGCGATAATCATCTAGGGTTTCTTTCTGTCCAAAGTCAACTGATGGCACGGTAGTCAAAGCACAAGTTTCTTTCTGTCCAAAGTCAACTGTATCTATAGGGTATCATCAGGTAATTAGTGTAAGTTGTTACCCTAATTAAGCTTTTGAGTCGAATTTGTTTGATATTAAGTTTTGATTTTGGAGTGATTGTGAATTGTAAAGAGGTTATTTTTGTCTGAATGATGTGCAAGAGAGATGAGGGATCATGGGACGTTAGGGAGACATCTGTTGCTAATTTGAGGTATGTGCAGTAGTAATTATAATCATAGGTTGTTGATTAAAGTGCAGTAGTAATTATATTCATATGACGTTTCTTTTTGCTAATGGTATATATTAAAGTGCGGTAGTAATTATAATCATAGGTTGTTGAACAACTTTAAAGTTATATTCGTTAACATGATCTGCAAGATACAACAGTGGAAGAGCATCAGATGTTTCAGAGCGTTACCTGCAACATAGCTGCTACGGAGCAGGAGATCACGGAGCTCAACTTGCTTTCTGTCAAGTTCATTAATTATGTAAATTACGGCGTTTAGATTTATTATTCAAAAGTGTAACCGAGTTTTTAAAAAATGGAGATTATTAACATTTTTTTTTTCTCCTTTAAAGGTTGAGGCTGAGGTTTCACGACTTGAAGCGTTGAAGTCGAGCAAAATGAAGGAACTCGTCTTCAAGAAACGATTAGAATTAGAGGACATTTGTAGAAAGACTCGCTTCCGGAAGCTGATAGTTCAATGGAGATAGCTAAGGAAGCTATTGATGCTGGTAGATGTGGATTTGAACCTTGTGAAGAGCTTTATTGTTCGTTTTCTTCTCAAAAGGGACTACCGGGACTTGCTTCGAATATGCTTGGTCTCATGGGCCTTCAACTCCCACAAGACGACAACAAGGACAATTTTTATTATAGTCACTGAAACAATCAAACAAGTCCTTGAAAATTGTTAAGATGCAGAGAAGCTCCAGCTACAAATTGAAGGAGTGCAGCTGTGTTTACATTATCTTGATGAAACAATCACTTCACAAAAATTCTGTCGGGTCCGACCGCACGGTAATCTGTTGGGTCCGACCGCATGGTAATCGGTTTTACGCACAATTAGGTAAACAAAACTCGAGTTTTTAGTTAAACATTTAACACATTAAAGTGACTGCAATTTCTTAATCTGAACAGCTTGGGCAATAAGGTAGAATATCACCCGTATTGACCCATTATTAATCAAATGAGTCGAGCCATCATTATTAAGAACCATCCATGACTCAGAAGGATGAAGATGCAGTTTCAATTTCAAATAAAAATGAGACGGTCTCACTTAGGTATGTGTGGTTTCTTTTTAAGTCTTAATAGTCTCGAAAAATACAAGAACAAAAACACTATTTTCTTATAAGTGTTGTACTGTCATCCTAGATGCTCAACAAGAGAGTTAAGAAGAAGAGGGTCCGTCGACAGCAAATGAGCCATGGAGATGATGATGATTATTCACACAATAAAAAAAGCTCATAATCAAGACTTTCAACAGCAAATGAGCCATAGAGCTTTCAATTTTTCGGATAATTTGGACTTCCTGACTGCTTGCATCCAGAAAACAAATGGTATGAGCTCCGGTGTGAATTTGTATTAGCTTAATGATGGTTTTTAAATTTTTGAATATGTTTATAGTTTGTTCAGTGGCTTTGATATATGACACTTCCCGTATCAAACCACTTTTACAACCACTGATAGGTTAAATAGTTAGGTTAAACAGTGGTTTGATTAAAGTGCAGTAGTAATTATAATCATAGGTTGTTGATTAAAGTGCAGTAGTAATTATATTCAAATGACGTTTCTTTTTGCTAATGGTATATATTAAAGTGCGGTAGTAATTATAATCATAGGTTGTTGAACAACTTTAAAGTTATATTCGTGAACATGATCTGCAAGATACACCAGTGGAAGAGCATCAGATGTTTCAGAGCGTTACCTGCAACATAGCTGCTACGGAGCAGGAGATCACGGAGCTCAACTTGCTTTCTGTCTAGTTCATTAATTATGTAAATTACGGCGTTTAGATTTATTATTCAAAAGTGTAACCGAGTTTTTAAAAAGGGAGATTATTAACATTTTTTTTCTCCTTTAAAGGTTGAGGCTGAGGTTTCACGACTTAAAGCCTTGAAGTCGAGCAAAACGAAGGAACTCGTCTTCAAGAAACGATTAGAATTAGAGGACATTTGTAGAAAGACTCGCTTCCGGAAGTTGATAGTTCAATGGAGATAGCTATGGAAGCTATTGATGCTGGTAGATGTGGATTTGAACCTTGTGAAGAGCTTTATTGTTCGTTTTCTTCTCAAAAGGGACTACCGGGACCTGCTTCGAATATGCTTGGTCTCATGGGCCTTCAACTCCCACAAGACGACAACAAGGACAATTTTTATTATAGGCCCAAATTCACAACCGAGCATGAATTAGTGATCACCTTCACAAGGGGATCATAAGGTATGTCTTAAGTTTAAGATTGGTGATCATGGGTGAAGTGGGTTATGTTCTAATCCGTGAGTTAATATGAAATTGATCATGTACAAGGGTTAGAATCTTCGTATAGAACATGGGTTATGTGGGGTTTGCGTTAATTTGATGATTAGAGATAAAACCCGTTAGTTAGGGTGAAGATGATGACTAGAATCACCTTCCATGTTCGAGTCTTGTTGAAAGATTGATGTATTATGTGGTTATGATGAATACTTGTTAGAAGAATTAGGAGAAATGTGATGATGATATGTTTGATGTTTGTTTGGGAATGATACATGATGATTAGTAGTATGTTTTGATGGGTTATGTATGAGTTTAGAAGATTTGAGCATGAAATAGTTGTACGTTATGCTTAAAAGGTAGTACTCGCATCAAGTGTATGATGAAATGTATATAGTGTCATCCGTATAACCGAATATGATGTTACGAGTATATAATGATAAGTCGATGGTTACATATGGTATATAGTTGACTTTCAAAAGTCAACTAAGCATAAGAAACATGAATTGACACGTGGTCGTAAAGGCAGGATTATAGGAATTCGTATGGTACATGTTATGTCAATATGCGTTGTTTATGATTATATGATGAATTACATGAGTTTAAACGGATATGAATATAAGCATATGAGTTATGTATGTTAGAAATGACTAATGAAAGTTAAGGGTGAAATATGCGATTGATATGATTGTTAACATGTACGAATGCATATGCTAATAGGAGCGTGATCTTGATGAAAAGAGCGTATAGGAATCATGTCAAGACGGACGCAAGCATGAAAGGATAGTGGCTCAAGAAAAGGCGAGGAATCGGATACGAGCACGGACGCATAAGGTAAGTGATTTCCGTAATCACTTCTTAGTACAAGTAAGTAATAAAGTGTTGTAATGAATTAAACATGATGTTTGAGGTCAAATATGTGTTAAAGTCTTTCGTCGTAAATGATAGGTTCAAGATTGACCAAAATGCCCTTGATGGGTATTTTGGGGTAAACGATCTTAAAAGTAGCTTAGAAACAAGTTATTCGATTAGTGTAATGTTTTGGACAAGTATGGAAGTGGGGATTATGGTTTGGTTAGTCGTATACCAATTAATGCGCGAATACCCTTAACGGGTCAAAAATAAGCATATGAACGATAAGGTGTTAAGAGGATGCAAGACATCCAAGAATTTAGTAATTTATGATAGACGACACTGAAATTATTATGTTTATAAGAGGTTATGGTAAAACAAACAAGTTACGGTGATGAATGCATGAACGGGTCAAAGTTGGGTAAAAGGGTAAAAGGGTAATAAGCCGAAGAGTTAAAAGTCTGAAATTTTATTAAGTCGGACGTTGGATTCTAGTTCCAATAGATGGAGAATTAAATTACGGACGTGTAGGAAAAAGAATCGGGCAAAACGGGTCAAAAACGAGAGAGTTATGCTCGTTTCCGTGAAACGGCATCGTGCTGGGAATATGCAGCAAGTTGCTGCACATCTTATGCCAAAACAGGGGCCTAGCGTGACGCCAGGGCCCTTGGCGTCACGCGAGCCCCCCCCCCCCCTGGTTGGCGAAAGTTGCTCGTTTGCTCAGTTTTGGTTTGGGAACTCGTTTAAACGCGTTTTAAGTTGCGTATGACTGATTTAAATCATGTTTTGTGACCATTAGGGTAAGCGTATGTGTGGATAGGTATGTATGGAGGTTGTATATCTCTATACACGTATGTAGAAGTGTATGTAAGCGTGCATGCGCGAACGTATGTAAGATTATGGTGTGTAAGCGAGTACATAAGGATATAAATGAAGACGTATATGAGTAGGCAAGTATGAGTCGGGTATATTGAAATGGTTGATTGAAAATATAAATGTAGGCATGTATGTAGGTGGGTACGTATGTATGTTGTATAAGTATAAGTGTAGGTATGTAAGGGTGTATGTAGATAGTATGTATATGTAGTCAAGTGAGTATGTACGAAGGTATGCACGTACAAAAGTTGTGAGAAGGTATGGAATAAGTATGTACGTATGTATGTAAGTATGTATGTATGTTTGTATGTAAGTATGTATGTAGGTTTGTATGTATGTATGTATGTATGTAGGTATGTATGTATGTATGTAGGCATGTAAGTATGTATGTATGTATGAATGGATGTATTTAGGTATGCACGTACGTATGTATGTAGGTACATAGGTATGTATGTTGCTATGTGTGATCGTAAGTGTATGTATAGGTTGTATGAAAGTAGGTACGCATGCATTCAATGAAATTGAGTACTAACGATAATAACATCGTGCCTGGTGATGAAGTGTAACGCAGGATACCAAGGAAGTCTCACTACGGATCGTATAATCAGAGGGAAAGCCGGGATGTAAAGAGTTAATGAAATGAAAAGTAAACGTGTACAAATCTTGTATGCTTATGATACATACTAACGTTATGAATTTTATGTGGTGAGCGCAGGTAGTACAAGCCATGAGGATTACTGTGGAGTAGAGATCGAAGATCGAGTCGTAAGACGGATTGTACGGGAATGTTTAAATATGTAATTTAGTGTTGATAAGTTATGTTCTTATATTATATAAATGAATTTTTAGAATGTCAAGATGTATGTCATGAAAGAAATTTTTCAGACTCGAAATTCCGCTGCGTCGTTTTAAGGTTAAACAGTGTTAGGGTATTACAAGTTGGTATCAGAGCCCTGGTTTGAGGGAATCAAGTACGAGAAGGTAAGTACTTGAACTCAAACTTGTGTGCTCTTGAGATAAGAAATCCGTACAATCTAAGACTCGATCAAGATCCAAAGGTAAAGGCTGATGAAAGTATGTATTTATGTATACGTATAAAGAAACTGACGGTTTTGTATTTGCAAGGTAAGCATAAGTGTTGGAAGAGGATGATCCGTGAATGTAGTCTAGGATGAATACTAAGGCAGGCAAAGAGGTAATAAGACAAATAGGCAAATGAGCCCAGGTACGTGAATTTAATATGTGGATGTAAGTAATGGCAAAATTCGTTAAGGGAAGGAAAATTTTAAGATGAAAGACAGTGATAGTATAGTAATGAAGTATTGGAAGCAATACACGCGCCGAAACCTAAGTCTACGGACATAAGGTGACAATTACATGAAGGCACGAAACTACTATGTGGATTGTGTACCTGGCCAGTACACGAGAAACGTATGACGTTCGTGAGATCATGATGATTGTTACAGGTATGTCCGGTAGAGTTGGGTAGCAGGCGGGCGTGTGGGTGAAATGGGAAGTAAGACTCTCGGGAAATTGAGAGTACTATGTAAGAATGAAAAACATGCCTAATAAGGATGAAGAATGTTGAATCCGTGATTAAGTGCGGATCAACGAGATATGAATAATATGTTTGAATCCGTAAGACGGATTCAGGGAATGAAAGGTATGAATGCAATGTTTGAATCCGTGAAACGGATTCAAGGATGAAAGGCTTGGATGATATGTTTGAATCCGTGAAACGGATTCAAGGATGAAAGGCATGGATGATATGTTTGAATCCGCGATACGGATTCAAGGATGAAAGACGTGAATGTAATGTTTGAATCCGTAAGGCGGATTCAATGAATGAAAAAGCATGAATGATGCGTCTGAATCCGTGAGACGGATTCAGAAAATATAAGAAGATGAAATTAATCCGCCTAAGAAGATGTCGACAGTTTGACTATGATTGAGTCGAACGGGTCATAGAAATAAGTATAAAGTAAAAAGTGATAGTATAATAGACGAAGTTTTGGATAAGTTACGTGTTAGATGTGTCGGTAATTGACTCTTAGAAGTCAGAATGATAACGGGCTGTGACCCAGACAATAACTTGAGTATGGGCGGGAATGGTAAGCTTAGTAAGAAATATTGAAAAGATGTAATAAGGTCTTCGTAAGTAAGCACGAATGGAAGGAAGTACGAGCGTGTACTTCAGTTGGCGAAATGGTTAATTGAATGAAGGGATTGCATGTAAGAAATAGAATGTGTGGTATGTTATAGCAGGTACGTAGGAAATTGTAGAAGGGTTATAGGTGGGTAATCACCTAGTGTAATGAATGTTTGAATGACATATACTAACCGCTGATGTTGTTGATGATAATGTTAGAACTATTGATGTAATGAAACCAATCGTATTGGTGAAAGGACGTGCACGAGCGGAAGCTCATTATACGAATGAATGAAACCTGGCCTGTACGGCTAGTACTCGAGGAGAAGATGATCGATCTGGGTTGAGGATCGTGGTTTGGGAAATGAAAAAGAGGTTAGTAAAATGTTTAACTCCTGATTGGAGAGATATGAACTATTTATACACGTGAATTAAGTAGTGCGTGAAGTGAAAGAAATAGTAATGTGAAATGAACGAATTGATTTAAAGATAATATAAAAGTATGCAAGGTATATGTAACTGTAGAAAAAGTAGAGTAAGGTTAACGTTAGAGTTAAGCACGTAGGTGTGACTATGAAATAGTAGTTTTGTGGAGGTAACAAAACAAAAGTTAAATGTTATACGGAGTATGTAGAGAATGTAAATTTTTAGAGGTGAGATGGAGATATTAGATCCATTAAGAAGGGATCATGTTAAAGGACGGAAGAGTATGTGTATTGACCAGTTATTGACAGGTCAAGTAAATGAAAATGAAAATGATATAGGAAAGAATGATCAGGAAAGTATGGGCTAGTGGTTGTATGGATGGACTGGAAGAAAAGATAATGTGTGTTCGATGAAAGTGAGAAAGGTTTCGGGGACGAAACCTTGTTTAAGGGTGGCAGACTTGTAACGCCCCAAAATCTGAATGTTAATATTTGTCGTGTGTTCCGATATGACACGTCATGAAATAAATAACTAGGCTATTTAACCTAGTTAAGAGTATGGTCAAAAGAATTAAAAGAAGAAGGTAATGTCAGTTATGTTTTAAAAACAGAACCCGAGGGGCTAAAGTGGAACTAACGAAAGTTGGGTTATTAAAAGAAAAAGATCACACACACACACACACACACATTTCGTGTGTGTTCTGGATAGATCGATCAGGGGCTCTCAAGAGCCCCAAACCCTAGATCATCGAAAGCTTCAATTGAAGAATGAATCAAGGCCCAAATTCACAACCGAGCATGAATTAGTGATCACCTTCACAAGGGGATCATAAGGTATGTCTTAAGTTTAAGATTGGTGATCATGGGTGAAGTGGGTTATGTTCTAATCCGTGAGTTAATATGAAATTGATCATGTACAAGGGTTAGAATCTTCGTATAGAACATGGGTTATGTGGGGTTTGCGTTAATTTGATAATTAGAGATGAAACCCGTTAGTTAGGGTGAAGATGATGACTAGAATCACCTTCCATGTTCGAGTCTTGTTGAAAGATTGATGTATTATGTGGTTATGATGAATACTTGTTAGAAGAATTAGGAGAAATATGATGATGATATGTTTGATGTTTGTTTGGGAATGATACATGATTATTAGTAGTATGTTTTGATGGGTTATGTATGAGTTTAGAAGATTTGAGCATGAAATAGTTGTACGTTATGCTTAAAAGGTAGTACTCGCATCAAGTGTATGATGAAATGTATATAGTGTCATCCGTATAACCGAATATGATGTTACGAGTATATAATGATAAGTCGATGGTTAAATATGGTATATAGTTGACTTTCAAAAGTCAACTAAGCATAAGAAACATGAATTGACACGTGGTCGTAAAGGCAGGATTATAGGAATTCGTATGGTACATGTTATGTCAATATGCGTTGTTTATGATTATATGATGAATTACATGAGTTTAAACGGATATGAATATAATCATATGAGTTATTTATGTTAGAAATGACTAATGAAAGTTAAGGGTGAAATATGCGATTGATATGATTGTTAACATGTACGAATGCATATGCTAATAGGAGCGTGATCTTGATGAAAAGAGCGTATAGGAATCATGTCAAGACGGACGCAAGCATGAAATGATAGTGGGTCAAGAAAAGGCGAGGAATCGGATACGAGCACGGACGCATAAGGTAAGTGATTTCCGTAATCACTTCTTAGTACAAGTAAGTAATAAAGTGTTGTAATGAATTAAACATGATGTTTGAGGTCAAATATGTGTTAAAGTCTTTCGTCGTAAATGATGGGTTCAAGATTGACCAAAATGCCCTTGATGGGTATTTTGGGGTAAACGATCTTAAAAGTAGCTTAGAAACAAGTTATTCGATTAGTGTAATGTTTTGGACAAGTATGGAAGTGGGGATTATGGTTTGGTTAGTCGTATACCAATTAATGCGCGAATACCCTTAACGGGTCAAAAATAAGCATATGAACGATAAGGTGTTAAGAGGATGCAAGACATCCAAGAATTTAGTAATTTATGATAGACGACACTGAAATTATTATGTTTATAAGAGGTTATGGTAAAACAAACAAGTTACGTTGATGAATGCATGAACGGGTCAAAGTTGGGTAAAAGGGTAATAAGCCGAAGAGTTAAAAGTCTCAAATTTTATTAAGTTGGACGTTGAATTCTAGTTCCAATAGATGGAGAATTAAATTACGGACGTGTAGGAAAAAGAATCGGGCAAAACGGGTCAAAAACGAGAGAGTTATGCTCGTTTCCGTGAAACGGGATCGTGCTGGGAATATGCAGCAAGTTGCTGCACATCTTCTGCCAAAACAGGGGCCTAGCGTGACGCCAGGGCCCTTGGCGTCACGCGAGCCCCCCCCCCCTGGTTGGCGAAAGTTGCTCGTTTGCTCAGTTTTGGTTTGGGAAGTCGTTTAAACGCGTTTTAAGTTGCGTATGACTGATTTAACTCATGTTTTGTGACCATTAGGGTAAGCGTATGTGTGGATAGGTATGTATGGAGGTTGTATATCTCTATACACGTATGTAGAAGTGTATGTAAGCGTGTATGCGCGAACGTATGTAAGATTATGGTGTGTAAGCGAGTACATAAGGATATAAATGAAGACGTATATGAGTAGGCAAGTATGAGTCGGGTATATTGAAATGGTTGATTGAAAATATAAATGTCGGCATGTATGTAGGTGGGTACGTATGTATGTTGTATAAGTATAAGTGTAGGTATGTAAGGGTGTATGTAGATAGTATGTATATGTAGTCAAGTGAGTATGTACGAAGGTATGCACGTATGAAAGTTGTGAGAAGGTATGGAATAAGTATGTACGTATGTATGTAAGCATGTATGTATGTTTATATGTAAGTATGTATGTAGGTTTGTATGTATGTATGTATGTAGGTATGTATGTATGTATGTAGGCATGTAAGTATGTATGTATGTATGTATGAATGGATGTATTTAGGTATGCACGTACGTATGTATGTAGGTACATAGGTATGTATGTTGCTATGTGTGATCGTAAGTGTATGTATAGGTTGTATGAAAGTAGGTACGCATGCATTCAATGAAATTGAGTACTAAAGATAATAACATCGTGCCTGGTGATGAAGTGTAACGCAGGATACCAAGGAAGTCTCACTACGGATCGTATGATCAGAGGGAAAGCCGGGATGTAAAGAGTTAATGAAATGAAAAGTAAACGTGTACAAATATTGTATGCTTATGATACGTACTAACGTTATGAATTTTATGTGGTGAGCGCAGGTAGTACAAGCCATGAGGATTACTATGGAGTAGAGATCGAAGATCGAGTCGTAAGACGGATTGTACGGGAATGTTTAAATATGTAATTTAGTGTTGATAAGTTATGTTCTTATATTATAAAAATGAATTTTTAGAATGTCAAGATGTATGTCATGAAAGAAATTTTTCAGACTCGAAATTCCGCTGCGTCGTTTTAAGGTTAAACGTGTTAGGGTATTACAACAGCTTGGGCAATAAGGTAGAAGATCACCCGTATTGACCCATTATTAATCAAATGAGTCGAGCCATCATTATTAAGAACCATCCATGACTCAGAAGGACGAAGATGCAGTTTCAATTTCAAATAAAAATGAGACGGACTCACTTTGGTATGTGTGGTTTCTTTTTAAGTCTTAATAGTCTCGAAAAATACAAGAACAAAAACACTATTTTCTTATAAGTGTTGTACTGTCATCCTAGATGCTCAACAAGAGAGTTAAGAAGAAGAGGGTTCGTCGACAGCAAATGAGCCATGGAGATGATGATGATGAATCACACAATAAAAAAAGCTCATAATCAAGACTTTTAACAGCAAATGAGCCATAGAGCTTTCAATTTTTCGGATAATTTGGACTTCTTAACTGCTTGCATCCAGAAAACAAATGGTATGAGCTCCGGTGTGAATTTGTATTAGCTTAATGATGTTTTTTAAATTTTTGAATATGTTTATAGTTTGTTCAGTGGCTTTGATATATGACACTTCCCGTATCAAACCACTTTTACAACCACTGATAGGTTAAATAGTTAGGTTAAACAGTGGTTTAACTCACTGTTTTAATCCAACTGTGGTTTTAACCACTGATTTACAATACCATATTAATTAAACCCACTGCCGAGTTAAAACAGTGGTTGACCCAACAGTGGTTTAACTCACTGTTTTAACCCAACAGTGGTTTTAACCACTGATTTACAATACCATATTAATTAAACCCACTATTGGGTTAAAACAGTGGTTGACCCAACAGTGGTTTAACTCACTGTTGGTTTCGAATCCAATATTTTAATATAGTATAATCTACTTATGTCCAGCTTTTCTTCATAAAGAATAATAAAAATATATTCGTATTCACAAGGTTAAGTATCATTTAGTTGAGCAACAATCATTTCTTTCATAAATACAAATGTAGGCCTTCAAAATACAAATGCAAACAACGAATCTAACTGTAATCTTTCTTTCTGCAGGTATCTGCTGAGTATGAAGGAAAGCATGATCCTAAAAAGCTCGAAGAACTCAGAAACGTGTTGACGAGTTTAGATATTATCAAAAACGGTATCGTTATTCGTTATTATGTTTCTAGATCAATGTAAAACACGTTTTCGATACAAATGCAAACAACGAATCTAACTGTAATCTTTCTTTCTGCAGCTATCTGCTGAGTATGAAGGAAAGCATGATCCTCACAAAACCCATTTGTTACACTTAGGTAAGAACAAGTTTTCTTTGGGCAAGTAAGACTGGTTTTAATGAAAGTTTGTGCATTGGTGACATATTGTTTTTACATTATGTAAATAGAACTGAGTTATTTATAGTTGTAGTACACTAAATATTTCATTTTTCAATTCAGTTGGTATATCAATAATGGCCATTTAAACTCTAACCCATTATTAATGTTAATAGGATTAAACATATGGGCTTTATTGAATTGTTCAATAACATTTGGTTATTTAAATTAGGTCAACTTTTTATTATTAGACAACATAAAATTAGGTTATGCTTTCATTTTAGACAACATATTATCAATTAGTTAGGTTATTTCTATATCAAACCTTAGCTAATAATTTTTTCGTAACACATATTGGCTTTAACATTGTTTTTAGTTAGGTTATGCTTTTTGGCAATGTTGATATCAATAATGTTGGAGATATTTTTAGTATTTTGGAATTTTTATTAATTGTTTGAATGTGTCAACTTTGCATTACCAGGAAGGATGATCAGAGCTTGAGAAAACGGAAGGAACAACTTTGCTCATAATCAACTCCACCATTAGTTTCATTAAAGAAAACAATGCTGGTAATGCAGCAGCTGCTCTCATGGCTAGACTGGCCCCAAGTTGGTTATTTTCAGAAAGTAAGTACGAAAAGGATTCGAATTTCACATCCAGGCGTGTGTGTTTTTGAGATTTTGAAATTGTTTATGATCTTTTCAGGTTTTGACTAAGATCGGGAATTTCTGTATTTGTTCTATCACTGTTGGAATGGTGATCGAGATAATCGTAATGTTCCTGATTCAAGATAGGCAGTATCGGCCCGGTTTCTTGACTTACATCATCTTTCTTTTATTAATTTTATTATATTTTTGTATCATTTTTGACAATTTATATGATTTACACAGGGAGCGATTACGAAAAGAATGAGAGCCGTAGAAGAAATGGCAGGAATGGACGTTATTTGCAGTGACAAAACCGGAACGTTGACTTTGAACAAGCTTACAGTTGACAAGAATCTTATCGAAGTCTGTTTCGTAGATGCGTATTTTTTATTACAAATTCGCATTTTTTACCTGTAGTTTGACTTTTGAGTTGACTTACTTTGTTAGGTATTTGCCAAAGGAGTAGATGCCGACACTATCGTTTGTGATGGCGGCCCGAACCACTAGAACCAAAAAAAAAGATGCCATTGATGCTGCAATAGTCGGATTGGCTTGGTCAATCTGAATATATATTCAGCATAAGCTGTTAACTGGTCATCTTTATCCATAACAGTTTCACAGGTAACTTATGCAATGGTGTTTACAAACACACATTTATTAATCTTTGATTCAATTTAAACTTATGTTTACAGCTCTAACTCATTTTCTCGGATCAGCGATACATAAATTTAAATGTTGCTCAACACCCCAACCAACATTCAAACAGTTCCATCATTCAAAATTCATTGTACATCCTATAGAGGTATAACAGACTATTTATCAACTTTCTCTTTTGAAAATTTATATATATTTCTGGTACATAGATTGAAACTGAATTATGCACATCTTTTACTATGTTATAGAAAGTGCGTCCGATGAGAGAAATGTCAGTCAGCCAACACTCGAATCTTCTCTGCATGAGGTTTTTTTTCAAATAGTTAAATTCCTTAACTAACATAAATGTGATTGTGATATGAAGTTCTTACTTCAGCAGACAAACTCGACCTATTTACGCTTAAAAACAGTGTGTGAAGTTCGAATCTTTGTAAGTAGCCTCATCTCCCAAACGTTAAATAGGTCGTTATCGTCATTTAAACTTCAATTTCAGCATATTCAACTTTCTTTATACGGAGTTCATGTTCTAAACTCTAAATCTTGTACCAGGACTCCACTTACAAGTACTTTGAGGTTATCTTGGTTGACCCTGCACATGCGGCTATCCGTAACGACCCACGGATCAACTGGATCTGTAACCCGTTGCACAAACACAGAGAGCTTCGCAGACTAACATCTGCTGGAAAGAAATACAAAGGTCTGCGTGGAAAGGGACACTTGAACCACAAGGCTCGCCCTTCAAGAAGGGCTACATGGAAAAGGAACAACACTCTTTCTCTTCGCCGTTATCGTTGAAGGGTTTATTATATGCAAGTTTGGTATGGTGGTTACACCTTTTGTACGGATGTTTTTTTGGATATAACATGCAGTTTTTTTATTAAATTTTGCTCGAAACTTTGTTTTGTTTGTTGTATTATTATCTGAATTATTTTTTATAGCAACACCTTTATATATTATCAAAAGTTCTTTGATAATTGAACATTGAATTGCCAACTTTTCTAAAACAAATATTTGTAAAAAAAATTGCATAATTGTAAAAAGGCAAAACATATAAACATGTTAATGTCACCTCTAATTATACTCAGTCTCAATGGTTGTGATTTGTTAGCATGGATGGTTTAGACTTCGTTTATAGAAGTTTTAACTATTTTTATGTTTTAGGGGATGTTCTTTTACCAACATACATGTATTATAGGAATTTAAATGAAGTGAAGGGATAACACCCCATTTGCAATAGGGATGACCAATCATGCCAACTCGATTTTAGGTACCGAATCCAACATTCTGCGTTTTCGGTACCGGTATTTACCTTCTAATACCGGTTAGTCCGTGCGGTACTGAACCGTACAATACCGGATATTTTCGGTACCGGTTGGTACCGAGCTCATCCCTAATTTGCACCACTAGAGCTACGGCTCTAGCTTAGTCGAGTGACCTTTGGGTTTAAATTCAAACTAAACCTACATATACTCTTTACACAATATGTAACATATTTAAAAAATTGGGCCTCCATGAGAATGGGCCTTAGGCTATTGCTCATCGGGCCCTTGGCCTGGGTCGGGCCTGCGACTCCAGATTATTTGAGTAATATCCAGGGTAATGGCCACACATCCTTATACATATTCCCACACACATGATTCTGGCTTTACCTGCACACTTCTCGAGCTATGACTCTGGATCATCTGAATGATCTCCAAGGTTATGGCCCAAGACGCATAATGTTACGGATCGAGCGTGACATTAGCTCAATCAACATATGCCAAGTAACCTAATCAGGAGGACGTGGCAAAAGAGACATGGTACGGTATTTTATCCACTTAAATGACCAATGGTACCGACTTAAATGACCATTAATGACGTTTATTTTAATTATCTTAATGCGTGTTACACGTAACACAAGCTTTAAGCTAATGATGTGATTCACTGGTATTGTTGGGATTCGGAATGCCACATTGCATTCAGGATCAAGGATGACTGAATGAGTATTAATCTTCAGTCTCTTTAACATATGACATATAATCTGTTTTTTAGTATTTGATTTCGATCATTACTAAACCTACCCGTGTGGTTACACGGGTGCTACACCTAGTTGAATTAATGATAAAATTACTTGTTTACCCTTTTGAATTAATTTAGATTTAGGACACATGCCATCTCCACAATATTTCTCACATTTCTCACACTTTTAAGCTTTTTTACAATAACCTTACCCTATATATATATATATATAAAGAAAAACCTCAAAACAACTAATCACCTCCTCACCACAGCCGCCACCACCAATAAAAAAATTATCTTTCCCTCTATGAAGTTACTACCATCCGCTTCCACCACTGCCCACCTCCATCACCACCACTTACCACCAGCTGTTGTCACCATCACTTCCAACCCAACCATATATCTCTCTCACTTTGCCATAAGATAATAAAACTAGGATTGTTCACAATTAATTGAGTTACTCCTCTTAATCCACCTCAAACAACCTGCACTATACAATAATATCTATACTATATTATAATATATAAGGGAGTGGTATTTTAAGATACCCAAAAAAAATAAGAATTTCTTCCCTCTTTATTTATAAAAACACCCTTAAAATGAGGCTAACTTGGTCTTTTAAACACTAATTATATTTTAGTCCCTCATATTATTACACTTAAATCCCTTTATTTTAACAAAATTATGGATAATTAGTTACACTTATCCCTTTTCACAACAAACTTATAATTATTTTACATATTCTTGTCATATTTTATAAATTATAATATTTTAAAAAAAATCCAAAGCAACCGTGATGACCTACTCATTTTTGTCGACATTTTGATAGTTGTCTTGGCCAGTATTGTTGTGTGGATTAAAATGTACAAGTAGATGATGCATTAGTGTACAAGTGATTAAAGCAATTTGTCCTATCACATTTCAAATGCTCAAGACTATCTACGTTGTTGTCATTAGCATCAGTTTAATAATATTCTAACCATTTTCACTCCGATTTTCGTTTGATTAAAATTGTTCACCAATTTGTTCTGGCGACTAAATTAAATTTCAAAACCTTGCACATGCGGGTTTGATATTAGCTTTGTTCGTATTCTGTATGTTTGTGTATTTACTTGGTTGGGTGCACACACTTACATGGGTTAGCAGGTAATAGATTGACATAAAACAAGCTCACTTGTTTTATCTAATTGGTTGTATTAAAAAACTTTATATAATACCATATTCAACAAAATGGAATTTTAGTTTTCATAAAAAAAATTACAAAAACATTTTTAGAAGCATTTTCGTTTTTATAAAACCTTTTTTATAAAAACTTTTTTTAGAAGTTTGGTAAATAATTTTTCCACCAACAAACTTTTAGGAAAAAACTCTATAATCTAAACATAATACATCTTCAAAAAACTGAATACCAGATTCTGTTGCAGTTTTTTAGGATTATAAGTACAAAAATACTCTTATAGATAATATTAGTTAGTTGAAAAAAGCTATAGGTTATTCAATTCATTGGTTTATCTATACTATATTATAATGCATATACTATATTATAATGCATGACAGAGGGATATTTTAATATACTCAAAAAATAAGAACTTTTCCCCCACTTTATTTATAGAAAGACCCCTAAAAATAAGGGTAGTTTAGTCTTTTAAACACTATTTATTTTTTAGCCCCAAAACTTATTACACTTAAATCACTAAGGTTTTAACAAAATTATAGATAATTAGTTACAATTCACCCATCCACAACAAACTTATAATTTTTTTTACGTATTCTTGGCATATCTTATAAACTATGCTGTTTAAAAAAATCCAAAGATAGCATGACGACCTACACATTTTTGTCAATGTTTCGGTAGTTGTCTTGTTAAATATCGACGCACGGATAAAAAGATACAAGTCGATAATGATTTAATATACAAGTAATTAATACTTGTGATCTAATGCGTCTAATCTACAAAGATGGGCTTCATCTATGCAAACAAAAACAAAAAGAATTAAAAGTACCGCAACATAAAATGAAGATATTATGTGTCACATTTTATTTTATTAAAACTGCCTAATACCTGTACTTAGATATATCTTATAAAAATTTAAAACTAACTACAAAAAATTCCTAAATAAAGGGGTGTCAAATCTAAAATTAAACCCTAATGCACTTTTATAGTTACTACTATAAATACATAGCAGGACACCCCTATATTTATTGCTAAACAAAGTTAAAAAATGGACCCAGTTCTGAATTCAATTGTTGCGCAAAACCAAGCATGTGAGATTCAAAATTCTAAGGTCAGTTCTCTTATATCGCACCAGTGAATAATTGTTTTCTTTTATTTACTTTTATGTGAATGCTAACTTATTTGATTTTTCAGATTCAGTTGCATAATGAACATGCCAATTTAAACAACCCATTTGTCGAACAATCTTCTAAGGTATTCATTTTGCTGGTTTTTAAGTATTATTTTTGCGTATATCTTTCATATTGGCATGTTCATTATGTTATTATATGTGTGTTTTATTACAGGATGATGGTGATAAAAGTGTTGATATTATTTCTTATGGTGCAATGTTTAGTCCATACAAGTCTAATCTTTAACGTGAATTTAATGAATAGGTAATTTTAAGGTTTATTTAATCTTTTTTTAACTTTTGTATTCAATTTTTGTCCTTTTTAAGGATCGAAAGTTTGAGACTCAAATGAAGAGATCCAAGAGACTCTCTGAATGGAAATGGAGTGAGGTTATTAATTTAGACGATTCTGAGGACAATGACAAAGAAGAGGAATTAGAAGATGTTGCCGATTTAAGCACAAACCAGAAACCCGATTAAAAATACCTCGAGTGTCAATTCAGAAGCGGGACATATTTCATGTAGTCTAATATGAAATCTATGAAGGGTTTTTATGATTTTTTTTTCATTTTCGGTTGTTAAGACGTATGAATAAAGTTTATTTTATATTTGAACTTTATTTTTTGTGTTAATAAAATGCAGTTATTGACCATATTAATAAAGTTCAAAATAAAGTTAGTATCCTAAATTTACAAGTCAACTAAACTTATATAAGTTAATATCCTACAGTTATAATAAATATATATTGCAATTAGATATAGTCAAGCTGAAATTATAAAATATTGCAGTTATTCTTGGATATTAATCTAATAATTTGTATTTCTTAATTAAAAAATAATAAAGTAATAAACTTTAAAGCTAAACAAAAAAAAAACTGAACTTACTATGAAATAAAGTTAATAAAGATATAAACTTTTAACATCCTATTTTTTACAAGAATTGTTTTTAAAATTGTATAAAAATATAACTTTTTATACATATAAAAATGAAATTTAACAATTAAAGTTAAAGGTGTAAAACGTATTTCCGAGTCAACTACTATTTTTTTATTTTTATAAAAACGAAAATTTTAAACTTAAAGTTTATTGGATGAGTACCATGTGGATAATTAAAAAAAGTTATGAACTTTAAAGAATAAAATTATAAGCTTTATCATTTAACCAACAAAATAAACTTACTTTACAACTATAACAACTTATCTTTTATTTTTATTTTTCATTTGATTATCATCTTTAAAAAAAACGAAACTTTACATGTGTAAAACATTTTTTACTTTATTTAGAAACAAAACATTTTGTTTTTATAAAAAAAAATAATTCTTTTATATACATTTTTTTGTAACAAGTAATATAAATAAAATAATCCAGAAATTTACAATCTTTACTAGATAAATACTAAATTGTGTTGCTAATTTTTAGGAATTATAAGTTCAACTATATTGTTCTAGATAATATTAGTCAGTTTCAAACGAATTCTCTACCAACTTGACTAGATACATAGTAGACTGTGTTGCATATTTTCAGGGATTATAAGTTAAGAGTAGACTCATATAAATAAGATTAGTTAGGAACTAAAAATCTGAACTTAGTATGATATAAAGTTAATAAAGATATAAATTCTTAACATCCTATTTTTTTATAAAAACAGTTCTTGAAATTTTATAAAAATACAAATTTTTTATATCTAGAAAAAACCGAAATTTAAAAATTTAAGTTAAAGCTCTAAAACGTACTTACGAGTCAAATACTATTTTTTTTATTTTTATAAAAACAAAAATTTTAAACTTAAAGTTTATTGGATGAGTACTATGTGAATATTTAAAAAAGTTATGAACTTTAAAGAATAAAATTATACTTTATAATTTAACCAATAAAATAAACATACTTTACAATTATAACAACTTATCTTTTATTTTTAATCTTTTGATTATTAATTTTTATAAAAAAAAACAATATTTTTTTGTCTTTTTATTATTACTTTTTATAAAAAAAACAAAACTTTACATATGTGTACACTAATGACCAGTGTTGTAAAAGTCGGATTCCAAGGCCGAGTACTCGGCGAGTACTCGGTCCTCGGAACCCATCCGAGGCGACTTCCTCCTAGGCGGACTCAATTAGTCGGCCTCGGTCAAACTCGGCGCCTAGTCGGACGTAGTCGGAAAGAGTCGGTCTAGGCGGTGAACGTGGTTTGTTGACTTTTAATTAATCAAAATCGGCCTACTCGGCCTTGTACTCGGACTACTTGGCCTTGTACGCGGACTACTCGGACTTGTATTCAGAATATTTGAACTTTAAACATGTTTCATTTTAAATTATACTCAGTTGACATGAATTATGTTTATTTTAACATATGTATAATATATAACAATTAATTTTCTTTATAGTTACCATGTCCGCGTACTCCCCGAGTACTCTCCGAGTACTCCGATTACTCCCAACTCCCCATTCGGCCGACTAGAGACCGCCTAGCGACTTTTACAACACTGCTAATGACATATATTCACCACAATAATGTTATCATAAATATTATACGAATACGAATAATAAAACTAACAGAAACAAATGCCGCTATCCAAAGTGTCGCCACCGCCGCATCACGCGGGCACCCTACTAGTTGTTAAATAAACAAATCCTCCCATTATCTAACGTTAAAAGCACCAGAAAGAAATAATAGATTAAAGAAACACAGATGAAAAATGAAAGAAATAGATTAAAGAAAATTATCTTTTTTTGTCTAAAGTCAAAACTAGTGAAACAATCGAGGAGTTTAACCTGTCTTTGTGACCAGCTGTGGTGGAACGGGTTTTCTACGGCTGTGATGCTTACGGATTTAAATGGGAGGAGATTACAAATCTGGTGGTGGCCGCCGCCCATTTGTTATTCTCTTCCCCAGATATGTTCTCCTCCTCAAAACAGCCGCATATGTTCTTCTCCTCCTCAGATCTGGCCTCAGGGGCGGTTGGTCATGGAGAACAGTGGTGGTGGCGGCTGTGGGAGGAGGTAGCGGTGGCGTTGGTGAGAAGGGGGATGAGGTGGCGGTAGTGGAGTTCATGGTAGCGGTGGTGTTAGAGAGAGAAAGGGAGACAGTGGGGGAGAGAGAGAATAAGAGAAGGGTGCTGAGAGTTTAATAGTTGTTTTGAAGTTTTTTTAATTTTATCTATATATATATATAAATGAGATGTATTTGGGCTACATGACACTTGTATTTGGCCATCTTGGCTGATGTGGCAATTCACTTTAGGAGGGAAATCACATATGCACGATTTCAATGAAAATGAAGCGGGATCCGAATTGTTTTTGGGTCGGGTTTTATGTTTCCGAATACACCTTATGAAAAATATTCGGATCATTTAAAACCTATTTCATTTTCTTTTGTCTCATTCATACCTACCTCAACTTTACTCTCTTCTCTCTTCCTTTTGTTCTTCAATCGATTATCTTCTCACCAAGTTTACAAAAATTAGGTCGTATTCAAAGGTAAATACACTAAATTGAAGCTAAATATTTGTTATTATATGTTCCGAATCAAGATCTGAGTTTGATTTTATGTTATTCATTTGATTTTATATTTTTTTTCAAGATCGGAGTTTGATTTTAGTTTTTATTTTGTATGATTTCTATAGATCCGAGCATAAATCTTGAAGGTATGTTGTTTTACTTTGTTGTTTATGTAGTATTCATCTTTAATCTAACCGATTCAACATGTTTACTTTTTTTATAAACCAAAATCTATACCAGAGGTTGTTGTAGATTTTTGTTTGAAACAAAATCAAGTTTTTTATTTTTCTTGATTTCGTCAGATCCGACCATATTTATCGCAGTTACTGATTTTGGTTGATTTTTTTTCATGTGAATCCCTAACTCCGTCATAACAATCGGAATCCCATCATTCATCAAGCAACAAAGGTTAGTTAAATCTTATACTTTTTTAAATATGTTTTATATCACAACAAAGGTAATAATTTTTTAAATATGTTTTATACGACAATTTTGTGATGTTATATTAACAAGTTGTTTCGTTATATTAAATAATTAATCTGTTTTATATAATTTTATTTTATTACCTTTTTGTAGTAATTTGCTTAATTTTAGAACATTTACAAATTACATTTCTAATTCGTGGATTTTGATTCCATTTAGTGTTTTCAGAAATTAAAAAATCACGATGCTACCAAACATGTCATGTTTTTAGCTATTAAGGAAGAGAGGAAGAGACAAAGGATGTGTCAAATACATTTTAGATTATACATGTTCAAGGTATTAAGAAGAAACCCTCTGTTGAATAAGCAACCAGTGTTAGTGTTTTGCTGGAAACATTGAGGGGTCGGTGATGTTGTCGAGGAGTGTCAGCAAATGCTAAGTGATATCATTTCCGTACACTCCTCGACAATGTCACCGACCCCTCTTAAAAATTCCATCAAATCTATCTCAGCGATTTTTCAAAAATTAGGTCAACATAAAAGGTAAATACACCAAATAGAAGCTAAATATTTGTTATTATATGTTCTGAATGAAGATTGGAGTTTGATTTTATGTTATTCGTTTGTACTTATATTAACTTTTTATTTGGTCTGATTTATGTAGATCCGACCATAAATCTTGCAGGTATGTTTTTTTACTTTGTTGTTTAGTATTGATTTTTATCTAACCGACTTCAATATGTTTACTTTTATTATAAACAAAAATATATACCAGAGTTTGTTGTAGTTTTTTGTTTGAAACAAAATCAAGTTATTGATTAACAAGTTTTCTGTAGATCCGGCCATATTTATCGTTGTTACTGATTTTGTTTTATTTTTTTTCATGTCAATCCCTAACTCCGTCATAACAATCCCAATCCCATCATTCGTCAAGCAAGAAAGGTTAGTTCAATCTTATACTTTTTTTATTTTTTTTTTAACTTTATGATATATAATTTTATGTTTTCTGTTCACTTTTTTTTAATTAATACTATTTTATGAATGTATTATGGTATATCGTTTTTTTAATTGATAATATATTTAATTGAATTTAATTGATATTGTTTGTTTTTTGATATATATGTAGTCTGTCTTATGCCTTATTCTTATTAAATTAACAGTGTTTTGAAAATATTCTTACTTTATTATTCAGTTATCATTTTTTTTTAAATTTGCTTTAAAGATATGTTTAATTTATTTTTAGAAATGTTTTTTTTTTTCTATAAACAGAGTAATGTTTTTAAGGTAATTTATGAATTTGGAATTATAATTATGTTTCTATAATTATGCATTGTTTCTTTAATTAGGTTGCGGTTATATTTTTTAAAAAAATTTACTTTCCTTTGCAGTTATGGTTCCAATCAACTCTTCAACTTCCCTCCAATCTTATTCCAAGAATACCATCGGTTTCCATATAACAATGTATTTCTTAAGTGGATTTACATATATAGATGGTTTGACATTCTTCACCGTCTGCATTTACATTTACTTATTCTTGAATCGATATCTGAATTTGACATATCGCTCTATAAACCTGTAAGTTGGTTTTTTTATTCATTCTTTAATCATTATTCATGTGTTCTTCCTTTTATTTAATGTGTGTAAACTATGTTTATGTTTATTTAACTCTAAATCCGATTTGGATTGAAAAATATGTTCAATTTTGTGTATTAAGATTATTGTTTTGTTGAAGAATATGTTGTTTACGTTAATAACCTTAAAACCGATGTTGATGCAGAATATGTGTTCTTTCTCATGTTTATTTATTCTATCAACTTTAGATGAAACCCTACATCTGATTGTTATGAATATCTGTCTTAAGTTTTATTTGAAATGATTTAAAATAACTTTTATTTGATTGTGATTGTTAATAACTTTGTGAATGTCATGCAAAAGCATAAATCCTCTTGGTATTGTAAAATAGCTTGATTTAGTGGTTTTAAGAATATGGTTTTGTTATATAAAATGAAGTTTATGCAAAACCCTATAACCTATTTTGATGCAGAATGTGATGTTTATAGGAAACTCCGAATCCGATTGTAATTGAATATAGTTTTTTTATGAATTTTATTATTTTATTTGGTATGATTATGTTTATATGATTTTTTAACTCTTATGTATTGTTTAACTTTATGTTATAGAAACCCATATTCTGATTGTCATGGAAATTATTATGATTTTGTTTTTCTTTCACATCTTTATGTAATTTATCAATTTTTTAGGTCACTTTATCTGTATTTGACGATAGGATAATATGATTGTATATTTGTATGTTATTTAAATGTTGTTAATTTTCAGTGTAAATCATTTGGTTACAATAATTTTTATTATGATGTTTCATAATTTTTATATCATCGGTTGCCTCCATTTGTTATAGATTTAGGAATAAAATATACTTATTATGATGTTTGTTACATATTGAATGTTATTATAACATGTCCTTCACGTTGTTTTTTTTTTGTCATTTATAATTATTTTAATAATTCATCATTTCATGGTTTGTTTATGTGACGTGTTTTTTTTAGGTTTTTGATTTGGCTGAAAGTTCATCAAGGTATGTTTTTGTTCATTTTGTGACTTTATGTAACATTTAATTTGTACAATATGAGTTTTTTTTTCATTTATTTCTTTTTTCCTCAGACTAACCTTAACATGTTACACTTTATTAACATAGTAATTTTTTATTCAGTTTCAAAGGACCCTGGTTCTTAAGGCTAATGAATGGAGCAGATGAACTTATTCTGGTAAATGATATATTATTACATAGATTTTTTACTTATTATTAAATACTCTTTATTATTATTGTATCATTAATATCTTTTCACTATAATTATAATTCATTTTGCATTTGTTTGTTTTATTAGTCCATTCCAGATGATGTTGCGTGCAAACTATGGGGTGTTGATAAAGGCCCTACAAATGTTATGATACACACTGAAGCTGACCGATTATTTAATGTTTCTTTAAGCTTTTGTAAAGGAAAGTTATTCTTCTTCCATGGTTGGTCCAAAGTTGTGGAACATTTGCGACTAACCAAAGGCTGTTTGGTAGTATTTAATCCTGTAGATACTACTACGTTTAAATTAACAGCTTTCGTTGATGGGGTTAGTCGTGGCTCTTTTTGGACGTATCTGCTCCCTCCATCATATCATTTTTATGTAAGATAAATTATATTTTTATTTTCCTATTGTATTGATGTATTACTTTACTTATATTAACACTTTCTTTTCTTTTTTATCATTTCCCACAGGTCATTCCTGAATGTATCCTGCCAAAAGTTTATGATTATTCCTCAAATGATGTAATTTCTACTGTAATTATAGACAACAAAACGTTTAAAGTTTCCATTGAAACGTCTGACGGTAAAGTTGGTTTTACTGTTGGTATTGACGTAATTGTTGCTCAGTTACAGTTGAAGGCAGCTTGTATTTTGTTATTTACAAAAGGTTTTGGTCATTTTTTCCATTTAAAAATTTTTGGAAAAAACGGCGTTGAAATTTTTTTTCCTGATGTGGATGTCGATGAGGTAACCTGAATTTTGTTACTTAATTATATATTTTATATATGTTAATGTAATACATGTTGTATATCTAATTTGCAGGTTGAAGTTGCACCTATCGATGCGGAAAATGAAGTTGATGAACAAATACATGGCGGTGTTCGTCGTTTTACTCGTATGGCTGGTGAACGTCATTTTGTAAGTTTTAATATCATTTTACAAACCTCTGAAAAACAAGTTTTACAATTGTTTGTTACTTAATAAACATTGTTCTTTTACAGAACATATTTATTAATAATTTGATTTTTTCAACAATACAGAGGATTCCTGATCTTGTTTCACGGATGGCTAGACTTGATGAAGGTTTAAAAGATATAACCGTTAGGCTTATGAATATGGATCCACCAAAGCAATTTACCAACGGTACTAGACGTGAAAAAAAAGCGGCGGAGGTTGGCGATACGCATTAACCGGTTGGAAGAAGTTCATGAAAGCTGCTAGAATTAAGGTCCGTGACACGGTTGACTATTGGTTTGATGAAAATGAACAGGTGTTGATTGTTGAACGAGTTGTACGTTACGTTAGGCGTAGTCATTAGTTATATGACATTTAGGGCATGTTTTTTGCCTTTCATATGTTAGATATTAACTTTTTAAATGGTTTTTTTGGTTTTTGACATTCGTTATGGTTTTTAATATCAAGTTATTATATTTTTTCATATTATAACTTTGGTTTTAACCACTCATTTGTCATGTGTTGAAAGTTTAATTTATGTGTTTAGTAGTTATTTATTAAATTTTATAAATCGTTAACTGATGCTAATGATGTTACAAATTTCTTCAAAAAAGTATATCAAACACTATGTTATGTTAATCAATTAAGCATTTTACATTATTTAAAATAATCTGGATCCCATTCTTTCTTTTTTGTTTTTCATTATTGTACAGAGAGTATAGTGTTGTTATTATTATAAGATAGTATTATGAACCTTTAGTACTACATATAGAATACATAGATAACACTATGATTGTCATTTTTAAACCTTTCATTATAGTTTTGACATGTTTCATTATAAGGTTTTTATATAACATTTAACATAAATAACCCATTTTATATTCATTTTAATTATAGAAAGTCAACTGTCAATTAGTATGTTGCAATTACAAAATTTCCTTCTTAATTTGCAAGTTATTAATCATAAAATTTCGTCCTTTGTAATTTCAAACTTATAATTATGGAAACTCATTATTCATAAAAATGTAAAAAAATCTTTTATTTATATTTTAGTAAAGGTTGTCAATTATGGAAAATATGATACAAATATAAAATTTTAAAGAATGATATTTATAAATAATTTTTAAATTCGTAATATGAACTGGAAGTTATATATTTAATATGTGCAGTTTCCGTTTTTTACAAATTTGAATTTATGTTAATTTGTTTTATATAATTATAAATTATACCGTTTCCTTATTTAGTTTATTTTAAAAAGGATGTTTATTTTGATTAGAATTATTAATAATATATTACTAAAAATATTAACTTTATTAATTTCGTATAAATACATCATTTGTTTTCTTTTTAAGCCCAACTAATTTTTTTGCAACAGTCCATTGATTTATTTGATTTCTTCTTAGCTATAATGGAGAACGAAGGTCAGATCACCTTGCTGAACGATATCGATGCTCTAAGCACAAACTACACTATCAAGGTTAAAATTGTTAGTTTGTGGAGGAAGAAGATGAGAGATAATGAAAGAGAGACATATCGTATAGATATGATACTGATGGATGAAATGGTAAATTAATTATTTAATTTTTTCTGTGTTAATTATGCTCAGTTTGATTGCATTTTTACATATCCTTTGCATGTTATTATGTATTTACACACAGGGTACCAAGATTCAAGCTTCTTGTTTGCATAAGCTATTTTCAAAATTTGAGAGGCATTTTAATGTTGATGAATGCCTTATCATTAAACGTCCATCTCTTGCTGCCAACACTGCATCTTTCAAGATTGTTCCTAACAATCAGAAGTTATCTTTTTATTATCATACCTTTGTGGAAAAGTGCAATATATGGGAAGGTCCGCAGTACGTTTTCAATTTTGTTCAGTTTAATGATGTTCTTTCCCAGAAAATTAAAGAGGGTACGACAGTAGGTATGTTTAGTTTTTATTTACAATCTTTATATACCATAATATTTCTTTCCTGATTTTATAGATTTTTTTATGTTCTTATATATGCTGACATGTATTTTATATTTTTGGTAGATTTCATTGGTTATGTTGGTGTGTGTTATAACATCGAGGAGACTAACAAAAAGGATGGTAGTAAAGGGAAACGCCTTAATCTTAAGCTTCAAGATGAGTAATACATATTATAAATTGTGTTTAATTTTTTTTTCCATTTATTCTTTTAAATTTACAAAATATTTTTAAACTTATATTTTTTTTCTTATATTCTATTGTAGAGATGTTCAGATCGATTTAACTCTTTGGGATGATTATGCTAAGGACATGTATTCTTACATGGTTAGTGAAAAACGTGAAGCACATGTTGTCGTTGTTGTCCATTTTGGTGCTGTTAAGACATACAAAGGTATTTAACTCATAGTGCATTTTATACCAAACAAAGTTCAATAGTTGATGTTAATTCGTATCTATTTTTTTTGTTGTTTAAATTTTTTTTACCTAACAATAGGGAAATGGGGATTTTCTAATAACTTTGATGGTTCACGACTTTTCATTAACGACAATTTTGATGAAATGCTATCGTTCAAGCAAAAGTAAGTGTTATTATTTAAACATATTTTTTAAATTTTATCAACTTTAGGTATTGTTTGTAATTATTTTTAATTAAACATTTATGTTTATTCAAAATGTGTTTTAGGTATCTTGCAAAACTTGCTGCTTCAACTGAGTCAAGTAGCCATGCTAGGTCATATATGAAGAGTTCTGTCGAAGATGAATTTTTAAAGAATGATGTTTTTTCACCAATTGCTTATCTTGCATCAATCTTAGAGGTTTTCATTAACATTTCATGTTTTATATTTTTTATTTTAACAACATTTTAATGAATTTTTTTCTTTTATTATATTAAACAGCCAAAGAAAGTTGTTGTTGTTGGAACTATTGTAGCAATCGCTTCAGACAAGATGTGGTATTATGATGGCTGTAACTATTGCAAGTCCAAAGTTGAGTAAAAGTTTGAAACATATGATAAGGATGATGGAACAAGTGATGTTAGAGATGAGAAGTTGTTTCAATGTTCTAACAAGGATTGTAATGGAAAAGAAGTTTTCCCGCTGTCCAGGTAAAGTGTTTGTTAGTCATACTTCTAATTATTGTTCATACATCAACAACAACGTAGATCGTCTATATTATCTATTCACATATGTTTGTTAATTATTTAAATACCGTTTTTTAAGGTTTAAAGTACCTGTTCGCGTTCAAGATTCAACCGGTACTGTGACGCTTACATTATTTGACCATGAGGCGTTGAAGTTTGTTGGGAAAACTGCAAAGGAACTTATAGAAATTCAGGACGAGGTTATATTTAGTTATACTTTATATTTATATAAATTAATTTTTATACATGTCATGACACATTATATATTTTTTTAATATAGTTATTGAAGACAAATGATTTTCCAAGAGAATATCCAGTTGAATTTGAATCGTTGGTTAACCTAAAGTGTGCTTTCGTGATTAAAGTAACTGACTTTAATATTGTCAATGTTGTTGAGAATTATGGAATATCATTTGTTACGACTGATGATGACATCTTGGATAAGCTGAACAAAAAAATTAAAATTGACCAAGTAAGTGATTGTTTTATTAATATATAGTTGCACTTTGAAAACCGATTTAAATATGTTGAACTATTTGTTGTTTGCTTTTCATGATTTCACAGCTTGATGTTTCTGATTCTTTTGGTATGAGCCAGTCTGAGTTCCAAACTTCTGGTGGTGAATGTTTTAAGGTATAACTTAAAAAATAAACTTATATATAACTTTAATAGTTGTCTTAGTTATAATTTGTTTATTTCTTTAAGGATGCTGATTCTTACACTGGGGATAACACCACATCTGTTTCAAAGGATTATGTGGGTGACTTGAGACAATCATCTTCTGATATGAAGCGTAACCTTGATGATGTTTATTTGAATGAAGAGGGATTGGCATCGTCAGCAAGTAAGCCTCGCATGTGTGTTGAGAAGAATTGATAAAGAAGATATGGAAAATGGTCGTTTTAATTTGATTAACAATTTATTTGGTATTTGAATATTGGAATTTTGTTTTGTTCGTATGACTTTTTGATGTTTGAAGACAGTTTATGCGTCACACCCCGAATTTCCACGTGTTACCGGTGGGCCCGGTAGGGGAGTATCGTGACGTGGTTGGCAACATAATAGTCAAACAACACAATATTTAAATGCACAGCGGAAGCAAAGTATAGATTTAATTCAACCAAACGATATTGTAATATTAAGTATCACAAATAGTCAAATATAAATCCACAGGTAGATCAAAATAAAAAGGAAACAAATGTTCAACAGTTTATGACATCCAAGCTGGCGAGACTTAATGTGGATGCTAGGAGACAAGCCAGCCTATTTCGCGTAGTACCTGCACTTAACCTTTTTAAGAAAAATACGTCAGTTTACACTGGTAAATACAATCAACCGACTCATTTTGAAAAGAGTTTAAGAAAATGCATTTAAGGCACAAGGCACAAATAATAATTTTATAACTTGGGATAATTATGTAAATATATAAACTTGTAAACGAATTACATGTTTCTTATGCGTTCAGTAGCCCGATCCGTAGACCGGGTTAAAGATCAATGGACACACCACTTTATATAATGAGACACTGACAGGTGTACGCCTACACCTGAGTGCTAAGGTCGTGGCCATTTCGTAAAATGATGCCAGGGATATCCGGGACATGGTCATTAACCCCCCAAAGGCTTTAAGCAACAAAACATTTCAAAACGGAGCATATCAATGATTTAACCTCTATTCGATTAAAGATTCAATGCTGGACCAAGCGGTATTTTATATACCGTACCCCAAGCCCGTATAGGGAAAATAAGTTAAAAGTATTTACCTGAGCAAGTATAGTTCAAAATCAGCAAGTGCAAGTATCTTTTACTGGTTCTCCTAATCTGGAATGAAGGTTTATAATAACCTATTAGAATCCTAACGGGTCTTTAGTTAAGCTTACGCTTAGACCGGTTAGTTTTAAAGATACGGTTCGTACGCTCGATTAAGCGAAGACCGGATAGAATGTGATTTAGACCCGACAAGTTTGAAGACTTGCTTAATATGGGTATATGATACACATTCTGGATTTTGAGATAAAACCGATAAGGTTTGACCCGTTTCGGCTAATTTATGTAAACTAGTTACATAAACCGAACCGAACGCGCATGAAGCGTAACGGGTATCCGTAAGAGTCCTAAACAGGTTTCCTAAGTTAACACGCCCTAAATAAGTTGTGATATCAGTAGGATATCACCCATGATGCTCAAAACGAGTTTAATCTCTTTATAAGCCCCGTAGGGGTATTTTGGTCATTATAAAGATTATAAAAGGGTTTAATTAGATGCCTGTGATCCGGGTATGAGTTGATCAGTAAAATAGCTTATTTTAACAGGTTATAACCTTTGATAATTATTCTTATATACTAAATTAGTTTTAAACCCAAACTATGCGTTAAATACGCGTATAAAGTCGTTTTAAGCGATGTACGAGTTAAACTACGATTCTGAGTTATCTGATCAAATAAACAGGCTCAAAATACTCCATTTATTATTTAAAATCAATAGCAATTGGATTGGCGTTAAAATGATTTGTAAAACTCATTTTATGGTCGAAAAGGGTAAATTCGGTATTAACCGAATTAAGGCACTAATCCTAGCTTATGATCAGTTTAAAAATAATTAAAAATCTTCAAAAATCCCAAAATATTATATCACATCAGTGGGTAAAAGGTTTGGTGTCCAAAATTGGGTTTAGATAGGCTTTACGCTAATGACGCCGTTTAATTACTTAAAAGCATTCAAATTACGTCATTAAGCATAACTCCTTATCTAGACCTCCAACTGATGTGAAATTTTAGGTACAAGTCTAAAAATCAGTAACTAAGATTATGACACTTTCACATTTCCAAAAATATCGTTTTATGGTCACAAGGGCATTACGGTCAATATTTAGGCGTTTAACGAAAACATCGGACGATTAGGGATTCGAGTGGTATAAACGCAGAGGCTTATACACACATGCAACTAGGTCCTAATGGAACTTTAAGGCATGTCTAAATCTATATAAATCGGGTCAGAACTGAGGTCAAAGCAAAAGTCAAACTTTTGCGTCTCTCGGTTCCGAATCGGTTCAAAACATAAAGTTGTCGAATCAAACAAGCGTAGACAAGTTTTTATACTTATTTCCAAGTTATATGACTGATAAAACAGATTACACGCCTTTTATATTGCTAATTATGCGTAAATTCCAAAATACTAATTCTGTTGACTTTTTCGGATAAACTTTGACTCGCTAAACGACCTAGTTAGGATTCGAATCAGTGAGTGCCCTTTTAGGGGTTTATTATCCCTATAAATACCAACTTATAACAACTTTCGATTCGACAAATATCTGGACCGATTGTGATTTATCACAAAGTCAAACCGTAGTTACGACGGTTTGATTTCTAGGCTTTTAACTAAGTATAAATGAATTAGGAAGGGTTAAACATACTTACACACAACTAATGGACGAATTAGAATGCTTGTGGCCTGCTTGAATGCTTCAGAAATTCTCAGAGGTGATGAATGAACATTGTGGTAACATGTGGGTCTTGATATAAGGCTTCAAACACTCTTAGATGATCAACACATAAGTCTAGGGGTGTTGCATTATCATCCACAAGTGCCCTATAGGCTAGAAACCATCTTAGGCAGCCCAAGGTTTCAAAAAAATGAGATTGGAGTTGGTTACATGCATCAACAGGCAGCTGCCTGTTTTTTCTGCACCTGCAGGTCAGACGCGGCCCGCGTGGGCTTTTGTGGATCCTGATGCGGGCCGCCTGGCCCATCCGGATCAAGTAAACATGTTCCTTTCAATTGCATTTCGGTCCTTAGTCCCCCGAAAGGTCGTTTTCATGATGTTTCTTGCATTCTAAGGCTTTGATAATTATATATAGGGGCTTTAATACTTATACCCACTTTGTCAAGTCCTCGGGTAACTTTGTGATCACCCGAAAAGCCCTAAATTCCCATGTTATCGATTCTAACCCTCACACACGAATTTTATCACAACTTGCTCATACGATAATGAAACTTCATGAAATTTTTGTGGTACATTCTAGTGAGCATAATTAATCGTTACAAAGCTTCGGGTTTGTCAAAAGGTCACTCAGAGGTATAACTTAAACATGTTGGCACATTTAACCCCTGTAGTTTGTAATCTCTCACTTTCTTTCACAATTCGCTTCGTATGATCCATGATCTATTCGTTTAAGGTTATGAACATCATGTAGGGTTATTATAAAGTATATTTATTCATTGTTGACACTTTGACCCCTTATATTTACACAGTTTCACTGGTTGTCAACTTTAGTCCTTCAAGAACATTCTTTCACACGTTCAAACCCATGACACGTGTCAACACATTATAGGACGTAAATTTTCGGGGTGTTACATCCTCACCCCCTTAAAAGAAATCTCGACCCGAGATTTACTGAAACAAGTAAGGGTACTTTTCTTTCATCATGGATTCAACCTCCCACGTGAATTCGGGACCTCTTCGGGCATCCCATTTGACCTTTACAAAAGGTATATGTTTCCTTCGAAGCTTCCTCACCTGTCGATCTTCGATCGACAAAGGTTTTTCCACAAATTTCAAGCTCTCATCAATATGCACATCTGTATAGGGTATAACCACTGATTCGTCAGCGAAACACTTCTTCAGATTGCAGATGTGGAACACATTGTGTATACTACTGAGCTCTTCAGGTAAGTTTAACTTGTAGGCAACTGACCCGACACGTTCGATAACCTCGAAAGGTCCTATGTATCTCGGGCTTAGTTTACCTTTCTTACCAAATCGCATCACTCCCTTCCATGGTGACACTTTAAGTAGGACTTTTTCACCTACTTCGAAGTGAAAATCCTTACGATTTGGATCAGCGTAAATCTTCTGCCTATTCCGGGCAGCTTGGAGATTGTTACGAATCTGGACAATCTTGTCCGTCGTTTCAAACACGATCTCTGGTCCTGTTAACTGGACTTCTCCAACTTCCGCCCAACAAACAGGCGATCTACACTTTCTACCGTATAATGCCTCAAAAGGCGCAGCCTTGATGCTGGTATGGTAGCTATTGTTGTAGGAGAATTCGATTAATGGTAGGTTCTTATCCCAACTACCTCCCAAATCGATCGCACATGCACGCAGCATGTCTTCTAACGTTTGAATAGTACGCTCACTCTGACCGTCAGTCTGTGGATGGTAAGCCGTACTAAAGTTCAAACGTGTGCCCAAAGATTGTTGGAAACTTTTCCAAAAATGTGATGTGTATCTAGTATCTCGGTCAGAGATAATAGCTACAGGTATGCCATGTAGAGCTACAATCTTATCAACGTACAGTTGGGCTAACATATCGGAGCTGTAAGTCTCCTTGATGGGTAGAAAATGAGCTGACTTAGTCAGTCGGTCAACTATCACCCAGATGGTGTCATTTCCTTTCCTTGTCTTGGGTAACTTGGTGATAAAATCCATAGTTACCATTTCCCACTTCCAAGTAGGAAGTTCAGGTTGTTGTAGCAAACCTGACGGTTTTTGATGTTCTGCCTTGACTTGCGCACACGTCAGGCATTTAGCTACATAGGTAGCTACAGACTTCTTCAAGCCTATCCACCAATAATTTGCCCTAAGATCCTGGTACATTTTATCAGCTCCAGGATGAACAGAATATTTAGAGCTATGGGCTTCCTGGAGGATAACATCTCGGAGTCCTCCATAAATTGGAACCCATATTCTTCCATTCAATCTAAGAATTCCATCCTTACTAAGAGATAACTGCTCCTCAGTTACTCCTAGCTTTTCGTTAGGATAGTTAGCTTCCAACACAGCTTCCTTCTGTGCAGCTAACAACCTTTCTATCAAGCTGTTCTTTAATTCCATGCTCTTGGCATTGATTCGGATGGGTTTCACCTTCTCTTTCCGACTTAAGGCATCGGCGACTACATTTGCCTTGCCGGGATGGTATCTTATTTCACAATCGTAATCATTCAGAGTTTCCATCCAACGACGTTGCCTCATGTTCAAGTCCTTCTGATTGAACAGATGTTGAAGGCTTTTGTGATCAGAATAGATCACACACTTTATTCCATATAAGTAGTGCCTCCACAGTTTTAGTGCGAATACAACGGCACCCAACTCCAAGTCGTGGGTGGTGTAATTCTTTTCGTGCACCTTTAACTGCCGTGAAGCATATGCAATGACTTTGCCTTTCTGCATAAGCACACATCCCATCCCTGTGTGTGATGCATCACAATAAACTACAAACTCCTCTATTCCATCAGGCAATGTCAGTACTGGAGCATTGCTCAACTTTTGTTTCAGGATATCGAAGGATTCCTGCTGCTTAGGACCCCAGTCAAACTTAATCTTCTTACGTGTCAGCGAAGTCAGGGGTGCAGCAATCCTTGAGAAGTTTTCAATGAATCGCCTATAGTATCCTGCCAAACCTAGGAAGCTACATATTTCTGTAGGCGTCTTTGGCTCGTGCCAATTCATGACTGCTTCAACTTTAGCAGGATCTACTTGGATACCATGCTCACTAACAACATGCCCAAGAAATTGGACTGCTCGAAGCCAGAATTCACACTTCGAGAACTTGGCATAGAGCTTTTCTTTATGAAGTAGTTCCAATATGCAGTGAAGATGCTTCTCGTGGTCAGCTTGGTTCTTTGAGTAGATGAGGATATCATCGATGAAAACGATGACGAATTTATCTAAGAGTGGCTTGCAAATGCAATTCATGAGATCCATGAATGCGGCCGGTGCATTAGTGAGCCCAAAAGGCATCACTAGGAACTCGTAATGACCATAACGAGTCCTAAATGCAGTCTTGTGTACGTCTTCATCTCTCACCTTCAATTGATGGTAGCCTGACCTCAAGTCAATCTTCGAGAAGAAACTTGCCCCTTGAAGTTGATCGAACAGATCGTCGATTCTGGGCAAAGGATACCTATTCTTGATGGTGACCTTATTAAGCTCACGGTAGTCGATGCACAGACGCATCGATCCATCCTTCTTCTTGACAAATAAAACTGGTGCTCCCCAAGGAGACGAACTAGGTTTGATGAAACCTTTGGCTAGCAAATCATCTAGCTGCGTTCTCAATTCCTTCATCTCTGTTGGTGCCAACCTATAAGGCGCCCTTGCCACTGGTGCTGATCCAGGAATAATGTCAATTCTGAATTCTACTTGCCTCTCTGGTGGCAAACCAGGAAGTTCTTCAGGAAAAACATCAGGGTATTCAGAAACGACGGGTATATCCCCAATCTTGGGCTTCGGCTCATCTATAATCACCTGCGCCATGTAGATGACACAACCTTTCTTTAAACACTTAGAGTCCTTGAGTATAGACATTTTCTCGGGTAGCCCATACTGGGCATCTCCCTGGATAGTAAGTGATTCTCCAGACGGAGTCTTGATCAACACTCGCTTCTTATTGCAAACAATCTGGGCCTGGTTATGAGATAACCAGTCCATACCTAATACTATGTCAAAGCCGGCTAACTTAAAGGGAAGTAGGGATATAGGAAAAGAGTGATTCCTAATGGATATGAAACATCCATCTAAGATAGTTGAGGCGGTTTCTAAAGTACCATCTGCTAGTTCCACCTCATACTTCACACTTAAGTTCTTAACAGGTAGTTTTAATAATTCACAAAACTTATTATCTACGAACGACTTATCAGCGCCTGAATCAAATAACACTCTCGCATAAACATCATTTACGAGAAAGGTACCTGTAATCACATTGTCGTCCTTGACGGCTTCCTTAGCATCCATCCTGAAGACCCTAGCATTGGTCTTCCTAGCCTCATCGGGCTTCTTGGTGTATTTTGGGCAATTGGATTTGATATGCCCCTTTTCATTGCAACTATAACACGTTGCATCCTTTATCTTCTTGCACTCCAGGGTCTTATGTTCCGTAGACTTGCAAATCCCACAAGGCCTCGGCTGAAATTGGGATTTTGAGTCAAGTCTGCACCTTCCAAAGTGGTGCTTCTTGCAAATTTTACATCTGGGTTTTTCACCAGTCTGCTGACCATCCTTCCTAAAACCTGACCCCTTCTTAGAGTCATTGTTTCCCTTCTGCTTCTTATCTGAACGTCGTGAGTTGTCATCCTCACGCTTCCTTTTCTCGGTATCAGTTTTCCTCTGTGACCTCTGCCTAACAGCATCCAATGTAAGGGACAATGAAATGTCCGTTACTGACCGAAAAGTAGTTGGTCTGGAGGCCTTCACATTCGCTTTGATCTCCGGTTCCAAACCTCCGATAAAACGAGCTATACGTTTAGGCTCCGAAGTTACCAAATAAGGGACCAACCTTGACAAAGTATTGAAAGTGGTAAGGTAGGCCTGGCACTCCAGATTTTTCATGACCAGCGCCAGGAAGTCAGATTCAATTCTCTCAACCTCATGTTGAGGACAGAAATTTTCCTTGATTAGTGCCATGAATTGTTCCCAGGTCATGTTGTATAATGGGACTTTCCCTGTAGCTTGGATCAAAGATCTCCACCAAGCTAATGCCTTTCCTTTGAAAGACTGTGAGACAAACTTCACAATATCCCTATTATGATAACCACTAATATCCACCACAGAATCCATTTCGTCCATCCAAGTCATGCAATCAACAGCTCCTTTTTCCCTAGTGAAGTCCCTGGGTTTGCACGAAACAAAGTACTTATAGGTGCAACCCCTATTACGGGGTTCTTGATCCTGTATGACTCTTTGGGATAGAACACTCCTTCGGTTTGACGAGTGGTGAGAATTACTGTTGTGGGCAGTGTGGGTCCTGGAAGGTGTTCTAGAATGTGGTGCAGATTGGGTCCTTGCACGGGTACCACTAGATTCATGGAGCTGTCTATTCATAGCTCTATCAACCGCATTATCTATCATAGCTTGTAATTCTGCACCTCCTACGTTTACTCGGGCATTTTCATTTACTATCCCTGGGTGACTGTTGACCTCGTTTGAGTCTGCCATGTATCTTGAACTGTAACATATCGACAATAATTTATTGGTGAGTTTATTATAGAATTGACTTTTATGGCAATTTTATTAACCGTGGTAGCATAGACCATAACTGGTTAATTTATTACTCACATAAATTTAGGATTTCTAATATAATTTATCCTAATTATAAAACAATAACAGTTTTTATTTGCACATAAGGCCTAGTCACAGGGACAATATAGATCATAAGCTATGATTTCAGAGAATCAAAGCATGAAGGTTTGAACAAAGTTCATTACCTTTATTAGACAGGGTCACAGACTAATATTGTCTTTTGTCTCATATGAAAATGAGAAGGGCCCGTAGGCATTCCATTACCAATGGATGGTAAAAAGAACTGATCATATTTATTAATGATTTAACCCATGATTCAGAGATCATTTATTTGGGTTTAGAATCTTTGAAAAGATCCATATATAATAATATTACGTGTGTTTTGCGAATCATGTCTGCCAGGAGTGTTAACATGTTTTCAGATGTTAACAGGGATTTGAATCTTTTTTTAACGAGTTTTACCATCTGGGCCATGTCTTAAAATGACATGCAGGCTAGGTTAAACTTTTAAGATCCTTAATTAAAATAGCATAGGCAGATAGATTTTTAAAAGGAATA
The DNA here is from genome assembly GCA_030545235.1 of Helianthus tuberosus. NCBI lineage: Eukaryota > Viridiplantae > Streptophyta > Magnoliopsida > Asterales > Asteraceae > Helianthus > Helianthus tuberosus. The sequence goes on from CM060390.1 coordinate 7,967,333, forward strand.
ATTCAATTTATTTATTTCTCATCTAATTTAATTATGCATAATCTAGCAAAGATGAAATTTATAAACTTATATTCCATTAAACTAAAAGTAGTACATTTTGCCCTAAACGGGACTTTTCACATAAACACATGCCCACGCAGGAGCTATACATATAATACGTGTCCTCACAGGGACCGTCTACAAAAGTAAATGTCCACGCAGGGACTACTAGAGACAAGTCCACGTAGGGACTAAGTACAAAGATAGATGTCCACGCAGGGACTACATACACACATAAATAAATGTCCACGTAGGGACTTGATTTAAACAAGGAAATACGACAATATATATTGGGATTTAACGATCCCTTTTCTTCTTTCCCTTCAGCAAATCAGCTAAACCACTCATGAATCCTTGGTTCTTCTTACGCTCTCTCTGGAGGTCTCGCTCAACCCTATCCAACCTATGACGGAGCTCCACCTGCTCAGGAGGAGGAACCCGTGGTGGCTGATGCTGAAATGGTGGCTGAGTAGGTACTTGATACCCACTAGCTGGATGTCCCATTCCCCAAGGGGTTCCATATGGTCCCTCAGGGTTTTGGGTATAGTAGTTTGCTGCCACTAGATAGGGGTCGGCCTCGGCATAGTTATAATTATGGTATGCTGGCGGTCCATAAGGGTTGTAAGCTGCTGGAGCAGTAAAAGCAGGGATTGGGTGGCCAAAACCCGGTGATGGCGGTACAATAGGTGCCGAATTCACCTCCGAAACTGGAACTGAAGGTCCTCCCATCTGTGGAACTTCATAAGTAGGCGGGTAATGGCTGCCGCTAGAGTGTTGAGGGGTGTTGAGACGAAAATCAACTTCCCGTGTTGATATACGTGCGCCAGTCCTCCTACGTCTTGGTGGCTCTGGAGGCTCTACATGAACTGGCGGCGGTGGAGGCGGTGGCGTGACTGCCTCGAAATGGGGATCCCCAGAGGGATCTTGCTGCTGCTGTGGTGTCTGCTGGTGAGGCGATGAGTGTTCAGATGGTGTATAGTACCACTCACATCGTTCGAAACTCGCCATGTGACTATCCGGACCTTGGTAGGGTGGTCCGTGGTAAGATGAACCATCAGAGATCGAAAAGGATGGTTCCGGGATCCGGTTGAAGCTTCGATGGGATCTGTGTCTTCGTCCATATCTTGATCACCAGAAAAATGATCCTCCGGCCCTAGTGGGTTAAAGCCTATTGGTTCTGGTAGGTACTCCGCTGGGTTAAACTGGCCCTGAAATACCGGAGTAGGGTCGCCGAAGGAATGGTGCGACGGAGATTGCTGTTGCTGGTCGTGGGGCTCATTCTCTGATTGAGGCCCATAGGAATGTTGATATGAAGGCGTTGAAACATGTGATGTAGATCGTCTGGCAAGCTCCTCATAAACCCTCCAAGGTTCTTGATGATTGTGACTCCTTGTAGAAGAAGAAGTTCGTCGGTGCGAAGGACCTGCCTCATGGTCGTTAGGCGCGCTAACTTGCCCTCTTCCTCGTCCTCTGAATCTTGGCTGCATTGTTTAACCTGTTAATATAAACAAGGTAACACCAAGGAAAAATAATAAAGGACAAAATTTAAAATTTTAAAATAAAACATTTTCGGATTATTCCTAAGTTCTTGGTCTAGACTCGAAGATTTAGGAATGTGCAATTGTGTCATTGAGATTAAACACAAAAGGCTAGTGTTTAATTCACTCAATGTTGGCTCTGATACCAACCTGTCACACCCCGAATTTCCACGTGTTACCGGTGGGCCCGGTAGGGGAGTATCGTGACGTGGTTGGCAACATAATAGTCAAACAACACAATATTTAAATGCACAGCGGAAGCAAAGTATAGATTTAATTCAACCAAACGATATTGTAATATTAAGTATCACAAATAGTCAAATATAAATCCACAGGTAGATCAAAATAAAAAGGAAACAAATGTTCAACAGTTTATGACATCCAAGCTGGCGAGACTTAATGTGGATGCTAGGAGACAAGCCAGCCTATTTCGCGTAGTACCTGCACTTAACCTTTTTAAGAAAAATACATCAGTTTACACTGGTAAATACAATCAACCGACTCATTTTGAAAAGAGTTTAAGAAAATGCATTTAAGGCACAAGGCACAAATAATAATTTTATAACTTAGGATAATTATGTAAATATATAAACTTGTAAACGAATTACATGTTTCTTATGCGTTCAGTAGCCCGATCCGTAGACCGGGTTAAAGATCAATGGACACACCACTTTATATAATGAGACACTGACAGGTGTACGCCTACACCTGAGTGCTAAGGTCGTGGCCATTTCGTAAAATGATGCCAGGGATATCCGGGACATGGTCATTAACCCCCCAAAGGCTTTAAGCAACAAAACATTTCAAAACGAAGCATATCAATGATTTAACCTCTATTCGATTAAAGATTCAATGCTGGACCAAGCGGTATTTTATATACCGTACCCCAAGCCCGTATAGGGAAAATAAGTTAAAAGTATTTACCTGAGCAAGTATAGTTCAAAATCAGCAAGTGCAAGTATCTTTTACTGGTTCTCCTAATCTGGAATGAAGGTTTATAATAACCTATTAGAATCCTAACGGGTCTTTAGTTAAGCTTACGCTTAGACCGGTTAGTTTTAAAGATACGGTTCGTACGCTCGATTAAGCGAAGACCGGATAGAATGTGATTTAGATCCGACAAGTTTGAAGACTTGCTTAATATGGGTATATGATACACATTCTGGATTTTGAGATAAAACCGATAAGGTTTGACCCGTTTCGGCTAATTTATGTAAACTAGTTACATAAACCGAACCGAACGTGCATGAAGCGTAACGGGTATCCGTAAGAGTCCTAAACAGGTTTTCTAAGTTAACACGCCCTAAATAAGTTGTGATATCAGTAGGATATCACCCATGATGCTCAAAAAGAGTTTAATCTCTTTATAAGCCCCGTAGGGGTATTTTGGTCATTATAAAGATTATAAAAGGGTTTAATTAGATGCCTGTGATCGGGGTCTGAGTTGATCAGTAAAATAGCTTATTTTAACAGGTTATAACCTTTGATAATTAGTCTTATATACTAAATTAGTTTTAAACCCAAACTATGCGTTAAATACGCGTATAAAGTCGTTTTAAGCGATGTACGAGTTAAAATACGATTCTGAGTTTTCTGATCAAATAAACAGGCTCAAAATACTCCATTTATTATTTAAAATCAATAGCAATTGGATTGGCGTTAAAAGGATTTGTAAAACTCATTTTATGGTCGAAAAGGGTAAATTCGGTATTAACCGAATTAAGGCACTAATCCTAGCTTATGATCAGTTTAAAAATAATTAAAAATCTTCAAAAATCCCAAAATATTATATCACATCAGTGGATAAAAGTTTTGGTGTCCAAAATTGGGTTTAGATAGGCTTTACGCTAATGACGCCGTTTAATTACTTAAAAGCATTCAAATTACGTCATTAAGCATAACTCCTTATCTAGACCTCCAACTGATGTGAAATTTTAGGTACAAGTCTAAAAATCAGTAACTAAGATTATGACACTTTCACATTTCCAAAAATCTCGTTTTATGGTCAAAAGGGCATTACGGTCAATATTTAGGCGTTTAACGGAAACATCGGACGATTAGGGATTCGAGTGGTATAAACGCAGAGGCTTATACACACATGCAACTAGGTCCTAATGGAACTTTAAGGCATGTCTAAATCTATATAAATCGGGTCAGAACTGAGGTCAAAGCAAAAGCCAAACTTTTGCGTCTCTCGGTTCCGAATCGGTTCAAAACATAAAGTTGTCGAATCAAACAAGCGTAGACAAGTTTTTATACTTATTTCCAAGTTATATGACTGATAAAACAGATTACATGCCTTTTATATTGCTAATTATGCGTAAATTCCAAAATACTAATTCTGTTGACTTTTTCGGATAACCTTTGACTCGATAAACGACCTAGTTAGGATTCGAATCAGTGAGTGCCCTTTTAGGGGTTTATTATCCCTATAAATACCAACTTATAACAACTTTCGATTCGACAAATCTCTGGACCGATTGTGATTTATCACAAAGTCAAACCGTAGTTACGACGGTTTGATTTCTAGGCTTTTAACTAAGTATAAATGAATTAGGAAGGGTTAAACATACTTACACACAACTAATGGACGAATTAGAATGCTTGTGGCCTGCTTGAATGCTCCAGAAATTCTCAGAGGTGATGAATGAACATTGTGGTAACATGTGGGTCTTGATATAAGGCTTCAAACACTCTTAGATGATCAACACATAAGTCTAGGGGTGTTGCATTATCATCCACAAGTGCCCTATAGGCTAGAAACCATCTTAGGCAGCCCAAGGTTTCAAAAAAATGAGATTGGAGTCGGTTACATGCATCAACAGGCAGCTGCCTGTTTTTTCTGCACCTGCAGGTCGGACGCGGCCCGCGTGGGCTTTTGTGGATCCTGATGCGGGCCGCCTGGCCCATCCGGATCAAGTAAACATGTTCCTTTCAATTGCATTTCGGTCCTTAGTCCCCCGAAAGGTCGTTTTCATGATGTTTCTTGCATTCTAAGGCTTTGATAATTATATATAGGGGCTTTAATACTTATACCCACTTTTTCAAGTCCTCGGGTAACTTTGTGATCACCCGAAAAGCCCTAAATTCCCATGTTATCGATTCTAACCCTCACACACGAATTTTATCACAACTTGCTCATACGATAATGAAACTTCATGAAATTTTTGTGGTACATTCTAGTGAGCATAATTAATCGTTACAAAGCTTCGGGTTTGTCAAAAGGTCACTCAGAGGTATAACTTAAACATGTTGGCACATTTAACCCCTGTAGTTTGTAATCTCTCACTTTCTTTCACAATTCGCTTCGTATGATCCATGATCTATTCGTTTAAGGTTATAAACATCATGTAGGGTTATTGTAAAGTATATTTATTCATTGTTGACACTTTGACCCCTTATATTTACACAGTTTCACTGGTTGTCAACTTTAGTCCTTCAAGAACATTCTTTCACACGTTCAAACCCATAACACGTGTCAACACATTATAGGACGTAAATTTTCGGGGTGTTACATTATGTTTTGCCTATATATTGTCATTTTTTGAGTTATCCTATAATATTTTTGGTTGAGAATTATGTTTGGTTATATTCTTTATTGTATGAGACTACGTTGATTACTTTTTTATTTTTGTAATTTAATAATGAGATAAGCCTAAATAATGGAAAAATAAAAAAAATTGTGTATTAGTTAGACTTTATATATATAGATTATAGATTTACTATTCTGTTACAAATCATAATTTATTTTAAGAAATATGCTAATCATGTCAATTTTTACTATTCAGTTACATTTCTAATCTTTTTTTTAGAAATTTGGTAATTTTAGCAATTCTATTTTTACTAAATGACACAATACCTTCAAATTTCGAAACTAATAAATATAGAATTGTTTTCATATTTATGATCATTAAATTGAATACAATTTATTTTTGTAATGTATATTATGAATTCCATAAATAACTTATACCTTAGGTTTATAAATTCAAATACTTCACAAACTTTTGAAACATCTTCATGGTTATCTAAATTTGCATTCTTAGCTTCCTTCTACGGTTGAATAATTTATTTTCATCATTCTTTACATTTCCAGTAAGTTTTTATATAGTTCGTTATAATTTTATTTATATTTATTCATGCGTTTGGTCTACATTGTAAAGCTATTAGTTTTTTTGTTGTAGTTCTTTGTGTTGGTTTAAAAAATGCATAATAGGGTTGAACAAGTTACGTCGTATTCTTCTGAACGTCCACATATTGGCCTTGATAATAAATGTAAGTGTTTTTTTCTTTTATCTCAAACATTTTAAATAGTATTCAATTTCTTTTTTTTGAAAACGTTTTATGTTATAAATTGTATATTTGTTTCTTCTTATTTAGTTATTATTATTATTATTATTTTTTTGCATTTTAGCTGAGCAAGCTAAATGTTATCGTTCGTTAAGAAAACTATATCTTGATAAGAAGAAATCAAGTGCAGATGCATTTCCGGATTATTTTTTTAGAGGTAAATTTTCTATAATTTTTGTATGCATATATGTTTTGATTATATTTAATAATATTTAAGTTGTATATATCACATTTGTTGTAATTAAGGAAAGTAATTTTTTTACTATTGTATTATTTTTAATGTTTACTGTTACATATGTCAAATTTTATTCTTTATTCTATTTTTATATTATAGCGGTAGAGGCTAAACACAGACGCAAGTTAAGAAAACTATACCTTGATAGTAAGAGATCAAAGATTACTAAACAATTCATTTCTCGAGGTGGTGCTTCAACGTCGTCATCATCAACACGAATCCTTTTAAATAACAAAGAGAATTTAACTCCCAATTTTTCAATCACAACCTTTCCTACCGAATCTTCAAATGTTATAGGGACAAGTAAGTTTAGATTTATATTAGATAATGTTACAAATTTCTCATTACTAATTTACTTCGTCAACTCCACTTCGTTTATATTACATATTATATAATGATTGTTTATATCTTATTAGGTAATCATTTAAATTCGTCCGTTAGTGTAAGATCTTCCATTGTTACACATTCTACTTCGAAGAAGAAAGGAAATGTACTACAAGATCAGTTTACAACACCCAACCGTACACCGTTTGCAAACATAGAAAACATAATCCCATGTTTGTAAATAAAAAACAAACAGTTAGTACTTGGTGATGTTTCACATTTTGTTTGTTTTTACTACATATAATATTTGAACTAATTATTTATAAAATACGTATTTGTATTATGTTTTTTTTACGAAATAATTATAATTATTCTAGAAATGTAGCTTATTCATATGTTGCATTTTCAGATCATAATAGAAAGACAAATGTTTTGCAAGATTCTTCTACCTCAACACGACGAATTACGAGGTCAAAGAAGGTTTGTCAATCAATTTAATATCTTGGGTTAAGAATCTTCGTACACACAATATTGATGGTCAAAGAAGGTTTGTTAATCAATTTAATATCTTATTTATTATTTATCTTTTACCGTATTTGTATATGTATTACTAACAAATTTTTTTCATATTTTATCTACCATAGGTACGGTGTTGTTGGATGGCATGATATACTTGAAGCTAAACATATTTCCTTAGGTAACGATTGTTTTTTCAACTGGTCGAAAACGAATTCCAAATTATTGGTTATGAAACTCCAGCAAGCATAAGTGATACAGTAATACAGTTTCAGTTTTTATTTAAAACCCGAAAAAACATATATCTTACATTTACTTTTCGATCCCCCTTTATTTACGTTTGCGGTACAATGCGTTTCTTATTTTTAATATTTTAAATTCAGATTGCCATTATAATTTTATTCGTACAGTCCGTTTATGATAACTAACATAAATCATTTATATAAGAAGTATAAACATGTCATTTTTCAACACTAATTGAGTTAGTGTTTGTTTAAAAGATAACATATATCTTACATAAATCAGTTTTTATTTAAAACCCGAAAAAACATATATCTTACATTTACTTTTTGATCCCCCTTTATTTACGTTTGTGGTACAATGCGTTTGTTTTTTTAGTATTTTAAACTCAGATTGCCATTTTAATTTTCTCTGTATAGTTCGTTTTTGATAACTAACATAAATCATTTATATCATAAGTATAAACATATATTTTATTTATACATCTTATTCATCATTGAATTTTTCGTTTATTAATATATATGTATATATTTATTTGTTTAGAAAGATAGATTAACAACCCGTGAGTATTCACGGGTTATAACCTAGTTTATATATATATTAATGTTTAAAATGATCATTTTGTCTCCGGAGAAAAACGACAAAATAGCAGGATTTTATAAAATAAATATGACCTGATTTAACTTTTGGACCAAACTGGCAATAAAACTGAAATTACAGGGACCCAGATACAAAATGTTTGAGTTTTAGACTAAAGTGGCAAAACCTCAAGGATCAAAATGATAGTTTACTCTATTTTAAATTTTAAAAGTGGTTGGAAAGCTTACGAGTCGTGGCACTAGCAGTGTGTTTGGGCTGAATTCCGGGTTTGGGTTTGAGAGATATAAGACCAGACGACGACGACAACCCTATTCCTTCGAGAGCTAGCAGATCCGACGACCAAGCAGCCCGTTTTGTTTGAAGCAACCGACGACGAAAACCCGTTTCGTTTGAAGTCCGGGTAGATCTGACAGCGGCAACCCGTTTCGTTTGGGCGGCGACTTTTCCCGAAACTGGAGATGGCGACCTGCACAGTAGCTTGAAAGGCTTTCTTGCCTGCCCAAGGTGAGTCTAGAATGTCTTACACTAAAACCGTTGAACCCCCGACCCGTTCCGAAACTGTGCAAAGTTTGGAATTTTAATTTACCATTTAATTCTTAATTTATAGACAAAACCGAAATTGGGTGCTTGATGATTTGGGCACGATAAGAAAAAACCTAAAATAGGCTTTATCATCACTATTTCATCTATCACTCTTCATATTGATACATCCGCCATCAATCGATTAAGGTACTTCTCATTCACTTCTTTTATTATTCAACTTATACATTGTGATTTGGTAAGAACCTAGCTACTTCTATAAGATTTTCCTATAATTTGAGGTATAATTAGGTTAATAAATGCCTGTTAGATCATTCCCATCGTTTTCTCCAAAGGGTTTTGGTTGTGGGTTGCAGTTGTTTTATCTTGGATGCCAGGCGTTCGATCAATTGCCCAAGTGAAAACATGGATTCTTTTTTTTTTTTTTTGATATCTTTACATCCTTTTGTGTGTTCCTGTATCTTCTCTGGGTGGTGGTTCGGATTTTTAATAATTAAGTTATGTTATAAATATGATTAGTTAACTTAATATCTATATTTCAAGTTTACTTTTGAACAATTTGTAATGTATTCTGTTACCAGAATTAGGTCTTAGTTATGGTTTATTTCTGGAGATTGGAGATATTCTTTAATTTAAATGTTTGTATAGGTTGCAAGTCATTAATTCATCAGAACAAAAGATTAAATTTATTAAAAAAAGTACTGCATTTTCATTTAAGATATCTTATATTAGTCTAAATCAGTTTTTTCTCAAGTAATCAAGCTAAATTACTTGTTAGTTGATGTTTATGTCTATTAATTCTTGTTTGGTCACATATATGAAGTTTGATTACTAGTCATTATCTTCAAGGGATGCATTCTATGAAGCATGGGGACAGCGTATTGCATGGAGTACCCGTCCCGGGGACGGAAACGCGTACGAGACGGCTCGGGGACGTTTCCCAAACGTACCCGGATCTTGGGGACTTCTACAAAACCGTACCCGGTATTGGGTACTTCCAAAACAGAGTATCGGGGACGTTTCCTAAAATATTTAGGGTTCTAACCCTTTTAACTTCCAAATACGTAAGGTCGGCCTTTATAATTATATATGCTACGGCCTTTTAATTCAACTATTCTAAACATTCATTAGTTAAAGATGAATTTTTGCTATGTTTCTTTTGGTCTAGCTAATAAGGTTTTAGTGATAAACATTCGGTTGAGAGTATGTTTATGTGTATACGGCTAACCGGCGATACTTATGGTGAATGTGATCATAAAGAGGTTGTGTAATGTTTATCGCTAATGGTTCTTAGTGTCTTACACTGATTTTGAAACACCTTGATGAGTCCTTAAGATAATGCTTCATACGAAACTATCATCTTCAACATTTTGTATTATAATTTATTATATGCAGGATTTTAAATTCTACTTGAGATTGTTCGGATAAAAAATCCAGTTTTATATTATAATCCCGTGAAGCCAATAACTTGAAATTTGGGGAGTCTGCCAGCTATCCTGATGCCTAACCTTGTCAGCGAATCCAAAACCCCCATTTCTTCATCAAACCGTAAATCAGTACGTTCATACATCAATCTTTTTTAACTGAATTCTATCTGTTACCACTTACCATTGCATATTATGTGTGTTTTTAATGAGCTCCACCCATCTTTGTAGGTTTTCTTGCACCAATGGTGGCTGATAAAGGTCGAAAAGGAGTCCAAATTGGGCGTTGGAGGCTTTGTTAACCGAGAGTAAGGGGTTGATTTTTCTTATTGATTTCTTGTAAATTTTAATTAGTTTGTCAATTATCATTACATCTGATGATCAAGTAGGAAGCCTTAATTTGAGTTTTGGATTTATGTTTCTAGAGAAACTTTGATCATGTATAGGATGATTCTAAAGTTCAATCTGTCATTGCGATAAGTTGATTAAATTTGGGGAACAAGGGTATTATTAGGTCATGTTATACCAAATATTTATTACACCATCACACAGAACTTCCATCTAAATATATGTATAATGATATATCCAAAAAGATTAACTCATTTGAAACATCTCTAGTAATCTTCAGGTCTTGCTTGTTATTATACTCATACTGTAATTTTTAATACCTCAGGACATTCGGAACACGGGGAATGCGACTTTTTGGCTCTCCATCAACCAACAAGAGGCAGAATGTTAACATTATTGACGACGAAGTTCAAGTTTATGGTTCTGCAGCAATTGCCAAGAGGCATGATAACAACACTCTTGAATCAGTAGATGGCATCATCATCCGGATAAGTGGTTGCATAAATAAGTCACGAACACTCTCTTACGGTTTCTCACCTGAGGTATCATCACCTCTTTGTTTATAATTCTTATCCACATTTACTGTACGAAAGCTTGTTTTTAATCAGAGTCAGGCCTCATATCATAGTTTTTGCACAGGTCTGTGATAGTTTCCTTTCTGGGTTTCCGTGTAGCTGGGAAGATTATGCTTCTAAATCGTCCCATGATAAATCCGACGACGATACAACAAAACAATACTTGCCTGTGTCTTTTGATGATCTTCCGGTCACTCATGTACGGCATTTATTGATGTCAGGAACTGATTCTCGTGCTTTAAACAGTATTATTTTTGGAGATATCATGAAACATACTGAAAATATTCTTAATCAAAGTGTTCCGTCAGTCGAGAAGATCTCCAGGAACTCTATAGAAACTGAAGCTGATAACAATGAAGATGATGTTTCTTTGTCAAATTTAACTCAGAAGATAACTGAAGAAGATAGTAAGATTGCAGTTGATTCACACATGATAAAATCTGAAGAAATTGAAGATGGTGGTTTTATGCCGGATGAAATACACGATATAACCTATGAAAAACAGTCGAGGATATTACTGAGAAGATATCCCCTAAGGTCCAGGCGAAACTGAAAAAACACTTGAAGTTGATGAGTGATCAAAGGTTATATGCTGAAGAACATGATCCAGTAATCAGTTTTTTTTTATAAGCATTGTGCAAGTAGAGTTGTATTTTATCTAATATTTATAAACACCTCTTTTTGCCAATTCAACTTTTGATGGATTCTAATCTAAGATTCTAAACCGATCTCCACCCGAATATGTTTATAGGAATGCAATTAACCCTAAGGAAAGGAGAATTCCCCGAAGACCAGTTATTAGCATCTAATGAATATTTGTTTGTTAGGAAAGTCGATACGTATCCATAGTTATAGGCTTTGTTATTCCTATATAATAAGTGGGGTTGTTGTGTATTCAAAATTTCAAATCAATATACATCGATTCTTAATATAGTAGCAAAGCCATGTTTACAAGAACCTAGCTGCCATCCTTATAGTAGTTTTACCCCATGTGTTGTGGCGAGAATTTGATTATCAATACTGTACTAACACTCAGTATACCCCAAAATCTTTTTTTGACACCCCATATACGTACCATATTAGTCAATACATGTGCGCGTTGGGACGAGAATTTGATTATCATGAACTTTCTTTCACTATTACTTTTGTACCGAAGGATATCCCATAAGATTTTATTTTTATTTAAAAACATGTTAATTTTAGGATCTTAAGAAATACACACGAATGTCAAACATACATGGATAAGAGATCCCATTATATAGGAATCAAACACAACCACAAGCATTTGTGGGGTGAGAAATGTTTTCCTATGGTGTCAACTTTTTTTGGTACTCGGATTTATAACATGCGTCAAAACTTTTAGGTTTGTTCAGGTCATATGCTAAAAGCCAATATCATAATAAACTAATACTGCCACTGAAAAATACACAATGAAAATACAAAGTCATTTAAAATATAAATAATGTATTTTGTACTTGTTCCATACATGTTTTTATGTTTTGATTGTTTACTAGCTTGGCTTTAACCGGCTACCTCACTTCGTTCAATCGCTAGGTCACCAAATTCAATTCAGTCAGTCGATTCCTTTGGTCGTATACAACTTCATAGTGGGTTCATTCAATCGCCACTTCATATTTCATATTACTTGGTTTTTATTTAATCGGCTTCCTACAATTGCTGAGCTCATTAAACGTGGAGTGACAATCCAACAGACGGATTGTGTTTTCTGCCAAGGGGAGTTGGAAACATCTTTACATCTTTTCACCGGGTGTGTGTTTTCGCATGAAGTGTGGTACAGAATAGAAACTTGGTGCCGGCTGAATCGTGGTTTTGCTTTCGACGTCCTTGATCTTCTTCACATTCCGGAGACTCAATTAATTTCGAAAGACAAGAGGTACATTTTAAGAGGCATTGTTTACACTACGATGTGGGTGTTGTGGAATGAACGTAATGATCGAACTTTCAACAACAAAAGAAGGAGACCGGCCGAGATTGTGGAAAATGTTAAATCGACGGCATTTTTTTGGTATCGCAATAGGTCTAGATGTAAAGATGTTGATTGGAAAAATTGGTGTGTTTGTCCTTTGGATTGATGTTGTATCGTTTGAGTGCTCGTAGGTCCTTGCTTTGAGGGCTCTTCGAGTTGTTTTTTAATGAAGTTTTCTTTTAAAAAAAAAATTGGAAATAAGAATTGCGTTTACAATTGGGGATTTGGGGGGATTAGATAATGGGTTATTGGGTAATAAACAAACCACACTTCTAGTTTGGAAATAATAAACTGGGCTTAATTATTAAACACTAGTTTTTTTATTTATTGAAACGTTTTTATATTTTTTTTATATGGTCAAAATATGTACAATATTTCAAAAAACAATGAGGAATGAGTCAATTTACAAAATCAATGTTGTGAATAATAAAAAAAGACATTGGGTCGTACTCCATAAACATACCCCCGCCAATGATCACAAGATGTACATAAAACAAGTAGAAAAACATAAAGTGACACACCATGGTCGTACTAAGAAAAAGTGTGCATGTAGACCGTTAGGCTAGAGGGTGTGGTTTAAAGTTTCAGGGGCTTTATTACGCCACGTAGGCGACACATAAGCAGGGGACTTTATCGCTAACTTACACGGTGTGGAATAACGCCCCTTATAAAGCCCCTTTTAACTATATTAAAAAATAAATAAAAAAAATCTGATTGGTTGATGAAGGTGGGACCCCTTGATTTCTTCCTCTCGCGTCTGGTATTCTTTTGGCGGAAGTCAATGATAGCGCCCCCTTTAACGGAGGCGGACTGGTGTAGAGCGCCATAGGGCACTAAAGTTGATGAGGTGTCGGGGACTCGGGGGAGCGCGAAGCCACACCCCTTGGCCTTAGTGTTTTTACATTTTAACTTATTAGACATGTGTTATGGTAATGTCAACTGTGATTAGATAAGAAGAATAATCAAATTAATGCTTAATATAAAATAAATAAATAAATGAAAGGGTGATGCATTGTGTTTCATATATCACATATCAAAAAACTAAGCCCGGTGGAGCCAGCTCACTTGGTAGAGGTTCTTGCCTCTTAGTGGGAGGTCTTGGGTTCAATCCCAAGCAAGTGTGAGTTATTTGTAAATATAGGAGTTTGAGAGAGTAACGTTAGTCATTCAAAAAAAAAAAAAAAACATATCAAAAAACCCTGTTTAAAAAATAGCAAACTTGGGGAGCAAGGTATTGTTCGATACTCTTCCTCTATTTTAACATATTCTGGCGGATGATAAGAAGATCAAATTAACAACAAATATAATAAATAAACATTAAACAATATCAATAATAATTATCAGAAAATTACATATGAAACAAGTTTGCGTCTGTTCTAACGGTCGATATCTTCGGCAATTATATATATACGTATTATATATGCGACACTCTCAAAACCATAACCCTAAAGTTACCATCATCGTTCTTAACCTTTTAGTTATCAAGTTTCAAGATCTCGGTTTCGAAGCAACATCTGACATTACTCCTGGTAAATATTTCAATCTCATTCTCGTAAATATTAATTTAACCAAAACCCACCACCGATCAATAATCACCATTAATATTTCTGGATTTTAAACAAGTCCAAATTGATATTTCAAATATAAATAAGTTTCAGTTTCATATGTGTATGTATTTACTGTCTAAAACTATATGTATTTGTTGATTTCTTGATGCAGTCTTACTCAATGGATTCATACAGCTACGACTGCAAATGGAAACTAAGAAAAGTTTCAGCAAAACGTGATTTTCCGGATCAGTTTTATGATGAGAACCAATGTGTTAAAAAACACAAAGGCTGTGACTCTGAAGAGGCGGTTGAAGGTTCTGCCGATAAAGAATTGGATTTCATTCCTCTTGACACAAAATCGGTTACAAAACTAAATAAACATAATAACGAGACTCTCGTTATTTGTGGGAAATTCGACTAGTACAATATCGGTTACAAAACTAAATAAACGAATATAAAATACAACTAAATTGTACCAATCTTGATTCAAAGCCAATGTCTTTGAAAACTTCAACCGCACCTACGAGATCGAAACTCCGCTGCAAGACAAGCAAAATTGTTGACGGTTTTGGTTGAGGCACGTGTTCAACACGCTTCCCTTAAAACAGATTCCGCGCCTCCTCTCAGACGGTTCTGTCTCCCAGGGTACAACAACCGGAACAGTATGTGTACTGCCGGAGATGGCACTCGCGCCCGAGATAGCACCGGGTATCATAGTGTTCTAATTTACGTGGGAAAATAACGATAGGTTGGTGATGATGGAAAAATTAGAGAGTACTACTCTCTAAATTCTATAAACTTTGTGCATAATTTTCTCTAGTATATTTCTTTCATCTCATTTTTCTCTATTTTCTTTCTTACCTCCAACAAAGAGTCATAAGTTCCTCTTATACTCAAAACTAAAACTCCATATTTAATTTCTATTCTTTAAAGATAATTATAACCATAAAAACCTTCATTATGAGTCTAGTAATTTATTATGAGTCAAAATGATTAATTTACATTCATGACATGTTAATGTCATATTAAATAAAATAATAAGACATAGCAAAACTTACATCATGACTCTTGAATAGAGATTAAAAGTCATAAAACCACCAATTTATGACAAAGATGAATTTATACTAGAGTCACCAAAGTTTTAGAAATATTCACTTCAATCACCAACTTCGAGCATCGATATTCTATTCATCTTCGCTCCATTTTGGACATAGTTTGATTCATTATTATGATCCTCTCACCACATAGAACACAAACCCACCAATTATTATTTATATCACACATATATAAATATAATTATTGATGTCCAAAATATTTAGTGAAAACTCATTTTCACTAAATTTCCAACAGTATACACTTGTATTTCTTGCTTTCAATTCAACTTTGGTCATATGCTGGTCAAGTTTCACGTTTCAACTCTATAAATTAGCTTCACTTTGCACCATCAACTGATTCCTAACTAACAACCGATTGATAAACAAAACCGTCACACATTAAACAACAAATTGATTCAAGCAAGCATAAATATAATGGAAGATACAATCAAACGTATGGGATAAACGAGCCGAGTCAAACCTGAGATTGACTTAATCATGAACATTTATGTTTGAAGATCAAGATTGAGTAATTTTATTGCTCAAGTTCGACTCATATGTGTAAAAAATTTTAATATTTTCTTTGTAATTTTGTTATATACTTATAATAAGAGTAATATATATATATATATATCACAACGATATTTTAATAATGGGATTACATCTGGATCCTCATGTATAGATTGATATAGAATTGATATTTTAATAATGGGATAGTTGTTTGGCTCATTTAACACTCCTAACATACACGTATATGTAGGGTCAGCTCAACCATTTTATGGGTTCTAAGAAAAAAAAAATTGAAGGCCTTTTCCAAATGGGTTCGTTTGCACTTATTGGTTCAACTACACCTACTTAGACCACCAGTAGTGGAAAGGTTAAGTGGCGTGAAGTTGTCACGTAACGCCCCATAATGCCCACACACCGCCCCTGGGCGTGATTCCATCGAAAAATGCCCAGGCGTTTTTATGAAACGCATCCTCAACTTTGAAATGGCCAATAAGAAATTTCAACTCTTCCATGGTAATATAATTTGTTTTATTTTCTAAAAAATAATAATTACATAAACATTCCAAGGGGGCATTATACCACTACACCACTTTTAAACTTAAAGCCCCATAATGCCCTTGCTGACTAGTACGCCATGTGTCGTATAATACCCAAAGGAGGGGCTTAAACTTCAAGTCTAACTATACATGGTCTTATTCGTTATCTTTTATGTTTATTACGAATTTTAATAAAAATATATTTTTTTTGGTTCCATTTAAGCTTCTGACATTTTTTTTGATAATTAAATTATTTAAGATTTCCACCAAAAAACTTGACAAGTTAAATCAAAATAGAAGGTAGACGGGCAACAAGCTGCGCCGCCACCCCTTTCTGAATTGCAAACCCTAACCGACGGATTCCATTTCATAGTTTTATTTCGATTAGAATCAAATAATCAATTTACTAGTAACAAGAATCCAGGGCATAAACAATTACTTTCAGTGGCGATAATAAACAAAACCAATGAAGTGATTTGAAGAATGTGGTGAACTGTGAACGGAATCGATATTTTATGAAATTGTGAACCTCATCATCATCATACTCAGTAAATCCCACCAATAGCCAAGCAAATGTAGGGTCTGAGAAGGTTAAGATATAGACAGCCTTACCTCTATCTCGTAGGAATAGAGAGACTGCTTCCAGTTAGACCTCCGGCTCAAAATACAATATAAACATAAGTCATACCAATGAAGTGGAAGTAATCTCATGAAGAATTTGGATGATTAGCTATACCTAAAACACAATTTCTACAATCCTAATGTCACAACTTCATGATTCTTTCTCAATTCATGACAATCAAACACTCTAATCATAAAAACACTATACAATAAACAATTTATATAAAACAAAATTAACCACTTACCTTGAGCAAGAACCGAATATTAAGATTGGACTCCATTTGATTTCTGACTTTCTGTCGTTTGATTGTTCAAATTTGATGTGTAATCTTGCTATTTGATTTTGGTGGCAACACTCGATTTTGGTTGTTCATGACTTCAAGCGTGTCTTACCTAATTTCTTTTAGAAAAGGCGCTTCCTTTTTTTAAATTTCTTCTGCCCTTTTTACTTTTGTGACCACTCGTCTATAGGTGGAAAAAAACCCGGTTTATTAACCGAAACCGGTTATTAATTGGAACCGTAACCGGTTATGAGTAGAATAAAACAAAGCTAGTAAGTGATTATAAATATTTAGGATAATAACCGGTTTTTAACCGATGTACTAGTTAACCGAAAACGAAAAAAATTGAAAATAACCGGTTAATTAGCCGAAAATACTAGTCAGAGTTAACTTTCGGTTTGCTCCCTGTGGTTTGGTCATTTTATCGGTTTTGCTCCAATAGTTTAAAAATAGTCATTTTCCTCCCTGATCTTTCAAGTTTATCACCAGTTTGCTCCATGTCTCTAACTCAGTTAAAACGTTCAATTAAAAGTAGGGGTATTTCAGTAGTTTACTCCCTGGCTCTAACTCAATTAAAACGTTTAGTTAAAAGTCGCGGTAATTGTGGTCGGCAGGTGGTAGTTGCAGGTGGTGGTTGATGGTTGTGGATGGTGGTGGCCGGTAGAAATAGTGGTTGGAAAGGTGGGGGATCAGAAAATAATTACTTATATACATGTAAATAAACAAGTTATATGTTTATTTAGGTGAAAAAACTTACATGTTGTTTCTTTTATCTATAAAATAACCAAAATACCCTTCTAGTTAATGGAATTTTTGGATGGAGTTAGAGGTGGGGAGCAAAATGACGATAAGTTATAAAAATCAAGGAGGAAAATAACTATTTTTAAACTATTGGGGCAAAACCATTAAAATGACCAAATTACATGGAGCAAAATGGAAGTTTACTCTACTAATTATTAATCGAAATGGTTAAAATGAATAACCGAACTAGTTAAAGCAATAATCTGTTAAAGCAAAAATTTGAAAATAACCGCTTAAACCATGTAACTAAACCAATTAGGGAAATTGACCAATTTGTGCACCTCTAGTTAGAGATGCACAAAAAAACCCGAACCCGGGAATTAGAAAAACCAGGTTTTTTAAACCCAAACCTGAACCCAACCCTACTCGTAGGGTAGGGACCAGGTATGCATATTCTGTTCAATACCCGAACCCGAACCCGAACCTGGGTTTTTCCGTATACCCAGTTTTCCATAAAACCCGTACCCGGGTTTTTGTAATAACCGGACCCGGTTTTGCGTAATACCGGGATTCGTTGTGTACAACAATTTTTTTTTTAACATTTAGAGCTTGTGTGAGGCTTTTTTGGGAAAATTTCAAGACATACAATATGTAAATATAAAGGTTTCTATTATATTTCTATGTTTTACAGGGCCGGCTCTGAGAATTCTTGTGCCCTGTTCGAGCTCGAAAAAACATGCCCTTAGTTCTTAACTAAATAAAAAATTTAAACTAGTTCGGTGGGTACTGGAACTACGTTTTTGCCATCCGGATGCTTGTTTAGGAGCCATTAACATCTAAATAATCGACAAAGTTTGAATCAAATTAAGTTAACGCCTAAATAATGATCCACAACAAAAGGATCCTAAAATCATAAATCAACTAATCATGGAAATCGTAAATCATAAGTTCACTGTGAATCCTAAATCATAAGTTAACAACTGAGTTCGACAATTTGATGTTTACCTGAATACGAGAACTGATCCGTGATCGAACTGTGAACTGATCCGATCGAAGGCTGTGAAATCGAAGGCCTGCTGTGAACTGTGGGCTGATGAATTCGAAGGCCTGTGTGTGAAATCGAACAAAAACTTAAAACTACAGAATGATGATGATGAAATCGCTGTCTGCTGATTTTTAACCATTAACAAACAAAACATTCATCAAAATTCAAGGTCAAACATAACCAATCATCCAGTTCTCTAGCAACACATAAAGCCCTAATCATTCTCAACTACAAGCATTGTAATCAGTTTAATAATCACATAAAAGGAACATATAATACAAACAGAAACACAAAAAAATGAATGTACCTTTCTTCTAGAATTGGGAATAGCTCTCTCCGGCCCTGCGAGTGACGTTCCAATACCCACCGAACTAGTTGCCACCCATTTCTATTTCTTTATTATTATTAGTTTTTTAAATTATTTGGGTATTGGGCTCACTAACCTAATGGGCTAACTAATTTAATCAATATGATTTTTTAAAATGGGCCTATGTTAATATTTGTTTGGCTATACCCTATTAATTTTTTTTTACATATATAATATCGGATTTTTTTTTAAATTACGTGCCCTACGAGATCACGGGCCATGTTCGGTTGTCCTCCCCGCCCTCCTTCAGGGCCGGCTCTGATGTTTTATGCCAAAAAAATGAATGGAAAAACCCGTTCTATACCCGAACCATACCCGATCAATACCCGAACCATACCTGACCAATACCCGAACCCTCCCGGACCCGGAAATAGGGTATTCTAATACCCGGGTACTGAAAACCCGAACCCGGGTACACTAGGTATAGATTTCCTGCCAAAACTCGAACCCGAACCCGACCCGGGTATGACCAATACCCGAAAAATCAAAACCCGACCATACCCGTACCCAGGTATATACCCGAACCCGAGTATTAGAAAAAACTCGGTTTGTGCACCTCTACCTCTAGTGACTCATCCATCATTTTTTTTACTTTCCGGCCCAACTAAGCAATGGAAACCCAATTACATATGAAGAACAAAATTAACTAAATTTTAAAAAAAGAGGGGTCCTGTGCCCCTAATCAAAGTGAAGGCCCAAATCAAGGGGTTTACTTAGAGGTGTACAAAAAAAACGGTTTTAGAACCGAACCCGGGAAAAAAACCGAAACCGGTTTTTTTAACCGGTTTTTTTATAACCGAACCGCCGGTTTGTGACCAGTTACTATTCTTGATCTGAAAAACCGGTTAATAATCGAAACCAGTTAAAAACCGGTTTTTTTGCAAAAGCCGGCTAAAAACCGGTCCCAACCGGTTACACCTGTTATTGTTTTGGACTTGAAAAATCGGTTAGTAACCGAAACCGATTATAAAAAAAAAAAAAAAAAAAAAAAAAAAACTGGTTTTCATTTTGGGTGAAAAAAACCAATTTGTACCTCTAGGTTTACTTGCCTTAGGCTTGGGCTGACCCTATGTGTAACAAACACACCAAAATGTACAGTTGGAGCCGAGTATAATAGGCCCATGCCTGCCGAACCACAACCTTAAACCGACCTAAGTGAGCACTCATTGTTTGATATCCGGTTCTTGGATTTAGGGATGAGCATTTGGTATCGGTATCGGTATCGGTATCAAACCGTACCAGGTATATTCGGTACCGGTACCGGTATCTATTTTCCTCATTTTTTAATGCCGGTACCGGTACCCACTTTTCCCATTTTCCGGACCCTTTTATTAATATTTGAATCATACGATAAGAAAATACTTACATCAATTTATTGGGCAACATCATTTTGTTAAATTTTGATAAGTAATACATTATTTCTTTATATAAATTAAAAAGTACATATAGTTTTAAATAAACCTAGCGATTTTAATATAATCAGATTAATAATTATTTAAAATAAATAACATCTTGGGTTTTATAAATATTATTAAAAAAACCTATAAACACAAATAAAAAACTACTAAATAAAATATAAAAAATTTGGTTCAACATTCATTATATTAGGGATGAGCATGTGGTCCCCAATATAGTAGTATTGGTAGCATACAATTACCGTATAGAATCAGTACCTACCAAAGTAAATTAGTACTAAGACCATGTGTAGTGGTTTAGTGAATAATGCCTCTACCCTTGGGCGTTTTTCGTCATGTGGCAGTCCAGTCAGCAAGGGGGTATTATTGGGCGTTTTTACAAAATTGACGTAGTGAAATAATGCCCAATAATGCCCCAAACAATCATTACACAATTATTAATTTTTTTAAATTAAAAACTAATAATATTTCATTAAATAAAAAAATTACAATACTAGTCTTAAAAAATAAACTTATTTGCCCTAAACTATTGAAATTTAAGTTTTTAAACTGAAAACTAAAACCACGGGGGCCTAATTTACCATTTTGCCAATGTTCAAAACCACAGGGACCTAATTTGCCATTTTGCCAATGTTAAATAAACCACCCGCCTCCCAACCCTTCTTCTTCGTTTGACCGGCAAAAATTCTGGCAAAAATTCCGGCTAACCACAAAACCGAAACCCACTCGAATTCGGGCAAAAATTCCAGCTATCTCCATCTCTATCTCTTTAAACTCACATGGTGTTATATGATTGGCCAACAATTTGCAATTTCGGCGTGATTTAAAACACGTTGGGGAGTTTTTTTTCGAAAATAACGCCGAAAAACGCCCAAGGGAGCCTTGCCGTGTTCGGGCGTGTTTGGCGATTTTTTTTGAAAAAATCACGTCCACTACGAACGGTTTAATATTGGTATTCATTTTATTGGCTTTTGGTATTCGGTACTAACCGGTATCTACTTGTTCATTTCAGTATTCCCGTCTTTAGTACCGAACTAGTAGGAATACACGCGCTACGTTGCGGGGTTTCGGTCGATATCTATTTTGGTTCAGTATACCAATCGAAAGAAATATGCTCAAAAAAATATCGACACATGTTTTACATCGACCGAAAACCATAAAAATAAATTTAAATTGGACAACGGGACGAATTGATTTTAAATTAATTTTAAATGGAAACGTAAATGTTATCTTAAATATAGCTTTTATTAAAAGAAACCTAAAACTAAAACACTAAACATAAAGAAAACTAAAAAATAAAAATAATAAAGTCCGGAAAAAAAATCAAGAAAGAAACAAAAAAGTTAATAGGATAAAAACACTATCCACATAACTTGTTAATTGTAAGTTGCGTTAAAGCGTAGACCAATTGAAAACATACATAAAAATAAGCATGAAAACGAATTATATTTGACACATATTTCCAAAGAAAATTTACGACGAATTATAAACCAACTTAAATTTATACCGATGCGTGCATAAAAATAAGCACGTAAGAAAATTGATACGGCGTGTTGTGGCGTGTCGAAACGTAAAGTAACTCGAATTTATAGCGTTTAATGAAAACATATTATATTTTACTCGGCGTGTTTCCGAACAAAATTTACGTCAAAACGTAGACCATTTGAATACGTACATAAAAATAAGTATGAAAACATATTATATTTTAACCGGCTCATTTATATAAAAAAAAATTACATCAAAACGTAAACCAACAGAAAACGTACATAATAATAAGCATTAAGAATATATTATATTTGACCAAACTTATTAATTGGAAAAATTTACGTCTAAACGTAAATCAATTTAAATTTATAGAAACGCGTACATAAAAATAAACACGTAAAGCTTAATTACAAAATTTTTAGAAAGTTAAGAGGTTGAAATTTTTAACACTTAAAGTTAATAGGGTAAAAGTTTAAAGAAAAATAATAAAGACAAAAAAGGAAAAAGTTAAAAAGCAAAAAAAAATAATAATAATAAAATAGACAGCCTACTACAAGCCCTTTGAAATTGTTAGGTTATAGAATTTGTGTATGAAATTTAAAATTGTTTTTTTATTTGTATATGAAATTTAAAAATGTGTTTTTGGTAACAAATAAAATCATCTTTAATCATGTGAAATCATCTCCTATCATCATATCGATCATCTCCGATAGCTATCCAACTTCTCCGGTAGACAATAGCCACCAAACTTAATAGATCATCTCCGGTCAAACAAAATTCACTTAAGTTTTCCCCTCATAACCTACATTCGTTAGACGTTTTTTTTAATCTACATTTACTGGCGGACCCATAAATTTTTTATTGGGGTGTGGAATATTTTTAAAGATTAGCTATTGTAATGTCACACCCTGGCTTTGCGGAAGCGTGGTTAATTTGGTGTGACTTCTTAATACCATAGCTTAATCATAACAAAGCTATATGAAATAAAAATCATGCAAGATCATCCATTTAATTAAGTTTTAAAAACCAAATACAACAACATTGTCTCAACGGAAACACATCCTAACGACATTGTTCAACAAACACAAACATCAACATGACATAAACACAATTTAAGGACTGTGACTTGTCCAGGAAAGAGTCACATTCCCCAAACCCGGATGACCTCGTAACTAGTGCAGCGGGAAAACGTGTCATACCGCGCCAGATCCTTTAATTCCCTGAAATACATGTAAGTTGAAAAATCAACAATAATGTTGAGCGGGTTCATGTGTAAGTGAGTAAATAAACCTTTGTAAGTATAAAAATCCTGGTATGTAGCAAATAAGGAAAAAGAGATCACCAATGGTTTGCAAGGCCATTGATATGTGTGAAGTGCAAGTAGGAAGACTCAAACCTAGCAGATTTCGCGTTGGGCACAAAGTCACCCCAAGGTCCGTACTGTTGGACCTGGAGTTGGGCTCGCTACACCCAGATAGATCTACCGCTTACGTCCCTCGGTCCTACAATGAGGATTAATGGCCTCCAGTTTCTGCCTACCCACTCACATGATCTAAGTAGTAACCCTCCTTACGCTAACCATACCATGTATAAAGTACTTGTAATCAAAGTAACATGTATTTCACCCCCGCAGTTAGAAAACTGAAAACAGTTAAGAGAAAAGGGGGACATGAACTCACAGTGGTGCGTCTCTACCAAGTATGTCTCCTGATCAAGCAGCTGTGTGACGACCTACACGTACTAATTCTATTAGACGGACGGCCGTGCCATAGCTTTATGGTTTAAGTTTTCGGGAAATAGTTAGACAACTATTTCGTGTTTACATTCTGTATACTTGGTAATCATTTTCCTTCCCAAGGATGGGGGATTTAATACATGTCTGTTCGTATAATATCGAAATATATTATTAAGTCTCACTTAAAATATATTTTATTTCTAACTCCAAAATATAAATATTCTTCTCAAAAATATTATATTTTCTATTACATAAATTTTCTCAAAATAATACCTTGACAAAAATACGCGTTAAGTCATATTCTCTTAAAATGCGTAAGTTACGTTCTAATGATCGAGTGGTAATAATAATTACCGGTGTAACTTATATATTTATCGTAGAGGCGTTCGTATTATTTTGGATCCATTAACATTCGATAGTATTATTTTTACCCTAAAAATAATACTAGTATTTTCACAAAATAATCATAAACACATATCAAGTGACTTTATGAAAAATATACACTAAATATATATATTTACCAAGTTTTATTTTGTGAAATCCCACCTCCGATGTTTTGTAATTAAAGTCGTGGCGAAATCTTTAATTTGAAAACACGTTAAAATTGTATTTCTAACACTTGTAGTGAAAATATTTCTAAGTGTTAGGGTTTTGGAAAAATTTCGCCAGAGTTTCCTCTGTAACTGGAGGTGGCCACGCTTTCAAGCGTATCATTTTCTTTTACAAATCAAACCAACAGTTTTCTCAATCAACAATAAGCATTATTCGAACCATCAAACTAGTCAAAATAGATGTAAATCGCAAAAATGCATGAACTTGTGGTTTATCTAAAATATGAAGTAAATCCCATTACTTTTAGTGGATCTTTTGAATAAATCAATCCGGTTTCGTAAAAGTCTCGTTTTTAAAGAAATTCCATCTTTACAACTTCTTGTAAAATTTGACAAAACTAGTTCCTTGTCGAAACTTAGTGTTACACAAGTATTTACACACTTGTGTGTTCTAAAAATCATTCTTGTTAGTGTAAGATCTGTCTTTAGAAAGCATGGTTCCTTTGACACTCGGTCCTTTGAAAATACCGCTTGTAGATCCGTAGATCTACTAGTTTTAAACACTATTTCACAAGTAAAATCACTTTTACACAAGTTCATGATTCGTGTGTGGTAGAGTTTCATCATTTAACCCTTGTTACATCCAAAACAACTCTATGTCATGATTCATAATCATGACCAACCCGGGTTAAATGACGATCCGAGCTACCACAACATAGATCGGGTCCAAATAATCACACAAATCAATTACTACAAGATTTACACAACATATGAGCTTTTAACCATCACTTTTAGTGTTTTTAGTAGACTTTTATGCTTCATCTTGTATGTTTGCGACTTTTAACCGTTACATATCATTTTAACCACTTCAAAATAGTTCGAGAAGGTGATTCAAGCAACTTACTACTAGCTCGATGCTAGGGAAGAATCTAGACGCAAAAAGAGTGGATAAAAGCAACGAGTAGAGGTCCTTCGCCTTCCGATTGCACCAAGCCTCCTTATGCGTGACCCTTAACGTTTGTATAAACTTGGAATGTGATGAAGGAAGCTCGAAAATGTGATGGATGTAAAGGGGGTGTTCGGCCGTGAGTGGTAGAGAGGGAGAGAGAGCTTGAGTGTGGTGAGTGTTGAGTGAAAATGATTAGTGTGTTAAACCTTGAACTTATAGACAATTTTCTTGATCATTAACCAATGGATTTCGTGTCATCTAGATATTAGACAAACTTGAGTATTTTAATCAAGATTAGGACAAGAGTGGGGTCACATGGTGACCGATTCGGTTGGGGGGGGGGGGGGTAATCTAGTTAGGTTTCAACCAAACACTAAGTAATTAGTTAGGTTATTAAGTTTAGGGATTAACCCGGTTAGTAGTGTGTTGTAAGTTGTGACGGGTGTTAGGGTATTCAGGGACCCTAACTGGCTCAGAAAAAGAAAAACAATGTAAATGACAATATTTTCATGTTCCGGGTATAGTCCGGTTGTTCGGTTGGATGGAGATCCGTTAAAGTGCTTAACAAAGCTTTAAAGTGTCGTTATTATTATTTTTAGTGACACAACTTATTCCTGACACTTTGGAAAGTGTCTAGTAATATTTTCCTCATGTTTTGGCACTTTATTAGGTAGCTTAATGCTGAATTGTTTATTAAAGTGCTGAATTTTGTACTTAGAGTACGTTTTAGGCACATCCAGTCATTGTAACTTATTCCTAGAGACGCAGTTCTACAACCCTTATATCCCTACACTCACCACCAGTGTAGTAAACTATCTCAGGCTCTTACAGACCTTAGAGGCAGTACCTGCCTGGTGCTAGTTATGACAGCACGTTTAATAGGTTATCCGTTCATTGTGCTACTGTGCTTTTGGTGCATCATGTTTGTCACTAAGGTTCAGCATGTAAATAATGTAGTGACGGTAAATAGAGTATGATGCAAGTATGTACATGTATCAACATTCAAGTAGCAGTTTATCCACAATTTCAGGTAAGCACAGTAATTAAGCAGTAATTAATTATTAATTAAGTCATACGGATACCTGGTTTAGTGAGGGTTGTCACATTCTCCCCCCGTTAGAAAAATTTTGTCCCGAAATTTTAAGTTCTGCTTGTAGATGCAGGGTTCTTAGGAAATAGGTGGGGGTATTTCTCTTTCATTCGGTCCTCACGCTCCCAGGTGTATTCAGGACCATGTCTGGCATTCCAACGAACTTTGACGAGCTTGACACTGCTCCGGCGGGTCTTGTTTACTTTCCAATCCGTAACCTCAACTGGTTCTTCAACGAAATGGAGCGTGTCGTCAACATGAATCTCGTCGATGGGAATGGCAATGGTATCTTGAGTTGGACTTTTCTTCAGGTTGGATACATGAAATGTATCGTGAACTGAATGGAGTTCAGTAGGTAAGTCCAGCTTGTATGCTACTAGTCCTATTCTTTCCAAAATTCTGAAAGGACCAATGTAGCGCGGATTTAACTTTCCATGCTTTCCGAAGCGTGCCACACCCTTCCAGGGTGAAACTTTCAATAAAACCATTTCTCCAACTTGAAATTCCAAGTGTTTCCGGTTTGGATCTGCATAGGCTTTCTGTCTTTCACGAGCTGTTTCGATGCGTTTTCGGATCTGTGCAATCTTGTCTGTCGTCTCTTGGACGATTTCGGGACCAACAAGCTGTCTATCACCTGCGTCAGCCCAACATAGGGGTGATCGACACTTGCGTCCGTAAAGAGCTTCGAATGGCGCGGCACCAATACTGGTGTGGTAGCTGTTGTTGTATGAAAATTCGACCAGTGGCAAATGCTTATCCCAGCTACCGCCCAAATCCATAACACACGCTCTCAGCATGTCTTCCAAAGTCTGTATCGTTCGCTCGCTTTGACCGTCAGTTTTCGGATGATACGCAGTGCTCAGATTTAATTGTGAGCCAAAAGCTTCTAGGAAGGATTGCCATATCCTTGACACAAACCTTCCGTCTCTATCAGAGATGATCGAGAGTGGCACTCCATGACGTGCGACGATCTCTCTCATGTAAATTTCGGCCAACTTGCTCGTATTATCCTTCTCTTTGATTGGCAGGAAGTGTGCTGACTTTGTTAATCGATCCACTATTACCCAAATAGTGTCATGGCCTCTTGGCGTTCTTGGCAACTTTGTAATAAAATCCATTGAGATTTGTTCCCATTTCCACTTGGGAATCTCAGGTTGTTGCAGAAGTCCTGAAGGCTTCTGATATTCGGCTTTAACCTTAGCGCATGTTAAACATTTGCTCACATAAACAACAACATCGCCTTTCATCCTAGGCCACCAATAATAATCTTTGAGATCCTGGTACATCTTATCCGCTCCAGGGTGGATAGAGTATCGCGACTTGTGAGCTTCATCGAAAATAACCTTCCTTAAACCTCCAAACAAAGGAACCCACATCCTTTTCTCAAAACATAACGTTCCTTCCTCGTTTGGTACCAGTAGCTTCTCCATCCCACGGAGTTATTCTTCTTCAAGGTTTCCTTCCTTGAGAGCTTCTTTCTGCGCGGCACGAATGCGCAAGGAAAGATCGGTTCGGATAATCATTTCTAAAGCCCTAACCCTTATGGGCTTGATCCTCTCCTTTCGACTTAGGGCATCGGCGACCACATTTGCCTTCCCTGGATGATACTTTAGCTCGCAATCGTAATCATTTAACAACTCAGCCCATCGTCTTTGCCTCATATTCAACTCCTTCTGGTTGAATATGTGTTGTAGGCTCTTGTGATCTGTAAAAATTGTACACTTTGTACCATAAAGGTAGTGTCTCCAGATCTTTAATGCAAATACCACTGCGCCAAGTTCCAAATCATGTGTGGTATAGTTCTTTTCGTGCACTTTCAATTGACGCGATGCGTAAGCAATAACCTTTTGGCGTTGCATCAACACGCAACCCAATCCTTGACGTGAGGCGTCACAGTATACCACAAAATCATCTGTACCTTCCGGTAGTGCTAAGATTGGCGCATTGCAGAGCTTATCCTTCAATATCTGGAACGCTTCTTCCTGTTTGATTCCCCAATCAAACTTCTTATCTTTCTGCGTGAGGAGCGTCAACGGTTGAGCGATTTTGAAAAATCCTCAATGAATCTTCGATAGTAGCCAGCCAAACCCAAGAATTGTCGAATCTCGGTTGGCGTCTTTGGCGTTTCCCAATTCTTAATCGCTTCGATCTTTGTGGGATCCACGTGGATTCCATCTCCATTTACCACGTGCCCAAGGAAGTGTACTTCTCGTAGCCAAAACTCGCACTTAGAGAACTTGGCATACAACTGTTCCTTCTTCAGCAACTCCAAGATAGCTCTTAAATGCTGTTCGTGCTCAGCCTTTGTTCTTGAATAAATCAAGATGTCGTCGATGAACACAATCACGAACTTGTCCAAGTACGGCTTGCAAACTCTATTCATCAAGTCCATAAAGACTGCAGGTGCGTTTGTCAAACCAAACGGCATAACTAGGAACTCGTAGTGTCCATAACGAGTTCTGAAGGCTGTCTTTGGGATACTTTCCTCTTGTATCCTTAACTGATGGTATCCAGATCGAAGATCGATCTTTGAATAAAATCTTGAGCCTTGCAGTTGATCAAACAGATCATCAATTCTTGGCAGAGGATATCTATTCTTGATCGTCAGCTTGTTCAGCTCCCGGTAGTCGATGCACATTCGAAAGCTACCGTCTTTCTTCTTGACAAACAGGACCGGAGCTCCCCAAGGCGAGAAGCTTGGTCGGATAAATCCCTTGTCTAACAACTCTTGAAGTTGTGTCGACAATTCTTGCATCTCAGACGGGGCAAGTCTATAAGGTGCCTTAGCCACAGGCGCCCCTGGAACTAAGTCAATGCGGAACTCTACTTGTCTTTGAGGTGGCAGTCCAGGTAAGTCCTCTGGGAAGACTTCTGGATATTCCCTCACGACAGGGATGTCTTCTATTCTCGGCTCAGCAGCCTTCTTATCCACAATGTGTGCCAGGAAGGCAACACATCCCTTCTGCAAACACTTTCGCGCTTTCAGGCAGCTGATAATCCTTAACGGCGTCTCACGCTTCTCCCCGTGAACCACAATTGTTTCGCCATCTTCGGTTGGGATACGAACGACCTTTTCGTGACAAACTATTTTTGCCTTGTTGCTTGATAACCAATCCATTCCTACCACCACGTCGAAGCTTCCCAACTGGACTGGTAGTAGATCCAAAGCAAACTCACGCTCTCCCAATTCGATTACACAACCTCTGATTACTTCATTGGCTTCTACTAACTTCCCATTAGCCAATTCGATTGAGTAGGGGATATTTAACTTATTAGCGGCTAAACTAAGCATATTCTTAAACTCTAACGACACGAAGCTATAATCGGCGCCAGTATCAAATAAAACGGATGCATAGCGTTGGTTTACAGGGAACGTACCAGTGACAACATTGGGATCCTGGCGCGCCTCCCTCGCTTCAATATTAAACACTCTTCCACGGGCTTGGTTTAACTCCGGAGTGACCATGTAGGGTACCACATGCGATAAGTCATGGAACCTTTGAACGTATTCTGCGATCTTTGGACCTTCCATTTTCAAATGCCAGAACTCGGTTTCCAATCTTTGGATTTCCGCGCGAGAGCAGTACTTTTTGCGCATAAGTTCCTTCAGCTCGGTCCAGGTTAGCGCGTAGGCAGCAGCTTCACCAAGTGTCTGTACTTGCAAATTCCACCAAGAGAGGGCTCCATCCAAGAATAGCCCTGAGATATAGGTGACTTGCTGATCTAGTGCGCATTTGCTCATGCGAAGAACAGATTTAGTTTTCTCTGCCCAACGAACAAAGGCGACAGCACCTCCTGTGCCATCAAAGTTGACCGGTTTGCAGTCTAGAAACTGCTTGTAGGTGCACCCTGCACATACATTATAACATGTGAACGGCATTAGTGTCCTTGCTATAGATATCCAATTAGGTCATGGTATGTCTAAATGACTCAGTATTACCATGAGATGGATTGTTGTTGCCATTATTGTTTGAGCTGCTTCCGTTGGGTCCTCCTTGCGAAGCGGCGTATTGTGTGATGGCAGCAGCGATGACTTGTTGGAGTTCTGCCTCATTGGTAGGCATGCGTGTCTCACGTCTTGGTGGCATCTTCTAAAAGATGGTTTACGTTGGTCAGGCCATAGTAAAGATCCCATGTTATAATACGTAAGTCAGGTCATAATGTAGCGTACGTATATAATGATAGTAATAGTACATAACATCTCATGTTATAATCATATCAATCACACAACATCCCATGTTACAAAGATCAATCACATAACATCCCATGTCACAGAATATAAATAACCAAATCAAGCATCAAGTATGATGAGAATACTGCGATTGCCATATATTGAGACCACATAGTAAGCGTACAAGTACATCACAGTGTCACACACAACATCAGTCGACTAAGGGCTACATCACCCTAGTCCAAAAACTATATCAAATCAGTGTCAGTACATTAAATACATGTCAACAAAAGTCAAAATCATAATGTAGTCTCCAAAAATGCTGTGCAGTCAAAAGCAATCGCCGTCTTCTCACTAGCGTCTACCCATACGGTACTGAAGAGCTCTACACGGATGGCGGTGGAGGAGGGGGAAAGTGAGTGTGAAACAAGCGACGCAAATGGAGCCAGTCCTCCTCCATGGCTCTCTGGGTACGCAACCAAGAAGCAACCTGCTGCTCAAGTGCCAAAAGGCGTGCAGCATAGTCAGGTAACAATGGTCGAGGGTGCTGCAAAGGAGAGTGGGTCTGGCCCTGACACTGGCACGGCGGTGGCTGAGCTCTCTCAAGCTCCTGAATGCGCTGCGTGTGTGCCTCGTGATGGGCGACAAAAGACATCAGAACGTCCTCAATAGTATACCCCATATGGAAAGAATGGTAGGGGTCGGTCGGTGGCATAGCAGAAGGTGACGACCAGAGAAACGGCTCACTGGTGGGATCAAAAGGTGCCACATGAAATGGAGAAACAGGGGGAAAAGTAGCAGACGGTGGTATAGCAGGGATAGATACCGGTATATGTCCAAATGGGTGAGCCAAAGAACCTTCTCCAGGTCGCGCTGGAGGTGTAAACCGAGGAAATGAAAAGGAGGTATCAATGTGACGGGTATCAGTGATCTGAGGGGGAATAGGTGGAACCTCATCGTCAGCAGGAATCCACCCCTGCTGGGCGTGCTCATCTCGTGGGTCAATCTGTGCCTCAAAAAGTGCACGATTAAACTGAACTGGCATAGGGTCATGGTGAGGTGCAACAAGAGGGTCAACTGGTGCATCAGCAATAAGTGGGGGATCAACAAGGTCAGCAGCAATGACATGATCGCCCTCCAACAACGGAGCATCCACTGGGTGATCATCAATAGGTGGGTCAGCAATGACAGGATCAATAGGCATGCCAGCATGAGCAGGGTCATGCTCAAGCACTGGGTCAGGAGCAGCCACTGGCTCAAGGGCCATGGCAGGCTCGGGATCATCAAAGGCCATCTCAAAATCAAACTCAGGGTCGATGGGATCAACTGGGTCAACTGGGTCGACTGGATCCTCCATAGGCTGATCCATGGGTATAAACTCTATATCCTGATCTGAGTCGAATCCTGGGGGAAAGACAGGATCGGAATCCTCCACATCATCGTGGTCGAAAGCAAAACTAGGAATAGGGGCAACAAAGGATGCCTGGTCGGGATCAGATCCATGTGAGAAGTGTTGCGCACTCTGGGTGTGTGAAGGTGCGGAGGCCACAGACTCGAAAGAGTCTGGGACCGGAGAGTGAGCAGGTGACTCCTCGGCGGGAGCATCTGCGATCATCAAGAGATCACCAGCAGCAAGAAGGGCCTCGCCCTGAACATCCTCCTCTAAGGGCCCATCATCATACAGATCGACGTCGTCATCATCGTCGGCGTCGAGAAGCAAATCGTAAGCAGGATAAGAAGCAAGTGGTATGGGAGCAGGGATCTCCACTAACGGTAGGTCCCTGGCCAAAGGGCCATCAGCGAGCTCATCAGCACCATCAGGTAAAGCAAAGGGCTGAAATTCGTCCTCGTCCGTGCTAGTAACGTCGGAGGTGTGGACCTCGTGCTCTGTAGGCTCTAGGTCATCTGATACTATAGGTCTAGGTCCTGTGGTGTCTGAGTCACCTGTGCCAGAGGTGTCCATGGTGTCTGTAACATAAACACAAACATGCACAAACAGTCAATCATACAATCAAATAATCACATAAGTCACCAAGTAAGCATTCAAATAATTCTCCTAGTCCCACTAGCCTCCCAGCCTCTCAGACTGCTCTTCCTAGTCCCACTAGCCAATTCTCCTAGTCCCACTAGCCAATTCTCCTAGTCCCACTAGCCAGCCTCTTAGACTGCTCTTCCTAGTCTCACTAGCCATCTACCTCGATCTCCCAGACCGAGCCTCGGCCTCCAAGACCGAGCCTCAGCCTTTCCAGACTGAGCCTATAAATAAGAAATAAAATGTGCTCAACATTTGTTTGTAAAAACGTTTTGGATCTAGACTTAAGTGGTATGCAGAAAAATGTTTTCGTGAGAGCCCTAGTGATCATAGTCTAGACTCGAGAAGGAATCCTAGTTCGCTATGATCAGAGCTCTGATACCAAACTGTCACACCCTGGCTTTGCGGAAGCGTGGTTAATTTGGTGTGACTTCTTAATACCATAGCTTAATCATAACAAAGCTATATGAAATAAAAATCATGCAAGATCATCCATTTAATTAAGTTTTAAAAACCAAATACAACAACATTGTCTCAACGGAAACACATCCTAACGACATTGTTCAACAAACACAAACATCAACATGACATAAACACAGTTTAAGGACTGTGATTTGTCCAGGAAAGAGTCACATTCCCCAAACCCGGATGACCTCGTAACTAGTGCAGCGGGAAAACGTGTCATACCGCGCCAGATCCTTTAATTCCCTGAAATACATGTAAGTTGAAAAATCAACAATAATGTTGAGCGAGTTCATGTGTAAGTGAGTAAATAAACCTTTGTAAGTATAAAAATCCTGGTATGTAGCAAATAAGGAAAAAGAGATCACCAATGGTTTGCAAGGCCATTGATATGTGTGAAGTGCAAGTAGGAAGACTCAAACCTAGCAGATTTCGCGTTGGGCACAAAGTCACCCCAAGGTCCGTACTGTTGGACCTGGAGTTGGGCTCGCTACACCCAGATAGATCTACCGCTTACGTCCCTCGGTCCTACAATGAGGATTAATGGCCTCCAGTTTCTGCCTACCCACTCACATGATCTAAGTAGTAACCCTCCTTACGCTAACCATACCATGTATAAAGTACTTGTAATCAAAGTAACATGTATTTCACCCCCGCAGTTAGAAAACTGAAAACAGTTAAGAGAAAAGGGGGACATGAACTCACAGTGGTGCGTCTCTACCAAGTATGTCTCCTGATCAAGCAGCTGTGTGACGACCTAAACGTACTAATTCTATTAGACGGACGGCCGTGCCTTAGCTTTATGGTTTAAGTTTTCGGGAAATAGTTAGACAACTATTTCGTGTTTACATTCTGTATACTTGGTAATCATTTTCCTTCCCAAGGATGGGGGATTTAATACATGTGTGTTCGTATAATATCGAAATATATTATTAAGTCTCACTTAAAATATATTTTATTTCTAACTCCAAAATATAAATATTCTTCTCAAAAATATTATATTTTCTATTACATAAATTTTCTCAAAATAATACCTTGACAAAAATACGTGTTAAGTCATATTCTCTTAAAATGCGTAAGTTACGTTCTAATGATCGAGTGGTAATAATAATTACCGGTGTAACTTATATATTTATCGTAGAGGCGTTCGTATTATTTTGGATCCATTAACATTCGATAGTATTATTTTTACCCTAAAAATAATACTAGTATTTTCACAAAATAATCATAAACACATATCAAGTGACTTTATGAAAAATATACACTAAATATATATATTTACCAAGTTTTATTTTGTGAAATCCCACCTCCGATGTTTTGTAATTAAAGTCGTGGCGAAATCTTTAATTTGAAAACACGTTAAAATTGTATTTCTAACACTTGTAGTGAAAATATTTCTAAGTGTTAGGGTT
Source organism: Helianthus tuberosus (assembly GCA_030545235.1). Classification (NCBI taxonomy): domain Eukaryota; kingdom Viridiplantae; phylum Streptophyta; class Magnoliopsida; order Asterales; family Asteraceae; genus Helianthus; species Helianthus tuberosus. The sequence goes on from CM060390.1 coordinate 8,002,093, forward strand.
TTGGAAAAATTTCGCCAGAGTTTCCTCTGTAACTGGAGGTGGCCACGCTTTCAAGCGTATCATTTTCTTTTACAAATCAAACCAACAGTTTTCTCAATCAACAATAAGCATTATTCGAACCATCAAACTAGTCAAAATAGATGTAAATCGCAAAAATGCATGAACTTGTGGTTTATCTAAAATATGAAGTAAATCCCATTACTTTTAGTGGATCTTTTGAATAAATCAATCCGGTTTCGTAAAAGTCTCGTTTTTAAAGAAATTCCATCTTTACAACTTCTTGTAAAATTTGACAAAACTAGTTCCTTGTCGAAACTTAGTGTTACACAAGTATTTACACACTTGTGTGTTCGAAAAATCATTCTTGTTAGTGTAAGATCTGTCTTTAGAAAGCATGGTTCCTTTGACACTCGGTCCTTTGAAAATACCGCTTGTAGATCCGTAGATCTACTAGTTTTAAACACTATTTTCACAAGTAAAATCACTTTTACACAAGTTCATGATCCGTGTGTGGTAGAGTTTCATCATTTAACCCTTGTTACATCCAAAACAACTCTATGTCATGATTCATGATCATGACCAACCCGGGTTAAATGACGATCCGAGCTACCACAACATAGATCGGGTCCAAATAATCACACAAATCAATTACTACAAGATTTACACAACATATGAGCTTTTAACCATCACTTTTAGTGTTTTTAGTAGACTTTTATGCTTCATCTTGTATGTTTGCGACTTTTAACCGTTACATATCATTTTAACCCCTTCAAAATAGTTCCAGAAGGTGATTCAAGCAACTTACTACTAGCTCGAGGCTAGGGAAGAATCTAGACGCAAAAAGAGTGGATAAAAGCAACGAGTAGAGGTCCTTCGCCTTCCGATTGCACCAAGCCTCCTTATGTGTGACCCTTAACGTTTGTATGAACTTGGAATGTGATGAAGGAAGCTCGAAAATGTGATGGATGTAAAGGGGGTGTTCGGCCGTGAGTGGTAGAGAGGGAGAGAGAGCTTGAGTGTGGTGAGTGTTGAGTGAAAATGATTAGTGTGTTAAACCTTGAACTTATAGACAATTTTCTTGATCATTAACCAATGGATTTTGTGTCATCTAGATATTAGACAAACTTGAGTATTTTAATCAAGATTAGGACAAGAGTGGGGTCACATGGTGACCGATTCGGTTGGGGGGGGGGGGGTAATCTAGTTAGGTTTCAACCAAACACTAGGTAATTAGTTAGGTTATTAAGTTTAGGGATTAACCCGGTTAGTAGTGTGTTGTAAGTTGTGACGGGTGTTAGGGTATTCAGGGACCCTAACTGGCTCAGAAAAAGAAAAACAATGTAAATGACAATATTTTCATGTTCCGGGTATAGTCCGGTTGTTCGGTTGGATGGAGATCCGTTAAAGTGCTTAACAAAGCTTTAAAGTGTCGTTATTATTATTTTTAGTGACACAACTGTAACACCTCGAAAATTCACGTCCTATAATGTGTTGACACGTGTCATAAAGTTTGAACGTGTGAAAGAATGTTATAAAAGGACTAAAGTTGACAAACATGGAAAGTATGAGATTATACGGATTCTAAGTGTCAACAGTGAATAAATATACTTCATAATAACCCTACATAATGTTCATAACATCAAACGAATAAATCATGGATCATACGAAGCTAAAAGTGAGAGATTACAAACTACAGGGGTTAAATGTGTCAACATGTTAAAGATATACCTCTGAGTGACCTTTTGACAAACCCAAAGCTTTGTAAATGTTAATTATGCTCACTAGAATGCACGATTCAAATTTCATAAAGTTTCGTTATCGTATGAGAAAGTTATGATCAAATTCGTGTGCGAGGGGTTAAAGCGTCAACGTTGAAAACTGTGACTTTTCGGGCATTAACCGAGTGGCCAGGGACTTATCAAGAGGGGTACAAGTCTTGAGGCCCTTATGTGTCAATATGGAGGGTTCAAAGTGCAAGATATAAGTTAGTTGCCCTTTCGAAAAGCCAAGAGCCAACTGTGCAATAACAAGAAGGATTTTTGCCCCTGGTCCAAGGCTTACGGACCGTAAGCCGACCCCTTACGGTCCGTAAGGGGTCTGCCCAGCGTCTGATCGTTGCTGTTTGCTGTTATACGCGAATCTGGCCCTTCAAATCGATTTTCCTCATATCTCTTGGCCCCTAGGCACCCCCTAAACACTTAGAGACATGTGTTAATCAATTGTGGTAAGTCCTAGACCTATGTGTCAAAGATTTATGGTGTTCTTGATCACTATAAAAGGCCATGAAATGAAACAACTTTGGACACACTTCATTCTGCATAATTTGATCATTCCTGGAGCTCTCAAGCAGGTCCAACTGATCATATCTCGTGCATAGGACTCTTGTAAATCTGCTAGTTCTTATTTAGTTGAGTTTAGCTTGGTTAATTAGCTAAAAGTCAAACCGTCGTAATTACGGTTTGACTTCGAGATTAGTCTATAATGGCTCAGTTATATCTCGAATTAAAAGTAGTTATGAGTTGGTATTTATGTGGGTAATAAAACCTCAAAAGGGTTTCCCCTGATCACCACTCTAACCAGGTCAAAAGTCGGGTCAAACTTTTAAGTAAAAAGTCAACATGATGCTTAAAATGTCATTTATGCATAATTAGCTATCTAGAACATATATAACCTGTTTGATCATTGTTATAACTTAGTAATAAGTGTAAGAACATGTTCGAACATGTTCAACCCGACTATTTCCTGTTTTGAGCCGGTTCGGAACCGAAAGTCACATAGTTTGACTTTCACTTTGACTTTCAGTTCTGACCCGTTTAGGTATGTTTTAGAAATGCCTCAGAGCTTAAATTGGATTAGGTTACATGTTAGAACAACCCTCTGTGATTATACACCTTGGTTCACTAGTTATCCAATTAATATGCAGATTTCCGTTAATTGCTCATATGTTGACCGTTATACCCTTATTACCTTAAAACGTGATTTATGAAAATGTAAAAGTGTAGAAACCTTAGTTACTGATATATAAACTTGTATGCAAAGTTTGACATCAGTTTGACTTATAGATTAAGAGTTATGCTTAATATCGCAAATCTAAAGCTTTATGTTAATAAAACGGCGTAATTAGCGTATAGCCTAGTTAAGCCTACTTTTTGGTATCAAACTTAATACCCACTGATGTAATATATTATTTTGGGATTTTTAAAGATTTTTAATTAATTTTACGCTGAGCATAACTAGTAGTCGTAGGCTTAATCCGGTAATTGTCGGTTTTGCCCTTACGGGCCATAAAATGAGTTTTAATCATCTAAACGACTCCAAACCTTTTCCTACTGATCACATATGATAAATAAATTATTTTAAGCCTTCTGGAAATATAAAAATATCAGATTTAAGTATCAAACCCGGAAATGGCCTTTAATCGCCTTATTTAGCGTTTTTAACGCATAGTATGTTTTAAAAGCATATTGAACATACCCGGGTTGATACCTACTGATATATGAGGAAAATTATATTATTTTAACAGTAAGCAAAGGTTGATTAACTCAGACTTCGTTTTTGAGCTGTTCGGCGTATGTGAAATTACCAAAATACCCCTACGGGGCATAGTTTGGTTAAAGATGATAAATTTCGCATATATGCTTTAGTCTACTGTTATAACTCATCAAATTGGGTATGTTTGCTGTTTACATCAGACCTGTAACTCAGTTAAACATCTAAACGCTTTTACAAACTTTAAAATGACCAAACTACCCCTACGGGGCATAGTTTGTGTTTAAATTAGTTCGGGGCATAACGAAAGACATCCTACTGATGTCACAACATATTTGAAGCATATTAACTTAGGAAACCTGTATATGGCTCTTACGGATACCCGTTACGCTTATTTCGCGTTCGGTTCGGTTTATGTAACAAGTTTACATAAATTAGCCGATACGGGTCAAACCTTATCGGTTTTATCTCAAAATCCAGAATGTGAATAATAAACCCATATTAAACAAGTCTCCGAACTTGTCGGGTCTAAATCACATTCTATCCGGTCTTCGCTTAATCGTGCGTACGAACCGTATCCTGAAAACTAGCCGGTCTAAGCTTAAGCTTAATTAAAGACCCGTTAGGATTCTAATAGGTTATTAAAAACCTTCGTTCCAGATTAGGAGCCCAGTAAAAGCTATCTGTACTTGCTGATTTGATATACGGCTGGGATGAAATTATATTTAGCTCAGGTAAATACTTTTAACTTATTTTCCCTATACGGGCTTGGGTTACGGTACATAGCGTACCGCTTGATCGAGCATCAAATCTCCACGCTTAGTGGGTAGTTGAATAATTTGATCGGCTCGTTTTAAACAGTTTTGTTTACTTTACAGCCTTTGGGGGGTTAATGACCATGTCCCGGATATCCCTGGCATCATCTTACGAGATGGCCACGACCTGAGCACGGGGTGTAGGCGTACTCCCGTGTATAACTCACTAAAAGTGGTGTGTCTATTGATCTTTAACCCGGACTAGATCCGGGCTACTGAACGCATAAGTAACATGTAATTCGTTCACAAGATTATAATATTAAATAATTCTCCCAAGTTAAAAAGATTAATTTTGCCTCTGTGCATTTTAATCAATGTGTCAAGATATTTTGTGCCGTTTGCACTCGAATCACTTTTCAAACTCTTTTTCCAAAATGAGTCAGTTGAATGTATTTACCAGTGTAAACTGACGTATTTTCCAAAAAGGCTAAATGCAGGTACTATACGAAATTGGCTGGATATGTCTCCTTAGCATCAATAGAAGTCTCGCAAGCTTAAGATGCCTAAAAGTCTGTTGAACTACTGTTTCCATTTTATGTTCGATCCTTCTGTGGATAAACTTCCGAATATTGTGACATATGATATTACAATAATAAATTCGGTTGTAACATACTTTAAATTGCTTCCGCTGTGCATATTGATATTGTGTTGTTTGAATATTACGTTGCCAACCATGACGTCACGATACTCCCCACCGGGCCCACCGGTGACACGTGGAAAATCGGGGTGTGACAGGTTGGTATCAGAGTCAACACTGAGTGAATTAAACACTAGCCTTTTGTGTTTAATCTCAGTTACACAATTGCACAATCTAAACTTCTGAGTCTAGACTTAACATAGGAATAATCTTAATCCTAATATGGAAATTTTTACTTCCAAATTTTTATTGGATACGTCGCCAAGCGAAGAAGCCGTAATAGGAGTTCTCCACACCCGGAGCCCTGAGATGCTGAACTTCGTACCGCGGCTAGAATGAAACAAACACCCGAGGAGAAGGCATTCAGAAATAAAATGAAGAAGAAACTCCTTTTACTGAAGATCGTTTCCTTATTAGTCCTTATAAGGACATAATTATCTTTCAGTCCCTACGAGGACACATTATTCCTTTTAAGTCCCGCTTAGGGAAACTTTATACTTTTATTTATATATAATGGAATGATTAAGTTTAAACTTTCATTCTAAATAAGAAATATTAAATAAATGGAAAAATAATATTTCCTTTTTGCAAGATCTACCATTATAGTAAAATGGCAAAATCTAAAAGGGCAAGACCTAGATTCGGGTCATATTAAGACCGGCCAAGATGGCAGTTCCGCAATTTAGATTCAGATCCATATTTACACCTCAATTTAAAATTGTTCTGCGTTAATTATAAATTAAGAATCTTAAGTGTGAAACCTAGCCTCGGGTCAATTATAAGACCGGGCCAAGATGGTAAGACCTGTTAAAAAGATTCAAATCATTAATTAAGAATCTTAACGTGTGAAACCTAGCCTTGGGTCAATTTTAAGACCGAGCCAAGATGGTAAGACCTGTTTAAAAGATTCAAATCTCTGTTAACATCTTAAAACATGTTAACACTCCTGGCAGACGTGATTCATTAAAAATCACACACGTCATGTTGAAATAGGATTCTTCAAAAGACTCCTAACCCAGTTTAATGATCTCTGAATCCTGGGTTTACATCATAAATTAAGATGATCATATTTTAAACCATACGTGGTAACATAATGCCTACGGGCCCTACTCATTTCCATATGAGCCAAAAGACAGTGGTAGCAATGACTCCCTGTCAGATAAAGGTAATGAACTAGGTTCAAACCTCAAATGCTCTGATTCTCTGAAATCCTAGCATATAATTTATAATTGTCCTTATGACTAGGCCTATAGTGCCAATATACTTTCATGCTTTGATTCTCTGAAATCATAGCTTAAAAATTTATAAATGTCCTTGTGACTAGGCCTATTGCGCCAAGATACTATCATGCTTTGATTCTCTGAAATCATAAGCTTATAATTTATAAATGTCCATGTGACCAGGCCATTGGGTGCCACTGATAAAACTGTTAATGTTTTATAATTAGGATAAATCATAATAGAAATCTTAAATAAATATATGATTAATAAATTAACCAAATATGGTCTTTGTTTACCATGGTTAATGAATTTCCCTAAGGGCAATTCTGTAATAAACATCTCTTATAAGGGAAGTGCCTACGGGCTATAGTTAATGTCCTCTGAGACTAAAGACAGTGGTAGCTTACAGCTCCCTATCAAGAAAAGGTAATGAACTTTGATTCAAACCTTAAGGCCACGATTCTCTGAAATCATGGCTTATAAATTTAACTTGTCTACACGACTAGGCTATTGGTGCTATTATTAACTTATGAATTAGGATTTATGATAAAAATTCTGAATAAAATAAATATCCTTCCTTCTCTGTCAATATGCAATTGAAGGGAATCTTAAAGGTGAAACCTAGCCTACGCGGCCAAGATGGTGAAACCTACTCAAGGGATTCACATCCTTGTTAACACCTAGGAATGTGTTAGCACTCTTGACAAATGTGATTTGAGAAAATCACAACAGTCATCCTTATATTGGATTCTTCCAATTCTCAAATCTAGCCTAGTGATCTAGGAATCATGGCTTATACCATCCTATAAGACGATCATATTATAAACATCCGTTAGTGATGAAGCACCTACGGGCTAAACTTGTTGTCCGATAAGACAATGACAGTGGTGGTCTTTGACCTCCTGTTTAAAATGTTAGACTATGTCCAAACATAATAGTCTATGTGATCAATGCGATCATGACTAATATCATCTAATACGATGATCATATTATTTAACATCCTTTAGTGATGTCTTGCCTACGGGCTATAATATATTATCCATTTGAGACATTGACATTGTTATCTTTATGATTCCTTGTCTAAGGTGGTGAGCTATGCTCAAGCCAAATAGTCAATATGATTAATACAATCATGACTTATAGCATCTAATAGGATGAACAAATTATAAACATCCATGAGTGATGTTTTCGCCTATGGGCCAAATTATACTGTCCATGTGTGACAAAGACATTGTGATCGTTACGATTCCCTGTCCAAGGTGGTGAGCTATGCTCTAGCCTAATAGTTCATATGATCAATGCGATCATGAAAAAAATCATCAATACGATGATTAAAAATTTTAACACCCGTAATGATGTTTTGCCTAAGGGCTATATTATATCGTCCAACTGAGACAAGGCAATTGAAATCGTTTGTGATTCTCTGCCAAGGGGGTGAGCTATACTCAATTCCCATAGTCTATACTATCAGTGCGATCTTGACTAGTATCATCAGTATGATGAACATAATATTAACATTCCTCGTGATGAAATGCCTACGAGCTATACTTTATTCTAGTGTCGATAAGACAAAGGTAGTAGTGATCCTTATGATCCCCTGTTCAAAATGGTGTGATTATACCCAAACCTAATAGTCAATATGATCGATGTGATCATGACTAATATCATTAGATACGATGGTTAAATATAAACATCCATTAGTGATGTTGATTGGCTTATTTTCTGCCAAAAGAATCGTCTTTTAAGACGATGACAGTTGTAGTCTATGACTCCCTGTCCAAAGGTGAAGAACCACGTTCAAACCTTGAAGCCCTAATCTAATAAGATTGCGGCTTATAAATTTAGGTCATTGGTGATAGACCATCAAGTTATGTTTTAAATTCATTAATGACAAGCCTATGTGCTATAATCGGTCATTCGTGACAAGTTAACATATTAAATGATAACATTCCTGGTGACATGCCTTTGCACCAGATTTGATGAATGTCCTTATAACAAGGCCGTTTGTGCCATATCTAAATGTCCTTTGTGACAAGGCCTTCGTGCCGTATAATCATTTATGTCCTTTAGGACTGGGCTTTATGCCATATTTTCTACGTCCATCGTGGCAGGCTTCTATGCCATATATGTATATATAATAAAAGCCTTGTAAGGCTAGCATTTGAGCTATTTATAATCGTCCTTGTGACAAAGACAGTTGTGACATTATGGTCCCCTGTCAAGCAAGTATTGGACTCGCTCCAAACTTTGAATGCCGTTGATGGTCCTGTTGTGACCTAGGCTAAACATAATGGAATACGTTCAAAAATAACATTCACTATGAATGTTCGGAACAGAATAGCCCATACGGTTTATGAATGTCGTGGCTAATCTAAGTCAGATCATCAGGATGATGACTAATAATGGTTAAATCTTGGCGATTTGTACCAAGTTTCGAGTATGGAAAACTCGGATGAGGTAGACGACGGTCGTAACACTACTAAGGCGACGAAAGTTAATAAAACTACAAACGTAAACCTCAATATTAATGGAGTTAATCTTCAGGCTGTGGTTGACGCAGCAGTTGGAAGGACCATGGGAAAGGTCATGAGACAACACAAAGAGCTGAATACTTCTCGCTCTAAATCTCATTCAAAACCATGTTAATTTACTCATGAGGAGATTTTGTTCACACTTCGTATATGAAGGATGAACCAAAGAAGGAGGATAACTCCAAGAAATCTGAGAAAGAGAGCGAGTACAGGCTTAATAAAAAGCAACGAAAGTTCAGTAAGAAGCCTGTATACCTCTGAGGTTGCTTCAGCATTAATAGATGGATGTTTTATATCCATTAGGAATCATTTTTTTTTTTGATGTCCTAGTTCCGTTAAATACAAGGACTCAATATAGTGATAAAATCAAGCCCATATTGTGGGTAATAAGAAGCAATTAATTATCAAGACTCCTTATGAGACAACTCTCATAATTACACGTATCCGTGCGATTCATTAATATTAAACATAAAAAAATGGTGGAACTGGCCGTCCCCGGAATCGAACCTGGGTCTAGGCCGGCCGCACCCTTTCGCGCGCCTAGCCAACCGAGCTAGGTGCCTAGTTTGTGAAACTTCCATTATTAATTAAATATAAGCACTTCTACAATAAACTTCCTTATCATTTATCAATGATAATTTCTGCTAAGTGTCATGTTTTTAATACAGGCAATAATAAATCTTCATGAACCATAAACTTAGCAAATTTTTTTATCATCCACAAGGTATAACTACCAAGGAAACCATAGTAACCGATTCTTCTAGTATCGGCAAGGAATTCTTCCGAAAAATCTAAGAGTACTCTTTCTTCGCATAGAGTACGACAACATATGTTATTTTAATTATTTTTCTCATTGTTTTTCTATCGCCTGCGAATGCCAAACTATGTTTGATAAAAGTGTCATATGAGGATTGGCGTATCCTAGTGTGTCCCATAGATTATTTCCATGTCTGATCAGCATGGAGGTTTAATACATGGAACCCCTGAGATATCCCAATGATCATATTGTACTAAAGTCGACTAGTAGTATTCAAAGAAGATATCCAAAAATGGAATTTTTTTTCAAGTAAATGTTCCCGATTAAGAAATTCGTGGACTTATAACATAAAGATGTCACTCATTTAACACGAGCAATGATGGATGAACTGGAGCCTGAGATATGGAAAATCTCTATAGCCTCCTTGTATCTTAATTATCTTCTCATAAGTTTTCCCTGCTTACCTCCTGGAAGACAGGTAGAACTAAGATTAACACCCCGCTGTGGGCTGGAGTATTATGAAAACTCCATATTGATATTGGAATAAACGAAACCTTGATTAAGTAGGTTTTAAGACATAGGCTCATATAGCCTGACTCAATATTCTGAGGGTTTTATGATATTAAATAAGAAAGACGGTTCATAATGCTTATGCATACATGCTGCAACCCTAATTAAGCAATGATTAAGAATTTGCCATCAGCTACTCAGGATCTAAGGGCAAATTATTGGTGGATAGGCTTGAACAAGTCTGTAGCCACCCATGTAGCTAAATGCTTGACATGTGCGCAAGTCAAAGCCGAGCATCAAAAGCCGTCAGGCTTGCTACAACAGCCTGAACTTCCTACGTGGAAGTGGGAAATGGTAACTATGGACTTTATTACCAAGTTACCCAAGACAAGGAAAGGAAATGATAAAATATGGGTTATAGTTGACAGACTGACTAAGTCAGCTCATTTCTTACCCATCAAGGAGACTTATAGCTCCGATATGTTAGCCCAATTATAAGTGGATAAGATTGTAGCCTTGCATGGCATACCTGTGACTATTATCTATGATAAAGATACTAGGTACACGTCACATTTTTGGAAGAGTTTCCAACAATCTTTGGGCACACGTTTGAATTTTAGTACGGCTTATCATCCTCAGACTGACAGTCAGAGTGAGCGTATTATTCAAACGTTAGAAGAAATGCTACGTGCATGTGCGATCGATTTGGATGGTAGTTGGGATAAGAACCTACCGTTAATCGAATTCTCCTACAACAATAGCTACCACACCAGCATCAAGGCTGCGCCTTTTGAGGCATTATACGGTAGAAAGTGTAGATCGCCCATTTGTTGGGCAGAAGTGGGAGATGTCCAGTTGTCAGGACCAGAGATAGTGTTCGAAACAACGGACAAGATTGTCCAGATTCGAGACCGTCTCAAAGCTGCCCGGGATAGGCAGAAAAGTTACGCTGACCCTAAGCGTAAAGATTTTCACTTTGAAGTAGGTGACAAAGTCCTACTTAAAGTGTCACCCTGGAAAGGGGTGATGCGGTTTGGTAAGAAAGGCAAGCTAAGCCCGAGATACATAGGACCTTTCGAGGTTATCGAACGTGTCGGGTCAGTTGCCTATAAGTTGAACTTACCAGAAGAGCTCAGTGGAATTCACAATGTGTTCCACATCTGCAATCTAAAGAAGTGTTTCGCTGACGAATCACTGGTTATACCACATACATATGTGCATATAGACGCGAGCTTAAAATTTGTTGAAAAACCTTTGTCGATTGAAGATCGACAGGTAAGGAAGCTTCGAAGGAAGCATATACCTTTTGTAAAGGTCAAATGGGATGCCCGTAGAGGTCCCGAATACACGTGGGAGGTTGAATCCACGATGAAAGAAAAGTACCCTTATTTATTTCAGTAAATCTCGGGTCGAGATTTATTTTAAGGGGGTGAGGATGTAACACCTCGAAAATTCACGTCCTATAATGTGTTGACACGTGTCATAAAGTTTGAACGTGTGAAAGAATGTTATAAAAGGACTAAAGTTGACAAACATGGAAAGTATGAGATTATACGGATTCTAAGTGTCAACAGTGAATAAATATACTTCATAATAACCCTACATAATGTTCATAACATCAAACGAATAAATCATGGATCATACGAAGCTAAAAGTGAGAGATTACAAACTACAGGGGTTAAATGTGTCAACATGTTAAAGATATACCTCTGAGTGACCTTTTGACAAACCCGAAGCTTTGTAAATGTTAATTATGCTCACTAGAATGCACGATTCAAATTTCATAAAGTTTCGTTATCGTATGAGAAAGTTATGATCAAATTCGTGTGCGAGGGGTTAAAGCGTCAACGTTGAAAACTGTGACTTTTCGGGCATTAACCGAGTGGCTAGGGACTTATCAAGAGGGGTACAAGTCTTGAGGCCCTTATGTGTCAATATGGAGGGTTCAAAGTGCAAGATATAAGTTAGTTGCCCTTTCGAAAAGCCAAGAGCCAATTGTGCAATAACAAGAAGGATTTTTGCCCCTGGTCCAAGGCTTACGGACCGTAAGCCGACCCCTTACGGTCCGTAAGGGGTCTGCCCAGCGTCTGATCGTTGCTGTTTGCTGTTATACGCGAATCTGGCCCTTCAAATCGATTTTCCTCATATCTCTTGGCCCCTAGGCACCCCCTAAACACTTAGAGACATGTGTTAATCAATTGTGGTAAGTCCTAGACCTATGTGTCAAAGATTTATGGTGTTCTTGATCACTATAAAAGGCCATGAAATGCAACAACTTTGGACACACTTCATTCTGCATAATTTGATCATTCCTGGAGCTCTCAAGCAGGTCCAACTGATCATATCTCGTGCATAGGACTCTTATAAGTCTGCTAGTTCTTATTTAGTTGAGTTTAGCTTGGTTAATTAGCTAAAAGTCAAACCGTCGTAATTACGGTTTGACTTCGAGATTAGTCTATAATGGCTCAGTTATATCTCGAATTAAAAGTAGTTATGAGTTGGTATTTATGTGGGTAATAAAACCTCAAAAGGGTTTCCCCTGATCACCACTCTAACCAGGTCAAAAGTCGGGTCAAACTTTTAAGTAAAAAGTCAACATGATGCTTAAAATGTCATTTATGCATAATTAGCTATCTAGAACATATATAACCTGTTTGATCATTGTTATAACTTAGTAATAAGTGTAAGAACATGTCCGAACATGTTCAACCCGACTATTTCCCAGTTTTGACCCGGTTCGGAACCGAAAGTCACATAGTTTAACTTTCACTTTGACTTTCAGTTCTGACCCGTTTAGGTATGTTTTAGAAATGCCTCAGAGCTTAAATTGGATTAGGTTACATGTTATAACAACCCTATGTGATTATACACCTTGGTTCACTAGTTATCCAATTAATATGCAGATTTCCGTTAATTGCTCATATGTTGACCGTTATGCCCTTATTACCTTAAAACGTGATTTATGAAAATGTAAAAGTGTAGAAACCTTAGTTACTGATATATAAACTTGTATGCAAAGTTTGACATCAGTTTGACTTATAGATTAAGAGTTATGCTTAATATCGCAAATCTAAAGCTTTATGTTAATAAAACGGCGTAATTAGCGTATAGCCTAGTTAAGCCTACTTTTTGGTATCAAACTTAATACCCACTGACGTAATATATTATTTTGGGATTTTTAAAGATTTTTAATTAATTTTACGCTGAGCATAACTAGTAGTCGTAGGCTTAATCCGGTAATTGTCGGTTTTGCCCTTACGGGCCATAAAATGAGTTTTAATTATCTAAACGACTCCAAACCTTTTGCTACTGATCACATATGATAAATAAATTATTTTAAGCCTTCTGGAAATATAAAAATATCAGATTTAAGTATCAAACCCGGAAATGGCCTTTAATCGCCTTATTTAGCGTTTTTAACGCATAGTATGTTTTAAAAGCATATTGAACATACCCGGGTTGATACCTACTGATATATGAGGCAAATTATGATATTTTAACAGTAAGAAAAGGTTGATTAACTCAGACTTCGTTTTTGAGCTGTTCGGTGTATGTGAAATTACCAAAATACCCCTATGGGGCATAGTTTGGTTAAAGATGATAAATTTCGCATATATGCTTTAGTCTACTGTTATAACTCATCAAATTGGGTATGATTGCTGTTTACATCAGACCTGTAACTCAGTTAAACATCTAAACGCTTTTACAAACTTTAAAATGACCAAACTACCCCTACGGGGCATAGTTTGTGTTTAAATTAGTTCGGGGCATAACGAAAGACATCCTACTGATGTCACAACATATTTGAAGCATATTAACTTAGGAAACCTGTATATGGCTCTTACGGATACCCGTTACGCTTATTTCGCGTTCGGTTCGGTTTATGTAACAAGTTTACATAAATTAGCCGATACGGGTCAAACCTTATCGGTTTTATCTCAAAATCCAGAATGTGAATAATAAACCCATATTAAACAAGTCTCCGAACTTGTCGGGTCTAAATCACATTCTATCCGGTCTTCGCTTAATCGTGCGTACGAACCGTATCCTGAAAACTAGCCGGTCTAAGCTTAAGCTTAATTAAAGACCCGTTAGGATTCTAATAGGTTATTAAAAACCTTCGTTCCAGATTAGGAGCCCAGTAAAAGCTATCTGTACTTGCTGATTTGATATACGGCTGGGATGAAATTATATTTAGCTCAGGTAAATACTTTTAACTTATTTTCCCTATACGGGCTTGGGTTACGGTACATAGCGTACCGCTTGATCGAGCATCAAATCTCCACGCTTAGTGGGTAGTTGAATAATTTGATCGGCTCGTTTTAAACAGTTTTGTTTACTTTACAGCCTTTGGGGGGTTAATGACCATGTCCCGGATATCCCTGGCATCATCTTACGAGATGGCCACGACCTGAGCACGGGGTGTAGGCGTACTCCCGTGTATAACTCACTAAAAGTGGTGTGTCTATTGATCTTTAACCCGGACTAGATCCGGGCTACTGAACGCATAAATAACATGTAATTCGTTCACAAGATTATAATATTAAATAATTCTCCCAAGTTAAAAAGATTAATTTTGCCTCTGTGCATTTTAATCAACGTGTCAAGATATTTTGTGCCGTTTGCACTCGAATCACTTTTCAAACTCTTTTTCCAAAATGAGTCAGTTGAATGTATTTACCAGTGTAAACTGACGTATTTTCCAAAAATGCTAAATGCAGGTACTATACGAAATTGGCTGGATATGTCTCCTTAGCATCAATAGAAGTCTCGCAAGCTTAAGATGCCTAAAAGTCTGTTGAACTACTGTTTCCATTTTATGTTCGATCCTTCTGTGGATAAACTTCCGAATATTGTGACATATGATATTACAATAATAAATTTGGTTGTAACATACTTTAAATTGCTTCCGCTGTGCATATTGATATTGTGTTGTTTGACTATTACGTTGCCAACCATGACGTCACGATACTCCCCACCGGGCCCACCGGTGACACGTGGAAAATCGGGGTGTGACAACAACTTATTCTTGACACTTTGGAAAGTGTCTAGTAATATTTTCCTCATGTTTTGGCACTTTATTAGGTAGCTTAATGCTGAATTGTTTATTAAAGTGCTGAATTTTGTACTTAGAGTACGTTTTAGGCACATCCAGTCATTGTAACTTATTCCTAGAGACGCAGTTCTACAACCCTTATATCCCTACACTCACCACCAGTGTAGTAAACTATCTCAGGCTCTTACAGACCTTAGAGGCAGTACCTGTCTGGTGCTAGTTATGACAGCACGTTTAATAGGTTATCCGTTCATTGTGCTACTGTGCTTTTGGTGCATCATGTTTGTCACTAAGGTTCAGCATGTAAATAATGTAGTGACGGTAAATAGAGTATGATGCAAGTATGTACATGTATCAACATTCAAGTAGCAGTTTATCCACAATTTCAGGTAAGCACAGTAATTAAGCAGTAATTAATTATTAATTAAGTCGTACGGATACCTGGTTTAGTGAGGGTTGTCACATGTAAGACCCATTCTAATTTAACGTTATTTTATATCATTAAAGTACGCATTTTACATCAAAAATGCGAATCAACAAAAACTTTTACATCAAAATATTCAGACATGTTTAAAACGTTCCAACAACCATGTTATAAGTGTTTACATAGTTCACTTTTGATAACAAGGTTTAAACTCAAATGCGGAAGCTTCATTTATCGTGTGTTCGGTTCTTGTTAGGCGCTTGATCTTCATCCAGATAGCCGATATCATTTACATGTAATCAAAACCAACACAAACGTTAGTTTTGATAATTATATAACACGTTTCTTCAAGTACTTTGAGCCAAATAAGCGAAACAAACAAAATCTGCAAGTTGTACCCCTGTCGCGTGTCGCGCCCCAACTATCTTGGTCCTTCGCGTGGCGCGAGGGTCACCATTTTCCAGTAGGTTTGTTTCTGCAACCTGCATTTTTTTTTGCCCAGCTATGTGTTTTTCCTATGTTTAACATAAATATGCATAACTTTCAAACTACACATCAGTTTTACGCGATTCTTGTTTCGTATTGACTGTAATGCAGTCTCCTATGTAATCAACACTAAGGTTTGTAACGATGTTGATTTATAAGTTAACGGCTTATAAATCTCTTATACAATTATTCGACCCGTTTCATAATCTATTAAACGACTTGTTTCTAAATCATTTTAAATTATCATAAAACCTTGGACTACTTGTTAACTCAAAAGTCTTTAACTCGTGAACATAACTTGTATGAATTATGCGACCAATACCCAATCTATGCACATAATTCATTTTGACCCGTTTAGGAGATTTAAACATTTAAGTTCAAATCTCGCTCTTCTATTTCCACACATCACATTTCCACATTAAAATATCTCTTATACTCCGCCAATTTACGCGTACCTGGCTCGGGTCAAAGTATTGACCCGTTTTAATACATTGCCTTAATAATTTGCTGATTCATAGCAACGCAAATTCCAAAAGCCGTTTTACCCTGTGAGCATCGGACTCGACAAGCAATTGTTAGTCGTTATTCGTCAAATGGTGTTAACATTACCATTTGACCCGTTTCGTCTAAATGACCAAACATTTTGCACTTATATTTGAATGGTATTTATTTACCATTTCATTATTTAACCCATTTCGCCCCTTTTTGCCATTAAACATGGTTTTTTTATTATCATTTTATTCGTTCCGACTCATATTGTTTCGTATCGGAACCGATATTCGGATACAATCTGTTGTCATATTTATCACCTATAAAATAAATACGTACACTTAAATTGGGTGCAAGCTTTACTTACCTCGCGTCCGCGCAAACATTCTTCGCATCCATGATCCGTTTGACCCGTTCCTTTCCAAGCTCCCACCTAGCTTGTTTAGAGTCAACTATATCATAACATCCATAAGATGGTTAGATTGGTCATTCTATATAATGGCCATCACCCTATGGACCCCCTTTTTTTTTACACACTTATCATCAAAGCATGCAATATATTCAATAACTAGTTTCATACCATAATTCTTTTCATTCACTAACCGTTTGACCCGTTAGTGAAGTTACTTATACAACTAGTTAGTAAGTGATTTTAAACACTTTAAGCATGTCACATAAAGTGTTATTTGTTCCCAACCATCAATACTTCATGCCTAAAGCAAGTATATACAATCCTATGCCTTTTTCTTGGTTAATAAGAACATTATTTATGTGCAACGATTTTCTATTCAGTTGCTGTAATTGACCATTTTGACCCGTTTAAAATCTGAATTAGATCAATATGTTCAAAGATGGATCGTAGAACACTCCAATACCTTCGCAAGCATATAAGGTACACCTTCTAACGAATTTTCTATGATTTTATATGATTTTTATAAAATCAGCTCAGCAACTATATTTTCATTTTTCAACAGCTTTCAAGTTCTGAACATCAGTTTTAATTCGCCTATTCGGCCTATTTAACAACCACATTTGTTTCTTATGATTGAAAACAGTAAAAATTTACTTTATAAGCTTTCCGAAAAGGTATAGAACACCCAAATCGGATAAACGGTTGATTTTATATGATTTTTTTAAGATTAGTCAAAATACATATAAAAAGCTACGGAAATCATGTTTGGGTCCTTTCAAATTCGACCCAAACCATTAAATGCAACCCATTTCCATGGCTAAACCCCTTATTAAACTCTTGGTAATGGTTAGAAACCTATAACACAATGATAGTAGGCTAAGAGATGTCAAAAACATCATCTATTTCAAGAAGTCATCATATGAATTCTAATTTTACCATCTTCTCAACTTCATCTTTGTCAATTTAAGAACTAGAACTAAAATTAACATATATTCAAGTCCTATTTGGTGATTCTCATACACCATCATGTTTAACTTCATACAAATCAAAGATTTGTCATAAACCCACTACTCATGAAATCATCAAATCAAGCTCTACATACAAACTAGTAGACAACACGATTCACTTGGACATTTTAACGAGCACCTTATGGGCATGATTTTTATACCTCTTCTATTTAGTTCATGGCTAATATTTTTAACCAAGATTCAATTATTAAATCAAACCCTTATGTCTAGCACTCATGAACAATATCAAATCTTGCATCATAACATCAATTTTTCTCAGATTTACCATCACTTTTCAAGTGTTCATCATAATATCATAAAAACCCACTTAACACATATATGGGTAATCATTCAATCTCTAATTTATGACACTAATTCGTCAAGTTCTCACCTAGGGTTTGTTCCTAGACATGGATTCATCCTAGTTTCATCTAAACATCGATCATGCAAGCTCGAATTTCGATTTCATAAGTTCATCAAGAATTCAAGATGGAACCAAATAATGAAATTTAACATACCTTGTGATCACTTCACTGAGGTGATCACCAATTTGTGCTTGGATTTTCGATTTGGGTTTGATTGCCTCTTTGATTTGATCAGTTCTTGCAATTTAGGGTGTTGAGCAAGAGAGCCTTTCCTGGCTCTGGTTAAAATCGAAGACACATATATGTATGTGTGTGTGTTTTATTTATTTATTTTGTTTTAATAAAACTTTATCTCATTTGCCCAGGTTTAGTCCCTCAAATTTACCCAAGTTATTTAAAGGGTTATCTATTTCTTGTTTCTTTTATTGTTTTAACAACACTTAACCAACTAGGTTGATATCCCTAGTTACTTAATGGGTCTGGGGAAGTCATAACCCGTAGTATTTTTTTTTTAAGTCCCGTTAACTCGGGCTTTATATACGCTTTGTTTTCTCAAAGCGTTTATTCTCTCTTTTTTTTAACATAAAATTATTTATTTAAATCCTAATTTTCACCGGGTTAATTTACCACTAACGGTATTTTACCCGTTCTTAGTATTAACGGGGTTTAATTACCAAACCCGTTTTCGGGGTGTTACAGCTATATAAAAAATATTTGTTCATAGCAGGTGACAAAAGAATATTAGAGAAGCGTTGCTGCCTGCTGATGATTAACGATGGAGATGAAGGCGGCGTAGATGAGGTGGTTCTGGTTGGGTGGTCGCTTGAAGATGGTAGTGTATGGCGGTTTGATGGTGACGAAGGGGTGGAGGTGCACATCGGCGGCGGTGTGGGGATGGTGGTGTATGGCGGTTTGATGGTGACGAAGGGGTCGCTTGCTTTTATCTTTTTCACTAGCCTTTGCTTTGCTTTCTAAACATGAAATTAGTATCAAAGTGTTGTTGATATTTATGCAGAACTGATGAAAAGGGTATTCACTTGTATAAATTATAAGTTAGACGGACGATTAATAATCAAAATATTTAAATTTAAATTTGTACATTTTTCAGCTCTGAAATCTAAATATATAACTTCTAAAGAAATACCACCCTTAAACGGGTCGTGGCTAAGTTAGACAATGTATCACATGTGTCGTGTTCATATTAATTTATTTCATAAACCGGTCGTGTTATACGACCCAAATATATTTACCTTTTGTGTCGTGTTTTCGGTTGTTAAGATAACTTTTTAAACAAGTAGATAAAAGGATTCATGTGCAAAGAACATGACTATACCTAACGGAAAAAGTTAATGTCCGTTAGTGGAAGGAACAAAAGCAGTACCTAACCAAAATTTGACTACACAAGACAATTTCTATTGTTACCTTGATTTCAAAAAAAAAAAAAAAACGAAACTTAAAAGGACTTAAAGTGTAATTTACTCTTAATTCTTTTTTATATTAAAACTGAAATTGGGCGCCTGATGAATTTGGGCGCGATAAGAAGAAACCCTAAATTTGAACAGTCAGTGTATCGTTCGTCTTCACTGTTTAGTAGCCATTGATCGATTAAGGTACTTCAGTTCATGCAGGCGGCCATCAATCGGTTAAGGTACTTGTCTGTAATTGTTATGTTCTCTAATTGAATTCTTTTATTCAAGTTATACTTTGGCCTTTCTGTTTAGAAATTGTTATAATTTGGTAAATAAGCATCAATTACACTATAATAATCTGATGTTCTTATCATCAATTTCATTATACATTGTGATTTTCACATAAGATCTGCCTATTTCAGACTCTTAATTTGATACATATCCACTTATAATTAGGAGATTATCACATATGCCTGGCTAACCATAAAGAGGTTTTTTAATCTTTATTCCTAATGGTTCTAATTCTGATATTGAGTCCTGCAGTGGCGGTCCTAGCCCATTAATTTAGGGGTATCCCAAAAGAAAAAAAAAAATTATCGAGCAATCATACAATAACAAAAAAAAGAAATTTGTTTTGGGGCTTGGGCTATGTTTATCAATTGAGCGTCTTTCAATTATATTATACTTAATTTGTGCATAATTATTATACAAGTTTGGTGTTGTAAAAGGTTTGTGCTTATAAAAATTTTTAATTTTAATTAATTAAAGTATCCTATTTTTTAGGGGTATCCCCGTATTTGTTTAAGGGTATCTTTTATATAAAACCGAAAAAAATTACACTACGAAAACAGGGTTGAGCCGTAGCCCGTGATACCCCTCATTATATTATAAGTCCGCCACTGGAGTCCTGCCTAATAATGCTGCATAGGAAACTATTATCTCTAACCTTTTTTTCTACTTATGTGTGCAGGAATTTAAATTATACTTGAATTTGATTGGAGTATGTTTGTTTCCTGTTTTACATCATAGTTCTGCTTTTCTGCTGCACTCATGCCAAACCTTCTCCGCGAATCCAAAACCCCCATTTCGTCATCAAAGCGTAAATCAGTAGGGTCACATGTCAATTCTTTTTTGAATTCTATCGGTTACCTTTGCATAACATGTGTTGTTAAACTAACTCCAATCATCTTGTCAGGTTTTCTTGCACGGATGGTGGCTCATAAAGCTTGAAAGTCAATCCAAATTGGCCGTTGGAGGCTTTCTTAACAGAGAGTAATTACTTTTATTCTTATTCGATTCCTATCAATTTTAATTACTTCATCCTTACATCTCATGATCATATAGTCTATTCTTATATATGATGATTCTGAACTTCAATTTGTCATTTTTATACCAAATTTATATTACACGATTACACAAAAGTTCTATTTAATTAAATAAAGGTATAATGATATTTTTTAAAAGATTAACTGATTTTAAACATCTCTATTGATTTTAAGAATGCTGGAGTTGTTGTTTGTTATACCGTGATTTTTAATACCACAGGACGTTCGACACTGTCGCCGATGGAGTTCAAGTTTATATTTATTTTTTAATTAGTTAGTATTTTTATTTTTTATAAGTTTTAATTTTTTTTATATTTATTTTTTAATTACGCCCCGTGCTTACGCCTTGGTTCGCTTCGTACTTTTAAACCTTGGGTTCGGGTCAAAACAAGAAACTTTTTGGGTTGGTCATTGGCCAGGTCGAATTGGAATGACCCATTGACCACTTTGATGTCTACTATTAACTTTTTTTGTTTCTTGTGATTGTTAATGCGTTATGTACGAGTACAAAATATCATAGGTGGCAGTGTTCTCAGATGGGTCATATCAATATTTTAAGCTAAAACGGGCTTGGATCAAACAAGGTCAATTAAATTGTTTCATCATCAATTAGGGCAATTAGAAATTACGTATGTATAGTCAAGAGGCATGACCAATATATATGGACATAAGATGAGAATGCTCACTTATCTGTCTAAGATTAGATAACAGATTAATGGTGAGATTGATTAAGATATACATACGTAAATGAAATCAAACTAAAGAAGGGAGCAGGTTGACCTTGTTTTTTAAACAATATTTAGTGTTAGTGTGTCACAAATTTCCGTTCATAATTTAGCATATACTTTTCAAGTTTCGCTACCATAAAACTATGAAATAGCATAATCGCAGAATACACATTAGGCAACTTTTAACCCATTTTGTTTTATCCAATTTGTATACTTTTCTTGTTTATGAATAAGATTTAACCCGAATCGACCCATTTCCATACAAACGTGTTGAAATTGCAATCTGTAATGAAAATTTAAAGTACGAAAGTTTGTATTTAATCGGAGTCGGACCTCATATCACAGTTTTTTCACAGGTCTGTGATAGTTTCCTTAGCGGATTTCCATGTAGCTGGGAAGATTATGCCTTTAAATCTTTCCATGATAAGTGTGACGACGATACAACAAAACAATCCTTGCCTGCGTCTTTTGAGGATCTTCCGGTCACTCATGTACGGCATTTATTGATGTCAGGAACTGATTCTCGTGCTTTAACGAGTATTATTTTCAGAGATATTATGAAACATACTGAAAAGATTCTTAATCAAAGTGGTCCGTCAGTCGAGAAGATCTCCACCAACTCTATAGAAGAAACTGAAGTTGATCACAGTCAAGATGATATTTCTTTGTCAAATTCAACTCAGAAGAAGATAACTGAAGAAGATATTAATATTGCAGTTGATTCGCACATGAAAAAATCTGAAGTAACCGAAGATATTTCTTTGTCAAATTCAACTCAGAAGAAGATAACTGAAGAAGATATTAATATTGCAGTTCAGAAGAAGATAACTGAAGAAGATATTAATATTGCAGTTGATTCGCACATGAAAAAATCTGAAGTAACCGAAGATGATGGTTTTATGTCGGATGCAATACGCAACATAACCCAAGTAAAACAGTCGAAGGTATTACCAAGAATATATCCCCTAAGGTCCAGGCAAAAAAAAGAAAAAACACTAGAAGTTGATGATTGATCAAAGGTTATATACTGAAGAACATGATCCGGTAAACTGTTTCTAATTGCCCATGGTATCTCTAACCATTCTGTTAGTTTTGAATGAAGAAATTAGCTAACAAATTCGTTAAAACAACTTTAGTTTCGACAGTCACTTATTTTTAGATTTGATGTATCTTGAATGTCGAAGGTTGTGTATGCCCTTGAACATTGGCTTTTGACTTGTAGGGTTTGACCAAATTAGCATGCTTGATGTATGATCAATATGTGCATTGACTGTTCTGTTTTCTTCTAGTTTCATCTTTCTGTTTTTGGCCTTGTTTATGTTTTAGAACGTAGGATGATTTGATCTTGTTATTATCATCAGATTAAGTAAATTGTATTATTTTTTTTATATGGGATTACAAAAAAAATGTGAAAGTACAAAAAAACTAGCTAGCACACAGACCAAATCCAACAAAACATGTAAACCTTTGGTCATTAAGTGACCAATAAGGTTGATACTTCATAGGAACATGTATGAAGTGAAACACATGGTAAAGGGATGCTTTAACTGGTAGCTGAAAGGCGTATTTGACGAACAAACGAGGGGCTGCGTCGTAAGACTAGTTGTAACTACGAAAACACTTTTGGAACCTATATATAGATCGTTCAGGACTCCTAAAACATACTTTGATCTAATACACACACAGTTCGCTCAGTTTCTAGACATTACATTCTCACAATGATCTTCATGGAGAACCCTTCGAATGTTGTGTAAAGTTCTATTTTGAGGGTAATTACTCGTAGAAAACTAGATCGTTATCTATAAGCGTTCATAATGAGGGATAAATAGACCCCAGTTAAGTATTTGAACCTAACTGTAGTTTGTACTACATATTGCACATTACATACAAGTATTTGATTAATATAGGCTTTTTGCAAGTGGAACAAATCCATCAACAGGAGTTATTACAAGAACAAGTTTTAAGAACAAAGAATCATATTATATATATAAAAGATCAACATTTGTTTCTAACAAAACAGACAAATTAAATCCAACCCTGCTAGCTTCTACCATATTTAGCCATTCTACAAATCATTATATTCTCCATAGACATCAAACTACGTCTATCTTCTGCCACATGATCAACATTTACTTTTTAAATTCATCCATCTATGCAATCTTCATCACTCGTCCACATCCTGGAGGATAACTTCTTACAGCTACAACTCGTCTTCGGCGAGAACAAACCTCTTCACTAACACTCTCATTTGTTATGTTATCACCAACACTCTCACAGGCCCTCCCAAACGATCCATCATCAACACGCTTCTTCTTTAACTTTTCAACTGAGAATTTGATCTACAACTCAATTCGCGGTATAATATCATAACTTGAACCGCGTGTTCCAGAACCACAATTTTCACTATACACAGATTCCGATTCCGATTCTGTGTCAAGAGGAATGAAATCCAATTCTTTATCGGCAGAACCTTCAACCGCCTCTTCAGATTCACACGCTTTGTGTTTTTTAACACATTGGTTCTCATCATAAAACACTGATCCTGAAAATCACGTTTTGCTGAAAGTTTTCTTGGTTTCCATTTGCAGCCGTAGCTGTATGAATCCATTGAGTAAGACTGCATCAAGAAATCAACAAATCCATTGAGCTCGTCTACCTGCTATCCTTATGTAATTTGCTCTGATGATTGGAATGAAATAAAAATGCTAATTTATTAAAAAAAAAAAAAAATTTGGACTTGTTTAAAATATAGAAATATTAATGGTGATTATTGATTGGTGGTGGGTTTTGGTTAAATTAATATTTACGAGAATGAATGAGATTGAAATATTTACCAGGAGTAATGTCAGTTGCTTCGAAACCGAGATCATGAAACTTGGTAACTAAAACGATGATGGTAACTTTAGGGTTATGGTTTGGAGAGTGTCGCATAATAATACGTATATATATATATATAGTTTTTAAGTTAAAGATCGACCGTTAGAAAGGGATTTAAGATTTTTGAAGACAGACTTTGTTTTCACGCAAACCTATTTTTCATATGTCAAATACTCTGATTATTTTAAGTTATTGAACAATATCTACGATAATTATAATTGGTATTTTTGTGTCCAGTGAATTAATTATTCGTTGTTAAATTAGCTTTCTTTTTATTTTAAATATCAAGGAATAAAATTGAACGGTGTAGATCTTTTTTTAACTTTATTGCCATGATAACTATTTGATCCGCGTTATACCTTGCTCCGCAAGTTTATGTATTTTACAAATAGGTTTTTGATTTATATGTTACTAGGTTATAACCCCGTGTATTACACAGGGTTGAATAAGTAAATTTTATATACTAAATAATGAAACAATATATCTTTAAAAATCTCATTTATTGTATAGGTTGAATAAATATAATTTTATATATTAAATAATAAAAAGTTATATCTATAAGAAACATGTAATACACAAGGTGAATCATAATTATAATATTAAATAAAAAAATATGTCCATAATATGATCTAAGTATATATAATATAGAGTAATATGCAGACCAAATACGAAATAAATATTGGAGTTTGTATAGCCATTCATAATAATATGATATGTTATTTGTTTTAGGATTTGTCATAGGAACTTAAAATTTTGTACCACTACTAATATTTGTTGTGACATTTTCTTGTTCAAATGTAACGTATCTGATTTTATCTGATAATAGATTATTCAGAAGGATTAATGTTGACATAATATTATATTTTCTATCATCCAAATATAGTTTCCTCAGTTTCGCTATCACTAACATTAATATAAGGTATGCTCGTATTCAAAGCTATAAACCGATATGAATTATACGAAATAATTACTTTTATCACAATTAGTAAGGAAACCAATAAAAACCCTTGATAATGTAATATGTCCCATACCATTTGAAAGGTCTGAAAAAAGGACTTCTAAACAGATAAAAGTAATGTAAATGAATAGATGAAAATTGAATCAATAAAACCAATTAACTATAGTTGAGAAAATACTATGTATAGTGTAATACTTTACATGTACAATTGAACCAATGAAACATATATATAAGTGAAAAAATAAAGATATGAGACACTATACAACAACTAAGTAAATCTAAATTTAAAAAAAAATTATGACATTCCGAATGTAAAGATATCTTTCACACACCTCTACATCTTAGTTACAGTAGGGAAAAAAAATATGTATCTTAAGAGTTTACCTTGTTTTAAAACACATATATCTAGAATTTTTTAAAATAATTTAAAAAAAAATCTCATTTGATTAAAGGGGAATAAATTATTACCTATTTTCATGGTAAATTTATCTAAAAAACATGATGTATTCTATGTGACAGATAATATGATGAAGAGTAAAATAACATACCTAGTATGTAGAATGAAGTGGGGTTTAATTCAAAATATTGGATGTAATATATTGAATATTAAATAGTGATTTTTTCTATTCTTGACAAAACTTTAATTAAAAATCTAATTTGATAAGTAAAACATACGAAATTTATATTAATTAACATTAAAATAAGGGTTTTTTTTCTAAAAAAACATTTAATTGATTAAATGGTTACTAATTTTATGGGTTTTTATTTTAATAATTTCAAATCAAAATTAAATCCATAAATTAAATATTAGATTTAAAATACATTTTAGACTTTAGATTTACAATCAAGATAAAACTCTAATATAATATTTAAATCTTTTTAATTTGAAATTTAAAATTTATCTATAAATTATTAATGCCCTCATTGAATGACATGTGTCCCAAATCAGGTTTCTTTTATTATATAGTATAGATTTGGAAAGATCAAATACAAATAGATAACATACACAAATAGGTTTTTGATTTATATGTATCAAACATAAATGTGTCTTAACATACAAATACTTTTAACGTAAGAAGTTAAAGAAGCTTTTTTTTCTGAATTTTTTCCCTACTCGTTAAGTAAAAAATGTCACACCCCGAAATATCAGAGCATTGGCGTGACTGGACTGGTATCTTCATTGCACAGCGGAAGCAAATAAACTAAGACTTTTAGTAATTGAATGCCCACTAAGTACTCGACTCCAGATGGTTCTCCTATTCCAACCGTTCCATAATTTCTGAAAAGCAACCTGAGAAAGAAACATGCGAAAAATCAACATAAAGTTGAGCGAGTTCATAGTTTGTTTGTAAAAGATTTGAAGTAAATCTTTTTGAATAACCGGTTTTTGATGTTTTGTTGAGAAAATGTATTTAAAATCATTTTCTTATCGAGTTACTTGAAACTCTGAATGAAAACATAGTTTGTGTCACGTATAAATCAAGTTTTCATGTATAATTCAAGTATTCATGTGTACACCAAGTACTTTATGTATAATTCTAATCTTCTTGAGTACCCCACGTACTTCAAGTATAATTCTAATTTTCTTGAGTACCCCACGTACTTCAAGTATAATTCTAATTTTCTTGAGTACCCAACGTACTTCAAGTATAATTCTAATTTTCTTGAGTATCCCACGTACTTCAAGTATAATTCTAATCTTCTTGAGCACCCCACGTACTTCAAGTATAATTCTAATTTTCTTGAGTACCCCACGTACTTCAAGTATTAATCAAGTTTCAGTATGGTATGAATTTCATGTAATCAAAGTATTCCTGTAAATATCAGGATTGTTAATGGGTTGCAAGGCCATTAACATGTGACACGACATAGGAAGTCACCAAACCTTAGGCATTTAATTGGTATATTCTGAGACACAAAAGCACTACTCGATTCTCGCCCTCACCGAGAGTGTGGCCGCCCGGCACCCGTTAGATCTAACCTTTTGTTCTGCGGTCTAGGTATATTGTTGATTAATGGTGCTTCTGTACCCTATTTGTGACACTATTTCTCATAACGCATCCTACTTGGTTCTCGTCCTCACCAAGCGCGTTTCTTGTTATCATTTCTCATAACGCATCCTACTTGGTTCTCGTCCTCACCAAGTGCGTTTCTTATTATCATTTCTCATAACGCATCCTACTTGGTTCTCGTCCTCACCAAGTGCGTTTCTTATTATCTTATATTTTCATACCATAACTCATGTATTTTTAAACTCTTGTATTTGTAGTTTCTCGTAGTTTAGAAAACTAGAACTCATGTGTGTATGCATATTTCGAAAAAAAATACGCTTGTTTGGAAAACCGGTATAAAACATAAGCTTTTCGTAAATCATTTGTGTTCTTTGTAACATGGTTTAGAAATATATAATTCTTGTATGCTTTGCAAAAAGTGCATGTCTTTCCACCCCGAAAACATTTACATAAATGTAAAACCATAAAGGTGGGGTTATGAACTCACCTGAATATTCCTGTGCAAAGCTAGCTAATTACGACTTCGCGATGTCGTTTCCAAGACTTGACTTGCTAGCGTGCATTCTACAATATTCCTAACACGGAATTTCTCATAAGTTTCTAAATCATGCGGTAACTAATCTACGTGTTACCGAGCTCTACCGAATCGTTAGTCGAACGATTT
Source organism: Helianthus tuberosus (assembly GCA_030545235.1). Taxonomy (NCBI): domain Eukaryota; kingdom Viridiplantae; phylum Streptophyta; class Magnoliopsida; order Asterales; family Asteraceae; genus Helianthus; species Helianthus tuberosus. The sequence goes on from CM060390.1 coordinate 8,030,264, forward strand.
GACGGTAAATAGTTAACTTAATGAAAATGACTAAGTTAAACTGCCGCGAGAAGTCGTTTGAGTATGTAGGAATATTCGTATGAAAGTATTATATAATAAACTTGTATTATATATATTGCGTCTTGTATATGTGTATATGCCGTTTAGGCGTTCGAAATAAATATAAAAAGTTATATTTATTTTATAAAAGATTCCGCGTGTTTGAAATAAATATACAACTATATTTATTTTATACAACAAAGTCGTGTTGTTTGATATTCGAAATACATATGTAAACTATATTTATTTTGTAAAACGAATACGAGTTGGTTGACGTTTGAAATAAATATATAAAATATATTTATTTTATAAAGGATTGTCGTTTCCGTATGCTTGTAAAGTGTCGTCGAAAATATTATACACTTGCATATAAAGTGTCTTTATATTAAAAACGTGTTTCGTTTTACGAATTTTCTCGAAAAACGGGCAGAGTTTCCTTTGTTTTTGGACGGCCCGGACAACCAAGTTGTCGTTTTATTTTCAAAAATTCAACACAATTTAATCAAGATTAAACTATATGCAAACTTTGTCAAATATATAACGAATGTAATTTATAATCAGTCGGTTCGAGCTCGTTTGTCACGTAAGTATCATAACTATAGAAATAACGAAAGAAAACGCGTCGCTAATCTTTACCAAGTCCTCATGCCGAAATGTCGAGTTGCTTGACTGAGTTGACCGAGTCGACTCGGTTGACCGAGTCGACCGAACCGCTTCATAACTTGACCCGAACCGTCTGTCCCGAACCTCCATGCTGAACCGAGTTATGTCTGAAACTGAGCCAAACCCTAAACCATTTGAATCAACTCTTTGAGCCGGACTTGAACCGTGACCCGTTGGACCGAGACACGGACCGGGAGTCCCGAACAAAACCCGCCGGATCATGGCAAGGTCCGCCGGACCTTGAAGCTGACCACCGGTCAAAAGAACCGACCGGCGGTCCGAGACGAGGACCACCGCTCACCACCATCATCCTCAGCAAATCTTCATCATCAACAATAACGAAAACTTCATCAATTCTAAAGAAATAAAAGCAACAGGAAGGGGGGCGGGTTTACCAAGTTATTCGCCGGAATTAATAACCACCGCCAAGCTGCCACTGCCGCCGCCGTGAGCGGTCGGCGCCGCTCCTCCGCCATCCTCTCGCCCTCTTCTCGATCTCTCTCATTCTGTCTCTCTCTCTCTTTCTCTCCGGCTCCTCTCTCTTCCGCCGCCGTACACCATCACTGGTTGGTGGTGCCCCCCCCCCCCCTTTTGGGTTTGTTGGAGCTGTCACGCGCCGCCACCTCTATGGTGGTGGCTGGCCGATTATTTAGAGGGGGATGAGAGAGAGCTCAGAGAATTTGTTTGAGGGGATGAAGTCTTCATGTATTTGTGTGTGAGATGTATGTAATATCGAGAGGGAGAGACCACAGGCTTATGTCTGTGGTTGCTTTGAGTTTGTGTGTGAAGTGAGGAGAGGTGGATGAGCCTTTATTTATAGAACCCAGTGTTCTTTATGTCTATTGTGCAATTAAATGACATTCAGGTCATTTGTTTTATTTTTAGGGTTAAAATCTTTTGTAGAGATTTAATAAAATCTAGTATCTTATGAGTAGGTTTAGGCTTGTGGGTTTTGGGCTTGGACCCGGGGCCCACAAGTCCATCTCCTGTGTAAGTGGCCCGTAATTCCTACGAGACCCGATATCGTGACCCACATTCCACGAGCATAAAATATTCGTGTAACATCCATATTTTTCGGCGTCATCAGTATTTCATACGGTATCAGTCCGTTGTCGCGTAATAGTCAGCAGATTCTCTGTAAATCACCACACGCGCACTGTGTAGCTGAACAAACGTCCCGAGGCACTCCAAGGGTCTGGTTAAGTTAATTAGTGTCGTAAACACTATTTATTATCGCGTAATCACCTGTTAATCACGTAATTAAGGGCGTAAATTACCGGTTGTCACAAAAAAATCATAATTTTACAGTAGTAGAGTAATTATGTAATTTCAACTTATTTTTTTCTACAAACAAAAAAATAATGTCGACTTATTACTAATTAACACATGATTTCAACTTATATGTTTCGTAATTATCAAGCGAATGACATCATCTATATATCTATATATCTATATAACTATATAATACATTTCCAATGGACACAAAAGTAATTTAACCTCTAATTTTTAAGATGGCAGACTAAAAGGCTTAAATAAAACCTATATTTTTACAATTTTCTTCCCATTTTATCCTCCCCTCCTTACAATCGACAGCCACCATCATCAGTTTCTTCATTTCTTCACCTGAATCGACAGCCACCATCATACCAGCAATTGAATTCCCTGAATCGTTTCTACCTTTATGATTGAATCTCTACAGCCACAAACGAATTCAGTTCTTTCCTATTTCCTCCATCAATTGTATTCATACCTGATTCAATACACCAATTGAATTCCCAGATACGTTTCATACCAGCAACTATTTAACATCGAACCCATCATGAAACTGGGTACTCATTTGCAGTTTGATTTGGCTACACTCAGGTTTCGATTTCTACTTTTCTTGTGAATTTCTACTTTTCCTTGTACACAACCCTTCTACTCACTTTTAATTTCATCAATTGTGAAGCAGGTCCTCCCCACGGCTCCTTAATTTCATACCCCTGCAACCGGAATCCCCATATCTCAGGTGCGAATTATGTCACTATCAATTAGATGCTCAATGGTGCTTGGTTATTTTTGGTATAGGAATAGATCTAAAAATAGAGAATTGTCTTGGGCTAACTGGTGCTCTTTTCAAATGTTTAAAGTCCTGTGCTGCTGTTGTGTTTTGTTGCTGCCCCTGTCTTGGGGTGGTGTTGTTTATAAAAGTTTACTTTCAAAAAAAAGGATGCTTGTTGATCTACAGGGGGTGGTGTTGTTTATAAAAGTTTACTTTAAAAAAAAGGATGCTTCTTGATATAATTTAGATAAGGAATGGGATATGAGAAGATTTAAAAAAATGAGAGATAAAATTATGGAATAGGATGCTCTTGGGTCAAATTCAAAAAAAAAAAGACATATTTAACATCATGGGTTTTAAAAACGACCCATTTAAAACAAATATAAATTAACAGGTGAAATTTTGTTTGGTGTGATCTACACTCTTTTAAGTAGGAGAAAAATATTTACCAAAGGGTTATGTTTGTTGGGAGGTTCTTTCAACTTGTTTTCTCTGGTTAAAAGCATACATTGCTGCTACAACTAATAACACAACAAGCACACTACCACCAATGGCTGATCCTATGATTATTCCAGTGTTAGATGACTTATGTTGTGTGCCACTGGTCCCTCCTGATGTCTCTGTAAAATGGCATAAAAATACATTTCAATTCTTGTCATGTAAGTTTAAGATAAAATCATGAAAATAAACGATTAACCATTGTTCTTATCGTTTTATCAAAATAATCACCAACTTTTTTTTAAAAAGAGTTCGATTTGACCATTACGCACATTTCTGTGACAGGGAAAACCAACCACAATAACACATGTAACAACATTTGCATCAAATGGAGCAAAAGTATTGGTACTTTTGCGTCAAGTGGTGCAAAAAATCACAAGAATAAACATTTGACCGAATATTTTTTTCATAATAACCGCTATCATTTCAAAAAGAAATACCAATTTGACCGTTACGCATATATCAATGACTAGGAAAACCAAACACAATAAGACACGTGGCAGCGTTTGCACCAAGTGGCGCAAAATTGGTAGTATTCTTACCCCAAGTCTAATAAGGTGCAGACAGATGTCTTGTCAATGCAAAAGTATGACACGTGTCATCTGGTCATTGGGTTTCATTTAAAAGTTACAATAGTAACTTAGCAATAGAAAATTTTAAAAGGCTATTTTGTTTAAAACAAGTGGTCAACAAGGCTATTTTCATGATTTTTCATATGAATTTAAAGCGGTATCATATAGAAAAATATTACCAGGTAAGAAGTTATCATAGTTTGTAGACATGAAAACATAAGTGTTGAAATCTTTGGTAGGCTTGAAGGTTTGATTGCTAAGCGCGAACCCAAGCCCAACAATCCCAGTCCTGTTAAAACTTGGTCCTGGAGACAGGTAAACTTCGAGATTGATAACAGGATAATCATCCAAATTCCTGCTAGGATTCTTTAATGCCACTGAATCTACAGGGAGATTGGCTTTCCGAAAGAATGTCATCAGTTGATCTTGAAGGGAGGCATAAATGGTATAGTTTCCAAGTGAAGAGAAGGATGGAGCTTTAAAGAAAAACGAGCCCATGTATGGAAACGCGCATTGACAGTTTGGACTCGAAACAAGGCCCGGACTACACGAAGGTGGCACGCAATTGTTTGGTGGCGTTGAATATGATGCATTAGTAGTTGTGGGAAGGGAGCAATATTTGTCCGTCACACCCGATTCCATACATAATGGATTATCCACCAATCGTTAGGTAAGTTTATTGTATTCTATATATGCACATATATGATACTTATTAGCAGATCCTTCTTTTCAATTAACTTATGTCCACCTTATGGTCCTTTGGTTTGATTAACTAGATGGTACTTCACAACAAAGAACAACTGAAAACAAAATTGAAGGAGATATATCGTGAGAAATCTGATGTTTTTATTCGGACGAGCCAGATGGAGATAAGGTGATTAGAGATGCATAGAAAGTCTATTTTTTTTGGCTTACGATGAGTGCATTACTTATCTTTAATATTTTCTTGATGTCAGACGAAACTGGGAGTGCCCGGGTGGAAAGAGAGGTACTATGAAGAGAAGTTCTCTGCAAAATCTTCTAAAGAGCTTGAGGAAATACGGAGAGATGTTGTAAGATTTCTAGCTTTTTTACGCTCTAATTTTCTTAAAAGTAAAAAATGAAAGCAATATAAACTAAAACGGAAGGAACATAAGAAAAAGAAAAAACATGTAAACTTATAACCTTTGTTTTAATGTTACAATATATGGTAGACTCTGTAGCCTCCCTTTTAGTTGATGGGGATTAGTTATATGTTGTAAAAACATAATCATGCTGTGTTATTTAAAAATTTCGTATAACTAATATAAATTGTTTATGCTAATCATTTATCGCTATATTTTTAGGCATTATGAACGAATCATTGTATACGATAACAATAGAAGACAAGCAAGTTTTTTGAAACAAGGCTGTAGCAAACAGACCCCCTCTTTTGGTGGCAGAAACATGTAAGGATTTTTTTTTTTTTTTTTTGCAAATGGTGGGAAGACATCGAACAACGACGACATAGATGCTTTAGTTGCACCAAGTGTTGGGATAATCAACTACTTTTAAATGGTAATTTCCATACACAAATAAAGCATTTCCATTGTATGTAATTTCCATACAGTTGGAAATGTAGTTTGTTCCATACAGTTGGGTTTCCCACTTGGTGTATGGTTTTTATTTTGTTTCTTTGTTACGGTTTTTATAGAAAATGAAGGGAATGGGAGGCAATAAGAAAACAAAGTTTGAATAGGATTCCAGCTAAAATGAAACTGGTAAAAATAGGTGGTTTTAGATGATAATATTTGTTCAAGATGTAGACTAGAAGATGAAACAGTGGAGCATGTAATTGTGAAATGCTTAAGGCCTAGAGCAATTTGGTGGTACATTCTTATTTGGTTAAAGCTTCCTGTACTGGATTTTGTGAACTCAAGTGAAGACATTTTTGAACTCATGCAGAACTGTAAAGGATCGAAACAGAGGAAGCAGGTAATCGGAGTCGTTTTTGCAACGACGTGGCATTTTTGGAAGTCGAGAAATGGGATGGAATTTGAGAAGAACAATGAGACACAAAAGGTGGAGGCAGGGCCGGCACTGAGAATTCATGTACCCTGTTCGAGCTCAAAAAAACGTGCCTTTAGGTGGAGGAATGTGGAAAGCTTTGAGTTTGATGAGGAACTTAAATCTTTCAATCTCTTTTTGCTTTGACAGTATTTGTTTTTTTTTCATATAAGGTGGTTCTTTAATATATACTCTTTTCTATCATTCACATGGTATAAGTATTTGATCATGTAGCAGCAACCCGTTAAGTATCCAAAGAAAGAGCCAAGATGATGTAGAACAAAAGGTCAAAACTCAATTGAGCCTGGTCTCTCAAGTTGAGAGTCAAAATTGTTGGGCGGAATGGCTTTGAAAAACTTGATGTCCAAATTCTCGTATGTCATTCGTCTTAAAAATATAGTAATTAGTTACTGCTGAGCGCCCAAATTTTTACCCAATCACCCAATGTTCCTGTAGTATTACTTGCCCTTTTGTATTGTACACATAGAGGTCGAAATTTCAATTTTATTTATGATTGGGTTGATTATGGTTGTATTTTATCTCTTTGTTAAATCGTTTATCTATATATACAACTTATATAAAATTTATGTTCCCACCACGTCTTGTCGACTCCGCCGCAACGCGCGGGTTTCCCACTAGTATCTTTATACATATGTGTATTATTAACTAACCGTTCTAAACATATCCTTATACTAACATAATCTTACGATTTAAACACAATTACCAACATAATTAAATAAGTTGTGAATAGCTTAACACATATACCTACACATTTCATAAAACTAGACAACTAACAACATAAGTAATTAAACAAGGGACCCTTAAACAATTAACATAATCCTAACATAATCTTTACATCTAAACAACTAACAACATAAGTAATTAAGTTGTGAATAGCATAACATAATTCTAAAATTTAAACAAGGGACCGTTAAACAATTAACATCATGTAATTAGCAATAATTTAAACACAAAACATTATTCAAATACAATTAGCTTCAACGTCATCCATCTTTAATCAAATATAATCATGTAATTACCAATAATTTAATGGGCTAGCTAAAACGATAACCAATGATAATCATGTAATTAGTAATAATTTAAATTTTAAAAGAGGTTTTACGAGTCGTGGCACTAGGAGTGGGTTAGCTTCAACGTCATCCATCTTTTCGTCATCCATTTGAAAAACGGATCGGATCCTATATTCAAGCAACACCTCGCCGTCCGATTAAGTGGGTTCGGGCTGAATTCCGGGTTTGAGAGATATAAGACCCGACGATGACGACAACCCTATTCCTTCGAGAGCTAGGAGATCCGAGGACCAAGCAGCCTGTTTTGTTTGAAGCAATGCAAGGGTAGATCCGACAACGAAAATCCGTTTTGTTTGAAGTCCGGGTAGATCTGACAGCGGCAACCCATTTCGTTTGGGCAGCGACTTTTTCCCGAAACTGGAGATGGTGGGCTTGGGCTATCTAGCATTGTCTTCGATCACGGGCTTATGAGGTCACCTTTTATCACTGGGTTACCCTAAATAGCCGGGCTTTTATTTGTTAGACGTTAAAAAAATATATGTGATAATTACATGATAACCCAAACACTCCAGAGGGCGCCCTGCACAATAGCTTGAAAGACTTTCTTCTTCTTTTGTGAAGTTGCCTGCCTGCCCAAGGTGAAAGTCTAGAATGTCTTGCACTAATTCTCAATTTATAGACAAAACCGTTGAGCCCCCCGACCTGTTTGACTCTTTCCGAAACTGTGCAAAGTTTGATTTACCGTTTAATTCTTAATTTATAGACAAAACCGAAATTGGGTGGTTGATGATTTGGGCAGAAAACCTAAAATAGGCTTTATCATCACTATTTCATCTATCACTCTTCCTATTGATACATCCGCCATCAATCGATTAAGGTACTACTCATTCAGTTCTGTTAGAGCATTCCCATCATTTTCTCGTTGTGGGTTGCAGTTGTTTTATCTTGCATGCATGCCAGGTGTTCGATCAATTGCCCAAGTGAAAACATGGATTCTTTTTTAGTCTTTACATCTTTTTGTGTGTTCCTGTATCTTCTCTGGGTGGTGGCTCGGATCTTTAATATCTATATTTCAAGTTTACTTTTGAACAATTTGTAATGTGTTATGTTACCAGAATTAGGTCTTAGTTAGGGTTTATTTCTGGAGATTAGAGATATTCTTTAGAGTAAACTGTCAAAATGATCCCTGAGGTTTGGTCATTTTTGCCACTTTAGTCCAAAACTCAAACTTTTTGGCATCCAGTTTTGGACTAAAGTGGCAAAAGTGACCAAACCTCAGGGACCATTTTGACAGTTTACTCTATTTTTTAATTTAAACGTTTGTATAGGTTGCAAGTCATTGAGTCACCAGAACAAAAGATTAAATTTATTAAAAAAAGTACTGCATTTTCATTTAAGATATCTTATTTCAGTCTAAATCAGTTCTTTCTCAAGTAATCAAGCTAAATTACTTGTTAGTTGATGTTTATGTCTATTAATTCTTGTTTGGTCACATATATGAAGTTTGATTGCTAGTCATTATCTTCAAGGGTTGCATTAGTTAAAGATGAATTTTTGCTATGTTTCTTTTGGTCTAGCTAACAAGGTTTTAGTTATGTTCTTTTTAATTATAATTATACTACAAATACGAGCTTAGTTGTTTTGAGATGTGATAAACATTCGGTTGAGAGTATGTTTATGTGTATACGGCTAACCGGCGATACTTATGGTGAATGTGATCATAAAGAGGTTGTGTAATGTTTATCGCTAATGGTTCTTAGTGTCTTACACCGATTTTGAAACACCTTGATGAGTCCTTAAGATAATGCTTCATACGAAACTATCATCTTCAACATTTTGTATTATATTTTATTATATGCAGGATTTTGATTTCTACTTGAGATTGTTCGGATAAAAAATCCAGTTTTATATTATAATCCCGCGAAGCCAATAACTTGAAATTTGGGGAGTCTGCCAGCTATCCTGATGCCTAACCTTGTCAGCGAATCCAAAACACCCATTTCTTCATCAAAGCGTAAATCAGTACGTTCATACATCAATCTTTTTTAACGGAATTCTATCTTTTACCACTTACCGTTGCATATTATGTGTGTTTTTAATGAGCTCCACCCATCTTTGTAGGTTTTCTTGCACCAATGGTGGCTAATAAAGATCGAAAAGGAGTCCAAATTGGGCGTTGGAGGCTTTGTTAACCGAGAGTAAGGGGTTTATTTTTCTTATTGATATCCTGTAAATTTTAGTTAGTTTATAATTACATCTGATGATCAAGTAGGAAGCCTTAATTTAAGTATTGGATTTATGTTTCTAGAGAAACTTTTATCATGTATAGGATGATTTTAAAGTTCAATCTGTCATTGCGATAAGTTGATTAAATTTGGGGAACAAGGGTATTATTAGGTCATGTTATACCAAATATTTATTACACCATCACACAGAACTTCCATCTAAATATATGTATAATGATATATCCAAAAAGATTAACTCATTTGAAACATCTCTAGTAATCTTCAGGTCTTGCTTGTTATTATACTCATACTGTAATTTTTAATACCTCAGGACATTCGGAACACGGGGAATGCAACTTTTTGGCTCTCCATCAACCAACAAGAGGCAGAATGTTAACATTATTGACGACGGAGTTCAAGTTTATGGTTCTGCAGCAATTGCCAAGAGGCATGATAACAACACTCTTGAATCAGTAGATGGCATCATCATCCGGATACAGGGGCGGACCTGTAGTTGTGTCGGGCGTAGCCCGGGCTACGGCTCAAGTTTTTACCAGAAGTGTAGATTTTTTTTCCGATTTTTATACATAGGACACCTCTGAACAAGTACGAGGACACCCCTCAAATTTTTTTTTACAAAATAATAAGCCTAGTTGGTAAGCCCAAATAAGTAAATAATAGCACATTAGGTAAGCCCAAACAAGTAAATAATAACCCAAGATTGAATGATTATTGATTTGGGCGGCATGTTTAATCAATAAGGGATGTCAAACGTCGACTCCAATAGTCAGACGTCGAAGCTAGATTCTCGAACACAAACAAGAGTCAAAAACGAATTGTGTAATCGAAATCGAACGAAGAATGTGAAATCGAAATCGAACGAACAGCCGAGAACGCGAGAACAGCCGTGAAATCGAACGGAATTGCCAAATTGGTATTTGATTTGGCAGCAGCGACGGTTTCAAAACATAATACAGGTTGGTTTGATACTTTGATTGTTATTTCATTGTTGTTTGTTTGATAACTGATTGATTGTTATTTGATATTTGATATTTTGATTGATAATTGTTCGAACATTCGGCTGCCATTGATTCATAGAACATTCGGACTTATTTGATAATTGATATACTGTTTTTCTTTTTTCTTTTTTTTTTTGACGTTGAACTGTTGAAGCAGTGCTGTTACTTGATAATCAACCAATATACTTTTTTTTTGTTTGATGTTGATTGATAATTGGCAGCCGCACGCCCGCACATCGAGTCATCGAACATAGTCAAAGACGAGACCATTGGCGAAGCTTGACCCGAATAACGGGGGGGGGGGGGTCGAAAATGTATATACCCAAAAATTTCTATAGAACCGGGGGGTCGAAAACGTATATACCCAAAAAATTCTATATGAAAGCTACATATATAACACTACTGAACGAAAAGTTCGGAGAGTCGGGCGCCCCTCGGCCACCTTCTAAGCTACGCCCATGGACGAGACGAATAGACGATCATATCGAACAAAAGATTAGCTGATTATTGGTTAGTTTTATTAGTTTTATTCTTGTTACTTGTTATTGGCTGATTATTGGTTGTTAGTTTGATTGTTAATTGATTGTTTGATTGTCAAGACGGATTTACGCAATCGAATGGGCCAAGAATTTTTGAACAATGCTATGGTTTGTGCGGTCGAAAAGGATTTTTTGCGTGAAGTAAAAGAGGACGATGTGATGGAACGATTTCAAGCTATGAAAAAACAAGAAGATGACAAATCTATTAGCTAATTGTTTTACTTTATTTATTTATTGTCGTTTTTTTAATATTGTATGATTGCACGGTAAAAAAAAAATTTGGGATACCCCTGAGTTAATGTTCTAGTTCCGCCACTGTCCGGATAAGTGGTTGCATAAATAAGTCACGAACACTCTCTTACGGTTTCTCACCTGAGGTATCATCACCTCTTTGTTTTATAATTCTTATCCACATTTACTGTACGAAAGCTTGTTTTTAATCAGAGTCAGGCCTCATATCATAGTTTTTGCACAGGTCTGTGATAGTTTCCTTTCTGGGTTTCCGTGTAGCTGGGAAGATTATGCTTCTAAATCGTCCCATGATAAATGCGACGACGATACAACAAAACAATACTTGCCTGCGTCTTTTGATGATCTTCCGGTCACTCATGTACGGCATTTATTGATGTCAGGAACGGATTCTCGTGCTTTAACGAGTATTATTTTCAGAGATATCATGAAACATACTGAAAAGATTCTTAATCAAAGTGTTCCGTCAATCGAGAAGATCTCCAGGAACTCTATAGAAACCGAAGCTGATAACAATGAAGATGATGTTTCTTTGTCAAATTTAACTCAGAAGATAACTGAAGAAGATACTAAGATTGCAGTTGATTCACACATGATAAAATCTGAAGAAATTGAAGATGGTGGTTTTATGCCGGATGAAATACACAATATAACCTTTGAAAAACAGTCGAGGATATTACTGAGAAGATATCCCCTAAGGTCCAGGCGAAACAGAGAAAACACTTGAAGTTGATGAGTGATCAAAGGTTATATGCTGAAGAACATGATCCAGTAAGCAGTTTTTTTATAAGCATTGTGTAAGTACAGTTGTATTTTATCTAATATTTATAAATATCTGAAATTAGAAAGAACATCTTTTAGACGAAAAGAGAGAGAGAGAGAGAGGGAGGGAGGGAGAGACGTATTTACACAGAACTGCCTTTTACAACACCACACATCACACATACCTGAGATTCCTTCCACATAAACACCTATTTTTGCCAATTCAACTTTTGATGGATTCTAATCTAAGATTCTAAACCGATCTCCACCCGAATATGTTTATAGGAATGCAATTAACCCAAAGGAAAGGAGAATTCCCCGAAGACCAGTTATTAGCATCTAATGAATATTTGTTTGTTAGGAAAGTCAATATGTATCCATAGTTATAGGCTTTGTTATTCCTATAATAAGAGGGGTTGTTATGTATTCAAAATTTCAAATCAATATACATCGATTCTTAATATAGTAGCAAAGCCATGTTTACAAGAACCTAGCTGCCATCCTTATAGGAGTTTTACCCCATGCGTTGTGGCGAGAATTTGATTATCAATACTGTACTAACACTCAGTATACCCCAAAATCTTTTTTTGACACCCCATATACGTACCATATTAGTCAATACATGTGCGCGTTGGGACGAGAATTTGATTATCATGAACTTTCTTTCACTATTACTTTTGTACCGAAGGATATCCCATAAGATTTTATTTTTATTTAAAAACATGTTAATTTTAGGATCTTAAGAAATACACACGAATGTCAAACATACATGGATAAGAGATCCCATTATATAGGAATCAAACACAACCACAAGCATTTGTGGGGTGAGAAATGTTTTCCTATGGTGTCAACTTTTTTTGGTACTCGGATTTATAACCTGCGACAAAACTTTTAGGCTTGTTCAGGTCATATGCTAAAAGCCAATATCATAATAAACTAATACTGGAAAATACACAATGAAAATACAAAGTCATTTAAAATATAAATAATGTATTTTGTATTTGTTCCATACATGTTTTTATGTTTTGATTGTTTACTAGCTTGGCTTTAACCGGCTACCTCACTTCGTTCAATCGCTAGGTCGCCAAATTCAATTCAGTCAGTCGATTCCTTTGGTCGTATACAACTTCATAGTGGGTTCATTCAATCGCCACTTCATATTTCATATTACTTGGTTTTTATTTAAGTTGGGGGATTGGGTAAAAAAACAAAGTGGACTTTAATTGGAAATAAGAATTGCGTTTACAATTAGGGATTTGGGGGGATTAGATAATGGGTTATTGGGTAATAAACAAACCACACTTCTAGTTTGGAAATAATAAACTGGGATTAATTATTAAACACTAGTTTTTTTAATTTATTGAAACGTTTTTATATTTTTTTTATATGGTCAAAATATGTACAATATTTCAAAAAACAATGAGGAATGAGTCAATTTACAAAATCAATGTTGTGAATAATAAAAAAAGACATTGGGTCGTACTCCATAAACATACCCCCGCCAATGATCACAAGATGTACATAAAACAAGTAGAAAAACATAAAGTGACACACCATGGTCGTACTAAGAAAAAGTGTGCATGTAGACCGTTAGGCTAGAGGGTGTGGTTTAAAGTTCCAGGGGCTTTATTACGCCACGTAGGCGACACATAAGCAGGGGACTTTATCGCTAACTTACACGGTGTGGAATAACGCCCCTTATAAAGCCCCTTTTAACTATATTAAAAAATAAATAAAAAAAATCTGATTGGTTGATGAAGGTGGGACCCCTTGATTTCTTCCTCTCGCGTCTGGTATTCTTTTGGCGGAAGTCAATGATAGCGCCCCCTTTAACGGAGGCGGATTGGTGTAGAGCGCCATAGGGCGCTAAAGTTGATGAGGTGTCGGGGACTCGGGGGAGCGCGAAGCCACACCCCTTGGCCTTAGTGTTTTTACATTTTAACTTATTAGACATGTGTTATGGTAATGTCAACTGTGATTAGATAAGAAGAATAATCAAATTAATGCTTAATATAAAATAAATAAATAAATGAAAGGGTGATGCATTGTGTTTCATATATCACATATCAAAAAACTAAGCCCGGTGGAGCCAGCTCACTTGGTAGAGGTTCTTGCCTCTTAGTGGGAGGTCTTGGGTTCAATCCCAAGCAAGTGTGAGTTATTTGTAAATATAGGAGTTTGAGAGAGTAACGTTAGTCATTCAAAAAAAAAAAAAACATATCAAAAAACCCTGTTTAAAAAATAGCAAACTTGGGGAGCAAGGTATTGTTCGATACTCTTCCTCTATTTTAACATATTCTGGCGGATGATAAGAAGATCAAATTAACAACAAATATAATAAATAAACATTAAACAATATCAATAATAATTATCAGAAAATTACATATGAAACAAGTTTGCGTCTGTTCTAACGGTCGATATCTTCGGCAATTATATATATACGTATTATATATGCGACACTCTCAAAACCATAACCCTAAAGTTACCATCATCGTTCTTAACCTTTTAGTTATCAAGTTTCAAGATCTCGGTTTCGAAGCAACATCTGACATTACTCCTGGTAAATATTTCAATCTCATTCTCGTAAATATTAATTTAACCAAAACCCACCACCGATCAATAATCACCATTAATATTTCTGGATTTTAAACAAGTCCAAATTGATATTTCAAATATAAATAAGTTTCAGTTTCATATGTGTATGTATTTACTGTCTAAAACTATATGTATTTGTTGATTTCTTGATGCAGTCTTACTCAATGGATTCATACAGCTACGACTGCAAATGGAAACTAAGAAAAGTTTCAGCAAAACGTGATTTTCCGGATCAGTTTTATGATGAGAACCAATGTGTTAAAAAACACAAAGGCTGTGACTCTGAAGAGGCGGTTGAAGGTTCTGCCGATAAAGAATTGGATTTCATTCCTCTTGACACAAAATCGGTTACAAAACTAAATAAACATAATAACGAGACTCTCGTTATTTGTGGGAAATTCGACTAGTACAATATCGGTTACAAAACTAAATAAACGAATATAAAATACAACTAAATTGTACCAATCTTGATTCAAAGCCAATGTCTTTGAAAACTTCAACCGCACCTACGAGATCGAAACTCCGCTGCAAGACAAGCAAAATTGTTGACGGTTTTGGTTGAGGCACGTGTTCAACACGCTTCCCTTAAAACAGATTCCGCGCCTCCTCTCAGACGGTTCTGTCTCCCAGGGTACAACAACCGGAACAGTATGTGTACTGCCGGAGATGGCACTCGCGCCCGAGATAGCACCGGGTATCATAGTGTTCTAATTTACGTGGGAAAATAACGATAGGTTGGTGATGATGGAAAAATTAGAGAGTACTACTCTCTAAATTCTATAAACTTTGTGCATAATTTTCTCTAGTATATTTCTTTCATCTCATTTTTCTCTATTTTCTTTCTTACCTCCAACAAAGAGTCATAAGTTCCTCTTATACTCAAAACTAAAACTCCATATTTAATTTCTATTCTTTAAAGATAATTATAACCATAAAAACCTTCATTATGAGTCTAGTAATTTATTATGAGTCAAAATGATTAATTTACATTCATGACATGTTAATGTCATATTAAATAAAATAATAAGACATAGCAAAACTTACATCATGACTCTTGAATAGAGATTAAAAGTCATAAAACCACCAATTTATGACAAAGATGAATTTATACTAGAGTCACCAAAGTTTTAGAAATATTCACTTCAATCACCAACTTCGAGCATCGATATTCTATTCATCTTCGCTCCATTTTGGACATAGTTTGATTCATTATTATGATCCTCTCACCACATAGAACACAAACCCACCAATTATTATTTATATCACACATATATAAATATAATTATTGATGTCCAAAATATTTAGTGAAAACTCATTTTCACTAAATTTCCAACAGTATACACTTGTATTTCTTGCTTTCAATTCAACTTTGGTCATATGCTGGTCAAGTTTCACGTTTCAACTCTATAAATTAGCTTCACTTTGCACCATCAACTGATTCCTAACTAACAACCGATTGATAAACAAAACCGTCACACATTAAACAACAAATTGATTCAAGCAAGCATAAATATAATGGAAGATACAATCAAACGTATGGGATAAACGAGCCGAGTCAAACCTGAGATTGACTTAATCATGAACATTTATGTTTGAAGATCAAGATTGAGTAATTTTATTGCTCAAGTTCGACTCATATGTGTAAAAAATTTTAATATTTTCTTTGTAATTTTGTTATATACTTATAATAAGAGTAATATATATATATATATATATATCACAACGATATTTTAATAATGGGATTACATCTGGATCCTCATGTATAGATTGATATAGAATTGATATTTTAATAATGGGATAGTTGTTTGGCTCATTTAACACTCCTAACATACACGTATATGTAGGGTCAGCTCAACCATTTTATGGGTTCTAAGAAAAAAAAAATTGAAGGCCTTTTCCAAATGGGTTCGTTTGCACTTATTGGTTCAACTACACCTACTTAGACCACCAGTAGTGGAAAGGTTAAGTGGCGTGAAGTTGTCACGTAACGCCCCATAATGCCCCACACACCGCCCCTGGGCGTGATTCCATCGAAAAATGCCCAGGCGTTTTTATGAAACGCATCCTCAACTTTGAAATGGCCAATAAGAAATTTCAACTCTTCCATGGTAATATAATTTGTTTTATTTTCTAAAAAATAATAATTACATAAACATTCCAAGGGGGCATTATACCACTACACCACTTTTAAACTTAAAGCCCCATAATGCCCTTGCTGACTAGTACGCCATGTGTCGTATAATACCCAAAGGAGGGGCTTAAACTTCAAGTCTAACTATACATGGTCTTATTCGTTATCTTTTATGTTTATTACGAATTTTAATAAAAATATATTTTTTTTGGTTCCATTTAAGCTTCTGACATTTTTTTTGATAATTAAATTATTTAAGATTTCCACCAAAAAACTTGACAAGTTAAATCAAAATAGAAGGTAGACGGGCAACAAGCTGCGCCGCCACCCCTTTCTGAATTGCAAACCCTAACCGACGGATTCCATTTCATAGTTTTATTTCGATTAGAATCAAATAATCAATTTACTAGTAACAAGAATCCAGGGCATAAACAATTACTTTCAGTGGCGATAATAAACAAAACCAATGAAGTGATTTGAAGAATGTGCTGAACTGTGAACGGAATCGATATTTTATGAAATTGTGAACCTCATCATCATCATACTCAGTAAATCCCACCAATAGCCAAGCAAATGTAGGGTCTGAGAAGGTTAAGATATAGACAGCCTTACCTCTATCTCGTAGGAATAGAGAGACTGCTTCCAGTTAGACCTCCGGCTCAAAATACAATATAAACATAAGTCATACCAATGAAGTGGAAGTAATCTCATGAAGAATTTGGATGATTAGCTATACCTAAAACACAATTTCTACAATCCTAATGTCACAACTTCATGATTCTTTCTCAATTCATGACAATCAAACACTCTAATCATAAAAACACTATACAATAAACAATTTATATAAAACAAAATTAACCACTTACCTTGAGCAAGAACCGAATATTAAGATTGGACTCCATTTGATTTCTGACTTTTTGTCGTTTGATTGTTCAAATTTGATGTGTAATCTTGCTATTTGATTTTGGTGGCAACACTCGATTTTGGTTGTTCATGACTTCAAGCGTGTCTTACCTAATTTCTTTTAGAAAAGGCGCTTCCTTTTTTTAAATTTCTTCTGCCCTTTTTACTTTTGTGACCACTCGTCTATAGGTGGAAAAAAACCCGGTTTATTAACCGAAACCGGTTATTAATTGGAACCGTAACCGGTTATCAGTAGAATAAAACAAAGCTAGTAAGTGATTATAAATATTTAGGATAATAACCGGTTTTTAACCGATGTACTAGTTAACCGAAAACGAAAAAAATTGAAAATAACCGGTTAATTAGCCGAAAATACTAGTCAGAGTTAACTTTCGGTTTGCTCCCTGTGGTTTGGTCATTTTATCGGTTTTGCTCCAATAGTTTAAAAATAGTCATTTTCCTCCCTGATCTTTCAAGTTTATCACCAGTTTGCTCCATGTCTCTAACTCAGTTAAAACGTTCAATTAAAAGTAGGGGTATTTCAGTAGTTTACTCCCTGGCTCTAACTCAATTAAAACGTTTAGTTAAAAGTCGCGGTAATTGTGGTCGGCAGGTGGTAGTTGCAGGTGGTGGTTGATGGTTGTGGATGGTGGTGGCCGGTAGAAATAGTGGTTGGAAAGGTGGGGGATCAGAAAATAATTACTTATATACATGTAAATAAACAAGTTATATGTTTATTTAGGTGAAAAAACTTACATGTTGTTTCTTTTATCTATAAAATAACCAAAATACCCTTCTAGTTAATGGAATTTTTGGATGGAGTTAGAGGTGGGGAGCAAAATGACGATAAGTTATAAAAATCGAGGAAAATAACTATTTTTAAACTATTGGGGCAAAACCATTAAAATGACCAAATTACATGGAGCAAAATGGAAGTTTACTCTACTAATTATTAATCGAAATGGTTAAAATGAATAACCGAACTAGTTAAAGCAATAATCTGTTAAAGCAAAAATTTGAAAATAACCGCTTAAACCATGTAACTAAACCAATTAGGGAAATTGACCAATTTGTGCACCTCTAGTTAGAGATGCACAAAAAAACCCGAACCCGGGAATTAGAAAAACCAGGTTTTTTAAACCCAAACCTGAACCCAACCCTACTCGTAGGGTAGGGACCAGGTATGCATATTCTGTTCAATACCCGAACCCGAACCCGAACCTGGGTTTTTCCGTATACCCGGTTTTCCATAAAACCCGTACCCGGGTTTTTGTAATAACCGGACCCGGTTTTGCGTAATACCGGGATTCGTTGTGTACAACAATTTTTTTTTTTAACATTTAGAGCTTGTGTGAGGCTTTTTTGGGAAAATTTCAAGACATACAATATGTAAATATAAAGGTTTCCATTATATTTCTATGTTTTACAGGGCCGGCTCTGAGAATTCCTGTGCCCTGTTCGAGCTCGAAAAAACATGCCCTTAGTTCTTAACTAAATAAAAAATTTAAACTAGTTCGGTGGGTACTGGAACTACGTTTTTGCCATCCGGATGCTTGTTTAGGAGCCATTAACATCTAAATAATCGACAAAGTTTGAATCAAATTAAGTTAACGCCTA
This sequence comes from Helianthus tuberosus, assembly GCA_030545235.1. Taxonomy (NCBI): domain Eukaryota; kingdom Viridiplantae; phylum Streptophyta; class Magnoliopsida; order Asterales; family Asteraceae; genus Helianthus; species Helianthus tuberosus. The sequence goes on from CM060390.1 coordinate 8,049,173, forward strand.
AATAATGATCCACAACAAAAGGATCCTAAAATCATAAATCAACTAATCATGGAAATCGTAAATCATAAGTTCACTGTGAATCCTAAATCATAAGTTAACAACTGAGTTCGACAATTTGATGTTTACCTGAATACGAGAACTGATCCGTGATCGAACTGTGAACTGATCCGATCGAAGGCTGTGAAATCGAAGGCCTGCTGTGAACTGTGGGCTGATGAATTCGAAGGCCTGTGTGTGAAATCGAACAAAAACTTAAAACTACAGAATGATGATGATGAAATCGCTGTCTGCTGATTTTTAACCATTAACAAACAAAACATTCATCAAAATTCAAGGTCAAACATAACCAATCATCCAGTTCTCTAGCAACACATAAAGCCCTAATCATTCTCAACTACAAGCATTGTAATCAGTTTAATAATCACATAAAAGGAACATATAATACAAACAGAAACACAAAAAAATGAATGTACCTTTCTTCTAGAATTGGGAATAGCTCTCTCCGACCCTGCGAGTGACGTTCCAATACCCACCGAACTAGTTGCCACCCATTTCTATTTCTTTATTATTATTAGTTTTTTAAATTATTTGGGTATTGGGCTCACTAACCTAATGGGCTAACTAATTTAATCAATATGATTTTTTAAAATGGGCCTATGTTAATATTTGTTTGGCTATACCCTATTAAATTTTTTTTACATATATAATATCGGATTTTTTTTTAAATTACGTGCCCTACGAGATCACGGGCCATGTTCGGTTGTCCTCCCCGCCCTCCTTCAGGGCCGGCTCTGATGTTTTATGCCAAAAAAATGAATGGAAAAACCCGTTCTATACCCGAACCATACCCGATCAATACCCGAACCATACCTGACCAATACCCGAACCCTCCCGGACCCGGAAATAGGGTATTCTAATACCCGGGTACTGAAAACCCGAACCCGGGTACACTAGGTATAGATTTCCTGCCAAAACTCGAACCCGAACCCGACCCGGTATGACCAATACCCGAAAAATCAAAACCCGACCATACCCGTACCCAGGTATATACCCGAACCCGAGTATTAGAAAAAACTCGGTTTGTGCACCTCCACCTCTAGTGACTCATCCATCATTTTTTTTACTTTCCGGCCCAACTAAGCAATGGAAACCCAATTACATATGAAGAACAAAATTAACTAAATTTTAAAAAAGAGGGGTCCTGTGCCCCTAATCAAAGTGAAGGCCCAAATCAAGGGGTTTACTTAGAGGTGTACAAAAAAAACGGTTTTAGAACCGAACCCGGGAAAAAAACCGAAACCGGTTTTTTTATAACCGAACCGCCGGTTTGTGACCAGTTACTATTCTTGATCTGAAAAACCGGTTAATAATCGAAACCAGTTAAAAACCGGTTTTTTTGCAAAAGCCGGCTAAAAACCGGTCCAACCGGTTACACCTGTTATTGTTTTGGACTTGAAAAATCGGTTAGTAACCGAAACCGATTATAAAAAAAAAAAAAAAAAAAAAAAAAAAACTGGTTTTCATTTTGGGTGAAAAAAACCAATTTGTACCTCTAGGTTTACTTGCCTTAGGCTTGGGCTGACTAACAAACACACCAAAATGTACAGTTGGAGCCGAGTATAATAGGCCCATGCCTGCCGAACCACAACCTTAAACCGACCTAAGTGAGCACTCATTGTTTGATATCCGGTTCTTGGATTTAGGGATGAGCATTTGGTATCGGTATCGGTATCGAACCGTACCAGGTATATTCGGTACCGGTACCGGTATCTATTTTCCCCATTTTTTAATGCCGGTACCGGTACCCACTTTTCCCATTTTCCGGACCCTTTTATTAATATTTGAATCATACGATAAGAAAATACTTACATCAATTTATTGGGCAACATCATTTTGTTAAATTTTGATAAGTAATACATTATTTCTTTATATAAATTAAAAAGTACATATAGTTTTAAATAAACCTAGCGATTTTAATATAATCAGATTAATAATTATTTAAAATAAATAACATCTTGGGTTTTATAAATATTATTAAAAAAACCTATAAACACAAATAAAAAACTACTAAATAAAATATAAAAAAATTGGTTCAACATTCATTATATTAGGGATGAGCATGTGGTCCCCAATATAGTAGTATTGGTAGCATACAATTACCGTATAGAATCAGTACCTACCAAAGTAAATTAGTACTAAGACCATGTGTAGTGGTTTAGTGAATAATGCCTCTACCCTTGGGCGTTTTTCGTCATGTGGCAGTCCAGTCAGCAAGGGGGTATTATTGGGCGTTTTTACAAAATTGACGTAGTGAAATAATGCCCAATAATGCCCCAAACAATCATTACACAATTATTAATTTTTTTAAATTAAAAACTAATAATATTTCATTAAATAAAAAAATTACAATACTAGTCTTAAAAAATAAACTTATTTGCCCTAAACTATTGAAATTTAAGTTTTTAAACTGAAAACTAAAACCACGGGGGCCTAATTTACCATTTTGCCAATGTTCAAAACCACAGGGACCTAATTTGCCATTTTGCCAATGTTAAATAAACCACCCGCCTCCCAACCCTTCTTCTTCGTTTGACCGGCAAAAATTCTGGCAAAAATTCCGGCTAACCACAAAACCGAAACCCACTCGAATTCGGGCAAAAATTCCAGCTATCTCCATCTCTATCTCTTTAAACTCACATGGTGTTATATGATTGGCCAACAATTTGCAATTTCGGCGTGATTTAAAACACGCTGGGGAGTTTTTTTTTCGAAAATAACGCCGAAAAACGCCAAGGGAGCCTTGCCGTGTTCGGGCGTGGGTTTAATATTGGTATTCATTTTATTGGCTTTTGGTATTCGGTACTAACCGGTATCTACTTGTTCATTTCAGTATTCCCGTCTTTAGTACCGAACTAGTAGGAATACACGCGCTACGTTGCGGGGTTTCGGTCGATATCTATTTTGGTTCAGTATACCAATCGAAAGAAATATGCTCAAAAAAATATCGACACATGTTTTACATCGACCGAAAACCATAAAAATAAATTTAAATTGGACAACGGGACGAATTGATTTTAAATTAATTTTAAATGGAAACGTAAATGTTATCTTAAATATAGCTTTTATTAAAAGAAACCTAAAACTAAAACACTAAACATAAAGAAAACTAAAAAATAAAAATAATAAAGTCCGGAAAAAAAATCAAGAAAGAAACAAAAAAGTTAATAGGATAAAAACACTATCCACATAACTTGTTAATTGTAAGTTGCGTTAAAGCGTAGACCAATTGAAAACATACATAAAAATAAGCATGAAAACGAATTATATTTGACACATATTTCCAAAGATAATTTACGACGAATTATAAACCAACTTAAATTTATACCGATGCGTGCATAAAAATAAGCACGTAAGAAAATTGATACGGCGTGTTGTGGCGTGTCGAAACGTAAAGTAACTCGAATTTATAGCGTTTAATGAAAACATATTATATTTTACTCGGCGTGTTTCCGAACAAAATTTACGTCAAAACGTAGACCATTTGAATACGTACATAAAAATAAGTATGAAAACATATTATATTTTAACCGGCTCATTTATATAAAAAAAAATTACATCAAAACGTAAACCAACAGAAAACGTACATAATAATAAGCATTAAGAATATATTATATTTGACCAAACTTATTAATTGGAAAAATTTACGTCTAAACGTAAATCAATTTAAATTTATAGAAACGCGTACATAAAAATAAACACGTAAAGCTTAATTACAAAATTTTTAGAAAGTTAAGAGGTTGAAATTTTTAACACTGAAAGTTAATAGGGTAAAAGTTTAAAGAAAAATAATAAAGACAAAAAAGGAAAAAGTTAAAAAGCAAAAAAAAATAATAATAATAAAATAGACAGCCTACTACAAGCCCTTTGAAATTGTTAGGTTATAGAATTTGTGTATGAAATTTAAAATTGTTTTTTTATTTGTATATGAAATTTAAAAATGTTTTTTTGGTAACAAATAAAATCATCTTTAATCATGTGAAATCATCTCCTATCATCATATCGATCATCTCCGATAGCTATCCAACTTCTCCGGTAGACAATAGCCACCAAACTTAATAGATCATCTCCGGTCAAACAAAATTCACTTAAGTTTTCCCCTCATAACCTACATTCGTTAGACGTTTTTTTAATCTACATTTACTGGCGGACCCATAAATTTTTTATTGGGGTGTGGAATATTTTTAAAGATTAGCTATTGTAATGTCACACCCTGGCTTTGCGGAAGCGTGGTTAATTTGGTGTGACTTCTTAATACCATAGCTTAATCATAACAAAGCTATATGAAATAAAAATCATGCAAGATCATCCATTTAATTAAGTTTTAAAAACCAAATACAACAACATTGTCTCAACGGAAACACATCCTAACGACATTGTTCAACAAACACAAACATCAACATGACATAAACACAGTTTAAGGACTGTGACTTGTCCAGGAAAGAGTCACATTCCCCAAACCCGGATGACCTCGTAACTAGTGCAGCGGGAAAACGTGTCATACCGCGCCAGATCCTTTAATTCCCTGAAATACATGTAAGTTGAAAAATCAACAATAATGTTGAGCGGGTTCATGTGTAAGTGAGTAAATAAACCTTTGTAAGTATAAAAATCCTGGTATGTAGCAAATAAGGAAAAAGAGATCACCAATGGTTTGCAAGGCCATTGATATGTGTGAAGTGCAAGTAGGAAGACTCAAACCTAGCAGATTTCGCGTTGGGCACAAAGTCACCCCAAGGTCCGTACTGTTGGACCTGGAGTTGGGCTCGCTACACCCAGATAGATCTACCGCTTACGTCCCTCGGTCCTACAATGAGGATTAATGGCCTCCAGTTTCTGCCTACCCACTCACATGATCTAAGTAGTAACCCTCCTTACGCTAACCATACCATGTATAAAGTACTTGTAATCAAAGTAACATGTATTTCACCCCCGCAGTTAGAAAACTGAAAACAGTTAAGAGAAAAGGGGGACATGAACTCACAGTGGTGCGTCTCTACCAAGTATGTCTCCTGATCAAGCAGCTGTGTGACGACCTACACGTACTAATTCTATTAGACGGACGGCCGTGCCTTAGCTTTATGGTTTAAGTTTTCGGGAAATAGTTAGACAACTATTTCGTGTTTACATTCTGTATACTTGGTAATCATTTTCCTTCCCAAGGATGGGGGATTTAATACATGTCTGTTCGTATAATATCGAAATATATTATTAAGTCTCACTTAAAATATATTTTATTTCTAACTCCAAAATATAAATATTCTTCTAAAAAATATTATATTTTCTATTACATAAATTTTTTCAAAATAATACCTTGACAAAAATACGCGTTAGGTCATATTCTCTTAAAATGCGTAAGTTACGTTCTAATGATCGAGTGGTAATAATAATTACCGGTGTAACTTATATATTTATCGTAGAGGCGTTCGTATTATTTTGGATCCATTAACATTCGATAGTATTATTTTTACCCTAAAAATAATACTAGTATTTTCACAAAATAATCATAAACACATATCAAGTGACTTTATGAAAAATATACACTAAATATATATATTTACCAAGTTTTATTTTGTGAAATCCCACCTCCGATGTTTTGTAATTAAAGTCGTGGCGAAATCTTTAATTTGAAAACACGTTAAAATTGTATTTCTAACACTTGTAGTGAAAATATTTCTAAGTGTTAGGGTTTTGGAAAAATTTCACCAGAGTTTCCTCTGTAACTGGAGGTGGCCACGCTTTCAAGCGTATCATTTTCTTTTACAAATCAAACCAACAGTTTTCTCAATCAACAATAAGCATTATTCGAACCATCAAACTAGTCAAAATAGATGTAAATCGCAAAAATGCATGAACTTGTGGTTTATCTAAAATATGAAGTAAATCCCATTACTTTTAGTGGATCTTTTGAATAAATCAATCCGGTTTCGTAAAAGTCTCGTTTTTAAAGAAATTCCATCTTTACAACTTCTTGTAAAATTTGACAAAACTAGTTCCTTGTCGAAACTTAGTGTTACACAAGTATTTACACACTTGTGTGTTCTAAAAATCATTCTTGTTAGTGTAAGATCTGTCTTTAGAAAGCATGGTTCCTTTGACACTCGGTCCTTTGAAAATACCGCTTGTAGATCCGTAGATCTACTAGTTTTAAACACTATTTCACAAGTAAAATCACTTTTACACAAGTTCATGATCCGTGTGTGGTAGAGTTTCATCATTTAACCCTTGTTACATCCAAAACAACTCTATGTCATGATTCATGATCATGACCAACCCGGGTTAAATGATGATCCGAGCTACCACAACATAGATCGGGTCCAAATAATCACACAAATCAATTACTACAAGATTTACACAACATATGAGCTTTTAACCATCACTTTTAGTGTTTTTAGTAGACTTTTATGCTTCATCTTGTATGTTTGCGACTTTTAACCGTTACATATCATTTTAACCACTTCAAAATAGTTCGAGAAGGTGATTCAAGCAACTTACTACTAGCTCGATGCTAGGGAAGAATCTAGACGCAAAAAGAGTGGATAAAAGCAACGAGTAGAGGTCCTTCGCCTTCCGATTGCACCAAGCCTCCTTATGCGTGACCCTTAACGTTTGTATGAACTTGGAATGTGATGAAGGAAGCTCGAAAATGTGATGGATGTAAAGGGGGTGTTCGGCCGTGAGTGGTAGAGAGGGAGAGAGAGCTTGAGTGTGGTGAGTGTTGACACTTTGGAAAATCGGGGTGTGCCAACCATGACGTCACGATACTCCCCACCGGGCCCACCGGTGACACGTGGAAAATCGGGGTGTGACAACAACTTATTCTTGACACTTTGGAAAGTGTCTAGTAATATTTTCCTCATGTTTTGGCACTTTATTAGGTAGCTTAATGCTGAATTGTTTATTAAAGTGCTGAATTTTGTACTTAGAGTACGTTTTAGGCACATCCAGTCATTGTAACTTATTCCTAGAGACGCAGTTCTACAACCCTTATATCCCTACACTCACCACCAGTGTAGTAAACTATCTCAGGCTCTTACAGACCTTAGAGGCAGTACCTGCCTGGTGCTAGTTATGACAGCACGTTTAATAGGTTATCCGTTCATTGTGCTACTGTGCTTTTGGTGCATCATGTTTGTCACTAAGGTTCAGCATGTAAATAATGTAGTGACGGTAAATAGAGTATGATGCAAGTATGTACATGTATCAACATTCAAGTAGCAGTTTATCCACAATTTCAGGTAAGCACAGTAATTAAGCAGTAATTAATTATTAATTAAGTCGTACGGATACCTGGTTTAGTGAGGGTTGTCACATTCTCCCCCCGTTAGAAAAATTTTGTCCCGAAATTTTAAGTTCTGCTTGTAGATGCAGGGTTCTTAGGGAATAGGTGGGGGTATTTCTCTTTCATTCGGTCCTCACGCTCCCAGGTGTATTCAGGACCACGTCTGGCATTCCAACGAACTTTGACGAGCTTGACACTGCTCCGGCGGGTCTTGTTTACTTTCCAATCCGTAACCTCAACCGGTTCTTCAACGAAATGGAGCGTGTCGTCAACATGAATCTCGTCGATGGGAATGGCAATGGTATCTTGAGTTGGACTTTTCTTCAGGTTGGATACATGAAATGTATCGTGAACTGAATGGAGTTCAGCAGGTAAGTCCAGCTTGTATGCTACTAGTCCTATTCTTTCCAAAATTCTGAAAGGACCAATGTAGCGCGGATTTAACTTTCCACGCTTTCCGAAGCGTGCCACACCCTTCCAGGGTGAAACTTTCAATAAAACCATTTCTCCAACTTGAAATTCCAAGTGTTTCCGGTTTGGATCCGCATAGGCTTTCTGTCTTTCACGAGCTGTTTCGATGCGTTTTCGGATCTGCGCAATCTTGTCTGTCGTCTCTTGGACGATTTCGGGACCAACAAGCTGTCTATCACCTGCGTCAGCCCAACATAGGGGTGATCGACACTTGCGTCCGTAAAGAGCTTCGAATGGCGCGGCACCAATACTGGTGTGGTAGCTGTTGTTGTATGAAAATTCGACCAGTGGCAAATGCTTATCCCAGCTACCGCCCAAATCCATAACACACGCTCTCAGCATGTCTTCCAAAGTCTGTATCGTTCGCTCGCTTTGACCGTCAGTTTGCGGATGATACGCAGTGCTCAGATTTAATTGTGAGCCAAAAGCTTCTAGGAAGGATTGCCATATCCTTGACACAAACCTTCCGTCTCTATCAGAGATGATCGAGAGTGGCACTCCATGACGTGCGACGATCTCTCTCATGTAAATTTCGGCCAACTTGCTCGTATTATCCTTCTCTTTGATTGGCAGGAAGTGTGCTGACTTTGTTAATCGATCCACTATTACCCAAATAGTGTCATGTCCTCTTGGCGTTCTTGGCAACTTTGTAATAAAATCCATTGAGATTTGTTCCCATTTCCACTTGGGAATCTCAGGTTGTTGCAGAAGTCCTGAAGGCTTCTGATATTCGGCTTTAACCTTAGCGCATGTTAAACATTTGCTCACATAAACAGCAACATCGCCTTTCATCCTAGGCCACCAATAATAATCTTTGAGATCCTGGTACATCTTATCCGCTCCAGGGTGGATAGAGTATCGCGACTTGTGAGCTTCATCGAAAATAACCTTCCTTAAACCTCTAAACAAAGGAACCCACATCCTTTTCTCAAAACATAACGTTCCTTCCTCGTTTGGTACCAGTAGCTTCTCCATCCCACGGAGATATTCTTCTTCAAGGTTTCCTTCCTTGAGAGCTTCTTTCTGCGCGGCACGAATGCGCAAGGAAAGATCGGTTCGGATAATCATTTCTAAAGCCCTAACCCTTATGGGCTTGATCCTCTCCTTTCGACTTAGGGCATCGGCGACCACATTTGCCTTCCCTGGATGATACTTTAGCTCGCAATCGTAATCATTTAACAACTCAGCCCATCGTCTTTGCCTCATATTCAACTCCTTCTGGTTGAATATGTGTTGTAGGCTCTTGTGATCTGTAAAAATTGTACACTTTGTACCATAAAGGTAGTGTCTCCAGATCTTTAATGCAAATACCACTGCGCCAAGTTCCAAATCATGTGTGGTATAGTTCTTTTCGTGCACTTTCAATTGACGCGATGCGTAAGCAATAACCTTTTGGCGTTGCATCAACACGCAACCCAATCCTTGACGTGAGGCGTCACAGTATACCACAAAATCATCTGTACCTTCCGGTAGTGCTAAGATTGGCGCATTGCAGAGCTTATCCTTCAATATCTGGAACGCTTCTTCCTGTTTGATTCCCCAATCAAACTTCTTATCTTTCTGCGTGAGGAGCGTCAACGGTTGAGCGATTTTTGAAAAATCCTCAATGAATCTTCGATAGTAGCCAGCCAAACCCAAGAATTGTCGAATCTTGGTTGGCGTCTTTGGCGTTTCCCAATTCTTAATCGCTTCGATCTTTGTGGGATCCACGTGGATTCCATCTCCATTTACCACGTGCCCAAGGAATTGTACTTCTCGTAGCCAAAACTCGCACTTAGAGAACTTGGCATACAACTGTTCCTTCTTCAGTAACTCCAAGATAGCTCTTAAATGCTGTTCGTGCTCAGCCTTTGTTCTTGAATAAATCAAGATGTCGTCGATGAACACAATCACGAACTTGTCCAAGTACGGCTTGCAAACTCTATTCATCAAGTCCATAAAGACTGCAGGTGCGTTTGTCAAACCAAACGGCATAACTAGGAACTCGTAGTGTCCATAACGAGTTCTGAAGGTTGTCTTTGGGATACTCTCCTCTTGTATCCTTAACTGATGGTATCCAGATCGAAGATCGATCTTTGAATAAAATCTTGAGCCTTGCAGTTGATCAAACAGATCATCAATTCTTGGCAGAGGATATCTATTCTTGATCGTCAGCTTGTTCAGCTCCCGGTAGTCGATGCACATTCGAAAGCTACCGTCCTTCTTCTTGACAAACAGGACCGGAGCTCCCCAAGGCGAGAAGCTTGGTCGGATAAATCCCTTGTCTAACAACTCTTGAAGTTGTGTCGACAATTCTTGCATCTCAGACGGGGCAAGTCTATAAGGTGCCTTAGCCACAGGCGCGGTGCCTGGAACTAACTCAATGCGGAACTCTACTTGTCTCTGAGGTGGCAGTCCAGGTAAGTCCTCTGGGAAGACTTCTGGATATTCCCTCACGACAGGGATGTCTTCTATTCTCGGCTCAGCAGCCTTCTTATCCACAATGTGTGCCAGGAAGGCAACACATCCCTTCTGCAAACACTTTCGCGCTTTCAGGCAGCTGATAATCCTTAACGGCGTCTCACGCTTCTCCCCGTGAACCACAATTGTTTCGCCATCTTCGGTTGGGATACGAACGACCTTTTCGTGACAAACTATTTTTGCCTTGTTGCTTGATAACCAATCCATTCCTACCACCACGTCGAAGCTTCCCAACTGGACTGGTAGTAGATCCAAAGCAAACTCACGCTCTCCCAATTCGATTACACAACCTCTGATTACTTCATTGGCTTCTACTAACTTCCCATTAGCCAATTCGATTGAGTAGGGGATATTTAACTTATTAGCGGCTAAACTAAGCATATTCTTAAACTCTAACGACACGAAGCTATAATCGGCGCCAGTATCAAATAAAACGGATGCATAGCGTTGGTTTACAGGGAACGTACCAGTGACAACATTGGGATCCTGGCGCGCCTCCCTCGCTTCAATATTAAACACTCTTCCACGGGCTTGGTTTAACTCCGGAGTGACCATGTAGGGTACCACATGCGATAAGTCATGGAACCTTTGAACGTATTCTGCGATCTTTGGACCTTCCATTTTCAAATGCCAGAACTCGGTTTCCAATCTTTGGATTTCCGCGCGAGAGCAGTACTTTTTGCGCATAAGTTCCTTCAGCTCGGTCCAGGTTAGCGCGTAGGCAGCAGCTTCACCAAGTGTCTGTACTTGCAAATTCCACCAAGAGAGGGCTCCATCCAAGAATAGCCCTGAGATATAGGTGACTTGCTGATCTAGTGCGCATTTGCTCATGCGAAGAACAAATTTAGTTTTCTCTGCCCAACGAACAAAGGCGACAGCACCTCCTGTGCCATCAAAGTTGACCGGTTTGCAGTCTAGAAACTGCTTGTAGGTGCACCCTGCACATACATTATAACATGTGAACGGCATTAGTGTCCTTGCTATAGATATCCAATTAGGTCATGGTATGTCTAAATGACTCAGTATTACCATGAGATGGATTGTTGTTGCCATTATTGTTTGAGCTGCTTCCGCTGGGTCCTCCTTGCGAAGCGGCGTATTGTGCGATAGCAGCAGCGATGACTTGTTGGAGTTCTGCCTCATTGGTAGGCATGCGTGTCTCACGTCTTGGTGGCATCTTCTAAAAGATGGTTTACGTTGGTCAGGCCATAGTAAAGATCCCATGTTATAATACGTAAGTCAGGTCATAATGTAGCGTACGTATATAATGATAGTAATAGTACATAACATCTCATGTTATAATCATATCAATCACACAACATCCCATGTTACAAAGATCAATCACACAACATCCCATGTCACAGAATATAAATAACCAAATCAAGCATCAAGTATGATGAGAATACTGCGATTGCCATATATTGAGACCACATAGTAAGCGTACAAGTACATCACAGTGTCATACACAACATCAGTCGACTAAGGGCTACATCACCCTAGTCCAAAAACTATATCAAATCAGTGTCAGTACATTAAATACATGTCAACAAAAGTCAAAATCATAATGTAGTCTCCAAAAATGCTGTGCAGTCAAAAGCAATCGCCGTCTTCTCACTAGCATCTACCCATACGGTACTGAAGAGCTCTACACGGATGGCGGTGGAGGAGGGGGAAAGTGAGTGTGAAACAAGCGACGCAAATGGAGCCAGTCCTCCTCCATGGCTCTCTGGGTACGCAACCAAGAAGCAACCTGCTGCTCAAGTGCCAAAAGGCGTGCAGCATAGTCAGGTAACAATGGTCGAGGGTGCTGCAAAGGAGAGTGGGTCTGACCCTGACACTGGCACGGCGGTGGCTGAGCTCTCTCAAGCTCCTGAATGCGCTGCGTGTGTGCCTCGTGCTGGGCGACAAAAGACATCAGAACGTCCTCAATAGTATACCCCATATGGAAAGAATGGTAGGGGTCGGTCGGTGGCATAGCAGAAGGTGACGACCAGAGAAACGGCTCACTGGTGGGATCAAAATGTGCCACATGAAATGGAGAAACAGGGGGAAAAGTAGCAGACGGTGGTATAGCAGGGATAGATACCGGTATATGTCCAAATGGGTGAGCCAAAGAACCTTCTCCAGGTCGCGCTGGAGGTGTAAACCGAGGAAATGAAAAGGAGGTATCAATGTGACGGGTATCAGTGATCTGAGGGGGAATAGGTGGAACCTCATCGTCAGCAGGAATCCACCCCTGCTAGGCGTGCTCATCTCGTGGGTCAATCTGTGCCTCAAAAAGTGCACGATTAAACTGAACTGGCATAGGGTCATGGTGAGGTGCAACAAGAGGGTCAACTGGTGCATCAGCAATAAGTGGGGGATCAACAAGGTCAGCAGCAATGACATGATCGCCCTCCAACAACGGAGCATCCACTGGGTGATCATCAATAGGTGGGTCAGCAATGACAGGATCAATAGGCATGCCAGCATGAGCAGGGTCATGCTCAAGCACTGGGTCAGGAGCAGCCACTGGCTCAAGGGCCATGGCAGGCTCGGGATCATCAAAGGCCATCTCAAAATCAAACTCAGGGTCGATGGGATCAACTGGGTCAACTGGGTCGACTGGATCCTCCATAGGCTGATCCATGGGTATAAACTCTATATCCTGATCTGAGTCGAATCCTGGGGGAAAGACAGGATCGGAATCCTCCACATCATCGTGGTCGAAAGCAAAACTAGGAATAGGGGCAACAAAGGATGCCTGGTCGGGATCAGATCCATGTGAGAAGTGTTGCGCACTCTGGGTGTGTGAAGGTGCGGAGGCCACAGACTCGAAAGAGTCTGGGACCGGAGAGTGAGCAGGTGACTCCTCGGCGGGAGCATCTGCGATCATCAAGAGATCACCAGCAGCAAGAAGGGCCTCGCCCTGAACATCCTCCTCTAAGGGCCCATCATCATACAGATCGACGTCGTCATCATCGTCGGTGTCGAGAAGCAAATCGTAAGCAGGATAAGAAGCAAGTGGTATGGGAGCAGGGATCTCCACTAACGGTAGGTCCCTGGCCAAAGGGCCATCAGCGAGCTCATCAGCACCATCAGGTAAAGCAAAGGGCTGAAATTCGTCCTCGTCCGTGCTAGTAACGTCGGAGGTGTGGACCTCGTGCTCTATAGGCTCTAGGTCATCTGATACTATAGGTCTAGGTCCTGTGGTGTCTGAGTCACCTGTGCCAGAGGTGTCCATGGTGTCTGTAACATAAACACAAACATGCACAAACAGTCAATCATACAATCAAATAATCACATAAGTCACCAAGTAAGCATTCAAATAATTCTCCTAGTCCCACTAGCCTCCCAGCCTCTCAGACTGCTCTTCCTAGTCCCACTAGCCAATTCTCCTAGTCCCACTAGCCAATTCTCCTAGTCCCACTAGCCAGCCTCTTAGACTGCTCTTCCTAGTCTCACTAGCCATCTACCTCGATCTCCCAGACCGAGCCTCGGCCTCCAAGACCGAGCCTCAGCCTTTCCAGACTGAGCCTATAAATAATAAATAGAATGTGCTCAACATTTGTTTGTAAAAACGTTTTGGATCTAGACTTAAGTGGTATGCAGAAAAATGTTTTCGTGAGAGCCCTAGTGATCATAGTCTAGACTCGAGAAGGAATCCTAGTTCGCTATGATCAGAGCTCTGATACCAAACTGTCACACCCTGGCTTTGCGGAAGCGTGGTTAATTTGGTGTGACTTCTTAATACCATAGCTTAATCATAACAAAGCTATATGAAATAAAAATCATGCAAGATCATCCATTTAATTAAGTTTTAAAAACCAAATACAACAACATTGTCTCAACGGAAACACATCCTAACGACATTGTTCAACAAACACAAACATCAACATGACATAAACACAGTTTAAGGACTGTGACTTGTCCAGGAAAGAGTCACATTCCCCAAACCCGGATGACCTCGTAACTAGTGCAGCGGGAAAACGTGTCATACCGCGCCAGATCCTTTAATTCCCTGAAATACATGTAAGTTGAAAAATCAACAATAATGTTGAGCGAGTTCATGTGTAAGTGAGTAAATAAACCTTTGTAAGTATAAAAATCCTGGTATGTAGCAAATAAGGAAAAAGAGATCACCAATGGTTTGCAAGGCCATTGATATGTGTGAAGTGCAAGTAGGAAGACTCAAACCTAGCAGATTTCGCGTTGGGCACAAAGTCACCCCAAGGTCCGTACTGTTGGACCTGGAGTTGGGCTCGCTACACCCAGATAGATCTACCGCTTACGTCCCTCGGTCCTACAATGAGGATTAATGGCCTCCAGTTTCTGCCTACCCACTCACATGATCTAAGTAGTAACCCTCCTTACGCTAACCATACCATGTATAAAGTACTTGTAATCAAAGTAACATGTATTTCACCCCCGCAGTTAGAAAACTGAAAACAGTTAAGAGAAAAGGGGGACATGAACTCACAGTGGTGCGTCTCTACCAAGTATGTCTCCTGATCAAGCAGCTGTGTGACGACCTAAACGTACTAATTCTATTAGACGGACGACCGTGCCTTAGCTTTATGGTTTAAGTTTTCAGGAAATAGTTAGACAACTATTTCGTGTTTACATTCTGTATACTTGGTAATCATTTTCCTTCCCAAGGATGGGGGATTTAATACATGTGTGTTCGTATAATATCGAAATATATTATTAAGTCTCACTTAAAATATATTTTATTTCTAACTCCAAAATATAAATATTCTTCTCAAAAATATTATATTTTCTATTACATAAATTTTCTCAAAATAATACCTTGACAAAAATACGTGTTAAGTCATATTCTCTTAAAATGCGTAAGTTACGTTCTAATGATCGAGTGGTAATAATAATTACCGGTGTAACTTATATATTTATCGTAGAGGCGTTCGTATTATTTTGGATCCATTAACATTTGATAGTATTATTTTTACCCTAAAAATAATACTAGTATTTTCACAAAATAATCATAAACACATATCAAGTGACTTTATGAAAAATATACACTAAATATATATATTTACCAAGTTTTATTTTGTGAAATCCCACCTCCGATGTTTTGTAATTAAAGTCGTGGCGAAATCTTTAATTTGAAAACACGTTAAAATTGTATTTCTAACACTTGTAGTGAAAATATTTCTAAGTGTTAGGGTTTTGGAAAAATTTCGCCAGAGTTTCCTCTGTAACTGGAGGTGGCCACGCTTTCAAGCGTATCATTTTCTTTTACAAATCAAACCAACAGTTTTCTCAATCAACAATAAGCATTATTCGAACCATCAAACTAGTCAAAATAGATGTAAATCGCAAAAATGCATGAACTTGTGGTTTATCTAAAATATGAAGTAAATCCCATTACTTTTAGTGGATCTTTTGAATAAATCAATCCGGTTTCGTAAAAGTCTCGTTTTTAAAGAAATTCCATCTTTACAACTTCTTGTAAAATTTGACAAAACTAGTTCCTTGTCGAAACTTAGTGTTACACAAGTATTTACACACTTGTGTGTTCGAAAAATCATTCTTGTTAGTGTAAGATCTGTCTTTAGAAAGCATGGTTCCTTTGAAACTCGGTCCTTTGAAAATACCGCTTGTAGATCCGTAGATCTACTAGTTTTAAACACTATTTCACAAGTAAAATCACTTTTACACAAGTTCATGATCCGTGTGTGGTAGAGTTTCATCATTTAACCCTTGTTACATCCAAAACAACTCTATGTCATGATTCATGATCATGACCAACCCGGGTTAAATGACGATCCGAGCTACCACAACATAGATCGGGTCCAAATAATCACACAAATCAATTACTACAAGATTTACACAACATATGAGCTTTTAACCATCACTTTTAGTGTTTTTAGTAGACTTTTATGCTTCATCTTGTATGTTTGCGACTTTTAACCGTTACATATCATTTTAACCACTTCAAAATAGTTCCAGAAGGTGATTCAAGCAACTTACTACTAGCTCGAGGCTAGGGAAGAATCTAGACGCAAAAAGAGTGGATAAAAGCAACGAGTAGAGGTCCTTCGCCTTCCGATTGCACCAAGCCTCCTTATGTGTGACCCTTAACGTTTGTATGAACTTGGAATGTGATGAAGGAAGCTCGAAAATGTGATGGATGTAAAGGGGGTGTTCGGCCGTGAGTGGTAGAGAGGGAGAGAGAGCTTGAGTGTGGTGAGTGTTGAGTGAAAATGATTAGTGTGTTAAACCTTGAACTTATAGACAATTTTCTTGATCATTAACCAATGGATTTTGTGTCATCTAGATATTAGACAAACTTGAGTATTTTAATCAAGATTAGGACAAGAGTGGGGTCACATGGTGACCGATTCGGTTGGGGGGGGGTAATCTAGTTAGGTTTCAACCAAACACTAAGTAATTAGTTAGGTTATTAAGTTTAGGGATTAACCCGGTTAGTAGTGTTTTGTAAGTTGTGACGGGTGTTAGGGTATTCAGGGACCCTAACTGGCTCAGAAAAAGAAAAACAATGTAAATGACAATATTTTCATGTTCCGGGTATAGTCCGGTTGTTCGGTTGGATGGAGATCCGTTAAAGTGCTTAACAAAGCTTTAAAGTGTCGTTATTATTATTTTTAGTGACACAACTGTAACACCTCGAAAATTCACGTCCTATAATGTGTTGACACGTGTCATAAAGTTTGAACGTGTGAAAGAATGTTATAAAAGGACTAAAGTTGACAAACATGGAAAGTATGAGATTATACGGATTCTAAGTGTCAAAAGTGAATAAATATACTTCATAATAACCCTACATAATGTTCATAACATCAAACGAATAAATCATGGATCATACGAAGCTAAAAGTGAGAGATTACAAACTACAGGGGTTAAATGTGTCAACATGTTAAAGATATACCTCTGAGTGACCTTTTGACAAACCCGAAGCTTTGTAAATGTTAATTATGCTCACTAGAATGCACGATTCAAATTTCATAAAGTTTCGTTATCGTATGAGAAAGTTATGATCAAATTCGTGTGCGAGGGGTTAAAGCGTCAACGTTGAAAACTGTGACTTTTCGGGCATTAACCGAGTGGCCAGGGACTTATCAAGAGGGGTACAAGTCTTGAGGCCCTTATGTGTCAATATGGAGGGTTCAAAGTGCAAGATATAAGTTAGTTGCCCTTTTGAAAAGCCAAGAGCCAACTGTGCAATAACAAGAAGGATTTTTGCCCCTGGTCCAAGGCTTACGGACCATAAGCCGACCCCTTACGGTCCGTAAGGGGTCTGCCCAGCGTCTGATCGTTGCTGTTTGCTGTTATACGCGAATCTGGCCCTTCAAATCGATTTTCCTCATATCTCTTGGCCCCTAGGCACCCCCTAAACACTTAGAGACATGTGTTAATCAATTGTGGTAAGTCCTAGACCTATGTGTCAAAGATTTATGGTGTTCTTGATCACTATAAAAGGCCATGAAATGCAACAACTTTGGACACACTTCATTCTGCATAATTTGATCATTCCTGGAGCTCTCAAGCAGGTCCAACTGATCATATCTCGTGCATAGGACTCTTGTAAGTCTGCTAGTTCTTATTTAGTTGAGTTTAGCTTGGTTAATTAGCTAAAAGTCAAACCGTCGTAATTACGGTTTGACTTCGAGATTAGTCTATAATGGCTCAGTTATATCTCGAATTAAAAGTAGTTATGAGTTGGTATTTATGTGGGTAATAAAACCTCAAAAGGGTTTCCCCTGATCACCACTCTAACCAGGTCAAAAGTCGGGTCAAACTTTTAAGTAAAAAGTCAACATGATGCTTAAAATGTCATTTATGCATAATTAGCTATCTAGAACATATATAACCTGTTTGATCATTGTTATAACTTAGTAATAAGTGTAAGAACATGTCCGAACATGTTCAACCCGACTATTTCCCAGTTTTGACCCGGTTCGGAACCGAAAGTCACATAGTTTGACTTTCACTTTGACTTTCAGTTCTGACCCGTTTAGGTATGTTTTAGAAATGCCTCAGAGCTTAAATTGGATTAGGTTACATGTTATAACAACCCTCTATGATTATACACCTTGGTTCACTAGTTATCCAATTAATATGCAGATTTCCGTTAATTGCTCATATGTTGACCGTTATGCCCTTATTACCTTAAAACGTGATTTATGAAAATGTAAAAGTGTAGAAACCTTAGTTACTGATATATAAACTTGTATGCAAAGTTTGACATCAGTTTGACTTATAGATTAAGAGTTATGCTTAATATCGCAAATCTAAAGCTTTATGTTAATAAAACGGCGTAATTAGCGTATAGCCTAGTTAAGCCTACTTTTTGGTATCAAACTTAATACCCACTGATGTAATATATTATTTTGGGATTTTTAAAGATTTTTAATTAATTTTACGCTGAGCATAACTAGTAGTCGTAGGCTTAATCCGGTAATTGTCGGTTTTGCCCTTACGGGCCATAAAATGAGTTTTAATTATCTAAACGACTCCAAACCTTTTGCTACTGATCACATATGATAAATAAATTATTTTAAGCCTTCTGGAAATATAAAAATATCAGATTTAAGTATCAAACCCGGAAATGGCCTTTAATCGCCTTATTTAGCGTTTTTAACGCATAGTATGTTTTAAAAGCATATTGAACATACCCGGGTTGATACCTACTGATATATGAGGCAAATTATGATATTTTAACAGTAAGCAAAGGTTGATTAACTCAGACTTCGTTTTTGAGTTGTTCGGCGTATGTGAAATTACCAAAATACCCCTATGGGGCATAGTTTGGTTAAAGATGATAAATTTCGCATATATGCTTTAGTCTACTGTTATAACTCATCAAATTGGGTATGATTGCTGTTTACATCAGACCTGTAACTCAGTTAAACATCTAAACGCTTTTACAAACTTTAAAATGACCAAACTACCCCTACGGGGCATAGTTTGTGTTTAAATTAGTTCGGGGCATAACGAAAGACATCCTACTGATGTCACAACATATTTGAAGCATATTAACTTAGGAAACATGTATATGGCTCTTACGGATACCCGTTACGCTTATTTCGCGTTCGGTTCGGTTTATGTAACAAGTTTACATAAATTAGCCGATACGGGTCAAACCTTATCGGTTTTATCTCAAAATCCAGAATGTGAATAATAAACCCATATTAAACAAGTCTCCGAACTTGTCGGGTCTAAATCACATTCTATCCGGTCTTCGCTTAATCGTGCGTACGAACCGTATCCTGAAAACTAGCCGGTCTAAGCTTAAGCTTAATTAAAGACCCGTTAGGATTCTAATAGGTTATTAAAAACCTTCGTTCCAGATTAGGAGCCCAGTAAAAGCTATCTATACTTGCTGATTTGATATACGGCTGGGATGAAATTATATTTAGCTCAGGTAAATACTTTTAACTTATTTTCCCTATACGGGCTTGGGTTACGGTACATAGCGTACCGCTTGATCGAGCATCAAATCTCCACGCTTAGTGGGTAGTTGAATAATTTGATCGGCTCGTTTTAAACAGTTTTGTTTACTTTACAGCCTTTGGGGGGTTAATGACCATGTCCCGGATATCCCTGGCATCATCTTACGAGATGGCCACGACCTGAGCACGGGGTGTAGGCGTACTCCCGTGTATAACTCACTAAAAGTGGTGTGTCTATTGATCTTTAACCCGGACTAGATTCGGGCTACTGAACGCATAAGTAACATGTAATTCGTTCACAAGATTATAATATTAAATAATTCTCCCAAGTTAAAAAGATTAATTTTGCCTCTGTGCATTTTAATCAATGTGTCAAGATATTTTGTGCCGTTTGCACTCGAATCACTTTTCAAACTCTTTTTCCAAAATGAGTCAGTTGAATGTATTTACCAGTGTAAACTGACGTATTTTCCAAAAAGGCTAAATGCAGGTACTATACGAAATTGGCTGGATATGTCTCCTTAGCATCAATAGAAGTCTCGCAAGCTTAAGATGCCTAAAAGTCTGTTGAACTACTGTTTCCATTTTATGTTCGATCCTTCTGTGGATAAACTTCCGAATATTGTGACATATGATATTACAATAATAAATTCGGTTGTAACATACTTTAAATTGCTTCCGCTGTGCATATTGATATTGTGTTGTTTGAATATTACGTTGCCAACCATGACGTCACGATACTCCCCACCGGGCCCACCGGTGACACGTGGAAAATCGGGGTGTGACAGGTTGGTATCAGAGCCAACACTGAGTGAATTAAACACTAGCCTTTTGTGTTTAATCTCAGTTACACAATTGCACAATCTAAACTTCTGAGTCTAGACTTAACATAGGAATAATCTTAATCCTAATATGGAAATTTTTACTTCCAAATTTTTATTGGATACGTCGCCAAGCGAAGAAGCCGTAATAGGAGTTCTCCACACCCGGAGCCCTGAGATGCTGAACTTCGTACCGCGGCTAGAATGAAACAAACACCCGAGGAGAAGGCATTCAGAAATAAAATGAAGAAGAAACTCCTTTTACTGAAGATCGTTTCCTTATTAGTCCTTATAAGGACATAATTATCTTTCAGTCCCTACGAGGACACATTATTCCTTTTAAGTCCCGCTTAGGGAAACTTTATACTTTTATTTATATATAATGGAATGATTAAGTTTAAACTTTCATTCTAAATAAGAAATATTAAATAAATGGAAAAATAATATTTCCTTTTTGCAAGATCTACCATTATAGTAAAATGGCAAAATCTAAAAGGGCAAGACCTAGATTCGGGTCATATTAAGACCGGCCAAGATGGCAGTTCCGCAATTTAGATTCAGATCCATATTTACACCTCAATTTAAAATTGTTCTGCGTTAATTATAAATTAAGAATCTTAAGTGTGAAACCTAGCCTCGGGTCAATTATAAGACCGGGCCAAGATGGTAAGACCTGTTAAAAAGATTCAAATCATTAATTAAGAATCTTAACGTGTGAAACCTAGCCTTGGGTCAATTTTAAGACCGAGCCAAGATGGTAAGACCTGTTTAAAAGATTCAAATCTCTGTTAACATCTTAAAACATGTTAACACTCCTGGCAGACGTGATTCATTAAAAATCACACACGTCATGTTGAAATAGGATTCTTCAAAAGACTCCTAACCCAGTTTAATGATCTCTGAATCCTGGGTTTACATCATAAATTAAGATGATCATATTTTAAACCATACGTGGTAACATAATGCCTACGGGCCCTACTCATTTCCATATGAGCCAAAAGACAGTGGTAGCAATGACTACCTGTCAGATAAAGGTAATGAACTAGGTTCAAACCTCAAATGCTCTGATTCTCTGAAATCCTAGCATATAATTTATAATTGTCCTTATGACTAGGCCTATAGTGACAATATACTTTCATGCTTTGATTCTCTGAAATCATAGCTTAAAAATTTATAAATGTCCTTGTGACTAGGCCTATTGCGCCAAGATACTATCATGCTTTGATTCTCTGAAATCATAAGCTTATAATTTATAAATGTCCATGTGACCAGGCCATTGGGTGCCACTGATAAAACTGTTAATGTTTTATAATTAGGATAAATCATAATAGAAATCTTAAATAAATATATGATTAATAAATTAACCAAATATGGTCTTTGTTTACCATGGTTAATGAATTTCCCTAAGGGCAATTCTGTAATAAACATCTCTTATAAGGGAAGTGCCTACGGGCTATAGTTAATGTCCTCTGAGACTAAAGACAGTGGTAGCTTACAGCTCCCTATCAAGAAAAGGTAATGAACTTTGATTCAAACCTTAAGGCCACGATTCTCTGAAATCATGGCTTATAAATTTAACTTGTCTACACGACTAGGCCATTGGTGCTATTATTAACTTATGAATTAGTATTTATGATAAAAATTCTGAATAAAATAAATATCCTTCCTTCTCTGTCAATATGCAATTGAAGGGAATCTTAAAGGTGAAACCTAGCCTACGCGGCCAAGATGGTGAAACCTACTCAAGGGATTCACATCCTTGTTAACACCTAGGAATGTGTTAGCACTCTTGACAAATGTGATTTGAGAAAATCACAACAGTCATCCTTATATTGGATTCTTCCAATTCTCAAATCTAGCCTAGTGATCTAGGAATCATGGCTTATACCATCCTATAAGACGATCATATTATAAACATCCGTTAGTGATGAAGCACCTACGGACTAAACTTGTTGTCCGGTAAGACAATGACAGTGGTGGTCTTTGACCTCCTGTTTAAAATGTTGGACTATGTCCAAACATAATAGTCTATGTGATCAATGCGATCATGACTAATATCATCTAATACGATGATCATATTATTTAACATCCTTTAGTGATGTCTTGCCTACGGGCTATAATATATTATCCATTTGAGACATTGACATTGTTATCTTTATGATTCCTTGTCTAAGGTGGTGAGCTATGCTCAAGCCAAATAGTCAATATGATTAATACAATCATGACTTATAGCATCTAATAGGATGAACAAATTATAAACATCCATGAGTGATGTTTTCGCCTATGGGCCAAATTATACTGTCCATGTGTGACAAAGACATTGTGATCGTTACGATTCCCTGTCCAAGGTGGTGAGCTATGCTCTAGCCTAATAGTTCATATGATCAATGCGATCATGACAAAAATCATCAATACGATGATTAAAAATTTTAACACCCGTAATGATGTTTTGCCTAAGGGCTATATTATATCGTCCAACTGAGACAAGGCAATTGAAATCGTTTGTGATTCTCTGCCAAGGGGGTGAGCTATACTCAATTCCCATAGTCTATACTATCAGTGCGATCTTGACTAGTATCATCAGTATGATGAACATAATATTAACATTCCTCGTGATGAAATGCCTACGAGCTATACTTTATTCTAGTGTCGATAAGACAAAGGTAGTAGTGATCCTTATGATCCCCTGTTCAAAATGGTGTGATTATACCCAAACCTAATAGTCAATATGATCGATGTGATCATGACTAATATCATTAGATACGATGGTTAAATATAAACATCCATTAGTGATGTTGATTGGCTTATTTTCTGCCAAAAGAATCGTCTTTCAAGACGATGACAGTTGTAGTCTATGACTCCCTGTCCAAAGGTGAAGAACCACGTTCAAACCTTGAAGCCCTAATCTAATAAGATTGCGGCTTATAAATTTAGGTCCTTGGTGATAGACCATCAAGTTATGTTTTAAATTCATTAATGACAAGCCTATGTGCTATAATTGGTCATTCGTGACAAGTTAACATATTAAATGATAACATTCCTGGTGACATGCCTTTGCACCAGATTTGATGAATGTCCTTATAACAAGGCCGTTTGTGCCATATCTAAATGTCCTTTGTGACAAGGCCTTCGTGCCGTATAATCATTTATGTCCTTTAGGACTGGGCTTTATGCCATATTTTCTACGTCCATCGCGGCAGGCTTCTATGCCATATATGTATATATAATAAAAGCCTTGTAAGGCTAGCATTTGAGCTATTTATAATCGTCCTTGTGACAAAGACAGTTGTGACATTATGGTCCCCTGTCAAGCAAGTATTGGACTCGCTCCAAACTTTGAATGCCGTTGATGGTCCT
This sequence comes from Helianthus tuberosus, assembly GCA_030545235.1. Lineage (NCBI taxonomy): Eukaryota > Viridiplantae > Streptophyta > Magnoliopsida > Asterales > Asteraceae > Helianthus > Helianthus tuberosus. The sequence continues at coordinate 8,073,034 of CM060390.1, forward strand.
GTTGTGACCTAGGCTAAACATAATGGAATACGTTCAAAAATAACATTCACTATGAATGTTCGGAACAGAATAGCCCATACGGTTTATGAATGTCGTGGCTAATCTAAGTCAGATCATCAGGATGATGACTAATAATGGTTAAATCTTGGCGATTTGTACCAAGTTTCGAGTATGGAAAACTCGGATGAGGTAGACGACGGTCGTAACACTACTAAGGCGACGAAAGTTAATAAAACTACAAACGTAAACCTCAATATTAATGGAGTTAATCTTCAGGCTGTGGTTGACGCAGTAGTTGGAAGGACCATGGGAAAGGTCATGAGACAACACAAAGAGCTGAATACTTCTCGCTCTAAATCTCATTCAAAACCATGTTAATTTACTCATGAGGAGATTTTGTTCACACTTCGTATATGAAGGATGAACCAAAGAAGGAGGATAACTCCAAGAAATCTGAGAAAGAGAGCGAGTACAGGCTTAATAAAAAGCAACGAAAGTTCAGTAAGAAGCCTGTATACCTCTGAGGTTGCTTCAGCATTAATAGATGGATGTTTTATATCCATTAGGAATCATTTTTTTGATGTCCTAGTTCCGTTAAATACAAGGACTCAATATAGTGATAAAATCAAGCCCATATTGTGGGTAATAAGAAGCAATTAATTATCAAGACTCCTTATGAGACAACTCTCATAATTACACGTATCCGTGCGATTCATTAATATTAAACATAAAAAAATGGTGGAACTGGCCGTCCCCGGAATCGAACCTGGGTCTAGGCCGGCCGCACCCTTTCGCGCGCCTAGCCAACCGAGCTAGGTGCCTAGTTTGTGAAACTTCCATTATTAATTAAATATAAGCACTTCTACAATAAACTTCCTTATCATTTATCAATGATAATTTCTGCTAAGTGTCATGTTTTTAATACAGGCAATAATAAATCTTCATGAACCATAAACTTAGCAAATTTTTTTATCATCCACAAGGTATAACTACCAAGGAAACCATAGTAACCGATTCTTCTAGTATCGGCAAGGAATTCTTCCGAAAAATCTAAGAGTACTCTTTCTTCGTATAGAGTACGACAACATATGTTATTTTAATTATTTTTCTCATTGTTTTTCTATCGCCTGCGAATGCCAAACTATGTTTGATAAAAGTGTCATATGAGGATTGGCGTATCCTAGTGTGTCCCATAGATTATTTCCATGTCTGATCAGAATGGAGGTTTAATACATGGAACCCCTGAGATATCCCAATGATCATATTGTACTAAAGTCGACTAGTAGTATTCAAAGAAGATATCCAAAAATGGAATTTTTTTTCAAGTAAATGTTCCCGATTAAGAAATTCGTGGACTTATAACATAAAGATGTCACTCATTTATCACGAGCAATGATGGATGAACTGGAGCCTGAGATATGGAAAATCTCTATAGCCTCCTTGTATCTTAATTATCTTCTCATAAGTTTTCCCTGCTTACCTCCTGGAAGACAGGTAGAACTAAGATTAACACCCCGCTGTGGGCTGGAGTATTATGAAAACTCCATATTGATATTGGAATAAACGAAACCTTGATTAAGTAGGTTTTAAGACATAGGCTCATATAGCCTGACTCAATATTCTGAGGGTTTTATGATATTAAATAAGAAAGACGGTTCATAATGCTTATGCATACATGCTGCAACCCTAATTAAGCAACGATTAAGAATTTTCCATCAGCTACTCAGGATCTAAGGGCAAATTATTGGTGGATAGGCTTGAACAAGTCTGTAGCCACCCATGTAGCTAAATGCTTGACATGTGCGCAAGTCAAAGCCGAGCATCAAAAGTCGTCAGGCTTGCTACAACAGCCTGAACTTCCTACGTGGAAGTGGGAAATGGTAACTATGGACTTTATTACCAAGTTACCCAAGACAAGGAAAGGAAATGATAAAATATGGGTTATAGTTGACAGACTGACTAAGTCAGCTCATTTCTTACCCATCAAGGAGACTTATAGCTCCGATATGTTAGCCCAATTATAAGTGGATAAGATTGTAGCCTTGCATGGCATACCTGTGACTATTATCTATGATAAAGATACTAGGTACACGTCACATTTTTGGAAGAGTTTCCAACAATCTTTGGGCACACGTTTGAATTTTAGTACGGCTTATCATCCTCAGACTGACAGTCAGAGTGAGCGTATTATTCAAACGTTAGAAGAAATGCTACGTGCATGTGCGATCGATTTGGATGGTAGTTGGGATAAGAACCTACCGTTAATCGAATTCTCCTACAACAATAGCTACCACACCAGCATCAAGGCTGCGCCTTTTGAGGCATTATACGGTAGAAAGTGTAGATCGCCCATTTGTTGGGCAGAAGTGGGAGATGTCCAGTTGTCAGGACCAGAGATAGTGTTCGAAACAACGGACAAGATTGTCCAGATTCGAGACCGTCTCAAAGCTGCCCGGGATAGGCAGAAAAGTTACGCTGACCCTAAGCGTAAAGATTTTCACTTTGAAGTAGGTGACAAAGTCCTACTTAAAGTGTCACCCTGGAAAGGGGTGATGCGGTTTGGTAAGAAAGGCAAGCTAAGCCCGAGATACATAGGACCTTTCGAGGTTATCGAACGTGTCGGGTCAGTTGCCTATAAGTTGAACTTACCAGAAGAGCTCAGTGGAATTCACAATGTGTTCCACATCTGCAATCTAAAGAAGTGTTTCGCTGACGAATCACTGGTTATACCACATACAGATGTGCATATAGACGCGAGCTTAAAATTTGTTGAAAAACCTTTGTCGATTGAAGATCGACAGGTAAGGAAGCTTCGAAGGAAGCATATACCTTTTGTAAAGGTCAAATGGGATGCCCGTAGAGGTCCCGAATACACGTGGGAGGTTGAATCCACGATGAAAGAAAAGTACCCTTATTTATTTCAGTAAATCTCGGGTCGAGATTTATTTTAAGGGGGTGAGGATGTAACACCTCGAAAATTCACGTCCTATAATGTGTTGACACGTGTCATAAAGTTTGAACGTGTGAAAGAATGTTATAAAAGGACTAAAGTTGACAAACATGGAAAGTATGATATTATACGGATTCTAAGTGTTAACAGTGAATAAATATACTTCATAATAACCCTACATAATGTTCATAACATCAAACGAATAAATCATGGATCATACGAAGCTAAAAGTGAGAGATTACAAACTACAGGGGTTAAATGTGTCAACATGTTAAAGATATACCTCTGAGTGACCTTTTGACAAACCCGAAGCTTTGTAAATGTTAATTATGCTCACTAGAATGCACGATTCAAATTTCATAAAGTTTCGTTATCGTATGAGAAAGTTATGATCAAATTCGTGTGCGAGGGGTTAAAGCGTCAACGTTGAAAACTGTGACTTTTCGGGCATTAACCGAGTGGCTAGGGACTTATCAAGAGGGGTACAAGTCTTGAGGCCCTTATGTGTCAATATGGAGGGTTCAAAGTGCAAGATATAAGTTAGTTGCCCTTTCGAAAAGCCAAGAGCCAATTGTGCAATAACAAGAAGGATTTTTGCCCCTGGTCCAAGGCTTACGGACCGTAAGCCGACCCCTTACGGTCCGTAAGGGGTCTGCCCAGCGTCTGATCGTTGCTGTTTGCTGTTATACGCGAATCTGGCCCTTCAAATCGATTTTCCTCATATCTCTTGGCCCCTAGGCACCCCCTAAACACTTAGAGACATGTGTTAATCAATTGTGGTAAGTCCTAGACCTATGTGTCAAAGATTTATGGTGTTCTTGATCACTATAAAAGGCCATGAAATGCAACAACTTTGGACACACTTCATTCTGCATAATTTGATCATTCCTGGAGCTCTCAAGCAGGTCCAACTGATCATATCTCGTGCATAGGACTCTTATAAGTCTGCTAGTTCTTATTTAGTTGAGTTTAGCTTGGTTAATTAGCTAAAAGTCAAACCGTCGTAATTACGGTTTGACTTCGAGATTAGTCTATAATGGCTCAGTTATATCTCGAATTAAAAGTAGTTATGAGTTGGTATTTATGTGGGTAATAAAACCTCAAAAGGGTTTCCCCTGATCACCACTCTAACCAGGTCAAAAGTCGGGTCAAACTTTTAAGTAAAAAGTCAACATGATGCTTAAAATGTCATTTATGCATAATTAGCTATCTAGAACATATATAACCTGTTTGATCATTGTTATAACTTAGTAATAAGTGTAAGAACATGTCCGAACATGTTCAACCCGACTATTTCCCAGTTTTGACCCGGTTCGGAACCGAAAGTCACATAGTTTGACTTTCACTTTGACTTTCAGTTCTGACCCGTTTAGGTATGTTTTAGAAATGCCTCAGAGCTTAAATTGGATTAGGTTACATGTTATAACAACCCTCTGTGATTATACACCTTGGTTCACTAGTTATCCAATTAATATGCAGATTTCCGTTAATTGCTCATATGTTGACCGTTATGCCCTTATTACCTTAAAACGTGATTTATGAAAATGTAAAAGTGTAGAAACCTTAGTTACTGATATATAAACTTGTATGCAAAGTTTGACATCAGTTTGACTTATAGATTAAGAGTTATGCTTAATATCGCAAATCTAAAGCTTTATGTTAATAAAACGGCGTAATTAGCGTATAGCCTAGTTAAGCCTACTTTTTGGTATCAAACTTAATACCCACTGATGTAATATATTATTTTGGGATTTTTAAAGATTTTTAATTAATTTTACGCTGAGCATAACTAGTAGTCGTAGGCTTAATCCGGTAATTGTCGGTTTTGCCCTTACGGGCCATAAAATGAGTTTTAATTATCTAAACGACTCCAAACCTTTTGCTACTGATCACATATGATAAATAAATTATTTTAAGCCTTCTGGAAATATAAAAATATCAGATTTAAGTATCAAACCCGGAAATGGCCTTTAATCGCCTTATTTAGCGTTTTTAACGCATAGTATGTTTTAAAAGCATATTGAACATACCCGGGTTGATACCTACTGATATATGAGGCAAATTATGATATTTTAACAGTAAGCAAAGGTTGATTAACTCAGACTTCGTTTTTGAGCTGTTCGGCGTATGTGAAATTACCAAAATACCCCTATGGGGCATAGTTTGGTTAAAGATGATAAATTTCGCATATATGCTTTAGTCTACTGTTATAACTCATCAAATTGGGTATGATTGCTGTTTACATCAGACCTGTAACTCAGTTAAACATCTAAACGCTTTTACAAACTTTAAAATGACCAAACTACCCCTACGGGGCATAGTTTGTGTTTAAATTAGTTCGGGGCATAACGAAAGACATCCTACTGATGTCACAACATATTTGAAGCATATTAACTTAGGAAACCTGTATATGGCTCTTACGGATACCCGTTACGCTTATTTCGCGTTCGGTTCGGTTTATGTAACAAGTTTACATAAATTAGCCGATACGGGTCAAACCTTATCGGTTTTATCTCAAAATCCAGAATGTGAATAATAAACCCATATTAAACAAGTCTCCGAACTTGTCGGGTCTAAATCACATTCTATCCGGTCTTCGCTTAATCGTGCGTACGAACCGTATCCTGAAAACTAGCCGGTCTAAGCTTAAGCTTAATTAAAGACCCGTTAGGATTCTAATAGGTTATTAAAAACCTTCGTTCCAGATTAGGAGCCCAGTAAAAGCTATCTGTACTTGCTGATTTGATATACGGCTGGGATGAAATTATATTTAGCTCAGGTAAATACTTTTAACTTATTTTCCCTATACGGGCTTGGGTTACGGTACATAGCGTACCGCTTGATCGAGCATCAAATCTCCACGCTTAGTGGGTAGTTGAATAATTTGATCGGCTCGTTTTAAACAGTTTTGTTTACTTTACAGCCTTTGGGGGGTTAATGACCATGTCCCGGATATCCCTGGCATCATCTTACGAGATGGCCACGACCTGAGCACGGGGTGTAGGCGTACTCCCGTGTATAACTCACTAAAAGTGGTGTGTCTATTGATCTTTAACCCGGACTAGATCCGGGCTACTGAACGCATAAGTAACATGTAATTCGTTCACAAGATTATAATATTAAATAATTCTCCCAAGTTAAAAAGATTAATTTTGCCTCTGTGCATTTTAATCAACGTGTCAAGATATTTTGTGCCGTTTGCACTCGAATCACTTTTCAAACTCTTTTTCCAAAATGAGTCAGTTGAATGTATTTACCAGTGTAAACTGACGTATTTTCCAAAAATGCTAAATGCAGGTACTATACGAAATTGGCTGGATATGTCTCCTTAGCATCAATAGAAGTCTCGCAAGCTTAAGATGCCTAAAAGTCTGTTGAACTACTGTTTCCATTTTATGTTCGATCCTTCTGTGGATAAACTTCCGAATATTGTGACATATGATATTACAATAATAAATTTGGTTGTAACATACTTTAAATTGCTTCCGCTGTGCATATTGATATTGTGTTGTTTGACTATTACGTTGCCAACCATGACGTCACGATACTCCCCACCGGGCCCACCGGTGACACGTGGAAAATCGGGGTGTGACAACAACTTATTCTTGACACTTTGGAAAGTGTCTAGTAATATTTTCCTCATGTTTTGGCACTTTATTAGGTAGCTTAATGCTGAATTGTTTATTAAAGTGCTGAATTTTGTACTTAGAGTACGTTTTAGGCACATCCAGTCATTGTAACTTATTCCTAGAGACGCAGTTCTACAACCCTTATATCCCTACACTCACCACCAGTGTAGTAAACTATCTCAGGCTCTTACAGACCTTAGAGGCAGTACCTGTCTGGTGCTAGTTATGACAGCACGTTTAATAGGTTATCCGTTCATTGTGCTACTGTGCTTTTGGTGCATCATGTTTGTCACTAAGGTTCAGCATGTAAATAATGTAGTGACGGTAAATAGAGTATGATGCAAGTATGTACATGTATCAACATTCAAGTAGCAGTTTATCCACAATTTCAGGTAAGCACAGTAATTAAGCAGTAATTAATTATTAATTAAGTCGTACGGATACCTGGTTTAGTGAGGGTTGTCACATGTAAGACCCATTCTAATTTAACGTTATTTTATATCATTAAAGTACGCATTTTACATCAAAAATGCGAATCAACAAAAACTTTTACATCAAAATATTCAGACATGTTTAAAACGTTCCAACAACCATGTTATAAGTGTTTACATAGTTCACTTTTGATAACAAGGTTTAAACTCAAATGCGGAAGCTTCATTTATCGTGTGTTCGGTTCTTGTTAGGCGCTTGATCTTCATCCAGATAGCCGATATCATTTACATGTAATCAAAACCAACACAAACGTTAGTTTTGATAATTATATAACACGTTTCTTCAAGTACTTTGAGCCAAATAAGCGAAACAAACAAAATCTGCAAGTTGTACCCCTGTCGCGTGTCGCGCCCCAACTATCTTGGTCCTTCGCGTGGCGCGAGGGTCACCATTTTCCAGTAGGTTTGTTTCTGCAACCTGCATTTTTTTTTTGCCCAGCTATGTGTTTTTCCTATGTTTAACATAAATATGCATAACTTTCAAACTACACATCAGTTTTACGCGATTCTTGTTTCGTATTGACTGTAATGCAGTCTCCTATGTAATCAACACTAAGGTTTGTAACGATGTTGATTTATAAGTTAACGGCTTATAAATCTCTTATACAATTATTCGACCCGTTTCATAATCTATTAAACGACTTGTTTCTAAATCATTTTAAATTATCATAAAACCTTGGACTACTTGTTAACTCAAAAGTCTTTAACTCGTGAACATAACTTGTATGAATTATGCGACCAATACCCAATCTATGCACATAATTCATTTTGACCCGTTTAGGAGATTTAAACATTTAAGTTCAAATCTCGCTCTTCTATTTCCACACATCACATTTCCACATTAAAATATCTCTTATACTCCGCCAATTTACGCGTACCTGGCTCGGGTCAAAGTATTGACCGTTTTAATACATTGCCTTAATAATTTGCTGATTCATAGCAACGCAAATTCCAAAAGCCGTTTTACCCTGTGAGCATCGGACTCGACAAGCAATTGTTAGTCGTTATTCGTCAAATGGTGTTAACATTACCATTTGACCCGTTTCGTCTAAATGACCAAACATTTTGCACTTATATTTGAATGGTATTTATTTACCATTTCATTATTTAACCCATTTCGCCCCTTTTTGCCATTAAACATGGTTTTTTTTTTATCATTTTATTCGTTCCGACTCATATTGTTTCGTATCGGAACCGATATTCGGATACAATCTGTTGTCATATTTATCACCTATAAAATAAATACGTACACTTAAATTGGGTGCAAGCTTTACTTACCTCGCGTCCGCGCAAACATTCTTCGCATCCATGATCCGTTTGACCCGTTCCTTTCCAATCTCCCACCTAGCTTGTTTAGAGTCAACTATATCATAACATCCATAAGATGATTAGATTGGTCATTCTATATAATGGCCATCACCCTATGGACCCCCTTTTTTTTACACACTTATCATCAAAGCATGCAATATATTCAATAACTAGTTTCATACCATAATTCTTTTCATTCACTAACCGTTTGACCCGTTAGTGAAGTTACTTATACAACTAGTTAGTAAGTGATTTTAAACACTTTAAGCATGTCACATAAAGTGTTATTTGTTCCCAACCATCAATACTTCATGCCTAAAGCAAGTATATACAATCCTATGCCTTTTTCTTGGTTAATAAGAACATTATTTATGTGTAACGATTTTCTATTCAGTTGCTGTAATTGACCATTTTGACCCGTTTAAAATCTGAATTAGATCAATATGTTCAAAGATGGATCGTAGAACGCTCCAATACCTTCGCAAGCATATAAGGTACACCTTCTAACGAATTTTCTATGATTTTATATGATTTTTATAAAATCAGCTCAGCAACTATATTTTCATTTTTCAACAGCTTTCAAGTTCTGAACATCAGTTTTAATTCGCCTATTCGGCCTATTTAACAACCACATTTGTTTCTTATGATTGAAAACAGTAAAAATTTACTTTATAAGCTTTCCGAAAAGGTATAGAACACCCAAATCGGATAAACGGTTGATTTTATATGATTTTTTTAAGATTAGTCAAAATACATATAAAAAGCTACGGAAATCATGTTTTGGGTCCTTTCAAATTCGACCCAAACCATTAAATGCAACCCATTTCCATGGCTAAACCCCTTATTAAACTCTTGGTAATGGTTAGAAACCTATAACACAATGATAGTAGGCTAAGAGATGTCAAAAACATCATCTATTTCAAGAAGTCATCATATGAATTCTAATTTTACCATCTTCTCAACTTCATCTTTGTCAATTTAAGAACTAGAACTAAAATTAACATATATTCAAGTCCTATTTGGTGATTCTCATACACCATCATGTTTAACTTCATACAAATCAAAGATTTGTCATAAACCCACTACTCATGAAATCATCAAATCAAGCTCTACATACAAACTAGTAGACAACACGATTCACTTGGACATTTTAACGAGCACCTTATGGGCATGATTTTTATACCTCTTCTATTTAGTTCATGGCTAATATTTTTAACCAAGATTCAATTATTAAATCAAACCCTTATGTCTAGCACTCATGAACAATATCAAATCTTGCATCATAACATCAATTTTTCTCAGATTTACCATCACTTTTCAAGTGTTCATCATAATATCATAAAAACCCACTTAACACATATATGGGTAATCATTCAATCTCTAATTTATGACACTAATTCGTCAAGTTCTCACCTAGGGTTTGTTCCTAGACATGGATTCATCCTAGTTTCATCTAAACATCGATCATGCAAGCTCGAATTTCGATTTCATAAGTTCATCAAGAATTCAAGATGGAACCAAATAATGAAATTTAACATACCTTGTGATCACTTCACTGAGGTGATCACCAATTTGTGCTTGGATTTTCGATTTGGGTTTGATTGCCTCTTTGATTTGATCAGTTCTTGCAATTTAGGGTGTTGAGCAAGAGAGCCTTTCCTGGCTCTGGTTAAAATCGAAGACACATATATGTATGTGTGTGTGTTTTATTTATTTATTTTGTTTTAATAAAACTTTATCTCATTTGCCCAGGTTTAGTCCCTCAAATTTACCCAAGTTATTTAAAGGGTTATCTATTTCTTGTTTCTTTTATTGTTTTAACAACACTTAACCAACTAGGTTGATATCCCTAGTTACTTAATGGGTCTGGGGAAGTCATAACCCGTAGTATTTTTTTTTTTAAGTCCCGTTAACTCGGGCTTTATATACGCTTTGTTTTCTCAAAGCGTTTATTCTCTCTTTTTTTTTAACATAAAATTATTTATTTAAATCCTAATTTTCATCGGGTTAATTTACCACTAACGGTATTTTACCCGTTCTTAGTATTAACGGGGTTTAATTACCAAACCCGTTTTCGGGGTGTTACAGCTATATAAAAAATATTTGTTCATAGCAGGTGACAAAAGAATATTAGAGAAGCGTTGCTGCCTGCTGATGATTAACGATGGAGATGAAGGCGGCGTAGATGAGGTGGTTCTGGTTGGGTGGTCGCTTGAAGATGGTAGTGTATGGCGGTTTGATGGTGACGAAGGGGTGGAGGTGCACATCGGCGGCGGTGTGGGGATGGTGGTGTATGGCGGTTTGATGGTGACGAAGGGGTCGCTTGCTTTTATCTTTTTCACTAGCCTTTGCTTTGCTTTCTAAACATGAAATTAGTATCAAAGTGTTGTTGATATTTATGCAGAACTGATGAAAAGGGTATTCACTTGTATAAATTATAAGTTAGACGGACGATTAATAATCAAAATATTTAAATTTAAATTTGTACATTTTTCAGCTCTGAAATCTAAATATATAACTTCTAAAGAAATACCACCCTTAAACGGGTCGTGGCTAAGTTAGACAATGTATCACATGTGTCGTGTTCATATTAATTTATTTCATAAACCGGTCGTGTTATACGACCCAAATATATTTACCTTTTGTGTCGTGTTTTCGGTTGTTAAGATAACTTTTTAAACAAGTAGATAAAAGGATTCATGTGCAAAGAACATGACTATACCTAACGGAAAAAGTTAATGTCCGTTAGTGGAAGGAACAAAAGCAGTACCTAACCAAAATTTGACTACACAAGACAATTTCTATTGTTACCTTGATTTCAAAAAAAAAAAAAAAACGAAACTTAAAAGGACTTAAAGTGTAATTTACTCTTAATTCTTTTTTATATTAAAACTGAAATTGGGCGCCTGATGAATTTGGGCGCGATAAGAAGAAACCCTAAATTTGAACAGTCAGTGTATCGTTCGTCTTCACTGTTTAGTAGCCATTGATCGATTAAGGTACTTCAGTTCATGCAGGCGGCCATCAATCGGTTAAGGTACTTGTCTGTAATTGTTATGTTCTCTAATTGAATTCTTTTATTCAAGTTATACTTTGGCCTTTCTGTTTAGAAATTGTTATAATTTGGTAAATAAGCATCAATTACACTATAATAATCTGATGTTCTTATCATCAATTTCATTATACATTGTGATTTTCACATAAGATCTGCCTATTTCAGACTCTTAATTTGATACATATCCACTTATAATTAGGAGATTATCACATATGCCTGGCTAACCATAAAGAGGTTTTTTAATCTTTATTCCTAATGGTTCTAATTCTGATATTGAGTCCTGCAGTGGCGGTCCTAGCCCATTAATTTAGGGGTATCCCAAAAGAAAAAAAAAAATTATCGAGCAATCATACAATAACAAAAAAAAGAAATTTGTTTTGGGGCTTGGGCTATGTTTATCAATTGAGCGTCTTTCAATTATATTATACTTAATTTGTGCATAATTATTATACAAGTTTGGTGTTGTAAAAGGTTTGTGCTTATAAAATTTTTTAATTTTAATTAATTAAAGTATCCTATTTTTTAGGGGTATCCCCGTATTTGTTTAAGGGTATCTTTTATATAAAACCGAAAAAAATTACACTACGAAAACAGGGTTGAGCCGTAGCCCGTGATACCCCTCATTATATTATAAGTCCGCCACTGGAGTCCTGCCTAATAATGCTGCATAGGAAACTATTATCTCTAACCTTTTTTTCTACTTATGTGTGCAGGAATTTAAATTATACTTGAATTTGATTGGAGTATGTTTGTTTCCTGTTTTACATCATAGTTCTGCTTTTCTGCTGCACTCATGCCAAACCTTCTCCGCGAATCCAAAACCCCCATTTCGTCATCAAAGCGTAAATCAGTAGGGTCACATGTCAATTCTTTTTTGAATTCTATCGGTTACCTTTGCATAACATGTGTTGTTAAACTAACTCCAATCATCTTGTCAGGTTTTCTTGCACGGATGGTGGCTCATAAAGCTTGAAAGTCAATCCAAATTGGCCGTTGGAGGCTTTCTTAACAGAGAGTAATTACTTTTATTCTTATTCGATTCCTATCAATTTTAATTACTTCATCCTTACATCTCATGATCATATAGTCTATTCTTATATATGATGATTCTGAACTTCAATTTGTCATTTTTATACCAAATTTATATTACACGATTACACAAAAGTTCTATTTAATTAAATAAAGGTATAATGATATTTTTTAAAAGATTAACTGATTTTAAACATCTCTATTGATTTTAAGAATGCTGGAGTTGTTGTTTGTTATACCGTGATTTTTAATACCACAGGACGTTCGACACTGTCGCCGATGGAGTTCAAGTTTATATTTATTTTTTAATTAGTTAGTATTTTTATTTTTTATAAGTTTTAATTTTTTTTATATTTATTTTTTAATTACGCCCCGTGCTTACGCCTTGGTTCGCTTCGTACTTTTAAACCTTGGGTTCGGGTCAAAACAAGAAACTTTTTGGGTTGGTCATTGGCCAGGTCGAATTGGAATGACCCATTGACCACTTTGATGTCTACTATTAACTTTTTTTGTTTCTTGTGATTGTTAATGCGTTATGTACGAGTACAAAATATCATAGGTGGCAGTGTTCTCAGATGGGTCATATCAATATTTTAAGCTAAAACGGGCTTGGATCAAACAAGGTCAATTAAATTGTTTCATCATCAATTAGGGCAATTAGAAATTACGTATGTATAGTCAAGAGGCATGACCAATATATATGGACATAAGATGAGAATGCTCACTTATCTGTCTAAGATTAGATAACAGATTAATGGTGAGATTGATTAAGATATACATACGTAAATGAAATCAAACTAAAGAAGGGAGCAGGTTGACCTTGTTTTTTAAACAATATTTAGTGTTAGTGTGTCACAAATTTCCGTTCATAATTTAGCATATACTTTTCAAGTTTCGCTACCATAAAACTATGAAATAGCATAATCGCAGAATACACATTAGGCAACTTTTAACCCATTTTGTTTTATCCAATTTGTATACTTTTCTTGTTTATGAATAAGATTTAACCCGAATCGACCCATTTCCATACAAACGTGTTGAAATTGCAATCTGTAATGAAAATTTAAAGTACGAAAGTTTGTATTTAATCGGAGTCGGACCTCATATCACAGTTTTTTCACAGGTCTGTGATAGTTTCCTTAGCGGATTTCCATGTAGCTGGGAAGATTATGCCTTTAAATCTTTCCATGATAAGTGTGACGACGATACAACAAAACAATCCTTGCCTGCGTCTTTTGATGATCTTCCGGTCACTCATGTACGGCATTTATTGATGTCAGGAACTGATTCTCGTGCTTTAACGAGTATTATTTTCAGAGATATTATGAAACATACTGAAAAGATTCTTAATCAAGGTGTTCCGTCAGTCGAGAAGATCTCCACCAACTCTATAGAAGAAACTGAAGTTGATCACAGTCAAGATGATATTTCTTTGTCAAATTCAACTCAGAAGAAGATAACTGAAGAAGATATTAATATTGCAGTTCAGAAGAAGATAACTGAAGAAGATATTAATATTGCAGTTGATTCGCACATGAAAAAATCTGAAGTAACCGAAGATGATGGTTTTATGTCGGATGCAATACGCAACATAACCCAAGTAAAACAGTCGAAGGTATTACCAAGAATATATCCCCTAAGGTCCAGGCAAAAAAAAGAAAAAACACTAGAAGTTGATGATTGATCAAAGGTTATATACTGAAGAACATGATCCGGTAAACTGTTTCTAATTGCCCATGGTATCTCTAACCATTCTGTTAGTTTTGAATGAAGAAATTAGCTAACAAATTCGTTAAAACAACTTTAGTTTCGACAGTCACTTATTTTTAGATTTGATGTATCTTGAATGTCGAAGGTTGTGTATGCCCTTGAACATTGGCTTTTGACTTGTAGGGTTTGACCAAATTAGCATGGCTGATGTATGATCAATATGTGCATTGACCGTTCTGTTTTCTACTATTTTCTTCTTTCTGTTTTTGGCCTTGTTTATGTTTTAGAACGTAGGATGATTTGATCTTGTTATTATCATCAGATTAAGTAAATTGTATAATTTTTTTTATATGTGATTACAAAAAAAATGTGAGAGTACAAAAAAACTCGCTAGCACACAGACCAAATCCAACAAAACATGTAAACCTTTGGTCATTAAGTGACCAATAAGGTTGATACTTCATAGGAACATGTATGAAGTGAAACACATGGTAAAGGGATGCTTTAACTGGTAGGCTGAAAGGCGTATTTGACGAACAAATGAGGGGCTGCGTCGTAAGACTAGTTGTAACTACGAAAACACTTTTGGAACCTATATATAGATCGTTCAGGACTCCTAAAACATACTTTGATCTAATACACACACAGTTCGCTCAATTTCTAGACATTACATTCTCACAATGATCTTCATGGGGAACCCTTCGAATGTTGTGTAAAGTTCTATTTTTAGGGTAATTACTCGTAGAAAACTAGATCGTTATCTATAAGCGTTCATAATGAGGGATAAATAGACCCCAGTTAAGTATTTGAACCTAACTGTAGTTTGTACTACATATTGCACATTACATACAAGTATTTGATTAATATAGGCTTTTTGCAAGTGGAACAAATCCATCAACAGAAGTTATCACAAGAACTAGTTTTAAGAACAAAGAATCATATTACATATATAAAAGATCAACATTTGTTTCTAACAAAACAGACAAATTAAATCCAACCCTGCTTCTACCATATTTAACCTTTCTACAAATCATTATATACTTTTTAAATTCATCGATCTATTCAATCTTCATCACTCGTCCACATCCTGGAGGATAACTTCTTACAGCTACAACTCGTCTTCGGCGAGAACAAACCTCTTCACTAACACTCTCATTCGTTATGTTATCACCAACACTCTCACAGGCCCTCTCAAACGATCCATCATCAACACGCTTCTTCTTTAACTTTTCAACTGAGAATTCGATCTTCAACTCAATTCGCGGTATAATATCATAACTTGAACCGCGTGTTCCAGAACCACAATTTTCAGTATACACAGATTCCGATTCCGATTCTGTGTCAAGAGGAATGAAATCCAATTCTTTATCGGCAGCCGCCTCTTCAGATTCACACGCTTTGTGTTTTTTAACACATTGGTTCTCATCATAAAACTGATCCGGAAAATCACGTTTTGCTGAAAGTTTTCTTGGTTTCCATTTGCAGCCGTAGCTGTATGAATCCATTGAGTAAGACTGCATCAACAAATACATATACTTTCAGAAACTTATTTAAACAGAAACTTATTTATATTTGAAATATTAATTTGGACTTGTTTAAAATCTAGAAATATTAATGGTGATTATTGATAGGTGGTGGGTTTTGGTTAAATTAATATTTACGAGAATGAATGAGATTGAAATATTTACCAGGAGTAATGTCAGATGTTGCTTCGAAACCGAGATCATGAAACTTGGTAACTAAAACGATGATGGTAACTTTAGGGTTATGGTTTGGAGAGTGTCGCATGATATATAGTTTTTAAGTTAAAGATCGACCGTTAGAAAGGGATTTAAGATTTTTGAATACAGACTTTGTTTTCACGCAAACCTATTTTTCATATGTCAAATACTCTGATTATTTTAAGTTATTGAACAATATCTACGATAATTATAATTGGTATTTTTGAGTCCAGTGAATTAATTATTCGTTGTTAAATTAGCTTTCTTTTTATTTTAAATATCAAGGAATAAAATTGAACGGTGGAGATCTTTTTTTAACTTTATTGCCATGATAACTATTTGATCCGCGTTATACCTTGCTCTTCAAGTTTGTGTATTTTACAAATAGGTTTTTGATTTATATGTTATTTGGAAAGATCAAATACAAATAGATAACATACACAAATAGGTTTTTGATTTATATGTATCAAACATAAATGTGTCTTAACATACAAATACTTTTAACGTAAGAAGTGAAAGAAGCTTTTTTTCTGAATTTTTTCCCTACTCGTTAAGTAAAAAAATCATAATTTTACAGTAGTAGAGTAATTATGTAATTTTGTAGGGTAATTATATTACCCTACAATAATTACTCTACTATTCTAAAATCATGATTTTCTTTAGGATTCTGGGACTAAAATACGTACTTAATAAGATGGGGAAAATTTTCAAAAATAAATTAATAATTAAATTATCTTCTTTTGGGTTAGTAGTAGGGATCTAATGTTGTGCAATACCAAGTAGTATTACGCTCTCATAAATAACAGACTATATATCTAGCCAAAGACCAACCCATGTCTCTCTAAACTTAATTCCCATCGACTTTGTCATTTTTCCTTTTATTTCCTCTAAAATATTAGCGAACGTAGCTCTTACTTTAATTCTAGCTTGATTCTTCTTCTTCTACAAACAAAAAAATAATGTCGACTTATTACTAATTAACACATGATTTCAACTTATATGTTTTGTAATTATCAAGCGAATGACATCATCTATATATCTATA
Source organism: Helianthus tuberosus (assembly GCA_030545235.1). Lineage (NCBI taxonomy): Eukaryota > Viridiplantae > Streptophyta > Magnoliopsida > Asterales > Asteraceae > Helianthus > Helianthus tuberosus. The sequence continues at coordinate 8,089,971 of CM060390.1, forward strand.
TAACTACAACAACAACAACAACCATACCCAGTATATCCCACAGATAGCAGAGCTATGTGTAGGGTCTGGGGAGGGTGGGATGTAGACAGACCTTGCCTTTATCCATAGGGATAGAGAGGCTGCTTCCAGAGAGACCCTCGGCTCGAAAGCGAACAGCAAACCAACATACCAAGTCAAAGAATACAGAAATAAGAAGTCGGCCATACTAAGAAAGTGATAAGAGTGGGACAATATAATGTGAATCATGTATAATGGCATGTAACATCATTTTGGGCGTACACATAATGTAAATCATGTATAATAGCATACAACATCATAGACACAAGAAGGCAATCATCGGAAGAGTCCCTTAAAGAAAAGGAAAAGCCTACGTCCATGAAAAACACCTAAGACCTTTCTACAATACCCTCTAGAAGTCCTTAACCCTAATCCTACGCCTCCACGAAGTCCTATCGTGGACCATGTCCTCAGAAAGATGCAACTCTAGTAAATCATGCCTAATCTGCTCATCCCATGTCAGTTTGGGTCTGCCTCTTCCTCTCCTCCCCTCCACAGTAAGAGTTTTCACTACTCTAACCGGTGCTGTCGCTTCCCTCCGCTTCACATGCCCAAACCATCTCAATCTCCTCTCCTTAATCTTCTCCGATATACTAGCCACTCCTAGTCTATCCCTAAAAACCTCATTTCTTATCCGATCTAACCTTGTGTGTCCACACATCCACCTCAGCATCCTCATCTCTGCTACCTCCATCTTGCGCGCTTGTGTCTTCTTGATACCCCAACAGTCTGTTCCATATAGCATAGCTGGCCTAACTGCTACCCTGTAAAATTTCCCTTTTAGTTTAGTTGGGAACCTCCTATCGCACAAAACCCCACTGGCTGCCCTCCATCTACACCAGCCGGCCTGTATGCGATGAGTTACATCACTATCTATGTCACCATCTCTTTGTACAAACGACCCCAGATACTTAAATCTGGTTACCTGCGGGACCAATTGATCCTCAATGGTGATTTGGGTTTCATCGTCAATGGCTACACCGCTGAAATCACAGTGTAGTTATTCAGTCTTAGATCGACTAATCCTAAGGCCCTTGCCTTCTAAAGCTACTCGCCACTCCTCTATCCTCGCGTTTAGGCGCTGTTTAGTCTCTGCAATCAACACAATATCGTCTGCAAAAAGCATGCACCACGGAACTGTCTCCTGAATCAACTTAGACAACTCATCCAAGACAACCGCAAAAAGAAAAGGGCTCAACGCAGACCCCTGGTGGAGTCCTACCTCCACAGGAAAGAAGTTTGTATCTCCTACAGGCGCGCGAACACTAGTTTCCGTTCTATCGTACGTATCCTTAATTATGTCTATATACTTTCCCGGTAGCCCTCGCCCCTCCAAACTATCCCAAATCAGTTGTCGTGGGACAGTGTCATATGCCTTTTCCAGGTCGATAAACACCATATGTAAATCTTGCTTCTTTGCTCTATATTTTTCCATCAGCCTCCTTAGAATATGTATCGCTTCTGTAGTTGACCTCCCTTTCATGAATCCAAATTGGTTTACTGAAACCTGAGTTTCTCTTCTAATTCTAGTCTCAATTACCCTCTCCCAAAGCTTCATAGTGTGGCTTAGCAGTTTGATTCCTCTGTAGTTCCCACAACATTGAGCGTCTCCTTTATTCTTGTATAAAGGCACCACGATGCTATTCCTCCACTGATCAGGCATTTTTCCAGTCTTGAAGATACAATTGAACAAAAGTGTTAACCATCGGACTCCTTCTTCTCCCAAACACTTCCACACCTCAATCGGTATGTTGTCCAAACCCATTGCCTTCCCTCTTCCCATCTTCCTAAGTGCCATCCTCACCTCGTCATGTGTGATCCTCCTGCAGTAGCAATTATTCTGTTGTAGCCTTTGAATCCTGGGGTTGCTGCTCTCCTGTTGGTATGCCCTACCTTGGTTGAAAAGATTATGGAAGTATGTTTGCCATCTCATCTTAATGTCTTGTGCCTTGACTAAAACACGTCCATCCTCTCCTTTGATAAACTTTACTACTCCTAGATCTTGTCTTCTTCGCTCCCTAGCTTTGGAAATCTTAAACATATCATGCTCCCCCTCTTTCGTTTCCAATCGTTCATACATTTGTTTATATGCTGCGTTTTTTGCCTCGGTCACCGCCTTTTTTGCTTCCCTTTTTGCCTTCTTGTAGATCTCCCTTACCCTCAGCCGCTCCTCCTCATCTGTGCACCTCAAAAGATCTCTAAAACTATGTTGCTTATCCTTTATTTTGGTATGCACGTCTTCATTCCACCACCAAGACTCCTTATGCCCACTAGTCTTTCCTGTTGTGACCCCGAGCGTCTCATTCGCCACTGTAGTGATCGTAGTCGCCATAGCCTCCCACATCCGGTTTGCGTCGTCACCTAGTTGCATCGATGTCATTGCGATAACTCTTTCTGTGAACATCATAATTTTTTCTCCCTTCAAGTTTCCCCAACGGATCCTGGGTCGGGTTTTCCTTTCCCCCTCAGTTAGTCTTACTTTTAGGGCTATATCTGCTACTAGCAAATGGTGTTGAATCGCCGTAGTCTCCCTGGGTATAACCTTGCAGTCCATCCACATCCGTCGATCATCCTGCCTCATCAAAAGATAGTCGATTTGCGTGTTGCGACCTCCGCTACTAAAAGTGATCAAATGAGATTCTCTCTTCCTAAAGAACGAGTTTATAATACCTAGGTCGTTGTTTGCCGCAAAGTCTAGAAGGACTCTACCAGGGTCATTTCTATCGCCAAAACCAAAACCCCCATGTACCAACTCAAAGCCATCACGATCCTTACCAATGTGCCCATTAAAATCTCCTCCTATAAAAATTTTCTCCTCCCTAGGTATGGCCCTTACTACTACATCTAGACAATCCCAAAACTCCCTTTTCTCTTGGTCTCCTAATCCCACTTGCGGTGCATATGCGCATACCACTGTCACTAGTTGCTCACCTAATACTAACCTTAACACCATAATTCTATCGTTGTGTCGTATCACCTCAATTACATTCTTATGCAATTCTATAGATACCAAAAATCCTACTCCGTTCTTGGCTTCATCCGACCCTGAATACAACAACTTGTACCCATTGCGCTCTTCTGCTCTCTGTCCTTTCCACCTAGTCTCCTGAAGGCACGCTATATGTACCCTACGTCTTTTAAGTGCGTCTATCACTTCCAGCAATTTACCACTAAGAGTTCCTACGTTCCAAGACGCCACCCGTAAACTACAGCCTCTAACTTTACCCTTACCTGGACCTCTCGTCCTTGGACATGATCTCAAGTAAACGTCACGTTTTCTATTGTCTATGTTTACAAGTAACAACAGGTAGCAAACAACGTGCAACACAAAGGGTGAAACTACGTTTTTCCTTTTTTCTTTTTTCTTTTTTGACTTTTTCTTATTAATATTATTTTTTCTAATGATTAAATGAACCCCCAAAGTTAACAAGAGCAACACACACAAGAAAATCCAAAAAAAACACAGCTTCTTGTATATTTACAAAAAACACACAGCTTCTTGTATATTATTTCGATGATTACATGACCGTTAAAATTAACAGAAACAACACACGCAACAAAATTCAACAAAATTTCACAGAGCTTGTTGTATATACACAAATTATAGCCTAATTCACAAAAGGCAATAAAAAGCAACACACACAATCAATCAGAAGCGGATTGAGCAACAAAATTACAAAATTCAACAAAATAACACTGAGCTTATTGTATATACAGAAATTATAGCCTACATTCACAAAATCCACACACAAAATCAATCTGAAGAGAATTGAACAACAAAATTCGACCAAATATCACTGAGCTTCTAGTATATACACAAATTATAGCCCAAATTCACAAAATCAACACACCAAATCCACACACAAAATCGACACTTCACACAACTTCAACCTACTGCCTAAAATCTCAAAAGTCAACACACAAAGACAATCAGAAGCGGCTTGAACAACTAAAGAGTGGTCGAATACGACCTGGTTGAATAAACATACGATTAAAAGGTCAGATCGAAGAACAAAACTCATGGAAAGAAGTCACCTGGTACAGGGTTATCGTGAAGCCGGAGAGCTGGTTCTGGATCCGGAGAAGTAGGGAAGAACCGTCAGAGCAAAGATGCGAGACGTCGATTGAGCGAAAATGCGAAGATCTGAACAGAAACACGCCTGGGTCTTGTGGTCAGACACTGCCACCGGAAAAGCCGTCGGATTCGTGGGTAGTTGCCGGAGAAGGAAAGTGGTCTCCGGTGGTTGTACCTGCAAGAAAAGAGAATAGGTTGCCGGAGGTTGTACCTGCAAGGCGAGGGGGCGCCGGTAGTGGTCGCCGATTGTTTTACCGGCGAAAGAAAGTTGCCGTTGTTGGTCTGTACGGCAGGAATTTTGTAGTTGCCGTTGTTGGTCTGTAAGTCCGACTGATGACAATCATATATCTATATAACTATATAATACATTTCCAATGGGCACAAGAGTAATTTAACCCCTAATTTTTAAGATGGCAGACTAAAAGGCTTAAATAAAACCTATATTTTTACAATTTTCTTCCCATTTTATCCTCCTCTCCTTACAATCGACAGCCACCATCATCAGTTTCTTCATTTCTTCACCTGAATCGACAACCACCATCATACCAGCAATTGAATTCCCTGAATCGTTTCTACCTTTATGATTGAATCTCTACAGCCACAAACAAATTCAGTTCTTTCCTATTTCCTCCATCAATTGTATTCATACCTGATTCAATACACCAATTGAATTCCCAGATACGTTTCATACTAGCAACTATTTAACATCGAACCCATCATGAAACTAGGTACTCATTTGCAGTTTGATTTGGCTACACTCAGGTTTTGATTTCTACTTTTCTTGTGAATTTCTACTTTTCCTTGTACACAACCCTTCTACTCACTTTTAATTTCATCAATTGTGAAGCAGGTCCTCCCCACGGCTCCTTAATTTCATACCCCTGCAACCGGAATCCCCATATCTCAGGTGCGAATTATGTCACTATCAATTAGATGCTCAATGGTGCTTGGTTATTTTTGGTATAGGAGTAGATCTAAAAATAGAGAATTGTCTTGGGCTAACTGGTGCTCTTTTCAAATGTTTAAAGTCCTGTGCTGCTGTTGTGTTTTGTTGCTGCCCCTGTCTTGGGGTGGTGTTGTTTATAAAAGTTTACTTTCAAAAAAAAGGATGCTTGTTGATCTACAGGGGGTGGTGTTGTTTATAAAAGTTTACTTTAAAAAAAGGATGCTTCTTGATATAATTTAGATAAGGAATGAGATATAAGAAGATTTAAAAAAATGAGAGATAAAATCATGGAATAGGATGCTCTTGGGTCAAATTAAAAAAAAATACATATTTAACATCATGGGTTTTAAAAACGACCCATTTAAAACAAATATAAATTAACAGGTGAAATTGTTTTGTTTGGTGTGATCTACACTCTTTTAAGTAGGAGAAAAATATTTACCAAAGGGTTGTGTTTGTTGGGAGGTTCTTTCAACTTGTTTTCTCTGGTTAAAAGCATACATTGCTGCTACAACTAATAACACAACAAGCACACTACCACCAATGGCTGATCCTATGATTATTCCAGTGTTAGATGACTTATGTTGTGTGCCACTGGTTCCTCCTGATGTCTCTGTAAAATGGCATAAAAATACATTTCAATTCTTGTCATGTAAGTTTAAGATAAAATCATGAAAATAAACGATTAACCATTGTTCTTATCGTTTTATCAAAATAATCACCAACTTTTTTTTAAAAAGAGTTCGATTTGACCATTACGCACATTTTTGTGACAGGGAAAACCAACCACAATAACACATGTGACAACATTTGCATCAAATGGCGCAAAAGTATTGGTACTTTTGCGTCAAGTGGTGCAAAAAATCACAAGAATAAACATTTGACCGAATGTTTTTTTCATAATAACCGCTATCATTTCAAAAAGAAATACCAATTTGACCGTTACGCATATATCAATGACTAGGAAAACCAAACACAATAAGACACGTGGCAGGGTTTGCACCAAGTGGCGCAAAAGTGGTAATATTCTTACCCCAAGTCTAATAAGGTGCAGACAGATGTCTTGTCAGTGCAAAAGTATGACACGTGTCATCTGGTCATTGGGTTTCATTTAAAAGTTACAATAGTAACTTAGCAATAGAAAATTTTCAAAGGCTATTTTGTTTAAAACAAGTGGTCAACAAGGCTATTTTCATGATTTTTCTTATGAATTTAAAGCGGTATCATATAGAAAGATATTACTAGGTAAGAAGTTATCATAGTTTGTAGACATGAAAACATAAGTGTTGAAATCTTTGGTAGGCTTGAAGGTTTGATTGCTAAGCGCGAACCCGAGCCCAACAATCCCAGTCCTGTTAAAAATTGGTCCCGGAGACGGGTAAACTTCGAGATTGATAACAAGATAATCATCCAAATTCCTGCTAGGATTCTTTAATGCCACTGAATCTACAGGGAGATTGGCTTTCCGAAAGAATGTCATCAGTTGATCTTGAAGGGAGGCATAAATGGTATAGTTTCCAAGTGAAGAGAAGGATGGAGCTTTAAAGAAAAACGAGCCCATGTATGGAAACGCGCATTGAGAGTTGGACTCGAAACAAGGCCCGAACTACACGAAGGTGGCACGCAATTGTTTGGTGGCGTTGAATATGATGCATTAGTAGTTGTGGGAAGGGAGCAATATTTGTCCGTCACACCCGATTCCATACATAATGGATTATCCACCAATCGTTAGGTAAGTTTATTGTATTCTATATATGCACATGTATGATACTTATTAGCAGATCCTTCTTTTCAATTAACTTATGTCCACCTTATGGTCCTTTGGTTTGATTAACTAGATGGTACTTCACAACAAAGAACAACTGAAAACAAAATTGAAGGAGATATATCGTGAGAAATCTGATGTTTTTATTCGGACGAGCCAGATGGAGATAAGGTGATTAGAGATGCATAGAAAGTCTCTTTTTTGGCTTACGATGAGTGCATTACTTATCTTTAATATTTTCTTGACGTCAGACGAAACTGGGAGTGCCCGGGTGGAAAGAGAGGTACTATGAAGAGAAGTTCTCTGCAAAATTTTCTAAAGAGCTTGAGGAAATACGGAGAGATGTTGTAAGATTTCTAGCTTTTTTACGCTCTAATTTTCTTAAAAGTAAAAAATGAAAGCAATAGAAACTAAAACGGAAGGAACATAAGAAAAAGAAAAAACATGTAAACTTGTAACCTTTGTTTTAATGTTACAATATATGGTAGACTCTGTAGCCTCCCTTTTAGTTGATGGGGATTAGTTATATGTTGTAAAAACATAATCATGCTGTGTTATTTAAAAATTTCGTATAACTAAAATAAATTGTTTATGCTAATCATTTATCGCTATATTTTTAGGCATTAAGAACGAATCATTGTATACGATAACAATAGAAGACAAGCAAGTTTTTTGAAACAAGGCTGTAGCAAACAGACCCCACCTTTTGGTGGCAGAAACATGTAAGGAATTTATTTATTATTTTTTTTTTTGCAAACGGTGGGAAGACATCGAACAGCGACGACATAGATGCTTTAGTTGCACCAAGTGTTGGGATAATCAACTACTTTTAAATGGTAATTTCCATACACAAATAAAGCATTTCCATTGAATGTAATTTCCATACAGTTGGAAATGTAGTTTGTTCCATACAGTTGGGTTTCCCACTTGGTGTATGGTTGTTACTTTTTTTATTTTGTTTCTTTGTTACGGTTTTTATAGAAAATGAAGGGAATGGGAGGCAATAAGAAAACAAAGTTTGAATAGGATTCCAGCTAAAATGAAACTGGTAAAAATAGGTGGTTTTAGATGATAATATTTGTTCAAGATGTAGACTAGAAGATGAAACAGTGGAGCATGTAATTGTGAAATGCTTAAGGCCTAGAGCAATTTGGTGGTACATTCTTATTTGGTTAAAGCTTCCTGTACTGGATTTTGTGAACTCAAGTGAAGACATTTTTGAACTCATGCAGAACTGTAAAGGATCAAAACAGAGGAAGCAGGTAATCGGAGTCATTTTTGCAACGACGTGGCATTTTTGGAAGTCGAGAAATGGGATGGAATTTGAGAAGAACAACGAGACACAAAAGGTGGAGGCAGGGCCGGCACTGAGAATTCATGTACCCTGTTCGAGCTCAAAAAAACGTGCCCTTAGGTGGAGGAATGTGGAAAGCTTTGAGTTTGATGAGGAACTTAAATCTTTCAATCTCTTTTTGCTTTGACAGTATTTGTTTTTTTTCATATAAGGTGGTTCTTTAATATATACTCTTTTCTATCATTCACATGGTATATGTATTTGATCATGTAGCATGGTACAATATGTTCAACCTGTAAAGAGGTTGTGTAATGTTTATCGCTAATGTTTATCGCTAATGGTTGTGTAAGACACTAAGAACCATCAAGGTGTTTCAAAATCAGTGTAAGACACTAAGAACCATTAGCGATAAACATTCACATGGTATATGTATTTGATCAATGAAATATCAGTCTCTTTCTCCCTACATCTCATTCTTTTATTGTTTACTATTAGGCTTGTTGTTTCACAACACGTTATCAGCACGAAGTGCTCTGTCCAAAGCCTAATTTCTATAGCCCTTCAAAAAATCATTGTTCCTATTTGTTCAACAACAATGGAACAAGATTCGTGGTTGTGAACCTATCCGGCAGTCATGAACCGCATGATCAATACCCATATCTGCAGATCAATCCGTTTTCATAATTCAGGTTAGCTTTCTTGTTGTTTTCTTTCTTTGTACGTACTATCAATTTTTCGTGATATTTTCATGTATACACACAGATTAGTTAGAAAGTTATAAATAATAGGAAATTTGAAAACATGCTTTGATCTGGGAACTTGGCTACCAAACTCTTTGAAACAAATAAACTAGAAGGTGTTGATTTTTTTACATCACGCTAAGAAGTCGAAAATATTTTTTTTTTCCGGCAACCGGAATTTGATGCTGGAGAAGATGACCAAACCTCCTTGGAATCGGTCAATAGCCGATTTTGGTGGAATGGTAGATTAGGAGGTTGTTTTGCATGGTCAAATGTGTATCCGACGATCGACAAGAAGTATGGTCGGTCACAATCACGTGTGTTGGTTACAACCTATAACGATTTTTTTTAAGTTACACGACATAAATTTGTTTTCTTTTGCTATTTTATCAATACAATTGTTGTAGAGTTAAAACAAAATAATTAAATAAATAAAATTATTCGTTTAGAACCTTATTAAGAGTTAAAACAAGAAAAAAAAATCTTATTCATTTAGAACCTTATTATTAAAATTTGAATCGCTAAACATTTATCGTGAATTAAATATCTAGCTGTTCAATTTTCAGATTGGCCAAGCTCTCATCAAATTGTTTTTAGATGCCACCATATAGTTAACCATGTTGGATTAGTAATGGGCTTAGTAATGTATATATATTTTAATAACGTAATTTATTTTATCTGGTTACATTTATATTTGTCGTTACAAGAGCCACTAGTCATGCTGAAATGGTTATATCATTTGTGAGTTTGTTGACCCAGTCAACTTGACTTAAAGTACCTTTATTTACGTTTTAATAAATCTCTAAACTAGTGTTTTTTTAGGAGATTGTGTTAAATTCAACATTATTGATTTTTCAATATAAGTTTTCTCTTTTCACATATGTTTGGTTAACATCTATGCAAACTAAAATTGTAATTCTGTTAGAATCCGGGGTCAGTAAATCACATGGATTCTTATTGTTTATTATTTATCATTATAGTTTGCAAGATATAGCCATTGCGCTTTTAATTAACAAACTAAACTTTAACTTGTTAAGTAAATTAATAGATGATGAACCATAGGCTTGGAAGTCAATAGTATATGCATGAAGACGGGCTTTAAGTTTCTTTAGATAAAAAGGCAAATATTCACTTCGTGATCCTTAAGAGATTTCACCGAAACTTCCTTGATTTAATTTTAGACACAAGTCATCACAAAATAGTGAGAAAATTAAAACAAAACTGAATATTGATAATCACGTGTATAGTCTTTAATTTAACTGGTTTTATTACATTCTTTTTGTATGTGTCATATATGTGTTGATATTTGAACTTTATTAAAATATACATGGATTGTATTATATATGAATACATGAAACTTCCCAGTGACAAGATATATGGTGTCTTATATGAAATTTTATGACTAGTTATTATATAACTTCTATTGATGAGAAATTATTGCTATAAATTAGTAGTTAAAAATCATATGTTGATTTTCATATCTTTACAAATTATATGCTGATTTTCTTATCTTTATAAATATTTGTTTGCTTCTATAACTGTAATATATGATTCAAGATGAATGATTTCATGGTTCTTTCGTCATATAATTTTGTTTGTTATGGAACAAACAATATTTTGAAAGTTACGTACTTGCTATTGATAAAAGAGAGAATGATGTATAATGGTTTTTATTGAAAGATTATCACTATTGCAGTTATATTCTTTTTAAGTATTTATATCGATCTTATTGGATAAAAAAATTTTAAGGCCAAAGTTAAATGTTTTATTAGCACCCACATGAATATTATAATGTGTTTAGATATGACACTTGAGTGGAATATCATCTGAATCTCATTATCTAGTAATAAAGGGTCATAAGATGTATGATTGATAAATCTTATATCATTCGAACGTTTAGTCACTTCTTATTGATGTTATGTGAAGAAAAGATTATATACAAGGAAATTTTGGATACAATAATTTTCATTGTCACACCTGAGATATATGCTCCTGAAGTAACATATCATTATGAGAGTCATGAAAAGTTTGAAATGATATATACTTGTGTGACTGAGTAAGGAATGAAAAGCTATGAAACTTGTTTTGGTTCTACTCCATTCCCAGAAGTGAATGTGAGTAAAGAATAAAAGGCTACTAATCATTGTAAAGATTAGTGATCATGGATATAATTGAGAAAATTGTAATGATGAGATCGACCATGAGAATTATATAATGGCCAAGTTAATAATAAGATTGACTATTAAAACTGTAACGATGGTCATAATGAGAACGACCACCAAAAGTGGCAAACTAAGAAGTGATTATATAACATGATGATTTGAACTTTGGAGTTAGAATACATATTCTCGTATCTTACATTTTGTATTACATATGTGCAAGTAATACATACATGATCCTAAACCAGAAGTTTATGGATCATAATTATTTACTTTATTGGCATGACTGGTTAGACCACACCGAGTCAATGATGATGTGAAACATAATAAAGAACTTGAAGATTTTTCAAGCTAATAGCATGTATTATTTGCTCTTAAGGGAAATTATATATTTGCCAATTAAGGGTGTGTGTCCCTAAATATGTTGGAAGTGATTAAGGGATATGCATATCCCAATATGATACCATTTAGTGTTTTAAATCGATGCATCGTCTAAATGGTTATCGAATACACAACTTAAGAATTGTGTGATTTATGGCTTCGCTAATGATATGTTCCAGATTGGTATATTTATTTCGGTTATAACTGTGAAATTTATTTTCAAGTTATTAAGATCACTAAAATAAGTGTTTTTTTTTTTTGTTGAAGACAATCATTAAACGTCTACAACTTATAGCAAAGTTAATGATTAGGAGAGCAAAAGTTCATGTTTCTATTTTAGTACATGCAGTTTTACATGCAATAACATTAACTCACATCAAGCCAACATGTTGTAATAGTTTCTCCCCATTATAGTTGGTTTTTGGTCAGGAACCAAAGATGTCCCTTCTAAGATTTTGGTTGGGTGGTATATGTTGAAAATGATCCACCACTACGCACAAAGATGGGACCTTAAAAGGTGGTTGGGAATATATTATAACGAATAGGGCCTTTCACGAGATATTTATTTATGGCTCAATTAATTGATATCCATCTAAATGGATTAACATTCCTAACATCAGGGGGAGATAAAAAGCAGTTGGAAAAGAAATGAGTTGGTATGAATTATCATTGATCCTCAAAACTAAAAGTGTGAACCAGAAGTTCAAAGAATAACTCATTTACAAAGATTAGCGAATCTAGTTCCAGACGCATTCACTGACCTTAAAAAGGTGACTATGTCACATATACCAACTGCTAATGCTCCAATTAAGATGAGTGTCCCAGAAGGACAATCACCACATGTTTGTAATGAGTCTATTGCACGTCTGAAGCGTGGTAGACCAGTCGATTCCAATAATAAAATTCCTCGAAAGTTTGAGCAATTATTAATATGGTCAAGTCGAGGTTATATTAAAATGGTCTCCTGAAGAGACAATAGACATGATGGTTCAAGAAGAACCTCAGGTACCTGAAAATAATGAGATCTCGATAAGTTGTATCATGTCTAAGATATGTATGGAATCGAAATAAAAATCGACGTTGTCATACTTTTGTATATAATATAGCGCTTGAAATGATGAAATGACGAGGATCAAGATTTGAGATTTGCCTATGAACATAAACATAGAAATGATTGGCCAAAATGGAAAGACGCAAATAAGGCAAAGTTGAATTCTCTAATGACATGGAAAGTATCTGGACCAACAGTCCATACAACTGAAGTTGTAAAATATGTTGGATATAAACGGGTCTTTTATACGAATTATGTGAAAATCAAATTGAGCGATATAAGGAAAAATTGGTGACACAAGAATTTTCGCAAAGACCTATGATTGATTATGAGGAGACGTATTCTCCAGTGGTGGATGCATTGACTTTCCAATATTTTATTAGTCTGGTAATATAAAGAGGGAATTGATATGCGTCTTATGAATGTTATGTATCACTTGATACTGAAAGTTTACATGAAAGTCCCGAAGGATCAAATTATGTAAGTCAAGTAAAGTAAGTTCTCGAGAACAATGTGATCATTTATACATATTCGGATTCGGATAAGTTATGATTATTTTACATGTTGGAACTCATGATGAGTTTCTAAAGCAATTGAGTGCTTAAAAGGTTAATTGAAACATCTTAACGATGTAATACTTGTGCACCAAGAAACATACATAGAAAACTTGTACCGGGTGATTGTGATATCTCGATAAATAGTGTACACGCATGGTACAATATTATAGATTTTGGAGATAAAAGCAATTGTTCATGACATTTTTGCATATGATATAGATATCTATGTGTTAAATGAGCAAATTTTATGTAGCAAAACTTCTAAAGAGTGAAAGCACATGCATATTTAGATAAGATGGAACAAATTCCCTCTTGGATTGATAATAGCATTGATGTCAAAACCTCAAGAACATACTATATGAAGTTGATAAAATATGTATGGACTAAAATAGTCGAGTCGAGTGTTGTACAACTCGAGATATTCGCATAAAGAGGGATATAACTTTGATTAAATTAGCCATGTTTTATCAACATTCTACTTTTAAAAGTTCAATATAATCGCAGTTTACAGTGATGATGTCTACACATCATCGAGAGAAACTGTCGAGCTTTTAGAGGGAGAAATTTTGAATGACCTTGGCACGGTCTAATTATTACTCGAACTGCAGTTCGAGTATATATGTAATTATATTTTATCAATCCCTCAAGTACATCTAGAAGATGATGTTGGGAATAGTTGAACCTTAAAGTATGTTAAAGGTTGTTAAGTCATTTGTTATAAGAAATGCTTATTATCATCTCCTACCAAAGTCGAGATTCTCATGCTAGAAGTACCATCGTTAAATGCATAAGTGCATTAAAATGTTTTGCTAGCTATGTATGGTTATAATATCTTTCACTTGAGCTTATTGTCATGATATAACCTTTGTCAAGCGAAGAGACATTGGAATGAGTTCAACGAAATATTTCAGGTATAAACGATATTTGATTATATTTTACTAACGCATCAAAACAAGTTTGGTTAGTCTTGTAGATGCTGGAATGTAACTAAACACAGTCCTGGACATATGATATTTTTGGAAGGAGGCACCTAAAGTCTTGTTAGAAGATTATACAACATTGATCAACATAAAGAATTGCACATTAAGGGATCGAGCGACAAATCATTGACTACAAAAGCTTTGATCAACTTTCAAGGAAAATGGACACACGTCACTTAAAGGATACATGTTAAAATGAGGGGGAGACTTATTTAAGTTGCACTATTTTTCCCTTGACTAAGTTTTGTCCCATTGGGTTTTCTTAGTAAGGTTTTTAATGAGGCAACATACCTGATCTAGAAGTATCATGGGGGAACTAATGCGCGTTACACGCTGCACTCTTTTTCCCTTAGCTATGGTTTTGTCCCACCGGGTTTTCCTAGCAAGGTTTTTAACGAGGTAGCATCAAACGTATTATGTTGATAACCAAGGGGGAGTGTTATGAATATATTTATTATTAATGTGGTTATCAACACCAAAAATAGATTAGCTTTCTCTCCAAGTTTTGTACATCTATATATACCACTATTGTAATCAGATCTATCAATGAAATATCAGTCTCTTTCTCCCTACATCTCATTCTCTTATTGTTTACTATTAGGCTTGTTGTTTCACAACAGTAATTAGTAATAATTTAAATTTTAAAAGAGGTTTTACGAGTCGTGGCACTAGGAGTGGGTTAGCTTCAACGTCATCCATCTTTTCGTCATCCATTTAAAAAACGGATCGGATCCTATATTCAAGCAACACCTCGCCGTCCGATTAAGTGGGTTCGGGCTGAATTCCGGGTTTGAGAGATATAAGACCCGACGATGACGACAACCCTATTCCTTCGAGAGCTAGGAGATCCGAGGACCAAGTAGCCTGTTTTGTTTGAAGCAATGCAAGGGTAGATCCGACAACGAAAACCCGTTTTGTTTGAAGTCCGGGTAGATCTGACAGCGGCAACCCATTTCGTTTGGGCGGCGACTTTTTCCCGAAACTGGAGATGGTGGGCTTGGGCTATCTAGCATTGTCTTCGATCACGGGCTTATGAGGTCGCCTTTTATCACTAGGTTACCCTAAATAGCCGGACTTTTATTCGTTAGACGTTAAAAAAATATATGTGATAATTACATGATAACCCAAACACTCTAGTGGGCGACCTGCACAATAGCTTGAAAGACTTTCTTCTTCTTTTGTGAAGTTGCATGCCTGCCCAAGGTGAAAGTCTAGAATGTCTTACACTAAATAGACAAAACCGTTGAGCCCCCGACCTGTTTGACTCTTTCCGAAACTATGCAAAGTTTGATTTACTGTTTAATTCTTAATTTATAGACAAAACCGAAATTGGGTGCTTGATGATTTGGGCACGATAAGAAGAAAACCTAAAATAGGCTTTTATCATCGGCACTATTTCATCTATCACTCTTCATATTGATACATCCGCCATCAATCGATTAGAGGTACTTCTCATTCACTTCTTTTATTCAACTTATACATTGTCATTTCGTAAGAACCTGGCTACTTCTATAAGATTTGCCTATTTAAGACTCTTACTTTGAGGTATAACTAGGTTAATAAATGCCTGTTGGATCATTCTCATCATTTTCTCGTTGTGGGTTGTAGTTGTTTTATCTTGCATGCATGCCAGGTGTTCGATCAATTGCCCAAGTGAAAACATGGATTCTTTTCTTGATATCTTTACATCCTTTTGTGTGTTCCTGTATCTTCTCTGGTTGGTGGCTCGGATCTTTAATATCTATATTTCAAGTTTACTTTTGAACAATTTGTAATGCATTATGTTACCAGAATTAGGTCTTAATTAGGGTTTATTTCTGGAGATTGGAGATATTCTTTAATTTAAACGTTTGTATAGGTTGCAAGTCATCGAGTCACCGATTAAATTTATTAAAAAAAGTACTGCATATTCATTTAAGATATCTTATATTAGTCTAAATCAGTTCTTTCTCAAGTAATCAAGCTAATTTACTTGTTAGTTGATGTTTATGTCTATTAATTCTTGTTTGGTCACATATATGAAGTTTGATTACTTGTCATTATCTTCAAGGGATGCATTCTATGAAGCATGGGGACGGCGTATTGCATGGAGTACCCGTCCCGGGAACGGAAACCCGTACGGGACGGCTCGGGGACGTTTCCCAAACGTACCCGGATTTTGGGGACTTCTACAAAACCGTACCCGGTATTGGGTACTTCCAAAACAGAGTATCGGGGACGTTTCCTAAAATATTTAGGGTTCTAACCCTTTTAACTTCCAAATACGTAAGGTCGGCCTTTATAATTATATATGCTACGGCCTTTTAATTCAACTATTCTAAACATTCATTAGTTAAAGATGAATTTTTGCTATGTTTCTTTTGGTCTAGCTAATAAGGTTTTAGTTATGTTCTTCTTAATTATAATTATACTATAAATACGAGCTTAGTTGTTTTGAGATGTGATAAACATTCGGTTGAGAGTATGATTATGTGTATACAGCTAACCGGCGATACTTATGGTGAATGTGATCATAAAGAGGTTGTGTAATGTTTATCGCTAATGGTTCTTAGTGTCTTACACTGATTTTGAAACACCTTGATGAGTCCTTAAGATAATGATTCATACGAAACTATCATCTTCAACATTTTTTATTATAATTTATTATATGCAGGATTTTAAATTCTACTTGAGATTGTTCGGATAAAAAAATCCAGTTTTATATTATAATCCTGCGAAGCCAATAACTTGAAATTTGGGGAATCTGCCAGCTATCCTGATGCCTAACCTTGTCAGCGAATCCAAAACCCCCATTTCTTCATCAAAGCGTAAATCAGTACGTTCATACATCAATCTTTTTTAACTGAATTTTCTGTTACCACTTACCATTACATATTATGTGTGTTTTTAATGAGCTCCACCCATCTTTGTAGGTTTTCTTGCACCAATGGCGGCTGATAAAGGTCGAAAAGGAGTACAAATTGGGCATTGGAGGCTTTGTTAACCGAGAGTAAGGGGTTTATTTTTCTTATTGATTTTCTGTAAATTTTAATTAGTTTATCATTACATCTGATGATCAAGTAGGAAGCCTTAATTTGAGTTTTGGATTTATGTTTCTAGAGAAACTTTGATCATGTGTAGGATGATTCTAAAGTTTCAATCTGTCATTGCGATAAGTTGATTAAATTTGGGGAACAAGGGTATTATTAGGTCAAGTTATACCAAATATTTATTACACCATCACACAGAACTTCCATCTAAATATACGTATAATGATATATCCAAAAAGATTTAACTCATTTGAAACATCTCTAGTAATCTTTAGAATGTTGGAGGTCTTGCTTGTTATACTCATGCTGTAATTTTTAACACCACAGGACATTCGGAACACTGGGAATGCGACTTTTTGGCTCTCCATCAACCAACAAGAGGCAGAATGTTAACATTATTGACGACGGAGTTCAAGTTTATGGTTCTGCAGCGATTGCCAAGAGGCATGATAACAACACTCTTGAATCAGTAGATGGCATCATCATCCGGATAAGTGGTTGCATAAATAAGTCATGAACACTCTCTTACGGTTTCTCACCTGAGGTATCATCACCTCTTTGTTTTATGATTCTTATCCACATTTACTGTACGAAAGCTTGTTTTTAATCAGAGTCAGGCCTCATATCATAGTTTTTGCACAGGTCTGTGATAGTTTTCTTTCTGGGTTTCCGTGTAGCTGGGAAGATTATGCTTCTAAATCGTCCCATAATAAATGCGACGACGATACAACAAAACAATACTTGCCTGCGTCTTTTGATGATCTTCCGGTCACTCATGTACGGCATTTATTGATGTCAGGAACTGATTCTCGTGCTTTAACGAGTATTACTTTCAGAGATATCATGAAACATACTGAAAAGATTCTTAATCAAAGTGTTCCGTCAATCAAGAAGATCTCCAGGAACTCTATAGAAACCGAAGCTGATAACAATGAAGATGATGTTTCTTTGTCAAATTTAACTCAGAAGATAACTGAAGAAGATACTAAGATTGCAGTTGATTCACACATGATAAAATCTGAAGAAATTGAAGATGGTGGTTTTATGCCGGATGAAATACACAATATAACCTTTGAAAAACAGTCGAGGATATTACTGAGAAGATATCCCCTAAGGTCCAGGCGAAACAGAGAAAACACTTGAAGTTGATGAGTGATCAAAGGTTATATGCTGAAGAACATGATCCAGTAAGCAGTTTTTTTATAAGCATTGTGTAAGTATAGTTGTATTTTATCTAATATTTATAAATATCTGAAATTAGAAAGAACATCTTTTAGAGAGAGAGAGAGAGAGAGACGTATCTACACAGAACTGTCTTTTACAACACCACACATCACACATACCTGAGGTTCCACATAAACACCTCTTTTTGCCAATTCAACTTTTGATGGATTCTAATCTAAACCGATCTCCACCCGAATATGTTTATAGGAATACAATTCACCCAAAGGAAAGGAGAATTCCCTGAAGACCAGTTATTAGTATCTAATGAATATTTGTTTGTTAGGAAAGTCAATATGTATCCATAGTTATAGGCTTTGTTATTCCTATATTAAGAGGGGTTGTTATGTATTCAAAATTTCAAATCAATATACATCGATTCTTAATATAGTATCAAAGCCATGTTTACAAGAACCTAGCTGCCATCCTTGTAGTGTTCTTCGATCCATCTGTTTCTCCATTGATAATCAATGTCGACGAGGGTACATTCGGTTCGGCTACTGATGAAGCCAAACTGTTGCATCCAGTATGTACTGTACACTCGGTTGCCAACATCCAAAACAAAATCAGAATCCTCGATGGTGTGAAGGTTGCCTAGTTTTCGTGGGTGAAATTGTTCAAACTGCATGCATGAGGTTACGTTGTTCTATGACATATTAATGGCATTCCTGCACTGGAAAAGATATAGCAGCGACTTACAAGTTGTGGACCAAGATTGACGCCATAGTTCTTCAGTGGATCTATGGAACGTTAACTAACGACATCTTGGCTAGAGTTCCTGGCATAGAATCAACGGCATACCAATTATGGATGAAGATACAGGGTATCTTTCATCAACAAAAACTCCCTAACAGCGTCTCTAGAACACATTTCACAACCCTAACTCTCGCTGCTTGCTCCATTGAAGAATATTGCCAAAAATCAAAGGATTTGGCAGACCAACTAAATGATGTGAATCATCCGTTAACCGAGTCACGACTTGTGGTACAAAATGGTACGTGGTCTCCCGACTATGACACTAACGCCCGGTTTATTAATCAATCACAAACCTCCCGGGATGAAGCTATAGACATGATCAATCTTGAGCAACAACGCCAATAGGCTAGGCAGAATCCGCACCCGACAACCTATGTTACCTACTGTGGCAACCAACCGGTTCCCCCTAACCAACCGGGTAAGATTGTCTCTCCTTTAACTATGTCCTTTAATAATAACTAGTAGTTTTACCCCATGCGTTGTGGCGAGAATTTGATTATCAGTACAGTACTAACACTCAGTATACCCCAAAATCTTTTGTTGACACCCCATATACGTCCCATATTAGTCAATACATGTGTGCGTTGGGACGAGAATTTGATTATCAGTACATGTATGTTTTTCTTTCACTATTACTTTTGTACCGAAGGATATCCCATAAGGTTTTATTTTTATTTAAAAACATGTTAATATTAGGATCTTAGGAAATACACACGAATGTCAAAACATACATGGATAAGAGATCCCATTACATAAAAATCAAACACAACCACAAACATTTGTGGGGTGAGAAATGTTTTTCTATGGTGTCAATTTTTTTGGTACTTGGATTTATAACCTGACGTCAAAACTTTTAGGTTTGTTCGGGTCATATGCTAAAAGTCAATATCATAGTAAACGAATACTGGCATACTGCCATTGAAAAATACACAATGAAAATACAAAGTCATTTAAAATATAAATAATGCATTTTGTACTTGTTCCATACATGTTTTTATGTTTTGATTGTTTACTAGCTTGGCTTGAACCGGCTACCACACTTCGTTCAATCACTAGGTGTCGTATACAACTTCATAGCGGGTTCATTCAATCGCCACTTCATATTTCATATTACTTGGTTTTTATTTAAGTTGGGGGATTGGGTAAAAAAACAAAGTGGACTTTAATTGGAAATAAGAATTGCGTTTACATTTGGGGGGATTAGATAATGGGTTATTGGGTAATTAACAAACCACACTTCTAGTTTGGAAATAATAAACTGGGCTTAATTACTAAACACTAATTTTTTTATTTATTGAAAAGTTTTTATATATATTTTTTATATGGTCAAAATATGTACAATATTTCAAAAAACAATGAGGAATGAGTCAATTTACAAAATCAATGTTGTCAATCATAAAAAAAAGACACTGGGTCGTACTCCATAAACATACCCCCGCCAATGATCACAACATATACATAAAACAAGTAGAAAAACATGAAGTGACATACCATGATCGTACTAAGACTATGTGCCATGGTATGTGAAGTGTGAAAAAAAGTGTACCATATAGACATTATTGAGACTATGTGTCATGGTCATGTGAAGTGTGAAAAAAAAGTGTACAATAGACCGTTAGTGTTTTTACATTTTAACTTCCTAGACATGTGTGTTATGGTAACGTGAAATGTGAAGAATAATCAAACTAATGCTTAATATAAAATAAATCAAAAAATGAAAGGGTGATGCATTGTGTTTCATATATAACATATCAAAAAACCATATTTAAAAAATGAGCAAACTTGGGGAGCAAGGTATCACAGTTCGCTTCCCTTACATATTCTGAAGGAGGATAAGAAAATCAAATTAACAACAAATATAATATAATAAATAAACATTATACACAACAATACCAATAATAATTATCAGAAAATTACATGTGAAACAAGTTTGCGTGAAAACAAAGTCTGTTTTCAAAAATCTTAAATCCCGTTTCTAACGGTCAATATCTTCGGCAATTATATATATATATACGTATTATTATGCGACACTCTCCAAACCTTAACCCTACAATTACCATCATCGTTTTTAAGGTTTTAGTTACCAAGTTTCAACATCTCGTTTCGAAGCAACAATAATTTTTATCTCCTGGTAAATATTTCAATCTCATTCATTCTCGTAAATATTAATTTAACTAGTTTTTTGTTTAACCAAAACCCACCACCGATCAATAATCACCATTAATATTTTCTAGATTTTAAACAAGTCCAAATTATTATTTCAAATATAAATAAGTTTCTGTTTCATATGTGTATAAATAAGTTTCTCAAAGTATCTATGTATTTGTTGATTTCTTGATGCAGTCTTACTCAATGGATTCATACAGCTACGGCTGCAAATGGAAACCAAGAAAAGTTTCAGCAAAACGTGATTTTCCGGATCAGTTTTATGATGAGAACTAGGGGTGGCAAAATGAGTGGGTTGGGTAGGTTTGGGTAATGGGTTAGGATGGGCATGGGCATGGGTTAGAATGGGTTTGGGTTAAGATGGGTTTATTAAGACTGAGTGTAGTGGGGCGACTCCCCACCCCAAGTCGCCCCAAGTCGCCTGGAACACCGCCCCCGGGGGCGACTTGGGGGGCGACCCCCTCTTGCCCGTCCTCTGCACGTCGCCACCTTCCTCACACACATCCATCCCCCCATCGGCGTCCCCCCCCTTTTTGGCACAAACTTTCAAGGATTCCCCCTTGGAGGTCGCCCCAAGTCGCCCCAAACACCACGCCCCCTCTTTTGAGGTCGCCCCAAGTCGCCCCCCAAACGCCACGTGTCGCAAGACGCCCTCTTTTGAGGTCGCCCCACTACCTTCAGTCTAAGAGATGAGTTAGAATGGGTTTAGGTCAAGATGGGTTTTTGTCAAAAAATTCAAAAAAAATCAAAAAAAAATTCACCAGTCTCCTGAGCATCTTTTAACATATTGACAGGAAAAAAATATTGACAACTCAAAAAAATAAAAAAAATAAAAAAAAATAAAAAAAATAAAAAAAATTCACCAGTCTCCTGTCAATATGTTAATGGAGGTAGTGTAAGCCGCGGTCCTTTGAGGTTCGAATTCATTGAGCTTATGACCGTTGTAACTAATCTCTCCATCAACTCTTAACGCCGCCAAAGCCAACAAAAGCGTTGTCTTACCAGAAGAAGACGGTGGCCCTAAAAGAAGCGCCATCCTGCAACATTACAAAACATGTTTTTATGATGTATACACATAGAAAAAGTTAACAGCAAAATGATAAGATCTTAAATGTTGGAACACCCACAAATCATTCACCAGCAACTCCAAACCCAAAAAGCAGGTAAATTCTAATACATGACAGTAGCACCAGCAGGAAACATAGTCCGAATCACAAAAATCTTCTTGATTGCATTGCAGGAACCAGTTCAGCAAAGTAACAGAAGACATTACTAACATGAAGTAGCAAAAAGCATTTTGAAGCAGCATGCAACTTTTGAAAAGTCACATGTGGTATTACTTACATCTTTTGAAAAGTTGCCTACCCAAAGCTTTTGGATATGTAATCTAAAAACAACCTACAGCTTTGAACCACAGTGACTTTATAACAGCTAGGACTAAGATAACTCTGCAACGGTAGCCATGCTTCTATAAATAAGTTACCAAAAACTACTTTTTGTATGTTGTAAGTTACCAAAAACTAGATTTTGTATGTAACGATAACCATGACTTTGAGAAAAAAATTCACCAGTCTCCATTAACATATTTGACAAGGATTCAAACTTCACATATCGAGTTCAAACAACGTTCTTTAATCTATTTCGTCAACTAATAAAAAATGACACCAAAACCCCGAGCAACAAATGAGTATGAGACATTACATCGAGCATATGCAATGCATCTCAAACCACAAATATTCATCCCCATCTTATATGCATATAATAAAAACATACAGATATCGAAAACGATGTTGATGAACAGAAGGCGGGAAAATCAAATTCACTGATAAAGTTACAATAACACAACCATACACTAATCTACATTTCACTATAAAGTATATTGCTTTTAACGTCATACCCATCTAACAAATTCTACTGAGACATTTTATCGAACACATGGAGAATGTCTCAAATGACCCAACAAATAAAAAAGATTCAATCCCACATCACAGAATTCATGCTTATATCTATAAAACACATAAATAAAACCACACTGTATCGAAAAACACAAACTTTATTAACAATTAAATTCACACAACAACAAATTCCCCACAACACGAAACAACTGAAACGCAGACAAAAACAATGACAGCAACAACAACAAATTCACACAACAACAAATTCACACAACAAGAAACAACTGAAACACGTACCGTTCTGATGTTAGTGGTGAAAACAGGAAGAATTAGAAACGATAATCACTGGTTTGAAATCAGATGATGATTTAGGGTTGAATCCACGATCATGGTGATTTAGGGATCTGATGATGACGAGGTTTGAGAGATGGTACGTAGTCTGATGATGCGTGTATTAGGGTGTAAGAGTAAAAACCTATTGTGGCCCATCTTAAAATTTAGATGGGTATTTTAAAACCCATCTTAACTAAATCCCCAGCCCATTCTCACTTATTTACTTTTTAAAAAAGGCCCAAAATAACCCAAAATATCATGTTTGGGTTTCTATTGCCACCCCTAATGAGAACCAATGTGTTAGAAAACACAAAGCGTGTGAATCTGAAGGGGCGGTTGAAGGTTCTGCCGATAAAGAATTGGATTTCATTCCTCTCGACACAGAATCGGAATCGGAATCTGTGTATAGTGAAAATTGTGGTTCTGGAACACGCGGTTCAAATTATGACATTATACCGAGAATTGTTAATGTGGCAACGTATGGTTCGGATGAGGGGACAGAGAAGTTGGGTGTTTATAATGAAGTAAGAATTCATGGAGCGTGTTTAAAAGAAATAAGATGGTATGAAACGGAGGACGGTTTGAAGATTGAATTCTCAGTTGAAAAGTTAAAGAAGAAGCGTGTCGATGATGGATCGTTTGGGAGGGCCTGTGAGAGAGAGAGAGAAAGAGAGAGTTGGGGGAGGTGGTTATAGCAAGCCCTCTATTGGATTAGGGTTTAATTTTGGGAAGAAGATAAGATAGAATTTTATTTTATTATTTTAATTAAAAATTTGTTATAATAAAACTTGTAATGACTAAAATGCCCTTCACCGAAGAAAAGGACAAAAAACCAAGTTTTTTTTTTTGAGAAATTTGAGCTGATTTCACATTTAGACTAAAATGACAATAAAACTGAAACCACATGGATTCAGATGCAAAAAGTTTGAGTTTTGGACTAAAGTGGGAAAAGTGACCAAACTTTAGGGACCAAAATGGCAGTTTACTCAAGTTATTATATATAGTATGTGTGTTAAGACCCAAATTAAGAAATTAATTGCAAAATAAAACTAGTTTCCTATTAAAAAAAATGCTCAATTTCAAAGACCTACTAAAAACTCCAGCTAATATGCATACATCAACATATTGTTATTCATTATAAAATCCCTCAATTAGAGGCGTCATTATCGTTCTTCATTCCCATCTGTCTGCTGCCAATGAATCAAACAGTGATTTTAGTTTATATTCTTAGATATGTGTTATTTTTTTTGTGAAATTATACAAATTTAAAGGTCCCTACTTTATATTTCGCTTAGGGCCTCCAAAAATAACAGGAACGCCCGGCTACTCAAATATGTTTTAGTCCCGAATCTCTCATAGGTTTTGCAATGGTAAATTAGCACTTCGCAATCTTAGCTCTACATTTTCTTAGCTTCGACTTCAGATTCCATTTTAACGGTGTTTTTCATCCGCTTTTAACAGCAGTCATAAACAACATAATGGTATGTGTTGTTAGAAAGAATCAATAGATGTTTATGATTTCTTTTAGTTTATCACTTTGTAATGTAGTTGTTCTTTTTATTTCCAACGTTTTTTTACTCATAGTCAATTTCCTCATGAATTCACACGTAACGAAAGGTAAACATATGTATGGAGTTTATTTTATCAGTATAATAACATTCATTATGTAAATAACTCCACACAATTCCGAAAAACCTATACCTATTAATTTCTTTTCAAATTTTGTTTACTTATGAGTTCATTTGAGCCTATTCAAACTTTTCAAATTTTGTTTACTTATGAGTTCATTTGAGTCTATTCAAATTTTGTAACTGATTCAATTCAGTTATATAAAATCTTACTAAATAGGTAAAAAAAATAACACACATGTCTAAAACCTTCTAAAAGAAAATAGTATGTTATACTATATGCCTTGCGTATCTGGCTTTTTAAACGCCTTGTGTCTAGGCCCAAGGTTCACCCTTTGCACCTTTGACAACTTTGGGGTAAACGCGTAAACTAACATCTCCCGCCCCGTAAGACGTATTTGATTTTTTATGTTGTGATTCACACATCATCTTGTCAAAATGGCAAATCCAATTCTTGTTCACCCAAAATCCAGGATAAGAATTTGCTTGTTACAATCTCCATCAGATCTAGTTGACTATCAGTCTCTTTGTAAGTTTATTGTTTGTTTTCTTATAGTTATTTAGGTTTGTATTATGTTGTATAACTTACACCTTAAATATGAGCTTAGTTGTTTAAAAGGTGTCATAAACGCTTGTTGAGTGTACATTTATGTGTATATGGCTAACCAACTATAAATATGGTGACCGTTGTTTAATCTTTATCGCTAATGGTTCTTACTCTGAATTTGAAACCCCTTGTTGATTCCTGCCTATTAATATGAGCTTAGGTTTGTATTGTGTTGTATAACTTACACTATAAATATGAGCTTAGCGAATCTAAAACTCCCATTACTTCATCGAAACTTTGATTGTAATCGTTCGTCCGAATTGTCTAAAAAACACAAAGTGTGTGAATTTCCAGAGGGGAATTATAAAGATCATACCGGCCCTGAAGACGGTCCTACTGATAAAGGAAAGTTTGATTTAGCATATGAAAACAATGACTTCATCCCTCTTGAAACATAATCTGTGTCTAGTGA
Organism: Helianthus tuberosus; assembly: GCA_030545235.1. Lineage (NCBI taxonomy): Eukaryota > Viridiplantae > Streptophyta > Magnoliopsida > Asterales > Asteraceae > Helianthus > Helianthus tuberosus. The sequence goes on from CM060390.1 coordinate 8,116,023, forward strand.
AGTGGCGGTTCTGAAACATGTGGTTCGGATTATGACATTATACCGCGAATAGTTAATACTAAAACCCATGGTTCAGGTGAAGAAATAGGGAAGTTGGGTCCTTGTACGGAAGTAATAAGGTGCTATCAATACAATGAGGGACTGTCAGTTGATACTTTACAGAAGAACCACAATGATGATGAATCGTTTGGGAAAGAAAGTAAGGCTTGTGAAAGTGTTATCGATCGCATAACGAATGAGCGTGTTGAAAGGTATGAACAGGTTTGTTCTTACAAAAGACCAGTTTCAGCTGTTAGAAGTTTTCCTCGAGGATGTGGACCAGTGAAGAAGATGTATAGATGATCTAGAAAACATTTGTTGATCTATGAACAAAGTTTGATGTACATTGAGAATGATTAGTAGAATTAAGGGCTAAATGGTAGCATGATTGAATTTAATTTTATGGTTTTATTAGAATTACTATGTCATATAATTCTTTGCCTAAACTTGTTATTGTGTTAACTCTTGTTGTTGGGTTTGTTCCACTTGAAAAGAGCATAAGAATTTAGTGCAAGGAATCACAAACAAAAACAAAATTCAAAATTCAAAACTTAAATGTTATGTATGAAATATTAGTTGATAGATGGACACTTGATACAATACTAGCAGCATATACATTTCTACTTACTGGTTGAGCTTTAATATATAACAAGTAAGATTCCCGACGCATTGCATGATTAATACTTCAGGAGTGATATTGAAAAAGTACTATGTTAAAAGAAATATATTTTAGGGATCAGCATAACATCATTTCCCAATTTAACCAAGATTTGGTCAATCCTAGCAAACATCCAGTTGTCTCTAATCCCTCCATTACAGCCTGTCGAGTAGCTGTAATTTACAATTCGTTTCCTTTTATGTAGCCTTGTAGAAAACTATATATTGAGGGTCATCATATGTAAAAATACAAGCAATAATATTCAATCATATTCAATACCATCAATTACTCTTTGAATCATGGTATCAGAGCAGTGTGTATGGTCTCGGGACTGACATGCTCATCACCTTCCTTCCTTAACCATCTGCCTTTAAAAAGACAGTCACCATGTCTGGTGATGAAACACAAAGCAATGATCTTAACCTACAAATTTCCAACCTTCTCAAAAGCAGCCTCAATAATCAAACCAATATTCCAAAACAGAGCCTATCTGACAGTTTGAAAATTAGTATCAAACTTAACAGTCAGAATTATGGCTTATGGGCTCGAATGATTCGAGTAGCCATAGGGGGAAATCAAAAACTCTTCTGAGTCATCTATCCGACAACCCACCCGATAAACGCGATGCGAAGTATGAAGAATGGGAACAAGATGATTTAGTAGTGTTTTCGTGGTTAATACAAAACATCGAACCCTCTCTTGCAAGCAACCTAACCGAGTTTCCCACAACAAAAGCGTTATGGGATGCGTTAGTGATTACTTACAGTAGCGGGAAAGACAAATTGCAAACCTTTGACTTACACGTCAAAGCCAATGAACTCAAACAGAATGGCTCACCACTGGAGGATTTTTGGAATACTATGCAGGGTATCTGGGGAGAGATTGAAAGAAGGGATCCAAATCCGATGACTTGTGCAACCGACATAGTAACATACAATCGTCTCCGATCAGAACACAAACTTTTTCAATTCCTCAATGCCCTAGATCGGAGATATGATCCGATAAAAAGGGAAGTTCTCCGGTGGGACCCGTTACCTTCCGCAGAAGGCGCCTACGCAGCAGTAAGGAAAGAAATGGCGCATCAAGGGATACTCGGTGCAACCACCGACGATTCTCTCCAAACCGGCGTGGCGGCGGGACTTGCCGCCGACGGATTACACCAACCAGAAGGGTTAGGGTTTCTGTCAAGAGGACGAACAGGCCAGATGAGATCCAATACTGGACCGCCATCTCGGATAGATAAATCCAAGCTAAAGTGTGATCACTGTGGCATGTCTAAGCATACTAAGGAGCAATGTTTCAGGCTAGTTAGCTACCCGGAATGGTGGAGTGATGGCCACAAGAAAGGGAAGAAAACTGATGGCCAACGTGCAAAAGTGGCGATGGCCTTGGGTAACCAGGAGACCACAAGCTCTGGCGAAAACAACACTGGAGGCTTTGTGGCTATGGCGGCTTGTTATGAGGAAGATGATAAGATACCAGGTAAAATGTGACAACCCTAGTAATTTCATGTATCCGTACGATTATTTAATGATAATTAAGGTGCTTAGTGACTGTGTTGAATTACTTAATTGTTTCCTGTTACTGTGTCACACTTACATGTGTTTGTTAACATACTAGTCGTGCATAGAAAATTTACTAAATGGTCCTGAATATTTTCCTAAGTGCTAGGAATTAATTATGTTACAAAAATGTATATATAAGACACCTTACGGAACAATTAAACACTTTAACGGAACAGTATCCGACCGAACAACCGGACATTACCCGGGACACTAAATTTTTGTCAATGACATTGTTTTACTATTTTTGGCTAGTCATGATCCCCGTTTGCCATAACACCCACTAAAAACCTTATAACTAACATATAACCTCAAGTTACTTGCATTCTAACTATCAATTACCATTTAGTTGGAAAAATTGCAACAAGACCCCCCCCCCCCCCAACCGAATTTTCGGTCCATGTGGACCCACCAAATATACACACCATGCCTTCTTGATTTAATCTAATATTTTATATGGATTGTTGCTTGTTGATCTTGCTAAAATATGTGAAGATGATTAAAAGAGCATGGCCACTTAGATTGTCATCAAAACTCAAAGATCACTCTCTCACTTCACTACTCTCTCTCTCATTTTCGGCTCCCCCAAAACCGAACCCACAACCACCATTTTCACATCTTCATCTTCTTCAATAACAAGTTCCATTCAAGCTTCAAAGTTGATCCATGGAGGTTGCAAGTTGAGAAGCATTCAAGGATCTTTGTTCCTGCTTGTTCATCATCATTTCTTATCATCTTCTTCACTAGATTTTTCTCTAGCTTTAAGCTAGTAGTAAGTCTCTATTTAACCCGTGTTCATGTCTATTTTGTGTAGTTAAAAAGATGTAATATGTTAAATCTACAAGAACACTAAAAGGGTTTAAACAAGAAGATGAACATAAAAGTTACATGAAGATTTACATGATGAAGTGTTGTAGTGAGATGTTGTAGTGAACATGTTGTTGATTACTTGATGATTTACTTGCTAATATTGATGTTAAAGGTCGTTGTTGATCACTAAACATGTTAACGGAATCAATCGAACACACCTTAGAATGTTAAAAGCTGAAACAAGATGGCTGTTTGGTGATTACAACCAACTTCAGTTGGCTGTAACCGGACCCTAATAAAGCGAAAAATGTATTTTCTGAAGTCTAGATTTATGTATTATAAAATACGGTTCTAATGGCACTGGAATCATAATTTTTGGACTTCGTTTACTATTTTTAAAGACCCTTTTAAAAACAGCAGCTGAAGCTGAGTTTTTGCTGCAGTAAATGGGTGATATGTTTTTGGTCATAACTGGAAATCTATGATGAATCAGCTCATGAAATTTGTACAATAGATGACAACTGATGTATTTGCAATTATCCCACTGGAATTTCGTAAATCAAACTTACAAAGAATTTTTAATAAATTATTCCGTGGACTGCAATCAGAAAAAGATGAATCTGATTGCAGTCCGGAAAATGTTTTTTTATAAAATATTGATGATGAATTGGATCCCAAGATTTTTACACAATAATATTTGGATCGATTAATACCTTCTGTAAGAAGTTGGGAATTTTTGGAACATATTAAATATTTTATTAAAATCCCCGAAAACAGCCCAGTTTTGAAGATCAAAGCTGAAATGACATAAGTAGTGATTTGCGTGTCTAAATGTCGGGTAGGTTATCTGAGAATGATATAACATGTTATATGTCAATAAAAGTGTTATGTGCAATGTCGTATGTTTGTTTATGAGTGGGGAATAGATGGGAAGTTTATATGGACATGAACCGTTAAAGTGATGCATGTTATGTGATAGATACGTGTAGAAACTTTATGCTCTATTTGAAGTCACTAATAAACTAAGTGGTAATCATACTAGGACGTGATTGACCGACCTTGACTGTTAGCTATTTTTGAGAGTCAAACCGAGCAACCGAGGTGAGTTCACACCCTTACTAAGGTATGGGATTCCCGGTGGTTGGGAATGGGATTAAATAGCTGAGACGGAACTTATACTTTCACCACTACTAGACTACTTACCACCGTCCTCGGATTGGGAAGGACGCCAGCGCAAAACCTACGTACTCACTACGTACCACTGTCCTCGGATTGGGAAGGGCACCTGCGCTAAACCTTCGTACTCACTATGTACCACTGTCCTCGGATTGGGAAGGGCACCTGTGCTAAACCTACGTACTCACTACGTACCACCGTCCTCGGATTGGGAAGTACGCCAGCGCTAATCCTACGTACTCACTACGTACCACTGTCCTCGGATTCGGAAGGACACCAGCGCTATAACCTACATATTTAATATGTACCCCTGTCCTCGGATTGGGAAGGACACATATACATACACCTAGTCTAGTGGTTTACAACATGGGGTAGCCCCCACCGTTTATGGTTTGGAAAATAAAGAAAGTTGATTTAACCTGCAATTGCAACAAACTCATAGTTTTTGAAAAACTACTTTATAACGAACACCTACTGTGAACTCGCTCAACTTTGTTGTTGATTTGTTGTTACATGCCTTGCAGGTCATTAGGTACTTATGGAGCTTGCGCGAGGAGGAGGTCGTTGTGGAATATGGACTGTTATGTCCCGTGCCTAATAAATAAACTTTATGAACTTATGGAACTTATGTTCGATCGTTAAACTTATGAGCTATGAACTTATGTTTTGGACTTACATTTTATGCTTCCGCTGTTAACTTAAAGTCGGTTACTGTCTTTTGGTCACCAATTGTATTGTGGTTGGTTTATTTACTTAATTACGTCGTTCAATATGATTGGTGGCTCGATCCTGGTCATGTCACGCCTCCAAGCGGTGATACTCCGCATGGTGGATTTTGGGGGTATGACAGATTGGTATCAGAGCCATTGGTTATAGTGAACTTGGTTTTAAAAAGGAGGAAACTTTTGGGATAAAACCAGACTATAACCTGAACAGTGCTCAACGATCCACAACGACGCTTCGCTCCACGTGCAAGACTCGACATTATAGGTGATATAATTCATGTTTATATTGCTTACTTGTTAATTTCATAGTACATTGCTCATAGTATGCTTAGATAAATGTAACAACTATTGCTTGAAACACATGCGTGCTTACTCTTTTCTGTCATCGCACTTTCGCGAACCTCTCTCACTCATGTTTCCTTTGGTATGAAGATCATGAGTGGACGTGTCAACATGACTCAAGCCCTGCTGACGGCTTTAATCAACGAACAAGTTGTTGCGGCACTTGCAGCCGCTCAAGCAGGAGGCCAGCATGCCCAGCCGCCTATGTGCACGTTCAAGACTTTTATGGAATGTCGTCCTAGTACTTTCAGTGGCACTGAAGGGGCCGTTGGACTCCTCCACTGGTTCGAGAAGCTCGAGTCGGTCTTCGAAATGTGTGAATGCCCTGAGGCTCGTAGGGTGAAGTATGCCACTGGTACCCTCGAAGGCACTGCGCTGACTTGGTGGAACGCGCAAGTTCAAATGTTAGGGCTGGCAGCTGCTAATGCCACCCCATGGAACGACTTCAAGGAACTGATCAAGCGAGAATACTGTAATCGTGATGACATCCACAAGATGGAAGTGGAGTTCTTTAACCTAAAGATGACGGGGTCAGAGATAGAGGCGTATACGAAGCGATCCAACGAACTGGCAGTGTTATGTCCAACTATGGTAGATCATCCCATCAAGCGTATCGAGCTATACCTCAAAGGCTTAGTACCAGAGATTCAAAGCCATGTGACTTCTGCTAACCTTGCTACCATCCAGGATGTTACTCGTCTTGTTCATCGTCTCACAGACCAGGCAGTGGAACAGAACAAGCTGCCTAAGCGTATGGGTGCTACTGCTACTAATACTTCTACTATCCCTAGTGACAACAAACGAAAATGGGATGGAGGCTCCAACAAGGGTTCGACTACAGTTCAGTCCCAGGCGCAGCAGCGAAAGATTGATGACTACCAGAGTCCTGGTCAGCAATCTTCAGGTAGTCAAGGACAGGGTGGATATCGAGGAAACCACCCAAAGTGCAACAAATGCAACAGACACCACAGTGGTCAGTGCAACAAGGGACGTTGTCAGAGGTGTCTCAAGATGGGTCATGAAGCCAAGGATTGCAGGAGCTCACGGCCTGCAAATCAGAATCGCCAGCAGCAACAGCAAGCACCGCAGAATCAGCAACGGCAACAGGGGATGCTTCCAGTGTGGCGTTGAAGGTCACTTCAAGAGACATTGCCCGCAGTTAAATCAGAATCAGAATCAGAACCACAACCAAGGAAACGGGAACAATAATAGGGGCAACAATGGGGGAAACAATGATGGCAACGGTGCCAGGGGTCGAGCATTCGTGCTGGGTCAGGGTGACGCAAGGAATGATCCTAACGTAGTGATGGGTAAGTTCCTTCTCGACGACTTTTATGTTACTGTTTTATTTGATTCGGGTGCCGATACCAGTTATGTGTCTCTAAAAGTTAGTCAAATGCTTAAGCGCACCCCAACACTTTTGACCACCAAACACACAGTAGAGCTAGCAAACGGTAAAAGTCTCGAGGCCACGCACGTAGTCAAGGGTTGTAACCTCGTCTTAGCTGGTCAGACCTTCTCTATCGATCTTATTCCTATCGTTCTGGGTAGTTTCGACGTTGTTATTGGGATGGATTGGTTATCTCATCAGCAAGCGGAAATTCTTTGCAACGAGAAGATTGTTCGCATCCCTCGTTCTAGTAAAGAACCCCTCGTGATTCATGGCGACAAGAGTGGTGTTGTCGTAGGCATTATCTCTTTCCTTAAGGCCCAGAAGTGTTTGCGAAAGGGCCACACTGCCATTCTAGCACTCGTTACTGACACATCAACGGAAGAGAAGAGAATTGAAGACATTCCTATAGTGCGTGATTTTCCTGAGGTATTTCCTGAGGAATTACCTGGTCTTCCGCCTCATCGACAAGTCGAGTTTCAAATCGAGCTAGCTCCTGGAGCAGCACCAATAGCTCGTGCACCTTATCGTCTAGCTCCATCGGAACTTGAAGAACTGTCTACGCAATTACAAGAACTCTTGGAAAATGGTTTCATACATCCTAGCTCTTTGCCATGGGGAGCTCCAGTCTTGTTTGTAAAGAAGAAAGACGGTACTTTCAGAATGTGTATCGACTATCGCGAACTTAACAAGGTGACCGTGAAGAATCGTTATCCTCTTCCACGTATTGACGACTTGTTCGACCAGCTGCAAGGGTCGAGCTTTTACTCTAAGATTGGCTTGAGATCGGGATACCATCAGCTGAGAGTCCGAGATGAGGACGTCTCTAAAACAGCATTCAGAACTCGTTACGGCCATTACGAGTTTCTGGTTATGCCTTTCGGATTGACGAATGCACCGGCGGACTTCATGGATCTTATGAACAGAGTATGCAAAACTTACGTGGATAAGTTCGTTATTGTGTTCATCGATGACATCCTGATCTATTCTAAGAGTCAGGAGGAACACGAGCAGCATCTACGACTTATGCTGGAACTTCTTCGAGCAGAGCAACTGTATGCTAAATTTTCGAAATGTGACTTCTGGCTTCGCGAAGTCCACTTTCTAGGCCATGTAGTAAACAAGGATGGGATTCATGTTGATCCATCCAAGGTCGACTCGATCAAGAACTGGCCTGCACCCCGTACACCAACAGAAATCCGCCAATTCTTGGGTTTGGCAGGATATTACAGAAGGTTTATCAAGGACTTCTCAAAGATTGCGCAACCTCTCACTTCATTGACTCAGAAGGGTGTCACCTATCGTTGGGGTGATGCACAGGAGTCCGCATTTCAACACTTGAAAGATAGACTTTGTAGCGTGCCTATCCTCTCATTGCCTGAAGGCTCAGACAATTTTGTGGTTTATTGCGACGCTTCCATCCAAGGACTTGGTTGCGTATTGATGCAACGCGACAAGGTCATTGCCTATGCATCACGCCAACTTAAAGTTCACGAAAGAAACTACACTACGCACGACCTGGAACTAGGAGCAGTTGTTTTCGCGCTTAAGATATGGAGACATTACCTGTACGGTACCAAGTGCACCATTTACACCGATCACAGGAGTCTCGAGCATATCTTCAAGCAAAAGGAGTTAAACATGCGTCAACGTCGATGGGCCGAGCTCTTGAATGATTACGAATGCGCGATCAAGTACCATACGGGCAAGGCCAATGTTGTGGCCGACGCCCTCAGTCGAAAGGATACTATACCTAAGCATGTACGTGCGTTACAGCTTACCATCCAATCTAGTCTTCCTGCTCAAATTCATGATGCTCAGGTTGAAGCATTGAAAGCAGAGAACATCAGGGCTGAATCCTTGCGAGGATCGAGGCAGCGACTAGAACAAAAGGAAGGCGGCGCTTACTATGTAGCAGGGCGCATCTGGGTTGTAACAACCCTCGGTAAAACCAATACCCTCATAATATTTCCGACCCTCTAATATATTACAAAAATGTCCCAATATGTCTTATATTACACTCCGTATGTGAAAACCGAGCCCTAGTTATGTTATAATTATAAAATAAATCAAAAATCTGAAAATAGTAAGTTGAGGCGGGCCGCGTAAGACCTCACCTCAACCTTACGCGGGCCGCGACAGAGCATCACACGCGATTACACCAGAGGCCGACACGTGTCAACATCGTGGCGGACCTACTAGCTGACCCAGCTAAGCTACTGAGTTGACTAAGGTTGAAGGGGGATTGTAAGGGTCCCTTGTCTTTTACGCGGGCCGCGACAGGACTGAAATCAGCAACTATAAATAGATAACATCAGATTACAATTTCCGTCGCTCATTCACACTTCTCAATCTCGAATTCTCTGATATTTGGCATAATTTTCAAGTATAATACCCCCTAATTAGCGAGGTTCTGCTCCGCTGTAAGTATTATAACCCCAGTTTCATAATAGTTACGCTGCCCGATTGATTTAGGGTTCCGTAACAACTGTCGTGGTTCTGCCCGACGTAGTTGTTGGAATGCCGTCTCGGGGAGGGTATTATTAATATTTTCAAAGGGTTATAATACTAACTAATGTACATTTGTATAAATTATAGATTATACCCAGGAAATCCTTACGAAAAGCCTAAGATAGCAATGTGAGTTTATCCTCTTTTTGTTAATGTTTTTGGTAATATTTTACCAAACCTTAAATGTTTTACTATGAAATTAAGCGGTGATTGAGTCTTTGTAGTTCTTCAATTACTGCCGGTATTATGGGGTTTTGTATACAAAATTTACTACGAGTAGTAGTAAGTCTGAATGACAGTGCATTACCATTGGACGACGAGTTAGCCAATGGGTAATTTGACCATAGCCATAGATCCGGTCGAGTGGCAAATACTGAATGAGTAATTGTGTAGAAATAAACAATGTGATCGCTCTCATTACTGTTTTAATTGATAAAAATGTTTCTTGATTAAACTGGGATTCACTCACCAGTATTTCCGACTGACAAATGTTTTTAAAACACATTACAGGTAACACAATGTGAACAACCAATTAGTGAAAAGCCAGCTGGAGAGCACCGAAGGCTTGGGAAAATGTGGCTATAAAAGTTACCTAATAAACGATGTTTTAAATTCAATAAAATAGGGTTTGTCCCTATAAATGTATTGTAATAAGAAACTTGGGTTTTGCCCATGTTATTATTAATATCAAATATGGTGGTTTTACTCTGATAAAACATTTCCTAACTACGGTCCTGATGTAAATTCCGCTGCGAGATTAAACAAACTGATACCACCAAACTCTGAGCTCGCGTCCGCCCGTTCCCGGGGATCAGGGATCGGGGGTTGCGACAGAAGGTGGTATCAGAGCCTAGCCACTGGTCTGAGCCAAAGAAGTGTTCTGCTGACACTTAAATTTTAAAATTTGTGTTAGGAAATAAATTATGGAAATACGTGCATAACTGTATTTATTTGTTATGTGTTATTTGACTATCTGTTAGTTTTCAGTATGAGTGATCAAGAACCATCAGACGTGAATCGTCAGTTATCTGATTCACCTAGGAGTGAAGGTACATCATCACAGCCTGCCCTCTCTGGGTATACTGCTGATCAGGAAGACGGGATATTTGCCTTTAGAGCTCAATCTGAAGAACCATTTCCTAATAAGAAACGAGGATGGTTCAGTAAAGAAGCTTTTGCTCGTAGGAAGAGAATGCGAAAATTGCAACAGCAAAGGGCTTTAGCAGCTATTAAGCGAGAGACAGATACCCATACTCAGGATATGTTAAATAGAAGCCTAGCTAATTTCCATATCCTAGCTACAACTGCTGCTGACCCAAGTCTTGAACAACTAGTAGCCCCACAACCACAAAACCCAGAACAACCCATGGAGATAGAAAATCAGGAAAACCAAGTGGAGATGCACGACTTTAAGCCAGAAGAAATCCCTAGGGTGCCTGCACCAAATCCATTAGACCCGAATTACGACCCCTGGTGGGACGACAATAGAGACTTTGTGCAACGTTACCTTATCCAGGATTATCCACCCATACAGAACATAGAAGCTTACCCAGGTATGGACCCTTTAGATCCCTATTATCAAGATGATTATATTAGGGAGATATTAGAGGATCCTTACCAATTTCAGGAACTGTCACCCCCATATCAGGAAAATGCACCTCAGATTCCAAACCCAGTCCGAGAACCTGCACCCCCAATGAGTGCAGAAAACGTTCAAGAACTTAGGACTTTCAGGGAGGAAATTTTAGAGAGCAGTGAGAGAATGCGTCAGGTGGGAGAGCGTCTCGTATGGAAATACGATGAACGCAATATGGATTTTTGGATAAATCCATATCCGTGAATGTTAAAATGGAAGAAGCGGTAGTAATAATAATATAATAAAAATAAAATAAAAATATGTGTGTACGGATGCATATTACTATTTTATTTTCTGTTGGTATTGTAATCTTTATTTCTGTACTAGTGTGTAATAGACGCATAAGTATATGAAAAGAGTATAGTAGCAATGATCTACGTTTTTGGCTAGATTGTGTGTTATGTGATTAACTATAAATATTAATTGTAATATTAATATGGGATAAATGTTTAAAATTCAGATGGCCGATGAAGGAAATCAAGGAAATCTGAATAACGATAACCAGAGTAACATTAACGTGGTTAATGAGAATCCAAGTATCAATAACAATGGAAATCAAATGGACAATAGTGCTATCCAACACATAGTAGCACAAGGAATTATAGATGCAATGTCATTTATACTTCAAACTGTTAAGGATGCTGATAATAAAAGTAAACATAGCAGTAAGCGACCAATTGAACCAGAAAACAGCGTGAAAAATGGGCCTATACTTCAAATGCCTATTCCCAAAAGAAGAAGAACCGTGCCTAGCGGTTGTTCTTATAAAGAATTCTGGTCCTGTAAACCAATGGAATTCTCGGGCAATGAAGGGGCCATTGCAACCTTACACTGGATAGAAAAGACTGAGGCAGTCTTAAGGATAAGTAAGTGTGCTGAAGAAGATAAGATATTGTTTGCTTCTAATTTGTTTAAGAATGCAGCATTAGAATGGTGGAACACTATCCTCCAAACAAAAGGAAGTGATAGAACCTATAATATGGAATGGGAAGAATTTAAAAACAAGGTAGAAAGGAAGTTTTTCCCACCTAAAGAAAAAGAACAGATAGCAAACAAATTCCTAAACCTTAGGATGACTGGTGTGGATAGCAAGGGGTACACAAAGTTATTCTTTGAATATGCTAGAATAGTGCCAACTCTTGCTTCACCAGAACCAGTGTTAATCTCCCGTTATATTTGGGGATTAATTGGAGAAATTAGACACATAGTCAAGGCAGCTAGACCTCAAACTATAGAAGAAGCCGTAGAACTAGCCAATACCTTGACTGACGAATTAGTCCGTACCCGAGAAGAGGATCAAAGGAGAAACTTAACCCAAAAATTGACTCAAGAATTTCGTTCTGGAAATTCTAACCGTGGAAGAAATGTAGGATCTACCTCTACACCCTACTGTAGGTATTGCAAAAGAAAGCATTCAGGAAGATGCTCCATATATTGTAACTTTTGCAAAATGTCGGGACACAAGGAAGAAAACTGCAGGAAGAAAGCTAACAGCAGGGTATGTTACAATTGCGGAGAACAAGGTCATATCAAGCTGAATTGCCCAAAATTAGCTCCAGCTACAGATAACAAGAATACTAAAAATGCTAGAGCATTTGTTCTGACTGCAGATGAGGCCAAATTAATTCCAGATGTCATAGCTGGTACGTTTTTAGTTAATGATGTCTTTGCTAAAGTATTATTTGACTCTGGTGCAAACCAAAGTTTTATTAATACATCGTTTTGCAAATTTCTAAATCAGTCATTAACTAAACTACCACTAGAATGCTTAGTAGAGACAGCTAATGGAGAAAGCGTTAGGATTTCTGAAATCTTGCAGGGAGCAAGAATAGAAATTTCAAATCAGAAATTTATTGCAAACCTATATCCCATGAATTTGGCAGGATTTGTTGTTGTTTTAGGAATGGATTGGTTAATAGCCAATAAAGCCAATATTTTATGTGATCAAAAGTTAATTCAAGTAAATTCCCCAAAAGGTAAAATGATTACAATTAAAGGAGATAAGCCCTCTAGATCCACAAAATTCATATCTGTGATGAAAACTGCAAGTTGTATAAGAAAAGGTTCTATAGTGTATTTGATTTCTATAATCACTAACACAAAAGGAAAAGAACTAAAAGATATTCCAGTAGTATCTCAGTTTTCAGATGTCTTTCCAGAAGAATTGCCAGGACTACCTCCAGACAGAGAAGTTGAATTCGAATTCATTTGCTACCAGGAACATCACCAATTGCCAAAGTACCTTACCGTTTGGCAACTGCAGAAATGCAAGAATTAAAGAAACAATTGGACGAATTGTTGGAAAAAGGATTCATACAACCAAGTTCGTCGCCATGGGGAGCGCCGATACTGTTCGTTAAAAAGAAGGACGGATCGATGCGTATGTGCATTGATTACCGTGAATTAAACAAGGTCACGATTAAGAATCGGTACCCATTACCGAGAATCGATGATCTGTTTGATCAATTGCAAGGAGCTCGATTTTTCTCTAAGATCGATTTAAGGTCAGGATATCATCAATTAAAGGTATAGGAAGAGGACATTCCTAAGACCGCATTTAGAACAAGGTATGGTCATTATGAATTTACTGTCATTCCATTTGGTTTAACCAATGCCCCAGCTGCATTTATGGACATGATGAACCGAATATGTAAGCCATATTTGGATAAATTCATAATTGTATTCATAGATGATATTCTAATTTATTCTAAGAATAAAGAGGATCATGCAAGACATTTGCACGCACTTTTAAGTTTGTTAAGAAAGGAAAAGCTTTATGCTAAGTTTTCAAAGTGTGAATTTTGGTTAGAACAAGTACAATTCCTTGGACACTTAGTTAATCATAAAGGAATTCATGTAGATCCAACTAAAATTGAGGCAATTACCAAATGGAAAACCCCTGAATCACCAATCGAGGTTAGAAGTTTCTTAGGATTGGCCGGTTATTATAGAAGATTTATTAAAGATTTTTCTAGAATAGCCATTCCTTTAACTAAGCTAACCTGTAAATCTATTAAGTTTGAATGAGGATTCAAACAAGAAGAAGCCTTTAGAATTCTTAATCAAAGATTGACCCATACACCCATATTAGCATTACCATAAGGAACTGAAGACTTTGTAGTCTATTGTGATGCTTCCAAATTAGGTTATGGATGTGTGTTAATGCAACGGCAGAAGGTTATAGCTTACGCATCTAGACAACTTAAGAATCATGAAGAGAATTATTCAACTCATGATTTAGAATTAGGAGCTATAATTTTTGCTCTTAAGATTTGGAGACATTACCTTTATGGTAGTAAGTTTACCATATTCACTGATCATAAGAGTTTAAGGAATATCTTCAAGCAAAAAGAGTTGAATATGAGGCAAAGACGCTGGATGGAATTTCTTAGTGACTATGATTGTGATATCCAGTATCATGAAGGAAAAGCAAATGTAGTGGCAGATGCTTTAAGCCGAAAGTATCATGAAAAGCTAAAAAGAGTACGTTCTCTTAAATTAAATCTGCAAGTAGATTTAAATGATCAAATAAGAGAAGCACAAGAATCAATAATCAAGGATGATTCTGAAAAATTAAAAGGTGTGCTAAAAGAATTAAAACAAGGAACAGACGAAATTTGGAGATTCCATGAAAAAAGAATGTGGATACCTAAATTAGGAAACCTGCGTAATCGTATATTAGAAGAAGCCCATAAGTCTAAATATACGATGCATCCAGGAAGTGATAAAATGTACCAGGATCTAAGGAAAATTTTCTGGTAGATAGGAATAAAGAAGGACATAGCAGCCTATGTTTCTAAATGTTTAACTTGCTCACAAGTTAAAGCCGAACATCAGAAACCCTCAGGTTTGTTACAGCAATTAGAAATGCCAGTATGGAAATGGGAATTAATAACAATGGGTTTTGTTACTAAATTACCCAAAACTAAGAAAGGAAATGATACAATCTGGGTGATTGTAGACAGACTAACCAAGTCAGCTCATTTTCTACCAATGAAAGAAACAATTAGTATGGAACAATTAGCTAAGTTGTATGTAAATGAAATTGTTTCTTTACATGGCATTCCTTTATCAATTGTTTCTGATAGGGATAGTAGATTTACCTCTCGTTTTTGGTCAAGTTTCCAAAAGGCAATGGGAACCAAGTTAAGGTTAAGCATAGCTTATCATCCTCAAACAGATGGACAAAGCGAAAGAACAATTCAGACAATGGAGGACATGCTTAGAGCTTGTGTAATCGATTTTGGAGGTAATTGGGACGATCACTTACCCTTAATAGAATTTTCTTATAATAATAATAGTTATCACACAAGTATCAATGCTGCACCATTCGAAGCACTTTATGGAAGAAAGTGTCGAACCCCAGTCTGTTGGGCAGAAATTGGGGAACAACAATTATCTGGACCTGAGATAGTGCAAGAAACAACTGACAATTCAAGTAAAGGAACGACTGAAAGCCGCACGTGATCGACAAAAGAGTTATGCCAATAACCGACGCAAACCATTGGAATTCCAGGTAGGAGATAAAGTATTGTTGAAAGTCTCTCCTTGGAAAGGAGTGGTAAGATTCATCAAAAGAGGAAAGCTAAGTCCCAGGTATGTTGGACCCTTCAAGATTATTAGAAAAATAGGACCTATAGCCTATCAGCTACAATTGCCAGAGGAAATGGCAGGAATACATGATGTGTTTCATGTATCTAATCTCAAAAAGTGTTTAGCTGATGAATCATTGCTAGTACCTCTTAAGGATATAGAGGTAAATGAACAACTCAAGTTTGTAGAAAAACCTCTACAAATTGAAGACAGGAAAGTCAAGAATCTCAAGCATAAGAGACTAGTTCTAGTCAAAGTGAAGTGGGACTCCAAAAGAGGACCTAAATATACATGGGAACTAGAGTCAGAAATGCAAAGGAAATATCCGCATTTATTCCAGTAGATCTCGAGGACGAGCTCTAAAATAAGGTAGGGAGAATGTAACAACCCTCGGTAAAACCAATACCCTCATAATATTTCCGACCCTCTAATATATTATAAAAATGTCCCAATATGACTTATATTACACTCCGTATATGAAAACCGAGCCCTAGTTATGTTATAATTATAAAATAAATCAAAAATCTGAAAATAGTAAGTTGAGGCGGGCCGCGTAAGACCTCACCTCAACCTTACGCAGGCCGCGACAGAGCATCACACGCGATTACACCAGAGGCCGACACGTGTCAACATCGTGGCGGACCTACTAGCTGACCCAGCTAAGCTACTGAGTTGACTAAGGTTGACGTGGGCCGCGTAAGGGTCCCTTGTCTTTTACGCGGGCCGCGACAGGACTGAAATCAGCAACTATAAATAGATAGCATCAGATTACAATTTTTGTCGCTCATTCACACTTCTCAATCTCGAATTCTCTGATATTTGGCATAATTTTCAAGTATAATACCCCCTAATTAGCGAGGTTCTGCTCCGCTGTAAGTATTATAACCCCAGTTTCATAATAGTTACACTGCCCGATTGATTTAGGGTTCCGTAACAACTGTCGTGGTTCTGCCCGACGTAGTTGTTGGAATGCCGTCTCGGGGAGGGTATTATTAATATTTTCAAAGGGTTATAATACTAACCAATGTACATTTGTATAAATTATAGATTATACCCAGGAAATCCTTACGAAAAGCCTAAGATAGCAATGTGAGTTTATCCTCTTTTTGTTAATGTTTTTGGTAATATTTTACCAAACCTTAAATGTTTTACTATGAAATTAAGCGGTGATTGAGTCTTTGTAGTTCTTCAATTACTGTCGGTATTATGGGGTTTTGTATACAAAATTTACTATGAGTAGTAGTAAGTCTGAATGACAGTGCATTACCATTGGACGACGAGTTAGCCAATGGGTAATTTGACCATAGCCATAGATCCGGTCGAGTGGCAAATACTGAATGAGTAATTGTGTAGAAATAAACAATGTGATCGCTCTCAATACTGTTTTAATTGATAAAAATGTTTCTTGATTAAACTGGGATTCACTCACCAGTATTTCCGACTGACAAATGTTTTTAAAACACGTTACAGGTAACACAATGTGAACAGCCAATTAGTGAAAAGCCAGTTGGAGAGCACTGAAGGCTTGGGAAAATGTGGCTATAAAAGTTACCTAATAAACGATGTTTTAAATTCAATAAAATAGGGTTTGTCCCTATAAATGTATTGTAATAAGAAACTTGGGTTTTGCCCATGTTATTATTAATATCAAATATGGTGGTTTTACTCTGATAAAACATTTCCTAACTACGGTCCTGATGTAAATTCCGTTGCGAGATTAAATAAACTGATACCACCAAACTCTGAGCTCGCGTCCGCCCGTTCCCGGGGATCAGGGATCGGGGGTTGCGACATGGGTTCCGCTTTACGGAAACTTACGCAAGCTTGTGATGGACGAAGCGCACAAGTCTCGTTATTCGGTACATCCTGGTTCAGATAAGATGTACCACGATCTCAAGACTACGTATTGGTGGCCTGGTATGAAAGCTCACATAGCAACCTACGTTAGCAAATGTTTGACTTGTGCGAGAGTCAAGACTGAATATCAGAAACCATCAGGCCTACTTCAACAACCAGAGTTCCCGAAATGGAAATGGGAGAAAATTTCCATGGATTTTGTTACCGGCCTGCCTAGATCTCAACGAGGAAACGATACCATTTGGGTGATCGTGGATCGACTGACCAAGTCTGCACATTTTCTGGCTATCAAGGAAACCGACAAGTTTTCTACTCTAGCAGACATCTACCTAAAGGAAGTAGTATCAAGGCACGGAGTGCCAACCTCCATCATTTCTGATCGTGACGCGCGTTTTACTTCTGAACTGTGGCAAGCCATGCACAAGTCTTTTGGCTCACGTTTAGATATGAGCACCGCTTATCACCCACAAACGGATGGGCAGTCTGAACACACCATCCAAACCCTTGAAGACATGCTTAGGGCATGTGTGATTGATTTTGGCAATGGTTGGGAGAAACACCTCCCGTTAGTGGAGTTTTCGTATAACAACAGTTACCACACCAGTATCCAGGCCGCTCCGTTCGAGGCATTGTACGGACGGAAGTGCCGATCACCTCTCTGTTGGGCAGAAGTTGGTGACAGTCAAATCACTGGCCCAGAACTCGTAGTAGATACAACAGAAAGGATTGCTCAGATACGACAACGAATGGCGGCAGCTCGTGACCGTCAGAAAAGCTATGCTGATAAGCGAAGAAAGCCACTCGAGTTCCAGGTTGGGGACCGGGTGCTACTCAAAGTCTCACCTTGGAAAGGTGTAGTCCGTTTTGGCAAACGAGGCAAACTCAATCCGCGTTATGTCAGATCGTTCGAAATCATTGAGAAAATTGGCAAAGTCGCCTACAGGCTGAACCTACCGGCCGAACTAGGCGGAGTTCACAATGTGTTCCATGTGTCGAATATGAAGAAGTGTCTGTCAGATGAGACCCTCATAGTTCCCTTAAAGGAGCTCACTATCGACGACCAGCTGCGATTCGTCGAGGAACCAGTAGAGATTACTGATCGAGATGTTAAGATTCTCAAGCGTACCCGGATACCTTTTGTTCGAGTTCGTTGGAACTCCCGTCGTGGCCCAGAGTATACCTGGGAATGAGAAGGCCAAATGAAACTCAAGTACCCCCAACTGTTTAAGAAAAATGCAACCAGTACTGAGGCTGAAGCTACTGCAGAATTTCGGGACGAAATTCCAAATCAACGGGGGGATGATGTGACACCCCAGGAAAAGCCAGAAAACACCGCAACTTAACTAGCTTCCTCAGTAACTACGCACTAAATTTCGAGATGAAATTTTCTTAACAGGGGGAGAATGTGACAACCCTCGTAATTTCATGTATCCGTACGATTATTTAATGATAATTAAAGTGCTTAGTGATTGTGTTGAATTACTTAATTGTTTCCTGTTACTGTGTCACACTTACATGTGTTTGTTAACATACTAGTCGTGCACAGAAAATTTACTAAATGGTCCTGAATATTTTCCTAAGTGCTAGGAATTAATTGTGTTACAAAAATGTATATATAAGACACCTTACGGAACAATTAAACACTTTAACAGAACAGTATCCGACCGAACAACCGGACATTACCCGGGACACTAAATTTTTGTCAATGACATTGTTTTACTATTTTTGGCTAGTCATGATCCCCGTTTGCCATAACACCCACTAAAAACCTTATAACTAACATATAACCTCAAGTTACTTGCATTCTAACTATCAATTACCATTTAGTTGGAAAAATTGCAACAAGACCCCCCCCCCCAACCGAAGTTTCGGTCCATGTGGACCCACCAAATATACACACCATGCCTTCTTGATTTAATCTAATATTTTATATGTATTGTTGCTTGTTGATCTTGCTAAAATATGTGAAGATGATTATAAGAGCATGGCCACTTAGATTGTCATCATAACTCAAAGATCACTCTCTCACTTCACTACTCTCTCTCTCTCATTTTCGGCTCCCCCAAAACCGAACCCACCACCACCATTTTCACATCTTCATCTTCTTCAATAACAAGTTCCATTCAAGCTTCAAAGTTGATCCATGGAGGTTGCAAGTTGAGAAGCATTCAAGGATCTTTGTTCCTGCTTGTTCATCATCATTTCTTATCATCTTCTTCACTAGATTTTTCCCTAGCTTTAAGCTAGTAGTAAGTCTCTATTTAACCCGTGTTCATGTCTATTTTGTGTAGTTAAAAAGATGTAATATGTTAAATCTACAAGAACACTAAAAGGGTTTAAACAAGAAGATGAACATAAAAGTTACATGAAGATTTACATGATGAAGTGTTGTAGTGAGATGTTGTAGTGAACATGTTGTTGATTACTTGATGATTTACTTGCTAATATTGATTTTAAAGGTCGTTGTTGATCACTAAACATGTTAACGGAATCAATCGAACACACCTTAGAATGTTAAAAGCTGAAACAAGATGGCTGTTTGGTGATTACAGCCAACTTCAGTTGGCTGTAACCGGACCCTAATAAAGCGAAAAATGTATTTTCTGAAGTCTAGATTTATGTATTATGAAATACGGTTCTAATGGCACTGGAATCATAATTTTTGGACTTCGTTTACTATTTTTAAAGACCATTTTAAAAACAGCAGCTGAAGCTGAGTTTTTGCTGCAGTAAATGGGTGATATGTTTTTGGTCATAACTGGAAATCTATGATGAATCAGCTCATGAAATTTGTACAGTACATGACAACTGATGTATTTGTAATTATCCCACTGGAATTTCGTAAATCAAAATTACGAAGAATTTTTAATAAATTATTCCGTGGACTGCAATCAGAAAAAGATGAATCTGATTGCAGTCCGGAAAATGAATTTTTATAAAATATTAATGATGAATTGGATCCCAATATTTTTACACAATAATATTTGGATCGATTAAGACCTTCTGAAAAAGTTGGGAATTTTTGGAACATATTAACTATTTTATTAAAATCCCCGAAAACAGCCCAGTTTTGAAGATCAAAGCTGAAACGACATAAGTAGTGATTTGCGTGTCTAAATGTCGGGTAGGTTACTAAGAATGATATAACATGTTATATGTCAATAAAAGTGTTATGTGCAATGTCGTATGTTTATTTATGAGTGGGGAATAGATGGGAAGTTTATATGGGCATGAACCGTTAAAGTGATGCATGTTATGTGATAGATACGTGTAGAAACTTTATGCTCTATTTGAAGTCACTAATAAACTAAGTGGTAATCATATTAGGACGTGATTGACCGACCTTGACTGTTAGCTATTTTTGAGAGTCAAACCGAGCAACCGAGGTGAGTTCACACCCTTACTAAGTCATGGGATTCCCGGTGGTTGGGAATGGGATTAAATAGCTGAGACGGAACTTGTACTTTCACCACTACTAGACTACTTAGCACCGTCCTCGGATTGGGAAGGACGCCAGCGCAAAACCTACGTACTCACTACGTACCACTGTCCTCGGATTGGGAAGGGCACCTGCGCTAAACCTACGTACTCACAACGTACCACCGTCCTCGGATTGGGAAGGACGCCAGCGCTAAACCTACGTACTCACTACATACCACCATCCTCGGATTGGGAAGGACGCCAGCGCTAAACCTACGTACTCACTACGTACCACTGTCCTCGGATTGGGAAGGACACCAGCGCTATAACCTACATATTTAATATGTACCTCTGTCCTCGGATTGGGAAGGACACATATACATACACCTAGTCTAGTGGTTTACAACATGGGGTAGCCCCCACCATTTATGGTTTGGAAAATAAAGAAAGTTGATTTAACCTTCAATTGCAACAAACTCATAGTTTTTGAAAAACTACTTTATAACGAACACCTACTGTGAACTCGCTCAACTTTGTTGTTGATTTGTTGTTACATGCCTTGCAGGTCATTAGGTACTTATGGAGCTTGCGCGAGGAGGAGGTCGTTGTGGAATATGGACTGTTATGTCCCGTGCCTAATAAATAAACTTTATGAACTTATGGAACTTATGTTCGGTCGTTAAACTTATGAGCTATGAACTTATGTTTTGGACTTACGTTTTATGCTTCCGCTGTTAACTTAAAGTCGGTTACTGTCTTTTGGTCACCAATTGTATTGTGGTTGGGTTATTTACTTAATTACGTCGTTCAATATGATTGGTGGCTCGATCCTGGTCATGTCACGCCTCCAAGTGGTGATACTCCGCATGGTGGATTTTGGGGGTGTGACATAAAAGGGTTGAGAGATTTCTCTCAAACCCTTATGAACCCACTAATCAACAAATGGCCCCCAAATTTTTGAAAGATTACAAACAGACCCTTCAATAAGTAGTGGTCAAGTTTTTAATACTGGTGTGACACAAAATGGTCATAAAATTGAAAAATGGATTTTTGATTGCCGGGCCACAGATACTATGACCTTTGATAAGTCGGATCTCATTACTCAATCTAGACCGAAAAGCACACACATTCAAACGGCTAATGGGAATGTAATTAATGTTGCCGGGGGAGGGACTATCGAAATATCGCCAACCCTCAAACTCTCGAATTGTCTTTATGTTCCATCATTATCTCACAAGTTATTGTCAATTATCCATGTAACGAAAGAATTGAATTGTACGGTGTTGATGCACCCCACGTTTTGTATCTTGTAGGATATCAGGACGGGAGCGATAATTGGGCGTGGCACTGAACACCAAGGATTGTACTATGTGGATGAAGTGGCCCAAAACGGTACTGTGATGCTTTCTCATGGAACTATAAATAGAGAAGCATGGTTATGGCATAGGCGATTGGAGCACCCTTCCACTGGTTACCTACACCTTTTATTTCCTCAGTTTTTTCCTTCAAATGCAAAAATAAATTGTGAAACGTGTTTACTTGCCAAAAGTCGTCGATCAACTTTTAAACCAAATAACACACGGGTTGAATTACCCTTTTCATTAATCCATTCAGATGTTTGGGGCCCGGCTCCTGTCAAGGGTGGACAAAATTTTAGATACTTTCTTCTTTTCATTGATGATTGCACACGAATGACATGGATTTATTTTTTGAAAAACAAATCCGATGTGTTTGATAAATTCACCATGTTCTATGCCATGGTCAAAACACAATTTAAACAAAGTATTCAGGTCCTACGATCCGATAACGGAACTGAATTTGTAAATAATTTAATGCAACAATTTTGCCAAAAACGAGGGATAATTCATCAAACCTCTTGCACACATACCCCAGGACAAAACGGTGTCGGTGAGAGAAAAAATCGCATTCTTCTTGAAATAACCAGAGCACTCCTACTTGAATCTCATGTCCCTAAATCTTTCTGGCCAGAAACTGTGGCCACAGCCGTTTATCTCATCAATCGACTACCTACCAGTGCCCTTAAACTCAAAACTCCTTTACAAACCTTATCTGAATTTACTAAACTGCCACCAGCACTTACTCTTGAACCACGTGTCTTTGGATGCTCTGTCTTCGTTCACATACCCAAAGTCAATCGCACCAAACTTGACACGTGTGCTGAAAAATGTGTATTTGTAGGTTATGGGATCAACAAAAAAGGTTATCGTTGTTACAACCCTCAAACACGTCATATGTTTACAACTATGAGCTGTGACTTTCTTGAAACCTCTTTCTACTACACCCAACCTAGTGGTCAGGGGGGTGTAAGTACGACACACTAAGTTGGCTAATACCATCGTCTGAAGAGGCTCATCACAGTGCCCAAGCTGGACCATCATCCTCATAATCCACGGCACCAAGTGTCACTGACCCTGCTCCTCCCAACCTGACATCCAAGGTAAGTAACTCTCCTAATGTTGAAGTTCATCTATCTAATCATAATGACACTAGATTAGAGACAGAGTTAGAAGCAGAAACAAATGATGAAACCAACCCAGACAGTGAAGCAAACCTGGATGGTGAATTCATACAAGAAGAAGAAGAAACAAGTGGAGCAACTAGTGAAGAGAACCAAGAACGATATGTCTTGCCGCCAAGAACAAACAGGAGGGTACTTCCAAAATGGCATTCTCTAGAAAAGGAGACTCGAGGTTCCAAATACCCAATGGCTAACATAGCCAATGGAAACCTATCTAAAGAGGCAAAAGCATTCACCGCGTGTCTATACTCTGAAGAAATTCCAAACTCAGTAGAACAAGCTCTCGAGTCAATCGATTGGAAAAATGCAATGGAAGCTGAAATGGATGCTCTGAAGAGAAACGACACATGGGAAAAGTGTGCCATTCCTCCTGGGAAGAAGCCTATTGTAACAACCCGACTTTTTGAAGTCAAAGTACAAGTCAAAGTTAAAGGAAGAAAAGATTGCTAATTCGATCTGTCATTCCTTGCTTAATTATTACTTGTACTCTCGAACTAGATGATCGATATAGAAATTTAATGATATCTTGAATATGTTTTATTACTAGCAGAAGTAACAATGTGATAAAGATAACTAAACGCTAATCTACTTATGCTAATCACATCGTTATCGCGTCGCAACTCGAATCGCAGGTTATGGATATTGTTTTACGTGTGTTGTGCTATTATGTGTTACTTGTGCATGTTTATACTTATATTGTGGTGATTAATCGCAAACGCAATCGCAACCCTATCGCAACGCAATCACATCGCGAACTGGAAACGCAAGGTTACTTAGGTTGTTGTATGTTAGTTATGTTTGATACTATCGCATCGCTTACTCGCAACGCACGAAATGAAAAGTCGGAAATTAATTGCAAAAGACCATTTGACCGGATGACCATCCGATCGGATGGCCATCCGATCGGAAGGCCCTCCGATCCGTCACAGGTACACCACCTTTCTCCTCCTTCCCCTATAAATACTCACCTGTCACATTATGAACAGTGATGTGACAGCTCTCCTCCGACCCTTCGACTTCCAGCCCTATTTCTCTCGATTCCTCGTGATTCTTGTAAGTTTCAACTCAAATCTTGTACTTCCTTGATCTACATACACTTCTTCATCATTTTCACCATCAAATCTTAACTTTTCACCATGAAATCAACTGATTTGGGCTGTTCTAGGATGATGTCATCATGGGTTCTCAAGAACTTCAAAGTATGACTTCATTCCACCAAGAACAACTCAGATCTAAGGGATTTCTACAATGTTTAAACACTGATTTCTCCTAAATCTAAACAAAATCAAAGTGTTTCAAACTTTTCTTCAATAATCTCAACTTTTTACTCAAAACTGATAGAATCAGAGCTCGTTCAGGCCTTCTACTCATTCTTTAGTGAAGTGCCGGTTTGAGAACTGAATTCTATCAATGAGATGACCGACTTAACGGGTTGAACATGAAGTACCGTGAAGAACAGTTAACTGAGCGGACGGGGTGATTCCCATCCGATCGGACGACTAAGACTTAGTAGAGTTTCCATTGTTTAAAACGTTGTCATGTCGTCTCGGTGCAACCGCAAACTTTACAACTTAGCAAATTTTACAAAGTTTCACAAACGAACAGGTTTCCAAACGGACTGCCATCTGATCGGATTGCCATCCGATCGAACGACAATCCGAATGGATGACTTGTGATTTTGGACCCTCCAACACTTAAACAAATTTCCAATTTCAAAGTATGCTAAGCCTCCACCCGGATCGCCATCCGAGCGGACGGCCATCCGTCCAGATGACCGTCCGACCTGAAAGGTAGAGATACTTCTTCATTTTTTTTAAAATGCTACAACAAAAACTTCAAAGTTCACATCATACACAAACACATCCATCCCAAAACGGACAACCCTCCGAGCGAATGGACATCCGTCCGGAAGGTCATCCGATCGGATCACTATCCGTCTCACGTCACTCCAACGCACCGTTTTACGCACTGTTCAACGCTTATACTATCGTACTGTGTCCAGGCTAATCTCTCAGCACTCCCTTCAATCCAAGACTGTGTTTACCTATTAAACACTATCTGTGAGTATACTCGATCCCTTTTTGCTTAACGCACTTTTAGGTGTTACATACGTTACCTATATCAAATCACATCGACCACACAACGTAAACACTATTTATTAACCGCTCCTGCATGTTATACGTGTTATTCGATGAATGCTTGTATGTTATGTTTACACAGTGATTGTTGCCTGACACCTTAGCAACGATAGTACTATAGTTTGGACTCAGCACCTGTCGTGGACATGGGTTGTTAAGGGTATTACTTCACGTGTCACAGTGGTGATATGTGTTGTGCATTCTACAACTCGCAGTCATGTCTGTGCATATTTCATTGTCGATAACCTGCTAAGCTTCACATTTCTACGTGTTACATGCTGGTTATGCGTAAATCGCTTTCGCTGCTATTATACTATAAAACTTGTATGCTCACCTTTACACTATGTGTATTAACCTCTATTTTAACGTATGTGGCAGGTGCTTAAGATGCTAGGATTGCTTGCTGTCATGGAACCAAGTCTAGGGGAGTCTAGAAATAAACAATTAATATTTTGAGTTGTCGGAACTATGATTTGTCTTTAAGATATCTATGTCTGTAATAACTGCTTTATTTGATAAGTTATGGTATGGGACATAATGTTAATTATCTGGTAATTTAGTTGTTATGGATTTCTCCTGGACAATCTGTTTCGCTCAGTGCCTCACCCTGATGTTTCCACCATCGGTTGGGATGTGACACCTATAGGATGTCGTTGGGTGTTTACAGTGAAGCATAAGCCAGATGGAACAATTGAAAGATACAAAGCCCGATTAGTTGCCCAAGGATATACTCAGACATATGGGATAGACTACTCATAAACTTTCTCTCTAGTAGCTAAAATTGATACCATCAGAGTTATCTTCTCAATTGCGGCAAATAAGAATTGGCCACTTCATCAATTTGACGTAACACATGCTTTCCTGCATGGGGAGCTAAAAGAGGAGGTGTATATGGAAAGACCACCCGGATTCACAGAAAACTTTCAACCAGGAGAGGTGTGTCGGTTGAAGAAGTCATTATATGGTCTGAAACAATCTCCCCGAGCATGGTTTGGCAGATTTTCCCTAGCCATGAAAGGGTATGGTTTTAAACAAAGCAACTCAGACCATACCCTTTTCCTGAAAACGAGAGGTAAACTTATCACCTGCCTGATCATCTATGTTGATGATATGATCATCACTGGAAATGACGAAGAAGAAATGACAAAATTAAGAGAAAATTTGTTTACCGAGTTTGAAATGAAAGACTTGGGAAAACTTAAGTACTTTCTCGGAATTGAAGTACTGAGGTCTAAACAAGGAATATTTATCTGCCAGAAGAAATACATACTCGACTTATTAGCAGATACATGGATGGTTGATTGCAAGCCTGCGAACACTCCTATGATTGTCAATCACAAACTTCACATGGAAGAGGGAGCAGAGCTTACAGATAAAGACATATATCAACGAATGGTGGGAAAACTGATATACCCCTCACATACTCGTCCAGATATTGCTTACGCTATTGGGGTTGTTAGCCAATTCATGCACCAACACCAGACGACCCATATGGAAGCAGTAGTAAGAATGATACGATATCTCAAAGGGACAACAGGACATGGAGTTCTGTTTAGAGCCAATGGAAATCTGGATATCCAAGCATATACTGATGCAGACTGGGTAGGAGACAAAGGGAACCGTAGGTCAACATCAGGCTTCTTTACACTGGTTGGTGGAAACCTAGTTACATGGAGAAGCAAAAAACAAAAAGTAGTTACCTTCTCAAGCGCAGAGGCCGAATTCAGAGGTATAGCACGAGGCCTGGCAGAAGTATTATGGTTAAATAAACTTCTGACTGAAATCGGCTTTCCCCCAACAAAAGCAACAAGGATCATGTGTGACAATGAAGCAGCAATCAAAATTTCTGAGAACCTTGTACAGCATGATCGAACAAAGCATGTGGAAGTTGATCGACACTTTATCAAGGAAAAGCTGGAGGCAGGAATAATCGAACCCCCATTTGTTCGGTCAAAAGACCAACTAGCAGATATTCTAACCAAGGCCACAAATGGGAGTATCTTCGACGATTTCTTGACCAAGTTAAATATTGGTGATGCCACTATTTAACTTGAGGGGGAGTGTTAAAAGAAATATATTTTATGGATCAGCATAACATCATTTCCCATTTTAACCAAGATTTGGTCAATCCTAGCAAACATCTAATTGTCTCTAATCCCTCCATTACAGCCTGTCGAGTAGCTGTAATTTACAATTCGTTTCCTTTTATGTAACCTTGTAGAAAACTATATATTGAGGGTCATCATATGTAAAAATACAAGCAATAATATTCAATCATATTCAATACCATCGATTACTCTTTGAATCATACTAAAATGTAAATGAACCTTTTGCCGAATGCAAAAGTATGCAACAAAACTTTAGTCATGGATAATTCGATTTTACATGCCTAACCTTTATGCTAAAAAGTTTCTAAGATCTAACCTCAGGTAGTCTGGTCAGCAGAACTGAGTTGATGTTGAATTCACCTCGAGTATCCATGTCGTACTTATTCGGGTAAGCTGAAGTAGACATCAGAATTAAGAAATGAACGTAAACCACGACGGCTAAAGCAATCAAAACCAAAACTTTACATTTATTCGGCTCTGTCAAGTGACAAAGAGACAAGGTGGAGTTGAAACATAAATGAATTAGGGAGAGTAAGAAGCATGCGACGTACTCTGTACGAGTGTCTAGGGGTGTTAATCGTGTCGGACGACATGTGTAATAGGTGAACCCAAACCCGACCCATATATTAATTTGTATCGTGTTGTGTCAGATGCACTTAATATGGCGCCGTATATGGGGAAAAATTATTTTAATAGTCATTTGCAAGAATGAGTAACAACATGTGTCATAGTTTAGACATCCACATTCTGACTTGCTAATAACTAAAGCAATCAATAACTTGATTTCGGTTTTTTGCTTTCTTAGAATAGTGGGTATGGGGAGGCTCATCCCCATGAGGATGGGCCGTCACGTCAGCGCCACGTAGGAGGGATTTGCAGAGGATGGACCTAGGGGGGTGGAGGATGGGACCCACACTATTATAAAAACAATTAAAAAATATAAGTTATTTGTTTTTTTTAGAGACAGGACAGAGAAAGAAGAAGAGAGAGAGAGAGAATGAGGCCCGTCATCTTCGTCTTGCTGCAGCCGGTTTAACATGATGGGCCGAGGGGGGCGGTGTGGGGGACCGGCGCCGGCCTTCGCCGGGCCTAAGCCGGCCCCCATACCCCTTGGTCTTATCTCTCATCTTCGATTAACAAACTTGGTTATATATAAGTAGCCTAAGATTAGAGAAGCGAATGGAAATAATCGAAGAATCGACAGTTATAACTAATAAAATAGTATTATTGCAAGTGAAAATTTTATAAATGGTTAAAAAGGGTATTCACTTGTATAAATTATAAGTTAGACGGACAATTAATATTCAAATTATTTAAAGTTAAATTTGTACACTTTCATCTCTGAAATCTAAATATATAACTTATAAAGAAATACCACCCTTAAACGGGACGCGGCTAAGTTAGACAATGTATCACACATGTCGTGTTCATATTGATTTATTTCATAAACCGGTCGTGTTATAAGACCCAAATATATTTACCTTTTGTGTCGCGTTTCCGGTTGTTAAGATAACTTTTTAAACAAGTAGATAAAGGACTCATGTGCAAAGAACAGGACTGTACCTAACGGAAATAGTTAATGTTCGTTATGGAAGGAACAGAAGCAGGGGCGGAACTAATGAAGAACTAGCGGTAGCATGGGCTACGGCTCAACCCCGTACTCGCAGTATATTTTTTTTTTCGGTTTTATACATTAGGATACCCCTAACATATACGAGGATACCCTTAATGGAAAAATATGAAACTTGAAATTATTCATTAAGCCTAAAAGTTGTTAAATAATTAAGCCCAATTATAATAAAGCCCAAACAAATAAAATAATCCATTGATTATGGGCATGTATGGGCGGCACTTGGAATTTCTGAAAGTCTAAAACCCAAACGTTGCACAACAGAATCATCAATCCTCATTCGCACTATCGCAGTCTCGCACGAAGAAGCCATACAGAACAGAAACTTTTGTAAAGTAAAAGACGACAATGTGATCGAACGATTTCAAACTATGAAAAAAAAGGGGGCAAATCTATTAGATATTATCATTAAAGATTCTGGGCGGTTTTATAGGACGAACCGCCCAAAATACGTTCGCAAATCACCCAAAAAGATTAATTTTCTACTAGTAGTATTTATTATCTTTTTTTATTACAGTATGATTGTACGTAATTTTTTTTTTTTTTTTGGATATTCCTGAATTAAAGGGCTATCTCCGCCGATCACTACCAAAATTTGACTACACAAGACAATTTCTAATTCTATTGTTACCTTGGTTTCAAAAAAAAAAAAAAAAAAAAAAAAAAAAAAAAAAACACGAAACTTAAAAGGACTTAAAGTGTAATTTGCTCTTAATTCTTTTTTATATTAAAACTGAAATTGGGCGACTGATGAATTTTGGCGCGATAAGAAGAAACCCTAAATTTTAACAGTGTATCGTTCGTCTTCACTGTTTAGCAGCCATTGATCGATTAAGGTACTTGTGTAATTGTTATGTTCGCTAATTGAATTCTTTTATTCAAGTTATACTTTGTCCTTTCTTTCTGCTTAGAAATTGTTATAATTTGGTAAATAAGCATCAATTACACTATAATCTGATGTTCTTATCATCAATTTCATTATACATTGTGATTTTCACATAAGATCTGCCTATTTCAGACTCTGAATTTCATACATATCCACTTATAATTAGGAGATTATCACATATGCCTGGCTAACCATAAAGAGGCTGTTTAATCTTTATTCCTAATGGTTCTTATTCTGATATTGAGTCCTGCAGTGGCGGTCCTAGCCCATTAATTTAAGGGTATCCCAAAAAAAAAAAAAATTATCGAGCAATCATACAATAACAAAAAAGAAATTTGTTTTGGGGCTTGGGCTATGTTTATCAATTGAGCGTCTTTCAATTATATTATACTTAATTTGTGCTTAATTATTATACAAGTTTGGTGTTGTAAAAGGTTTGTGCTTATAAAAATTTTGAATTTTAATAAATTAAAGTACCCTATTTTTATATAAAACCGAAAAAAATTACACTACGAAAACAGGGTTGAGCCGTAGCCCGTGATACCCCTCATTATATTATAAGTCCGCCACTGGAGTCCTGCCTAATAATGCTGCATAGGAAACTATTATCTCTAACTTTTTTTTCTACTTATGTGTGCAGGAATTTAAATTATACTTGAATTTGATTGGAGTATGTTTGTTTCCTGTTTTACATCATAGTTCTGCTTTTCTGCTGCACTCATGCCAAACCTTGTCAGCGAATCCAAAACCCCCATTTCTTCATCAAAGCGTAAATCAGTACGATCACACATCAATTCTTTTTTGAGTTCTATCTGTTACCTTTGCATAACATGTGTTGTTAACAAGGGCGTAGCTTTGTGGGGGCGGCCGACCCCCCGAACTTTTCGCTTGTTAGTGGAGAGTATGTAGTTTTCGTATAGAAATTTTTAGGTATATACGTTTTTAAAAACCGGTGTTTTATAGAAAGTTTTGGTATATACATTTTCGACCCCTTGGTCAGAAATCTCAAGCTTCGCCACTGGTTGTTAAACTAACTCCAATCCAATCATCTTGTCAGGTTTTCTTGCACGGATGGTGGCTCATAAAGCTCGAAAGTGAATCCAAATTGGGCGTTGGAGGCTTTCTTTACAGAGAGTAACTACTTTTATTCTTATTCGATTCCTATCAATTTTAATTACTTCATCCTTACATCTCATGATCATATAGTCTATTCTTATATATGATGATTCTGAACTTCAATTTGTAATTTTTATACCAAATTTATATTACACGATTAAACAAAAGTTCTATTTAAATAAAGGTATAATGATATTTTTAGAAGATTAACTGATTTTAAACATCTCTATTGATTTTAAGAATGTTGGAGTTCTTGTTTGTTATACCGTGATTTTTAATACCACAGAACACGCGGAATGCAACTTTTCGGCTCTCCATCAACCGGAAAGAGGCCGAATATTAACACTGACGCCGATGGAGTTCAAGTTTATGGTTCTGCAGCAATTGTCAAGAGGCATGATAACTACACTCTAGAAGCAGAAGATGGCATCATAATCAGTATTAGTGGTTACATAATTAAGTCGCGCACACTGTCTTATGGCTTCTCATCTGAGGTATCATCACCTCTTTGTTTTATAATTCTTATCCACATTTTGGCTGTCCTTTCCTACAGGGCAGCCATACCATGAAAATTTGAAGTGCAAAACAGACGGGTGGGTGATGGGTTCGGGGCCTCGGGCATAGTTTAAAAAACGGCTGGGGCGTGTGGCTCGAGGCGAGGCGCCCAAAAAACGAGTCCGAGGCGGGGCCTCAGGGGGTTATTTTGTATGTGCGCACCACTGCGCCTCATAGGGCTGAGGCGGTAAGAAAAGCTGCGCCTCAGGTGGTTTTGATGTTTTTGACTTTCTGTGTCAGTTTCAAACATTTCATGTATTTTTTTAATTTTTATATGTGTTTTTGATGAATATGATGATGAAATTAGTTAGTATTTTTATTTTTTATAAGTTTTAATTTTTTTTATATTTATTTTTTAATTCCGCCCCGTGCTTACGCCTTGGTTCGCCTCGTTCTTTTAAACCTTGGGTTCAGGTCAAAACAAGAAACTTTTTGGGTTGGTCTTTGGCCAGGTCGAATTGGGATGACCCATTGACCACTTTTATGTCTACTATTAAACTAAATTTCTAATTGCCCTAATTGATGATGAAACAATTTAGTTGACCAATATATATGGACATAAGATGAGAATACTCACTTATGACTTATCTGACTAAGATAACAGATTAATGGTCAGATTGATTAAGATATACATACGTAAATGAAATCAAACTAAAGAGGGGAGCAGGTTGACCTTGTTTTTTAAACAATGTTTAGTGTCAGTGTGTCACAAATTTCCGTTCATAATTTAGCATATACTTTTCAAGTTTCACTACCATAAAACTATGAAATAGCATAATCGCAGAATACACATTAGGCAACTTTTAACCCATTTTGTTTTAGCCAATTTGTATACTTTTCTTGTTTATGAATAAGATTTAACCCGAATCGACCAATTTCCATACAAACGTGTTGAAATTGCAATCTGTAATGAAAATTTAAAGTACGAAAGTTTGTTTTTATTCGGAGTCGGACCTCATATCACAGTTTTTTTCACAGGTCTGTGATAGTTTCCTTAGTGGGTTTCCATGTAGCTGGGAAGATTATGCCTTTAAATCGTTCCATGATAAGTGTGACAACGATACAACAAAACAATCCTTGCCTGCGTCTTTTGATGATCTTCCGGTCACTCATGTACGGCATTTATTGATGTCAGGAACTGATTCTCGTGCTTTAACGAGTATTATTTTCAGAGATATTATGAAACATACTGAAAAGATTCTTAATCAAAGTGTTCCGTCAGTCGAGAAGATCTCCACCAACTCTGTAGAAGAAACTGAAGTTGATCACAGTCAAGATGATGTTTCTTTGTCAAATTCTACTCAGAAGAAGATAACTGAAGAAGATACTAATATTGCAGTCCAGAAGAAGATAACTGAAGAAGATATTAATATTGCAGTTGATTCGCACATGAAAAAATCTGAAGAAACCGAAGATGACGGTTTTATGTCGGATGAAATACGCAAAATAACCCAAGTAAAACAGTCGAAGGTATTACCAAGAACATATCCCTTAAGGTCCAGGCAAAAAAAAGAAAAAACACTAGAAGTTGATGATTGATCAAAGGTTATATACTGAAGAACATGATCCGGTAAACTGTTTCCAATTGCCCATGGTATCTCTAACCATTCTCTTAGTTTTGAATGAAGAAATTAGCTAACAAATTCGTTGAAACAACTTTAGTTTCGACAGTCACGTATTTTTAGATTTGATGTATCTTGAATGTCGAAGGTTGTGTATGCCCTTGAACATTGGCTTTTGACTTGTAGGGTTTGACCAAATTAGCATGGCCGATGTATGATCAATATGTGCATTGACCGTTCTGTTTTCTTCTTGTTCATCTTTCTGTTTTTGGCCTTGTTTATGTTTTAGAACGTAGGGTGATTTGATCATGTTATTATCATCAGATTATATAAATTGTACTATTTTTTTTATATGTGCATTTATAAATGTGAGAGTACAAAAAAACTAGCTAGCACACAGACCAAATCCAACAAAACATGTAAACCTTTGGTCATTAAGTGACCAATAAGGTTGGTGCTTGATAGGAACATGTATGAAGCGAAACACATGGTAAAGGGGTGCTTTAATTGGTAGGCTGAAAGGCATATTTGACGAACAAATGAGGGGTTGCGTCGTAAGACTAGTTGTAACTACGAAAACACTTTTGGAACCTATATCTTCAGGAGTCCTAAAACATACTTTGATCTAATACACACATTTCGCTCAATTTCTAGACATTACATTCTAACAATGATCTTCATGGAGAACCCTTCGAATGTTGTGTATAGTTCTATTTTGAGGGTAATTACTCGTAGAAAACTAGATCGTTATCTATAAGCGTTCATAATGAGGGATAAATAGACCCCAGTTAAGTATTTGAACCTAACTGTAGTTTGTACTACATATTGCACATTACATACAAGTATTTGATTAATATAGGCTTTTTGCAAGTGGAACAAATCCATCAACAAGAGTTATTACAAGAACAAGTTTTAAGAACAAAGAATCATATTACATATATAAAAGATCAACATTTGTTTCTAACAAAACAGACAAATTAAATCCAACCCTGCTAGCTTCTACCATATTTAGCCATTCTACAAATCATTATATTCTCCATAGACATCAAACTACGTCTATCTTCTGCCACATGATCAACATTTACTATTAATTCATCCATCTATGCAATCTTCATCACTCGTCCACATCCTGGAGGATAACTTCTTACAGCTGCAACTCGTCTTCGACGGGAACAAACCTCTTCACAAACACTCTCATTCGTTACATTATCACCAACACTCTCACATGCCCTCCCACACGATCCATCATCAACGCCCTTCTTCTTCTTCTTTAACTTCTCAACTGACAATTCAATCTTCAACCCGTCCTTCGTTTCATACCATCTTATTTCTTTTAAACACGCTCCATGAATTCTGACTTCATTATAAACACCCAACTCCTCTACCCCCTCATCTGAACCACACGTTGCCACATTAACAATTCTCGGTATAATATCATAACTCGAACTGCGTGTTCCAGAACTACAATTTTCACTATACATAGATTCCGATTCTGTTTCTGTGTCAAGTGGGATGAAATCCAACACTTCTTTATCTTCAACCGGACCAACATAATCGTTATAACTACCCTCTTCAGATTCACACGCTTTGTGTTTTTTAACACATTGGTTCTCATCATAAAACTGATCCGGAAAATCACGTTTTGCTGAAACTTTTCTTGGTTTCCATTTGCAGCCGTAGCTGTATGAATCCATTGAGTAAAACTGCATCAGGAAATCAACAAATAGATATACTTTCAGAAACTTATTTATACACCTATGAAACAGAAACCTATTTATATTTGAAATATTAGGGTAAAGTTCTTGTACAAATAATCTTAACATACTAAACATACAAATTGAAGGAAAACTCAAAAAGACAAGGTGGCATTTTTGTAATTATCAATAACTATCAAAGTTACTCTACAAATATACCTAAAAAAACCTAACCACTCCCCCCCCCCACCCCCCAAAAACCTAAAAAAACCTAACCCCCACCCCCCAAAAACCTAAAAAAAACACAAATTTTTTTTTTAACATTTTTTATTAAAAAATCGCTACTTTTAATAGCAGCAAAAAAAAAAAAAAAAATTTTTTTTTTTTTTTTTTTTTGCTAACGAAATGTAGCGATTTTTTAATAAAAAATGTTAAAAAAAAATTTGTGTTTTTTTAGGTATTTTTGGTTGTAACTTTGATAGTTGGTGGTAATTACAAAAATGCCACCTTGTCTTTTTGGGTTTTCCTTCAATTTGTATGTTTAGTATGTTAAGATTATTTGTATTTGATCTTTTGCCTGAAATATTAATTTGGACTTGTTTAAAATCTAGTTAAATAAACAAATTAATATTTACGAGAATGAGATTGAAATATTTACCAGGAGGAATGTCAGATAAAAATTATTGTTGCTTCGAAACCTTAAAAACGATGATGGTAATTTCAGGGTTATGGGTTGGAGAGTGTCGCCTAATACGTATATATATAT
Organism: Helianthus tuberosus; assembly: GCA_030545235.1. NCBI lineage: Eukaryota > Viridiplantae > Streptophyta > Magnoliopsida > Asterales > Asteraceae > Helianthus > Helianthus tuberosus. The sequence continues at coordinate 8,151,736 of CM060390.1, forward strand.
AGTTGCCGCAGATAAAGATCGACCGTTAGAAATACAGACTTTGTTTTTCACGCAAACCTATTTTTCATATGTCAAATTCTCTGATTATTTTAAGTAATTGAACAATTACTACGATAATTATAATTGGTATTTTGAGTTAATTACACAAATGGGTCCTGTGGTTTATACCTAATTTCGCCTTTAGGTACTAACTTTTTTTTTTAACAGGTTTAGGTTCTATGGTTTTAATTTTGTAACACATTTGGGTACTAACACCAAAATTAGTTAATTAATGACTAAAATATCCTTGCATTTTTTTAAGTTTATCAATGTAACACATTTGGGTACTAACACCTAATTTTATTTAAGTTTAAATCAATTTTACAAAATCTATTTATTTTTTTTATTTTCATCTTTTTATTATATCACTTAATTAACATAAAGTCTATTTATTTTTTTATTTTCATATTTTTATTAAATTTCTTATTTAACATAAAATCTACTTGTTACGCCAGTATTTTTTTTAAATAGATTTTTTAAATAAAATCTACTAGCTATATAGTTTTATGTAAATTAAATTTCTTACTCGTTTTAAATAATGTAAACCTTACTCGTTTTCAATTTTGGATTGAAATGATTGATAATAATACATATCTTTCATTATGATCCAAATCTTTCTCTGTCTAGATGTCTTCCAACGACTCTACCTCGAGACAAACAGCTAGGAGAAGAGCCAAACGAAGCGCCAAAAAGAGGATTGCCTCGCTTGTGGCCAAGGAAGTGGCCAAGGTCATTGTAACACCCTTGCTATTATTTTAAAGGTTTTCGTATATATTACGAAAATAAACTTGTAATTATGACTACAAATATGTCTTAAAATTTCGATTTAATTAAAACTTTTACAAATTAAAAATACAACATAATGTAACTTAGTTCGTAGTTCGAAAGTTACCACGGCACACCGTGCGGAAGCTTCTTTTTCATGTGTTCGGTTCTTTCTCGTCGCTTGATCTTCATCTGGGTACTCCAGATATCCACCTATGATCAAAACCAACATAGAAGTTAGTTTTGATAACTTAAATATAAGTTTAAATAAGTTCTACGCATCAAACTATCAATCAAAATATTTTTTTCCGACTTTTATGTCTCCCGCGTATCGCGAGAGACTCAACACAACATGTCGCGTGTTGCGACGTCTGTCGCGTGTCACGACCCAGACAACGTTACCCGTTGCGAGCCGCGGGGGAAACCATTTTTCAGCAGGTCCGTATCTAGACCTGCATTTTCTGCCCAGCTCTAGTTTTATCCAAAGTGCAAACTTCAATTTGCCATAACTTTTTATCTACTTAACCGATTTACGCGATTCTCTTTCCTACGCGTTCGAAATTTAATTCTCCATCTTATGGAGTTAAAATCTGATACTAAACTACTTCAAAAATTCAGATTTCAAGCTCTTGGCTTGAAATTCCTTTTTAACACTTTTGACCAAAAATATCGCTTTTAACAATAATTCTAAATATGTGTACCCGGCTCGAGTCATAGGATTGACCCGTTTAAATATCTTTCACTAGTAATTTCTAATTAATACCAACGCGAACCGTATGATATTTCCTGTAATCACAAAACTCAACAAGCGATCATCAATTAATATTGTCAAATGATCTTGCCAATGTCATTTGACCCGTTTATTCCGAACGACCATTTTCCATTATGAGATGATATCTAGTTACCATCTCGCCCTTTTACCCATTCCGGTTTACACCATAACGTAATGTTTCAAAATTTCTTATTAGTTCATCGTCACATAACTAATTTACCAATTTACCCTTTTTTGCCATTGTTTATGATTTCTCACCATTGCACTTGTTCCGACTCATATTATTTGCGTCGGAACATTGTAATTCTATTACTAACTTTCCCTTATTCATTTTCAATACACACAACTGATGTATACTAAAAAAAAGGGTGTAAGCTTTTACTTACCTCGCATCCAAATTACGCTTTCCTTTTCGTACTTGCTCCGTTGACCCGCTTCATTCCCAAGCCTCCATCTAGCTTGTCAAGAGTCAAACTATAATCATAATTCACAAGGTGGTTAGATTAGTCATTATAACCATGACTATTCCGCCTTATGTATTTTCAATGTCAGAACTACTATTCGACTTCGTCCATGTTTAGTTTAACTTTTCAAAAGTTAACTACCCTTAATTATATGATATGTGCATATAAGTTAAATCGACTTCATAATTAAAATTTGCATTACCCCACATCACACGTAATTAGTCGAACTAGGAAATTACGCGCTTGATTCATAATTTCAACATATGAACATTGCGGGCATAATTTAAAACATCAACAATCAAGTTTCGTATCACAGAAAATATGTTGTTTTTGGTGACCTGCTTAACCTGTTTACAAGTCTTCAAAAATTATGATTTTTTATGTGACATACCTCTCGGAGGGTTAGGCCTTGTGTTAAAATTTCAAGATCTAACTCTTTACCAAAAATTCATAAAAATTCATTTACTAAGCTGCAATCAGATTCGTCACTTCTGACTGCAGCTTACGAAAAAATTCATTTAAAATTCCTCGTTTATCCGATTGACGAAATTCCAATTGGAGCTTTTTGGAATTACCTGAAGCTACCTACAGTAAAAAATTTGAGATCATAATTCAATTCTAAAATTGAGTTATGACATTCATAATGGGCTGCAAATTCTGCCAGAAAACGCAGCCTTAACCTTCGATACCGAAAAATTCATAAAACATTCAATTTTCGTCGAAAAAATGCCATTCCAGTGGGGTTTTAAAGATATTTCCTGGAATTATATTTTAGACTCAAGAAACACATGTTTTTGTCAAGTTTTGTCCACGTTACAGCCAATACAAGTTGGCTGTAAATTCTGATCAGAAGCTGTTTGAATTCAGCTTTCACTTAAAACATGTTTATGACATTATATCACTATCTTTAGCAAATCAGAACCCTAAAATCATCACATGCATGAACTTAGCATCAACAAATCTGAATTTACTTCATGGTGATCATGAATTCACAAGAATTAGACCTAATTTCATCATATACTTGTCTAGGGTTTGTTCCTAGACACTATATTGTTCCTATATCATATACATAACAAACATGCATCAACAATTTCTGAATTCCCTAAGTTAATCAGAATTTCAAGTAGTGATTTTCTATCAAATTTCACATACCTTATGATCTCCTTGCAATGTGGATCACCAATCTAAGCTCAGATTTCGTTTTGGGATGGATTTGAGCCTTCAATTTGTGAATTTTGTGCCAGTTAGGGTTTGTGGGAGAAACCTGGTCGCTCCCCTGCATTTTGTACGAACCAGACAAGTGTGTGTGTGGTGTATTTTTGATATTAATATGTCAAGTTTCACACTTGACAACTTTAGTCCCTCCAATTTCGTTTTTATTTTATTTTAAGTGTTTAACCTACTCATAAGTCACTATCTAACTAGGTTAGAATTATTCCTAGTTAGTTTATTTTGCTTATTTACCGACATCATATTAGTAATAAAAGAATTTATATTTTCGGGGTGTTACATCACAGTTTATCACCTAAATTCATATTACTTAACTAGGTTAATTATTCCTAGCCAACTTAGTAGGTTCGGGAAGTTAAAAACCCGTTTTTTTTTTAAAGTCCCGTTAGCTTGGGCTCCTTATGAACTTTTGTCTTCTCAAGTCGTTTGCTCTCTTTTTATTTATTATTAGGCTTATTTATTTGAATCCTAATAATTTCAGGGTTAATCTTTTCTGCTAACGGTATTCTACCCGCTCTTTAGTATTAACGGGGTTTAATTACCAAACCCGTTTTCAGGGTGTTACAAGTCTACCCCCCCTTAAAGAGGTTTCGTCCCCGAAACCTTATTTACGTATTTCTTTTAATTTAGACTAAACAAACTTAGTTTCGTGTTCAAGATATTCATTCGTTCCTTTCGATCTAACGTTTTAATTTATATTGACGCGTACGTCTTTCATGTGTAAGGCCTCGCGGGCCGTTATTTTTAGCTTATATCCTTTATCTTTATCGACCGAGTTGTCACTTGACCACTCATTCGCGTTAGTCTTGTTAACATGTTTTATCCCGCGCTTGTCTTATATTAACAAGCGCTTGGTATTTGTCATGACACTATCTTGACTTCGAATAGTTTTATCGACTAGACTAATTAGTCACCGTCACTTAATATCTCGTCACCCGGGTATACTATTTTGCCATCTCTGGCCTCATGTGTGTTTAAGATTTTAGAATTCACCTCATACCACTTATGTTTTGTTAAAACGTTGCTTTTGACTAAAACTAAATTTTTAGTTTACGTTTCCTCTTTGTCTTACGTCTTCCCTCATTTATAGGAATGTTACTTCTGAGGATCTATTCCTTTTTCGCTGTCATTTCGATAATGATTTCGCCCTTTTTGTGACGTAACACAATTTAAAAAAAAATTTGTGGATTCTTTTGTCAATTTATCCGTTTAAATGTTTAGTGAAATTCTTCACTTTCCTTAACCAGACTCCTCGTGATCTCTTTGCTTTAACCCGTTTGATTAACTTAGCGAAACCCATCGCTTTTATACTTACGTTACTTTTCGTTATTATTTTACGCGAGAAGTTGCAACCGTTTTCCTCGCTTTACTATATTGACCCGTAGGTTCCTTCGCATAGCCTCGCAGGCTTTTTCCTTAGATTTCCACCCTCTAAGGTAAAACCCCATCAATTCGTTTCTTTTTATTCGCAATCTGAGGGTCTTTTGGTTCTGTAGACTTAACATTAATTATAATCCCGTAGGTTATGATGATCTCGTAGATCATCTTTTATTCTAATCCTTATTCAATTGTGTATATATATATATATGGCGTCAAGGCACCCCTTTTTATGTTTAGAATTATTCAATTTTGCTTTTTGGATTTCTTTTTAACTTGACCGTAGTCTAAGGCTACATTTTTTTCTTTCGAATTATCTTTTCGACTTTATGACTTCTAACGTCATTTACACGTCGGTTTGTCCTACACATACCATTACCCGGTTCTTACCTTTGCTTCTTTACGACCCGTTACCCGGGTTCTTTATTATTTCGCGCTTCCATTATTCGGTTTGCGCTTACTTGCACTATCAAGCTTTTATACTTTATTTATCTCGTTTGACTTATTCGTGTGAGATTTCCTTACTCATGAACGTCAAACTTCGTTCTTTATTCGACCCGTTCAACTTTAAAATAGTTGAACGTAGTTATCCAAATTTCTGTTTGCAAATTCTCATCGTCTTTTAGTCATGACTCTTAATCCGAGTCCTTTGGCTTTCTATTTCGCGTACCCGTCTCTTGGTTTACGCATACTTTCAAAATCCTACCCATCTATCGGGTATCTCTACCGAAGTTATCATCAAGTAACCATTCTTATATGGTTCTAGACACCATCTTAATTTATTTGACCATCTTAGCGAAATCCATTGCTTTTATTTAGTCAAGTCTTTTATTCTTTTATTCTACCCCTTTGACTTGTCTGTGTGAATTTCATCACTTATGACAGTCAAACTTTATCTTTATGCCTTAGCATTCTCATTAGTTGGTTTGTATTTTCATTTACCTTAATCTTTGTCCCTTATCTTGGGCTCGTTATTCTAACGTAATACGCTCCCTGTCATCCGACTTGCGTTTACGTTTACTATCAAACATCTTACTTGTTTGACTCATTTGGGTACCATTTAAGTTAATCCCATTCACCCCGTCCTTACTACATCAGACGTAAATGTGTCTGCTACAAGAAGTTCATGGTATCATACGCCACTACTTACTTGGCCAGAGTAAGCGATCAACACATGATACACATGACCTTTTTGTAGTTTTCACATCACACCCCATGTAAGTAACGCCCCTATTTATTTCATATCTCTGATTTCATTTAGTAAAACTTTATTTAATTGCAAAACAACAATCATTAGTTTTACTAGTTTTACTTTTGTACATATAAAATGTTTTTCTTTTCTATTGAACTATTATATAATCACATTCGTTAATGTGATCGCTACTTTTCTCAATAACATTATATTGAGAGTTTTCCACTTGGATAATTACCCCCCGTCCAAGTTTCCATATGAACTAATCCTATTATTTCTTTGTTATTCATCATCGTGAATAACACATGTTTCTATTAAACTTCTCTTGGAAACATCATCCTGAACAGATATCCTATTCAGGTTTTATTAGATATATGCAACCGTCTTTCCCTACGTGTTTGTTGCATATTACTACTTATACGATTAAATTTAAAAGCGTGCACCTAGTAATGCTTGCCCTTACGGGCTTCTCTTGTTGTTATCTTTGTTCGCGATCGTCACGTGATTTAGGTCCTTGATGAATATGCTCTGCTTGTCATACCTCGGACCGTTCCTCCATCATATCCGCAATTCATTCAACTCTCGTCACCTTCAGATGCGAGTTTCCTTCAGTTAAAACATTCACAAAAGTTAGTCATGTCGACATCAATAATTGCCCGTATTATAATACGAGGCTTTCTGGTATACATGTCAATGAACGTAATTTCGTTAACTATATCGATTCTTGATCGATTTAATTGAGGTAACGCGTATTATACAATAACCCTATGTGTTGTTCACAACACTTTAATCATACTAAACCATTAACATACTTGTACTTACCGGATTTGCGATCAAGCCTCGAACCGAACACACTTACCCTTTTAACCTTGAGCTCTGATTACCAACTTGTAACACCCTTGCTATTATTTTAAAGGTTTTCGTATATATTACGAAAATAATCTTGTAATTATGACTACAAATATGTCTTAAAATTTAGATTTAATTAAAACTTTTACAAATTAAAAATACAACATAATGTAACTTAGTTCGTCGTTCGAAAGTTACCATAGCACACCGTGCGGAAGTTTCTTTTTCATGTGTTCGGTTCTTTCTCGTCGCTTGATCTTCATCTGGGTACTCCAGATATCCACCTATGATCAAAACCAACATAGAAGTTAGTTTTGATAACTTAAATATAAGTTTAAATAAGTTCTACGCATCAAACTATCAATCAAAATATTTTTTCCGACTTTTATGTCTCCCGCGTATCGCGAGAGACTCAACACAACATGTCGCGTGTCGCGACGTCTGTCGCGTGTCGCGACCCAGACAACGTTACCCGTTGCGAGCCGCGGGGGAAACCATTTTTCAGCAGGTCCGTATCTGGACCTGCATTTTCTGCCCAGCTCTAGTTTTATCCAAAGTGCAAACTTCAATTTGCCATAACTTTTTATCTACTTAACCGATTTACGCGATTCTTTTTCCTACGCGTTCGAAATTTAATTCTCCATCTTATGGAGTTAAAACCTGATACTAAACTACTTCAAAAATTCAGATTTCAAGCTCTTGGCTTGAAATTCCTTTTTAACACTTTTGACCAAAAATATCGCTTTTAACAATAATTCTAAATATGCGTACCTGGCTCGAGTCATAGGATTGACCCGTTTAAATATCTTTCACTAGTAATTTCTAATTAATACCAACGCGAACCGTATGATATTTCCTGTAATCACAAAACTCAACAAGCGATCATCAATTAATATTGTCAAATGATCTTGCCAATGTCATTTGACCCGTTTAGTCCGAACGACCATTTTCCATTATGAGATGATATCTAGTTACCATCTCGCCCTTTTACCCATTCCGGTTTACACCATAACGTAATGTTTCAAAATTTCTTATTAGTTCATCGTCACATAACTAATTTACCAATTTACCCTTTTTTGCCATTGTTTATGATTTCTCACCATTGCACTTGTTCCGACTCATATTATTTGCGTCGGAACATTGTAATTCTATTACTAACTTTTCCTTATTCATTTTCAATACACACAACTGATGTATACTAAAAAAAAGGTGTAAGCTTTTACTTACCTCGCATCCAAATTACGCTTTCCTTTTCGTACTTACTCCGTTTGACCCGCTTCATTCCCAAGCCTCCATCTAGCTTGTCAAGAGTCAAACTATAATCATAATTCACAAGGTGGTTAGATTAGTCATTATAACCATGACTATTCCGCCTTATGTATTTTCTATGTCAGAACTACTATTCGACTCCGTCCATGGTTAGTTTAACTTTTCAAAAGTTAACTACCCTTAATTATATGATATGTGCATATAAGCTAAATCGACTTCATAATTAAAATTTGTATTACCCCACATCACACATAATTAGTCGAACTAGGAAATTACGCGCTTGATTCATAATTTCAACATATGAACATTGTGGGCATAATTTATAACATCAACAATCAAGTTTCGTATCACAGAAAATATGCTGTTTTTGGTAACCTGTTTAACCTGTTTACAAGTCTTCAAAAATTATGATTTTTTATGTGACATACCTCTCGGAGGGTTAGGCCTTGTGTTAATATTTCAAGATCTAACTCTTTACAAAAAATTCATAAAAATTCATTTACTAAGCTGCAATCAGATTCGTCACTTCTGACTGCAGCTTACGAAAAAATTCATTTAAAATTCCTCGTTTATCCGATTGACGAAATTCCAATTGGAGTTTTTTGGAATTATCTGAAGCTACCTACAGTAAAAATTTGAGATCATAATTCAATTCTTAAATTGAGTTATGACATTCATAATGGGCTGCAAATTCTTCCAGAAAACGCAGCCTGAACCTTCGATACCGAAAAATTCATAAAACATTCAATTTTCGTCGAAAAAATGCCATTCCAGTGGGGTTTTAAAGATATTTCCTGGAATTATATTTTAGACTCAAGAAACACATGTTTTTGTCAAGTTTTGTCCACGTTACAGCCAATACAAGTTGGCTGTAAATTCTGATCAGAAGCTGTTTGAATTCAGCTTTCACTTAAAACATGTTTATGACATTATAACACTATCTTTAGCAAATCAGAACCCTAAAATCATCACATGCATGAACTTAGCATCAACAAATCTGAATTTACTTCATGGTGATCATGAATTCACAAGAATTAGACCTAATTTCATCATATACTTGTCTAGGGTTTGTTCCTAGACACTATATTGTTCCTATATCATATACATAACAAACATGCAGCAACAATTTCTGAATTCTCAAAGTTAATCAGAATTTCAAGTAGTGATTTTCTATCAAAATTCACATACCTTATGATCTCCTTGCAATGGGGATCACCAATCTAAGCTCATATTTCGTTTTGGGATGGATTTGAGCCTTCAATTTGTGAATTTTGTGCCAGTTAGGGTTTGTGGGAGAAACCTGGTCGCTCCCCTGCATTTTGTACGAACCAGACAAGTGTGTGTCTGGTGTATTTTTGATATTAATATGTCAAGTTTCACACTTGACAACTTTAGTCCCTCCAATTTCGTTTTTATTTTATTTTAAGTGTTTAACCCACTCATAAGTCACTATCTAACTAGGTTATAATTATTCCTGGTTAGTTTATTTTGCTTATTTACCGACATCATATTAGTAATAAAAGAATTTATATTTTCGGGGTGTTACATCACAGTTTATCACCTAAATTCATATTACTTAACTAGGTTAATTATTCCTAGCCAACTTAGTAGGTTCGGGAAGTTAAAAACCCGTTTTTTTTTAAGTCCCGTTAGCTCGGGCTCCTTATGAACTTTTGTCTTCTCAAGTCGTTTGCTCTCTTTTTATTTATTATTAGGCTTATTTATTTGAATCCTAATAATTTCAGGGTTAATCTTTTCTGCTAACGGTATTCTACTCGCTCTTTAGTATTAACGAGGTTTAATTACCAAACCCGTTTTCGGGGTGTTACAGTCATTCCTCAAATTGTCGCTCAAGTGCACTCTCTTAGCAACTCTCGAACCTTGGAAGACACTAAGACAGAAGCGCCGTAATCTGCTTTCCTCTACAAACACTTCAAAGCGTGTGGCCCGATGGAGTTCACAGGTGAAGGAGGTGTATCCCAGCTACTCCAGTGGTTCGATTCTATCGAAGTCACCCTTCGTCAGAGTGGGTGTCCCGGTGGTTTCCGTACTACTTGCGCTACCTGGGTATTTCAATCGTGAGCGCTCGACTGTGGACAGCCGAACGTTACAAACGTGGGATCTCTGCAGCTTATGCTCTCTCTTGGGATGAGTTGAAGGAGCTCATGAAGAAAGAGTATTGCCCTCCCCACGAAGTCTAGAAACTAGAAGACGAATTTTGGGAAATCAAGCAAGTTGAAGGTGACAATACTGGCTACACCGCAAGGTTCAAACAGCTTAGCATAATCTGCCCAGGTCAAGTCAACACTTCAGAAAAAGCCATCACGAAGTACATTCGCGGCTTGCCTGAATGTGTGGGCGATTTTGTCGAAGCTGCAAGACCTGCTACCATCGAAGAAACCTACCGCTTGGCTGCCGAAATCAACGATAAACGAGTCTTGGACGGATTTTTCTCCAAGAATCCTGTCAAACAAGCTCATCAAGCAATCGTCATTGATTCCTCCGACGATACTTCCGACGATTCTACCAGCGATTCTTCAAATGAGTCCTCAGACGAATCCTCCGATAATAACGCATCACTTCAGGAAGCTCAGCTCAGCCGCAAACGAAAGACCATGAGCCCAAACTCTTCAACAACTGAACTGTCACAACCAGAACCTCTCCAAGCAATCCCAATTCACTTGAAGCACGCCTACAACAGAACTCATCCCCTGTGTCTAACGTGAACGTATCATCAGCCACCAGAAGCTAACTGTCGCTATTGCGCAAATTTCAACTGGTATGGTCATCTTACCCAGCACTGCCGCACGGGGCCGCAGACTTGAGGAATTTCAGAAACAATCGCAGTCTCCGCAGAAGTCCTCCACAACAACCTTAGTTATGCTTCCAATGTTGTTATAATGATACGATTTTTGCTGTTAATTTCTCTTATATGTTGAACTTGTTCTAATTCTCGATGCAATGTGGACTCTATTTATCTCTCATTTCTCTCGCACTCGCGCACCGACAAAGTACTGGCACTATGTACTATATAATGTGTTTTACCCCTACTATGAGTTCTTGCGATAAAGTACGATAAACGTGCAAGGGTCAAATTAATCACGGGTGCACACCGGATTACTGTGATCAGTGCACAGAGATCGTAACGAGTTTCAATGATGCCATAACGTTAAAATCATGGTTAAGCGTGGTGGATACGCCGCTGGTACTTCCTATATATAAGCGTCTTGACCATGTCGACACAATGTGACACCTATTCACGGGGCAGAGGCGTGTGGTTGAAGCATGGTGGATACGCCGCTGGAACTTCCTATATATAAGTGCTTCGCCATGCCAACCAATGTCTTGTGAAGAAAGTGCCATACAAGTTGAACATTATTAGACCAAGTATACTATTAAATCTATTTTCGACACACTACACTACATCGCAAGGCGTAACAATCTCAATCGCAACTCAAAGCGTGTCATCGCTAGACTTTTCGTAAGTCTACATGCTCGCAATCGCATTATCGCTGGAATCTATCTCGCAATCTCAATCGCTTATTGTGTGTTTCGCAATCTCTATCGCTTATTATGTGTATCGCGCTATCGCTTATCCTATGTATCGCTCTATCGTTTATGCATTGCTCTATCGATCATCATGCATCACTTAACGTTATTCGATATCGCTTACCATTATCTAAGTTATCTACGTTATGATAGCACACATGACCTCGCTTCACGAGACGAAACCGATAGGGTTAAAACATGGTGGATACGCCGCTGGTACTTCCTATATATAAGTGTTTTTGCCATATCAGCAGACTTTCGTGGAAAAAGGCCATATGGGGCTTAATGTTTAGTTAAAATTTGTGGTGTTGTTGAATCTAATCAAATCGCATGTTCCCATCGCTTGCAAATCGTCGCCTATCGCTCGACGGTTGTCGCTATCGCCATCGCTTATCGCTTTTCATTTATCGCCGTCGTCTTCGCTCATCATGTTGGTATTGTGCTATCGATTATCGCGTACCGCTTACCGCTCATCGCACTCGCTCGTGTCGCTGAACTGAGTTCGTAAACGACTTCATCGCTCAGTTTGCTCAATCTCTCTCTTACACTTGGTCCAACCATCTTTCGCTTGGACCGAGGGAATCAAAATCTATCAGTACTATGTCGACACACATGACACTGCCTCACGGAACGGAAGCCATATGGCTAAAGCATGGTGGATACGCCGCTGGTACTTCCTATATATAAGTGTTTTAGCCATATTGTCGAACTTTCGTGGGAAACTTCCATGCGGGGCCGACTTTAAATTTAAGATCTTTGATGGTATTTAAAACCTTTGTGTAAACAAAGCTCTTTCTTACAAACATTTTCTAAAAAAAAATAATCAAAATCCTTGTACAAAACGAGATTTTCTTGTAACGTTGGTGTGACCGTCGACTCAAGTTAATGCCGCGTGACGAGAAAATTTCGTAAAACGAGTTTTAATCACCCTAAAATCTCTTAGTAACCTAATAAAACTCCTCTCATGGCACTAGTGTGAACATCGAAACAGTTTGACACCACACAGTGGGAAGATTTTTCATAAATAAGTTTTCTCCAACCTTTCGAATTAAGCAACCTTTTTGAGAATTCAAAACACTTTTTGATCGCTTTTCGTGTGTTGCCATCTCTTGTTAGATAAATCTCATTACTTGCTACCATTGTCAGTCATCGCAACGCGCTCGCTCGTCGAATTTCAATTGATCGCTCGTTTATTTAGACGCTCTTATCGCTACTCTCGCTCGCATCAATTCTCGCAACCCTTCTTGTGGATTAATTTCGGGACAAAATTTCCTAAAGCAGGGGAGACTGTAACAACCCGCACGTTCGTGCGCTGCTACTACTCGCTGTACTCGTTACGCCTAGCACTAGAGATTCAGATCATAATGTAGCCATATCAAATGCATCGCTACTTCGCAGTATTTTCGCATATTACGCATACTTTATCGCTATAACACATCACATCGCATGTACTAACACTCACGATGACGTTGAGTGAGGACCTATTCTACCCTCCTCGATAGTCGTGATGTGTCGCAACGCAACGCATATTCGAAACACGAAACTCGATTATCGCAACGCAGACTTTGAAATATAGATATTTATACGACCATATGTGACTAATTATAATAAATATATGAATGTGGGTATGAAAATGTGCGACCAAACTATCGCAACGCCATCCGATCGGATTGCCATCCAACACTTGGTCACTTTTACCGTTTAACGCACTGTTCAACTGTAACATCCCGAAAATACAAAACTTTATATTAGAATTATAAAGTGTAAAATAAACAAGAATAAGCTAACTAGGATAAATAACCCAGTTAGTTAGGAGTCTTGTAGTAACACATGAATGAGTTAAAAAGCCAAGGATATAAACTAAATAAGAGTGGAGGGACTTAGATTGTTAAAATTGAAACTTAAGTTACTAATATTTAGTAAAATAAAAATCCAAACACTCCATTTTGGAGATCCTGGTTCGATCAAGGCAGGAGATGGCGACCCCCACTCTCAAAAACCCTAACTTCCATTAAAACTCTCAATTGAAGGCCTAAATCAAGCTAAAATCGAAATCTGAACATGGAATCGTGATCACCTCGTCAAGAGGATCATAAGTTATGTCGAATTAGGTCATTTTCATTCGATTCAAAGTTCATGCATGTGAATGAAATTGAGTGTAGAGCTTGAGTATGTGTTGTAAACATGAAATTGAAAGTAATATAAGGTTTAGGGACAAACCCTAGACGATTTCTTGTCAAATTCTTGCATGATAATTGTATAGATCAAAATCACCATAGTGGGTGATTAGTATGTTAGTAGAGCTTGATGAACACTAGGATTAAAACTCTTGTTCTAGTGTAAACTGAAATTATGAGGAAAACTCTAAGTTGTTGATGTTAACATATAGACATGTAGTCTAATTGAAGTTAATTAGGGTGATAAACTCAAGTCATGAACTTGGTTTAGATCATGTAAAAATCTGACCCGCTAGGTGTTTGATAAAATGCCTAAAAGAGGGTGAAAATGTAAAAAGTTGGGTAAAACGCAGATTTGAATATGTTAAGAAATAATGCGTTAAAGCTTATGAAAGAGTTCTAATCTTGTTATGAATTGAACTCTTTAGGCAAGGAATCCGGAACGTCAAGTGGACACGCCGGAAGTGATACCCGCGGAAAAGGTGTGCTTTAAAGGTACGTGGCTTAAGCCCCGTTAAATTATGTGTAAATATTTAGTTTTGTTGTGTGAATGATGTTGTAGGGTAATGGATGCGTTTGATGCGTTGTTAAAGTGGCGAAGTACACTCGACCATCAAACGGGTCAAAGTAAAGACTTGGAATTTAGTTTGGCTAGTCAATGAAGTGATGGTTTTCACTAAATAGCCAAACGGGTCAAAATGATGTTTTTAAAAGAATCACGAGAGTAGAGACTTGAAAGTCTCATACTTCGTTAAATGATGAATTGTACCATACCAATGATTTGGTGATATTAATCTAAGTATAAGAACCCGGAATATGGGTCAAACGATAGATGTTAAATGAAAAAGGGTCGTTTGAAACGGAATGCTTGAATTCCGAAGAAACAAGTATTTAGCCCTAAGGGAACGCAAAGCCATGGAATGGCGCGAATACACCAAGTATGTGAGCCCGGGAAATTGGGTAATTATGTCTAAAAGGTCTTAAGAAAGGAAAAGAGGTGCTATGCACTTACACTAATGGGTTGGATAATTGAAATAAGGAAATTGTGAACCAATTGTTGGTATCTCGGTTTCCGCGATGTGAAATTTACATGGTTGAATCCGAAATTTTATTACGGACTCATAGGAAAAAGAATCGGTTAAAACGGACTAGCGAGTGAAAAGTTATGACCGGTTAAAGTTAGAATTTTGATGATTTTCGTAGCTGGGCAAAAATGCAGGATTTAACCTGCACCTGCTGGAAAAAAGCGTTCCCCCGCGCCACGCGGAGGAATACATGAATACCCCCGCGACACGCGGAAGCCGTCGCGAGTCGCGACGGATTTAACGTTTCCTGCCGCGACACGCGGGAGGATCAAAGTTAGAATTTTTATTTTCTTTTATTAAATTAATGCTGGAACTTGTTTATACGTATTATGTCAATGCCAAAACTAATGTTTTTAGTGGTTTTGACCTTAGGTGACTATGGTGGGATTCCGGATGGCGGTCAAGCAATGTCGAAGAACCGAACACGTATTTTGTAGCTTCCGCGTTAACTTAACTTTGTTTAGACAATGATTTTGATGTAAATGAATTGTTAACCATGTCTAAGGTTTTAAACTAGTCGGTAGTTGACTAGTAGAAGTTACTTTAAACTTTCGTTTTGTACTTAACATGATCATGTTTGGTATTTCGAATTGAAAACCTTTTGTAAATTGGCATTTTATTATAAACTCATGTAATATATTAAGTAATCCTATTATCTTAAAAAGGGTGTTACAAGTTGGTAATCAGAGCTCAAGGTTGTTAACAAGTGTGTTCGGTTCAAGCTTGATCAAACATCCGGTAAGAGTTAATTGTTCTTAGTAGAGTTATTAAGTATAAAGAGGGAATAATGAATAGGCATGCATGGGAAGAGTGTGTTAACACACTCAAACCCAGAAAGTGCATTAAATAAGAACGGTGAAAACAAGTCACGAACTTGAATAAACCGAAGTAAATAAATCACATGTTATAGATGAAATGTTAACGCTCGATGTAAACATTTCAGTTAAAGATGGCGAATAAAGGTAATGATGATGCGGTGCCAAGAGTCACCGAGCAAACGAGAGAAGTGATTGCTGAGGAGGTAGGAAAAGCAATCGAAAACAGTTTGTCGGGTTTTATCGACAAAATCCAAAACACGGTATTATCAGTGGTGGAAGAAAGGATCAAGAAATTGGAGGATAATACCAATTTAGTAAAGGAGAAGTCGGGAGGACGAAAATCTTGTTCTTATAAAGAGTTCATGGCGTGTAAACCGCTTTAACTATAATCAACGCTTACGCTATCAACCTATAATCGACTAATCTCAGACGCGCTCCCTTCAATCCAACCAAGTTATGTTTACTTGCTGAGCACCGACTGTGAGTATACTCGAACCCCTTTTATCGCATTTTGGGTGTAACATACGTTCCTATCAAATCGAATTTATGAAAACGAATTATTCAATCCAACTGTTTATCATTTGCCAATAACTGTTATGCATATTTACACGTGATGCTAGTTACATATGTGTTAGGACTTTTACTCGCGAGGTCCCGCTTTAACTAGTATAGTACTATAGTACCCGGCGGGGTCTAATTAGGATGAATAGCAATCGCAATCGCAGCTCGAGTGACTTAGCTGGTAGTATCTGTCTAATATATGTGTTGAGGTATCTCGTTTATGTATGTGGTACTTCGCAGCACTTTTATCTATTTACGTTATTCCATCAAAACTTGTATACTCGCCAATACTTTTGTATTGACGTTGTTTTAACGTATGTTGCAGGTTTAGTCGCAGTCTACATCAAATCAAGCTAGGAAGTCTAGAAACTCACCTAAAATCTAGGTTGTCAGATTTGTATTGTTCGAGAGGACAAGAAATCTGTGATAACTCATGTGATTATATTGTTTGTTAGTATGGGATAACAAATGTAATAAATATTGTCGCTTTATAGTTGTTATGGATTCTCTTGAGCAATCTGATTCGCCTAGTGCCACGCCCCGATGATTCCGCCATCGGTTGGGGTGTGACACGATGAGAATGTTTTTAAAGCGGCAATGGATAAATACAATTCGAACCATAAAACCGCTTTCCCACACATTCGGGCTTGAGAAGTTTTACGAACGTCCAACAAGAGGGCGCCGGTTCCAAATGAGGTTGAGACGACAAAATGACAAAAAACCTCGGAGACCGGTAGTTTTAGTGCCAGCGGCTCGGACGCAAGATGTCAAATTAATTTAAACGATGACGCCGAATTTGACGAAGAAGAGTACGCCGTACGAGAGGAGGAACATCCCCCGGGCCGGGACAAATCAAAAAAGGAGGCGGAGAAAAAAAACGAAAAGGGGGGGCGATTCGAAGATAGAGGCGTTTATGGCCCAATTCAAAGCGTATACAGAGGTCACGGCCCAAAAGGCAAGGGCGAAAGAACGCGTGGCGGAAGAAAGGTTCGGGTGAACAATGAAAAAAACCAACTAAAAGAATGGGACATAATGACGGCCGACGTTGAAAATTATCCCGAAGAAAAACGAGCTACTTTAAAAAAATTGCAAAAAAGAATCATGAAAAGTATGAAAGTTCTTAGGATTTTTACTTTTTTAGTTTATTTTTTTTAAACTTATGTAATGTTTGGTTTTATAATAGTGATGAATTTGTTTTTTTAACTTAGTAATGTTTGTTTTTTTTAAAAAAGGTAGATAAATTTAAAAAAAAAAATTATATGGTAGGGTAGGATCATCCTCCATTTTCAGTGTTTCTACATTGGAGGGGCATCCTCCAAGGGCTTTGATGTGGCGCCTACGTGGCGAATCATCCTCCAAGAGAGGGTCATCACCATACCGCATAGCCTAACTATTTGATCCGCGTTATACCTTGCTCCGCAAGTTTGTGTATTTTACAAGCAGGTTTTTGATTTACATATTACATGGAAAGATCAAATACAAATAAATAACATACACAAATAGGTTTTTGATTTATATGTTACGTGTAAAGATCAAACATAAATATGTCTTAACATACAAAATACTTTTAACGTAAGAAGTGAAAGAATCTTTTTTTCTAATTTTTTTTTCACTACTCGTTAAGTAAAAAAAAATCATAATTTTATAGTAGTAGAGTAATTATGTAATTTTGCAGCGTAATTATAATTACCCTACAATAATTACTCTAATTTTCTTTTGGATTCTAGGACCAAAATACGTACGTAATAAGAAGGGAAAAAATTCAAAAAAAAATAATAAATAAATTGATGCAGGGTTATCTACGAAATCAAATAGAAGATTATTTTTATTATCTAATATTTGAATTTCTAATTTTATTTTTATTTAGTTTTTGATTGAATTGAATTTATAACAACTTTGTTCTTAAACCTTTTGGTTCCTTTTGAGACATATGATTATCAATTGTTACTTAGCCATTTGATTGCTTCCAAAACTACATCAGGTGGTATCAGAGCTTTGGTTTTCAAATGACTCGACGTGATAGCGATTACTCTCGTGTCCGTAGAATCGCCGACCGAGGCAACGGTAGAGATGGTCTCGATTCACGTGCTTGTGGTGAAGATCAACGCCGTGTTCGTAGAACCGCCGACGGCAACGGCGAAGTTGATCCCGACCCACGCGATCTCAATATCAAGCGACTCGGCAAACGATTTAGGGATCTCGAGTTACAACACGAGATTAGACGACTCGAGCAAAGGATCCAAGATCTTGAGGACTCTTCGTCATGGAAGGAAACGGAACTGGAAGAACCGGTCAGGGACAAGTTATCCGGGGATGAGGAGCATCCTACCAATGACGACACTATCTTTGATTCTTCTCCTATGTATGATGAATACGAGAACGAGGAATGGTATTCTTGGGCATCCAATGATGGTTCAAATGAAACAGTAGGATTTTGCAGGAAGTCTCGAGCTAAAAATATATCTGATTATTCAAAGATAAGTAGTACCGGCATTATTAACAAGAATTATGGTGATGAAGCGATTTCCAAGTTTTGTAGTATTGAAAGTGTTGAAGGTGGTGGTTCTATGGTAAGTCCATCCTTTATGCAGAAAAAAAACTATAGGATCGGACGTTGACCTAAGGATTTTGGGATTTCAAATGGAATGGGATTTTTCGAATATTCTAAAGACAGCGGTGATATTATGCAATAAAAAAGAAAGTCACCGTTAAAAAAAATAATATCCTTAAAAATGGTGGGGCATATACACGTGTACAAGCTTCTCAAATTGAATCATGTTAAATATTTAATTAATAATTAGAAAGGTTTAAATGAGTTGGTGGATCAATTTTCATACAACAGAAATTGCAAAGGTCCACTTCTGGTTAATCCCATTGGCCCATTACATTTAAGTAATGCAGATCTTTCTAGGCCATGTAAACTTTCGGTGGAGCAGCAGCATCATACAAATAATGTCATTGAGCATTTTCATGGTGGGCCTACAATGCCAATAAGCCCAACAATGAAATGCAACAAAAAAACTGATGGATTTATCGGTTTGGCGAGCCTAAATAAAATAATAAAATCCGTGGACTATGATGCTACTCAAATCCAGTTTGATACTATTCATTTGCTTGTTCGTGATCAAAGTGTTTCTTTAAAAGGTGCAAAAAAGTGGAACAAGAAACAACCCAATGCTCCATTCAATCTAGGTGGTACAACTCTTGAGTTAGGCGAGATGACTTGTAAGTTAGGATGTATAGGTGGCTCATAATGTTAATAATAAATAGGCTAGAGATTGTTGTTCCTTTTGATCCGGGTGGCTTTGGGTCCGAAGGCAAAACTCGAGGACGAGTTTTTTCGAAGACCGGTGTCGGAAAGTGAATAATGTGTCGTAGTGTAGGGGCTAAATATGTAACTTGGTGTTCTATATAAACAACATTTCTTTGTAACCCTCTTTTTTGTACAATACAATCTCAATACAATTCAACCCCAATTACTGTGTTTGTGCTTTACTAGACAACATGGTATCAGAGCAGAGTTTATGATCCTTAAAAACTCTGTTCATCATCTACAATTTATCCTAGTCAAACTAATCTCAAACGAGCAAAACCAAAAGCAGAAAATCACTCAAATCTCAAACCAAAACCAAAACCAGAAAATCGTTCAACAATCTCAAACAAATCAAAATCGTTCAACAAAACAAGAAAATCATTCAAAAACGTCAACCACGGCCGTTTTTCAAACCGTGATTTCGTTCGACAAATTGCCTCTGGCGGTAACATCTTCGTTATATCGACCGCTGGAAATCAGCTTTGATCCTTGCAGAACCGTAAAACACAACCGGACACCACAGCCGAATACCTTCTAATTGCCGCCGGAATATCGGAACTCCACCGCTGTAGCTTTTTTTTCGTTGTCTAATCCAACCAGTCCTTTTTTTGGAAGTTTCCTTTTTTCAAAATAAGTTTCCTTTTCACCATTACGTTCAAAATATATTTTCCTTTTCAAAATATATTTCCTTGATAAAGCATATTTATTGTTTCCTTGGGAGAAGTGATATTGTTTTTTTTTCCTTTGATCCTTTTTCAAAATATATTTCGCCATTCAAAATATACTAATTCTCACCATTTGATAAATACGCTATTGGAGCGGATTTATTGTTTCCGGGTATTTTTAAATCTTGAACGCGAGTTCAAGTTACCCGGCGTATTTGATAAATATGCCGGTAATATAACGTTTTTTCTCTGGCGTTGTTATTCTGGCGGATTTAAGTTGCCCAGCATATTTGTTCGCGGCGTAATTGATAAATCTTGAACGCGAGTTCAAGTACCCATCGTATTTATTAAATACGCGGGTCAGCGCTGGTTTGCTGTCTTATCCGTAGTGAAAGATTATTTACAAAAAAACAAAAAAAAAAAAACAAAAAAAAAGAGAAAAAAATGGAAATCAATCATGCGAAAAACAGTTCGTGGATATTCGATTCTGGTGCCACTGACACCATGACATTTGAACGGTTGGACATACAGTCAATGTCTAATCCTCAAAAAACTCAAATCCATACGGCAAACAATGGAATGATGCAAGTAAAAGGAGGAGGGACTATTGAAATTTCACCAACTATGAAATTATCAAATTGTCTCTATGTTCCATCATTATCACACAAACTGCTCTCCATTAGCCATATTACCAAGAGCTGAATTGCACGGTACTAATGCACCTTACCTTTTTCCTTCTACGAGATATCAGGACGGGTGTGATTATTGGACGTGGTACTGAGCGCCAAGGATTATACTATGTGGATGAAGTGGCTCAACAGGGTACTGTGATGTTGGCATATGGAACCGAAAACCGGGAAGCCTGGCTATGGCATAGACGTTTAGGACACCCATCCGTTGACTATTCACACCTTTTGTTTCCAAAACTCTTCCCTTCAAGTGGGAAAATAGACTGTGAGACCTGCTTTCGTGCTAAAAGCCATCGACAACCATTCAAACCTAGCAATACGAAAGTTGCTTCACCCTTTTCACTAATCCACTCTGATGTGTGGGGTCCTACTCCTGTGATGGGGGGCAGGGTCTTCGGTACTTTATACTATTCGTGGATGATTGCACTCGCATGACATGGGTATATTTTTTTAGAAAACAAAGCCGAAGTTTACGAGAAATTTATCACGTTTTATGCTATGATTCAAACTCAATTCCAAACTTAAATTCAAATCCTTCAATCCGACAATGGGGGGGGGGGGGGGGATTTGTCAATACGTCCATGAAACAATTCTTTAAAACCAAAGGATTAATCCATCAAACCTCATGTGCTCATACCCCCAAACAAAACGGTGTTTCCGAACGGAAAAACCGCATTATTCTTGAAATGACTCGAGCTCTTTTAATTGAATCTCAGGTACCTAAACCTTTCTGGCCGGAGGCGGTTGCAACCTCTGTGTATCTCCTAAATCGGATCCCCACAAAAGCTCCTAAATTTATGACTCCCTTAGATTGTCTATCTAAGTCTGCCAGTATTCCCCATCCTCTTACACTGGAACCTCGAATCTTCGGGTGTACAGCATTTGTTCACATACCCAAAACCAACCGAAACAAGCTTGGCCCATGTGCTGAGAAATGTATATTTGTCGGCTATGGGATCGATCAAATAGTTTACCGGTGTTATAATCCAAAAACTCATCAAATGTTCACCACAATGAATGTTGACTTTCTTGAAACAAAATACTTTTATAACACCCAACTCAGTGGTCAGGGGGAGAATGAATGTATAGACACTCTGAGTTGGCTAACCCAATTTCCATCATCCGAAGAAGTAACAACAGAAAAACATCACAGTACTCTGATTCAGTCACCTTCAAACACAGCCACACAATTTGTGGAGCGCAGTACCACTGAAGAAAGTCCATCCAACGTGATACCAGAGGTAAGAAATAATGATAACTCTGAATGTACTACGTCTTATAACTATGAGACAGCAGGGGAACACACAGAACCGACAACAACCGAGCCTACAGAACATGTTGAACCAGATGTTGAACACGTTGAACAGGTTGAACCAGTTGTTGAAGAGGTGAAACCAGTTATTGGAAATGTTGCACCAAGCACAACAGAGACAACCGGAAGGTATTCCCTCCCTCCAAGAGAAAATAGAGGAGTTCCTCCTAAGAGATACTCTCCAGAAAAGGTGGCTCCAAGGTCTAGGTACCCTGTGACAAACATTGCCACTGGAAACTTGTCTAAGGAAGCTAAAGCTTTTGCCGCTGCCTTGTGCTCTGAACAAATGCCATCTACAACACAGGAAGCCTTGAAATCTGAAGAATGGAAAAAGGCCATGGAGACCGAAATGGAAGCACTCAAGAAGAATAACACGTGGGAGAAATGCACCCTTCCACCAGGAAAGAAACCGATGGGATGTCGGTGGGTTTTTTCAGTCAAACACAGACCTCATGGCACGATTGAAAGATACAAAGCACGGCTGGTTGCAAAGGGTTATACTCAGACTTATGGAATTGACTACTCTGAAACCTTCTCCCCAGTAGCCAAGATTGATACAATCAGAGTCCTTTTTTCTATAGCTGCCAATAAAGGTTGGCCTCTTCATCAATTTGATGTAAAAAATGCCTTCCTTCATGGAGAACTAAACGAGGAGGTCTATATGGACGTTCCACCAGGATTCAATGAGGATTTCGAGGCTGGAGAAACATGTCGGTTGAAGAAATCTCTGTATGGGCTTAAGCAGTCTCATAGAGCTTGGTTTGGAAGGTTTACCCTTGCTATGAAGAAATATGGCTTCAAACAAAGCAACTCTGATCAAACCCTATTTTTGAAACGTAGGGGCCGTCTTGTGACATGCTTAATTATCTATGTTGATGACATGATACTTACGGGAAACGTTGAAGAGGAAATGTCAATGTTAAGAGATAAACTTTTTTTCGGAATTCGAGATGAAAGATCTGGGAAGATTGAAGTACATTCTTGGAATTGAAGTTCTAAGATCTAAACAAGAGATTTTTATCTGTCAGAAGAAATATATCCTTGATCTGCTAGCCGAAAGCGGAATGATTGAGTGCAGACCGGCGGACACCCCAGTGGTGGTTAATCACGGCCTACACATGGAAGATGGAGCAGAACTAGCAGATAAGGAGAGATATCAACGAATGGTGGGAAAACTGATATATCTCTCCCACACTCGTCCAGATATAGCTTATGCTGTAGGAGTGGTGAGTCAGTTTATGCACCAGCCCCAAGCGAGCCACATGGAAGCAGTATTAAGAATCATCAGGTATCTTAAAGGAACAACAGGTCATGGTATATTGTTTAAATCAAATGGGCACTTAGAAATCCAAGCTTATACAAACGCCGACTGGGCAGGGGATAAAGGAACGAGAAGGTCAACCTCAGGATACTTCACCATGGTCGGAGGAAATCTAGTTACCTGGAGAAGTAAAAAACAAAAGGTAGTCGCCCTATCTAGTGCTAAAGCCGAATTCCGAGGGGTTGCACGTGGCCTAGCAGAGATTCTGTGGATTCGTAAGCTCCTAACTGAGATTAGCTTTCTTCCTACTACAGCAACCAAAATCATGTGCGACAATAAAGCTGCTATACAGATCTCAGAAAATCCTGTCCAACATAATCGAACAAAACATGTGGAGGTAGATCGACACTTCATCAAGGAGAAATTGAAGGAAGGTATCATAGAGCTCCCATACGTACAATCAAAAGATCAACTCGCAGATATTCTCACAAAAGCTGTCAACGGGAACGTTTTTAGTAGCTGCTTGACCAAGTTAAGTATTGGTGATCCCACTACTCAACTTGAAGGGGAGTGTCGGAAAGTGAATGATGTGTCGTAGTGTAGGGGCTAAATATGTAACTTGGTGTTCTATATAAACACCATTTCTTTGTAACCCTCTTTTTTGTACAATACAATCTCAATACAATTCAACCCCAATTACTGTGTTTGTGCTTTACTAGACAACAACCAGGAGTATGATGCAGGGTTATCTACGAAATTAAATAGAAGATTATTTTTATTGTCTAATATTTGAATTTCTTATATTATTTTATTTAGTTTTTGATTGAATTGAATTGAATTTATAACAACTTTGTTCTTGAACCTTTTGGTTCCTTTTGAGACGTATGATTATCAGTTGTTACTGAGCCATTTGATTGCTTCCTAAACTGCATCATAAATTCTCTTCTGCATCTCACGTTATGAGTATTTTGTATGTTAAGACACATTTATACAATAACTTAACCTTATATCTTATATGAAACCCATTCTTGTGGAATTTAGTAGCACATATCAAAAAGTTATTATCAGTTAGATGTAGTTTTTTACTTATAAGTATTAGGTGATGATACTATTTTTTTTGTCTAAATATTCCTTGATGATCGAACATGTTATGTGGATTAAGAATGTGAGAATGTTCGAGTGCCTTGTTATATAGAGACACGTGTCAGGGAGCAACATTAGTTGATGTTTTTCAACTAGTATTGGACCCATTAGAGACAAGCGTAAACCAAAACCAACTTATGCTCATGTTAAATTGAAATCAAAAGTACAAACCAGGATGCTAAAAAACGAAAACTAAACAAGGTCCCCGAGTTTTTGTTACGCTTTAGGCTCTATAATGATTGAGTACCCCCTTATTATCCCCCACTATGAACGCTAATGGATAGCATTCTGCGAGTATCATCCCTCAAAAGAGAACATTATGCAACATTCGAAGGGCTCTCCATGAACATCGTTGTGAGAATGTAATGTCTAGAAATTGAGTAAAAAGTGTGGGCATCAAACGTGTTTTCGTAGTTACAAGTAGTCTTATGACGCAAAATGAAGCGATGGCTATTCAACCATTGGTTGTTCGTCAAATACACCTTTCAGTTTACTAGTTTCAAACGTTCATTTGTTCATCAAATACACCTTCCAATATACCAATTAAAGCACCCTTTACCATATGTGCTTCATACATGTTTCGTATGTGCTTTTTTTATGCTAACAAGTTTATAAATGCACATACATTCTATTATTGTAAAAATTTTATTCCATCATCCTACTATATTGATTATATTCCATCATCCCGAACTCTGTCTTTACCAATAATGTGCAATGGAATTGTCCCCAAATTAAGATAGGTCTACTTTGAGTTCTGACCTAATGCATTCCCTATATCTCAGATAAATTATCGAAATTATAAGTCGTTACATAGATGTTGAGTTGTTTATGTCCATGTGTTTTTGCGGATTTCATAAAAGATTTTATACATTACTTGTTCATGCATACATGTACACATATAAAAAAGTACACTTGGCTAATTCTTATAATAAAAAAAGATTAACATGTGATATAACTGATAAATAAAAATACTCGTGTCTTCATATAACCTTTGATCAGTCAACTTCAAGTGTTGTTTTCTTTTTCGCCTGGACCTTAGGGGATACCTTCTCAGTAATTCCTTCGACTGTTTTTCTTGGGTTATTTCGCGTATTGCATCCGTGCAAGAAAACCTGACAAGATGATTGGAGTTAGTTTAACAACACATGTTATGCAAAGGTAACAGATAGAATTCAAAAAAGAATTGAAGTGTGAACGTACTGATTTACGCTTCGATGAAGAAGAAATGGGGGTTTTGGATTCACTGACAAGGTTAGGCATCTAGATACCTGGCACTCTCCCCAAATTTCAAGTTATTGGCTTGACAGGAAAGCAGAATTATAGTGTAAAACTGGATTTTTGATCGAAAATCCTGCACATTAAACTAGAGAAAAAAAGTTATAGATAATAGTTTCCTATAGAGCTGAGAACCATTGGTAACAAACATTAAACAACCTCTTTACGATCACAGTCACTGGTTAGCCCATAAACATACTATCAACCAAACGCTTATCACATCTCATAAGCTTGTATATGTGGTATAAGAATAAGTAAGAATCAAAACCTTTATTAATTAGCTAGACCAAAAGAAAGAAACATAGTATTCTAGGTAGAGTTACAAAAGAAAACAAATCAATCAGATCTTTATTGCTCTACATTTACAATTAGGGGGTGATAAACAGTTCGTGTTTGCGGATTGAATCCAAAACGGACTCGAAATTGTGTCAGACACACGAACCTGAAGTCCCAACATGACACAAATGTTTGCGTGTTTGTTGAAAATATTTCAATCAAACAGTAAATTAATATAAACTTTATTAATTACCGGGTTATTGGCCTAACCAGTTTGTTCCAACTTGAGCAAACTGACTAAAGAAAGGTAGAAGAAGACTGTCCCGTTATCGGACGAATTAAAGAACACACAAAATTAAAACCAACCTGGCGATTAAGAAAGGCTATCTTTGAACTGCACGGATGATTCATGTCCTTAAAGGATTTTAAGCACTCGTATTGCTGTGAGCTGCAGCGTAAACTCCCAGGATTTAATGCAGAATTTTTCTGGATTCTAACAGCAATGGAAACCAGAAAAACGCAGAAGCTGGAGAAGAAACTGGAGCACACAAAGTTGAGAGGCTGCGAAAAACTGTATTTTGAATGGGTAGCAGGAGGCTTTAGTTTATAGACTGTGATCACACCAAAGAATGAGAAAAACGGGGAATGGGATAACCCTCCAGAACCAAATTCGGTTGCTGGAGATAACCCACACGAATTCGAATTACTAGAGATAACCCCACTGTCTGACGCACCTGAACCGAACCCTAGCTAAAAATAAAAGCTCCTCAGCGTACCCATTCGCTCCTCAAACGCACCCATTCGCGCCTCAAACGCGCCCATTCGCGAGCTCGGGGCTCGGCTCGGCTCAGCTCGGCGCACGTGTGGACTTTATCCACTTCTCAACCCATTTAACACTTTGGTGACCCATAAGGAGTAATCCCTTATAAACCACTCAAATTTCACTTCCCTCACCAATGTGGGATGGAGGAAACATACCAACTTGTATGTTCTCCTTTAATATATCCAACAATCCCCCACCAAGTTGGAATGTTTCCTTTCACTTAGACTGATGATGTCACTAGGTGTCACGGAGATTAAACCCAGTTTTTGTTGATAAACAAGAAGAGACAGATTTGATGGTATCCTATGGAATTAAACCATTAACCTGATAGCCCCCTTCGGTTTACCCCCACACATCACTAGCTGACTTTGCGTTCTCACTGAGCGCGAATATGACCGTGCGCTATAAATCCTTTTCATGACCTTTTAGAAGATAAACCACTAATCTTCACTTGAGGCGGCACCACCCCTAGATCATATAGGAGAAGTTTTACATCATCCACGTTGCTTGGATGCCTCCAAAACTTTGTTAAGAGCATTAGCTCACCCTTGTTCTCGGCAACGACGTACTATCATACCTCACATGGATCTATCAAAATTTGATAGTACCTTCTATCGTTAAGTGACTTCGTTTTTAGCCATTAAACTTGAGAAATAGGAGCACTAAGTTCAAGTTGGGTTTCCATCACTAACGATTCTATTGTGGTTTTAGACCCATGTCTCTCGCGGTATTCACAACCAAATCTCTCGTCAGAGGTTTAGTAAACGGATCTGCCAAGTTCATACTCGTCTTGACATAGACAACCTTGTTGGTACCACTTTCAAGCAGTTGTCTCACATAATTGTGCCGAAGACCTATGTGTCTTGACCTCCCATTATACATTGTGTTGTATACTTTAGATAGTGTGGCCTCACTATCACAATACATGGGAATGGACGGCATTGGAACATCCTATAGACGGATGTCAGTAAGAAGATCTCTAATCCACTCTGCTTCCTTACCAGCCGTAGCTAGTGCTATGAACTCAGCTTCCATGGTTGAGTGGGCAATACACCTCTGTTTCTTGCTCGCCTAAGAAATTGCTCCTCCTGCTAGAGTGTAAATCCACCCACTTGTAGATTTTGAATCACTGGTGTGATCAATCTAGCTTGCATCAGAATAACCTTCGAGTATTCTAGAAGAAGACGTGTATGTCAGTTCTAAGTTACAGGTCCTTTTCAGGTATCTAAGTACTCTGCCCACTGCCTTCCAGTGTTCTGTCCCTGGATTGACAGTATACTGACTCAGTTTGCTTACAGCAAAAGCAACGTCAGGACGAGTGCAATGCATTGCATACATCATACTTCCAATAGCACTCGCATACTCCAGTTGAGCCACTGCTCTTCCAGAGTTCACTTTAAGTTTCACACTTGGATCAAACGGGGTATTAAACTCTTTAATATTTAAGTGTTGAAACTTAGTCAGAATTTTCTCTATGTAATTAGATTGACTTAGAGAAATCTGACTTCCAGTTCTTTTCACCTTGATCCCAAGAATGGTATCAACTTCTCCTAGATCTTTCATCTTAAAGTTCGAGGACAAATATTTCTTAGTTTCAGAAATACCTTCAAGGTGAGTGCCAATGATCAACATATCATCAACATAGAGACAAATCACGACTGTATAATCGGGTTCGCATTTAGTATAAATACATCTGTCAGCACTATTGTGTCAAAAACTGAAAGCAGTCACAGTGGTATCAAATCACTCATGCCACTGTTTAGGAGCTTGCTTCAAACCATAAGAGATTTAATAAGTCTACACACTTTGTTCTCTTGTCCGGGCATCACAAATCCTTCTGGTTGCTCCAAATAAATCTCCTCATTTAGATACCCATTTAGAAATGCAATCTTTACATCCATTTGATGGATGTACAGTCCTTTCAAAGCAGACACCGCTATTAGAGTTCTAATATAACTAATTCTAGCCACAGGTGCATAGGTATCAAAATAGTCGATCCCTTCTCTCTGCCTATACCCTTTAGCAACTAATCTCGCTTTATAGGTAGAGATGGATCCATCTAGATGATACTTCCTTTTGAAAATCCATTTGGATCCAATAGGTTTCTTTCCCTTGGGTAGATTAGCTAACTCCCAAGTTCCATTTCCCATAATGGAATCCATTTCATCATTGACTGCCTCCTTCCATAAAGGAGCATCTCTTGATGACATTGCTTCGCTGAAAGTTTTAGGATCATCATCCAAATTTACAGCAAAAATGACCTCTCTCGTCACTTTCTTTTGAGTTCCCTCAACCAGGTAAGAAAAGAAATCATCTCCATAACTTTTCTCTTTTCTAACTCTAGTACTTTTCCTCGGTTCTTCAACTATCGGTGAAGGTTGGACTCTTTTTTCAGAAGTACTAGAAGTTGTGGTGTAATTTGAGTTTTCATCATCTCCAGAAAACTTGTTCTCAAAGAATTCCACATATCTGGATTCTACAACTGTACCTGATTCGTCATCCAACAATCGGTAAGACTTACTATGCGGAGCATATCCAATGAATACACTCTTGAAAGCTCGTTCGCCTAGTTTGAGTGTCTTTGGATCAGGTACGCGATAATAGGAAAGATACCCCCAAACCCTTAAATGCTCTAGGTTTGGTTTTCTTCCTTTCCACAACTCATATGGGCTCGTAGGTATCACACGACTAGTTATCCTATTGTGAACATAACATGCGGTTAACAAAGCTTCCACCCATATATTATGAGGTAGACTCGATTGATTTAGCATACAGTTAACCATCTCTACCAAGGTTCAGTTCTTTCTCTCGGCCAAACCATTTTGTTGGGGAGTATACGGTGCAGTTCTCTCATGTATGATGCCTTCCTCTTCGCAGAATGCATCAAACTTTCGGTTAAAGTATTATCCGCCTCTGTCCGAGCGAAGAATTTTAATGCGTTTCTCTCGTGGTTTTTCAACCTCAGCCTTATATACTTTAAATGCCTCAAAAGCTTCGTCTTTTGAATGCAATAAATAAACATATAAGTATCGGCTCGAGTCATCGCAGAAAGTGATAAAGTATCTCTTACCCCCACGAGTAAGAACTCCATTCAGTTCACAAATATCTGAATGAATTAGTTCTAGTAGTGATGTATTACGTTTATGGACACTTGGAAAAGGTTTATTTGTGAATTTTGATTTCACACAAGTTTCGCATTTTTCAAAGTCTTTATCTTTTAATTTTAATAAACCTTTAGTTTGCATTTTTTCAATGTTTTTAATATTTATATGAGCTAAACGTTTATGCCATAAAGAAATTGAACAAGCGATATAATCAGAATACATAATTACATTCGATTCAAAACCAATTACATTGCATTGACCAAAACTAGTACTATCACTACCACTATCACTATCACTTTCATTCCCGAAACCATCAATCACAGAAACACCCCCTTCATCCGAGTCTTCTTCTTCTTCAATCCCATCTTCAGCTAAGTCAAGGCGATACATTCCACCTGTGTTCTTTGCTTGACCCACATAGATGTTATCTAGAGAAAACTTCACACGAAGATTCTTGAGAACCAGCTTGTAACCATTTCGATCAAACTTATCAGCAGAAACAAGACCCTTGGTGATACCAGGAACATTCAACACGTCCTGAAGGGTAACCACTTGACCATCTTTAAAGTTTAGTTGCACGGTGCCTTTACCACGAACTTCTACACGATGTCCATCAGCACATACTACCACTGTTCCTTGAGGAAAAGGACCATAAGTGAGAAACGAGCCACGATTCCCACAAACATGAACAGTGGCTCCAGAATCCAAAACCATCCTCTACATGCCACAATGCGTGTATATTGAGAAAGCATATTAACTTCTCCAAGACCCACATTGGCCACTAGATTGGTGACTTTCTCAACATCAACAACACTTGTAGAACCAACCGTAGATCCAGATTTCCTTTGAGAGCACTCTCGTGCATAATGCCCGGTTTCTCCACAAACATGACATTTACCAGACCTCTTTGGTTGATGGTTGTTAGTTTGTTGTGAACTTTTGAATTCCTTTTTCTTCGGTGCTATAAACTTCTTATTCTTTGATGCCCCATTTCCCTTTTGACCAGATCCTCCAGCAACATGATTCACACTCGATCCGACTTTACTTCTTTTGTCCCTATTGCGCGTTTCCTCCTCAATTCGGAGGTGCTTCAACAGTTCGTCCAAAGAGTAGTCCTCAGACTTGTTGTAACATCCGTAAAAAACGGATATCCAAAATTCTACCCGTTTTGAAATTCGGATCCTAACTTTGAAACCTCGGATTTTTTTTCGCGAAATAAATAATCGTCGAAAGAATTATTCTCTAATTTAATTCCGTATCTATTTAACTATTTATTATTTAATTACTTGTTTAATTTATTTAATTGATATTTCAATTAAAACTATTAACATGGTAATATAACCCGGTTAGTTCGGTTGAGTTTCAAAGAAAAGTTTTAAAGTAAATAAGTTGTTAGTCAAATTTGAGGGACTATTTATGTATCTACTTGAAAGTGTAAAAGAAACTTGGCTTCAAAAATGAAATATGAACAACAGGGACTTGTTTGTATAATTAATCAAGCATGTAAAACAAATCTCATATTCTGTTATTTTGAGTCTTGATTTTGAAAACAACTTGCCGCGCAAACAGTACGTCGACAACATTATTTCCTTTCTCCTCTTCCCGATTTTTCGGTAATTGATACGATGCGGCGTTTCCTTTTCAATTCCAATCACGAACAAGTTCTCATGCATGCCCCCATACATCTTTGACCAATCCGGAAACTTTAATGCTTACAAAAGAATCGAGCATCGATGGGACTTTAAATCAGAGCCAAATCCTACAAACCTTCATCTCGGTTTTTACTCTCCCACACCCTCACCCTTCTCGGATTCGTAACCAAATTTTCCGGAGTTCACAGTTCTCATCGAGGTTACGAGACGTCACCGGAACAACACCACGAACCACCCCCCACACAACCTGTTCGAACACCACACAACCATTCGCATACCTCTCACTCACCTCTCTGCTTCGTTAACGAGTCGCCGTGAACAACCTCAACCATCTCACACACACTCCCAACACCCTTTCGCATCTTTTGTACGTTACCGGAGAGAACCATAGCCTTGCCGGAGACCGGGGACGCACGTCGGAGACTCCGGAGTAAACCGAAGTTCGCAACGGAAATAATACGAGTTCATCACTTTTGTTTCGGTATATCTTTCTTTCATTATCATTTGTTCTTCGTTACTTCGCTTTTCAACGTCAATACTCATCTAATCATAACTACTGGACAAAGATAACAACTATTTTGATTCATGTTTTCACATCTTATTACATGGTTTCTCAAATATCAACTCTTCATTGAATCTGATCTATTTAGTTTTTCGTGTTATGAAAGTTACATCTAATTAAACTACTGATGGTTTTATCAAAGAACAAAGCAAATGGTTTCGTCTTTTATAAACAAGAAGCTCGATGTGATGATTTAAAGATAAGGAACTCCTCAATCTAACACCAAACTGGACACTAGTCCAGTGG
Organism: Helianthus tuberosus; assembly: GCA_030545235.1. Classification (NCBI taxonomy): domain Eukaryota; kingdom Viridiplantae; phylum Streptophyta; class Magnoliopsida; order Asterales; family Asteraceae; genus Helianthus; species Helianthus tuberosus. The sequence continues at coordinate 8,184,204 of CM060390.1, forward strand.
TGTTGTTGGCCGCAAATCGGACAGAGGGATCACGGGTTTGATCCCGGATTCCCTACAATTTCGCTGCCTTCCTTTTTTTTTATATATAAACTGATAAACCAGTTTTTATCACAAGACACAAAATAGTCCTGTGGTTGCTGTTTATTTTATGTTTTCTCAAAATTTTATTTATTTAAATTATTTTAGTTTCCTATTAATTATTTAATCTATTTAATGTACTTTTAATCCGTAAATCTTATTTACTTGAAATCTACAATTAGAACTTTTTTTTTTAAACAAAACAGTTAAATTCATGATTAACCGAAATATCTAACCAAATATGTCGCTTCTTTCAAACATCAAATAATACGAAACGAGGCAAAATATAACGTTAAAATTCGCCGAGTCGTAAACCTTAAACAAATAGAAACCAAACACTTACAAGATCTTTATTTTGATCTATTCTAGGATAACCCTTTCGATCGTTCTTTTGAATTCTAAATCGTTACTCGTGCGTCAAATCCAAGAAATCTTCATACGCAACCACTGTGAGTATACTCGATCCCTTTTTCCCTTTATACTTTGGGATGCAACATGTATAATTATGCAAACAACTTTTGAACTAAACATACTCAATCTTTGAACGAATGCATGAAACTAATGTGACTTACTTGCTATTCTTGTATGCTTTATGAACGATTTGGAACGTTATATGCTCATTGACTTGTTCGCCCACCTTAACAATTATAGCGCTATAGGATTAACGCCCCGCCTGCTGATCTATTGGGTATTGTTAAGTTACCACCCCGCTGAACGATTGGGATTAGGCTATTTATGCGTTGTGTTCTAGGGTTTGATCATATTGTACGCCAAAATTGCATACTAGTAATCACATATTATGGATCATGTTGGATTGAGTTTTTATTCTATTATGCTATGTAAACAAACTTGTATACTCGCTCATTGCCTTTGCATTGAAACTCTATTTTAATACATGTTGCAGGTTGATTATTGAAGTATGGACGAATGATGAAACAAGTTTAGGGTGGACTAGATACACACCTTTAATCTATTTATCTTTTGTTGATTTGAATTTGAACAATGTTGTTATTTCCATTTTAAATGTTGTATGACAATTTAGTTCTTGCAATGAAATTTGAATTCAATTAAATATTGTCACATAGTGTTATGATGTTTTGAGCAATTTGTTCGTCTCATCCAGATGTTTCCGTCATCGGTTGGGGTGTGACAGATTGGTATCAGAGCCATAACTATAGGGAATTAGGAAAAGTAGGAATGCTTTAACCTAGTCTACAGTTTTAGAGCTTTATTCTCATGTTTTGCTTGAAACTACTTGCATGCTATCTTATTTGCCTTTATTTATTTTCTTTTCATATTTTAAACATATATGTCACTTATGTGTCAACACTTGACATGCTATACTTGTTTTATTATGTATTAATGCTTGTTTTATGTGTTAATACGTGTTTCATTGTTCGATTATTTATGTGCTACTCTTAACTTGTTTTTTTTCGATGTGTTAATATTTGTTTTATTGTCCCACTCGTTATGTGCTATTCTTGATATGCTTTCTGATGTGTTTATACTTGTTTGTTCATTCCTTTAACATACGTTATTCCTTATACATTTTACTCGACTATTCTAAATTCACAAACCCTCGTAATACACAAACGAGACGACTTCACCAAAATAGGCGTGAAACCCACAATTTGGTGAACAACTCTCAATCCATCAACTTTTCTTTTTACATGAAATTCACCATTAAGTTAGGAGTGAAATCCTCACCTTGATGGAGAAATTCAAATTTCAAATTCTAGTGGACCCTCGTCAAAGTGTCGAAATTAACTTTTGACCAGACGAGTACCAACCACACTTGGGATACTAAATCGCCAAGTTAGGGGTGAAACTTGCACCTTGTCGACTAGTTCCGCTCCTTGATTTTCAAAAGTCCCGCCAAGTCTCGAATCTTCGATAGATTGGGAACATGTAGTAACTGGAAGGGTGAGTACCGTTAGCCGAGATATCGGCAAGAGTATCCCACCTATTAGGCCAAAGCATGTTTCTCACTTTCAAAAGATCTTTCGACCACTTTGGTTAGTCAATGTTCCGTTTGGAACCATCCAAGTTTTATCCGAGCTTACGCTTTATTATTTTCGATCTTTTGTCAATTTTGAACAATTTTTCGAGTTTTCATTTTGCGCACACATCATACTCTTACTTTTCAAACGATTATACATTATTAGCATGTATGATCTCACGTAATTTTATTTACGCTTTTGTAACAACGAGCAGAGACATATCATCGAGATAGGAGTGATTTCCTTACCTTAACGATTAACTCCGCTTCTTTTCTCATCTTACAACGACCTCACCAACGGATTTGGGGTGATTCCCTTACCTAGGTGATCGTTACCAATGCTTTCTTTTAAAAGATTATATTATGCAAGTACGATCATGTTTATACCTAAATCATTTATCATTAGCCAAGTCCCTAATTATTTCAAAATGCATTGTTATATAAACGAATTTCCTATCCTACAATCTATTTTCATACATCTCACATACACAAAATTCTTAACTTATACCATAAACGCTATTCCTCGACTTTCAAAATTTCACGAAATGCTACTTACCAACCTAGGTTGTCCGATAAGATCATTGCCCACAAAATTTCATATTTCACGTAATTACTAAAACACGCTCATCTCGCATCACTACACTAAGGAATACCATTTTTCAGTTGAGAGTCAAACCAGCTTTTCATACAAAATATTACAAATATTATTCAGTCGTTTACTAAAACTTCTTTCAAAATCAATAACACATTTTTTATTAAAAGACGTTTTTCCAGCAAAACACTAAGTTCATATGCCAAGATCCTTTTCCTAAGGATGAACCTTTTCGCAAGAATCTGTAAACTCCAAAGTTTCTAATACAAAATTTCTTAAAACGATGCAAACTTATTAATCTCTATAACTTTCCAAAATCTCACTCGATACGTCAATTAAATTCAAAACACGTGGGCAAGGAAACTTCATAAGAACCAACAAATTTTCAACTATATCAACTCTTTTAAAAACCGTAGTAGCATTTCCATTCCTTTACAAAGTACTTTCCACATAACCAATAGACGTTTTATACCCCCTTTACATTCATAAACTAGAGTCTATATTTCGTGACGATCCAATCTATTTTAACTTCACGTTTTGCGCAAACAACTATATATGCATATCATTTTACACGTTTTAATCAATATCTCACAGCAATCTGACGCGTGTCACTCGTTCCCTTTTTCTTTTATACTTAAAACTTTTAATCTTTTACGTGCATAAACTCGTGTATTTCGATTTATACTATAAGCAAAATCATTATTTCCTACATCCCTACTTATACATTTTATGCAGTCACTTATGTTCACGCTTATACATTTATGTTATACTCATGATTCAAAACTCATACGTTTTAAGTTTACACATACACTCACAATTTTACATTTACGTCGTACTTACATTCATGTTTATACTACATTCATATTCATATTCATGTTCATACATTTTATGTTTTCATTTACACTTGTACAACTTTGTTTACACTTTATATACGCATGTATTTTATTCATACTTAAACCTTCATGTTTTACACCTATATTCACATTCATATCTTATGTTCACACTTCTACTCGTATTCATACTCACACGTTTTGTGTTTATACTTATACTCATGTTTGTACTCACATTTATACTCATTTTTCATACACGTTATGCTTAAACTTTTACTCATACTCCTGACATGCATTTTGTGTTTATGCTCACGTGCGTGTTCATATTTAAACTTATACTATACTCATGCTTTTTACTCAAAAATTTATACATTCGCACCTGTACGCGAGCGAAACCCGGTGTATTCGCTTACGTTGGTCTTATACTATTTGGAACGCGAGCATGCTTATATGTTACACTTTTATACGCACACAATCTTATTTTCAAAATTTATGTATACCTAGATTCATACGCAACTAGTACAAGCTATGCGGATCATGCGACGATTAGTATAATCGCGGGTGCACACGGGATTATAGTAATGGGCGTATGAGAACCATAGAGTGTGCTACTGCGTATGGTAAGACACGGAACGTAACATGACACCGAATACGAGACGAACGTAATATGGTCAAAACATGGTGGATACGCCGCTGGTACATCCTATATATAAGTGTTTTCACCATGTTACCAAAATTTCGTAAAACGTGCCATGAGAAATTCAGTGTTCTGCAGACCTTTTGGACCTAATTCAAACTTTAAACAACTCACAAGCGCATTATATCCGAATATCCACGACAAGACTCATTCTTAACGCACTACTTTCATCTGTCCAATACACATATCATCCTTATACTCCCATTCATGGTTGGAACAATCAAATCACTTTTATACTTCCATTATTCTCCGTTATTCTTTCCCTTTATACAAACCCCGTTGGCAATCAAGTATGTTTAAACATTCGAAACCTAAAATACTTCCTTGCTTTAAACTATCTTCCATTCTTACTTACGTGTAAACACACTTAGTTGGCCAACTCTTCCTCATAGTTACCGACTCTTCTTCGTTCTCAATTAAACTTTATATTTGAACGTTACTTTCATTTCGAGCTTGGAAACACAAATCGTACTATCTTCGCAATCTAAAACAAATAATAATAATCTTTCGTGAACGAACTAAATTTACGATGCTTTCATTTTACATGTGACACTGTGTGAAATTCATGATTATGCTATGTGAAACTAATTGAACCTTTTATATGCTTTGTGAAACTACATGCTATGTGACGAATTCCTGAAAAGGATTTCCTTAAACAAATCATGTTGTATTCACTTTTACTCTTCATTCAGTCCTTCCTCTTAGATTTCGAGGACGAAATCTCCTAAAGTAGGGGAGACTGTAACATCCGTCAAAAACGGATATCCAAAATTCTACCCGTTTTGAAATTCGGATCCTAACTTTGAAACCTCGGATTTTTTTTCGCGAAATAAATAATCGTCGAAAGAATTATTCTCTAATTTAATTCCGTATCTATTTAACTATTTATTATTTAATTACTTGTTTAATTTATTTAATTGATATTTCAATTAAAACTATTAACATGGTAATATAACCCGGTTAGTTCGGTTGAGTTTCAAAGAAAAGTTTTAAAGTAAATAAGTTGTTAGTCAAATTTGAGGGACTATTTATGTATCTACTTGAAAGTGTAAAAGAAACTTGGCTTCAAAAATGAAATATGAACAACAGGGACTTGTTTGTATAATTAATCAAGCATGTAAAACAAATCTCATATTCTGTTATTTTGAGTCTTGATTTTGAAAACAACTTGCCGCGCAAACAGTACGTCGACAACATTATTTCCTTTCTCCTCTTCCCGATTTTTCGGTAATTGATACGATGCGGCGTTTCCTTTTCAATTCCAATCACGAACAAGTTCTCATGCATGCCCCCATACATCTTTGACCAATCCGGAAACTTTAATGCTTACAAAAGAATCGAGCATCGATGGGACTTTAAATCAGAGCCAAATCCTACAAACCTTCATCTCGGTTTTTACTCTCCCACACCCTCACCCTTCTCGGATTCGTAACCAAATTTTCCGGAGTTCACAGTTCTCATCGAGGTTACGAGACGTCACCGGAACAACACCACGAACCACCCCCCACACAACCTGTTCGAACACCACACAACCATTCGCATACCTCTCACTCACCTCTCTGCTTCGTTAACGAGTCGCTGTGAACAACCTCAACCATCTCACACACACTCCCAACACCCTTTCGCATCTTTTGTACGTTACCGGAGAGAACCATAGCCTTGCCGGAGACCGGGGACGCATGTCGGAGACTCCGGAGTAAACCGAAGTTCGCAACGGAAATAATACGAGTTCATCACTTTTGTTTCGGTATATCTTTCTTTCATTATCATTTGTTCTTCGTTACTTCGCTTTTCAACGTCAATACTCATCTAATCATAACTACTGGACAAAGATAACAACTATTTTGATTCATGTTTTCACATCTTATTACATGGTTTCTCAAATATCAACTCTTCATTGAATCTGATCTATTTAGTTTTTCGTGTTATGAAAGTTACATCTAATTAAACTACTGATGGTTTTATCAAAGAACAAAGCAAATGGTTTCGTCTTTTATAAACAAGAAGCTCGATGTGATGATTTAAAGATAAGGAACTCCTCAATCTAACACCAAACTGGACACTAGTCCAGTGGTGTTGTTGGCCGCAAATCGGACAGAGGGATCACGGGTTTGATCCCGGATTCCCTACAATTTCGCTGCCTTCCTTTTTTTTTATATATAAACTGATAAACCAGTTTTTATCACAAGACACAAAATAGTCCTGTGGTTGCTGTTTATTTTATGTTTTCTCAAAATTTTATTTATTTAAATTATTTTAGTTTCCTATTAATTATTTAATCTATTTAATGTACTTTTAATCCGTAAATCTTATTTACTTGAAATCTACAATTAGAACTTTTTTTTTTAAACAAAACAATTAAATTCATGATTAACCGAAATATCTAACCAAATATGTCGCTTCTTTCAAACATCAAATAATACGAAACGAGGCAAAATATAACGTTAAAATTCGCCGAGTCGTAAACCTTAAACAAATAGAAACCAAACACTTACAAGATCTTTATTTTGATCTATTCTAGGATAACCCTTTCGATCGTTCTTTTGAATTCTAAATCGTTACTCGTGCGTCAAATCCAAGAAATCTTCATACGCAACCACTGTGAGTATACTCGATCCTTTTTTCCCTTTATACTTTGGGATGCAACATGTATAATTATGCAAACAACTTTTGAACTAAACATACTCAATCTTTGAACGAATGCATGAAACTAATGTGACTTACTTGCTATTCTTGTATGCTTTATGAACGATTTGGAACGTTATATGCTCATTGACTTGTTCGCCCACCTTAACAATTATAGCGCTATAGGATTAACGCCCCGCCTGCTGATCTATTGGGTATTGTTAAGTTACCACCCCGCTGAACGATTGGGATTAGGCTATTTATGCGTTGTGTTCTAGGGTTTGATCATATTGTACGCCAAAATTGCATACTAGTAATCACATATTATGGATCATGTTGGATTGAGTTTTTATTCTATTATGCTATGTAAACAAACTTGTATACTCGCTCATTGCCTTTGCATTGAAACTCTATTTTAATACATGTTGCAGGTTGATTATTGAAGTATGGACGAATGATGAAACAAGTTTAGGGTGGACTAGATACACACCTTTAATCTATTTATCTTTTGTTGATTTGAATTTGAACAATGTTGTTATTTCCATTTTAAATGTTGTATGACAATTTAGTTGTCACACCCCGAAATTATCAGAGCTGGCGTGACTGGGCTGGTATCTTCATTGCACAGCGGAAGCAAATAAGCATAGACTTCTAGAAACTGAACGCCCGCTAAGTACTCGAGTCTCCAATGGTCCTCCTATTCCAACCGTGCCTTGTCTTAGAACTGTAACCTGAGAAAGAACATGCGAGAAAAATCAACATAATGTTGAGCGAGTTCATAGTTTGTTTGTAAAAGATTTGAAATAAATCTTTTGAGTTGTGAAAGGTTTGAAATAAATCTTTGGGAATAACCGGTTTTTGAAATAGTATTGAGAAAATGAATTTGAAAACCATTTTCTTGCAAAGTTATATGGAAACGTTGTGTTTGTAACACGTTATGTTCATAAAACCATGTTTTTGTAATGTTCGTAAAATCATCAATGCCCACCCGGACTTTGACCCGCATAATCCTATGCCTTAAATTTTGTATAAAACATGGTATTTAATTTGTATGAACAAGTATGTTTCGTAAGTATAAAATCCCTGGTATGTAGCAAATAAGGGGACTTGTGATCACCAATGGTTTGCAAGGCCACTGATATATGTGAAGTGCAAATAGGGAGACTCAAACCTAGCAGATTTATGCCACGGCGTTAGTATGTGGACAAAGTCACCCCGAGGTCCGTTTCTAGTTTGGCCTGGGGCTGGGCTCGCTACACCCAGATAGATCTACCGCTCCTGTCCCTCGGTCCCGACATGAGGACTAATGGCCTCATATTGCTCCTACCCACTCACATGATCGGAATAAAACACCTCCTTACGCTAACCATACCGTATATAAAATAAATCCCTGGTCACCCTGGCCAGATTCCTGGTCACCCTGACCAGCTTTCCTGGTTACCCTAACCCAATCCCCGGTCACCCTGGCCGAATATCATTCACATTTCGAAAATAAGCATTTGTTTTCGTAAAAACCGGTATGTTTAGTATAAACCTTTCGTAAATCATCTGAGTTCCTCGAAATCCCTTCGTAATATGATTTAGAAATACGAGTTTTGTATTTGTTCTAAACTTTGTTTGCTTTTGCAAAACGTGCATGTCTTTCCACCCCGAAAACATTTATAAAAATGTAGAGCCGTAAAAAGTGGGGTTATGAACTCACCTGAATATTCTTGTGCAAAGCGAGCTAATTACGACCTCGTGATGTCGTTTCCAAGATGAGACTCGCTAGCGTGCATTCTACAATATTCCTAACACGGAATATCTAATAAGTTTCTAAATAAACGCGGTAACTAAATTACGTGTCGTCGAGCTCTACCGAATCGTTAGTCGAACGATTCTACGGTAAGTTGTTAACTTAATGAAAAAGATTAAGTTATACGTGTTAAGTCTCGTTTAATGTCAGTAGCAGTTTAATAAGTCTTGAAAAAGACTTAGTTTCCGAGAGACTTAAGATGAATAAATATTTATAAAAATATAAATATATCGTCATGAGTGTGTTAGCCGTCTCGAGTAGTCGTACGTGTATAAAAGAATATTTTCACGAAAATATCATATAACAAACTCGTATCATATATCGCGTTTCGTATAATATATAATAACCTGTATTATATATATCACGTCTTGTGTATATTTGCCGAAAGTATATGTATATGCCGTCTAGGCGTATAAAATAAATATGAAGAGTTATATTTATTTTATAAAGAAATCGTCGAGTTGTTTTGTTTGAAAATAAATATAAACCATATTTATTTTTGTAAAAGGTTTCGCGTTGTACGACATTTAGAATAAATATATAACTATATTTATTTTGTAAAAGTATACGAGTTGACGACGTTCGAAATAAACATAACATTATATTTATTTGTAAAAGCGTTTGGAATTATCAAGGTTTGAAGTATTATAAACTCGAATTCCGTTAAGCGTCGTTTTTGAAATATAATACGTGTCGTGTTTAAGGGTTTTTCTCGAAAAACGGGCAGAGTTTCCTCTATTTTGGACGGCCCTGACAACTAAGTGTCGTCGCTTTATTTTCAAAAATTCAACACAATTTAATCAAGATTCAACTATGTGCAAACTTGTCAAATATATAACGAATGTAATTTATAATTAGTCGGTTTCGAGAGCTCGTTTTCACGTGATACGTTAAAAGTATAAAACACGAAATAGTAACGCCGTTAAAATCTTTACCATCTTCTCGTATCGAAACATCGGAAAGTTTCACTGAGTTGACCGGGTCAACTGAGTTGACTCTGCTGAGTTGACCGGGTCTGACCGAATTCATCAATGAGTTAACCGGGTTGAGCCGAGTTGCATCGAGTCGACCCGTTTCGCGAATCCCGAACCTCCGCTGACTCGAACCGAGCCGTTGACTGAGTTGACTACCGTTGACCCGAGCTGTCTGAGTTGACTCGGTGACTGAGTCACCCGATCCACCTGCCCGAGCCGCCTGACCGAATCGCGTGACCCGAACCTGTAACCCGAACCGAACCATAACTTTGAACCAACATGTGAACCGGCTGAGCCAAAATCAAAATCATTCTTGAACCGAAAATAATCGGGAATCTTGAACCGAACATACCTTGAACCGGAAAACATGCCGAACCCAGCCACCACCGTCACCGCAGTGGCGGCGCTGCCGTCACCGCCTTTCTTCCCTCCGGCTTCTCTTCCTTCTCGGGTTGCTCTTTCTCATTCTGTCTCTCTCTCACCTGCTCGTCTCTCTCTTCTAGTCTTGAACGACCATCGGATAAATGGGCCGACCGGCGGTCCGAGCCTTTGACCGCCGGTTCTCCCTCCCTCTCTCTCTGGTTAACGCCGCCGCACCACCACCGGACGGTGGTGGTGGTGATCCGTTCTGTAAAAAAAAAAAAAAAAGGGTGTCGAGTGGGTGTTTGGGTGTAGTCGGAGGAGAGAGACGAAGAGAGGGGTGCGGGTGTCGGCCAGAAAGAGGGGAACCGAGAGAGGAGGTGTGGATGTATGTATGCGTGTGTGGTTGGCCGGAAATACAACCGGAATTCCGGCTCCGATCATCAGATGAGAAGGAGAGGGGGAAAGGTTTGAGGTGTCTGTATTTTCTTGTGTGTGAGTATTATGAGATGGAGAGGAGAAGATCATGTTCAGTGTATTAATAGAGAGAATGGTTTCTATTGTCCATAATGTATTTAAATTGTATTCAGGATACTTGTTTCATCCGTGGGAATAAGATCTCTTATAGAGATTAGTTTAGATTTTGAGAAGATTTATAAATTTGTGTGAATCTTGTACAGATTTTGCATAGATCCTGTATATATCTTGTATGCATCAAATCTTGAGAAGTAATCTTATGTATAGATTTGATGAGATTGTGCATAGATTTTATGAGATTATACAAGGATTTCCAAATCCTTTAAAGATTTGTTGAGATCTAATATATATGTATAGGTTTAGGCTTGTGGGTGGTGGGCTTGGGCCCGGGGCCCACAAGCTCAATCCCATGTGTAAGTGGCCCGTAATTCCTACGAGACTCGTTGTCAAATTTTGAACTCCGTTTTTAACGTCAAAAATTAAAATACACAAAAACACGGTCGGTAGTCGTTGTTTGCACGCCCGTTCGTCGATCACGGTAATAATCACGAAAAATTGTATCGTTGCCGTCTTTAATCCGTTTTTCGATCCGGTTTCGCCTGTAGTCACTAAAGTTTAACTACAAAACTAACATATATCGTAAAAATTTAATATTTGTCGGCGTTGTCAGTATTCTGTTCGGTTTCAATCCGTTGCCGTGTAACGTTTCACAGGTTTCTCTGTAAACCACCGTTCGCGCACTGTAAAGACGGATGGACGTTCCCAGGCACTCCAAAGGCCTAATTAAGTTAATTCGCGCTGTAAACACCATTTATTATTGCGTTAATCACTTGCTAATCACGTAATTAAGAGCCGTAAATCACGGGTTGTCACATTCTCCCCCTGTTACAGAAATTTCGTCCTCGAAATTTAGACCATGTTATCTCCTCGGAATTGTGTTGTTCGCAAGTAAGTCCGAATACTAACAAAGTGAATGACCGCGTAATCGAAACAAGACTTATTCAAATCATGCGAATTCAAGGGCATTCCTTCACAATAGGAATCCCAACAGTTTAAAAGAAATGTGTCTCAGTAATTGATGTCAAAAGAAACGAGACGTATAGGTACAGTCACTAATGTGACTAAGTTAACAAGGATCCAACAATGAACAGGAACTTCGACCAATCGAATTCCATACGAACGTTTATAACACGTAAATGAGTTCTAGAAGCAATAACATCCACTGGATGAACTTAGAATCAACAATCTCAAATATAATAGTTTGCATGAAACGCTCGATCGTGATCAGCGCAAGCTGAAAGTCATACCGACGCCACAAAGTGTCGCAACGAATGAAACAATTCAATAGTAGGAGTGATCGAACAAGTATCACCTGTGTTTGAAGTCAAATGAAAGCGCCATGAAGACTTTCAATTGAAAATGGAACATCAAAGAAATAATGTTACGATCGAAGAGGAAGGAGCAATGAATATTGCGAAATATTCGATTGATGTCGAAAGAACCGTTAGTAGGTACACCAGAATATAAAAATGAATTTGTGTACCATTGTCTTAACACACTATTGTATTAAGACTGTTTAACTATGATAAATCGAAGCGGGTTTAAAACAAATAAATAATTAATTAATTAAATCCGTGCATGAGATGCGTAAACGAGTCTAGCGCAAGCTTCAAACTAATGAAAATCACCATCACATGGTGTCGAAATCAACAATTTAATGGAGTCGAATACCAAACAAGTTTACCACGACTCGGAACAAATGAAGTGTTCGTTAAAAATTGATTTGAATATGATGCTTCCAATACATCATATGGTGTCTCGAATCGAATAAGTGTAATGAGCAAGTTCAAACAATTGAACTTGGTTTTAGCGCGATCCGACAATAAATATATGTATCGACAAGAAAACTTTCGGCATGGTCACAACGAAAAACCATGTATGTAACTTGTAAAGAAATGATCGTGATACAATGACCATTAAGAGGAGTAGAGATACGAAAATCTACTCAGTAAGTGTGAAATTCGAAATTTCAATAAAAGAAATTTGAGGGCTTTACCTGGGGTTTCGTGTGACGACCAATTGTTAGGTGACATTACCATGGAATGTCGAACATAGCGTATTCGTCGTAAGTTAGGTAGGGGGGAAATGCGTAGACAATCGTCTTCTCCCTGGCGTGATTCGTGTCGTTGCAGGATCGCGTGACAAGTTGTCGTTTCCTGATCGTTGGTTCCCCTGCTGACAGGAATCTAGCGTCGTCGTTAATTTGCGTCACCGTTCCTTCTCAAAGGCCTCGCCTTGATAATCGTACGTGTCGTACTTCAACCTCCGTTGATGTATAGCTTAAGTTCCACATATATGTGTGCACTAGCGTTGTGTGCCGCGTAGAAGGTGATGTACTCCGACATCCGTTGATGTAAAGTTTTGAGTTTCATGTATTGTCGTGCACTAGCGTTTCGTTATGCGTAGGCTGCCTGCTCGGGAAGTTAAAATATCATAGACAATATGGATAACAGCGCGTGCCCGAGTTAATATTCGCGGTGCCTACGTGATGACCTTTAATGAACACACACATGCGCAAATAATCAATCATGTAACCAAATAAGCATGTTGGTCACCAATAAACGATCAAGTAATCTCCCCTAGTCCCACTAGTCTATCCTCCCAGCCTCTCAGACTGAATCTCCTAGTTCCACTAGACTATCCTCCCAGCCTCTCAGACTGAATCTCCTAGTCCCACTAGACTATCCTCCCAGCCTCTCAGACTGTCTCCCTAGTCCCACTAGCCAAATTCTCTCAGTCTCTCAGACTGCTCTTCCTAGTCCCACTAGCCTTCCAGCCTCTCAGACTGCTCTTCCTAGTCCCACTAGCCTCCCAGCCTCTCAGACTGCTCTTCCTAGTCCCACCAGCCTTCCAGCCTCTCAGACCGCTCTTCCTAGTCCCACTAGCCTCCCAGCCTCTCAGACTGCTCTTCCTAGTCCCACTAGCCTCCCAGCCTCTCAGACTGCTCTTCCTAGTCCCACTAGCCTCCCAGCCTCTCAGACTGACTTCCTTTTCCGAAGGTCTTGAATGCATGTTTTCTAAACTCTCAGAGTGTTGGGTACTGTATGTAATTGTTTTGTGTACCGTGTATAAAACATCTCAATAGCGTATGTTTGAAAACAAAATTTTGACTGTTTGTTTTTCGGCAACGGTTGGAGACCATATTCGAGTACTAGGCGTTCTGTATGTATTCAACGTCTTAATAGTCTAAGTCCCAGAGAAAAGTGAGGTTAGAGCCAAGGTATCACAACAGAAACCTAATTCGCTGTAACCTATAGCTCTGATACCAATCTGTCACACCCCGAAATTATCAGAGCTGGCGTGACTGGGCTGGTATCTTCATTGCACAGCGGAAGCAAATAAGCATAGACTTCTAGAAACTGAACGCCCGCTAAGTACTCGAGTCTCCAATGGTCCTCCTATTCCAACCGTGCCTTGTCTTAGAACTGTAACCTGAGAAAGAACATGCGAGAAAAATCAACATAATGTTGAGCGAGTTCATAGTTTGTTTGTAAAAGATTTGAAATAAATCTTTTGAGTTGTGAAAGGTTTGAAATAAATCTTTGGGAATAACCGGTTTTTGAAATAGTATTGAGAAAATGAATTTGAAAACCATTTTCTTGCAAAGTTATATGGAAACGTTGTGTTTGTAACACGTTATGTTCATAAAACCATGTTTTTGTAATGTTCGTAAAATCATCAATGCCCACCCGGACTTTGACCCGCATAATCCTATGCCTTAAATTTTGTATAAAACATGGTATTTAATTTGTATGAACAAGTATGTTTCGTAAGTATAAAATCCCTGGTATGTAGCAAATAAGGGGACTTGTGATCACCAATGGTTTGCAAGGCCACTGATATATGTGAAGTGCAAATAGGGAGACTCAAACCTAGCAGATTTATGCCACGGCGTTAGTATGTGGACAAAGTCACCCCGAGGTCCGTTTCTAGTTTGGCCTGGGGCTGGGCTCGCTACACCCAGATAGATCTACCGCTCCTGTCCCTCGGTCCCGACATGAGGACTAATGGCCTCATATTGCTCCTACCCACTCACATGATCGGAATAAAACACCTCCTTACGCTAACCATACCGTATATAAAATAAATCCCTGGTCACCCTGGCCAGATTCCTGGTCACCCTGACCAGCTTTCCTGGTTACCCTAACCCAATCCCCGGTCACCCTGGCCGAATATCATTCACATTTCGAAAATAAGCATTTGTTTTCGTAAAAACCGGTATGTTTAGTATAAACCTTTCGTAAATCATCTGAGTTCCTCGAAATCCCTTCGTAATATGATTTAGAAATACGAGTTTTGTATTTGTTCTAAACTTTGTTTGCTTTTGCAAAACGTGCATGTCTTTCCACCCCGAAAACATTTATAAAAATGTAGAGCCGTAAAAAGTGGGGTTATGAACTCACCTGAATATTCTTGTGCAAAGCGAGCTAATTACGACCTCGTGATGTCGTTTCCAAGATGAGACTCGCTAGCGTGCATTCTACAATATTCCTAACACGGAATATCTAATAAGTTTCTAAATAAACGCGGTAACTAAATTACGTGTCGTCGAGCTCTACCGAATCGTTAGTCGAACGATTCTACGGTAAGTTGTTAACTTAATGAAAAAGATTAAGTTATACGTGTTAAGTCTCGTTTAATGTCAGTAGCAGTTTAATAAGTCTTGAAAAAGACTTAGTTTCCGAGAGACTTAAGATGAATAAATATTTATAAAAATATAAATATATCGTCATGAGTGTGTTAGCCGTCTCGAGTAGTCGTACGTGTATAAAAGAATATTTTCACGAAAATATCATATAACAAACTCGTATCATATATCGCGTTTCGTATAATATATAATAACCTGTATTATATATATCACGTCTTGTGTATATTTGCCGAAAGTATATGTATATGCCGTCTAGGCGTATAAAATAAATATGAAGAGTTATATTTATTTTATAAAGAAATCGTCGAGTTGTTTTGTTTGAAAATAAATATAAACCATATTTATTTTTGTAAAAGGTTTCGCGTTGTACGACATTTAGAATAAATATATAACTATATTTATTTTGTAAAAGTATACGAGTTGACGACGTTCGAAATAAACATAACATTATATTTATTTGTAAAAGCGTTTGGAATTATCAAGGTTTGAAGTATTATAAACTCGAATTCCGTTAAGCGTCGTTTTTGAAATATAATACGTGTCGTGTTTAAGGGTTTTTCTCGAAAAACGGGCAGAGTTTCCTCTATTTTGGACGGCCCTGACAACTAAGTGTCGTCGCTTTATTTTCAAAAATTCAACACAATTTAATCAAGATTCAACTATGTGCAAACTTGTCAAATATATAACGAATGTAATTTATAATTAGTCGGTTTCGAGAGCTCGTTTTCACGTGATACGTTAAAAGTATAAAACACGAAATAGTAACGCCGTTAAAATCTTTACCATCTTCTCGTATCGAAACATCGGAAAGTTTCACTGAGTTGACCGGGTCAACTGAGTTGACTCTGCTGAGTTGACCGGGTCTGACCGAATTCATCAATGAGTTAACCGGGTTGAGCCGAGTTGCATCGAGTCGACCCGTTTCGCGAATCCCGAACCTCCGCTGACTCGAACCGAGCCGTTGACTGAGTTGACTACCGTTGACCCGAGCTGTCTGAGTTGACTCGGTGACTGAGTCACCCGATCCACCTGCCCGAGCCGCCTGACCGAATCGCGTGACCCGAACCTGTAACCCGAACCGAACCATAACTTTGAACCAACATGTGAACCGGCTGAGCCAAAATCAAAATCATTCTTGAACCGAAAATAATCGGGAATCTTGAACCGAACATACCTTGAACCGGAAAACATGCCGAACCCAGCCACCACCGTCACCGCAGTGGCGGCGCTGCCGTCACCGCCTTTCTTCCCTCCGGCTTCTCTTCCTTCTCGGGTTGCTCTTTCTCATTCTGTCTCTCTCTCACCTGCTCGTCTCTCTCTTCTAGTCTTGAACGACCATCGGATAAATGGGCCGACCGGCGGTCCGAGCCTTTGACCGCCGGTTCTCCCTCCCTCTCTCTCTGGTTAACGCCGCCGCACCACCACCGGACGGTGGTGGTGGTGATCCGTTCTGTAAAAAAAAAAAAAAAAGGGTGTCGAGTGGGTGTTTGGGTGTAGTCGGAGGAGAGAGACGAAGAGAGGGGTGCGGGTGTCGGCCAGAAAGAGGGGAACCGAGAGAGGAGGTGTGGATGTATGTATGCGTGTGTGGTTGGCCGGAAATACAACCGGAATTCCGGCTCCGATCATCAGATGAGAAGGAGAGGGGGAAAGGTTTGAGGTGTCTGTATTTTCTTGTGTGTGAGTATTATGAGATGGAGAGGAGAAGATCATGTTCAGTGTATTAATAGAGAGAATGGTTTCTATTGTCCATAATGTATTTAAATTGTATTCAGGATACTTGTTTCATCCGTGGGAATAAGATCTCTTATAGAGATTAGTTTAGATTTTGAGAAGATTTATAAATTTGTGTGAATCTTGTACAGATTTTGCATAGATCCTGTATATATCTTGTATGCATCAAATCTTGAGAAGTAATCTTATGTATAGATTTGATGAGATTGTGCATAGATTTTATGAGATTATACAAGGATTTCCAAATCCTTTAAAGATTTGTTGAGATCTAATATATATGTATAGGTTTAGGCTTGTGGGTGGTGGGCTTGGGCCCGGGGCCCACAAGCTCAATCCCATGTGTAAGTGGCCCGTAATTCCTACGAGACTCGTTGTCAAATTTTGAACTCCGTTTTTAACGTCAAAAATTAAAATACACAAAAACACGGTCGGTAGTCGTTGTTTGCACGCCCGTTCGTCGATCACGGTAATAATCACGAAAAATTGTATCGTTGCCGTCTTTAATCCGTTTTTCGATCCGGTTTCGCCTGTAGTCACTAAAGTTTAACTACAAAACTAACATATATCGTAAAAATTTAATATTTGTCGGCGTTGTCAGTATTCTGTTCGGTTTCAATCCGTTGCCGTGTAACGTTTCACAGGTTTCTCTGTAAACCACCGTTCGCGCACTGTAAAGACGGATGGACGTTCCCAGGCACTCCAAAGGCCTAATTAAGTTAATTCGCGCTGTAAACACCATTTATTATTGCGTTAATCACTTGCTAATCACGTAATTAAGAGCCGTAAATCACGAGTTGTCACATTAGTTCTTGCAATGAAATTTGAATTCAATTAAATATTGTCACATAGTGTTATGATGTTTTGAGCAATTTGTTCGTCTCATCCAGATGTTTCCGTCATCGGTTGGGGTGTGACAGATTGGTATCAGAGCCATAACTATAGGGAATTAGGAAAAGTAGGAATGCTTTAACCTAGTCTATAGTTTTAGAGCTTTATTCTCATGTTTTGCTTGAAACTACTTGCATGCTATCTTATTTGCCTTTATTTATTTTCTTTTCATATTTTAAACATATATGTCACTTATGTGTCAACACTTGACATGCTATACTTGTTTTATTATGTATTAATGCTTGTTTTATGTGTTAATACGTGTTTCATTGTTCGATTATTTATGTGCTACTCTTAACTTGTTTTTTTTCGATGTGTTAATATTTGTTTTATTGTCCCACTCGTTATGTGCTATTCTTGATATGCTTTCTGATGTGTTTATACTTGTTTGTTCATTCCTTTAACATACGTTATTCCTTATACATTTTACTCGACTATTCTAAATTCACAAACCCTCGTAATACACAAACGAGACGACTTCACCAAAATAGGCGTGAAACCCACAATTTGGTGAACAACTCTCAATCCATCAACTTTTCTTTTTACATGAAATTCACCATTAAGTTAGGAGTGAAATCCTCACCTTGATGGAGAAATTCAAATTTCAAATTCTAGTGGACCCTCGTCAAAGTGTCGAAATTAACTTTTGACCAGACGAGTACCAACCACACTTGGGATACTAAATCGCCAAGTTAGGGGTGAAACTTGCACCTTGTCGACTAGTTCCGCTCCTTGATTTTCAAAAGTCCCGCCAAGTCTCGAATCTTCGATAGATTGGGAACATGTAGTAACTGGAAGGGTGAGTACCGTTAGCCGAGATATCGGCAAGAGTATCCCACCTATTAGGCCAAAGCATGTTTCTCACTTTCAAAAGATCTTTCGACCACTTTGGTTAGTCAATGTTCCGTTTGGAACCATCCAAGTTTTATCCGAGCTTACGCTTTATTATTTTCGATCTTTTGTCAATTTTGAACAATTTTTCGAGTTTTCATTTTGCGCACACATCATACTCTTACTTTTCAAACGATTATACATTATTAGCATGTATGATCTAACGTAATTTTATTTACGCTTTTGTAACAACGAGCAGAGACATATCATCGAGATAGGAGTGATTTCCTTACCTTAACGATTAACTCCGCTTCTTTTCTCATCTTACAACGACCTCACCAACGGATTTGGGGTGATTCCCTTACCTAGGTGATCGTTACCAATGCTTTCTTTTAAAAGATTATATTATGCAAGTACGATCATGTTTATACCTAAATCATTTATCATTAGCCAAGTCCCTAATTATTTCAAAATGCATTGTTATATAAACGAATTTCCTATCCTACAATCTATTTTCATACATCTCACATACACAAAATTCTTAACTTATACCATAAACGCTATTCCTCGACTTTCAAAATTTCACGAAATGCTACTTACCAACCTAGGTTGTCCGATAAGATCATTGCCCACAAAATTTCATATTTCACGTAATTACTAAAACACGCTCATCTCGCATCACTACACTAAGGAATACCATTTTTCAGTTGAGAGTCAAACCAGCTTTTCATACAAAATATTACAAATATTATTCAGTCGTTTACTAAAACTTCTTTCAAAATCAATAACACATTTTTTATTAAAAGACGTTTTTCCAGCAAAACACTAAGTTCATATGCCAAGATCCTTTTCCTAAGGATGAACCTTTTCGCAAGAATCTGTAAACTCCAAAGTTTCTAATACAAAATTTCTTAAAACGATGCAAACTTATTAATCTCTATAACTTTCCAAAATCTCACTCGATACGTCAATTAAATTCAAAACACGTGGGCAAGGAAACTTCATAAGAACCAACAAATTTTCAACTATATCAACTCTTTTAAAAACCGTAGTAGCATTTCCATTCCTTTACAAAGTACTTTCCACATAACCAATAGACGTTTTATACCCCCTTTACATTCATAAACTAGAGTCTATATTTCGTGACGATCCAATCTATTTTAACTTCACGTTTTGCGCAAACAACTATATATGCATATCATTTTACACGTTTTAATCAATATCTCACAGCAATCTGACGCGTGTCACTCGTTCCCTTTTTCTTTTATACTTAAAACTTTTAATCTTTTACGTGCATAAACTCGTGTATTTCGATTTATACTATAAGCAAAATCATTATTTCCTACATCCCTACTTATACATTTTATGCAGTCACTTATGTTCACGCTTATACATTTATGTTATACTCATGATTCAAAACTCATACGTTTTAAGTTTACACATACACTCACAATTTTACATTTACGTCGTACTTACATTCATGTTTATACTACATTCATATTCATATTCATGTTCATACATTTTATGTTTTCATTTACACTTGTACAACTTTGTTTACACTTTATATACGCATGTATTTTATTCATACTTAAACCTTCATGTTTTACACCTATATTCACATTCATATCTATGCTCACACATCTTATGTTCACACTTCTACTCGTATTCATACTCACACATTTTGTGTTTATACTTATACTCATGTTTGTACTCACATTTATACTCATTTTTCATACACGTTATGCTTAAACTTTTACTCATACTCCTGACATGCATTTTGTGTTTATGCTCACGTGCGTGTTCATATTTAAACTTATACTATGCTCATGCTTTTTACTCAAAAATTTATACATTCGCACCTGTACGCGAGCGAAACCCGGTGTATTCGCTTACGTTGGTCTTATACTATTTGGAACGCGAGCATGCTTATATGTTACACTTTTATACGCACACAATCTTATTTTCAAAATTTATGTATACCTAGATTCATACGCAACTAGTACAAGCTATGCGGATCATGCGACGATTAGTATAATCGCGGGTGCACACGGGATTATAGTAATGGGCGTATGAGAACCATAGAGTGTGCTACTGCGTATGGTAAGACACGGAACGTAACATGACACCGAATACGAGACGAACGTAATATGGTCAAAACATGGTGGATACGCCGCTGGTACATCCTATATATAAGTGTTTTCACCATGTTACCAAAATTTCGTAAAACGTGCCATGAGAAATTCAGTGTTCTGCAGACCTTTTGGACCTAATTCAAACTTTAAACAACTCACAAGCGCATTATATCCGAATATCCACGACAAGACTCATTCTTAACGCACTACTTTCATCTGTCCAATACACATATCATCCTTATACTCCCATTCATGGTTGGAACAATCAAATCACTTTTATACTTCCATTATTCTCCGTTATTCTTTCCCTTTATACAAACCCCGTTGGCAATCAAGTATGTTTAAACATTCGAAACCTAAAATACTTCCTTGCTTTAAACTATCTTCCATTCTTACTTACGTGTAAACACACTTAGTTGGCCAACTCTTCCTCATAGTTACCGACTCTTCTTCGTTCTCAATTAAACTTTATATTTGAACGTTACTTTCATTTCGAGCTTGGAAACACAAATCGTACTATCTTCGCAATCTAAAACAAATAATAATAATCTTTCGTGAACGAACTAAATTTACGATGCTTTCATTTTACATGTGACACTGTGTGAAATTCATGATTATGCTATGTGAAACTAATTGAACCTTTTATATGCTTTGTGAAACTACATGCTATGTGACGAATTCCTGAAAAGGATTTCCTTAAACAAATCATGTTGTATTCACTTTTACTCTTCATTCAGTCCTTCCTCTTAGATTTCGAGGACGAAATCTCCTAAAGTAGGGGAGACTGTAACATCCGTCAAAAACGGATATCCAAAATTCTACCCGTTTTGAAATTCGGATCCTAACTTTGAAACCTCGGATTTTTTTTCGCGAAATAAATAATCGTCGAAAGAATTATTCTCTAATTTAATTCCGTATCTATTTAACTATTTATTATTTAATTACTTGTTTAATTTATTTAATTGATATTTCAATTAAAACTATTAACATGGTAATATAACCCGGTTAGTTCGGTTGAGTTTCAAAGAAAAGTTTTAAAGTAAATAAGTTGTTAGTCAAATTTGAGGGACTATTTATGTATCTACTTGAAAGTGTAAAAGAAACTTGGCTTCAAAAATGAAATATGAACAACAGGGACTTGTTTGTATAATTAATCAAGCATGTAAAACAAATCTCATATTCTGTTATTTTGAGTCTTGATTTTGAAAACAACTTGCCGCGCAAACAGTACGTCGACAACATTATTTCCTTTCTCCTCTTCCCGATTTTTCGGTAATTGATACGATGCGGCGTTTCCTTTTCAATTCCAATCACGAACAAGTTCTCATGCATGCCCCCATACATCTTTGACCAATCCGGAAACTTTAATGCTTACAAAAGAATCGAGCATCGATGGGACTTTAAATCAGAGCCAAATCCTACAAACCTTCATCTCGGTTTTTACTCTCCCACACCCTCACCCTTCTCGGATTCGTAACCAAATTTTCCGGAGTTCACAGTTCTCATCGAGGTTACGAGACGTCACCGGAACAACACCACGAACCACCCCCCACACAACCTGTTCGAACACCACACAACCATTCGCATACCTCTCACTCACCTCTCTGCTTCGTTAACGAGTCGCTGTGAACAACCTCAACCATCTCACACACACTCCCAACACCCTTTCGCATCTTTTGTACGTTACCGGAGAGAACCATAGCCTTGCCGGAGACCGGGGACGCATGTCGGAGACTCCGGAGTAAACCGAAGTTCGCAACGGAAATAATACGAGTTCATCACTTTTGTTTCGGTATATCTTTCTTTCATTATCATTTGTTCTTCGTTACTTCGCTTTTCAACGTCAATACTCATCTAATCATAACTACTGGACAAAGATAACAACTATTTTGATTCATGTTTTCACATCTTATTACATGGTTTCTCAAATATCAACTCTTCATTGAATCTGATCTATTTAGTTTTTCGTGTTATGAAAGTTACATCTAATTAAACTACTGATGGTTTTATCAAAGAACAAAGCAAATGGTTTCGTCTTTTATAAACAAGAAGCTCGATGTGATGATTTAAAGATAAGGAACTCCTCAATCTAACACCAAACTGGACACTAGTCCAGTGGTGTTGTTGGCCGCAAATCGGACAGAGGGATCACGGGTTTGATCCCGGATTCCCTACAATTTCGCTGCCTTCCTTTTTTTTTATATATAAACTGATAAACCAGTTTTTATCACAAGACACAAAATAGTCCTGTGGTTGCTGTTTATTTTATGTTTTCTCAAAATTTTATTTATTTAAATTATTTTAGTTTCCTATTAATTATTTAATCTATTTAATGTACTTTTAATCCGTAAATCTTATTTACTTGAAATCTACAATTAGAACTTTTTTTTTTAAACAAAACAATTAAATTCATGATTAACCGAAATATCTAACCAAATATGTCGCTTCTTTCAAACATCAAATAATACGAAACGAGGCAAAATATAACGTTAAAATTCGCCGAGTCGTAAACCTTAAACAAATAGAAACCAAACACTTACAAGATCTTTATTTTGATCTATTCTAGGATAACCCTTTCGATCGTTCTTTTGAATTCTAAATCGTTACTCGTGCGTCAAATCCAAGAAATCTTCATACGCAACCACTGTGAGTATACTCGATCCCTTTTTCCCTTTATACTTTGGGATGCAACATGTATAATTATGCAAACAACTTTTGAACTAAACATACTCAATCTTTGAACGAATGCATGAAACTAATGTGACTTACTTGCTATTCTTGTATGCTTTATGAACGATTTGGAACGTTATATGCTCATTGACTTGTTCGCCCACCTTAACAATTATAGCGCTATAGGATTAACGCCCCGCCTGCTGATCTATTGGGTATTGTTAAGTTACCACCCCGCTGAACGATTGGGATTAGGCTATTTATGCGTTGTGTTCTAGGGTTTGATCATATTGTACGCCAAAATTGCATACTAGTAATCACATATTATGGATCATGTTGGATTGAGTTTTTATTCTATTATGCTATGTAAACAAACTTGTATACTCGCTCATTGCCTTTGCATTGAAACTCTATTTTAATACATGTTGCAGGTTGATTATTGAAGTATGGACGAATGATGAAACAAGTTTAGGGTGGACTAGATACACACCTTTAATCTATTTATCTTTTGTTGATTTGAATTTGAACAATGTTGTTATTTCCATTTTAAATGTTGTATGACAATTTAGTTCTTGCAATGAAATTTGAATTCAATTAAATATTGTCACATAGTGTTATGATGTTTTGAGCAATTTGTTCGTCTCATCCAGATGTTTCCGTCATCGGTTGGGGTGTGACAGATTGGTATCAGAGCCATAACTATAGGGAATTAGGAAAAGTAGGAATGTTTTAACCTAGTCTATAGTTTTAGAGCTTTATTCTCATGTTTTGCTTGAAACTACTTGCATGCTATCTTATTTGCCTTTATTTATTTTCTTTTCATATTTTAAACATATATGTCACTTATGTGTCAACACTTGACATGCTATACTTGTTTTATTGTGTATTAATGCTTGTTTTATGTGTTAATACGTGTTTCATTGTTCGATTATTTATGTGCTACTCTTAACTTGTTTTTTTTCGATGTGTTAATATTTGTTTTATTGTCCCACTCGTTATGTGCTATTCTTGATATGCTTTCTGATGTGTTTATACTTGTTTGTTCATTCCTTTAACATACGTTATTCCTTATACATTTTACTCGACTATTCTAAATTCACAAACCCTCGTAATACACAAACGAGACGACTTCACCAAAATAGGCGTGAAACCCACAATTTGGTGAACAACTCTCAATCCATCAACTTTTCTTTTTACATGAAATTCACCATTAAGTTAGGAGTGAAATCCTCACCTTGATGGAGAAATTCAAATTTCAAATTCTAGTGGACCCTCGTCAAAGTGTCGAAATTAACTTTTGACCAGACGAGTACCAACCACACTTGGGATACTAAATCGCCAAGTTAGGGGTGAAACTTGCACCTTGTCGACTAGTTCCGCTCCTTGATTTTCAAAAGTCCCGCCAAGTCTCGAATCTTCGATAGATTGGGAACATGTAGTAACTGGAAGGGTGAGTACCGTTAGCCGAGATATCGGCAAGAGTATCCCACCTATTAGGCCAAAGCATGTTTCTCACTTTCAAAAGATCTTTCGACCACTTTGGTTAGTCAATGTTACGTTTGGAACCATCCAAGTTTTATCCGAGCTTACGCTTTATTATTTTCGATCTTTTGAACAATTTTTCGAGTTTTCATTTTGCGCACACATCATACTCTTACTTTTCAAACGATTATACATTATTAGCATGTATGATCTCACGTAATTTTATTTACGCTTTTGTAACAACGAGCAGAGACATATCATCGAGATAGGAGTGATTTCCTTACCTTAACGATTAACTCCGCTTCTTTTCTCATCTTACAACGACCTCACCAACGGATTTGGGGTGATTCCCTTACCTAGGTGATCGTTACCAATGCTTTCTTTTAAAAGATTATATTATGCAAGTACGATCATGTTTATACCTAAATCATTTATCATTAGCCAAGTCCCTAATTATTTCAAAATGCATTGTTATATAAACGAATTTCCTATCCTACAATCTATTTTCATACATCTCACATACACAAAATTCTTAACTTATACCATAAACGCTATTCCTCGACTTTCAAAATTTCACGAAATGCTACTTACCAACCTAGGTTGTCCGATAAGATCATTGCCCACAAAATTTCATATTTCACGTAATTACTAAAACACGCTCATCTCGCATCACTACACTAAGGAATACCATTTTTCAGTTGAGAGTCAAACCAGCTTTTCATACAAAATATTACAAATATTATTCAGTCGTTTACTAAAACTTCTTTCAAAATCAATAACACATTTTTTATTAAAAGACGTTTTTCCAGCAAAACACTAAGTTCATATGCCAAGATCCTTTTCCTAAGGATGAACCTTTTCGCAAGAATCTGTAAACTCCAAAGTTTCTAATACAAAATTTCTTAAAACGATGCAAACTTATTAATCTCTATAACTTTCCAAAATCTCACTCGATACGTCAATTAAATTCAAAACACGTGGGCAAGGAAACTTCATAAGAACCAACAAATTTTCAACTATATCAACTCTTTTAAAAACCGTAGTAGCATTTCCATTCCTTTACAAAGTACTTTCCACATAACCAATAGACGTTTTATACCCCCTTTACATTCATAAACTAGAGTCTATATTTCGTGACGATCCAATCTATTTTAACTTCACGTTTTGCGCAAACAACTATATATGCATATCATTTTACACGTTTTAATCAATATCTCACAGCAATCTGACGCGTGTCACTCGTTCCCTTTTTCTTTTATACTTAAAACTTTTAATCTTTTACGTGCATAAACTCGTGTATTTCGATTTATACTATAAGCAAAATCATTATTTCCTACATCCCTACTTATACATTTTATGCAGTCACTTATGTTCACGCTTATACATTTATGTTATACTCATGATTCAAAACTCATACGTTTTAAGTTTACACATACACTCACAATTTTACATTTACGTCGTACTTACATTCATGTTTATACTACATTCATATTCATATTCATGTTCATACATTTTATGTTTTCATTTACACTTGTACAACTTTGTTTACACTTTATATACGCATGTATTTTATTCATACTTAAACCTTCATGTTTTACACCTATATTCACATTCATATCTATGCTCACACATCTTATGTTCACACTTCTACTCGTATTCATACTCACACGTTTTGTGTTTATACTTATACTCATGTTTG
The DNA here is from genome assembly GCA_030545235.1 of Helianthus tuberosus. NCBI lineage: Eukaryota > Viridiplantae > Streptophyta > Magnoliopsida > Asterales > Asteraceae > Helianthus > Helianthus tuberosus. The sequence goes on from CM060390.1 coordinate 8,210,772, forward strand.
TACTCACATTTATACTCATTTTTCATACACGTTATGCTTAAACTTTTACTCATACTCCTGACATGCATTTTGTGTTTATGCTCACGTGCGTGTTCATATTTAAACTTATACTATACTCATGCTTTTTACTCAAAAATTTATACATTCGCACCTGTACGCGAGCGAAACCCGGTGTATTCGCTTACGTTGGTCTTATACTATTTGGAACGCGAGCATGCTTATATGTTACACTTTTATACGCACACAATCTTATTTTCAAAATTTATGTATACCTAGATTCATACGCAACTAGTACAAGCTATGCGGATCATGCGACGATTAGTATAATCGCGGGTGCACACGGGATTATAGTAATGGGCGTATGAGAACCATAGAGTGTGCTACTGCGTATGGTAAGACACGGAACGTAACATGACACCGAATACGAGACGAACGTAATATGGTCAAAACATGGTGGATACGCCGCTGGTACATCCTATATATAAGTGTTTTCACCATGTTACCAAAATTTCGTAAAACGTGCCATGAGAAATTCAGTGTTCTGCAGACCTTTTGGACCTAATTCAAACTTTAAACAACTCACAAGCGCATTATATCCGAATATCCACGACAAGACTCATTCTTAACGCACTACTTTCATCTGTCCAATACACATATCATCCTTATACTCCCATTCATGGTTGGAACAATCAAATCACTTTTATACTTCCATTATTCTCCGTTATTCTTTCCCTTTATACAAACCCCGTTGGCAATCAAGTATGTTTAAACATTCGAAACCTAAAATACTTCCTTGCTTTAAACTATCTTCCATTCTTACTTACGTGTAAACACACTTAGTTGGCCAACTCTTCCTCATAGTTACCGACTCTTCTTCGTTCTCAATTAAACTTTATATTTGAACGTTACTTTCATTTCGAGCTTGGAAACACAAATCGTACTATCTTCGCAATCTAAAACAAATAATAATAATCTTTCGTGAACGAACTAAATTTACGATGCTTTCATTTTACATGTGACACTGTGTGAAATTCATGATTATGCTATGTGAAACTAATTGAACCTTTTATATGCTTTGTGAAACTACATGCTATGTGACGAATTCCTGAAAAGGATTTCCTTAAACAAATCATGTTGTATTCACTTTTACTCTTCATTCAGTCCTTCCTCTTAGATTTCGAGGACGAAATCTCCTAAAGTAGGGGAGACTGTAACATCCGTCAAAAACGGATATCCAAAATTCTACCCGTTTTGAAATTCGGATCCTAACTTTGAAACCTCGGATTTTTTTTCGCGAAATAAATAATCGTCGAAAGAATTATTCTCTAATTTAATTCCGTATCTATTTAACTATTTATTATTTAATTACTTGTTTAATTTATTTAATTGATATTTCAATTAAAACTATTAACATGGTAATATAACCCGGTTAGTTCGGTTGAGTTTCAAAGAAAAGTTTTAAAGTAAATAAGTTGTTAGTCAAATTTGAGGGACTATTTATGTATCTACTTGAAAGTGTAAAAGAAACTTGGCTTCAAAAATGAAATATGAACAACAGGGACTTGTTTGTATAATTAATCAAGCATGTAAAACAAATCTCATATTCTGTTATTTTGAGTCTTGATTTTGAAAACAACTTGCCGCGCAAACAGTACGTCGACAACATTATTTCCTTTCTCCTCTTCCCGATTTTTCGGTAATTGATACGATGCGGCGTTTCCTTTTCAATTCCAATCACGAACAAGTTCTCATGCATGCCCCCATACATCTTTGACCAATCCGGAAACTTTAATGCTTACAAAAGAATCGAGCATCGATGGGACTTTAAATCAGAGCCAAATCCTACAAACCTTCATCTCGGTTTTTACTCTCCCACACCCTCACCCTTCTCGGATTCGTAACCAAATTTTCCGGAGTTCACAGTTCTCATCGAGGTTACGAGACGTCACCGGAACAACACCACGAACCACCCCCCACACAACCTGTTCGAACACCACACAACCATTCGCATACCTCTCACTCACCTCTCTGCTTCGTTAACGAGTCGCTGTGAACAACCTCAACCATCTCACACACACTCCCAACACCCTTTCGCATCTTTTGTACGTTACCGGAGAGAACCATAGCCTTGCCGGAGACCGGGGACGCATGTCGGAGACTCCGGAGTAAACCGAAGTTCGCAACGGAAATAATACGAGTTCATCACTTTTGTTTCGGTATATCTTTCTTTCATTATCATTTGTTCTTCGTTACTTCGCTTTTCAACGTCAATACTCATCTAATCATAACTACTGGACAAAGATAACAACTATTTTGATTCATGTTTTCACATCTTATTACATGGTTTCTCAAATATCAACTCTTCATTGAATCTGATCTATTTAGTTTTTCGTGTTATGAAAGTTACATCTAATTAAACTACTGATGGTTTTATCAAAGAACAAAGCAAATGGTTTCGTCTTTTATAAACAAGAAGCTCGATGTGATGATTTAAAGATAAGGAACTCCTCAATCTAACACCAAACTGGACACTAGTCCAGTGGTGTTGTTGGCCGCAAATCGGACAGAGGGATCACGGGTTTGATCCCGGATTCCCTACAATTTCGCTGCCTTCCTTTTTTTTTATATATAAACTGATAAACCAGTTTTTATCACAAGACACAAAATAGTCCTGTGGTTGCTGTTTATTTTATGTTTTCTCAAAATTTTATTTATTTAAATTATTTTAGTTTCCTATTAATTATTTAATCTATTTAATGTACTTTTAATCCGTAAATCTTATTTACTTGAAATCTACAATTAGAACTTTTTTTTTTAAACAAAACAATTAAATTCATGATTAACCGAAATATCTAACCAAATATGTCGCTTCTTTCAAACATCAAATAATACGAAACGAGGCAAAATATAACGTTAAAATTCGCCGAGTCGTAAACCTTAAACAAATAGAAACCAAACACTTACAAGATCTTTATTTTGATCTATTCTAGGATAACCCTTTCGATCGTTCTTTTGAATTCTAAATCGTTACTCGTGCGTCAAATCCAAGAAATCTTCATACGCAACCACTGTGAGTATACTCGATCCCTTTTTCCCTTTATACTTTGGGATGCAACATGTATAATTATGCAAACAACTTTTGAACTAAACATACTCAATCTTTGAACGAATGCATGAAACTAATGTGACTTACTTGCTATTCTTGTATGCTTTATGAACGATTTGGAACGTTATATGCTCATTGACTTGTTCGCCCACCTTAACAATTATAGCGCTATAGGATTAACGCCCCGCCTGCTGATCTATTGGGTATTGTTAAGTTACCACCCCGCTGAACGATTGGGATTAGGCTATTTATGCGTTGTGTTCTAGGGTTTGATCATATTGTACGCCAAAATTGCATACTAGTAATCACATATTATGGATCATGTTGGATTGAGTTTTTATTCTATTATGCTATGTAAACAAACTTGTATACTCGCTCATTGCCTTTGCATTGAAACTCTATTTTAATACATGTTGCAGGTTGATTATTGAAGTATGGACGAATGATGAAACAAGTTTAGGGTGGACTAGATACACACCTTTAATCTATTTATCTTTTGTTGATTTGAATTTGAACAATGTTGTTATTTCCATTTTAAATGTTGTATGACAATTTAGTTCTTGCAATGAAATTTGAATTCAATTAAATATTGTCACATAGTGTTATGATGTTTTGAGCAATTTGTTCGTCTCATCCAGATGTTTCCGTCATCGGTTGGGGTGTGACAGATTGGTATCAGAGCCATAACTATAGGGAATTAGGAAAAGTAGGAATGTTTTAACCTAGTCTATAGTTTTAGAGCTTTATTCTCATGTTTTGCTTGAAACTACTTGCATGCTATCTTATTTGCCTTTATTTATTTTCTTTTCATATTTTAAACATATATGTCACTTATGTGTCAACACTTGACATGCTATACTTGTTTTATTGTGTATTAATGCTTGTTTTATGTGTTAATACGTGTTTCATTGTTCGATTATTTATGTGCTACTCTTAACTTGTTTTTTTTCGATGTGTTAATATTTGTTTTATTGTCCCACTCGTTATGTGCTATTCTTGATATGCTTTCTGATGTGTTTATACTTGTTTGTTCATTCCTTTAACATACGTTATTCCTTATACATTTTACTCGACTATTCTAAATTCACAAACCCTCGTAATACACAAACGAGACGACTTCACCAAAATAGGCGTGAAACCCACAATTTGGTGAACAACTCTCAATCCATCAACTTTTCTTTTTACATGAAATTCACCATTAAGTTAGGAGTGAAATCCTCACCTTGATGGAGAAATTCAAATTTCAAATTCTAGTGGACCCTCGTCAAAGTGTCGAAATTAACTTTTGACCAGACGAGTACCAACCACACTTGGGATACTAAATCGCCAAGTTAGGGGTGAAACTTGCACCTTGTCGACTAGTTCCGCTCCTTGATTTTCAAAAGTCCCGCCAAGTCTCGAATCTTCGATAGATTGGGAACATGTAGTAACTGGAAGGGTGAGTACCGTTAGCCGAGATATCGGCAAGAGTATCCCACCTATTAGGCCAAAGCATGTTTCTCACTTTCAAAAGATCTTTCGACCACTTTGGTTAGTCAATGTTACGTTTGGAACCATCCAAGTTTTATCCGAGCTTACGCTTTATTATTTTCGATCTTTTGAACAATTTTTCGAGTTTTCATTTTGCGCACACATCATACTCTTACTTTTCAAACGATTATACATTATTAGCATGTATGATCTCACGTAATTTTATTTACGCTTTTGTAACAACGAGCAGAGACATATCATCGAGATAGGAGTGATTTCCTTACCTTAACGATTAACTCCGCTTCTTTTCTCATCTTACAACGACCTCACCAACGGATTTGGGGTGATTCCCTTACCTAGGTGATCGTTACCAATGCTTTCTTTTAAAAGATTATATTATGCAAGTACGATCATGTTTATACCTAAATCATTTATCATTAGCCAAGTCCCTAATTATTTCAAAATGCATTGTTATATAAACGAATTTCCTATCCTACAATCTATTTTCATACATCTCACATACACAAAATTCTTAACTTATACCATAAACGCTATTCCTCGACTTTCAAAATTTCACGAAATGCTACTTACCAACCTAGGTTGTCCGATAAGATCATTGCCCACAAAATTTCATATTTCACGTAATTACTAAAACACGCTCATCTCGCATCACTACACTAAGGAATACCATTTTTCAGTTGAGAGTCAAACCAGCTTTTCATACAAAATATTACAAATATTATTCAGTCGTTTACTAAAACTTCTTTCAAAATCAATAACACATTTTTTATTAAAAGACGTTTTTCCAGCAAAACACTAAGTTCATATGCCAAGATCCTTTTCCTAAGGATGAACCTTTTCGCAAGAATCTGTAAACTCCAAAGTTTCTAATACAAAATTTCTTAAAACGATGCAAACTTATTAATCTCTATAACTTTCCAAAATCTCACTCGATACGTCAATTAAATTCAAAACACGTGGGCAAGGAAACTTCATAAGAACCAACAAATTTTCAACTATATCAACTCTTTTAAAAACCGTAGTAGCATTTCCATTCCTTTACAAAGTACTTTCCACATAACCAATAGACGTTTTATACCCCCTTTACATTCATAAACTAGAGTCTATATTTCGTGACGATCCAATCTATTTTAACTTCACGTTTTGCGCAAACAACTATATATGCATATCATTTTACACGTTTTAATCAATATCTCACAGCAATCTGACGCGTGTCACTCGTTCCCTTTTTCTTTTATACTTAAAACTTTTAATCTTTTACGTGCATAAACTCGTGTATTTCGATTTATACTATAAGCAAAATCATTATTTCCTACATCCCTACTTATACATTTTATGCAGTCACTTATGTTCACGCTTATACATTTATGTTATACTCATGATTCAAAACTCATACGTTTTAAGTTTACACATACACTCACAATTTTACATTTACGTCGTACTTACATTCATGTTTATACTACATTCATATTCATATTCATGTTCATACATTTTATGTTTTCATTTACACTTGTACAACTTTGTTTACACTTTATATACGCATGTATTTTATTCATACTTAAACCTTCATGTTTTACACCTATATTCACATTCATATCTATGCTCACACATCTTATGTTCACACTTCTACTCGTATTCATACTCACACGTTTTGTGTTTATACTTATACTCATGTTTGTACTCACATTTATACTCATTTTTCATACACGTTATGCTTAAACTTTTACTCATACTCCTGACATGCATTTTGTGTTTATGCTCACGTGCGTGTTCATATTTAAACTTATACTATGCTCATGCTTTTTACTCAAAAATTTATACATTCGCACCTGTACGCGAGCGAAACCCGGTGTATTCGCTTACGTTGGTCTTATACTATTTGGAACGCGAGCATGCTTATATGTTACACTTTTATACGCACACAATCTTATTTTCAAAATTTATGTATACCTAGATTCATACGCAACTAGTACAAGCTATGCGGATCATGCGACGATTAGTATAATCGCGGGTGCACACGGGATTATAGTAATGGGCGTATGAGAACCATAGAGTGTGCTACTGCGTATGGTAAGACACGGAACGTAACATGACACCGAATACGAGACGAACGTAATATGGTCAAAACATGGTGGATACGCCGCTGGTACATCCTATATATAAGTGTTTTCACCATGTTACCAAAATTTCGTAAAACGTGCCATGAGAAATTCAGTGTTCTGCAGACCTTTTGGACCTAATTCAAACTTTAAACAACTCACAAGCGCATTATATCCGAATATCCACGACAAGACTCATTCTTAACGCACTACTTTCATCTGTCCAATACACATATCATCCTTATACTCCCATTCATGGTTGGAACAATCAAATCACTTTTATACTTCCATTATTCTCCGTTATTCTTTCCCTTTATACAAACCCCGTTGGCAATCAAGTATGTTTAAACATTCGAAACCTAAAATACTTCCTTGCTTTAAACTATCTTCCATTCTTACTTACGTGTAAACACACTTAGTTGGCCAACTCTTCCTCATAGTTACCGACTCTTCTTCGTTCTCAATTAAACTTTATATTTGAACGTTACTTTCATTTCGAGCTTGGAAACACAAATCGTACTATCTTCGCAATCTAAAACAAATAATAATAATCTTTCGTGAACGAACTAAATTTACGATGCTTTCATTTTACATGTGACACTGTGTGAAATTCATGATTATGCTATGTGAAACTAATTGAACCTTTTATATGCTTTGTGAAACTACATGCTATGTGACGAATTCCTGAAAAGGATTTCCTTAAACAAATCATGTTGTATTCACTTTTACTCTTCATTCAGTCCTTCCTCTTAGATTTCGAGGACGAAATCTCCTAAAGTAGGGGAGACTGTAACATCCGTCAAAAACGGATATCCAAAATTCTACCCGTTTTGAAATTCGGATCCTAACTTTGAAACCTCGGATTTTTTTTCGCGAAATAAATAATCGTCGAAAGAATTATTCTCTAATTTAATTCCGTATCGATTTAACTATTTATTATTTAATTACTTGTTTAATTTATTTAATTGATATTTCAATTAAAACTATTAACATGGTAATATAACCCGGTTAGTTCGGTTGAGTTTCAAAGAAAAGTTTTAAAGTAAATAAGTTGTTAGTCAAATTTGAGGGACTATTTATGTATCTACTTGAAAGTGTAAAAGAAACTTGGCTTCAAAAATGAAATATGAACAACAGGGACTTGTTTGTATAATTAATCAAGCATGTAAAACAAATCTCATATTCTGTTATTTTGAGTCTTGATTTTGAAAACAACTTGCCGCGCAAACAGTACGTCGACAACATTATTTCCTTTCTCCTCTTCCCGATTTTTCGGTAATTGATACGATGCGGCGTTTCCTTTTCAATTCCAATCACGAACAAGTTCTCATGCATGCCCCCATACATCTTTGACCAATCCGGAAACTTTAATGCTTACAAAAGAATCGAGCATCGATGGGACTTTAAATCAGAGCCAAATCCTACAAACCTTCATCTCGGTTTTTACTCTCCCACACCCTCACCCTTCTCGGATTCGTAACCAAATTTTCCGGAGTTCACAGTTCTCATCGAGGTTACGAGACGTCACCGGAACAACACCACGAACCACCCCCCACACAACCTGTTCGAACACCACACAACCATTCGCATACCTCTCACTCACCTCTCTGCTTCGTTAACGAGTCGCCGTGAACAACCTCAACCATCTCACACACACTCCCAACACCCTTTCGCATCTTTTGTACGTTACCGGAGAGAACCATAGCCTTGCCGGAGACCGGGGACGCACGTCGGAGACGCTGGAGTAAACCGAAGTTCGCAACGGAAATAATACGAGTTCATCACTTTTGTTTCGGTATATCTTTCTTTCATTATCATTTGTTCTTCGTTACTTCGCTTTTCAACGTCAATACTCATCTAATCATAACTACTGGACAAAGATAACAACTATTTTGATTCATGTTTTCACATCTTATTACATGGTTTCTCAAATATCAACTCTTCATTGAATCTGATCTATTTAGTTTTTCGTGTTATGAAGTTACATCTAATTAAACTACTGATGGTTTTATCAAAGAACAAAGCAAATGGTTTCGTCTTTTATAAACAAGAAGCTCGATGTGATGATTTAAAGATAAGGAACTCCTCAATCTAACACCAAACTGGACACTAGTCCAGTGGTGTTGTTGGCCGCAAATCGGACAGAGGGATCACAGGTTTGATCCCGGATTCCCTACAATTTCGCTGCCTTCCTTTTTTTTATATATAAACTAGGTTATCACCCGGGATTGCTTCCCGGGCTCAAGAAAGTTAGTTTTATTATAAACTATTTATGATTAATACATCATTAAAATCATGGATTAAATAAAGTATTCCGTTAACATTATCCTTTTATATACACATAAAGTATTCCATTAAGATTATCCTTTTATATACACATATACGCCTTTTATATACACATAAAGTATTCCGTTAACATTATCCTTTTATATACACATATACGCACTTGTTGCAACTCAAGAAGCTTCCTTTCCACTTCTCTTACGACAACATGACTATCTTGGATCTCTGCAAGGGTGTCAAGTACCTACAACACAAGAAAATAGATATGAGGCAAGATCGAGCAAAACACGACTTGGGAAAAGAGAGAAGAAACTACCATGTCCTCCACCGTGTTCCCAGATTAAAAGCGAATAGATATAGTACATTGTTTTTATAATCATAACTACCACATTAATATTTATAAAATGACCACAAAAGTGCCCAAACCCATTTCACTCCATACTAAAAGATAAAAATGACCCATGTGAATCAGTTTATAAAGTATAAACTACATGGACCCGTCCATGAGTAAAGGCATCGAACCGGTAACATGTTTAGCTTTTGTCATGTAAAATCGACTTCAATATAATACATCGGAATGTTGATATTACCTCTAAAAATGGATTGGTCATCAAAAATCTTTATTAGGAGAGCACCAACAAAAAAGTCGCTTACACCGTTTGTCATCTGCTTTCACACAGAATGCACCCACCATCCCATGAAAATGCTACAATCATCAAGATTCAAGGTTATGTCATATTTAGGTGGAAAAAAGTTGTTCGAAAATTCCAAATATTATAAGTATCTATAAAATTTTCGATTAAAAACACATCGAAAGTTAATAATATTGTTTTTGTAGTTATAATAACTCATTAAGTATTTGTCAAAGATTTTGAATTAGGTAAAAAAGCACATAACCTCCTAAACAATTCAATCAATAGAAACAAACACTAATAAAGCTAAAGCATTACTAACTTATATACCGTGAGACAATATTATTTCTCTAAATTCAATAAAGTTATAATTTTTTTACAATATCACATTGCATTTGTCCAATATATTATTAAGAAACTGTAGGAGAGTTGTCGAATATCAATGAATTTGGCTAACTGTTGCATATGTGAGACATTCATTAGATACAAGAATGTCATCTTTGGAAGGATTTTCATGTTCATGTCATGTAGGTTTCGATAAGTCAAATCACGAACACGACCCATTTAACACCCCTAATTTGTATATGACTTCTGATAATTTAAGAGAGCTTTGTATAAGAAATGAGTACCTAGCATATAGGGGCCTCCATTGATAAAAATCCACTTTTCTAGGTCTAGGTAGATTTTTAATCTAATATTCCTCAAGTTTTGCAGTCATTTCTTCAGCCTCGGAAGTTGAAATACAGTCATTAGTGTCTCCACATGCACGGTGTCATAATGGCCATGTACAATATGAAACAATCATTAGAAACAATACAAAGTCCTAATTTACTATGATGAGTTTTTAGTAACCGGATCCATCCATCAACATATGTTAAATTTTTTATTTTATATAAAATCTCATCTTTAACATAACTCGGAAGAAATATGATTGATTTAGATCTCTCGGCCCAAATATGATCCAACACACAAAACCCAGTTACTTTAGTTAAAAACATAAAGATCTAGTGAACTTTAAAGGTGGAAGCCCAAGTGATTAATAACATAAAAGTGTGGTCACATGTAGGGATGAGCATTTGATATCGAGTATCGGTACTAAATTTCCCGTACTTATCATTTTCGGTACCGATTCAGTACCCACTTTTTGGAGTTTTAGGTACCGGTACTTTCGGTTCGGTATCGGTTCGATATGATACCGGTAAAATACCAGTTTTTACCTTCAAACAGCAGCTACATTCTGCTGATTTTCTGTAGTTTTTCTTCATCACGTTTTATAGCAATATATAAGTTATTTTCTGTCGTTTTTTACAACAATAAATGGCACAAACAGCAGTTGCAATCTGCAGGTTTTTTCAGCAAAAACAATAAAAAATCTGTTGTTTTTTCAGCAAAAAATAGCAAAAAACTGCAGGTTTTTCCGGCAAAAAAAGGCCTAAAAAACAGCCGTCTTTTTCTGCAAAAAAAAAACCGACCAAAACTGCAAGTTTTTTCTAAAGTTTCACAACGATAACAAAGTTAAAGAAAACCAGTCAATTAAAGGAATATTCACAAAGCACACCTTTTTTGAACTCTAGTGTTGGTTGAGAGGTGTTTGAATAGCATCAAATTAATTATGACCATTTTGGCCTTACATCAGTTTTAATTCTTTTTCACCTACTCATGGTGTGAGAGCAAAATGGTCAAAACCACTTTTAGCTTATAATCCACTTTTACATATATTAAAAAATGCTTATAATATCCTAAATCCTTTTGACCTATTTCGAAAGACAATAACCCACCTTTACATATATTAAAAATGCTTAGTTTAACAATATACCAGAGAAGCCCGACCCAACCCATTTTGATATGTTACACAAAAAAAGACTGACCAACCTTTACTATTAAAATGGTCTGTTTTTTACCAGTTACCCGAGCAAAGGACTCTAGCCATTTTGACATATCTAGATGGTCTGTTTTTTGCGGGTTACCCCTGTTTAGATGATTATGTGAGCAGAAGAGTACCTGTGGTGGCTTCTATATCAGCAACAGTTCCCAAGTCCCAACTTGATCCAGACCACTCACAGATCTCTACTGAGTATTCCTGAGAAAAAAATACGATATGTTAAGCGTTCTCATAAAACCTAAACGACCAGTTCCGACCCATTCTTTTTATAATTTCAACCCAACTGGGCCCGTCATATATGTCTATGGTTATGTTATTAACCAAGGTTCATTTAGGTTTGCGAGCCTACTCAACTTCGAGCTCGAGCTCGGCTAATTGACTTTGCTTTTTTCGTGCCGATCTCGAGTAGCTCTGCTTGTTTACACTTCTACAATAATATAATACCGAGACAACAAATATTATGCACCAAAGATAACGTGGGAGTATCTATTGCCCACCATTCATCATCATCATCATCATCAATATCAATATCAATTGCCAACAATTACAAAGGAAAGTGAAAATATACAATATTATAGGGATTTTGAAATTATTAACCTTTTTAAATTATGCATATTGAGCCCTCAGTGGCTAACAATGCTCTGAGAACTTGAGAAGCTGCAAGAGCTCATTGCAAGGAGAACTTTTCTTGTGCTCAAACCTTCCATATGCCAACCACCAGCTTCTTAAAAGATGCATGAATCTAATTGCAAACAGTACATGAAAACCATTCTCCTTTAGGCAATAGCTACAATTGGTACCATAAATATACAAACATGTGATGGCTATGAAAAATATATAGACCAAGCTTATAATTAAAAGAAATGTTGGTTATGCCCTTCAGGTTGTCCATACAAAATAAAATAAATTACAAAGCACAAGAAAACCCTACAATACTTTCAGCCAAAGTAGCATAGATTACAAAGCATCTTGAGATTATAAACCACACAAAATAAGAAGTGGTATACATAAATAATGTTATAGAAATATATACATGTATCTAATTAATGAATATAAAAATTTACCTACTCAAGAGCAAATTACCCTATTAATGTTCAATGAGCTAGCACATCCTCCTCCAATACAAACTTGTTCAACTGAAAATCTCTACATAAAAAAATAATAATTCAGACCTCAATCTCACACAATCTCACATAGATATCAAAATTTCTAGAAACTGTCAAAGTGATACACCAACATATCAATCTAAATAACAGGAACATAGTACAATGGCGGATCTAAAAGATCCGCATAGGGGTAACGTTTCAATAAAAATGGGTGACGAAATCGAAAAAACATCAAATTTTTCCAAAATTTACACTGCCGTCGGAGTGTCAAGGGGCAATGGAGGTTACCCCTTCTATCACTCTAGGTCCGCCCCTGACATAGTAAGTGAGACGCTAAGATTATCAACTTTCTAGTTGTCGTCCATGGCCCTTGCTTTGGGTAGTACTATTGTTGGCTACTCGGGCGGTAAAGGAGCAAATATCGGAGATACTGACCTGGACATGTTAAGCAAGAATATATTTATAGTACAAAGAAAAAACAAAAAGAATAAAAAGTGTTTAAAATAACCTGCAGAATTTGTGTTTACTCTAGTTTTATGTTTTCTTCTAGCTTCGGAAGCGAGCACCTAAACAAAAAATAATGATAATAGACGGATGTTATACAGTATAACTAATTATGAGTTGATGATGTTAAAGAAATGAAGATAACATAAAACATACTCTTGTGTCACTCTCAACTGCGGCTTTCGCGGAACTCACTCCCCCACCTTACGTGTGTTATACACAATACATGAACAAAGTAAAGCAAACATTTACACACGGCTCGATCCGAACAACAATGGCGTGTTCGTAGACTGCCACAACTAAAAAAAATATAATACATATTTGAATTGTTCAAAAAAAAACTCTACAAATGTAGGCCTTCAACTTCAACAAAAAGGATATTTTTTAAATGTTTGATTTCCATTATTTGATAAAAGTTCACGATCACCAGAACCTTGAAAACATGACGAACTCAAGGAAAGATTTGGTGGTCAAAGACTGGCTATGCATGACAGACCATGAACCTCCATCAGCACACATAATCAATTGCACTAAAATAGGGTGGAGGAACTGAAAACGCAAAGGATTACTTGAAGGTGGATTGGCTGGTATATTCAAACACCAAAATTAAATAACTAAATTCATCAAATGTTCATAAAAAATATTACAATTTTAACCACGTACAATAACTAAAAGTAAATATGAAAACAACACATGCTATTATTATCCTCAATTTCAAGATACTAAAGCTGATAAAAAAAATCATCAACAACAAAATGAGAAAGGGGGTTGAAGAATACCTGTTCGATGAAAGTAAAACTGATATTGAACTCAAAAATCCGATTGATATAGCCAATATAATTCTAAAGTTAAACTCCAGTTCCTGATTTAAACTATAAGAAAACTCAAAATCAAAACTAAAATTCAAAATATAAAGTTATTGAATATTGATGAAACACTGGACCGATTCTCCCAAACCCTAGATGTTTAACATCATCTCTCTGCAAAGCATCTCTAGCCACCAATCGAAGGGGATGTATATAGTTGATTCCGATCTTATCCGATCATCATGAGTATAGGATGAATAAATGATTGGGAAATCAAAAATATTGGAAGAACAATTGAAGATCGAATGCCCATATGAAGCTTCAATAGCCAAGGAATTGTAAAGGGGAAGATAAGAGTCTAGGGTTTGAGCGTATGAGAATATCCAGAAGCGTGAAGGAGAAGAATGAATATTAGGGTTTAGGAAAAATAGGCAGCAGCTTTATATACGGATCCGAATGGGTGGTGCGGGTATATAAAGTGGGGCTTCATTCACGAAAATATTAACCCGGAAATTTTCCCGCCAAAACCACATCTAGGAAGCTCTAATATTGTGCCAAGTGTCCCAAATTTTTCTTGTTTATTATATATAATAGATGATAAACCAGTTTTTATCACAAGACTCAAAATAGTCCTGTGGTTGCTGTTTATTTTATGTTTTCTCAAAATTTTATTTATTTAAATTATTTTAGTTTCCTATTAATTATTTAATCTATTTAATGTACTTTTAATCCGTAAATCTTATTTACTTGAAATCTACAATTAGAACTTTTTTTTTTAAACAAAACAATTAAATTCATGATTAACCGAAATATCTAACCAAATATGTCGCTTCTTTCAAACATCAAATAATACGAAACGAGGCAAAATATAACGTTAAAATTCGCCGAGTCGTAAACCTTAAACAAATAGAAACCAAACACTTACAAGATCTTTATTTTGATCTATTCTAGGATAACCCTTTCGATCGTTCTTTTGAATTCTAAATCGTTACTCGTGCGTCAAATCCAAGAAATCTTCATACGCAACCACTGTGAGTATACTCGATCCCTTTTTCCCTTTATACTTTGGGATGCAACATGTATAATTATGCAAACAACTTTTGAACTAAACATACTCAATCTTTGAACGAATGCATGAAACTAATGTGACTTACTTGCTATTCTTGTATGCTCTATGAACGATTTGGAACGTTATATGCTCATTGACTTGTTCGCCCACCTTAACAATTATAGCGCTATAGGATTAACGCCCCGCCTGCTGATCTATTGGGTATTGTTAAGTTACCACCCCGCTGAACGATTGGGATTAGGCTATTTATGCGTTGTGTTCTAGGGTTTGATCATATTGTACGCCAAAATTGCATACTAGTAATCACATATTATGGATCATCTTGGATTGAGTTTTTATTCTATTATGCTATGTAAACAAACTTGTATACTCGCTCATTGCCTTTGCATTGAAACTCTATTTTAATACATGTTGCAGGTTGATTATTGAAGTATGGACGAATGATGAAACAAGTTTAGGGTGGACTAGATACACACCTTTAATCTATTTATCTTTTGTTGATTTGAATTTGAACAATGTTGTTATTTCCATTTTAAATGTTGTATGACAATTTAGTTCTTGCAATGAAATTTGAATTCAATTAAATATTGTCACATAGTGTTATGATGTTTTGAGCAATTTGTTCGTCTCATCCCGATGTTTCCGCCATCGGTTGGGGTGTGACACTTGTGCATCATTCTCTTTGAGAAATCTTTCCAATTAGGAGGCATTGTTGCAATAATGACCCCTACTTGAAATATTTCTGGCAGCGGAATAGAAAGTGCGGTCAATTTGTTAACAAGAACTTGGAGTTCATGAACTTGCTCCAGGATTGACTTGTCATCAACCATTTGAAAGTCTAAGTACTTGGAAATAAGGTATTTATTTGTTAGTACCTTCTTCATGAGCCTTGTACTTATCTTCCAAAGCTTTCCACAATTCTCTAGCACTTTTCACCGGTGCGTACAAGTCATAGAGACGATCCGAAAGAGAATTTTTGATGTGGCCAAGGCAAAGATCTTCAACTTCCTTACGAACAAGTCTTTGCTTTGCCAAATCTTGATTCGGGACCTCTCCAGCCTCAAGAGGAGGGTCTTCAGGGATTTCAGCCAAGTTTGGATCAAGGATATAATAGAGTTTCAGCACAACTAGCATGAACTTAACCTTGTCCGCCCAACGGGTATAGTTCTAACCATCGAATCTGTCCAACTTGACAAACTCTTGATTCATGAATCTCATATCAGTTGTTGGTAGTTCAGAGTCCATTAGTACTGTTGATTAAACACAAATAAAATCCTTTAAGATTGTTGAAAATATTTCAATCAAACAGTAAATTAATATAAACTTTATTAATTACCGAGTTATTGGCCAAACCAGTTTGTTCCAACTTGAGCAAACTGATTAAAGAAAGGTAGAAGAAGACTATCCCGTTATCGGACGAATTAAAGAACACACAAAATTAAAACCAACCTGGCGATTAAGAAATGCTATCTTTGAACTGCACGGATGATTCCTGTCCTTAAAGGATTTTACACGCTCGTATTGCTGTGAGCTGCAGCGTAAACTCCCATGATTTAATGCAGAACTTTTCTGGATTCCAACAGCAATGGAAACCAGAAAAACGCAGAAACTGGAGAAGAAACTGGAGCACACAAAGTTGAGAGGCTGCGAAAAACTGTATTTTGAATGGGTAACAGGAGGCTTTAATTTATAGACTGTGATAACACCAAAGAATGAGAAAAACGGAGAATGGAATAACCCTCCAGAACCAAATTCAGTTGCTGAAGATAACTTGTTTAACAAGTTTTTTTTAAATCATTCTAGAGATTAAAAGTGTTAAACGTTAAAGTTAAATATTTTAATTTCCATTCACTTTAAATATAAAGAACTTGAAAATAACTTTCTTTTTGAATTTGTATCTACAACAATTTTCTATTAGTAAACTTTTTCTTACCTCGTTGTAAACTTTTATCTACAATAATTTTCTTCTATTAGTAATAAGTTTAGTATGTTTATATGTAAAACCAATAGCATCATCTACAACAATTTTCTTCTATTAGTAATAAGTTTAGTATGTTTATATGTAAAACCAATAGTATCAAACAAACAGCAAATGTAACATGTTGGAAAGTTTGTAGAAACTCTTGTTGTGGCAACTCGATAAGTTTGACTCAATTTTAAATATACCCTATTATATGACTCACATCAAGTGTCACCGGCCATTTCTTTGTTTGACATAGGTATTTGAAATCAAATTATTATTCATTTAACAAACTACAAATACCTTTGCCAATTAGGTAGTTGTGGAGTGGCTGTGTAAAAATTTGGTGTTTTTTGTGATTCAGTTTCGACTTTCACTCTCCTCATTATTTTCTGCAGCATCCAGGTGAAGGGCGAATACGGGTGGCGTCGGTTCGTCTTAGATGGGAGGCGAGGTTTTACCGATTATTCCACTGTCGTGCCTTTGGGTGGGTGGAGGTCAGGTTTCCGCGTATCTGTGAGAGCCAAGGGGCTGGCGGCGGTCGAGTAGTCGACCTTGGCCACAACGTCCGATGTCACGGTGATTGACACCTCATTCCTTGTCGTTAAAAAAAATAATAACAAATAGCTAAGCTAATCAAGGCGTTTGCCTCATATAAATTCAACCTTGGTTTAATTTCCAAACTCCCCCTACTCACTGAATTTTTATTGAATGTTACACTCTGTGACACCAATCTTAGATTCCTTTTTTCATTCCACACCTTTCCTTTTTCCTTTTCTTTTTTATTTTGTTTTATTATTAACTAAATAAAAGAAAACTAAATTAAATGGTAAATAAAATATTATTTTCAAACTAAGTGAATGGTTGAAAATAGGATTAAAAAAATAAAACACTTTAAAATAAAATATTAAAACACTGTTCATTAGTGGTTTCAATTAATATGTATAATAAATACCACCTGTATCAAACCGGTACTGAAAATATCAAAAGTCGGTACAAAATTGGTACCGAAAATGTATCCAGTTTGGTGAATTCAGTACCGGTACCATTTACTCATCCTTATTCCTTAGGTGATGTTACCATTTACTATTCATTAGGTTTTAGTTTTAATATATAGGTAGTTTTAATTTAATTTAATTTAATTTAATTTAATATATAGGTAATAGGTAATTTAGCTAACTTTAAAATGATTTTTACCTTTCATTAATAACTAAAATTCATTAAGAAAACCAATGAACCGAACTCGTTTTAAACATGTTAGAACTATATCTTTTAGTTTTCTTATTCCTTTGCTATAGCGAACGTATTGAAACTGATTGAGCTTACATATTTTAGGCACAATATGTAACCATCTTTAAATACATTTATATTAGGGAAAATAGCCAAAATGGCCAAGTTATGGTCAATATTTCCAGACTAGCCAAGTCAAACGTCTTGTGGAGACGTCACAAACAAGTTCAAACGTCTTGGCGGCTGACCAACCAAAACCTGCCACGCACAGCTCAGACGTCTTAACGTCTTGGATGAGACGTTTCAGACGGCTGCTTGAGACGTTTTAAAAGTCGAACCGATAAGCTGCTACTTTTGCACGGCTTGAGACGTTTGAAGCCGGCTTTGAGACGCCTCAACACGGCTTGAGACGTCTGAAATTATCACGTTTTTTTTTTTTTTAATTTTTATGACGTTTCATTAAACCTTGAGACGTTTGAGACGTTTCACGGTCTCCAAAGTTCTTTTTAAGTCGTTTCATAAAGTTTTTGAATTTAGATGTTTTAATTAATATAGTTTAATATAAGGTAACGAGTGTATAAATACAATATAAGTTCAAGTTATATCAGCTCCGAGATGGAGGATAAACTGGTTAAGACGTTTGGGTTATACACGAGTGGCGCGGGTTCGAATCTCACTAAGGGCCGGTTCTTTAAAGAAGACCCCCTTTTTTATATTTTTAAGTTTTTGAATTTGTTTGTTTTAAATAATATAGTTTAATATAACGAGTATATAAATACAATATAAGTTCAAGTTATATCAGCTACGGACGGAGGATAAACTGGTTAAGACGTTTGGGTTATACACGAGTGGCACGGGTTCGAATCTCACTAAGGGCCGGTTCTTTAAAGAAGACCCCCTTTTTCATATTTTTAAGTTTTTGAATTTAGATGTTTTGTTTTTTTTTAATGTAATGTTTTTTTTCTTTTTATATATTTTTTTAATGTAATGTTTAGTATGTATTTTATTTTTTTAATATAATAATGTTTTATATTTTCTTTAAGGTCCCTTTCTTTAACTGTTTACGGGTTTAATTATCACATTTTTAAAAAAAATTTAACACGTTTCATTAAGACGTTTGAGACGTTTCACGGTCTCCAAAGTTCTTTTTAAGTCGTTTCAATCAAACTTTGAGACGTTTGTGACGTTTCCCGTTTTCCAAAGCTCTTGTTAAGACGTTTGCCGGTTTTCAAAGTTATTTTTAAGACGTTTGAGACGTTTGAAACCTCTTTTTAAGTCGTTCACAATTTTCGACCCTGTTATACACGAAGTTTTCTTCTTCACCATATCTTCTACCCCATTGGTGTTCACAGCTTCAAAAAATGGGCAGACCCCCTGATTCAACAAACGGTTCAAAGAAGTCATCTACAACGGGTCTAAGAAGTCATCTACAACGGACACATATCTTCTCCCTTTTAATGGGATGAGATCGGATATCCCCTTCCACGTGCTCTGCAGGGTCGATCGGGTTGAAGAACTCATCTACAACGGACACGTGAAGGGTTAAACGGGTTGTTCGGGTCATGACGGTTCTGCCCGTTTAGGGTGGTTGATGAGAGTTTGGCTAACACAATGGGCTCTCACCAATGTGTTTGCCAGGTCATCTAACATCACCGAAGCCGCAGAACCGCAGATCCAAATGTGAACAACCCGTTACATATCACCTAGGCCAAAATAAATGTGGGTTGATGGAACTTACCAGTTCACGACCCATATTTATTCCTAGGTGTTTCGATGCAAATTCCGGAATCAAAATCCGGATCTCCTACCCCATTTTAAATTTATGGAAGTAGCGGTTTGGTGTATTCTAGTTCAAATGATTATATTTGTATGTTTTTGTGTTATGTTTTTTATGTACTTTGTATTCAATGAAAATAAAGTTATAAATTTTACTAATTTACGTTTGAATTCTTGTTCAATTCAGTATAATTCAATGTTTAAATACGTTTCAACAACCTATTAAATGTTAAGACGTTTCAACAGGCAATTAAATGTTAAGACGTTTGAATCTTATGTTAAGACATTAGAATTTTTAAAGTTATATTAAATTAAATATTCATTTAACCAACCCCACTATATATACCCCTAATCCTAAACACACAGAAACACACACGCCGTTCTTCTTCTTCTACTTTCTTTGTTCAACTTTCTTCTACACCTAGTAACACACAAGCAGACATGGCTTCTTCCTCGTGGACCGAAATTGAGGACATTGCAGTGGTGGAGGCTTGGGAGGAGGTGTATACCAATCCTCCTCGTCGAGGGCAGGGGGGTCTATGGGTCCGGGTGCAACAATATTTTGCACAACTCCGTGGTCTGGACCACGGCCGCACCGTTGACGCCTTATCTTCAAGGTTTCGGGTTATCGCTTGGAGTGTAAGAAGTTCGAGGGTTACTACAAGTCTGTGGAGGATTCATCCCAGGGCCTTAGCGAGGTGGACATCAAGGCGGTTGCCCTCATCAACTTCCGCCACGTTGAAGGACATGATTTCGAACATGTCGCGCAGTGGGAAACGATTAGGGTTTGGATTTAGATCTTTGTTTTTTTTTTTTGAATGTAATGTTGTTTTTTTCTTTTGTTTATATTTGTTTTTTTATTTAATGTTTAGTATGTATTTTCTTTTTTTTAATATAATGTTTTATATTTTCCTTAACGGGTTTGGGCTTACGGGGTTGGGCTTACTGGTTTGTGCTTACGGGGTTTGGGCTTACACCCAATATTTATTAAAACTGTAGAAATAAACGTAACTATTTAAAACTGTATAAATAAACTTAACTATTTAAAACTTGAACCTTAACTACTAAAATTATAAATTATAAATGTTTATTTTGTTAAAACCGTCATTATTTGAAAGTAATATTTTAGGGGCTAAATTGTCATTTTTGAAACTATATAAATACAAGGGCTAAAAGTGCAATTATTGCAAACTAGAAGTTTAGGGTTCTTTGAAACAACAAACTTGACCCTCAGTTTAAAAAACTGTGTAATGTTTGGAGTATCACACATCTTAGAAACATAGTTTAAAAAACTATTATATGAATGATCTGTTTCAATTTCTAAACCACGTCTCCTTGAATCGCCATCAGTAACATACTCAATGTTTCCGTTAATGACATCTTACTTCCCCCCAGTATAAACAGCAAACTTGACCCTCATGTTGTGAGATAATTACTAAAAAACAAACTTTTTGAATCTTAGATTTAAACTTCAAATACGGTTTTTCATAATGTATAGTATTTATAAATAAGGGATCGCTATAAATAAATGGAAAACGTCTTAAATTCCTAAAAACGTCTTGAAATCGTACAAAAACGTCTTGAAATCGTACTACAAACGTCTTAAGATAAGAAATCCGGCTCGAGCTGATGTAGCCGGCTAAAGAGAGAGAAATGGCTCAAGCCGGGCGGAAACGTCTCAAGCCGTCTGGAAAAATGGGCAGCCATAACGAAACGTCTCAAGCCGTCTGAAACGTCTCAGCCAAGACGTCAAGACGACTGACTTTTCTGTCGTACACGTGGCAGCTTTTGGTTGGTCAGCCGCCAAGACGTTTGAACATGTTGGTGGCGTCTCCCCAAGACGTTTGACTTGGCTAGTTTGGAAAAGTTGACCGTAACTTGGCCATTTTGGCTATTTTCCCTTTATATTATATTGAACATTTTTTTTAACGGTAAATTTGGATCACTTACGGACCACTAGAGTATCATCGTGCCACGAGCGGAACCACCCGATCATATCCATCTTCACTAGGCATAATGTCTATACACCAATTCAGGAGAAACCCAATAAATATGAGAGTAAACCCTTATGGTAATCGAACCCAGGACCTATGGGCCCCAAAGTCTTATCCCACCATCAAAATGTCACTAGGTTATAAAGCCCACATAACTTGAAATAGTAAACGACTTTTGGTAAATTCAAAATAGTTAGACCACCCGTAGTGGTAAACAAGAATAATGCCCCCAACATGGGGCATTATACGACACGTGGCATCCTAGTCACACATGGGGCATTATAGCAAAAGAGGCGTAGTGGGGCATTATTCCAATAACGCCCATTCAATCATTTGACAATTATTTTTTTTTAATTTAAAACATAAAGTCTTCATTAATTTAAAATAAAAATTACAATACTTGAAAAAAAATACCAAAAAAAACAGAAAATTAAAAAAACCGAAAAAAAAAACAGAAAATTAAAAAACCGAAAAAAAAAAACAGAAAAAAAAAAAAAATAGATGATCTAAAGTCCATATTTTTCTCGTATTTTTTGGCGACGCATTTGAGCCAAGATCAACGCGTCGCCTTGGAGGTGGTCGATCGGTTTGGACAAAAACTCAATGTCCTTTTCCATTTGTCTCGCCTCTTGCAAGTCGTTGAACTTTTTCGTTTCAACCACTCGGTCTTTCATAATCTCCCAACGTTTGTGGCCGAGGTCGCGAATGTCTTGGAGACGACGGTTCATCTCCTCGAAATCATCCTTTAACTCGAGATCGGAAGACGACTCGACGGTTTTTTTCCCGGTTCCCTTTCTTCTACCGGTGGGTCGGACCAACTCTTCTTGAATTCCCTCGTCAACGTCCACCGCTTCATTTAAATCAACATTGCGGGCATCCGATGTCGGAGTTGACGGGTCAGCGGAGGATGATGTTTTTGACCTTTTAGCCCGACGTCTACTACTTGACGTCATTGGATTAACTAGCGCCCACTTTGGACTTTTTCGTAGTAGCTCCCAACACTTATAGTACGTGAAAGGGCATTTCGTCCTATCGAACTCCTCCAAAGTCTTCGTTAAAACCCCGACGTCACTTTCACCGCTCGGGCGATTATCCCAGTTACGTTGGTAAACTTCTTGGAACGCGTGAGACTTGTTGTTGATGTCGGTCCATTTGCTAGAAATGGAATCTTTGTCCCGATGTTCGCCTTGACTCCACGAGCTAAAAAAGAGTGCACGAACCCTATCCCAAAAAACGGGGCCCGTTTGAAAGTTTGCTACAAATAAAAAAAAATAAAAATATAAGTTGAAATTAAAAAAAAACAGAAAAAAACAGAAAAAAAAACAGAAAAAAAAACAGAATAAAAAAACAGAAAAAAAAAACAGAATAAAAAATAAAAATATAAGTTACCGGTATCTTCGTCCTCCGAAATGTCGAGCCACGCCCGAGTCAACGTGTATTCCTCGTCCTTCGTCCATTTAATGGTTTTTTTTGTACGTCGAGGTTCGTCCTTTTCCTTCTTCTTATGCGACCTTCTGCCGCGTTTCGATTTGTCTTGCACCGGTTCGGGTTGCGTCTCCGGCACGACATCGACATCGGGTTCGGATTCGGGTTCGGGTTGTGACGGTTGCGACCCGCCGGCTTGACCATAGCCGTAGGTGGAAGGTACAAACGGAGTGGCGCCAGTCAAGTAAGCCGCGTACGGTAAAAAGCTTGGGTCCATGTCTTGAAGGTTATACGGGTTTTGCGGTTGCGTTGTGTTCGGGTTCGTGGGTCTTGCGGGGCCACCAAAAGGGGGTCGGTATGGATGCATGCTTGTAAAAAAATAGGAGAAAGTTGGTGTTTTTTATAAAATAATAGAAGAAAGTGGGAGAGAAAGTAGGAGGATTTTAATAAAAATATGGAGAAAAAGGGTTGATATATATATAGTGGGTAAAATTTTGAATTAAAAAAAAAATAAAAATAACTTTTGACCGTTTGTCAACGGTCGAATCTCGCAACCCAACAACAATTCAGCGTTTTAATAAACACGCCGGAGCCAATTTTTTTCAAAAAAAACGCCCGGAAACGCCCTATGTAGTGGGGGTCTCGGAGTTTTCCGGCGTTTTTTTGAAATTTAAAAAAAAAAACGGGCCATTACGGGGGGACTTACATTCAACATGTAAATAACAGTTTAGAAGTGTTTTAAAATAGAATAAGTATTGTTAAAATCATATACGGGCATAAAATAATAGTTTAGAAGTGTTTAAAATAGATTAAGTATTGTTAAAATCATACGCGGGCATAATAGTCAAAAAATTGTTTTTTTTTTTTTTTTTCATTTCTCCTCTTATGCTATAAATAATATACGTTTTATGTATTTTTATTTTTATTTAATTTATTTTTCTCAAATAACTTGTGTTCGATAACTTTTTTTAAAAACAAAAGCTAAATGGCCATGGGCAAATGTGTTTAGTTTTTTTACTCGACGTTCTGATATTAAGTTAAATTGAGAACAAATTTATATTCAAATTAGAGTACTTTTTAGTATCTTAGCTTATATGAGTGTCTGTACTATGACTATAGAGTCGATTTTGACCAAACTACGCCGGTATCGTATTATCGTAACTGGTCTCAGTATTAGTTTTTATATTTTTTTTTTATCAATGTAAAGCATCTATCGGTATTCTTTTGGGCATCTCACAACTTTAGTTTTTTTAATTTTCTCTTTCCACCGCTATAAAGGATGCAAGTAATGTAAGTAATGTAATGAATTGAACTGATACTAATATAATTCCCACCACGTAACGCTAGAGAATCCTACTAGTTTATTATAAATTAAAGAGTAAATTGTCAAAATCGTCCCTGAGGTTTGGGCATATTTGCCATTTTCATCAAAAACAACTTTTTCGTACAATATAGTCCTTCACTTTTGAGATTTATTGTTATTTTCATTTAAATGTCTAATTTGCTTTATTTTTTTTCTATCAAACATTTGGATGAAAATGACAAAAAATCAAAAATCTCAGGGACGATTTTGACAAAAAATTTAGATGTTTGGACGAAAATGACAAAAAATCCCAAAAGTGAAGGACTATATGGTACAAAAAAGTTGTTTTGGATGAAAATGACAAACATGCCCAAACTTAAGGACGATTTTGGCAATTTAATATAAATTAAATATATAAGAGCTACTTAATTAAAATATGAGAAAAATGCCCGGATAGTCCCTGTGGTTTGCTCCATTTTCACCTTTAGTCCCTAACTTTCTAAAATTACAACTATAGTCCCCAAATTTTGCAATTTCATGTTTGGACGAAAATGACAAAAAATCCCAAAAGTGAAGGACTATATGGTACAAAAAAGTTGTTTTGGATGAAAATGACAAACATGCCCAAACTTAAGGACGATTTTGGCAATTTAATCTAAATTAAATATATAAGAGCTACTTAATTAAAATATGAGAAAAATGCCCGGATAGTCCCTGTGGTTTGCTCCATTTTCACCTTTAGTCCCTAACTTTCTAAAATTACAACTATAGTCCCCAAATTTTGCAATTTCGCTCCCGGATAGTCCCTGGCGTGGATGGGGTTTAGTTTTTGGTGTTAAGTGAGTGTGAAATGACCTAAATACCCTTACTGGTTAAATTAATAACTAAAAGGTTAAAAAGAAAATAAACTATTATTTAAAAATTTATGTGGAACCCACCACCCACTTCATCTTCACCACCCCCCCCCCCCCCCACAATTCTTATAACGATTGACCAAACACACAAACCAGTGCATGAAAACACATAACCTAAATGCCTATATATTGCGAGTTTCAACATTATATTCCTGAATTACACCTCCATAATTTTGTGCTCTACAAACTCTATCCATTGAATATGCAGATTACCAAAACACGCCTCTGGTTCGATTTCTATTTTCGGCATATTCGATTAATAGTCTGCTAACAAATAGTATTAGAATTTCATGCCAATCAAATCAACAAACATAGATTAGGCATTATCAACAAATTAATCATAAAAACATTACGAATTAAGTTACAATAGGTTTAACTGCTACAGATTGTTGTAAACGAGTGAGAATGCGAAACTACATTAGTTGATTGTATTTAAGCAATGAGAAACTCGAAGCACAAAGAGGAATCAACTAACACAGTAACGTAAGCATCTCACAATATGTGCTCTACAAACTCTATCCGTTGAATATGCAGACTACCAAAACACACCTGCAGTTCCATTCCTATTTTCGGTGAATTCGATTAATAGTCTGCTATGAAACAGTTTCACACATTCATGCCGATCAAATCAACTAACATAAATTAGGCATTATCAACAAATTAGTCATAAAAACATTACGATCAAGTTACAATAGGTTTCGCTGCTGCAGATTATCGTAAACACTCGAGAATGTGAAATTACCACAGGTGATTGTGGATACAAGTGATGGTGAATCAAAGCACAAAGATGAATCGAGTAATTAACAGTTAACAGAGCGATGTAAGCAATCCAAGATGTGAATTGAAGAATCATACTTGAATACGGAGATCTAGGGTTTTCGAACAGAGGTCTCCGGTGATCGGAGGAACAACGGTGCACCGGCGGAATTTGGGAGAGTGGTTTTGTCAGATTCATGCATCATTGTTGCTCGATCTCAATGTCAGGATGGTGGCCCCATTTAAAATTTCTTTTAATATTAAATAATTAAAATATTTGTATTAGTAAGGGCATTATAGTCATTTCACACCCACTTAACATAAAAAACTAACCCCCATCCACGTCAGGGACTATCCGGGAACGAAATTACAAAAGTTGGAGACTATAGGTGTAATTTTAGAAAGTTAGGGACTAAAGGTGAAAATGAAGCAAACTAGGGATTATCCGGGCATTTTTCTCTTAAAATATAAAAATCATTTTTATATATTATTGTCTGTGAAATAATAAGACTGGGAACAAAAAAGGTGTACCTTTTAAGTGACATGACTAAACACATACCACAAATAAAACCAAAAAACACAATCAGAGAAGAATTCCGTACCCCAGCTTTGAATGCATTCAAAAAGTATTTTACTATTTTAACCTTTGTTTTCTAATTATTCACGTCAGAGATCCGGTAGACACTAGAAAACTATACATGTTTATATCATTCACTTTAATTTGAGGAATCGTATGTTTATCAAGTTTAGGAATGGCAATGGCCGGGTTCAGGTCGGGTATTGTTAATTCCAAGCCCATACCCGGTTATAATTCTGTGTCTCATACCCTGCCCGTTACCCGTCGGATAATTACCCATCGGGCAACGGGTATACCCGTTAATTTGTTAAAAATACCATTGAGACTCCTATGTGCATTTTTTACTCTAATGTTTATATATAAGGCTCAAACTATCTACACACTTGGTGTGTAGATAGCCACTCTAAAAAGTGTTTTTTGTCTTATATGCACACCCTGTAGTGAATAGCTGTGGCTAAAGTGCGGCGTTTTGGTCCGGTCAACCAGACAAAGACTGACGGGTGTTTGACGGGTCTGTTGACCAGACCAAAACGCCGAGCTTTGGCCGCGTTTTGGTCCTGTCAACCAGACACCCGGTCAGTCTTTTGCCTGGTTGACAGGACCAAAACGCAGCCAAAGCTCGGCGTTTTGGTCCGGTTAACAGACCCGTCAGTCTTTGTCTAGTTGACCGGACCAAAACACCGCACTTTGGCCACAGCTCGACACTGCAGGGTGTGCTCATATGACAAAAAAACATTTTTTGGTGTGCTAATAGGCACATTGGTGTGCCAATAGGTACACCCTTTATATAATTTTACTATTTTAATAAATACAATAAAGGAAAATAGAACCAATAACATACATACATATCATATTTATATGCATATTTGAAACATATATATCTTACATAATTAACTAACTAAAATACTACTACTTTTGAACAATAAATATATGCACTAAAGTTTATATAAATGGAAAATTAAATTTAAATTAATATACTTTTACACTAAAGTTTATTTAAATGGAAAATTAAATTTAAATTAATATACTTTTCGGGTATTATTCGGGTAAACGGGCCGAGTATCGGGCGGGTATCACTAAATCCCATACCCGTCCCCAAATTTTCTTTACATTTTTAATCCCATACCCGGCCCATATGTTTCAGGTTTCGGGTGTACCCATTGGGCTTGTGTTTTTTTCCATCCCTAATCAAGTTTAACCAGATGCCTTTTTAAGCAGATACTAATAATATTTTATATTGAATGTGTTGATAGCTAAACATTCTCGTTTTGTGTTATGTTGGTAAAGTTTAGAAGCTGTTCTAACCATATTAATTTAGCGATTAATCTAGACCTTAGCAATAAAGTTTGAAGGTTGTTATGATCACCATACTATTAAGCGACTCGTTAAGCTAAATAATACGACCATGATGCCACAGCAGAGTGGTTGAGGTGTGTGGGTTTTTCCCCACAGGTCGTGCTTTCGAGCCGGCCTTGTGGTGGTTTTCCCACACTGGGGATTTCACCTGGGGGAGAATCCCGATCCTGGGTGGACGGGTTACATGTACAGGCATGGCCCGGGGTGTAAGCGGAGCTCCACCGCCATCACCAATAGCCGTTCAAAAAAAAATAATACGACCATGAAAGTACACAATGCCTTGAATGTATTCCATGTTATAAGGGAGAAATAAAAATTGGTGGTAGAAGACTCGAAAAAATTATTTTACTAGATGTTTTTATTAACCTAGTTTGAAAAGTTATAAACTCTTACTAAAGTGATTATGTGTGGTCTTCTCTAAACTAGGGGTGTGAATTTCTTGCATAAAAGGAAAACACAAAATCTGAGGGATTGGGTTTTGCCTAAATGGGTTTGAGACAGTTTCAGTTCGAACTCGTGAACAAATGAAACTAAACGACTCTTGTTTGTGTCAAACCCAACAGGTTCGCGAGTTGACTCGATTAAGCCATTTATCTATCTTTTATGAAATGTGTTTTATATACTAACTTAAACCATTTAGCTACTGTTTTATGTCAAAACTTAAAAGTTTAAAAATAATTTGGCATAGATCAAACATAATTGCTTAAAAAATAAAAATAACATGTACATTTAGAATGTAATTAGCATGCAAAAAATAACTTTTTTCAGGTTAAGCGGGTCGTCTTCATGTCAACCTTGATTACATGTGTCATGTTCGGGATTCATGTGTGTTACACGATTTTTCATGTACGGGTTCTTGTCGAGCTCAAGCCACGAACCTGGCCGATTTAGCAGCCTTATCCACAACGTCCCTCTTTGGTAAAATGCACTACAAACACGCACTGTAGGCTAACACATTTGCATTATATTGATAACATTGATAGCTAAATTAGCAAAGTAAAAAACAATTTTAAGACGTTTTTACCTTACCAGAAGGCAAGAAGATATGAATACTAACAACATGTTGATTGTAAATATATTGTAAAAACCGATAGAAATGTGTGATGGTTTGTATATAGTGTTATAAAATCTTTCATCATGGTAACAAAGTGCAAAGTGAGACACGTTTAGCAACCAATTTCTCACTGTCTAGGCACTCTCTTTATCATGTAGTTGTTAAGATATCAGGAGGACAACAAATCTCATAATACATAATACATCTATACATTATAATAAATAAAAGATAAACTTTAGCTACTTAGGTGTTGTTTGTTTTTTCAGTGGTAAAATGTCTGCAGTCTGCGGACCACATCTGCAGACATCTGCAGCAGAAGAGGTGGACCAAACTTCTGCAGTCTACAAGAGTAAGACTTTTTGTTTTTTAACTTCTGCAAATGGATAAGGTAATCAACCGTACTACCAAACCTCAAACTAATCCTCAAATCATCTTAAATTCTGAAAATAAACTGGCCCTAATTGTACTACCAAACCTCAAACTTCATACTTCAAAGAGTTAACCTAACCTAGGTTACCAAAACAAAACAAATCAAAACCTAACAACCTTAATAGTCTCCATCCATAAACATAAACATAAACTAATCCTCAAATCATCACCTACAGGATCATAATATACAATCTATTACAATATAAAACTAGATCAAACAAATTAGGTATGGAAACAGGTTCCTGGAACGGTTTGATAGCTATGTGAATAATCGATTTGCCGGTGGCGGAGGATGATTTGCCGGTGAATAATCAAACGATGTGCTGAGGAGGAACAGGTTGCGGAAGACCTAAAGGTTGGTAAGTGACAGGTGCAGGTGGCGGAGGATGATTTGCCGGGATAAAGGACGCCTCTGCTCTTGCCTACTTCAGTCATCGTAGATCGTAATCGGAGCAAGGTCGTTGGAGGAGGTGACGGAGGAGGTGGAGGTGATGGAGATGTGGTGGTTGTGGCAGAGGAGGTGGAGGTGTCGGCTGGGCGACGAGGCAGCAGGTGGTTGTCGGAGGAGGTGGAGGTGGTGGCGGAGGAGGTGGAGGTGACAGAGATGTGGTGGTGGCGGAGGAAGTGGCGGTGGAGGTGTCGGCTGGGAGGTGGATGCTAGGGTTTTGAGTTTGTTTTGAAAGAGCAGAGGAAGAAGAAGATATGAGAAGAGATGAGAAGAGGGAAGTCCACATCTTCTTGGAGCAGAGGTCTGGAAGACGTTTATCAATGAAATCACTTCCAAAAAACAAACACTCTGCAGACTCCTATGTCTGCTCATGGTCTGCGTGGGGCAGGCATAAGAGGTTCAGAAGTGCTTCTCACGAAAAACAAACACTCCCTTAAACTATTAAGTGCCACGTTGCAACCTTTTAATCCATTGTTATTGTGTTTATGAGCGGAAAACACAAAGGTTTAATCACAACATATGACTTAAAGTTTGCTCATTGAATCTTGAGTATATATTTAAATCTTTCCTTAATTATGAACTAAACTTTGATGTTAAAAAGGTAATAATCTCATTAACATTAAAAGCAAATATAATAACTATTTTTTCCTTAAATATCAATTGGATTGGATTTAAAATTTTTGAAGTAGTAAATAGTTACGACTCTAATTCAAATTTAAATTCTGTAATTAATCATTTCCTTATTACAATTTGATTTAAAATACATAAGTGTGTCATTAAGATTAAAAACAAATATAATATCTATATCTTTCCTAACTATCAAATAATTATATTTTTTTTATCAAATTGTATATAGTATGAAAACATTTTCGAGTTTAATTTAGATTTAAATTCAGTAACTAATAATAAGTTTAAACCAATTTTGATTTAATAAGCATAATCATCTCATTAACATTAAAATCAAAATTACTAATGAAACATTTCTTTCATTTAAAATTTTATATAACATTTCTTTCAATATTATTAAATAATATAATTTATTGTGACATGGGACTTGAACTGGTACATATATAGAGCAACTTTAAACTCATTAAAACTGGCAAGGAGGCTCAATATATGAGCCCCAAATTAGATGAAGACGACACCTTTTTTCCACAAGGTGTCATGACCAAGGGCGTAGCTTTGTGGGAACGGGAGGGGGCGGCCGACCCCTGAAACTTTTTGCTCGTTAGTGGAGAATATGTAGGTTTCGTATGTAAGATTAAATATATTATGTATTAATATTTAATCTTGTAGCCATCATAATCATTTACATTATATGGATCAAAATATATATTAACCTATTAAATAATTAGTTGGTAATTGTTGATGGACCATATTACCCTTATTAACTAATTAGGTTTCCTCCTGGGTGCCTATATAAAGGAGTCTTATGTAGAGGTTGAGGGGTTACACAACTAGACACAAAAACCCATAAGCATAACATCATCATCATCATCATCGACCTCCTCTCCTATACCGATTCCCTTGTCGGTTTTTTTTAGTCCCCATCATCAGTTAGCATCCTAAGGAGGAACCAAATCACAGTGACAATTATGTCGAACTCGATGTCATCTTCTCTGACTGGATTCTCCACTGCATTGAATGCTGTGACAGGTATATTTTCATGTTTTCCTTCATGTTTGAACAGAACCGAACCAAAATGTGGTATCAGAGCATATGTTGATTAGTCGGTTCTGCTTTATATCCGAAAATCTGGAAACAGAATTGAAAAAATCATATCAGATTGCGTTTTTGCCATCCGAAATCCTCATTTCGGATGATCACGGATCTAGAGTTTCATAATTACGGATCATCTCTGATCATTACGGATGATTTCGGATCTGGAGTTTCATCATTACGGATCATCTCTGATCATTACGGATGATTTCGGATTATTACCGATGAATTTCGGATGAATGTTTGAATTTTCTGATTTAGGGTTCATCATAAGTTATTGATTATCAACATCTGTTTGATCATTACGGATCATTTCGGACTAAGCATCACCATTTCGGATCAATCTCGGACTAAGCATCATCCGAAATCATCCGAAATGTATCCGAAATGATTCGACTTACGCGTCTTGGACACATCCGAAATCATTCGAAATCATGCATTTTGGATAATCCGAAATGATTCAAAATTAGTCATTTCGGATGAATCCAAGAGATGATTCATCCGAAATCATGAGTGTTCATAAAATTTAAGTTGTTTAACATGATTCATCCGAAGTCAGTTCGATCCACGCTAACGGATGGTTTGCTATTAAATAATTGGTTTTGTAATTACTTAATTAATTAATCAGAATTAGATAATGTTTTACAAAACCAAAATAGCTTAACTTGAATGAGCTTTTGATGTATCATTTCTGGCCAAAGCTGACTTGACACATCTACTTATCGTTCAAGAATTACGAAAGCTATGTTAAGTGTGCATCATAAACATGAATGTCTTAATATCTGGCCAAAGCTGATTTAATTCTTTCATAAATGGCATACTTAACAAGTTCATAACTAAAGTGATTGTCTCAATTTCTGGCCAAAGCTGATTTGTTACAACCACTTTGCACGCATACTTAAATGATTACACTTCTGGCCAAAGCTGATTTGTCTTCGTTTAAGTAGAATTTTAACTAAGTCTATTATTTTGATGTTAGTAATAGACAATATCACAGCTTCATAATGTAAAATGGTCATTATTTATGCCTGCCTTAGTTTAACGTGCCCGTAGATCACATTAGGACTTCTTCCTTAGTATCATAACTTGCTCATCTTATTTCCACTATCAGCGCCCAATTGCGGGATTCCACCTTTGACCGGTGATAACTTTGCTGCATGGAAGGATGCTCTCATGCTTACTCTTGGGCTGCTGGATTTCGATTATGCTCTAAGAGAGAAGAAGCCAGCGGACCTTACTCCACAAAGTACTACTGCTGACCAGTTGACTCATGACAAGTGGACTAGATGTAACCGCATGTCTCTCATGTTTATGAAGCAGTCCATCAGTAATGCAATCAGAGGAGCCATTCCTGATTCTGACGATGCTAAAACCTACTTGGAACATGTGGAGGCGCAGTTCAAAGGGACGTCTAAAGCACACGCTAGTACCCTTATCCTCAAGCTGGTGACAACTAAGTATGATGGGAGGAGCGGCATTCGCGAGCACATCATGATGATGAATGACATGGCCAATAAGCTGAAGGGGCTGGAAATGGAAATCAGTGATGGTTTCCTTGTTCATTTCATCATTACTTCGCTTCCTTCGTCCTTTGAAGCATTCAAGATCAATTACAACACTCAGAAGGACAAATGGACGATGAGTGAACTGGTCGCTATGTGTGTACAGGAGGAAGAGCGTATGAGGATGGATCGCACTACTGATGTTGCCAACTTCCACATCCAACTCTAAGAAAAGGAAGAACAATTATTAGAGGAAGGATGCTTCAAAAGTCTAAAGGCCTAATCCTAATCCTAATACAAGTGCAGCCTCCAGCTCTAAGAACTCCTTAGGCAGTATCCGCTGCAAATTCTGTAAAAAGACAGGACACGTGCAGAAGGAATGCCCTGACTTTAAGGAGTGGCTGGCTAAGAAAGGTAACGATTATTTTATGATACTTGAGTCCTATAATTTAAGTGTTCCTGCTAATTCTTCGTGGTTTGATTCTGGTTCTATGGTTCATGTTACCAATTCAACTCAGGGATTCCTTACAATCCGGAAGCTGGAAAGAAACCAAAGAACGCTTAAGGTTGGGGATGATCGAGAATTAGAAGTGAAGGCCATTGGAACATTACAATTAGTTATGAAAACTGGTTTATGTATTAAACTTTATGATACCTTATATGTTCCTGAGGTAAGTCGGAACCTTATATCAGGACCAAAGTTAGACATGGATGGTTTTATTGTTTCCCATGGTCATCGCAAACTCTCTATCGTCTATGATTCTGTTCTTTATGGTACTGGCATTCTGGATGGTGGTCTCTATAGATTAGAACTAGAAGATAACTTTTCCAAATCTTTGTTGTCATATAACATTAATGAATCACTCACAAAGATGAAGGAGAAACGGGACTTAGAAACTTCATCCATGTTGTGGCATCAGCGTTTAGGCCACATTTCAAAAGAACGATTAAATCGTCTTGTGAAGGATGAAGTCTTACCTCCTCTCGATTTCTCTGATTTTGGAACATGTGTCAAATGTCTTAAAGGTAAAATGACATTAGCGAATAAGAAAGGTGCCACTAGGAGCTCTAATTTATTAGAACTCATTCACACTGACATTAGTGGTCCCTACCAAATCGTTGGCATATCAGGACATACTTCATTTATCACTTTTATTGATGATTATTCTCGTTACATGTACTTGTATCTTATTAAGGAGAAATCTGAATCTCTTACAACTTTTAAAGATTATAAGGCTGAAGTTGAAAAGCAATTAGATCGTCAGATTAAAGTTGTGAGATCAGATAGAGGCGGTGAATATTATGGAAGACATACTGATGTGGGTCAAGATCCTGGTCCATTTTATGAGTTTTGTAAGGGCCAGGGGATTGTGAACCAATACACCATGCCTGGTACACCTCAGCAGAATGGTGTCGCTGAAAGAAGAAATCGTACCCTTATGAACATGCTGCGCAGTATGTTGGCCAACACTAATTTACCATTATTCCTCTGGACTGAAGCGTTAAAAGCAGCTGTTCATATACTCAATAGAGTTCCTTCTAAGTCTGTCCCTAAAACTCCTTATGAACTTTGGACAGGAAGGAAACCGAGTCTTAAATATATGAAAGTATGGGGCTGCATTGCTGAAGCAAAACTTTATAATCCTTTCCTAAGGAAACTTGACCCTAAAACAGTTACCTGTTTCTTTATTGGGTATCCTGATAATTCAAAGCGTTATCGTTTCTATTGTCCTTCTCATGTCACCCGTATTGTTGAAACCAAGCGTGCCGCGTTCCTGGAGGATTTCAAGGTCAGTGGGAGCAGTAACAACCCTTACGAAGAATTGCAAGAAGTACAAGACGCGGGGGGGGGGGGGGAGAGACTCGTCGCTTACCATTACTCTGATTACTCCTCTTGTACCCAATGCAATTACTGTACCTGAAGCCACTGCACCAACTGAAAATTCACCTCTACAATCAGAACCCATTATACCTCATGACGAAGGCACATCAAACGCTCAAAACCAAGACAACGCTGAACCCAATAATCCACTCAGGAGGTCATCTAGGCAAAAAAGGCCTACTAATTGGGATGGTTATGTTACCTACCTGACTGAAATGGATCCCGGAAAGCTCAACGATCCTATCTCTTACAATGAAGCCATTAGCAGTGATCAGTCTTCTGAATGGAATAAAGCAATGATTGAAGAGCTTGAATCCATGAAGAAAAATGACGTTTGAGATTTGGTAGAATTACCCAACGGTGTGAAACCCGTAGGATGTAAATGGGTGTTCAAAACAAAACTGGATCCGAATGGGAACGTTGAATGCTACAAAGCGAGATTGGTTGCAAAGGGCTACACTCATAAAGAGGGAATTGATTATCAAGAGACGTTTTCACCTGTCTCTCGTAAAGATTCATTAAGGATCGTCATGGCCCTAGTAGCACATTTCGATTTGGAGTTACATCAGATGGACGTTAAAACCGCTTTCCTTAATGGCGACTTGGACGAAGATGTTTACATGAAGCAACCTGATGGCTTTAAACCTGAAGGTCAGGAGCATCTAGTCTGTAAGCTGAATAAATCCATTTACGGGTTAAAACAAGCATCACGTCAATGGTACCTCAAGTTTGATGAAGTCATGAAGAAACAAGGTTTTATGAAGAATCAAGTGGATCAATGCACCTACCTCAAGATGAGTGGGAGCAACTTTACTATACTTGTCCTTTAGGTAGATGATATTCTATTGGCAAGTAATAGTTTAGACATGTTGCATGAGTCGAAGCGGTTACTCTCGCATAACTTCGACATGAAGGATCTTGGAGATGCTTCTTACGTCATTGGCATCGAAATTCACCGAGATAGACACAAAGGGATCTTAGGATTGTCCCAAAAGGCTTACATAGATCGTGTCCTTACACGTTATAACATGCAACAGTGCAAACCCTCAGTCGCTCCAGTAGTTAAGGGAGATGTTTTCGGTTCATTCCAGTGTCCGACAACAGAAGTTGAGAAGGAACAAATGAGCCAGATACCTTACGCGTCAGTAGTCGGGAGCCTGATGTATGCTCAAGTCTGTACTCGCCCAGATATCGCTTATATTGCTAGAATGCTAGGCCGTTATCAGACTAATCCTGGCCTAGATCACTGGAAAGCAGCTAAGAAGGTACTTCGATATCTGCAAGGGACGAAAGACTATAAACTGACTTATAGAAGAAGTGATCATTTAGAAGTGGTGGGCTATTCTGATTCTGACTTTGCCAAATGCAAAGATGACAAGAAATCCACTTCGGGCTATATCTTTATGTTAGCAGGCGGCCCTATCTCATGGAAGAGTCATAAACAACAGTTGACCACAACTTCCACAATGATGGCAGAGTACATTGTTGTTTATAACGCAACCTGTCATGGAATGTTGCTTAGAAATCTGGTCGTTGGACTCAAAATCGTTAATTCCATTTCTAGACCATTGAAGCTTTATTGTGATAATTCAGCTGCCGTTAGTTTCTCGAACAGTAACAAGTCGACTGGAGCTGGTTTATATCTCGATACAAAATATATGTTCGTACGTGAACGAGTTGAGGAAAATAATCTTTGTATCGAGTATATTAGTACTAAAGATATGCTTGCGGATCCGATGACTAAAGGTCTCCCTCCTAAGGTTTACGAAGAACATGTTCGGAATATGGGATTTAGTAAAGACCTTATTTAAGCATATTGTACTAGCTTATGTTTTATGTTAATGAAATTTCCTCAGTTTGATTTTGTATGTCTCTTAGAATATGTTCAACCGGTATAATGGCATATAGACAAATAAAATTATAAATCAAACAAAGGGCTTACGCGTATTTTGATCATGACGATTAGGTTTTAAATTAAGGCTATAGTATGATTAATGGGGGTCCTGAGTCGCATAATGATTCAACGGCTGTATTTCTCTGCTATAGTACTTGTTTAAGGCTAAAATGAGTGTTAACTCCTGATCAGGCTTATCTAATACTCATAGTAAATGATTACTCGGCTAAGTGGGAGAATGTAAGATTAAATATATTATGTATTAATATTTAATCTTGTAGCCATCATAATCATTTACATTATATGGATCAAAATATATATTAACCTATTAAATAATTAGTTGGTAATTGTTGATGGACCATATTACCCTTATTAACTAATTAGGTTTCCTCCTGGGTGCCTATATAAAGGAGTCTTATGTAGAGGTTGAGGGGTTACACAACTAGACACAAAAACCCATAAGCATAACATCATCATCATCGACCTCCTCTCCTATACCGATTCCCTTGTCGGTTTTTCTTTGTCCCCATCATCAGTTAGCATCCTAAGGAGGAACCAAATCTCAGTGACAATTATGTCGAACTCGATGTCATCTTCTCTGACTGGATTCTCCACTGCATTGAATGCTGTGACATGTATGTTTTCATGTTTTCCTTCATGTTTGAACAGAACCGAACCAACATCGTATAGAAATTTTTGGGTATATACGGTTTTGACCCCCGGTTTTATAGAAATTTTTGGTATATACGTTTTCTACCCCCACGTTCGGAAATCTCAAGCTTCGTCACGGGTCATGAACACATGCAACTATGGTATGGCATCAAACGTACTCTAACCTTCCTCTAACTTGAAAATGTACACAACACCACTAAGGTGATTAATTACACAGATCAAACACAAAATAGGATTAGTCTTGTGATTCTAAAACCCTTGGGTTTGTTATGATGACCCTCATAGGTAATATAGCACTGATGCATAACGATCTCTCTGTATATATTTAGATGAGTTATAAATTTATGTATAGATGTGTCTAAACTTCATATATTAAATAGCAAACCTCAAGTATTGTGTGGTCATTTTCACCTTAGATACACGATTAAAATGTTGATACATTAGCTGTTATTTGTGTACGACAACATATATTGGAATATGACGTATAGGAGAAGGTTCATTTGAGAAGAAAATTTTATTGAGAAGAAAAAGAATAAAAGGGTATAATTGTAAAACATTAAATAGTTTTTTTTTCTCATCTCATTTATTATTATGTTTGACTAATTAATTAGTCATTAAGACTATAATCCTCCACACTAAATATTTTTGCCTACACACATCAAAAGTTATCCTACACATTTCGAAATTTATCCTACACATATTGAAATTTATCCTACACAACTCGTAATTTATCATACACGCCTCGTATTTATCCTACACTTTAAATGAATTTTTATTTTTATTTTTTGTGAAAAATATATATCTTAAAAATAAGTTACAAATTTAATATAGTTAGTTATTAAAGATGAAACTACCAATTAATGATGTATGTAAGTTTACTAATATACCCTTATAGTTACATTAAGTACAAATATTAAATGAAGTCTAATGAAGCATTCCTATTGGTTGAAATTTCTTCTTTTTTCTTCTTACAAACAATTTCTTCTCATTTGAACCCTCCACTATGACGTATATACGAACAAAAGTAGATACACGAGTATGGATTCACATATCTTATAACTATAAAAATATATTACAACGAAAAAAGTTAAAATGGATAATTTCCAGATTTTTTTCTCTTTTAATTTATTTATTATATTAACATCAATCAAATCAGGGTACTATCTTTGAAAAGTACTAATTAAAATGGAAGGTGATGAAGAAAGTAATGTATAGACATAGGCAGCAAAGGCGTGCATGCAATATATAATGTGTACTACTGCTGTCGTAAAACCTTTTCCTTGTATAAAGCCTGTTTATCTGTTGTTTTTAATGTTGTATTTACAGTCTATGGATTTAACTTTTGATGGTAATTTTAGTTAGAAATTTAGTTTACGAAATTATCTCTTTCAAGAAAAAAAAAGTGAAGTTCAAAATGTCAAAAAAAAAAAAAAAAAAAGCAAATAGAAACAGATTTCAAGGGACAATGTTACCAATGTATATCTTCTCTAAATGCGAAAAGAAATGGCAAAAATGATAGCATAACTTCTTTAGGTTCGATGAGTTTTAGAATAACAAATTATTATTGAGTTTAAGATATGAACGGCAAAAATCAAAACAATTAACTTTTTCATTTTCGCATTTACTACATATACATTTTGAGTTGAGGGAATAGTCTTGCATGGCACTTCCCTATCGGACCAACCCACTTTTAATTTAATTTTATTCCCAGCTTAAAACTACAGTTTCATCCTTTGTTTAAAATTACGTTTTTGCCCCTAATTCAAAATAAAATTATATTTTTGGCCTCGCTCAAAATTTACGTTTTTGCCCTCAGTTTAAAAACCGATTTCTAATACTACTCACAGTTTAAATTTACGGTTTCGCCCTCCGTCTAAAATTACGCTTTTGCCCCCCGTGCAAAATAAAAATATGCTTTTGCCCCTAGCTAAAAAATACGATTTTACCCCCCAACTCAAAATTACGTTTTTGCCCACAGTTCAAAATAAAATTATGTTTTTCCCCATAGCTCAAAATTATGATTTTGCCCTCAGTTTAAAATTATGATTTCGCCCCCAGTTCAAAATATTTTTACGATTTTGCCCTTGGTTCAAAATTATGATTTTGCTCCCATTGCAAAAATTACGATTTCTCCCCCAGTTAAAAATTATTATCTTGCCATCGTTTTACTTTTTTTTTCAAAACTATAGTACTGTTTTATTTTGCTTGGTTGACTCAGTGTAACTTTTATTGTGTCAAACAGTTGTCTATGTCACACCCCCAAAATTCACACGCGGGGTATCACCGCTTGGAGGCGTGACTGACCAGGATCAAGCCATCAATCATATTGAACAAACATATAAGTAAACATAATTCAACCAAACAATATGAAAGGTGTTCAAAAACCCAAAGCATAGTTAAGTGTTTAGCGGAAGCATAATTGTAAAACCCATTGAAAGTATTAAATGCGAAATAAAGCAATGTTCATAGCATGGCACACACTGCCATGTCCCACAACGACCGTTCCTCCTTGTGCAAGCTCCATGAGTACCTAATGACCTGCAAGGCATGTAGCAACGAATCAACAACAAAGTTGAGCGAGTTCACAGTTGGTTGTTTGGTTATAGTATTGATTTCGTAAATCGTATTTTCGTTTTGTAAGTCATGTATCGTATTAATCCGTACCGCGGCCAATCCAGGCATGTGTGCGATGATTAGTGGGGGCTTCCCATGTGTTACTAGACCACGCGTATCGACTGCTACGAAAATGTAAGAGGTGCCCTAAGTCAATGTCTATCAGCATTGACCCTTTGCCCATAGTCCATTAGTACACACCCGTCCGACTGGCACGGTGTGAGGTTTGTTAAACCTAATAGCGCTATTAACTAATGACCCGCTCGCCATAGGCCTCGGCGATTAAGTCGATAAATGAGGGACTTCCTTTGATAGAGTTGATGGTCTTATGATCGTGTACGTAGGCTTTACGTACGTGCCCTTCAATCCGAGGACAGTAATAAGTATAACTGTACGTAGGTTTTACGTACGTGCCCTTCAATCCGAGGACAGTAGTTTAATAGTAATGGTTGTACGAGTAGTTATTCAATCCCATTCCCAACCCACCGGGAATCCCATGCCTTGGCTAGTGTGAACTCACCTTGGTTTGCTCGGTATGCTAAACTATGTTACCCGTTCCAAGTTGATCAACCAAACCCTACCGTGGTTACCAGAAACAATCAGTTTTGTATGCACATAAATCACATGTTTCACATTCACAGTGTACAAGCGGCGTACTAGTAAGACACATATTGTCATGCAAGACATAACAAGAAATAGTGTAACACCACAGTCCATACCCTGATCGTAGAATCATATTGCAATTACACAAGGTTCATACAAGTCTACCCTACAAAATTCATGTTATCATAAACACTAAACAGTTTCTTGTTTTTAATCCAAGGAGTGTATGATCCACATGTCATTGGCCCACTCATGTGCATGTATTGACCACAGTTCGCTAATAGGTGCATGTGAAGCAAATGATTGTGTGCATGTCATATTCTAAAATTGAATTCATCAAAGTTTGCATGTGATATCGGTCCAATTGAAATACAATCTTATCATATATTGCCGGCCATTTAGAAATCCATTGCTGTTGTATGCATGCGAAGTCATTATAGTTAGCATGTAAAAGTGATTCTTGAAGTTCAGAATTTATTACAAGTCAAGTTCATTGTTGAAAGAGACAAATTCATTCAGCGCACAACTTTCACATCATGCTTTCCTCTACCCACTACAACATGAAATCTAATAATATATATATTTTACTGTGAAGTCGTGGTGTGTGGCCGCCACTTACATATGTGCACATGAATTAATGAGATCAAATCCAAATTCACAAGAGCCGTCATCCTACCAAATCTCGGTTACACACACACAAGCATCATCTCAATATTTAATATTCATGCAATACTGTAACACCCCAAAAATATATAATTTATTCATTACTTTTTTAAAATAGTTATAAGAAGGGAAGTTTGAGCTAGAATGAATTAAATGCTAGAACACGAGGGACTAAAGTTGTAAATTTGAGAGTAAGTCTTATTAAATGAAAGACACACACTCCACACACACTTATGTGCGTGCGTGGAGGAGTTCAGTAGAAGGATCAAGAAGCAACAACCCTAGTTCATCATAATCCATTAAATTGGAAGGTGATTTCAAGGCTAAA
Source organism: Helianthus tuberosus (assembly GCA_030545235.1). NCBI lineage: Eukaryota > Viridiplantae > Streptophyta > Magnoliopsida > Asterales > Asteraceae > Helianthus > Helianthus tuberosus. The sequence goes on from CM060390.1 coordinate 8,252,848, forward strand.
CGGTTATTAGAACCCGTATTCTTGATCACCAAGGTGCGATTAACAAAGTGGTAAGTCGAATTTCTTGAAATCATGAACCTTAGGAAATGGGTTTTTATTAAATCATGAGTAATGATATGATATGTGTATTTAGGAGTTAAGATTATGGACTAGGACCCGATTAATGATCGGTTCGTAGTGATTTAGCGTGTGGTGATAGATATCGCATTAACTTGCTTGATTTGTTATGAACTTGTAGATTAGTATGTAAAGAAACATATAGTTAAATGTTCTACAAATGCGAAGCCCGCCAAGTGTTCGATAAAATGCCTAAATGAACAAATGGGTGAATTTTGTTAAATTATGATCAAGATGTTGTATGATAAAAGTGTGTAAGATGGAACGATGTGTAGTCGGGCTAAATAAATGAATGTATTGATGTAGGCGTAAAAGAAGAAGGTTCAAGCGCTAGGAGGTCGGACAGCTCACAGGATCGAGGTATGTTGTTTTATGCATACAAGTTTTACTTTCTAGTCGTCATTGTTATATTAGAACCGTAATTATGATTATTCGTAAATGATGTATAGTTGATAGCTTAACCCGTCTCGAACGGGCCGTAAGAGATGATAAGGATGTAAAAGTTATGTTATGGTCGGTTGGTCTTGAGCTAACCGTATTTTGGAAGCTTATGAAGGAATGTAATGAAAGAGTTAAATCTGTCATGAACGGATTGGGATGATGTTTATGTTGCGTTTATGTCTAATCCAAAATTAACGGATTATTGAATGATAAGCATTATCTCGTTTGGAGATGGTAGGAAATGACCCTTTCAACGGGTCGATGGAAGTGAGATTATGACATGGTTATGTGATGACGCAATGGATGTTAGTTTTTATTTAATATTATATATAAGAAACTGATTAGTTAAACCTGAATTGCGATGTAGGTAAAGCTGCGATTTAGGTGGCGTGGCGAGCTTGGAGACGAACACCAACATGCACACCATGGTCTATGCGCTTCCGTAGTAGTCGCCCTTTTGAAACAATATTTTTGTTAAACTTATACTACTTGAAATGTGTCTTTTGTTATGTAAATTATGGTTTTAGAAACTTAGTCGTTTGTATTTAGGAACTTTAAACTTGCGTCTTGACAGGGTAGTTCGGATTAACACTTGTAACTAGACTAGGGGAGGTGTTGATATCGAACTAGCTACAAGGGCATTTTGGTCAAATGTAAAACTTATGTTAAAAGTTAAATCTTGAAGTTTACATGTATTTTTGTTAAGTCGAAAATAAGGGCGTTACAAGTTGGTATCAGAGCATAGGTTGAGGGATTCGAGCACTATTAGTGGTGTTTGAACTCAACCGACGGCTCGTCCAAAAGTGTGTTCGCTCCAAGATCGCCAATGAGGTAACATTTAAGTTATAAATAGATTGCAAGTGTGTTTATTATATGTATGATGAAAATACTAAATTAGATATGTGGGGAGGTTAAATAAGAAGTTCAGGAGCTGTAGAGTCGAAGCGGAATGGAAATAAACGAACCAGAATGCTAAAAATAAATCTGCAGCGTTTTTGTTTAACGAGAGCCCGTCGCCGACGGGTTACCCACCCGTCGCCGACGACCACCCCCATCCGACGGCTTAACTTTCTGCCTACGGGGTAATATGTCCGACGCCCATTTTAAGAGCCCGTCGCCGACGGGCAACCTAGCCGTCGCCGACGGCTTACACAATATCAATGCGCTGAAATTTTTGTTTTCATGTTTTACGCATTCCGGTGCTCCGTTAAGCTTCCGAATGGGCCAAAATTAAGTTTCTGATGCATTTTTTATAAAGGACTATTGTCCAGAATAAAAATTTTTGGGTTTTTGAACACCTTGGCTCCATTCCAGCCAGGGGCTCTGCCCCTTGGACCCCGCCAGGGGCTGCCGCCCCTTGGACCCCGCTACTCTCGGGGGCGCTGCCCCCGAACCCCCGTCAGTCCCAATGAAGGGTATGCACATATGTATGAATGTATGTATTTCATGTTTTATGATTACGACAAGAATGGATTCGTAAGAATCAAAAGAGATGAACTGAATGACATGAGATGGATTAAGTAAATGTTGATAAATGAGCAATGATATACTGAAAATTTGAGATTTGTATTAAACGAAAATATGACATAGTGTAGATGGCGGACCATGTGGATACGAATGATGACGATGTGGCACGGGAAAATGCATTAAACGAAAAGATGGCGCAAATGATGGAAAATACTTTTGAAGCCAAACTTCCGCAAATGGTTCAAGAGGTGGAGAGTCGCGTGTTGGAAACGATTGATGCAATAATGACAAGTAAAATGGATGAAATAAAGGAGATGATTGGAGAGTCTAAAAGCAAGAGTAAGATACGAAGATGCACTTATAAGGATTTTATGGCGTGTAGTCCTTCTCCGTATGATGGGAAGATAGATCCAATTGTATGCCAAAGATGGATATCTAATATAGAAGCCGTGTTTATCCGGAGTCGGTGTGATAAGGAAGATCAAGTAATGTTTGCTACGGGTCAACTGCAATCGCAAGCTAAAGATTGGTGGGATGCTCATTGTAAAGAGATAGGTGAAGAGAAACTGCAAGTGATGACGTGGCAGGAATTTAAAGAGCCATTCCTAAAATACCATTGCCCTCAATCCGCAATCGATAGGATTCAGGAGGAATTCCTGCGCCTCCGACAGCACGATGAAACAATCAATGAGATAACAAATATTTTCTTGGATAAGCTGAAGTTTTGCAAGGAGTTCGTGAATTCAGAAAGAATGAAAATCAATCGATATCATGACATGTTGAAGGCAGAGTTTAGGGAGTTTATTACGCCCTCGAAGTGTGAAACTCTTGACGAACTCATAAACTGGGCGCGAGACAGAGAGATTGAACTCAAGAGACAGGTGGAGCGAGGTGAAAAGAGACCGCCAGAGAAGGTGTCTAACCCAACTCCTTTCAAGAAAGGCAAGTTTCAAGAACAAGCCAATAAAGAGAAAGCAAAGAGTGGAATTCCCCGTTGCAAGAATTGTGGAAAGCTTCACTCTGGAGAGTGCTTGTTAGGCAAGAAGGGGTGCTATAACTGTGGGGAAGAGGGACATCCGCATTACAGGTGCCCTAAGAGTGTGAAGACATGTTTTAATTGTTTCCAGAAGGGTCATATCAAGGCGGAGTGTCCCAAGCTCCAACCGGGAATGAAGAAGGAAGGCAAAAAGGAGGAGAACCCTAAGGCAAGAGCAAGAATGTTTCAAATTACGTCTGAAGAGGCTAGAGCTCATCCGAATGTCATGTCAGGTATTTTCTTGCTAAATTCCTTGCCGATGTACGTGTTATTCGATACCGGGGCTACTATGTCATTTGTTTCGAGTGATGTAATTAATCACCCCTCATTTAAGGTTGAAAGAATGCAAATACCATTAGAGGTAGAGATAGCCGATAGCAAGAATTATTTGTTGCACGAAGTGTGTAGAAACTGTAAGCTCACGATAGAGGATGAGGAGTTTGATATTGCCCTCGTACCTATGGTCTTAGGAGAATTCAAGGTAGTAGCAGGTATAGATTGGATGGCCCGACACCATGCGGAGATTAAATGCGAAAGTAAGATAATACGCGTGCAATCTCCGGGTGGGAGATGGTTAAGTATTCAAGGAGAAAGAAATGTGGAAGCAAAGTTATGCAATATTGTCCAAGCCGTTAAGTACGTGTGTAATGGAAGTAGGGCATTCTTAGCCTATGTAATAGATGTTCATCAAAGCCTTCACAAGTTCGAAGACGTGGCAGTAGTGAACGAATATCCGGACGTGTTTCCGGAGGAGTTGCCGGGGCTTCCACCCGAACGTGAAATAGAATTTCGTATTGAATTAAATCCGGGTGTGCAACCGGTGGCTAAATCCCCATATAGATTGGCTCCCACCGAAATGAGGGAACTAATGACTCAACTGCAAGACTTACTTGATAAGGGCTTTATACGTCCGAGTGTATCACCTTGGGGAGCACCCGTTCTTTTTGTAAAGAAGAAGGATGGGTCGATGCGCATGTGCATCGACTACCGGGAGCTGAATAAATTGACCGTGAAGAATCGTTATCCATTACCCAGAATTGATGATCTTTTTGATCAGTTGCAAGGTGCGAGTTGGTTTTCAAAGATAGATTTACGGTCGGGCTATCATCAAGTAAGGGTGCGAGAGGAGGATGTTGCAAAGACTGCATTCAGAACTCGGTATGGACATTATGAATTCTTGGTCATGTCCTTTGGGTTGACGAACGCGCCAGCCGTGTTTATGGATCTGATGAACCGAGTATGTCGACCTATGCTAGACAAATCTGTAATTGTGTTCATAGATGACATTTTGGTCTACTCCCGGAATGAGGCCGATCATGCAAGACACCTACGTGAGGTACTTGAAACCCTCCGTAGAGAAAAACTTTATGCGAAGTTCTCAAAGTGTGCCTTTTGGCTCAGGGAAGTGTAGTTTCTAGGTCACGTAATAAATTCAGAAGGTGTCTTAGTAGATCCAGCAAAGATTGAGGCCGTATTAAAGTGGGTTCCTCCGAAAAACCCAACCGAAGTAAGGAGTTTTCTAGGCCTTGCCGGCTATTACAGAAGGTTTATTCAAGATTTCTCAAATATTGCATTACCAATGACTAAACTGACGAGGAAGGAAGGAAAGAAAGTTCGTGTGGGATAAAGAACAAGAAGAAGCTTTTCAAATGTTAAAGGAGAAATTATCGAGTTCTCCGGTGTTAACGTTACCTGATGGAACGGAAGATTTGGTTGTCTATTCAGACGCGTCACGTCATGGCTTGGGGTGTGTTTTAATGCAAAGGGGAAAGGTTATCGCGTATGCTTCAAGACAACTCAGACCGCATGAAGTAAACTATCCGACCCATGACCTAGAATTGGCAGCGGTGGTTTTCGCCTTAAAAATTTGGAGGCATTATCTGTATGGTGTAAAATGCACAATCTACTCAGATCATAAGAGTCTCAAGTATTTCTTCGAACAGAAAGATCTGAATATGAGGCAACGAAGATGGTTAGAACTGATTAAGGATTATGACTGTGATATTTTATATCACCCGGGAAAGGCAAACGTCGTAGCAGATGCGTTGAGTCGAAAAGAATATCCACACCCGATTCAAGTAAAGTCTATGAAGATGACAGTTACGCCTCGTCTCCTTGAAACGATAAAAGATGCTCAAATAAAAGCACTAGAGACAGGGGATCCAAAGAAAGAAAGAACGAAGGGAATAGTAGGAAAATTTGAAGAAAACTTGAGCGGGCTTAAAACGAGATTTGGTCGGATCTGGATACCAAGGTTTTGTGAGGTCAAAACAATGCTACTTGAAGAAGCTCATAAGTCGCGGTATTCTATTCACCCTGGGGCTACAAAAATGTACTACGACCTGAAGACAAACTATTGGTGGCCCGGGATGAAACGCGATATTGCTAAGTATGTCGCGAAATGTCTGACGTGTTCTCAAGTGAAGGCGGAACATCAGAAACCCTATGGAGAGTTACAACCCTTGGAAATTCCAGTATGGAAATGGGAGGAGATAACCATGGATTTGGTGACTAAGCTACCTAGAACGAAAAAGGGGCATGATACGATATGGGTAGTCGTGGACCGACTCACGAAGAGTGCACACTTTTTACCAATTCGAGAGGCCTACTCCTCAGAAAAGATGGCGGAAGTGTATGTGAACGAAATAATATCTCGACACGGGGTACCTGTGTCAATAGTTTCGGATCGGGATACGAGATTTACTTCTCGTTATTGGCTGAAGTTCCATGAAAGTATGGGTACGAAGTTGCACATAAGCACCGCCTACCACCCGCAGACTGACGGTCAATCGGAAAGAACAATTCAGACGCTTATTGATATGTTAAGAGCATGCGCGTTAGATTTTGGTGGAAGTTGGGATGACCACTTATCACTGGTGGAATTTTCTTACAATAATAGTTATCAAAGTGGTCTCAAAACGGCACCTTATGAACTGTTATATGGAAGAAAGTGTAGGACTCCCGTATGTTGGGGGGAAGTAGGACAAAGGGAGCTCGCGCCTAACGAGTTGATAGCAATGACCAATGAAAAGATTGATCTAATTAGAGCTCGATTAAAGGCGGCTCAGGATAGGCAAAAGGCATATGCGGATAAAAGAAATCGTCCTATTGAATTTCAAGTAGGAGACTATGTTCTATTAAAAGTATCCCCATGGAAAGGTATAATCCGTTTTCGTAAACGGGGTAAATTGGGGCCTCATTATATTGGGCCATTTAAGATCTTGGCTCGAGTGGGAAAAGTGGCGTATCGTCTAGAATTACCGTCTTCATTAGATGGGATCCATAACACTTTTCATGTATCACAATTACGAAAGTGCCTTGCGGATGAATCGACGATCGTACCTCTTGACGATATTGAAGTAGATGAGAGCTTAAACTATGTTGAAAAACCGATAGCCATTAAAGATGTTAAGGTAAAGAATCTTCGCAATAAGACCATTAGACAAGTTTTAGTACAATGGCAACACCGGAAGGGGTCGGAACTTACTTGGGAATCGGAAGATGAAATGCGGAAACATTATCCTTCCTTATTCGGTATGTAAATGTTGCTTTTAGTATATGATCAAGTTTCGGGACGAAATTTTTTTTCTAAGAAGGGTAGACTTGTAACACCCCAAAAATATATAATTTATTCATTACTTTTTTAAAATAGTTATAAGAAGGGAAGTTTGAGCTAGAATGAATTAAATGCTAGAACACGAGGGACTAAAGTTGTAAATTTGAGAGTAAGTCTTATTAAATGAAAGACACACACTCCACACACACTTATGTGCGTGCGTGGGGGAGTTCAGTAGAAGGATCAAGAAGCAACAACCCTAGTTCATCATAATCCATTAAATTGGAAGGTGATTTCAAGGCTAAACGGTTATTAGAACCCGTATTCTTGATCACCAAGGTGCGATTAACAAAGTGGTAAGTCGAATTTCTTAAAATCATGAACCTTAGGAAATGGGTTTTTATTAAATCATGAGTAATGATATGATATGTGTATTTAGGAGTTAAGATTATGGACTAGGACCCGATTAATGATCGATTCGTAGTGATTTAGCGTGTGGTGATAGATATCGCATTAACTTGCTTGATTTGTTATGAACTTGTAGATTAGTATGTAAAGAAACATATAGTTAAATGTTCTACAAATGCGAAGCCCGCCAAGTGTTCGATAAAATGCCTAAATGAACAAATGGGTGAATTTTGTTAAATTATGATCAAGATGTTGTATGATAAAAGTGTGTAAGATGGAACGATGTGTAGTCGGGCTAAATAAATGAATGTATTGATGTAGGCGTAAAAGAAGAAGGTTCAAGCGCTAGGAGGTCGGACAGCTCACAGGATCGAGGTATGTTGTTTTATGCATACAAGTTTTACTTTCTAGTCGTCATTGTTATATTAGAACCGTAATTATGATTATTCGTAAATGATGTATAGTTGATAGCTTAACCCGTCTCGAACGGGCCGTAAGAGATGATAAGGATGTAAAAGTTATGTTATGGTCGGTTGGTCTTGAGCTAACCGTATTTTGGAAGCTTATGAAGGAATGTAATGAAAGAGTTAAATCTGTCATGAATGGATTGGGATGATGTTTATGTTGCGTTTATGTCTAATCCAAAATTAACGGATTATTGAATGATAAGCATTATCTCGTTTGGAGATGGTAGGAAATGACCCTTTCAACGGGTCGATGGAAGTGAGATTATGACATGGTTATGTGATGACGCAATGGATGTTAGTTTTTATTTAATATTATATATAAGAAACTGATTAGTTAAACCTGAATTGCGATGTAGGTAAAGCTGCGATTTAGGTGGCGTGGCGAGCTTGGAGACGAACACCAACATGCACACCATGGTCTATGCGCTTCCGTAGTAGTCGCCCTTTTGAAACAATATTTTTGTTAAACTTATACTACTTGAAATGTGTCTTTTGTTATGTAAATTATGGTTTTAGAAACTTAGTCGTTTGTATTTAGGAACTTTAAACTTGCGTCTTGACAGGGTAGTTCGGATTAACACTTGTAACTAGACTAGGGGAGGTGTTGATCTCGAACTAGCTACAAGGGCATTTTGGTCAAATGTAAAACTTTATGTTAAAAGTTAAATCTTGAAGTTTACATGTATTTTTGTTAAGTCGAAAATAAGGGCGTTACAAATACATACTGACAATTCATGTTAATTTATCATTATCTATAGTCAACACACCATCATATTACTTCTGTTAGTCAATCTGCACATAAAGAATCATCTAGTATTTATGTATGTATATCGATACCATTCACATGTTATTCGGCCCACATCCCAATCATCATGGTTATCAATTCACAGAATCACATGACAATAGCACACATTGTCCCAAGTAATTATCATTATTAACACAAACAATGGCCGACAACTTGATAAAGCATTCAGAGGATGATTATGATTGGACCGATAATTCCTGAAACTGATTTTTCTATTGGGCCGCATATATTATCAAACTAAACATCCTCTGAATGATTATGATGACTCGTTAATCGTTATTCATGATTATGCAATAACAAACTAGTATCATGAATGCTACACATATTATTAAACAACAGTCATGATCATGAATAACGATTAACGAGTCATCATACCTATCAAATACAAGAACCCGAGAGATGATGTTTCGAAGATCAAGAACTCTGATGGGGGGTTTGTCTGCCGTCAGGTTGATGAAAGGTAAGGGAGAGGTGATTAGGGTTTTCGGATTAAAACTTCTACGTAAATGTTGAACAAAGCATATGACATATAACAGGTAGCTACTGGGCTGAAGCCCATTTCCTGTTTTCGCCGGCCCACCTTCTGACGAAAACACTAAGTTGTTTTCGTGGGGAGGGGTTAGGGGTGTTCAAAAAACTCGTGGCTCGCGGCTCGCTCGAAACTCGCTCGAAAAAGGTTCGAAAAAAGCTCGGCTCGAAATTGGCTTGGTTGTAAACGAGCCAGCTCGGCTCGGCTCGGTTTGTAAAAAGCTCGTGAGCCAGCTCGATAAGGTTTACATCCTTGATTTTGTTTGTCCCACATCGCTCAAAAGACAAAAACTAAGAGAGTAACTCCCCTATAAAAGAAGGTAAAGAAAGTGTACAAAGTGAGTTAACTATTTATACTTGTATATTTAGCCATTTGGTTAAATATAATTGCAATTATGGCCCTTAGTCTATGAAAAGATTCATTTTTAGGGCTTTTTAAGTAGTAAATTTTACGGTTCTTTGTTAGTTCGAGCTAGATCGAGCCGAGCTAGCTCGAATTTTAATCGAGTTGAGCTCGAACCTCAAATCTTAGCTCGGTTTGAAATTCGAGCTCGAGCCGAGCCAGCTCGAATTGAGTTCGAGCCGAGCTCGAGCCGAGTCGAGCTCGGCTCGACTCGGCTCGTTTACAGCCCTAGGAGGGGTGTTTTCGAGTGGGGTGTTTTGGGCAGGGTTCCACTATCTTGTTCTTAATTATACAATCAAATAATCAACACAATATACATATAACATCTATACACATCTCATGTATACTACAATCTACACACAACACGTGTATTGCACATCCAGTAATTATAATAACACACTTGCAAATAAGTACTAGGTTAAATCGAGTAGAGACCTTGAAAACTCGGGTTGTCACAGTCTAACACTCGCTCATTGGTCCTGACAAATTAGGATTTTACCCCTAGCTCAAAATTACAGACATGTTATTGTTTTAATTTTTTACCAAAACTATCGTAGTGTTTTCGTTTAAGATCGTGTTATAAGTAGTATGTACAAGTAACCTAAATAAATGTATACATGTTATGAAACTAAGAAATATTTGATTTAACGTCTTACAACGCGGGCGGGCATAGGTGTAATTTTTATTCGTCCAGGCATGCCTGGTACATGCTCATTTGTCATGAAAAATTACAATTTTGCTTCCAGTTTAAAATTATAGTCTTTCTATCGTTTTAGTTTTTTTTTTTTAGTAAAAGTATGGTAGTGTTTTTGTTTTAATTGGTTGACTCGATGTAATTTTTTTTTTTTTTTGAGATCATGTTATGAGTCGTATGTACAAGTAACCAAAACACAGACATACATGTTATGAGAGATAAATATTCGGCTTATTGCCCCGCAACGTGGGCGGAGCAAAAACTAGTTGCTCACAAAATCAAGTTAGTTAGTTGCCTCTCAATTTCCTTCTTCTAATTTCAAACTTAAAATAATATCTGTCTTTCAAGTTTCATGCAAGATCTTTGAGTATGAAGTCACACATTTTTACGAATTTGCATATTGCATCTTTTTAGATATGTCTTAAAAATGTTTTTTTCCTTTGTTTTTGGGATCTAAAACTCGAGAGATTATTAGAGAAAGATGAAAAAAAAAATGGAGTCAAAAAGTGGGCGAAGGGTGCAAGTACACATATTTAGAAGGGGGAGATTGAGTACACATAAAATTCACCTACTAAATGTGTGAAGTACTGAATAACTTAAAAGCAAAATTCGTGTGGTGGCAATATAGTAAATATATCTCAAATAAAGTTATAAGTGTTATAAATGTATTATTATTGTGGTTATCAACGCCTAAAATAGATTAGGCTTGTTCTCTAAGTTTTCTCTCCTATATATAGATTCTTTGTATCTCATTGTAAACACATCACATTCAATAAAATACTAGATCTATTTCTCCCGATTGTTCTTCTCTTATGCTATTAGGCTAGTTTCACAACACGTTATCAGCACGAGAGTGCTCGAAATATCATTGGTTTTAATCGTTGGTTAAAGTCACGATTAACCTATGTCAAGATGAGAGTCAACAATTAGCATGCCAAAAGACCTAGATGTGAGGCAGCCGTTCCAGCTAAGCGAGTTCTTGGTATTATCTTTAGTCTCCAGCAAAAGCTCCACAACTCAGGTAACAAGACTAACACTTATGTTTTATATAGAGCATACATGTAATCTATATGAGCACGAATTTGAATTAAATTATAATAGCTTAATAATCTGTTTGTTAATCTAAAATTGCGGCTACTTAGTGGGATGAATAGGAAATAAAACTTAACTTATTTCAATAACTCAACAATATTAAGCCAATCACTATGGTGTTTTTTTATATATATAAAAGATTGGTTTATGAAAAATTATTAATGGAGCTGCTAACATCTTTTTAATTATATTAATATATACATACATTATTGTTTTAACTAAAATAAAACTTAATGATACTATTTATAAAGCTTTTCTACAATTGAATAGGTAACCTTATTATTTTTATATAAATGATCAGTTAGTTTGTATATTGAAAAGAGAGATTGAAATAGTTATATTGTATATTTGCTTATTCAAAAGAATATGCTATTTAATCATACGTTACATCTTGTGAAACTGAATAGTTTCTCTTTATTATAACAATATATTATCAAGGTATCTATAAATTTTATTGACTTTTAAGATGTTTTTTTGAATTAGTCAAGTTTGGAAATTATACAAAATATATTTTATATTAATAAAATAAAATCTCTTTTCAAGGTAAGAAAATTGGAATAGAGAATAATGGGGAAAGAGGTTCAGTCTTTGATTTTGTAAAATAGAATGATGGGATTCAGTATTCGCCGATAACTTAGGGGTTATTTTAGTAACCTAGAGATCATATGAAAAAAAAGTTTGTTTTTTTTTTAAAGTTCATCTCGATAAACTACATTAAGAGTTTGATAAGTTCTAAATGTTGAAGAATGTAGTTGGATGAATATAAACTGCATCATCAAATATGTTTTTACTTTAATGTTGGTACAATTTCATAAGATTGAATTATTAGTGTTTTTTTTTCCCTTTCTAACATAGGAACATGCCTAAATCAATGGTTGATATGGTTCTTAATTGCATTTGCGTATACATGATTATTAGTATGAATTGTATACATAATTTCTTGGTGTTTTTCTATCATATATTAGTTTTGTCTTTTGTGGAACAAAAAAATGTGTTTAAAGTCATGTAGTTGGTGTTAGATAAAAATAAAGATTAATCTGTAAACGTTTTTATGAGAAAATTATGATTACTACTAAGAGCATTATAATAAATGCAGTATGATTATATGATTGGTATTTTATGATATTTGAAGGCGCATAATTTAGCTTTGTTATATACTTATATATCATCACTATTGCAATTGTGTATGTTTCTTCTATATATTATTAAATATTTATATAGTGATTATTTGACAAAGCAAATAAAAGACAAAAGTTGATTGTCTTGTTATCACTTTGAAAGAGAACGAATATGCTAAGATATGTACTCCCTAAATCTCATTATCTATTTACAGAAAGTCGTTAAATTTTAGACTAATAAACATGACTCAATCATGTAATTACTTCTCAACTTATATTATGTGGAGAGAAGATTAGTTATAAGGAAAATACTTTTCATTTGTCACACATGAGAGATAGGCTCCTAAAGTAGCAATCCCATTACCAAGCATATAATGAAAAGCTATGAAATTTAATTCGGTTCTACTCTCATTCCATGATGTGAATGTGAATGTGATTACATATTGACCATTGTAAATGTAATGATCATTGACATAATTGAGAAGTTGTAATAATGAGATCGACCATATAAAATTGTAATGATGGTCATGTTAATAATGAGATGGATCACCAGAAGTGACAAACTAATAAATGATTATATAACATGATGGTTTGAATTTTGAAGGTAAAAGACACTATCGTATCTAACATTTTGTATTACATACGTGCAAGTAATACATCTACGATCATAAACTAGACGTTTATGGATCATGATATTTGATTGGCATGACCGGTTAGACCACGCCGAGTCAATGATGATGTGAAACACAATGAAGAACCGAAAGATTCTTCCTGATAATTAAAGATGTCTTTGCTCTCAAGAAGAAATTAATTATTTACCAACCAAGATAGGGTGTGAATCCCTAAATATTTTGGAATAAAAAAAGGACACGTATATCCAAATATGATACCATTTAGTGTTTTAAATCGATGCATCGTCTAAATGGTTATCAAATCCACAACATGAAGTTTGTGTGATTGTGGCTTAGCTAATGTGATAGCAAGCATATTAATCCATATTAGTATATTTATTTGGTAATAATGAATTTGATTCCCAAGTTATTAATGATCATTGGAATAAGTGTTATTGTTGAGATGATCACTAAACGTCTATTATTGATTACAAAGCCAATGATCATGAGAGGAGCAAAAGTTCATTTAGGTACATGTAATTTTACATATAGTACCATTAACTCACATCAAGCCAATAAGTTATAGTTCTCCCCATACAGTTGGTTTTTGGTCAGGAACCAAAGATGTCTCATCAAAGATTTTGGTTGTGTGACATATATTGAAACTCATCCACCACACCGCACAAAGATGAGACTTCTAAAAAAGTTTGAGAATATGTTGGGTATAAATAATCATCTATTATTGAATACTTAAAGCCATTAGTGAGAAATTTGTTTATGGCTCATTGTTTTTCACTTTAGTGAATGAATGTTCCCAACATTAGGGGGATATAACAAGCAGTTGGAAAGTGAAAAGTGGAATGAATTATCATGTCATCTTGATCCTTAGACTATAAACGGTGAACCAGAAGTTCAAAGGATAATTCATTTACCAATATTAAAGAACAAATTACCAGACAAGTTCACTGACCTAAATAGAGTGACTAAGTAAGTCACATAATAAACTGCTTATGCTCCAGTTATATTTGTGTCCCAAGAGGACAACCACATAGTTTGTAATAAGTCTATTGCACGCCTAAAGCGTGGTAGACTAGTTGATCCCAATAATAAAATTCCTCGAAAATTGGAGCAAATAATTAAGATGGTCAAGTCGAGGTTATAGTAATAAGATCTCCTGAAGAGACAGTGGACATGATGGTTCAAGAAGAGCCTCAGGTACCTGAAAATAAAGAGATCTCGATAAGTTGTATCATGTCTAAGATATGTATGGAATCAAAACAAAATCGACGTCGTTATACTTGTGTATATAATATAGCGCTTGAAATGATGAAATAACGAGGATTAAGATTTAAGATCTGCCTATGAATGAAAATACATAAATGATTGGCCAAAATGGAAAGATGCAAAGTAAGGCAGATTTAAATTCTCTAATGAAATGGAAAGTTTTCAGACCAACAGTCCATACAACTGAATTTGTAAAGTATGTTGGATATTAATGGGGCTTTTATGCGAATCATGTGAAAATCAAATTAAATGAGATAAGGCAAATATGGTGCACAAGGATTTTCGCAAAAACCCATGATTGATTATAATGAGACACATTCTCTAGTGGTGGATGTAATGACTTTCCAATATTTTATTAGTCTGGTAATATAAAGAGAGAATTGATATGTGTCTTATGAATGTTATGTATCACTTGATACTAAAAGTTTACATGAAAGTCCCTCAAGGATTTGAATTATCAAAAATCATGTAAAATGAGTTCTCGAGAACGATATGATCGTTGTATATAAATTCATAATTGAATACGTTGAATATAATTGTAACTCCTGATGAGTATTGTAAAGCATTTAAGTGCTTATAAGGTTAGTTGAAACATCTTAAGGATGTAATTCTTGTGCACCAATAACTATGCATAAAAAACTTATGCCTAGTTATTATGGCATCTTAATGTACAATGTATAAGCATGGTACAATATGGATGAAATATTCAAGACATCCTTGCATATGATATAGAAATTAATGAGGAGGTATATGTAATAGAACTTCTAAAGAGTGAATGCACATACATTGTTTTTCAAAGTTGAAATAAGTATGTATATGATTGCAAATGCTTGAATCATTGATTTCAAGTCCTCAAAAGAATGTATCTTTATAAAGTTAAAGATAGTATGAACTAAAATAGTCAAGTTGAGTATTGTACAACTCATGATATATTATGATAAAGAGCAATATAAGTTTGATAATATTATCCATCTTTATCAAATGTTCTTTCTTAAAAGTTCACTATAATCGCAATTTACAGTGATGATGTTTGAGCATCATCAAGAGAAACTTGCGAGCTTTTAGAAGGGGAATTTTTAATGACCTTAGCACAGTCTAATTATTAATCGACTTGCAGTTCGAGTATATTTGTAATTATACTTTTATTCATCTATCAAACTACATCTTAAAGATGTTGGTGGGACATTTTAGTATGTAGAGAGTTCAACCTTATAGTATGTTAAAGGTTGTTCAAACACTTTTTATAAGAAATGATTATTATCATCTCATACCAAAGTAGAGATTCTCATTTCAAAAGTACCATGGCTAAAGTGCAATTGTGCATTAACTTAGCTTTCTAGCTATGCATGATAATATATATTTTTATTTGAATTTATCAACATGATATAACACATGTCCAATGAGGAGACATTTGAATGGTAAAGCAGATATGTCGATACCCTAAAGGTAAAAATGATATGTGTCTATATTTTACTAACCCATCAACAAGTTTGGTTAGTTTTATAAATGCAGGGATTATAACAAAACACATTCATGGATCTTATGGTATCTGCTTACAAGAGGAGGCAACATGAAGATCATACATCAGTGTTCATTAAAAGATTGTACAACAAGAGATTAGGCGACAAATTTCTTACTACAAAAGTTTTCAGCAACTTTCATAGAAGATTGGCATATGTTACTTAAATGATACACATCATAATGAGGGGGAGTTTTACACAAGTTGCACTCTTTTTCCCTTCACTAAGTTTTATCCCATTGGGTTTTCTTGGTAAGGTTTTTAATGAGGCAACGTACATGATCTAAAAGTATCAGGGGGAGACGATATGCGCTGCACTCTTTTTCCCTTAGCTAAGGTTTTGTCCCACTGGGTTTTCCTGGCAAGGTTTTTAACGAGGCAACATCTCCAAAGCGTATGAAGTTGATAACCAAGGGGGAGTGTTATAAATGTATTATTATTGTGGTTATCAACGCCTAAAATAGATTAGGCTTGTTCTCTAAGTTTTCTCTCCTATATATAGATTCTTTGTATCTCATTGTAAACACATCACATTCAATAAAATACTAGATCTATTTCTCCCTATTGTTCTTCTCTTATGCTATTAGGCTAGTTTCACAACAATAAGCAACTTTTTTTTTTTTTGAACGGCCAACAGAATCAATCCCGAGTATTCTCGGGGCACCCACTGGACAAACGGAGTACTCCGAGAGTAACCTGAGTCCACCACCAATTCCGGGGAAAACCCGTTAACCCACCCGCCCATAGGCACGACAGTGAAATTACCGGTAAAACCCGTTTGGCTTCCAACCCAGGTTTCCCTAGGTCTCCTATCATTGCCCACCAGTGCCTCACTCTACACCAAGTGGGAATTGAACTTGCATCTCTCAAGAGAAATGCAAGCCCTCCACCACTTGATCTAGATATCATTGGCAAGTTATAAGCAACTTAATCGTTAGTCTAGTTGTATGTATCGTAATTGTTAGGGTTAAAAGGGAATAAAAATTTACGCTAAAAATGTAGGAAGGAATAAAAGAGTAATATATGACATAATTAAAAATTAAGATAAAAGAAAATTTTGATCCTAAAAACCACTGGTCTAAAATCTAGCACACAAAAAATACTTATAAAATATACAATAAAACACATACAAAATATATTGCAAAAAAACACAACACAAAAAATGTAGCATAAAATATATTGAAAAAAAATACAACTAAAAGATATAGTACATAATACAAAACATAATATACACATAAGAAATGCAGCAAACAATACAACATAGTTTCTCTGTTCAAAAAAAAAAAAAAATACAACATAGTTTCCGTAATTTAAAAAATAAATAAATTTTATAACTTAAACTAACAATAAAAAATGCTAGATTTTATGTTATGGTTCTTAAAAAAATAATGTTGTATAAAAATTATGAACATTTTACTAGAAACTTGAAAAAAATAAATAAAAGTAGTATTCTAAGGATGGATGGTGTGGCTTAGCTGATCACTCAGCCACCTCACCATCTTTGGCGCCCCTACGCTATTTCCTGGGTGCTATTATTGGCCCCCGTCAAAGAGATAGCGGCCGTGAAGGGCTACATCAGGTTTTGTTTATCTTTTTCTTAATATTTAATTAGGAGGCGCTATGAACTTGATGGAGGCTTTATCTCACACTAACATTGTTAAAGGGGGCGTCATTTTTATCCCAAAATTTATCTGGCATTTACATGATGTGAATACCACACCACCCAGCCTAAAAATTAAAATAGCATTCTAGATTTTTTTTTTAATTTTAGCCATGATTTAGAAAATTGAGGTTAAAAATTTCTTCTTTAACATTTTTAGGGCAAATCCTTTTTTAGGGAATTTCTCCTCCCACACACACTGCGCATTTAATGGTTATTATACTTTAAAATATGAAATTAAAAAAATTAAAACCTAACTAAAATTTTATATATTTTTCTCCATCGAAAATCTTAATCATATAGTGACATCTTACATTTCGGAGAGGCGTAATTAGGCTATAGAGTGTGTTTGTTTTTCTCCATTCTCCCCCATCATCCATCTAACTGTTACGTCACTCGCTCATTCCACCTCTTCCTCTCTCCTCCATTCAAGGGTGTGGTCCCTTTTTTTTTCTCGTCATTCCCCCTTCCATTTTTACTTTTTTAATACTAATCAATAAAAATATATTAAAATTAAAAAAGGTACATAAAATAAAATTAAAAATGACAAAATTTGAAAGAAAAAAAATGACACAATTTAAATAAAAATAGTTCTACGGTGCATTTCCTCTTAGCCATTTATTCGCAATCTTGTCTTTCATTTTTAACATCACTGCACGGTCTCTTTTCTGTTAGGTTTTCGATGTCGGTTCTCATGATTCGGAGTTCTTCAGCCTTGTGTTGTTGTAGTTTCATTTCGAGTCACTTCCTATCCAATTGAAGCCTCTCTAGTTCCCTTACCACGGCTTCTTCCTTTTCTTTTTCTCTCTTTTTGTACCTCTCCGTTTGAATATCCTTAAACTTGTTGAAGTTTAGAAGAAGTTTATCAGTTTTTGGTAAATCGCTTGAGGTCATTCCCTCATACCCAAAGCCTTTGCAGCCGTTGCTTTTTTTTTTTTTTTTTTTGTGCGGTCCCTTCCAATTGGTCGCTCTGATTCAGGACTTAGAGCTTCATCTTCGAACTTGTAACAACCCTCGGTAAAACCGACACCCTCATAATATTTCCGACACCCTAGTATATTTTAAAATATTCCCTTATGTCTTATAATACATCCCGTATGTGAAAACCGAGCCCAAAATGTGTTATAACATACAAAATAAAATATAAAATTTAATTATTAAGTTGAGGCGGGCCGCGTAGACCCACCCCAAGCCATTACGCGGGCGGTATGAAGGTCTAGATCTGATTCGTCTGATTTCTTAAGTTCAAACGGGCCGCGTAAATGTTCCCGTTAGTTTACGCGGGCCGCGAGTGCCCTGAAGTGTGGCGCAGCCCGGTGCGGCCACGTGGCCCAACACCAGGACAAGCTAGTTGATGACCCAGCTAAGCTACGCAGT
Source organism: Helianthus tuberosus (assembly GCA_030545235.1). Lineage (NCBI taxonomy): Eukaryota > Viridiplantae > Streptophyta > Magnoliopsida > Asterales > Asteraceae > Helianthus > Helianthus tuberosus. The sequence goes on from CM060390.1 coordinate 8,271,431, forward strand.
TGACCGGCGTCAACGCGGGCCGCGTAGGCCTAGGTCTTCCCTTACGCGGGCCGCGTGGAGACCAGTTTTGTCACACCCCCAAAATCCACACGCGGAGTATCACCGCTTGGAGGCGTGACTGACCAGGATCAAGCCACCAATCATATTGAACAAATAAGTAATAAGTAAAAGTAAATGTAATCCATCACAATACAATTGGTGTTCAATCAAAAACATAGCATAGGTAGCGGAAGCATAGTTATGAAAATCCAACACAAGTGTTTAGTTTAAAGAGTCATAAAGTTTTCATCAAAACATCCACAATCCGTGCCCACAACGACCGCGCCTCCCGTGCAAGCTCCAAGAGTACCTATGGTCCTGCAAGGCATGTAACAGAAAGTCAACAACTAGTTGAGCGAGTTCACAATAAGTAAGTTCGTTGCATAACTATGCGTTATTAACTAAGCCGTTGTGTAGGTTCAATTGGTGGGGGCTTCCCACGTTGTATGTACTATTAGTGGGGGCTTCCCATGTTTGTATTTACTAGACTAGTTGTACCATAAGTGTTCTTCTTGACCCGAGAACAGGATTGCGTACGAGGTTTACGTAGGCTTTACGTAAGTGCCCTTCTCAACCCGAGGACAGTGGTACGCGGGGGTTTACGTAGGTTTTACGTAAGTGTCCTTCTTAACCCGAAGACAGTAGTATGTATGAGTTTACGTAGGTTTTACGTAAGTGCCCTTCGTAACCTGAGGACAGTGGTAAGTACAAGTTTACGTAGGTTTTACGTAAGTGTCCTGCTTATCCTGAGGACGATGGTAGAAAGTCTAGTAGCAGTGTAAGTACAAGTAATTGTTCAATCCCATTATTCAAAACCCATTCCCTCCCCCGGGAATCCCATGCCTTGGTAAGAGTGTGAACTCACCTTGGTTTGCTCGGTATGCTAGACTATGTGCTCGCAAGTAATCAATCACGTCCTATAGTGTGCACGTATACTCAATCAGTACATGTTTGTAAGGTTTCACATGTAACTAACGTCACAGTAATATCACAGAGTGTGCCTAGCAGTTAGCATCTTGTATCATGTAGACAGTTAATCCAATTCATGCAAATTCATCTTTCACATAATAGCTTTCTCAGTTAATTCTAACAATATTAACCATTAACATGTCTAACTGCGTTAAACAGGTTTAACGAGGTTCCACACTTGACAAGATTTACGCACTTAGCATTGAGAACATACGTAACAGAATCATTCAGAATTAATCAGAGTTATCATACTTACATAACATACTGACATATTTAATAGTTTTAGCAACTTAACATATTTGTCAAGTTAACAGAGTTAATAAAGCATAACAGAGTTAATAAATTTAACTCAGTTAATTGACTAAACATGGCTGGTAACTAACAGTATTATCAAACCAACAGGTTTAAGTAATTAACAAAGTTAACTAGCTAACAACGTTACTGTGCAGAATGCTAGACAAAATCCCATAGTGGCGAAATCACTAGTGCCGAAATCCCCTTTGGGCCAAAATCCCCTTTGGGCCGAAAACACTTGGGCCAAAAATCCCCAAGGTGTTTTCGTTGGGGTGGAGTGTTTTCGTCAGGCATCATCATCATCAAATACATTCAACAGCAACCCTAAACAACACTACAGTTTTTACGATTTCAACCAACAATCGTTCAATCAGAAGAATCAACATCATCACAACAGACTTTCAACAAGAACAGTTTCTTAATTTCATACCCACATTACGAACCTACCATTTTCAATAGCTTATACTCGATTCACTTAACCACAGGGATTAACGAGGACCAGTTAATAACAGAGATTTAACCATTTGTAAATCAATCGATGTTCAATCATATGCTCATACATATCTCATGATAGCAGTTAATATAGAATGTCAAACAAACAATCTATGAGGATTTCGATCAAACAAACAACAATAGCCGATTACTAACCTAAACCGAAGAGACAACAAAACCAATTGATGTATATGTTCAAGGCTGCCGTCACACACAGGAGGAGAACTCTAGGGTTTGCCGATTGAAAAACTCTCCGTAAAGGTTGTAATAAAAAAATATATATATAATTCATTACTGGGCCTAAAGCCCATTCTGATTTCGTTGGTCACAAAGTGGACGAAAACACACAAGGTGTTTTCGTGACTATGTGATTTCACAGGGGGGTGGTGTTTTCATATGAGCAGGGGAGTTGGGCCATTGATCCATATTAAACTATACAACCCCAAATAACACAAATTACACTATTATCATACACTCAAATATAATGCACCCCAATTATAAAATATCAATCGCAATACGATTTAACGTTTTACAAATGTAAGTGTTGCGAAACAAACAAGTCGTGTAAACAACAACATAAACAATTAACGTGCAATTAATGCGAAAACAATTAACGTGCAATTAATGCGAAGATGGAATCTTGGAAACTCGAGTTGTCACATTATTCCCAACTTGAAAGAAATTTCGTCCCGAAATTTAGCACGTGGTTACTGAGGAAGCTAGTTGTGCAATTAATGTCTTCAAGAGTCTGGATGGTGCGTTCAGACTGCCCATCCGTTTGCGGGTGATAAGCTGTGCTCATGTCTAATCGTGAGCCGAAGGATTTGTGCATCGCTTGCCAAAGTTCTGAAGTGAAACGTGCATCACGATCGGAAATAATAGAGGTGGGCACCCCGTGCCTCGAAACCACTTCCTTCAAGTAAACGTCTGCTAAAGTAGAGAACTTGTCTGTTTCCTTGATAGCCAAGAAGTGTGCAGATTTTGTGAGTCGGTCCACGATCACCCAAATAGTATCGTTACCACGTTGAGATCTAGGCAGGCCAGTAACGAAATCCATGGAAATTTGCTCCCATTTCCATTGTGGTATCTCTGGTTGTTGGAGTAGGCCCGATGGTTTCTGATATTCCGATTTGACTCTCGCACAAGTCAAACACTTGCTAACGTAAGTTGCTATATGTGCTTTCATGCTAGGCCACCAATATGTAGTTCTCAAGTCGTGGTACATCTTATCCGAACCAGGATGTACTGAGTAGCGAGACTTATGAGCTTCATCCATTACAAGCTCGCGTAAGTTGCCATAGAGTGGGACCCAGATGCGTCCCGTTACATAGTAGGCGCCGTCTGCCTTTTGTTCTAACCGTTGCCTTGAGCCGCGTAGGGTTATGATACTAACCTATGTACATTTGTATAAATATTTTCAAAGGGTTATGATACTAACCTATGTACATTTGTATAAATTATAGATTATATCCAGGAAACCCTTACGCGAAGTCTAAGATAACAATGTGAGTTTATCCTCTTTTTGTTAACCTTTTTGGAATGTTTTACAAAACCTTAAATGATTTACAATGTGATTAAGCGGTGATTGAGTCTTTGTAGTTCTTCAATTACTGCCGGTATTATGGGGTTTTGTATACAAAAATTATACTACTGCGAGTAGTAGTAGTAGTAGTAAGTCGGTACGACAGTACATTACCATTGGACAACGAGTTAGCCAATGGATAATTTGACCATAGCCACAGATCCGGTCGAGTGGCAAATACTGAATGAGTAATTGTGTAGAAATAAACAATGTGATCGCTCTCAATACTGTTTTAATTGATAAAATGTTTCTTGATTAAACTGAGATTCACTCACCAGTATTTTCCGCTGATAAATGTTTTTAAAACATGTTTCAGGTAACAAAATGTGACAACAAATTAGTAAAAAGCCAGCTGGAGAGCACTGAAGGCTTGGGAAAAATGTGGCTATAAAAGTTACCTAAAAGATGATGTTTTAAATTCAATAAAATAGGGTTTATCCCTATGAATGTATTGTAATAAGAAACTTAGGTTTTACCCATGTGATTATTAATATCAAATATAGTGGTTTTACTCTGATAAATATTTCCTAACTACGGTCCTGATGTAATTTCCGCTGCAAGATTTAAATAGCTGATACCACCGAAAATCTGAGTTCGCGTCCGCCCGTTCCCGGGACAGATAAGGGATCGGGGGTTGCGACAGGAGGTGGTATCAGAGCCTAGCCACTGGTCTAAGCCAAAGAAGTGTTCTGCTGACACTTAAAATTTAAACTTTGTGTTAGGAAATAAATTATGAAAATACGTGCATAACTGTATTTTATGTGTTATTTGACTATTTGTTAGTTTACAGTGTGAGTGATCAAGGACCCTCAGACATGAGTCGTCTGTTGTCTGATTCACCTAGGAGTGAAGGTACCTCATCACAGTCTGCCCTTTTTGGGTATTCTGCTGATCAGGAAGAAGGAATGTTTGCTTTTAAAGCTCAGTCAGAAGAGCCATTCCCTCATAAGAAACGAGGATGGTTCAGTAAGGAAGCCTTTGCTCGTAGGAAGAGAATGCGAAAGTTGCAACAGCAAAGAGTTTTAGCAGCCGCTAAGCGAAAGACAGATGCGCACACACAGGATATGCTTAATAGAAGCCTTGCCAATTTCCATATCCTAGCTACAACTGCTACTGACCCGAGTCTGGAACAATTAGTAGCCCCACAACCACAATTCCCAAACCAACCCATGGAGATAGAAAACCCAGAAAACCAAGTGGAGATGCATGACTTTAACCCTGAAGAAATCCCTAGGGTACCTGCACCAAACCCCCTAGACCCAAATTACGACCCCTGGTGGGACGACAATAGGGACTTTGTGCATCGTTACCCTATTCATGAAGACACACCCATAGGAGCCTATACAGGTATGGACCCTTTAGATCCCTATTATCAAGATGATTATATTAGGGAGATCTTAGAGGATCCTTACCAATTTCAGGAACTTTCACCCCCATATCAGGAACCCGCACACCAGATTCCAAACTCAGTCCGAGAACCTGCACCCCCAATGAGTGCAGAAAACGTGCAAGAACTTAGGACTTTCGGGGAGGAAATTTTAGAAAGCAGTGAGAGAATGTGTCAGGTGGGAGTGCGTCTCGTATGGAAATACGATGAGCGCAATATGGATTTTTGGATAAATCCATATCCGTGATGTGATGGAGGAAACTGAATAATAATAATAATATAATATAATAAAAATAAAATAAAATATGTGTGTACGGATGCATATTACTATTAGTGTGATTCTATTTCTGTTGGTATTGTAATTTTTATTTCAGTACTAGTGTGTAATAGATGCATAATAGTATATGAATAGAGTAAAAGTAGCAATGATCTACGTTTTTGGCTAGATTGAGTGTCATGTGATTAACCATATTAAGATATTATTTGTGATATTAATATGGGGTAAATGTTTAAAATTCAGATGGCCGACGAAGGAAATCAAGGAAATCTGAATAACGATAACCAGAGTAACATTAACGTGGTTAATGAGAATCCAAGCATCAATAACAATGGAAATCAAATGGATAATAGTGCTGTTCAACATATAGTGGCACAAGGAATTATAGATGCAATGCCATTTATTATTCAAACTATTCAAGAAGCGAATAATAAAAGTAAGCATAGCAGTAAGCGACCCATTGAACCAGAACACAGCGTGAACAATGGACCTGTACTTCAAATGCCCATTCCTAAAAGAAGAAGAACCGTGTCTTACGGTTGTTCTTATAAAGAATTCTGGTCGTGTAAACCAATGGAATTCTCGGGCAACGAAGGGGCCATTGCAACCTTACGCTGGATAGAGAAGACTGATGCAGTTTTAAGAATAAGCAAGTGTGCTGAAGAAGATAGGATATTGTTTGCTTCGAATCTGTTTAAGAATTCAGCGCTAGAATGGTGGAACACTATCCTCCAATCAAAAGGAAGTGATAGAACCTACAATATGGAATTGGAAGAATTTAAGAACAAGGTAGAAAGGAAATTCTGCCCACCCAATGAGAAGGAACATATAGCAAACAAATTCCTAAACCTTAAGATGACTGGTGTGGATAGTAAGGGATATACTAAAATATTCTTTGAATATGCCAGAATAGTACCAACTCTTGCTTCACCAGAACCAGGGTTAATCTCCCGTTATATTTGGGGATTAATTGGGGAGATTAGACACGTAGTCAAGGCAGCTAGACCTCAAACCATAGAAGAAGCTGTAGAACTAGCCAATACATTAACCGATGAATTAGTCTGTACCCGAGAAGAGGATCAAAGAAGGAACCTAACCCAGAAGCTCACACAAGAATTTCGTTCTGGAAATTCTAATCGTGGGAGAATATAGGTTCTACCTCTGCACCCTACTGTAAGAATTGCAAAAGAAAACATTCAGGAAGATGCTCTATATACTGTAACTTTTGCAAAATATCGGGACACAGGGAAGAAAATTGCAGGAAGAAGGCTAACATCCGGATATGTTACAACCGCGGAGAACAAGGTCATATCAAGCTTAATTGCCCAAAATTAGCTCCAGCTACAAACAACAAGAATACTCAAAATGCTAGAGCATTTGTTCTGACTGCAGATGAAGCTAAGATGATTCCAGATGTCATAGCTGGTACGTTTTTAGTTAATGATATTTTTGCTAAAGTATTATTTGACTCTGGTGCAAACCAAAGTTTTATTAATACATCATTTTGCAAATTTCTAAATCAGTCATTAACTAAACTACCTCAAGAATGCTTAGTAGAGACAGCCAATGGAGAAACCGTTAGGATTTCTGAAATCTTGCAGGGAGCAAGTATAGAAATTTTAAATCAGAAATTTATTACAAACCTTTATCCTATGAATCTGGCAGGATTTGATGTTGTTTTAGGAATGGATTGGTTAATAGCCAATAAAGCCAGTATTTTTTGTGATCAAAAGTCAATTCAAGTAAATTCACCAAAAGGTAAAACGATCACAATTAAAGGAGATAAACCCTCTAGGTCCACTAAGTTCATCTCTGTAATGAAAACTGCAAGTTATATAAGAAAATGTTCTATAGTGTACTTGATTTCCATAATCACTAACACTCAAGGAAAAGATTTAAAAGATATTCCAGTAGTATCTCAGTTTTCAGATGTATTTCCAGAAGAATTGCCAGGGCAACCTCCAGATAGAGAAGTTGAATTTAGAATCCATTTAATACCAGGAACATCACCGATTGCCAAAGCACCTTACCACTTGGCACCTGCAGAAATGCAAGAATTAAAGAAACAATTAGACGAATTGTTAGAGAAAGGATTCATACAGCCAAGTTCGTCGCCATGGGGAGCGCCGATACTATTTGTTAAAAAGAAGGACGGATCAATGCGTATGTGCATCGATTACCGTGAATTAAACAAGGTTACGATTAAGAACCGGTACCCATTACCGAGAATCGATGATCTGTTTGATCAACTGCAAGGAGCTCGATTTTTCTCTAAAATCGATTTAAGATCAGGATATCATCAATTAAAGGTACAGGAAGAAGACATTCCTAAAACCGCATTCACAACAAGGTATGGACATTATGAGTTTACTGTCATGCCATTTGGTTTAACCAATGCCTCAGCTGCATTCATGGACATGATGAACCGAATATGTAAGCCATATTTGGATAAATTCATAATTGTCTTTATAGATGATATTTTAATTTACTCTAAGAGTAAAGAGGATCATGCAAAACATTTGAACGCACTTTTAAGTCTATTAAGAAAGGAAAAGCTTTATGCTAAATTTTCTAAGTGCGAATTTTGGTTAGAACAGATACAATTTCTCGGACACCTAGTCAATCATGAAGGAATTCATGTAGATCCAACAAAAATCAAGGCGATTACTAAATGGAAAACCCCTGAATCACCAACTGAGGTTAGAAGTTTCTTAGGATTGGCCGGTTATTATAGAAGATTTATTCAAGATTTTTCTAGAATAGTCATTCCTTTAACTAAGTTAACCTGTAATCTGTTAAGTTTGAATGGGGATTAAAAAAAGAAGAAGCTTTTAGAATTCTTAAGCAAAGATTAACCTATACACCCATATTAGCGTTACCAGAAGGAACTGAAGACTTTGTAGTCTATTGTGATGCTTCTAAATTAGGTTATGGATGTGTGTTGATGCAATGACAAAAGGTTATAGCTTACGCATCTAGACAACTTAAGAATCATGAAGAGAATTATTCAACCCATGATTTAGAGTTAGGAGCTATAATTTTTGCTCTTAAGATTTGGAGACATTACCTTTATGGTAGTAAGTTTACCATATTCACTGATCATAAGAGTTTAAGGTATATTTTCAAGCAAAAGGAGTTGAATATGAGACAAAGACGCTGGATGGAGATGCTTAGTGATTATGATTGTGATATCCAGTATCATGAAGGAAAAGCAAATGTAGTAGCAGATGCTTTAAGTCGAAAGTATCATGAAAAGCTAAAAAGGGTACGTTCTCTTAAATTAAATCTGCAAGTAGATTTAAATGATCAGATAAGAGAAGCGCAAAAATCAGTAATCAAGGATGATTCTGAAAAATTGAAAGGTATGCTAAAAGAATTAGAACAAGGAATAGATGGAATTTGGAGATTCCATAAAAAGAGAATGTGGATACCTAAATTAGGAAACTTGCGTAATCGTATATTAGAAGAAGCCCATAAGTCTAAGTATACGATGCATCCAGGGAGTGATAAAATGTACCAGGATTTAAGGAAAAATTTCTGGTGGATAGGAATGAAAAAGGACATAGCAGCCTATGTTTCTAAATGTTTAACTTGTTCACAAGTCAAAGCTGAACACCAGAAACCCTCAGGATTTCTACAACAATTAAAAATGCCAGTGTGGAAATGGGAATTAATAACAATGGATTTTGTTACTAAGTTACCCAAAACAAAGAAAGGAAATGATACAATCTGGGTGATTGTAGATAGGCTAACCAAGTCAGCTCATTTCCTACCAATGAAAGAAACTTTCAGTATGGAACAATTAGCTAAATTATATGTAAATGAAATTGTTTCTTTACATGGCATTCCTTTATCAATTATTTCTGATAGAGATAGTCGATTTACCTCTCATTTTTGGTCAAGTTTCCAAAAGGCAATGGGAACCAAGTTAAAATTGAGCACAGCTTATCATCCTCAAACGGATGGACAGAGTGAAAGGACAATCCAGACAATGGAAGACATGCTTAGAGCTTGTGTAATTGATTTCGGAGGTAATTGGGACGATCACTTACCTTTAATAGAATTTTATTATAATAATAGTTATCACACAAGTATCAATGCTGCACCATTCGAAGCACTTTATGGACGAAAGTGCCGAACCCCAGTCTGTTGGGCAGAAATTGGGGAAAAGCAACTATCTGGACCTGAGATAGTGCAAGAAACAACTGATAAAATTATTCAAGTCAATGAACGACTGAAAGCAACACGTGATCGACAGAAGAGCTATGCTGATAACCGACACAAACCATTGGATTTTAAAGTAGGAGATAAAGTATTGTTGAAGGTCTCTCCTTGGAAAGGAGTAGTAAGATTCATTAAACGGGGAAAGCTAAGTCCCAAGTATATTGGACCTTTTAAAAATATTAAAAGAATAGGATCTGTAGCCTATCAGCTACAACTGCCAGAGGAAATGGCAGGAATACATGATGTGTTTCATGTATCTAATCTCAAAAAGTGTTTAGTTGATGAATCACTGATAGTGCCTCTTAAGGATATATAGGTAAATGAACAACTCAAGTTTGTAGAATGGCCTCTACAAATTGAAGACAGGAAAGTCAAGAATCTCAAACATAAGAGATTAGTTCTAGTCAAAGTGAAGTGGGACTCCAAAAGAGGACATGAGTATACATGGGAACTCAAATCTGAAATGCAAAGGAAATATCCGCACTTGTTCCAGTAGATCTCGCGGACAAGCTCTAAAACAAGGTGGGGAGAATGTAATAACCCTTGGTAAAACCGACACACTCATAATATTTCTGACACCCTAGTGTATTTTAAAATATTCCCTTATGTCTTATAATACATCCCGTATGTGAAAACCGAGCCCAAAATGTGTTATAACATATAAAATAAAATATAAAATTTAATTATTAAGTTGAGGCGGGCCGCGTAGACCCACCCCAAGCCATTACGCGGGATGAAGGTCTAGATCTGATTCGTCTGATTTCTTAAGTTCAAACAGGTCACGTAAGTGTTCCCGTTAGTTTACGCGGGCCGCGAGTGCCCTGAAGTGTGGCGCAGCCCGGTGCGGCCACGTGGCCCAACACCCGGACAAGCTAGTTGATGACCCAGCTAAGCTACGCATTTGACCGGAGTCAACGCGGGCGGCGTAGCCCTAGGTCTTCCCTTACGCGGGCCGCGTGGAGACCAGTTTCAGCAACTATATAAGCAGGCCATCGGGTTTCACTTTCCGTCGTTCACAATTCAATTCTCAATCTCAATTTCTGTAGAAGAGTTATAATAGTCGGGTATTATACCCCTAATTAGCGAGGTTCTGCTCCGTTGTAAGTGTTATAACCCCGGTTTCATAGTAGATACGCTGCCCGATTGATTTAGGGTTCCGTAATAACTGTCGTTGTTCTGCCCGACGTAGTTATTGGAATGCCGTCTCGGGGAAGGTATCATTAATATTTTCAAAGGGTTATGATACTAACCTATGTACATTTGTATAAATTATAGATTATATCCAGGAAACCCTTACGCGAAGTCTAAGATAGCAATGTGAGTTTATCCTCTTTTTGTTAACCTTTTTGGAATGTTTTACAAAACCTTAAATGATTTACAATGTGATTAAGCGGTGATTGAGTCTTTGTAGTTCTTCAATTACTGCCGGTATTATGGGGTTTTGTATACAAAATTTATACTACTGCGAGTAGTAGTAGTAAGTCGGTACGACAGTACATTACCATTGGACAACGAGTTAGCCAATGGGTAATTTGACCATAGCCACAGATCCGGTCGAGTGGCAAATACTGAATGAGTAATTGTGTAGAAATAAACAATGTGATCGCTCTCAATACTGTTTTAATTGATTAAATGTTTCTTGATTAAACTGAGATTCACTCACCAGTATTTCCCGCTGATAAATGTTTTTAAAACATGTTTCAGGTAACAAAATGTGACAGCCAATTACTAAAAAGCCAGCTGGAGAGCACTGAAGGCTTAGGAAAAATGTGGCTATAAAAGTTACCTAAAAGATGATGTTTTAAATTCAATAAAATAGGGTTTATCCCTATGAATGTATTGTAATAAGAAACTTGGGTTTTACCCATGTGATTATTAATATCAAATATGGTGGTTTTACTCTGATAAATATTTCCTAACTACGGTCCTGATGTAATTTCCGCTGCAAGATTTAAATAGCTGATACCACCGAAAATCTGAGTTCGCGTCCGCCCGTTCCCGGGACAGATAAGGGATCGGGGGTTGCGACAGAACTCGGGTTCATCGTTTATATTGATAGTACACTGTGCATCAAAGGCACCAGCAATCGAACTCCCTGATGCCTCATTTTTTCACTAGGCACCACTTTCCACTTCTCACATTTTTTCAATATTTCATACAGCCTCATGTATGGAAACGCTACATGTTTTTTAGTGTATTGTTCAATAGCCATCACTAAAACCCTTTCATCATTTGCACCACTTGAACGATTGTTCCATGTCCGGGCCAAAGCCACGTCACCTCCCTGACACAGTCTAAGGGTGTTACCCATTCAAAGACCAAATTGTTACGAAAGTAGAACATCAAGAGCAACTAGTTGTGTACTTTGTAATTTAATGACCCAATACATAACTTATCATACAACATATAGACAAAAGTTTAATATAGGGACGTAATTAAATTGTAGAGAGATACAAGAATTTGGCTAGTCTCTTTCCTCTCCTCTAGTCTCCCACCAACACTCTTTTTACCTCTTTATCTTGTGCTCATAACTCATAAGCCCCCACAACCAGATCCAACTTGGTTGTTAATCTGTCAATTCACACCTATACATCATCTCAAATCAATCAGTCAATCATAACATCCCCACACATAGATTTTAATTCAATACAACCAAACAAATATGTCTGTCGACCTCTCCACTGCCACCTTACCACCACCACCACCGCCACCGCCCCTTCACCACTCCGCCGATCAGCTATGCTATGTCCATTGCAGCCGCTGCGACACCATCCTCGCCGTAAACATCTTCTTTATATATACACTTACTTATCTATCTTTCTTACTCTTGATTATTTTAATTTTTTAGAACGGCAAACCAAACTATCATTCTTTTTAAAAAAACTAGCAAGGAGCTAGATACGCCGAAAAAACACACTAAGAAAACAACCAACCAAACAAATTACGCGATATGTTAATCTTGTTTAGTTCACATGATTTTTTTTTAATATCTTTCTCTTGATTAATTTTCTTTTTTAGAACGACAAACTTACACACCCTAAATTTTACAAGGTACTAAAAGTTTAGAACCCTCACCACTTGGGGGCAACAGCTTACTACACTCCTTGATACCGCGTGGTTACAAGCGCTTTGGTTACTCTTGATTAATTAGGGTTTTGTTTTTTATGATATTTATTTATAGGTCAGTGTTCCTTGCACAAGCTTGTTCAAGACAGTGACTGTCCGGTGTGGCCACTGCAGCTACCTCCTGCCGGTCACCATGTGTGGAATGATGCTACCACCGCCGGCGGTCAGCCCGTTACAGTTTGGTCACTCTAGTTTCTTTAATTCTCCGGCCACCCATGGTCATCAGGTAAAAGATTCATCAAGATATAATCTTTTTCATGTTAGAAAAAAAGGGTTTGGTTCTTATTATTCATGTGGCAGCTGGATGATCAGATTCCAAATGGGAGCTCAAGTTTTTTGATGAATCAGAATTATACAAATGATGTTTCTGTCACAGCCCTTGGAGGATTATTCAGTGATCTTCCAAAGCCCCCAGTGATTAATCGACGTAAGATCATATCCTAATTATTTAATTTCTTGTAAATATTGCCTCTTAATAATTAATAAATATAATAATATATATACATACATATTCTGATATTCATACATGAAGAAATAAGAATATTCTTGACTTGTTATTTTATATTAGGGTTTCTTCCACTAACCTAATTTATTTTAAATTAATAATAATTAGATGGTATAGATATATGTGAATATATATCCATATAAAACCCTTAAAGTATGTTTTGAATTGGACAAAGCTATGAACCCTACATAAACTGAATTCATGATGTTTTAAAAATCACCTTGAAAGCTTTCTTTTTCAGAAGTTTCTCACATTTCAATGTCCTCATGGTTTAAAATCAAAAGCAGTTTTGTTTTCTTTCTCTTTCTAATTTCCACTCATCTAGTCATCTTTTATAAGTTAGCAAACTACCTTTTAACTTGTTATCTCTTTTACACCCTAAAATGGGCATCTATTAATTATATAGTTTACTTTTTGCATTTAGATATTGTTGAAAATAAAGTGATTAATTAACAATTTATCAAAAGTTATAACTTTTTTTATTCATTTTATAAATATTTTTTTCCGGGGTTATCTATGGATTCAATAATCTTCTACTTGACTTAAACCGTTCCCATGTGGCAATACACGAGGGTGGCCGAGTATGATGCCCCTCCCCCTAAACTAGAGTGTGCAGCCCCAAGCTTGTAGCTTCGTAATAAAATCCGGCACATAATAAACTTATTATCGCCAACTTTTTTAAGAAAATTAAAATCCGAGGTTACAGCTCCAGGTTATGTTCAACTGAAATTTAAAATCCTATGTTTATGCCCCTCCTGGTTTTAGGAAAAAAAAAACAGAATTGATCATAGTAATTAATTTAGTACTCACATTAAAAAAAGTTTAAGGGTTATTGTTGTTTTATTTATTTGAAACAATATTTTATTTTCATCTATATCTCAAGAGAACCGTAACTATTGAGTGAGCTATAACAAACTAGAATATGTATGCGCATAAGAAATATGATGTAGTGATTAAATGTGTTCTTTTAATTTATTTCAGATATGAAAGGGTTAAATAATATAAGATCTAGGAATTTGAGTATTTTAAAGTATGTTAGTTTGCCGTTAAAAAAATAAAACTACCTGAGTTATTCATCATTGAATTACACTTAAAAATATAAAATTATAACATGTTACCTAAAATGGTCAAAAGAGCCCAAACTAACCAAATTATAAGTGAATACATAGTTACATACTACTTACTAGAGAAGCTATTTGTTCGAATATAATTTTGTAATGTTCAGTAACATTAATTTACTATCATACCCTACAATCCTACATATGACAAAAGATAAAATACAAATATCCTTATCATACAAAAGGTACGAATAAGGTGAAAATGTAAAAAAAAACCGTGATGACATTTTTGTAATTATTTACTCGTAGAGTAAATATCAAAATTACTTTACAAATGATCTTGTAGGGTAATTTTGATCTTGTAGAGTAATTTTGTAAAATGTTCGTAGGGTAATTTTGATCTTGTAGAGTAATTTTGAATTGTATGTTTTTTGATAAGCTTTAAGAGTAATTTTGATACACTTGTAAAGTAATTTTGATAATTACCATACAAGATCAAAATTACTCTACAAGATACACTTGTAGAGTAATTTGGATAATTATCCTACAAGATCAAAATTACTCTACAAGATTATTTTTAGAGTAATTTTGATAATTACCGTACGAGCAAATAATTACGAAAATACCACCGCGTTTTTTTCATGTTTTTCGTGCGTTTTGTACGATAAATCAGTTTGTACGTGAACTTAAACCTAAATTATATCTATAAGAAAAAAAAACAATTTACGTATATACCCAACATATTTATCTTTTGATCATTATCCAACACATCTGAGTATCTGACTGCCTGGTGTACCACCTCTTTCATCGCCAAAATCAGATGTACGAGTAAGATTTTTAGAGGATTTTTCTTTTTTTGTTGAATCTATGTGGGCCGTCAATGGATGAAAAATACAAATCTTACCCAATTGGCGTGTTTGAAGTACTTGTTGGAAATATTGAAGGTAAATATACAAGTTGGTATGTTTCCTCCATCCCACATTGGTGGAGGGAATGAAGTTTGAGTGGTTTATAAGGGATTACTCCTTATGGGCCTCCAAAGTGTTAAATGGGTTGAGAAGTGGATGAAGCCCACGCGCGCCGAGCCGAGCAGTGAGCTCGCGAATGGTCGCGTTTGAGGTGCGAATGGGCGCGTTTGAGGCGCACTTTGCACTTCGAAACAGTGGGGGTTATCCCATTATCTCTAGTAATTCGAATTCGTGTGGGATATCCCATGATCTCTAGTAATTCGAATTGGTTATGGATGGTTATCCCACTCCCCGTTTTTCTCATTCTCTGGTAGGATCACAACCTATAAATAAAAGCCTTCTGCTACCCATTCCACACCCCAATTTTCGCAGCCTCCTCCTTGTGTGATCCATTTTCTTCTCCAGCTTCTGTGTTTTTCTGGTCTCCATTGCTGTTGGAATACCATATCAATTCTGCATTAAATCCTGGGAGTTTACGCTGCAGCTCACAGCAATACGAGCGCGTAAAATCCTTTAAGGACAGGAGTCATCCGTGCAGTTCAAGGTTTTTCGTTCAAGGATCTTCGTTCTCTATCACCAGGTTGGTTTTAATTTTGCGTGTTCTTTAAATTCGTCCGATAACGGGACAGTCTCCTTCTACCTTTCTTTAATCAGTTTGCTCAAGTTGGAACAAACTGGTTTGGCTGATAACTCGGTAATTAATAAAGTTAATATTAATTTACTGTTTGATTGAAATATTTTTTCAACAGTACTTGTATTTACAATTTACAAATTATATTATATTAAAATATATATATGAATTTTATATTTTGTTTATAGAATATTTATTTAATTTTAAAGAAGAATATACAAAAACTGATAGTCCAACTCCAATTAGATAATTTATTCGATATTCAATTTTATATATTGAGCCATGTGTCTTCTTATTAGTATGTATTTCTATTTCATTTGAGTACTTTAATTAGGGTTGCAAAATACTTTTTGATTAGCTAGAACTAGACTTAATCACTTTAACATTGTTCCCATACCTCATGTGGCTTAATGAAGCAAGCTTGATTCGAACTTTGGTATGGTTCAACTCCAATAAGCTCGAACAACTATAAAAAGATTGAATTGTATTTAATATATGTGAGTTATATATGTCTTCAAAACATTAATAATAAATGGAGATGATTCCATACAATTACAAGCTTAAACCTTTATATGTTTAAAGTTTGTTTATTTATACTCAGTTGATTTTACTCTACATTCATGAGTTTGATTAGTTTATGACTATACTTGGGTTTCTATTTTAAGTTTCTATTGTGATTTGTGAAAGTCTCTTATTATTAATCAAGGAAACAAAAAATCACAATCTAAGAAAATGCTTGAATGTCTTCTTTAAAATTTGAAATTACAAACATAACAAATAATCAGTTGAAGAATCAAAACTAGATGACCTTAATTATATTATCATAGTAGAGTCCCAGTTAAGCAATTTTTATAAAACAATTTCCTACGTATGTACACACCATCAGTGGCGAAGTATAGAAGGGGCGGGGAGGGGCGCCCGACCCCCCGAACTTTTCGCTCAGTAGTGTTATATATGTAGTTTTCGTATAGAAATTTTTTAGTATATACGTTTTCGACCCCCGGTTCTATAGAAATTTTTTGGTATATACGTTTTCGATCCCCCCTCACGCGTCATTCGGGTCAAGCTTCGCCACTACACACCATACATAAAGATATTTTAAGTATATGGGCAAATGTCTGACATGTATAATATGGTTTTGCTTAATAGATGATCTAGTCGCTCAAATTTTAATTTATTTTTGTTGTGGCCCCTGAGAATTTTTATCTTATAGAAAGTGAGTAATTGAGTTATTCATTGTTAAATAAGTAGATTACTTTTTAACTCAAACTAGTATTAAGCATCCCTCGCGTTACGGCGGGGGCGAGCACTAATGCCACACTACTGTCAGCGACCACCGACACTGAAGTTGCGGTGTTAATGCGAAGAAATTAAACCGAAACGTAAAACATAGAATAAAATAACTAAGTTGATCTAGGACTCGCGCGTTACGATGAACCCGCATCTATTTTTTCACGTTTGACATGTTCATCGTAATCTATATATAATATATATCATTACCACTATACAAACCATAAATGCATACATTACAACAACCATTGCATCAATATGTTGCAAATTATATTTATACAAGATTTTGGCTAAATTAATTAGATTATTATAAATAATAATAATTTATAAACAAAGCAACACAACTTTGAATGGATCAAACCGATTGAATATGGTAAGATATGAAACCATTATTTGATTAGGGTACAACCACTTAAGCACAATTTACAACCATACATGCATACAAAACATATTGAATTTGGTAAGGTAATAAAACCATTATTATTTGATTAAAGTACAACCACTTAAACACAACTTACAACCTATATTTGATTATGGTACAAGTATTTAAGCGCAACTTACAACCAATCATGCACACAAATGTTTCAAATTAATAGTATAATATAAATTTTGGATGATTAGTATTCATAACTATACTTAACAATCAAACTAATATTATTATGCATAAACTTTTACTGCCTACCCTAACCCACATCTCACACTCTCATCCAAAACTATCACTAGCTTCACCCTCTCTAAACCATCGTGGCATTCTTAACTACACAAAACCATCGTCGGCCATGGATCCTTATTTTCTCACCCTCCGTCTAGGCCACAACACGTCTTTGCATGATTGAATATGAGTGTGTCTTTCTAGTTTGCTTGATGGGTGTGATTGTTATGGTTTTAAATTTGTAATTCCGGAAGGTAACGATGTGAAGGACTGAGTTAGAATTTGGGCGATCTGTTAGATTACATGATACGGTTTTGGCTATTTGATTTATTTACATTTTGTATATACCCATTTTTTTCTAGTGTATTTGCATGAAATCAGTTAAGGTTTTCACAATTAGGTTCATCGTTTTCTTATTGATGGGTGGTTTGGTGGTTTAGGGTAGTTTGTGATGTAGATGGGTGGCAAAGTTGGTTTAGATTACTATGTTTTGTGGGTATATATGGATGTAGGCAATCAAGATGTGAAATCGCAATTAAGAATAGTAGTTGGAGTGGATTGAACGATGATGGTGTGATCCGGTGGATGTGAATGGAGGTGTATAGTGAGAAATGTTGTTAAAAGCGAATCGATTGGTAGGAATAGTTGAACCATGATAGTGGTGTGAGGTGGATGTGAACGTTGGTAGTATGGCTACTTCGAAACGGTTCCGTTTTTTAAATATAGATAGTTAGAGCGTGGTGATGTATATAGACGCTATTGTAACAACTAACGAATAAGAGATAACTGATAATAATAATAATAATAATAATAATAATAATAATAATAATAATAATAATAATAATAATAATAAGTAACGAAGAAAGGAGTGTTAGTAAGAAGTAGGGGTGCTCAAAGGAATCTAGTTTTGAATTTGTGAGTTATTCTAATCGGATTATTCGAATTTAGACATTTTGAAAATGGATTCGAATTTGAATTAGATTTGATTTATTCGATATTTATTCGAAATTTGAAATCGCGTCCAATTCAAAGTTCGATTCAATCTGAGTTCACAAAAAAATAACTTATTTTATTTATTTTCAAAACTACTACAAACTTAAATGAAATTTAACATTAAAAAATGTAAATACTAATAAACTATCAAGATATCAAAGGACCAAAATCATAATAGTACCATCCAAGATTAAGAAAAATATTAAACAAGCCACATGATAAAAAAATAATTCAAAATAAAAAGTGGCATTAAATCATATCATATTATATACACACATAATATTATGCATATATTTCTAATTCGATGTTCGAATTGAAACAAATCAAAAATCACAAATTCAAAATTCGATTTTGAACTTCGAATTTAAAATTTTGAAACAAATTTCGAATATGTAATTTTTTTATTTGAATCCGTATTCGAGTTTTCAAATCCGATTCGAATAATTTACACAACCTTAATAAGAAAAGAGTAGTAAGAAGATGTGGTAAAGAAAGATATTTAATGTGTATCTTGAGATGCATTTAAATATAAAAATATATATAGGTGTGTACCAATTTTTATATGTTCATCCGTAATGGTTAATGCTAGGAATGAGCTTGATATTAACCGGTACTGATATCGAAAATCCCAAAAATGGTTCTGGTGTGCGAACCAATATTTGAAGGTAAAAACCGGTAAATAGCGGTACCGTACCGGTACCGAAAATACCAAATGGCGGAACCAAAAATATTTCGTTTTGGGAAATTCGGTACCATTTGCTCATCGCTAGTTAATGTTCCCTAAGAGGTATTTTCCGCTACATTAACATCATAATGCACTATAACGTCCATGATGATCTGAGGAAGTGTTAGAAAGCCCCCTATAATGTTCATCACGTCTAGAATTGTTGTGCTTTATGTCTGGGCCATGATTCCGTTCATGATATATAAATAAAATATATAACAATGGGTATAATGTCATGTGTATTCTATAGAAAAAGATAAAGATAAAGGCTGTTGAAAAATCGATTCCAACCATAACTCCAGACAAGATTGTTGAGGTGACGGTATAGATTTTCCTGTCACATCAGTAATAATATTTTTTCGAAAGGGCCAAACTATCTACACACTAGATAGTTACCCTTAAAAGGTATTTTTTGTCCTTATATGCACATCTTTCAGTGTCGAACTTTGGCCAAAACACGGCGTTTTGGTCCGGTTAACCAGACAAACACTGACGGGTGTCTGACAGGTCTGTTGACCGGACCAAAACGCCGAGCTTTGGCCGCGTTTTGGTCCTGTCAACAGACCGGGTGTCAGTCTTTTGTCTGGTTGATAGGACCAAAACGCGGCCAAAGCTCGGCGTTTTGGTCCGGTCAACAGACCCGTCAGTCTTTGTCTGGTTAACCGGACCAAAACGCCGCGTTTTGGCCACAGTTCGACACTGCAGGGTGTGCATATAAGGACAAAAAACACCTTTTTTGGTGTGTAAATATGCAAAATGGTGTGTAGATAGGTACACCCTTTCGAAAACATTTTATTTTATTAAAGAAAATAAAACAAGGTATTTATTAAGTTATTGATGTTATGGCTTTGATTAACCAGCACCGGAGAAAAGGCAAAGAATACCCTCGGCCTACAACCGATTCATCAAGTAAGTTTTAAGGTTTTTTTTTTTATTTTTTTATAACAAGTGTGTACACATGTTACAAAGAAAAACTATAGTAATACCATGTTCAAATTATAAAGAAAATATAATGCTCGTTTTTATGGTGTATTTTTTTTAAATTAACATATAAAAAAGTTATAGTCATCCAAAAAATCATTGGAGAAAAAATTGTTTAAAAGAAAATAATATGTATTAAAGGATTGTACTATTTGTTTTAAATATTATAATTACTTAAATTATTAAGTTTATATAAAATTATCTTTTTGTTCTTATATGTGTTGTAGTATAATTTAAATATATATAAAATCAATGAACTACTCTAAGAAAAATGGAAAATGCAGGGAAGAAATTCAAAGGATCAAAGCCCGAAATCCTGATATCAGTCACAGAGAAGCCTTTAGTGCTGCGGCTAAAAACGTATTGTCTATCGTTCTCTTTTTTGTTATTCTCCTCATCATCATTTAGTTATTTTACTTTATCGTTCTCTTTTTTGTTATTCTCCTCATTATCATTTAGTTATTTTACTTTATAGCACCTAACCCTAAAACATAAAGGCAATGTAAATAAAAATAATCTAGACGGGTAAAAAATTGACCATGTTTCATAAGGGGGTTGTCACTGACAATGGCGATCTCTCAAAGGGATGCTTATGAATGTCGCCATTGGCAAGAGAAATTGCCAATGGTAATGGTGATGGCCCCTTTGTAAAACATTACCAAAAATTTACCTTCTTGTGTTTTTTTTTTAAAGGAAAACTTCATTAAACAACCGGCACAGCCCACAGCACGGGCGGCCAAACAACTATACAAATTTACACCATTCGTCCCACGTTACATCTTTATAATTAGACCTATTCTTGAACCAAAGAAAACCTATCGACTTAATCGCACTCACCACTTCCATCACCTTTTTGGACTTATCGGAAAAGACCCGCTCGTTCCTCTCCTTCCAAATAAGCCAACAAGAAATGATAGCAATACCTTTGAAAGCTGACAAGGCCCTACCTTTGAGACCACAAAATTTATGAAACTCCAGAATATCTCTAACCGAAAAAGCAACCAAATCCGGCACTTTACACCATTGCGAGATTTTTGTCCATACCTCCGACGAGAATGAACAAGCAGTCAAAAGATGGGACGCCGACTCCAAATCCGACTCACACATCGGACACAGCTCATCCAATAAAGGGATATTACGTTTGCGGAGCTCAACCTTAGTAGGGATCCTATCCATCTCGGCCCTCCATGCGAAGAGATTACATTTGAGCGGAACCCATTTGCACCAGTCCCAAATAAATCTCGAACTGAAATCCCTGTCTTTATCAAAAAGACGTTTGATCGAACCCACACTAAATTCGCCATCGTCTTCCCCTAACCAGCACCACTTATCTTTCTTCTCTGTCAAAACAACATCCCGAAGCTTCACATCCAATGCCGACCATTCCGCATTTTCTTCATTCGAATTCGGAACATGCAACCAATCCCATTTGGCATCAGGATTAAGAACCGGCCGCACAATCCTTTCCCGAACTAAACAAAACTTTTCCGACTCTAAACGGAAGAGATTCGGAAAGACATCCTTTAACGGAGTGTTACATAACCAAGGATCGATCCAAAAATACGTACCTGATCCGTCACCAATACGTCCTTGCAAGAGGCTTTTAAACGAAACACCCGAGAACATCGGACATTTAGCAAGTTTGACTATTCTACCCCAAGCTCCGCCTAAAGATCTTCGAGCAGGAAGAAAATCCGGCTTCCTACGGTCCCCATGGATCGCTGTAACAACTTTGACCCATAAATTTTCTTTCTCGACCACATATCTCCAAGCCCATTTGAGAAGGAGGGATTTATTAATATTATCAAGCTTCCTTATTCCGAGACCACCGCAGTCAATTGGAGACGCCACCCGGTCCCAAGCAACCCAGTGAAGCTTCTTATCGCCACCCGACCCTCCCCATAAGAACTTTCTAATATTCGATTCCAACTTAATGACAACTCCAACCGGGGCCTTATAAAGGGAAAAACAATAATTGGCGAGACACCCCAGAACCGATTTGACAAGGATGACACGACCCCCAAACGAGATCACCGCCGCCTTCCAAAGAGACAATCTATTCTCGAAAACTTCGATAAGCGATCTCCAACTCTCAATCCGGTTCATATTCGACCCGACCGGAAGGCCGAGATAAACAAAGGGAAGTTGATCCACCTTACAGCCCACCACACTAGCCAATCCAATAACCTCATGAGACGGCACACCAATGCCAACAAAGTTGGATTTCGCAAGATTAATTCTAAGACCAGAACATATATGAAAACCTCTTAAAATTCTAATAATGTTGAGGGCGTTAACCTTAGACCATTCCCCAATAACAAGGGCGTCGTCAGCATAAAAGAGATGGGAAAGATTTGGACCATCGTCAGGTAACTTAACCCCAGCAACCGCACCAACTTCAACAGCCTTATCAATGCAACACGATAGGACCTCCATCACCAAAAGAAACACGAACGGAGACAGCGGATCTCCTTGCCTCATGCCCTTCTGACATTGAAAATCAAATGTGGGAGAACCATTAACAAGAACCGCGGATCTCGCAGAAGACAGAATACCAGCAACCCATTTACACCAAAGGTCAGGAAACCCCATCTGTCGCATGCTTGAAATCAGGAACCCCCAGTTGACATTGTCGTACGCCTTCTCAAAGTCCAGCTTCAAAAGAAAAGCTTTCTTCTTCTTCTTCTTGATCTAATTGATAACTTCATTAATAATCATAGGCCCGTCTAATATATACTTTCCTTTTAAAAAAGCTGATTGATTAACTGAAATCACCGAACCCAGAACCTTCCTAAGACGGTTTGCCAACACCTTTGAGATGACTTTGTTGATGGCCCCTATCAAACTGATAGGCCGGTAGTCATTAAGACAAACGGGATCTTTAATCTTCGGAATTAACGAAATGAACGCAGCCGCACATCCTCTATTAATCACCCCTTCCGCATGAAACTCGTTAAACAACTTAAAAAAATCCTCCTCGAAGACATCCCAATAGTATTTAATAAATCTAAAATTTAGACCGTCCGGCCCGGGAGCCCTATCACTCCCACAATCCGACACCGCCCTCTTTATTTCTTCCTTACTAAACGCATCTACGAGAGAAAGGGCGTCGGCTGGATTGAGCCTCTTGAGATTACCACACACCACCTCCGGCCGACTAACAACATCTTCCTTAAACTTATCGCGAAAAAATTGAAAAACCGTTTTTTTAATAATCGACGGCTTCGAACACCAACTCCCATTGATACTCATCCCATGGATTTTATTGCTCGCCTTCCGACAGTTAACCATGGCATGGAAGAACTTAGAGTTCTCATCCCCATCTTTCGCCCATCTAACCCGAGATCTCTGTTTGATGTCTTTAGTTTTATTCTCCTCCATTTCTTTAATAATCTTAAAATTTTCCACTTGTATCCACTCTTCTTCCTCCGAGAGACATCTATTTTCCAAAATAACTTCTATCTCTTCCAGCTCTTCTCTCGCTTTAGCTTCCTCTTCCCCTTCCGTTTTAATCATCTTATCTCTCCACTTTTTGATATTACTTCTAATATACTCAAACTTCTTTAATAGGAAAAGGTCAGCCGGACCATCGAAATCAAACGAAGTAACAGCATCTCTAATCGCCTCATCAAAGCCGGCCTTACCCAACCACGAGTCAAAAATTCTAAAGGGCTTAGGGCCAAAATTATTCTCCTTCGAGACCAACACAATCGGGCAATGGTCCGAGAGAAGCTTAGGAAGGGCCCTAAGACACGCATCAGGCCACAGCCCAAAAAAGTCTGAACATACCAACACCCTGTCAATTTTGCTTCGTTTACTGCCATTACTAGACTGCCACGTGAATTTCCTGTCCTTCATACTGTACTCCAAAAGACCCGCTTCAAAAATGAACTCATTGAACAAATTAGCACAACGGGAGCTAAACCTAGCATTCATTTTTTCCTCCGGGATCCGAACCTCATTAAAATCTCCAATGAGACTCCATAAACCCTCCGAACCTTCCATTTCCTGCCTCAATCTTTCCCATAACATTTTCTTACTTTGGTAGTCCTGAGGACCATAAACATTTGCTATATTAATCTTCCTGCCACTGCCTTTTAACTTGCCCTTGATAATAAGGAAATTTTTATCTTTGACAACCCCAACAACATCTAGAACACTAGGATCCCAAATACTAACGATACCACCCGACAAACCAGATGAGTCCACCCAATCAGCCTTAAAATTATTATTACCCCAAAATTTCCCCAGACTCACATGAGAACTGATAGCACATTTGGACTCTTGCAACGCTATAAAATTAATACCAAATTTGACTTTAATACCTTTAACCCATCTAGCCTTCTCATCCCCTCCCAAGCCTCTAACATTCAATGATAACAAATTCATTGAGAAACATCATTAATACCTTTACCCAAGACGATGTTCTTCACCAACCGTTCATGATTTCCCAGCTTCATGCCCAATTGATTCCCTAAATTCACCGTAGCTTCCACCTCCAGATCCACCTGCGAGATCCCTTTTGATACCTCAATACCTTCTCCACCTGAATCATCAGAACGACTAGACACCACATCACCGGTAACTGATGAAGATGCTTTATTATTAAGGTCAAACCGCCGGCCCCCAGGAGGCGAATGTGGCATAACAGGAGCAGCTGGGGACTCCAACTGCGACCCACCTATTGCAGCTTTGTCAACACTATTCTGACCCAACAGACGATCAATAGAGAATATATCATCATTAACAGCAACTTGGGCTCTCAAATTGAAGATATCATCACTTAAATCCGGAAATTGGGCCCTATTTCTTTTAATGGGCCTCTCTCTTTCTATAGAGTCCAAAGACTCCCAAAAATTCAAAACCGGTTCAGAAGATTGGGTCCCGGCCCCACCCGCCCTCCTCCTACACCTTCTAGGTCTTTTTTTTTACTTAAAAAAGAAAACATTCTTAGAATGATCACCGCCGACCTTGGACTGTGGACCTACCTCGAAATTTGAAACGTCACAGTGGGTATTATCCTCGAAAAAACTTGTCCCGTTCCCCAACCCATCCTTGGAAACATGAAGCCCCGACACCTGCCCCAAAGGATGCCCGTTCCCCTGCCCCGACCCTTCATTTCCCATGGAATCGTTGGCCGGCATCTGCACCACCGGAGATGACTGCATCGGAGACGAGTCATCCGATGTGATCGATCTAGATCGTCCGAAACAATCAGGGATCCAATCGTCTCTGTCTTCCTCCACCCAGACACGAAAACAGCGATTCTTCCATCTCAAAACGATGTGTTCCTGAATTCTAGGAACCTCACCCACAAGAATCCCCACCCTACTCACCGATAGATCCTGGTCTTCATCTAACTTCTTCGGGACAAAAAGGACCTTACCAAAAAGTTCACCAATCTGATCCAACGTACCATGTTCCAGAACGTGCAGCGGCACTCCAATGATCTTCAGCCACACAACACGTTCCAAAGGAAGCGACTGTCCATTCCATGGTTCCAGCTTAGCAAACCAAGGCCCCCATATCTTCCTATCCTCCAGAAACACTTTAGCTGATTCCTTATCATCAAACGTAATAAGCAACGACAAACCCCCCAAGTATTGAATCCTAGAGACCTTGGTACCGGTAATTCTTAGAAGCCGATCGAAATCAACGAGGGTCTCTATATCCACAGTTCTACCCACCAACGCCGAACCAACCAAATCACTGAACGCAGTTGTACGATCCGGGACGACGACCGACTTCTCACTACCCCCCAGATTACCACCCGACACCGCCGACGTCTCACCAGAATCTTTGGATTTTCCCAAGACCTCTCTATATGACCTGGAGTCCCTTACATTGAAGTTCCTGTTCTTATCTTCCAGACCACCTGAACCAAAATCTTTTGAACTCTCAACATTCTTGATACCAGCCCGGGAATTCTCAACCGCGAATCTAGCAACATTGATTTTCAACTTGCATGTTCCCATCCTAGCACCATGAAGAGATTTCTCCAACTCACTCCTGTCTCTGACGTTAACAAAACTTACAAAACCGAACCTGTTTCCGCCTTTGTCTCTCTTCTTAGCTACGTACGTGCCGGCAATCTCCCCGTAACCTTCTAACGCTTTCCTCAACTCCCACGGGTTACACCCGTCCGGAAGGTTGGACACGAAAAACTTAATCGTCATCTGGGCAAACCAGACAACAACCGCCTGACTCAGAACCCCTCAGTCCGACCAGCACCCACCACGGAATCTTAAAAAGTTAAAAGGATTCGTACAAGATCTAACTGCACTAACCCGTTAGCCGTGATCCGTACAGACCTACTAACCTAACAGAGACCGAGCAGACCCGCCGGACACCACAAGGACAGAAAATAACCAACCCCAGAGGCGAATGGATTCGGTACTGAACAGAATAGGGGGAAGGGTTTACTCAAGACAGGCAGTCGAGATAACCCTGGACACTATTCCGATGAGTACCTAGTCGTCGAGCACTCCGGCGGCCGGCAAGAAACGAGAGAAAATATAAATGAGTTTTTTTTTTTTCCTAAATATGTGTTGGTGGAAAACTTATTTACCAAATGAGGGATTTGAAAAGTATTTACTAAAATGGGTGTTTTTTTAAAGTTAGTTATTCCCACTTTTAAGTCTATTGGGTAAAAGAATTGCAATTAATAAATATGTGTTAATAAATTTTATGAAAAATTTGTAGTAAATTTAAAAAAAAAAAATTGGATCATAGATTTTAGGTGAAATTTTTTCAATGTTTTTTTCTAACTCGTTTATTAACATGTTATTATTTAAGGTATTGTTTTAGTTCCCTTCAGAAATATATTATTGTAAACATTTTTTAAGTTACACTTTGAACTACTTTTTTAATTATAGTACTTTACATAATAATAAATTAAAAAATTATTATTTTAAGTTGAAAAAACATGAATATGATATCCATTTCTGGAAAGCTAATATATTTGATAAACCCTCGTATATTAATTAAACACATTGGTCGTTGATTATCTAATAATTTATTTAGCATAAAAAATATATAATTACAGAGTTAGAAAATTACTGTTTATTACAATGTTAATAAATTATTGTTTGATTTCTAATTTTTTTAAACAAAATCTTCAAAAGATTTAAAATTTGAAATTAAATTATGAAGAAATTGAAATATGGAAAAACACCAATAAAAATGGATTAGAATGACAGGAAATACCAATAAAAATGGATTAGAATGACAAGAAATACAATAACATTCTTAAAAACTATAATTGATAATTTATAAATTTAGATTTAATTGATACGAATGGTGGGGGGGGGGGGGGGGGGGGGAGGGAGAGTTCAATTAAAAACCATTAATTAGAGTGAAAACATGAAAATTAACTAAAAAAGCCTAAAAAAGATACAATTTTTTTTATAAATTTTTGCTACTTTTTATATGTATAAAAAACCTTTTTCAAAAAAAAAACGTGTACTGCACATGTACATTATTGCACATATGCACTAGAAATTTTTTTCTTAAAAATGTTTTTTATATATATAAAAAGTAGCGAAAATTGATAAAAAAAATTGGTATGTTTTTAAGCTTTTTTAGTTAGTTTTCGAGTTTTCACAATAAAATGAGTTTTCGCTTGAACTCTCCCCTACGAATGGAATAAGAACAATAAACAACTAAAAAACATAAAAATCAGTTTATGGCATTAACATTAAATAAGTATATACAATATTTATTACTCATTATTTAATTATATTTTTATCTAAGGAAATTAGGAGTGGGAAATAATAATTTTCTTATCCAATAGAATTAGAAATGAGAAAAAAAAATATTTTTAAACACCCATTTTGGTAAATAACGTATTGTTTATCCTTCTCTTTTTTGTTATTCTCCTCATCGTCATTTAGTTATTTTACTTCATGGCACGTAACCCTAAAACACAAAAGCAATGTAAATAAAAATAATATAGACATGTAAAAAATTGACTATGTTTTATAAGGGGGTTATCACTGCCAATGGCAATCTCTCAAAGGGATGCTAGCGGGATGCTTAAAGAGGTTGTCATTGGCAATGACAATCTCTCAAAAGGTCGCCATTGACAAGAGAAATTGTCGATGGTAATGGTGATGGCCCCTTTGTAAAACATTACCAAAAATTTACCTCCTTGTGTGGCATGTAATATGAGAGTACCCCAAACATAAATAATAAGAATTCTAAAATGCAACTTAATCTAATATGCGTCTATTAAAATATGTAAGCTTACGTGTAAATTTTGAAATTTATCCATTTATAACGTTGTGTAACTCAAACTAATATGTTTCTTTCCCCTTGTATCATTTGCCACCCATAAAACTGTAATGATGTAAAAGTTACTTACTTTCGTATTTAAAATATGTTTTAAAAATGGATTAATATTTAAATACTCATCAAACCTTACGTTTACTTAGGATTACATATTGTTCTTCGTTTGTTGTTCACAAAAAAAAAAAAAAAAAAAAAAAAAAAACATATTGTTCTTCGTAATCAATAAGCGGGTTATCTTTTTTTACATAAAATCCTAATATATTTTTATGTTTGTGTTATTTAAAATATGTTTTAAAAATGGATTAATAATTAAATACTCATCAAAGCTTACGCTTACTTAGGATTACATATTGTTCTTCGTAATCAATAAGGGGGTTATCTTTTTTACGTAAAATCCTAATATATTTCTATGTTTGTTTGTCCTATAAAGTTGTTAAAATATGATTTTTTTTTTCATGTTTATAAGATTTTAAACTAGTTATTTTATATAGACTTTTTTTTAATATAATAAAAGTCTAATAGTTTATGTGGAAATCTAACATTTATTAATAAATTACTGTTTTATTAACCATATTTCAACTTCTTTTAACATTGGTTATACATATATACATAGACATACACAATATATAAGCATCTTTTATTGTTAGATTTTTATATACAGAAATATTAAATTTATATCCAGAAAATTTATGTGTATATCATGATGATGATAAATGTTATATAAAAACTGATTTTACATGTTTTAATGACTCAAACAAGATACAAAACAATGTTTACCATAAAAGAATGAAATATTATAAAGTATTTGAATTAAAACAAATTATAAAACTTTCCACATGTTAGCTTTGGTAATATACATAGCAAAAACTTTAATGTAAATTTAAAAATAGACATGAAAAAGAAGTAATTACATGTACATGCAGTGGGCTCACTTTCCACACATTCGCTTTGGTCTCATGGCTGATAAGACTACTGCTGCTGTCAAAAAGGCCAGCATGCACCAACAGGTACACTCACCAGCTACATGCAAATCATTTTCATTTTCATTCTCATCTTGACTTTTGTTAAGTACCAACTATTATTAGGAGTTTAATACATGTAATTTTTAAATAAAACTTATAAATTTTACAAAGAGATACAACACGGATGTGTTTGGCTAAGGGGCGGGTCCCGGGGTGGGCGGGAAGGACCACTGGCCAGGGCCCAATATTTTGAACGGCACGTTATTCAAAAAACACGTTATGTATATGTAAAAAAAATTAATACGTTTACAGTTTACTCATACAAACACAAACATAGGTCCACTTACAAAACTATTCTTATGGTTTAAATTAGTTATTAGTCCATTGACATTAAGTTTAGACCTTTAGTGAGCCCAATAACCAATTTCGTTAAGGCCTAAGGGTACATTTTTTCGAGCTTGAATAAGGTACACGAATTCTCAGGGCTAGCCTTAGTTTGGCTGATTGATCAACTGACTACTTTGACCTCCGCTTTGTTTGTGAGTAGTTCATTATGTAATTTTAGTGATCTAACGATGAGTTTAAATCAATGCAGGAAACTGAACGTGGTTTTATGAACGAAAGCTTATTTGTTGCTGCAAATGTTGGTCTTTCTCCATATAATTATTAGCTCCCTTTTTTATCTTTTGGATTACTTTCAAAACGCTAATCAATTTGCACGGTTTATTTGCTTGTACCTTATATAAAGTTTAATATGTACTTTAAATAAACTATAATTTAGGGTGTGCGTGGTGGAAGCAGGGAAAGGGTGTGGTGATGGTGTTTGTTGTGTGGGTACACCACCGCCATCAACCATAGGTGAGCGGTAATCTTGTGATTTCGGTGAGTAGTCACCGTGCAAGGGAAGAGAAAACAGACAGGGTTAATGGTGGGCCCCACTCTCTTTTAACTAATCACACTTTATCTTTTTTCTTTCTTTTTTTAAGAAAAAATTGTTTGGATGGGGTGTTGTCAATGTTTGAGTATAAAATAGGAAGTGAAGAGTGGAGTTGACATGGCATAGTGTTATTGGCTGCGGTGGAGAGTTTACGACTCCTCACGAGCGGAGCACCCCTTACACCCTTAGTGTGTCAGATTTTGTTATCACTTGTTTGTTATAGGGTTGTTTAAGAGCAAGTTGAGTCGAGTCAATCTCAATTTGGGCTTGAGCTCTAAAAAATACAAGCCGAGTTGGCTTGTTATCTTCGATCCAAGTTGAGACTTGAGAGTTGAATCTTATTCGGTGAGTGTTCAACTCGAGCCAACTCTTGACTTGGTGTGTTAACTCGTTTGTTTTTAAATTTGATAAACTATTTTATATGTTTTTATACAAGTCTTAGATAACACGTTATGAACAATTTTAAATTGTAAAGTCTTAAATAACAGATATTTAAACCACCCCTATAAAAGGAAAATCAAGGATGTAAATTTACTTGAGCAAGCACAACTGAATGAAAATTTATACGAGCCAATTATCTCAAGCAAATTACATGTGTGATTTTAGTGAGTTAATTACAAGCGAGTTCCAAGCCACGGGCAGTTCACATACATAATTATAGGGGGCATTTAACAAAAATGACATATTTATAAAGAGTCACAACGATTCACTAATAACCTAACCCATTAAATGTTGGAAATTTGGTGAATGGATATTAAATATATATATAATTGAATGAAATTATAAATATTAATTAGAATATTCATGTGGTAATTAAAAGAGTAACTCTTGAGTATTTAATTAGTTTTATTAGAGTTTTTAAGTCTCTAATTAAATGTCTAATTAAGTGAATAATTAAGTGAATCATTTCACTAGTCTTGTTCAAATAGTAGGCTATGTGCCTTTCTTTTTGTTACAACAAGAATAGGGTATTGCTTGATACATGAAGAATACTAGAAGTAGTATGAACACTTGAACACCAACTAGAGAGATGAGTACTCTCTACTTGTTTTCACCACATGAGTTCAAACACTACAATTACCGGATGTAACCTTGGGCCGGTGAGCCATCTCCGGCAGTACAGACTGCTTCGGCTGTTGTACCCTGGGAGACAGACGCGTCATCTTTAGTAGAGGCGCGAAATCTGTTTTAAGGGAAGCGTGTTGAACACGTGCCTCAACCAAAATCGTCAACGTTTTAGTGTGCTCTTTGTTGCAGTCAGGGGGTAATTTTCAAGACTCAAGATGATGAATAATCAAGTCTAGGATGCTATCAAGTGCGCGTGAAGGACCCACCAGAGACGCGGCTTGAATCAAGATTGGTATATATAATTATATTTATATTCTTTTTATTTAGTTATTGCAACCGGTATTGTACTATGATATTTCCTACGAATAACGAGAGTCTCGTTATGATATATTTTGTAATTATATTTTTCAAAAGGTGAACCTATTTCCTACAAACTTAAAACAGATTTAGTGAGATTGTTGGTACAATCTTAAAAACCTTATTTATAAGGATTTTGGGTTTACGAAAGGATTTATAATAGAATAAAAAATATTTTTAGAGGTTATGATCTTATAAATATTTTTTGGGAAATATGTATGTAGTACAACTTGTTGTGTTTGGATTTTTTGAGATTGAGATAAAATCTTAAATCATATACCGTGGTACAAAACGAATTGTTTCGGTTCCAACGTTTGGTTTTTGAAACGATTTTGGGAATCGTTAATTTTTCTAACTTTTGTGTTAGATCGGGTTTATTAGTGTAAACCATACGTTTTTTTTGTAAACGTTAAATTCTCTAACATGTGTGTTAGACCAGAATTATTGGTGTAAACCATACGTTTTTTGTAAACGTTAAATTCTCTTCAGTAGAGTTTTTATGTCTTTAAATAAGAGTTTTATGTTACTTGATTAGAGTTTTATGTCTCTAATTAAGTCTCTATTTAAAGTAGACTTTTCATCCACCAATGGATTGATATGAACAAATAAGTCTTATAATGATTTTTGTAATCATTTGTCTTCTAACATGTGTGTTAGAAACGTTCATGAAACGCGTTAGTTTGGAAGCAATTTTTAATTGTTTAGTTTCTAACGTGGGTATTAGAAATGACTTATTTATTTGAACCATATATGTGCTTTTAGCAAGTCGAATTAACATTTTGTGAAAATGTTAATATTTCTAACGTGCGCGTTAGAATTTCTTAAATTTTAACATGATTGTTAAAAATTGTTAAAATACAAATGCTTTGAAATGTTTTATGTAGACATTTTATATAAGCAATTTGTTGTCGCATTGTTTTAATGCTTTGTATGATTTAGAAATAAAATGTCATACATTGAAGTTGATGTTTGATTGGCTTCAAGGAATTAAATCACCATAAAGTGATGGTGTGGTATTTATATGAATTTAATGAAATTAAAATCATTTAGTAGACTCTTCATATGGAAGATAAACTCTTAAGGAGAGTTTCAAGTCAATTTATTAGTTTTTATTAGAGTTTTTTTTTTTTCTCTAATAAAATCTCTAATAAAGTGAGACTTTTAGTAGAGTATTTATGTCAATTTATTAGTTTTTATTAGAGTTTATGTCTCTAATAAAATCTCTAATATGGTGAAACTCTTGAGTAGAGTTTTAATGATGACATTTGATGAGTTTTATTAGAGTTTAAATTTATAATTATTGAGACTCTTAACTCTTCATATGGTGAAACTCTTGAGTAGAGTTTTAATGATGACATTTGATGAGTTTTATTAGAGTTTAAGTCTATAATTATTGAGACTCTTAACTCTTCATATGGTGAAACTCTTTAGTAGAGTTTTAATGATGACATTTGATGAGTTTTATTAGAGTTTAAGTACATAATTATTGAGACTTTTAACTCTTCATTTGGTGAAACTCTTGAGTAGAGTTTTAATGATGACATTTGATGAGTTTTAATGATGATATTTAATGCTCTAATTTGGTCATGTTTGGTACATATAAAATGACTTAAATTTTCTAACACGTGTGTTAGAAAATGTGTATCAATAATACGAGGTTAGAGATTGTTCATAATGAACAAAAATGTTTTATGTAAACATTTAATTGCCTATGTGAGCATTAAAGATGATGAGAAATGGTTTATTTTATAAACTATATATTTGGAAAACGTTTTATGTAAATGTTCGATTCTATAATGTGCTTGTTATAACGTTTTTTTTAACATGCGTGTTAGAAAATGTTATTTGGTGAAAAAAAACTTGGTGTTGTTGTGAAAAAAATTAATTGTTCAAGTTTACTACTTAAATGTAGTATTTGTAACAACTTGGTGTTGTTTTGAGCATAATTGTCCAAGTTTAAAGTTTAAACATGAAATAGGAAACTTGTAGTTACAAGTGCATGGAGTCTTATTGAGGGAGAACCTCAAGACATGCCATGAGACGATATTGTTGAGAAGATTTCGGTCAGATTTTAAAGTGTTGAAAATAAAAGCACTTTACTATTTGATGTCTACAAATTGTCTATGTTCCGTTTAAATTTCAAAAGTGATTGGCACTTATGATTTAGTTTCCAATGTATTTTATTGTTTTGTGTTCAATATCTTCGGATAACACATGCAATTTTTACAAAGAAATAAATCACTAATGGTTGTGACGTATAAATTATTTTTGTGGAAAATAATTATAACGTCGGTTATACATTGTTTAAAAGAATATGGTTTTAAACGGATAGTACATGAAAATACTTGGACATAAATAACTTGAGAGTTGTTACATTGACTAAAAGTCCAAAACAAAACATCAAATGTATAACCACATCATGAGTGAGTAATGAAAGAACGTAGTGAGTGTATTGAGATGAATTATACACTAAGGACATTCATGTCAACATACTTCATTAGAAGTCGTTGGAAAATTCACAAGTGTGAATTCTAACATATGAAAGTAAAGTACTATATGTTATTGTATACCTTTAATAAATCTTGCGAGATTTATAAGTAGATGCGTCTACCACTTGATCATTGTTAGATCCATATGGAGATTTTACCTTCATTTAGGAGAGCATCCTAAATATATATATCTCCTAATGAATAACAATAGATGTGTGCAAATCACTTATGGCAAATTATGAATGTCATGTTGTTGAGTGTCGATCTAGTTGACTCTATCTCATACATAATAGTGATTGTAGACGAGAAACATTCATCTTGTTGGTGATGAATGTGTTTACCAAGTGACTTGGATTAAGACTTATGTTTAAGTACTTATGAGTCAGTTGTAGAATGTTGGAGATCAAAGGTAAACAAGTTATGTTCCTGAAATGAATGATGAAATTTAGCTATGTGCTATATACAATAATTTGTGAGACTTTCCTAAATATTGATGTTTTAGGATTATGAATAAGTCTCATTATTTTGTCTTAACAAGGGATGAATGTTGCAAAGTGATATTATGATATCCTTAGGGCTGTGAAGAATCAGAATGATGCATCTTCTGTTCACATGCTAAAATATTATAGTCTAAAGCATGCTAGACGAGTACTTGGTTAATTATGGGTCTTGACGGAGACTAATTAACTCTAAACATTCAAATGTGTATGAACACAAAAAGAATTTGTGTATAGATAAAGTTGAGAGAGGATTTTTCATTCATTATAAGGAAAAGACATGTAACTTTTAAGAGTTTGTTCGAAAAGCTAATGAGGAGAACTCATTGTCTAAGCTTATTCTAGATGTTAAATTAGAATTATTCTAAGTTGGTGACAAACTTATGACAATGGCAAGTGTTTCTTTGGTTAGCTCAGAAGCTTATGTAAGCTAATGCAGTATGAGTTGAATTCACTGATACAATGAGGTTGATCTTGTTCAATCATATGTGTATAAATGTCGTCATAAGTGAAATTACGGAAATGTTAATCAAATGGCAAGAAATGTGGGGGATGATCCATTTAGAAACAACCCTATAAGGGTATGTAGAAATGGTTTTCATTACCCCATCTGGATGATATCCTATAACACTTAAATGTGGGGGTGTCTTGCATTTGTATCATAAAAGTTTGGCAATAAGGATTTTGTAATCCAATCTAACATTGCAAACAGACGACTATGTGGAGGACACAAAGGTCGCAGTGCATAATGGAGATGTGTTTGCCTTAAATGATAAGCGTATCTTACAAAGACATATATTATAACCAGATTCAGATGGCCACTGAGGTTATAGTCTTAGAAGTTGACAATAGGAAAAATTAACTTATGAGTTAGTAACACATCATGACAACTGATCTCAAATACGCAAAGGTATTTGCTAATGTTATGGATCCAACAACCTGAGGGTTTATTAGAGATCAAGTTGTGGAATGGGACTGAAGCCCTTGAAAAATGAAGTTCATATGATTGAAACCTAACTCAGTAGACTGGAGATCCCAAGAATTGAGTTCAATAGGAAAACCTAATTGTATGAATAAGCGACGTCACTGTGGGGGAATAACCCTACGCATTTAATAAGGTAGTTTATTATAAAGATTAATAAACTTCCTAGTCCATTCCTAAAAGTGACAAGTGTGAGGCTAAGCATAATATGTGGTAAATGATTTGGATAGATCATGATAACCACAATGCTTTTAATGATCTAAGGAGAATCACCTATGTTAGAGAGAAGTGGGGTCGCTTCGAATGGAATTGAGGGCACAATTCCTAGAGCTCTCGCAGAACCAGGAAAGTGTTCCACGACCATTATTGGACACGACTATGAGGAGATGACCCGGCTAGGGAGAGTCTTGTGTGAAGTGTATTGTCGTCTACACAAATGGCAGACGAGTTCAAAGACATCGAGATCTACTCAGAGCTAGTGGGCTAAGTGCATTTCATGAGCGAAGGTTCAAAGGGTAACACCTACCTATCGTATGCAAAACTCAACTGTCGAGGTTACATTGGAAATTTTAAGTGTTTTGAATGATCTCCATTCATGTGGGGGATTGTTGGAAATTTGGTGAATGGATATTAAATATATTTATAATTGAATGAAATTATAAATATTAATTAGAATATTCATGTGGTAATTAAAAGAGTAATTCTTGAGTATTTAATTAGTTTTATTAGAGTTTTTAAGTCTCTAATTAAGTGAATAATTAAGTGAATCCTTTCACTAGTCTTGTTCAAATAGTAGGCTATGTGCCTTTCTTTTTGTTACAACAAGAATAGGGTATTGCTTGATACATGAAGAATACTAGAAGTAGTATGAACACTTGAACACCAACTAGAGAGATGAGTACTCTCTACTTGTTTCCACCACATGAGTTCAAACACTACAATTACCGGATGTAACCTTGGGCAGGTGAGCCATCTCCGGAAGTACAGACTGCTTCGGCTGTTGTACCCTGGGAGACAGACGCGTCATCTTTAGTAGAGGCGCGAAATCTGTTTTAGGGGAAGCGTGTTGAACACGTGCCTCAACCAAAATCGTCAACGTTTTAGTGTGCTCTTTGTTGCAGTCAAGGGGTAATTTTCAAGACTCAAGATGATGAATAATCGAGTCTAGGATGCTATCAAGTGCGCGTGAAGGACCCACCAGAGACGCGGCTTGAATCAAGATTGGTATATATAATTATATTTATATTCTTTTTATTTAGTTATTGCAACCGGTATTGTACTATGATATTTCCTACGAATAACGAGAGTCTCGTTATGATATATTTTGTAATTATATTTTTCAAAAGGTGAACATATTTCCTACATTAAACCTATCTGAAAGATTATAATGTCCGCTGCCCTTTCTCATTCACATAATCAATATAAATAGTTACAAACAAATCTCCTCATATTGAGGAGAGATATACATGACATATATAACATATATTTTCCTATTTTATATAAATGTCTATTACACCCCCGCAGTCGAAGCTAGAGGAGGCCGAATGCTGAGACTGGACCGAAAATCATCAAATAGCACTTTTGGTAAACCTTTGGTGAAAATGTCAGCGACTTGAAAACGCGTAGATATGTGTAAAATCCGAACAGAGCCGCGTTGAACCCGGTCGCGAACAAAATGAAGATCCAGTTCTATGTGTTTGGTAGGTTGATGCTGAACTGGGTTCCCGGACAAATAGATTGCACTAATATTATCGCAGTACACAAGACTGGCAGAGGCGAGGGGCTTATGTAGTTCGAGTAAGAGATTGCGAAGCCAACAAATTTCCGCAACCACATTAGCAACGCCCTGATATTCGGCCTCAGCACTAGACCGTGAGACAACCGATTGACGTTTGGACGACCAGGAGATGATGTTAGGGCCGAAATAAACACAATACCCGGAGGTAGACCGCCGCGTATCCGGACACCCCGCCCAATCGGCATCAGTGTAGGCCCGTAATGAGAAGTCGGTGGAAGCACCAATAGTTAAACCGTGAGACGAGGTGCCTTGTAGATACCGAATGATTCGTTTAAGAGCGTTCCAATGATCTAGTTTAGGTGCATGCATGAACATACACACCTGTTGAACGGCATAGCAAATATCGGGTCTCGTGAATGTTAGGTATTGAAGAGCGCCGGCAAGACCGCGATACAATGTCGGGTCGTCATAATCGGCACCCGAATCCGAACCAAGCTTGGGTTTGGTATCAACAGGTGTGGCGGCTGGTTTACACGAGGACATACCAGCCCTGTCTATAATGTCTTTCGTGTATGCTTGTTGAGAAAGAAACATCTTATTACCTTGCCTTTGAACATGAACACCCAAAAAATGACTCAGAGGCCCTAGATCCTTCATTGCAAATTCGGCTACAAGACGAGACATAAGATTAACCCGAAGAGAATATGTCAACGTTGTGAGAATGATGTCATCAACATATATAAGAAGATAGGTCGTATTTCCGTTGTGCTGATAAGTAAAAAGGGAATTGTCGCATTTACTTTGTTGAAATCCCAGAGAGAGAACGAAATCTGTGAATCGTTGATACCAGGCCCGAGGAGCCTGTTTTAAACCATAAAGTGATTTCTGTAGTAAGCACACATGATCAGGATATTGCCTATGTCGAAACCCCATGGGTTGATACATGTAGACAGTCTCGTTAAGATTACCATGAAGAAATGCGTTGGTAACATCCAGTTGATGAATCGGCCATGAGTGTGACAAAGCAAGAGATAAAACAGTACGTATCGTAGTCGGTTTAACAACCGGACTAAATGTGTCACCACAGTCTACCCCAATCTGTTGATTGCTCCCATCACAAACAAGGCGAGCCTTATACCTTTCTAATGTATCGTCCGAGCGAAACTTGTGGCGAAAGAGCCACATGCTACATAAAACATGCATATGAGGCTACCTTGGAACTAACACCCAGGTCTTATTTTTAATAAGAGCATTAAATTCAGTGGTCATGGCATTATGCCATTCCGTGCTGGACAAAGCGTCTTTTGGGTTTTTAGGAATGGGTTCGATGCATGATGAGTGGAGATTGAACATATGCTTGGGTTTATGTATACCATCCATAAAACGAGTACGAATGGTTCGAGTGAGTGGTGGTGGAGGGGGTGGGGTTGGTAAAGTAGTCGATGAGGAGGTCGTTTGAGGGGATGACTCGGAGGTAGGATGGGAGGTGGAGTCGGATGGTGGGGTGGGTACGGGATTGGTGATAGGTGACAGATGGCCGAAGGGGGAGTTTGGTGTGGGGCTGTGAGGAGGTGAGTGTGGGCTAAGAGTGTTTGGGCCGGTAGATGTATTTGGGTCGAGAGGGGTATTGGGCGGTGGGATTGGGGTGTGAAGAAGTGGGCCAATGGGTGTAGAATTAATATGTGTGTGAGTAGGTGGAGTGGATAAGTCAAAGTGGGTAGAAACTGGTGAGTGGAATTGGCAGTGGATTGGGCCAAAGATGTAGACTTAGTGGTGTTGGGGTTAGTGGGGGAAGGAGTGGTGATTTGATAAAGGGGATGTATGTGTCAGAAAGAAAATCATAAGTGGATGGAGAAGGGGTGGGGTTATTAGCAAAGGGAAAAATAGATTCATCAAAAATGACATGTCTATTTATAAGAATTTTACGTGTATTGAGATCCAGGCATTTATAACCCCTATGATTAGGGGGTAGCCAAGGAAGACACATGGCATAGATCTATATTGTAGTTTGTGAATGTTGGTGTGAGGTACAAGAGGGTAGCATAGGCAACCAAAAACGCGAAGGTGCGAGTATGAGGGGATATGTTTATATAATTTTTGAGTGGGAGAAATGTTGGAAAGAACTTTGCTTGGTAAAATATTGTGAAGATAGGTTGCCACATCCAAGGCATGGTGCCAATAGGTGTTAGGTAACGAAGAGTGGGCTAAAAGGGTTCGAATGATATTATTAATGGATCAAATTTTTCTTTCGGCTTTACCGTTTTGAGAGGAGGTATAGGGGCAGGAGAAGCGAAATTGCATGCCATTTAATTTACAAAATTGGTGGAACATATTATTATTATATTTTGTTCCATTATCGCATTGAAATTGTTTGAGTTTTCGTTCAAACTGAGTGTGAATCATATTATAAAATGTAGTAAAGGTGGAGAAAACATGAGATTTAGTGGTGAGAGGGTAAGTCCAAAGAAATTTAGAAAAATCGTCAAGAAACAGAATGTAATAACGATGACCCCCCGTACTAAGAACGGGGGAAGTCCAGAGATCACTGTGTATGATATCAAATGGCATATTTGTAATATTATTAGAATCAACAAAAGGTAACTGAATATGTTTACCAAAAACACAAGATTGACAAACATTGTTTTTCAAACTACCACAAGAAATTAAGTTAGAGTTTTTAAGCGAATGTAATAAAGAAGGTCCCGGATGACCGAGACGTTGATGCCATGTGTCTTGAGAAATTGCAGTGAGAGCGGTGGGAGATGTGATCTTGGTAACTTGGGATGGATCAAAAGCGTAGAGTCCTTCCGAGCTATTGCATCGTAGGATAGGGGTCCGAGGCTTGAGATCCTTCAACAAAAAACCATACGGGTCAAATTCAATAGATAATTTATTATCGGTTGTAAAACGACGAACATAAAGTAAGTTTTTAATTAGGGACGGTGCGTAAAGGACATGGTTTAATTTGAATGGTGGGAGGGGAGGGGGTAAGGTAAGATTGCCTTGTCCATGCACGGGAATGGTTTGGCCATTTCCCACAATAATATGTTTATTAATGCTTTTATTAAAAACAAACGAGAGATGAGAGTTAGAAGACATATGACCTGTGGCACCTGTGTCCATAGCCCAAAAAGGGTCGTTGAGCGACATGGCATGCATCGCGTGATTGAGATCCGTTGGCATGTGTTGAGCTGGTCTAGGGCCGAGTATTCCTGCCGAAGTTTGGTTGTTGGATCTGTTCATTGTAGGATAAGGACAAGGAGGCCCATTATTCCAAGAGGCCCATGCTTGAGGAGAGGTGTTATGATTGGGGTCGGCCCATGGCGCAAAGAAAGGCAATGGGTAGTATGCGGCAATATTCGAATGGACTTGGGAGGAGAAGTTGCCGCCACCAAACTGAGGGTATCCATTCCTGCCGCCACCGCCACGGGTGCCCCCCTGTCTGCCTCGACCCCGACCACGGCCGCGACCCCGCTCATAAGAGTCCATGCGCTGTCCAGCGGATTGATCGGATCTTTCGCGATTGTCTTTTGGTGGAGTTTCAACCGATGCAGTGAGAGCCGCACCGGCCGACTGTGCTGCGTGACGGACTTGACTGAGTTTTCTGGATTCGGCCATGCATAACCGAGAGCGGGTGTCATAGAAATCAGGGAGCGGCTTCATCTGTTGAATAACAGAGGCTGTGTTCTCGTATTGCTCGGTAAGACCCGATAAGAGTTGTAGAACAAGTTGTTCATCAGTAATAGGGGAACCAAGATTAGTCAACTGATCGAATATCACCTTAAGTGCTTGACAGTAGGCTGACATATTCAGAAACTGATCCAGGTAAGTGTTTGCAAATTTATTGTTGAGGTCGATCGTGCGAGTGGCCTTGTTATCTTGAAAGATATTTGCGATAGTAGTCCATGCGTCATAGGCGGTCGTATCAGGTTTAAGAACAGTGTGCAAAAGATCAGTGGATATGGTGCTGTAAATCCACTGCAAGACTATGGAATCGAGACGCTCCCATGTCTCGGTGGGGGCAGGTT
Source organism: Helianthus tuberosus (assembly GCA_030545235.1). Classification (NCBI taxonomy): domain Eukaryota; kingdom Viridiplantae; phylum Streptophyta; class Magnoliopsida; order Asterales; family Asteraceae; genus Helianthus; species Helianthus tuberosus. The sequence goes on from CM060390.1 coordinate 8,312,970, forward strand.
TTTCTTTGTCTTTGTCTTTGTTCGAAACAGAAGAGGAGGATGATTCTGTGGCCGATTTTGGTTGAAGGTGATCGTACACAAGATGTGCTTTGCATTGTATTTTGAACATCTCCGACCAGGTAGTATAGTGACCTGTTTCGATGTCCAGGGTAACGGGGATGAGGTTTTTGATAGACGTAACGGTTACAGCGGAGTGGGGAGAAGTTGTAGACGGAGACATGATGAGGGCAGGAGGAAATCGGCACAGGCAGAAGGTGAAGAGGAGGGAGGATCGACTAGGGATGTGATACCATGAAAGATTATAATGTTCGCTGCCCTTTCTCATTCACATAATCAATATAAATAGTTACAAACCAATCTCCTCATATTGAGGAGAGATATACATGACATATATAACATATATTTTCCTATTTTATATAAATGTCTATTACTATCACTTTTTAGCAATCCAACCCTCAATAACATGCAATACGATCAATTATAAACTCATTTGACATTATAAAACATAAAAAAGTATATAAAAAATAAACTCCTTTGACATTTTTCTTGTTACCTCAACATTGCTTTGACCCATATGATCACCTCCATAACCTTCCCCAATTCATACTTTTTGAACTCATAATCATACAAAACAGTTTGATTTTACTAAAATAAATCAATAGTCAAACCTTTGACCCGAGAGTCCAAGACTAATAGTCAATCATGCCATCACTTCCTTCAAGATCATCATCATCATGGCCAAAGCTTTTAAGGGGCGGGAGGGAGCGGCCGACCCCCCGAACTTTTCGCTCAGTAGTGGAGAGTGTGTAGTTTTTGTATAGAATTTTTTGGGTATATACGCTTTCGACCCCCCAGTTTTATAGAAATTTTTAAGTTCGGTGACTTCCGCCCCCGGTTGGAAATCTCAAGCTTCGCCGCTGATCATCATCACGAACATTCCTAACAGCTTCAAGTTCCTCAGACTGATCATCATCACTCACATCTTTAATAATCAGCTCCAATGGCTTTTCTCCTTCATCAACTCCATCTTCAACAGTCTTGCACAAAAGAAAATTTTTTTAAAAATACGAAAGACGAGATTCAACTGTTTGTGATCTCATATTATAGTTGCTTTGCTTACCTTGGTGTATAAAAGGTCTAGACAATTTGATAGTTGAATCGCAGATATGAAAATTGAAATTTGACATTCAATAATAAGTTACCATAAAAATTAAGGGTCAAGTTATTCTACAAAGGCTTCTAATTATAAGAAGTGTAAGAAGGATTTATAGAGTGACAAGTGTTCAATAACCTAAAACTAAACCTACTACATCACCACCAAAAACCTAAACCCCCACCCCCACCACCACCCAAAAACCTAAACCCCCCCCCCCCCCCCCCCCCAAAAACCTAACCCCCCCCCCCCCCTCCGGCAAACAAAACAAAAAAAAAAAAAAACTATACCTTACCAAAAAAAACCCCAAAAAACCTAACCCCCCCCCCCCCTCCCCACCCCCCAAAAACCTACAAAAAATCTAAAAAAAACTAGACCCCTACCCCCACCACTACCCAAAAACCTAAACCCCCACCCCCTCGGAAAAAAAAAAAAAAAAAAAAATTTTGGGTGGGTGATGTGGAGGGGGGGTGCGGGTTTAGGTTTTTGGTGGTGGTGGATGTTTAAGGGTTTTTTTTTTTTTTTTGTAGTGGGGTTTTTTGTGTAGTGGGTTTTTTTAGGTTATTGGACACTTGTCACTCTATAAATCCTTCTTACACTTCTTACAATTAGGATCCTTTGCATTAGATCCTAATCCTAAAAATTAAATTAAGAATTTATGTTCAAAACACTAGTGGAGGTGAAATTGGCGGGTCGGATAACAGGTCATTTCTAGTACTTTTGTCAAAAACTTTATAACTTAAAAATTATTTGTTTTAAATATGATTACAATAATAATCAAAGCTATTGAATAAAGTAATTTAGGAGGTTGTATGCATTAGAAAAACATCTTAGGCAACTTCTAAACCACTTGACCCGTATCTTTAAATCCTATCATAACATAATCCAGATCGAACTATTCATTAAGTATAGGAATTGAAGTTTATTAATGACGAGTCAAATTATAAAATTAGCTACAAGTGAAACAAATTAGACAATATATAAAAGCAGCACCAAATACATTCAGGTTATATTATTTTGTAAAATCATTCGGGTATTAAGTTTAAAATATTTGGCATTGACTTTACTTTAAAAAATTAGCATTGACCAAAAACTGTTTTACCTGATGAGTTGAGAGCAATGAGGGATGATTCTTACTGCTTGCATGTTGTACAAGTAACCGCATCCCTATTGTTAACACATACAACCAATAACTTGCTTGCAACATTAAAATAAAAATTAAGAAATGAAAAGAAAAGAAAATAAAAAGCCTTATGCATTATTATAGGCTAATTTTTACGTGTGCTAAGGGGCGGACCCAAGTTATGGGGTGGGTGGGCGGCCGCACCCCTTGAAAAAAAAAATAGTGGTATTTTTCGCGAAAAATCCAGACCGCACCCCTTGGAAATTTTCGTCTGCACCCCTTGAAAAATTCCGACCGCACCCCATAGAAAAAAATGTTAGGAATTTATGTAAAAAAATTGAGGGATTGAAACCCGATCAAATTATGTAAACAAGTTAGCCTACTAACCCCTTTAATAAAACTTAAATTCAATCCATCAAGCCCAATAACTTAATACCCATTCAAGCCCAACCCAACTACTAGTTTTGTTAAACAAATCAGTCCACGTAATTAAAAAAAAAACCCAAATCGCTGCCACTTGCCAGCGACTCCCGCCCTCCCTCTGCCTCACTTGGCAAATAATAATTACTATGGCTTGAAATTCAAAATTTTAAATTGAAAATTACGGAACATGGGCTATGGTTGAACACTTGAAGATCCTTGTTTATTTTGTATGTGATAGGATTAGGAATGAACAATGAGTAGGAAAGTTATGCCGCGATTTCTCAAGAGGAAAGGGGTTGAACCACTTTTTTTTCGCCGGATTATTTTAATTAAAGACCAAGGTATGTTATAGATAAGTTTTTTTGTTCTTTTATTGAATGATTAAGAGAAATAAAAGTAGGGATGGTTTGAACTTTGATGTTTTTTTGTTTGTTAATGTGATAGGAAGTTAGGAACTAGAGTTTGATTGTTTGAGAATTGAAATGGACCCGACCCGGTCTGATTCGACCCACCATTAAACTTTGTTTGTTTGTTTTTACTTGTTTTACATGACCCGACCCGATCCGACCCGCTATGAACCGATTTTTTTATATAGCTAGGGGTCTAAAATCTTTAAAAATTTTCCGCACCCCCAGGAAAAAAATTATGGGTCCGCCACTGCGTGTGCTTCGATTTTTCCCTATAAGTTATAACTTCTACAAAAGATACATAAAAAAAGTTAAATTTCTAGTTAAAACTCATCAAAGAATATGGTAATATGCCGCTCTTAAAAATCACACTATTTAAACATCTTGAGAAGTTAGTTACCTGTTATTGGGCAAACGCGAAGTACATGTCTCAAAGGACAAATTTGCTAAAATATAGAAAGAAAAAAAAAAGGAAAAAGAGATTAAAGTCGCCTAAAGTGTATTCATGTGGTTATAATCTCTTGAAGCATTTTATCTAACAAAATAAATTATGCTCTGTATAATATAATTTCAGTACTAAGGGTGTAAGGAGTGGTTAAACAATTTGGAGTGGTAAACTAAAAAACCGACCAATCAGAGCGCGCTATGTGAATCAGGCAAAAGTGTTTAAATTTTGCTGAAAATTGTTGGCAATGGTTTAAACACTTGGTGAAGTGGTAAACTATTTTTTTTTTTAAAGGAAAAATGTGTGATTGGTTGAGATAGGAATGGACCCCACCCACAATACCCTCTCTCTCTCAATCATCTTCTTCCCCGAATCGGTATGCCATCCCCGCCCCTTTAACTTTGCCGATCGGTAAAGGGGTCGGCAGCGGTGTTCCCGCTCGGCAAACCGAGTTTGCCGCCCCCCTTTACCGCCCACTCCGGACACCCTAATGTTTAATATATTTATAAACACATAAAGTAGACAAAGAGTTGATGGATGAACACAACCTGGTACTAAATATTTACTATTTTGACCTGAACTGTCCTTAACAGGATTAAATGTTGACCTATTTTGACCCACACAAAAATATTACTACTTTGACATTCTGACCACACTGAAAAATTACCTTTCTAACCGCTTTAAAAAATTTACCCACCCATTTTTCAAAATTTAAGTATCAAGCAGCACAACTAGGGGTGTGCACGGTTCGGTTCGGTTATTAGCATTATCCGTAACCGTAACCAAAGTCATCGGTTAATCGGTTCGGTTAATTCGGTTAATTTGTCGGTTTTCGGTTCGGCTCGGTTAATTTTCGGTTAATAACCAATTCAAACAAGGGCTAATTTTTTGCTTAGAAATACATGTAATGGAGGTATAAATACATGAAATAGATGTATAAATACATGAAATGGATGTATAAACAAATAAAATGGATGTATAAATGCATGAATAAATGTTTAAATACATAAAATGTGGTATAAATAAATGAAATGAAGGCATAAATAAATGAAATTGAGGTATTATTGCATGAAATGAAAGTATAAAACATGAAATACATGAAATAGAGGTATAAAAGCTAGAAATATATAAAGAAATAAAATATTCGGTTCGGTTCGGTTCGGTTAATTTCGGTTAACCGATGGTAAAAAAAAATATCCGTTAACCGACTTTCGGTTAACTCGGTTTCGGTTAACGGTTCGGTTATTGCACACCCCTAAACTGTAGGGCCCACCTGGACAGGAACATATATGAGAGATTCAAGAAGCTTTGATACATCAAATGGATATAAGAGATAAACCGAGTTTGTAATAACCTGCAAACCAATAAAAAAAATTGTGAATAGATCTTTTCAAATGATATGATATGCATAGCAAGATGCCCGAGATGTTAAATTCGTATGGTGGGTTAACGGGTCAAAGCAAATAGATTAATATGAGTTAGGTTCACCAAAAACACTTTTGTCCATAAAAAATATGAATTACACACGGCGGCGTCGTATAAATTAAAAAAACCCATCCCCTTTCCAATTAATAATGGTTTTTCTTTCTGAATAATATCATTTAGAAAATTTTATGCATTAAATACACTCTAGATGACTTCCGACCTGTTTCCTTTATATTTTAGATTTAAACCAGGTTGACTAGTAAGACTATGAGGTAATGGTTTAACTAAAAAGCGAGAAAGTAAATGCATCATCACTACCACTTATGTAGGGGGTTCTCAATAAAATTTCCCTCAAAAGTCTGTAATGAATTTACTAAAAACACAATTAGTTTTTAATCTTTTTTTATAAAAAATTGTCAGTAAACACTTGGATTGTGAGTTGGCCGCACACTCCAAGCCCTGCATGCCCGTAATAACCACAGCGCCCCCTTGCGTCCCCTCGGCTTGGTGTATGGAGCCCTTTGGCTTTGGCGTTGACGTGACTAGTGGCGCCAAGCCACTACGCATAGACCAAGAAACAAAACGTAACCCGAATTGGTTGACACTATCACATCTACAAAAATGAATCAAAATGTAACTTATTGCCCACCCTTATCATGTTTAACTCCTATCATTTTCAGAGTCTGCATCAGATGCAGCTCTTTTCTTGCCCTAGCAATTCTTATTGGTCTGTGAATAAATCATCATTGTTAAGACATAAAAATATATACTATAACTAAGAACAAAGTAATTAGTAACAAATAAAACCCAATTCAGGAGGATTGGGCCGTAACGGTTCAAAATAAGTAATTTGCAATACCAGTTGAGCAAGGTAGGTTGGGCTGGCCCATTAACATCTTCTGTACTATTATTATTATGGTTATAGGTTGGCAAGATGGGGAATTGGTCTAGTAGCATTTTAGAGTTTAGGGACTTTAGGCTCACTTACTTCACAAGTTTAAGGTGATTTTTTAGGTTAAGTGGTTAACCATTTGTATTCAAATTTAAATAAAAATAATAATTAAATCATATCTAATATAATATAAGATAAAAATAAAAATTATATATAGTTAAATTTACGGTTCAATCGTATTTTATACGGCTGACTTTCGGTATTAATTTTTTGAAGCAAGCCAAACCGTTTATTACAGTTCAAAAATCTTGAGGTTGACCGAAAAAAAAACTAATAAAAAACCACGGAGGAGTGGGGTCAACACTAACCACACAAGAGCCAGCTATATCTGGTGTCAAAGTCATAGCCGTCAACACCAATTTAGGTGATTTCACGTTTTAAATTGAACCATGAACACCGTAGCCAAAAGGGAAAAACTGAGTTACATTTAGCTAAGTTCTTAGCCATTAGCTTTTTCACCAAAACATACTCAAAATGCTAAACAAACGAGTCGACTTTTTACCAAAACTAACTCTGAAGCCCTAAATATAATCCGACCAAGTCGAGCCAGAACAATATCAAAGTCAAGCTCGACTCAAGCTCGATCAAAACAAGTTCAAACTCGTTAAAATCATCAATAATTTCAAGCTCGCCACGACTCATCTCAATTTCGGTAATATGTTCTTTATCATGGCTGCTATAAATTGAACAGAATCATGAACATATCTAGAGGTTTGTAAAGTTTAAATCAGAATGAATATCTTTACTCATTACAAAATGCAGGTAGTGAAAAATAAAAGAATAATGAAATAATTCCCAGATCACTATAACATCAATTAATATATCTTGAAAATTTAGAAATAACACAAGTTAAGATTTTGTACTAACAAGCCTGCAATTACACTCCAACACATAAAAGTCAACATAAATCAAATCAGATCAATAGACCACTGATGAATATCAACATCATCATCAACCATCCATAGCCGCCACCGGAGAATCTAATAGTTGTCGCCGGAGAAGTATCTTGTGGCCTGAAAATGTCAACAAACATATGTCATAAGCAACGTTCACAAAATAAATAAAAAATAACAATAATACTTGTGAGTTGTGACAATTATAAGTCAGTATACATACTTTTGCAAACGACTAAGGGCCCCACAGAAAAGAGCGTTATCGGGCATTGGCAACTCGGTTTTGTTATTTTTCTCGGGATTAACAATTCTGATATAAGTTTCTTGACCAAGATACCAAGAGTCGAGATTTTCGGTTCTCAAATTCCACACTCCTACATTATCTAGAGATATCAATACTGCTGTCCATGCTCCAGGATAAACCTACATTCAAAACGTATAATAAAATCAGCAAAACATAGGTTATAGTTATAATAAGAACAAACATCAACAAAATGCAATGTATGACTTTATTTTTAACAAGGTACCTGTGTGGTAGTACGAGCAATACCGTCCCATTTATTGTAAGTTCCTCTGCTATCATTCGTCCACTCGCCATAACCCATTCTGATAACAAATTATTGAAAAATTAGATTCAAAAAGTAACACAAAACAACATAAACCGAAAATTAAAATAATCATACCCGACTACAAAAAAGGCGTATCCGTCAATATGATAACTATGCATTTTGGTCTCGTTATTTTGGAATATAACTTCCATAAATCCTCTATAAGTTCCATTAATAACAGATGTTTCCATCTTAGATGGGCCCGTTATGGGCTCGGTAGGAAAATCGAGCTTATACACTCCTTTAAGTTTGTACTGATCGGCAAGCCTAATTGGTGTTGCAGGATTCACAAAGGAGATCCCGCTAAGGGTAGCTCTTTTTTTCCCGTCAATCGTCACCCAAGGCGTGTTTCTTATTACGTACACCTCGGTTACGTTTATAGAACCGTATTTAAAGGAACCCTGTGGATTCGGGCGGGCCCCACTAGCCGACACGTTCCACCTACATCAATTCAAACATAAAGAAAATGACATCGTTGCAAGTAACTGAACATGCACGTTGCAAGTCAATTTTTCAAAAAGTTTCACAACATGAATCAATATTGAAAGAGTAAAATGCCATTTTCATCCCTCTGAGGTTTGGCTAGTTTTGCGACTTTCGTTCAAAGGTTTGTTTTTCCGCATCTGGATCCAAAAGGTTTGAAATCTTGCCATTTTCATCCGACTCGTTAACTTCATCCATTTTTCTCCGTTAAGTCATGGATAGTTCCGTCTTTTTTGTTAACTTAAAGGGCAACTCGGTCTTTTTCACGTTATGTAAAAAAAACGAGAACCCCTAAAAAGACCAAATTGCCCTTTAAGTTAACAAAAAAAGACGGAAATACCCTGACTTAATGGAAAAAAATGGATGGAGTTACCGAGCCAGATGAAAATGGCAAGATTTCAAACCTTTTGGATCTAGATGTGGAAAAACAAACTTTTGGACGAGGGGTCGCAAAACTGGCCAAACCTCAGGGACGAAAATGACATCTAACTCATTGAAATTTACCTGATGGATCGAGCTTGATTCATTGAGAAAGTGTTATCGTACTGGTCTTGAGGAGGATCGGGAAGGGGACCCGACGCTTTTCCTTTAGAGTTAGAGTAGTGCAAGATCCCGACACCAGTAACTCTTTGCCAGGTGGATTCATTTACGAATCTAGCACTAGCAACAATATAGTAATCGCTACTTGCGTTTTGATCCATAGTAACTAAGAATGAATACGTTTGTCCAACATGTATATCTAAACTAGTATAGTTTTGTTGCACTGTGTATGAGCCCTCGGTTTCAGCTAAAAGTAAGTTATGGTTTTGAATTCTGAAGTTCAAACTAGTCGATACACCAACATTACTTACACGGATCCGGTAAGTTTTGCCTGCAAAGTCAACAAGTTTGACTTAGTTCCAATTACATGTATAACATATATCAAGATTCATAGATTTTATATATTGATTCATGGAGTTCTTACCTGGTTCGACATTAATAGTTTCATGATCAATGCCGTCGGGGACAAGAGTATCGTTATATCTGTAAGGACCTTTTCCGTTTATAAGAACACCGTCAGGCATTCCAAGAGCTCTGCCAGCATCAAGGGTGTTTCTTAAATCCTACAAACCGGAAAAGAGGAATAAAAAGGTTAGATAAATTGTTAAATGATGAACTCAACAAATCAAATACTACGAAACTTCATTGAAGCATTTCATCGAACACTTACAGTGTGATTTCTTATGTACCAATCACCGATCAAAACCGTAATATCCCCAGCGGGATTGTCAAAGGGGGTCGGAATAACAGACCTTGGGTTGATAACAAAGCCACCAAACCCACCCGACGCTCTTTGAAATTTGAGCGAAGGGAAGTAAAAGTAGCTGCCGATTTGATCCTTAACTTGAAAGTTATAAGTCCAGTTCCACTTTGGCGGAATCGGACAATTAGTGCCAAGAACACCATCTTGCCAAGAGCTCCTCTTTTGCTGTATACCAGCCCTGTTTCAATCAACACATAATCCAATTCAATCTCACATTTATATATCATAAACAACGTACCCGACATTTGCGGTTCAGATTTGCAACACCAAACACAAAAATATTCGTTAATCTATACACAATCATGAACAACAAAAATATATATATATATATAATGTCTTACCAAGTAATGAGGACCTCTTCATCTAATTTGTTCCTCACATTCACAACAACATTGTTGTTAGTAGTCGAATTAATCGTAGGGCCTGGAAATTTCCCATTGATAGCGATAACCTAAAAATCCAGATTCAAACAATATTCAAATAACTCAAAAACACCAGATCTGAAACTACAAAACCCTAAACGCATCAATCTATAGCATGAATATCCTACTTGAAAAGTTAATCTTTCGAAAAATCAAAACTAATGCTGAATTGGATCGTGATAGCAAAGCCACTCTGTCACTCACAACACGTTACAAATTAAAAACGAATCTGAGCGACACAGAACTAAATGTCCGTGAATCGTGCTGCTTACAACACAACACAACACAACACAACACAATAGAAATACGAATACAATACGAATACAAAAAATGGTTTAGTTACCTGTTGGGGGACACCAAGAGGTGAAGCGGTAATGTAAGTAAGTTCAAATTGGTAAGAAACGGTGGGATCTTCAGCAAAAGTGAAGGTGGCAATGTAGATGAAAAGGAGACAAAATAGAAAGCTTGAACAAGAAGAAGAAGAAGCCATGAATTAAAAGAATATGTGGAATCAAAGCTTAACTTTTTGGGGTTTTACATTATCAGTAGAGAGAGAGAGAAAGTAAAGTGGTTTAGAGAGAGAGAGGAGGGTTTACTAATTGGGTGTAGCAGGTTCTATATTTCTGTTTTTAGGGTGGAGAGTGGGGACAAAATGCAAGAAAGTTAAAGAAAATTAGTTGGATGTTGATCTGGTCTTGGCTGGCATATGAACATGGATGAAAGAGGTGTGGTGAGGTGGATTTGGATGGCTGGTGGCAAAAGAGGTGGAGACATAAAATGCTTATTGCAATTTAGGGACCATCAAGTGTTGTCATACAAAAATTAGGTCATCATGTTGTTTGTGTTTAAGGTTCTCAAATTAGAGGTGATTTTGCAAGTACAATTACATATTTTTTTTTAAGGTTATACGTACCGGGAGAGGTTCATTCTTGGAGGATGACTCTCCACGTCAGCGCCACGTAGGATGGGTGTGAGGATGGGGCAAAGGAGATGAAACTAGAGAAATGGGGGGATGAGCCATATGTGTATATATATATATATATAGAGAGAGAGAGAGAGAGAGGCGGGATCAGGAGAAAACGCCCAAAAGTGTGAGAACGGTGAGAACGCATCCTGGCCCAACACGTGGCGCGGACATGATTAGGGTACGAGGGGTTTTTTTGTCTTTTTGGTATTCTTCTCCTTTCCCGATTTTCGCGTTTGACATGCTGCTTCATTTTTTGCGTGCAAGATAATTTTGGTGTTATCTAGAATCATTAATTACTTGGCGTTTTACTCTTTTTCTCAGATTTCTTTTGGTTGAATTAATTCTTTTTGTGTCACATAGTTAATTTTTTTGCGTTATGGCTTTTTCAATGTCATTTTTTTTTTTGCGTTCTGGGTCTTTTTGTTAATAACTTATTACAATAGATTAATATTTTATAAAATTATAATAATACGAAATCAAAATAAACTAATAGTCTTCCGTGGATGGGATTACATCAGAGATGTACCCATCGCTTTGTTCATCACTTTCTTCAGATTCATCATCATCAAATTTTATATTGGCGTATAACGCCATTAGCTCGTCTCTTCTTTGCTGCAGCCTATTCTTGAATATCAATGCATCCTTGGATTTTGGATCGTTCGAAGGTGCTAAATCACAGAGTTGTTCAATGATAGATAGCAACCCTGTCTTCAACATTTCCACCATTGGTAATGAATATTGCACCCCGTTTTTATAAGTCACTTCAAACGTTCCTTCTTCCTCATGCATCACCCAACTGCTAAGTATTGGTAGAGGAGTATCGTCAATATCATCATCATCTTCTGCTGGAAATTTTCTCTTGAGTCTTTTTATTACAGTTCGGGTTCTTTCACAATCGTTGGCCACTGGAACCCCAAGGGCCAAGATATCCCTCTGAACCCCTTCATTCATACCAAGCATGGCTTTGATTGTCCTTACCTTCACCATTCTCCTATTAGAGAACTTTATGATGAATCGTTTCTCTTTCCTTTCAAACCTCCATGCAATAACCTTGGCCATTTTTAAAGTTTTTTTGCGTTTTGGACAATATGTGGCATTTTTAGTCAATGTTTTTGGCGTGTTTGAGCTTGTGTTCTCAATGTCTTCTTTTGTATTGACTTTTTTTTTCCCGCGCATGACAGGTAATTATGGCATTTGAAAAAGATAAATAAATTCAATTCCCCAAGTATTTGGCTTTCAATATAATAAATGTTATTAATTATGTTTTCCGTCGTTTCATTTTACTGTTTTTGCAGTTATCGTGTTTTGTTTTCAGACTCAACTGTTTTTATGGTGTAACACGTCTAATCTTGACGGCTGTAATTATGGTGTTTTGTTTTCCAATGACGTTTAGATAACGATGGGACTTTTTTGTTTTATTTTCTTTGCACATTGTTTTAAGCTTTTTTTTATATAATAGTACTTGTTCAAAGTAATTTTATTATAGTTTGGTAGTTTTTTGGGGCATTTTTATGGTATGATGGCGTTTTACAAGCATTTGCTCGTTTTGGCGTTTTATTATATTTTTCATTATAGTATTAATGTACTTTTGTTGTTTATTAGCTGAAATTACAAAACAAACAACAGATAAATAAAATTAAAAAAAACAAATAGAAGCAATTTATGATCTAAATCGTCAGTGTCATCAGTTTCTTTTTTCTTTTGAAAGTACAAGAACTTTCACAAATAAATGGCGTTCTGGGTTTGGTGTGGTTTATTTTCTTTCTTCATGTGTTGAAGTGTCTTTGTGAATGTTGGAGACATAGATCGGCCCTGTGTAGGTGGATGCTAACTGCCCGTCGTCTTCATTATAATCATCGAGGCCAAAGTAGCATTTACACTGGGATATGTCTCTTCTAATCATCCAACCCTTCTTCAAGAACAAAGATGACAGAATAACATATGGGTGTCATCAGTCCCTCTTTTTTGAATTTTGTCCATCTCATTGCATCAAAATCTTACTACACTCACGTAACAAGTCATTCAGCGAAACTTCATGCAGAACATTACTGAGTATCAAAGAAAGATGTTTGCCATCGTTGTATTTTTTGGCGTTTTACATTGAGTTGTATTTTTTAGGAAGCACTGTGTTTTTTTGGTGTGATAAACGGAAGGTGGTGAGACGTTTCTATTTATATGATTTTTTTGGCGCTTAGTTTAGGCAGGATATTATTTTTATAACAAAAAATGTAACTAACATTTATCCGGATGTAAGGCTTGGCGTTATATATTATGGCGTTTCACATTTTGTGACGTTTTTGTAGCCTGAGAGCTTAAACAAAACACAGAAAAAAAATACGTAGTGATAAAATTGGCGTTTTGTATTTATTTGGCGTTTTATATTTCAACGGCGTTTTATGTGAAAATGATGCTTTACCTTTTTTTACTATTAATTAAGCGCGTCCACTTAATAAAATTGATGTTATTTACAAAAACACCACGCGCGCCAATCTAGTCCATAGATTGTTTTGATCGGAGGATCCATAAGCGTTCTCACCGTTCTCACACTTTCTGCCGTTTTCTCTAAATCCTGACCCTATATATATAATATATGAGTTGTATGTATATGTGTGTGTGAGAAGGAGGTGGTGGTTTTGTCTTGTAATGAGCGTCCCCAACGTCCACACCCCGACGATTGAGACGACGTCAGGCCGTGCGGGATGGTGTTTAGATCGGCGACGGGCCTCGACAGGATGGGGACGAGCCCCACGCCGTCTAGCCTAACGACAAACAACAACTTTTATTCAACACCCTAAAGATTCAAGAGTACAAACGGTTAGTAAGCTACTAAGCCAACCATCTATTAAATAATCACCCTATGAAGTCGATAATTCGAAACCATAAAAACATAGCAATAAACAATCTATCATACTCCATTATAAAACTCGAAATTCACCCACTTCCTCCGGTCCAAATTCGTTCTCTTTGCTCTGCATTTAATCCACAGGAACGTATTTGCCTGCATTTCTCCAAAGATCCCACCTATATTTGCTCTCTTCCCATTAAAAATTCATTCATTCCTTGCTTTCCTCCAATAAGTCGCTAGTATGATGGTTTGAATATATTTCCTCTTCGGTTCTTCAATAAGTTCTGTTTAATTACATTAATCTGTTTAATTACGCCCCGCTTGTGGTATGCTCATATAATGTATATATGTGTGGGCGCTCGGGGGGCAAAAGTGAAAAGGCACTAATTTTAACGTTATTTTACTAATTTCGTGAAAATAACGTTAAAAGAGGGGGATGGTTAATCATGCATCATGTGGTGGCGTTGATAGCCAAAAGACAAGGGGGTACATGCACTAATCGGTGTTTGTCTCAATTGCCGAGTGTTATGTGCCTTATGTCCAAGGCTTGATGCAAAACTACAATCGAGCCGGGGGTCTCATTGGAAGCAGCCTCTCTATTCCTATGGGGTAGAGGTAAGGCTGTCTACATCTCACCCTCCTCAGACCCTACCTTAGCTTTGCTATTGGTGGGATATACTGAGTATGATGATGATGATGATGATGATGATGTTTGTTAGAAGAACGACCGCGTGGAGCCAATGTGGAGAACTGAGGATGAGAGAGAAGAATGAATATGTGGTCGTAGCCAGTCACAAATGCAGTTTGTGATAGAATCGGGAGATAGGGAAAGGGTGCATTTGTGCGTGCGTTTGTATGGTCCGCCCGAGCAATACCAAACTGGCATTATGCGTGAACTCGTGAAAAACCTAATTGTTGATGCTAGGTTCTGTTGTATAATTTATTGTTTGTGTTGTATTAGGTATGGATGTTTATGGTCTGGTTTTAACAGGTTTAAGTAATGTGTTAGTAATGATATTTATATCATATACTTAAACCAACAAGGTTGAACACAAGATTATTAACTATCTTGAAAAACCTTGAAGAATATTATTTATGTGGTTATACACAAGAATATTTACCAAATAATAATTAACTAATAATACCAAAACTGGAATCCTTTTTACTACTAGCGATTAGACAGATCAAAAACCACAAGATATTTGGATGTGTTTGGAAAAGAGTTTATGATTGGGTCTAGAGTCTAAACAATTCGAGTTTGTTTATGAGCTACTTGAGATCGGCTTGCTAAAATCTCTAATTATATCGAGCAAACGAGCTTGCTTCTTGGAGCTCACTTAATCAACGAGCCTAGTTCAAGATTCATGAATCAAGCTTGAATAGGTTTGTAAGCCTAAACGAGTTTATATGTGAAAATTTTATTATATTTAAAGTGATGATAAAGATAACCAACCAATTATTATATAAAGACTATAATTTAAAAAGTATAATAAACAAATATAAATAAAACAATTAATAAGTAATAAGCAAGTCAAGTTCAAATTTTAAAAACTACTTACAAGTCAAATTCTAGATGTCAAAATAAGATTTAAGACAAGTAGAGATTAGTATTTGAAAATAACCTATATATAATATTGTCGGTGCATTTCCGTTTTTCACTATCGGTTTCTATCTAAAATGGTTTTTATAAATATATTGTCGGTCGATTTCATTTTCACTATTGGTTTCTATCTAAAATGTAAACCAACCAAAGTGTGACTTTAAAAAAGAAAAAAAAATATTACAAATCTTGAAGATGGACACATATTTTAGGAAGATCTTTCATTTAATACTTCGTACTTTTTAAAACTAGATCCTTGCGTAATTATGTAGTAATTTAGCTAGGAATCTCTCGATTATACCGTTTTGGTCAACTTGTTTTACAAAAGATAACATGATTGCGCTTTTCTTTTTAAAAAGAAAAATAAAGATATATTCATAAATTCAATTATTAATTTATGTAATTGCATAAATATGATTAAATCAGTACAATTTAAACAAGTAAAATGTCTGAATCATTAAGTGTTGAAACAGTAAAAGGTCTGAATCATTAACACTATGTTCCCGAGTCTCATTTAACAGGGGGAGGGGAAAGAAATTTTTCTCTCCTAATATCTCCAATTTGGGAGGATGAATATATGGTCATAGGGTAGGGATCATGTACATTAATCAAGAAGTGTGAGAAGTGTATTATAACAATATATATAACACCGTATAACAATATGTAACACCATATAACACTATGTAACACTATATCACAATATATAACACTATACATCTATCCTAGAGATGCTATCAGACAAACTATAGTGTTATATTTGTTATATAGTGTCATATAGTGTTACATAGTGTTATATGGTGTTACATATTGTTATACGGTGTTTACATAGTGTTATATAATCTATACTATATAATAAAAGAAATCTGATTTGGGACACATGTCATTCAATGAGGGCATCAACAATTTATAGATAAATTTTAAATTAAAAAGATTTAAATATTATATTAGAATTTTATTTTGATTGAATCTAAAGTCTAAAATGTGTTTTAAATCTAATCTGTAATTTATGGATTTAATTTTGATTTGAAATTATTAAACAAAAACCCATAAAATTAGTAAATGATGGATTTTGCACAGATCCCATTCGGCCATTCATCAGATATTGTTTACCAATAAAATAACAAATAAACTAACATACATAAAAGTCGAAAGTTCTAGAAAAGTACTAAAAACTATAATATTGAGATGTAAATGAAGGAATAAGACATATATTTATTTTTAATCATAAGCTTATTATATTGATCGTACTATTAGATTCTAAATATGTTACAAATTAAAAACGAAAAACACTAAACTTATAACTTTTAAAGTTTCGACCATAAAGATGTGACTTGAACCAAACCACATGAATCAATTATATGGATTAACTCATGAAAGAGTTATAGACTCATATAGATAAAAAAAAAAGGTTATGAAATTTATTACAATGTAATGATATTTTATTCGTAAACTTATTTGTTCCTTTAGGTTGAAATAATAACATCAAAAAATATAAATGTTTTATTCAAGTCAATTTATTTTTAACCATTAAAAACAAAACTTTAAAGTAAAACAATATTAAAACTTATTGTTGATTTTTTTTTATTTTTTATTTTTTTGTAATTAATAAAGTATAAATTAGCAATATTTGTGTGCATAGAGGTATGTACCTCATGCTTTGGGAGGTTTTCAAAAAAAAATTATGTTTCACTTCTAACCCAAAACTATTTATTTTTCTACTTTTAACACCAAAGTTCTCATATATTGAAATTTAACCTCACAAATTTTGTACTTTCAACTTTGGTCACCACACTTTTCATATTTCGCGGATTTTTCGTTTTAAATTTTGCGAGTTAACACGGCGTTACTTGTGTGTGGTTCAACGGTTTAACATTTCGTTTTACGCTTTGTACTAGATTTTTCGAGTTAACACAACTCAATGTGTGTGTGGTTCAACGTTTTTATGTCGTTTATCGTTTCCCCGTTTTACAGGTTCATTACAGCGCGCGGGGTCCTAAATTGACTTAATGTATTTTTAGATAAGTTAGATATATGTGTTTTAAAACAAGGTAAACTCTTAACATACATATTTTTTTCCTATTGTAACTAAGATGTAGAGGTCTGTGAAAGGTATCTTCACATTCGGAATGTCATAACTTTTTTTTAAGTTTAGATTTACTTAGTTGTCGTGTGGTGTCTCATGTCTTTATTTTTATTTTTTCACTTATATATATATATATATGTGTGTGTGTTTTATTGGTTCAATTGTACGTGTAAAGTATTATAATATACATAGTATTTTCTCAACTATAGTTAATTGGTTTTATTCATTCAATTTTTGTCTATTCATTTACATTACTTTTATCTGTCTATGTCTAGAAGTCCCTTTTCAGACCTTTCAAATGGTATGAGACATATTACATTATCAATAGTTTTTATTGGTTTCCTTATAATTGTGATAAAAGTAATTATTTCGTACAATTCATATTGGTTTATAGCTTTGAATACGAGCATACATTATAATAATGTTAATGATAGCGAAAGTGAGGAAACTATATTTGGATGGTAGAAAATATAATATTATGCCAACATTAACCCGTCAGAATAATCTATTATCAGATAAAATCAGACACGTTACCTTTGAACAAGAAAATGTCACAATAAATATTAGTAGTGGTACAAAATTTTAAGTTCCTATGACAAATCCTAAAACAAATAACAGATCATATTATTATGAATGACTATACAAACTTCAATATTTATTTCGTATTTGGTCTGCATATTACTCTATATTATATATACTTAGATCATATTATGAACATATTTTTTTTATTTCACATTATAATTATGATTCACCCCCGTGTATTACACGGGGTAATAACCTAGTGTTATATATAGTGTTATAATACACTTCTCACACTTCTTGATTAATGTACAGGATCCTCAATCTATGGTCATATTTTCTTCCCTCCTTTTCCCTCTTATCCTTAAAAAAAAAAAAACTCGGGAACATGTTTTTTTTTCATATTTTCATCTCTTTGCCCTCCTTTTCCCTCCAAGAGTTTTTTGCTTACCTCTTAATGAGGCTCTTAATGGTTCAGACCTCTTACTGGTTCAACACTTAATGGTTCAGACTGTTTGTTTCACGAGCAGATGTCTGATGGTTCAGATATTTGCCTCTGAATGGTTAAGACCTCTAATCTGAATTGGTCAGACATTTGCCTCTGAACTGTAAGCATTATACAGACTCTTAATGATTCATACCTCTTACTGGTTCAGCACTTAATGGTTCGTACCTCTTACAGGTTCAGCACTTAACCATTCAGATGTTGCCAAACAGCCCCTTAGTATAATGTTTAACCGTTCAGAGACAAATGTCTAACCAATTTAAATTAGATCAGTATAATTCTTAACCATTCAGAGTCAAAATGTCTGAACCATTCAAACATCTACTCATAAAACAAGCAGTCTGAACCATTAAATGTCAAACCAGTAATAGATCTAAACCATTAAAACCCTAATTAAGATCCCCTTACTCGTTTTTTTTTTTTTTTTCTAATTGGTCATGCATATTAAATTGAGCAACAAAAGGAGATAGTATTAATTTTGTTATTAAATATTATAAATTTTTGCTAGGAGAATAAACAAGGTTGGTGATATAATGAAAGTGTTAAATTTAACCATAAACAACGGCCATAATCATATTGATAGAGCCACATGATTTGCCAGCTCATTTGGGACCCAGCCCAAATCATTAATATTTATTTATTTACATGCTTATTTATTAAATTATTTATTTATTACTGTTTTATATTTTCTGTCCTTGATTGACGCTTACGTTCCCGACTAACGGCTCCGAAGCATAAGTCAAATCAAAGCCGGACGTTTAGGCGCATGGCATTCCCATATGGTATCGCTGGTCTACTGTAAGCTCCCATGGTCCATCTTTTATATGGTTGGCTTATGTGGTGTGAAATAAGTCTTATGCGTCATTAGCATGGTATGGAATAAAGGTTCTTTAACTATTAATAATAAACAAGTAAATTGGTGATTGATGGAAAGGAAAAGGGGGTCCACACATGAAATAGATGGCGCTCGCCATCGTATTGGCGGGTGTGATAATGGCGCTTTTCAATCAGGGTCGTCCGTGAGAACTCTAAAAATAATTAGGCCCTAGGCGACATAAAAATTAGGCCCATAATTGTGGTTAAAGGAAATGAATTAAAAAAATAAGAGAGCAAACTGTCATTTTGGTCACTGAGGTTTGGTCACTTTTGGCACTTTAGACCAAAACTCAAACATTTTGCATCTGGGTCCTTGTGGTTTCAGTTTTAATGCCATTTTGGTCCAAAAGTGAAATCAGGTTATATTTCTTAAATTAAATCCTGCCATTTTGTCATTTTCCTCAGGGGCAAAATAGTCATTATATAAAAAATTTATATAATATATAAAGATAAACACCCCTGCACACACACACTCTCTCTCTAAACACCCCTCTGTCTCTCTCTCTATTACACACACCTGCATTAAGCTTTTTAAATTCACAATTGATGCCGGAATCTCGCCGGAGAGTTTGTTATCCGCGACGTTTAACACGGTGAGTTTTTCTAACTTTCCGATGTCGGAAGGTAGTTTTCCGCTGGGCTGGTTGCCGATAAGGTCAAGGATGCGGAGGTGAGGTAAGGCGGTGATACACGTCGGAATCTCCCCGAAGATTCCTTTCCAAGATGTTGGTGGTAACAATAGAGCCGTCAGATCTTTCCAAGATGTCGCTGGACCATCTCCCACCTTTCTCCGACGATAAACCACACCATAATATCCTCCCGATTGCCTCTCTTCAACCATATTCCAGGTACCCTTTCTGTTTTTCTTCCAAAATTTCAATGTTTCCACTTTATCTTTATGTTCAAACTTTTTTTCATCTTTTGGTATAATTTCAGGTGTACCAAAGTTCGGATTATCAAGAATTCGCCAACAACTTGTAGGCAAATCAATAAGAAAAATGGTCTGGAGTTCGAATAAATGCGAACAGGGTATTGAAAGTGTTTCTGGGATTGTTCGATCAGCGACAACAGAGGTTTATGCGGATGAAGCAGTTGAAGCTTTGAGAGCTGGGAAGGTTATAGTTGTTCCTACTGATACTTTTTATGGTTTCGCATGTGATGCTTTGTATGTTTGTTGGTTTTTTGTTTGAGTTTTGTGGGTGCACACCAGGTGTTCGACGATTTGCTTGTGTGAATGAATTGTTGGTTATGGACGGTGATTGTTTGTTGTTTTGTTTTGGTGTCGGATCCTTATCAATCGGACCCGATTGAAACCCTCTTTCCATCAAACCCGACAAAACTCCCCTTTCTCACACTCTGTTCGCGATGGTGGAGATTGATGGTGGTTATGCAGGAGAGAAACAGAGGAGTGGGGGTAGAAGATGGAGGTAGAAGAAGAAGTAAGGGATTGTTTTAATAAAAACTTTAAATAAAATAAAAATGAAATGACCATTTTGCCCCTGAGGAAAAGGATAAAATACGGGGATTTAATTTGAGAAATATGACATGATTTCATTTTTGGACCAAAATGGCAATAAAAGTGAAACCACAGGGACCCAGATGCAAAATGTTTCAAATTTGGATTAAAGTGGCAAAAGTGATCAAACTCCAGGGACCAAAATGGCAGTTTACTTAAAATAAGATCTTGTTGTTGAACGCAGACCTTGAACTTGAGAACTCTACATTATCTTGAGATGATTTTTTTCACTTCACTACCAACATTTTTATGTGTGTGTGTGTATATATATATATATATATATATATATATAGAGGCCGGTTATCATACAAATAGTCTAATCGTACGTTATGTACGCTTCATCCACAACCGTCGGATCATCTTATTTAAACGCGTGTTTTACTATTAAATTTATCAAATTAAAATTAATGCAAAGAAACCGCCAAGGTTAAAATCGTCTAATGCGAGATCAAAACCCTTGATAATCAGCAAACAAAAACCTCAAAAATCATAACGTAAGGTTCTAAAATCAAAACCGAAATCGAAATTATAACAATTAATCAAAAATCGATCGATTCTTAAACACCAAAATCCTTATGTGAAAAATGAAATTCGGATGAATTTAGAAATTATTAACTAATCAAAGAAGATGATGCATGTATTGAGATCATGTACGAATTCATGGACAATGCACATGCGATTTGAAATAAAAAATTTCTTTCAAATTTAATATAGTGTGCGAATTCTTAACGATGCACATGCGATTTAAATAAAAAGTTAAGTATTTCTTATAATTTCATATAGTGTGCGAATTAACGATAAGGCATTGCGATTTCAGTAAAAATGTTTAGTATTCTTTAAGATTTTACATAGTGTGCGAATTTGTATCCATTCAAATGCGATTTCAAATAAAATCAGTACAAAACAATTAAAAATTGCAATTCTCTTAAAACTGATAAAAAAATTAAATAATAAATAAATAACTAAAAAAACAAAATACGAATCTAAAAAACTAAAAATAGTATCATTATATATAAAAAATACTTGATTTATGACCGATGTGACTGTAAATTGACATGTAATGATCAATTTTACAATAATTACTACTGAACTTACCACCCTGCCTACATAATAAATTAACTATATTAATATAAAACACCTAGATACAACTACCTTCCATATTAAGTAATACATAGAAGAAGAAAGAAAAAACACACACGCAAAACAGACAAACAAAAATGGCATCTGATGATTTAGAACAAATAAAAAACATTGCAATCAAAGAGCTACTGTCAACTCGCACGTTGACAGAACTAAGCACTGATGTCAACTCTTCTCATCTGGTTCTTGATGTGCAGGGTAAAATTCTTGAACAAATCAAGAAAAAACAAGATTTATGGGAACGCCTACTTCAAGAACCACCATCAAGCTTCAAGGACAGAGCTTTGGAGCACATAAAGGAGCAATCTAGAGCTGATGACTTAGCCTTCTCTTTCCTGACAGATGCTCTAAACACTGTGAAGGAGAAGATGGAGTTCAGCTCTTCTGAACGTGATAAAATCTTTTCTTCAAGTAACTAAATTATCTTTTTAATCCTTTTGTGGTTGTGGCAGTGTTAGACGATAACAATTATTTTATATTTTGGGTATGTATTTAGAACACATATTATATATATATAGAACACATATTATTATTGCTTATAAAAATATTAAATCAGATGAATGATATTGCCCCTGTTTGTCACATACAAAAAAACATAACTCAACAAATCGCATGTAATAAAAGTGAAAATCGCATGTTAGAATTATTATAAACTGAATCATATAAAATCGCATGTTTGTACATTATAAATCGCATGTGAAAAATATATAAATAGATGAATATCAAAAATCGCAAGTGTTTCGTATAAAATCGTATGTCCATTTAGAAAAAAACTACTCATCCTCACCGTCTTCCGAAAACTCCTCCCACTGATCTTCTTCTTCAGATCCATCATCACTACTGTAATCTTCAAACTCATCTTCCTCTTCATCATCTTCAACCTCATTGTCTTTGTCTCTATCAACATTTTCGATCTGGATGCCCTTCTTCTTCTTTTTTTTGCTGTTTACCTTGTAGTTTGGCTTTCAGCTCCTCGCAAGTCCGAATATCATGACCTTTTACATTACATACGCTACATGTCCTTGACCTTTTCCCCTTGCGGCTGATCATTTGTTCTTTCTTAGACTTAATCCTTTTATGCGAGCCTCGACCTTTGTTTCTTATACCAGCCGGCACACGGACAGTAGGAGGAGCATTAGTTACGGGTTGTTGATAACCAATCAACTTGGAAAATCGGTCAAATTTTGGATCAAGTTGCTTCGTTATACGACTCTGATCCACTCTCTCTTTGAGTTGCATCATTTGATCCCTCACTAAAACAAGTTGATCGAGGTCGGAAATCAAATTGCTAACCAAATACTCCCCTGTGTGGATGATTTCACGAGCAATCCGTTTAGCCTTGTGTTGCACATCCTTGCCACCCACATTTAGATTGTACTTCACATTTAACTCATTCGGAACAACATCCTTCGTCCATCTCTTCGTAACATACTTGTTTGGTATTTCTTTAACACCAAACATCTTGAAAAGGAAATAAATGTGTTTGCAAAGCAGACCATACTGCTCAAAACGCAAACAGCTACATTGTGCAGTTATATCATTTTCAAGGTTCTTGAACCACACCTAGGAAAAACCAACAAAAAAATATATATATATATTCAAAATTAAATTCGCATGTGAAACATGACTATTTCGCAAGTCTTAAAAAAACATGTAATGAATCAGTTTTAAAATCGCATATGTAACATATTAAATTCGCATGTTTTACAAACATGTATTGGGATAACTTTAAATCGCATGTGTAACATAATAAATTCGCATGTATAATAATACCTCCAATAAACCATTTCCATGTGCTTTAAAGTCCTTCAACATTATCCTGATCTGTGGACCCTCTACTTTGGTGTCCATCGGCAGACATTCAGAAATTGTACCTAAAATCTCTATTTGCTGATCAAAGAATATAGACCTGGTGAATCTCTTAGCAGCATCTTCTTCCAAAGAAGTTCCACTCAAATCAGCAGGCTCCGTATATCTTGAAATATGATCATTCTTTCTATGATTAAAACGTTGGACATCCATTGCACCGTCGAAATGATTCATAAACTCTACGAGAGTGAGTTGTGAATTAGACACTTGGCAGAAAAAATGGTTCCCACTCTCTGATCTGGATGTTGTTCTCATAAGTCCCGACATTGGCTCATGTCGGTAAAAAGCAGGAATCCACATGGATCTCATAACAAACATATCGTCGATCCATTTGTTTTCTGTGAGACCAAAATCAATCATCACCAACTTCCACTGTCTCTCGAATTCTTCAGGCTCGATCGAATCAGTCCATACAATGTCGCACATCCTCCTTTTAAACTCATCGTTATTGCACAACTCGTGTCCAACCTATGACAAATAAATGCTCTTAATATCAACCTATAAAAAATATATATAATATACAAAAAAATAACACTAACAAAAGACAATATAACATACTATACCTTATCTGCCACTTTTTTCATTATGTGCCACATGCACAATCTGTGTCTGCTGACATAGAAAACCTCCTCAATAGCCTGTTTCATAGTTGGGTCTTGATCAGTCACTACAACCTTTGGCTGCTGACCAAATGACTTTAAAAATGAATTCAATAGCCATTTATATGATTCAATGCTCTCCGATGCCAACAACCCAGCTCTAAATGTTACATTTCGACAGTGGTTGTCAATGCCAGTGAATGGGACAAACACCATCTTGTACCTACACAACACATGCGAAAACAAATGTAAAACATGCGAATTACAAAAACCCACATGCGAAAACAAAAGTAAAACATGCGATATCGTTAACACAAATTTTACACCTGCGATATACACAGCTCATGAAAGACATATAACATGCGAAAATAGTATAAAAAAAAACATGTTTGTCTTCAAACACTAACCTGTTTGTCTTGAAAGTTGCATCAAAGGATATCACATCCCCAAATTCCATATAGTTAAGCTTACATAAACCATCAGCCCAGAACAACCCAGTTAAACGTTTGCCATCATCAACAGAATATTCAAACGAATAATCAGCTAAATACTGTTTTTTGTCAGTCATTCTATTAATCACCATGTCAGCATCATATTCTCCTATATAGCTGTTAATTCGCTTCCTAAAATTTTTGCAATCATCAACCGTGGCACCAACGTTTTCGAAACCACCATAACGTTTCCTCATTATATGGAAAGCTTTGACAGGACCAAGGTTTAAAGTGCCTAGTTCCCATACCATCTCCTCCTGGACATCTGACAATTGTCTGTAAGCTGGCAACATGTGAATATCATCTTGGCATACAAACTTATGATTATGGCCATCAACAAATCTCTTTACTGTATATAATCTACCATCCACAGTGCAAATCATAAGTTGAGCTTTGCATCCAGTTCTAATAGTCCCCCTGTTCCTTGTTTTGAATTGCTTTTTTGACTTCGAACGATCGTCAATACAAATTGGCTTATGTCCCTCTTTAGAACAAACAAAATACTTAGTTTTGATTATACCACCACTGTTTACTTCACCACCTTTCCGAATAGAAAAACCAGCCAACTTAGCATATGATTGGTAAAACGCATATGCTTGTTCAATGGAGATAAATTGCATTCCAACCACAGGTGTAGCTGATGCTTGAACCTCCGGAGTGTAAACCCTTTCATCTAAATGAATCAAATCAGAAAAATAAAAAACATGCGAAATCTATGAAGAAAACATGCGAGATTGATGATTATGATTAATCTGATTTATCTATGCGATTTAATAAACCATAGCATGCGAAATACTTAGGGAAAAACATCAAATGCGAATTGAAAGACTAATCACATGCGAATTTGTACATGTTGCTTTCATATTAAAAAAAATACTCAACATTCAAACTTCAAAAAAAATTACAAAAATGTAAAATCAGATGAACGATTATGTAACACCTGTGCCTTCACGGCCATCAAACAAATACCGAACCAATGAAATATTATATTTCATACTTAGGATTTGTAAAAATATGTGTATCATTTGCACATATCAATTTTTGTTCAACTCCAAACTCTAAATCGCTTTCTGGAAGGTTATACGCGCACCGATGCGTAAATATAACCAGTTTAATGCAACAAACACTCCGGAATAGTGACATAGGCTTAACATACCTTAAATAACCTTTACATAACTTAGAAATAAGTTTTGAAGGTTTTGGTATGGCAAAAACAAGCTAATTCGCTTACAGGGACTAAATATGACAAACTGCGAAAGTATGTCAATTTGAACTGTAACGAACATTCCGGAACATGACCATAAGTTAAACACACCTTAAATATCCTTCACATAGCTTAGAAATAGGCTTTGAGGTGTTCGGTGTGCTAAAATAAACTTTTGGGTCATTCAGGGACTAAAAGTGTCAAAAGGTGCACAAGTTTGCATTTTCGCGCATAACTTACGTTCTGAATACATCCGGACATCCAAAAATTTATGTAAGCATGACTATATTATGTTTTAGTGTTTGGCTTACCAAAAATCCATTCGTCACGCATTTTGGATCGTTTTTCGCGCTTATGCGCATTCCGTCGTAATTAAGCGAACATCGCGTTCGTACGACCAAACGAACCATCACCCGGCATATTTTTGAGCATGTTTCATGTCCAAAATGTTTAGGAAACATTTTAGGGCCTTAAAGTTGGCTTTACAGGCCTTAGAAGTGTCGGAAATGGCCTTAAACACGTGCAGGGACCAAAACTGACATTTCTGAAACTTGTTTCTGATCTGCAACTCTCAGGCGGCCCGCCTGAGTTTCTGCACATCCTGAAGCGGGCCGCTTCCGACTTCTGGACCAGATTAAGTGCATTTAACATCAGTTTGCTGCTGTTTGATCCACCACCACATGTTCTAAATTGCTTAGTCAGATGATAAGCATCAATTTTAGCCACCATGAGTTTCCGACAAGTGTACGCCTCGGATCATGGCACGTTTTCCATGAAACGATCCTAACGGTTACCCGAAAACTATATATACCCCATGCCTTTCATTGTTTTAAAGCACTAGAATTCTGATTTGAGAGCTCTAAGTTGAAACCATTGTTTCATACCTGAGTTCTTGGATCGGGATTAGCATTCGGGGACCCTTCGTAAGTATTCTTTCGTTCTTTTATTGCTTTTCGAGTCTTTCGAGTCTGAAAGTCAAACTTTGTTTGACTTTCTACATTGACCAGTTATGGTCAATGCGAAGTTCGTTTGAACTTCGCAACGTGATTGTAATCACGTTGGTCATAGTCCCTTGGGACTATGCCCACTGATTACCACGTTGTCTAGGGTCGTAGGGTAGGCGATCTAATAAATCGCCTATACCTTCGAACCCGACCCATTTGGTCGATCATTAGGATCCGACCAAATACATTAGGTGACCATAGTAGGTAGGGAATAACCTTCCGAGGTTATACCCTATGGTCGCTTCGTTTAAGTAGTTGTATGATAGGTAGTTTATATGCCTTAGGTAAATTACCAGAATACCCTTTTCATGTATAATTGGTAATTAAGCATATGTAACCTAAACTTTTGTCACATAACTGATTATGTAACATGTTTAGGCATATAACACTTGTCATAGGACTAGTTAGACGGTCTGAACGCGTTTCACGCGCACGACACGTTAAAGTAGCATATGTTACCTTAATGGGTCGCGATGGGTCGAAAGCAATTAGGTTTGGTTTCATTGTAGTATGTAGGCCTTGTTAAACCATATCATATGAGTTCCAACACTCATTTGGTTTACCAAGCCTCATCCTATCCGATCTCCCGATTTAAGTCCGGTTTATTTATATAGTTTTAGATTGCCGACTGATTTCCGTGCTCCCTCTAGCTTTGTTTGGTTGTTGTTCAAGACCTCCAAGCATTATCAGGCGAGTACATTATTCCCCTCTTTTACTGTTTTCAACTGTTTTGGGGTGACTCATATGTGCTAAATGCTTTATCAATGATTTCAATAAACAATTACAATGTGGTTTCAAGAACAATAACAAGGGTTTCAAGAACGATTTCAATGGTTCAAAAACTAATTACAAATTTCAATAATGTGAACGAACTTGTTGGTTGTAGTTACATAACCAATGACATTCATTAGCAATGATCAGGCCGACCAGTATTAGGTTATGGTACCATAGGATCTGACAAATCCCGTTATTCTCTATACCCATGGTTATGTGTGGATATTTTGGGTAACGACTGAATCTGTAATTATTAATTTACCCTTTGGTAAGGGTTTGTTAAGAACGAGAACGAGAGCGAGTTGGAACGAGGATCGAGTCAAGAAGGTTTGAATGTTATTAGAGAATCGACCATTAAGTAGTTTCACAGTTAAAACAAGAACGATTTGAACGATTAAAACAACAAGAGCGATTGGAACGATTTCACAAAGAGGTTTAACGATTGGGTAAACATTTGGACATGATTTACTTTTGATCATGCATTCCACGAAACATAGTAATGATTTAAACCAAGTTTTACTTCAATACTTTGTTTTGTGCGTTTCTCCTATGGTTTAGTTGATGCATTCCACTAGCCATACATATCATTTTGGTTACACATTACATGGTTTACATTTGACACAAACACTTTTGACATTGATTATACATGACATGATTTACATTGGACATGAACATTACTTTGGTGGTTTGGTTTGATTAAGTGATTAAGTAACGATGCGTGTGTAATATGATACAAGCATGGTGGATACGCCGCCGGTACTTCCTATATATAAGTATTTGTATGGTATTACATATCGTAGCGTTATTTGAATCATTTCAGTTTGAGACATAGAACATTTTATACAAGTAACATACTTTTCACAAGACATTTATTTACAAACAACTTATCTTATACAAACTCATTTTACATGGTTATTCAGTTAATCATGCATTATTCTCTTATTTATATATATCATCTGAACTTATTATCTTTCAAATGATTTACAAAGACAAAGCAAATTACAAGGTTCATGACTAAACATTTTCTTTAACAGAAGTCATGAATCTTATTTTCAACAAAACCAATGTATTCGCCAGCATTTCTTTGCTGACCTCGTTTTTACATATGTTTCAGGTATTGTTGAAAGATATCGATTGATAGGATGCATGCTCACATAGGACTGGACAAGGCCTTAGTGACTCAATAACAATGATAGATTACGTTTAAATTGTGTATTTAGATTTCCAGACGATGTAATTATTCAATGTTTAATAAAACGGAACACTTTTGGTATCCATGGTGATGAAACATTAATTCTGTTACAACACGCCCCGATGTTTCCGCCGCGATCTGTTGTTTTACG
Source organism: Helianthus tuberosus (assembly GCA_030545235.1). NCBI lineage: Eukaryota > Viridiplantae > Streptophyta > Magnoliopsida > Asterales > Asteraceae > Helianthus > Helianthus tuberosus. Next base: position 8,341,942 of record CM060390.1, read on the forward strand.
CGGTCGGGGTGTGACAGATTAAACAAAAAACATGTATACGAACAATTTAGAAATCTGAATTCACATAATTACCATTAAAACAATCGTTTAGAGCACTTGAACTTGCAATTGGATTTGAATTTGCAGATGGCGGATTTAAAACATCCTCAATAGAAACTCTCTGATATGCAGATAATTGAGCATGATCACCGATCGGTCGACTTTCTTCAACATCAACAACATTTGCACGTCCACTGCTGCTCTGTGGATCCATCGAAAAAAAAAACAAGTAAATAAAACCCTAACACAGAAGAACGATAACTGCAATTGAGAATTATGAAAAATTTGAAATTGATTCGAATGATAAATACCGGGATATTAGTGTAACGAACTTCTCGCTCGCTGATTGAATGAAGAGACAAATTTACCCTCAGATGATTGAATTAATTGTCTCATTTAACCCTGTATATGAAAAACCAATCAGGACACGTGTAGGGCTATAATGTTCGCGTATATAATGTACGATAAGGGAATTTGTACCTTACTCTTTACCTATATATATATATATATGTGTGTGTGTGTGTGTGTGTGTGTATGTGTGAACTCAAATCATGTTATATGTGTATTTGTCAACCATAATAGATAATCAATGCAACATTATCTTTTTGTTAACCATGATAGCAAATTGATGCAACATAGAAGCCTACACCGATGGAGTATGGGACGAGAATATGGTTAGTTGTCTAAAAATTATGTACCTCTAGTATGCTCTTCGTGAGAAAATTATGAGCATACACCTTGAATCAGTGTAAATCAAACAAAATAAAACATAACATATAGTTAAACAATGCCCGAACATACCTTAAACCAAGTTGTCTTTCCTTGGTTTTCAAAATTTTGGATTGTTTCGGTGACTTTCTTGACCTTTAGATGTTGTACCTAGGTTGTAGATGATCAACTAATGAAAGTCGAAAACCGCGTAAACCTTTTATTGGAAGAACCCAATAAGATGCAAAGAAAAATCAATGGAATTGAAGAACTCGATTTGTCTGGTGGAGAACGATTTGTTAAAGCCTGAAGAAACCGATGAACATGCATGATAGAAAACGGATTTGCAATTGATTTTTATCCAATCTTAATCTAATTAAATAAAAAATAGGATGAGATAATCTTAAAAATTTAAAACAAATTATATGATTAGACTATAAGAGCTCTTTTTTAGTTTTTTTCATAGCTTTATAATTTATTTCTTAACTTTATAGTTTTTTCTTCTTATATAGGTGTATACATCACTCAACTATAACTCAATTATACATGAAATAGTTGTAATTTGTTGTTGTTGTTATTATTATTATTATTATTATTTTGTATATGTAACTTGGTGGACCAGTACATACGTTGTAACTTACTAGCAGGATTGACTTGTGCGTGTGAGGTTATATTTTTTTAGATATTTTTAGCTCTTTTTACTCGCAAAATTCAAGTTTTAATTTATAAAAAAACGATATACTACTATCACTCTACACACACGTTAGGGCAAGTGCACCAATCGCGGACGTAGTATAGTGATGGCAAGATACCGAGGTCGTCCAAGGACACAAGAGCTTTTAATACCGGCTTATCGTTAACGTCTAATCTAACCAAACCTTGATGAAAATGTTTTATAAAACTAATAAAAGATAAAATAAAAAGCAAAAATAAAATATAAGAAAAACAAATAGACAAGAAGAAATCACTTGGTTACAACTCCTCTTTTATGTATCCTTTAGCGATTTTCGCACTTTGGGCATTTTAAGAGATTATCTTTAAGTTATAGTAGTAGGCCCCCTTCTGTAACAACCCGAACTTTTTATTGTTCCTATTCTAGTTATTATCTCACTCATAAACACTTGTACTCTGAGATTCGATGATTATTACCAATGGGTTTACTATATTTTAAAACGCATTTTATATCGCATTTAGACGCTATTATATAAACGTTTACCGCAACGCAAACTCAAAACGCATATTTATTTATATTATCTGTGTGTTATATGTTTAATATGTTATGTGAGAGTCGACACATCGCTTAAAACGCTCAAACACTCACTCATACGACTAGCTTTATCTCACTAAAACACAACGCAACGCACCACTTGATTACCACACTAAAATACTTAAAGTACTCGAACTAACTAATGCAACAAAAAGCACCAAACGAGCATCCTACATGTGAAACGAAAGCAAAACACGCCAAACAGGCGGCTTCGTACGAAGGCACCTGCCCTCGTACGAAGGCACCTGGCCTCGTACGAAGGAAAGGTTTCGTACGAAGGCACCTGCGCGCATGCTCCCACTCTATAAATACCCAAGCCTCCCCTTTCATTCTAACTTGCTGCCATTCTCTCCAAACGCACCCAATCTGTTGTCCATCTATTTTCCAAGTAAAATTTACTATTTTTACATGTTTCACAACGTTTTCCACTACGATTTTACACGAGTTTAACTCCGATTTCATCCAAACTTCTCTATTTTCATCTAAACTTCATCTTTTTCATCTAAACTTCTCTATTTTTATGAAAACCTTCATCTTTTTCAACAAAACTTCTTATTTTACTACGGATCTACACTTGAACGAGTGATTTGGGCTTAGCTTTGGCTTCCCAAGATGTAGATATGAGTATCTGGCACTCACCAAGTGTTAGATCTGAGGGAAAACCACTTTTAAACCATCGATTTTTACACGAAAACGGACCAAAACTGACATATATTTCGTTCACTGGTTGGTGGGACGAAGTGGTGTCTAAACCATCATGAAAAGGACTCGAAAATACATTCGATTCAGGCGAAAACACATCCCCGAACGCAAAAATAGCCATGTGTGCGAGATGGACTGTTTTGTGAGGCACTGCCTTCGTACGAAGACACTGACTTCGCACAACCCAGCCCAAGTTCTCACATATGACTTGAACAAAGATCTCCTCGGCTCTAAGTTTAATTAGTAGCTTAAGGCTGGAGGGATGAACACTCAAATTCCCGAAGACAGACGCAAAGAACACTCGATTTTGGGCAACGGAAGCAACACTCGTACGAAGCCACCCTTCGTACGAAGGCACGCCTTCGTACGAACTCACTAGTTTCGTACGAAGCCTCTATATCCCACTCAACACTCCGATTTCGACCGTTTCAGCACTTTGGAAGACTTACGCTTCTGTTCCCGTACGCAGGCGGATCCGACGCTCCCTTCAATCCATTCCAGACCGTGTTTACTTGCTAAGCACGCAATGTGAGTATACTCGAACCCTTTTTTGCTTAACGCACTTTTGGGTGTTACATACGTTCTCTATCAAAACACAACTCACACAATGCTCAAACTCTTTTATAAATGCTAACCGTCCTCGCATGTTATACGTGACTACTTGAATGCTTGTTTGCTATGTTTACATAGTGATGACTTGCCCTACCACCCTTAGCAACGATAGTACTATAGTTTGGACTCAGCACCTGTTTATTCAGGGGTTGTTAAGGTTTACTTACTTTACGTGCTCGCTTCGGTGAACACGTATCGCGCATACTCTACTCGCAGTCATGTTGGTTAGCTTGTGTCATTGTGGATAGCTTACTTGATTCGCCCCTTTACGTGTTACATGTTGGTTATGCCTAAACACTTTACTACTATACTTATGCAAACTTGTGTACGGCCCAGAATTCACTTGGGAGTGTGAAGATCGTATGAAAGCAAAATACCCACATTTGTTCCCCAACTCCCCTGCAGCTAATAGTAAAGCTTAAAATTTCGGGACGAAATTTTCTTAACAGGGGGAGAATGTGACAATTGTCAAAATTCCATGTATTCGTACAATTATTAAACCGTAATTATGACTTAATGACTGTGCTGATTTACAATTAATGACTTGAATTACTTTCTGATTATTGTTATCATACATACATGTGCATCATATATTGCAAAATGTCATATCATTATTGCATGCAACACCTATTGATTCAAATGATGCACGAAACAAAGTTAGCACAGTTATCAGACAAATCAAAAAAATGCTGACGGAGTCCAGTACATAGACAGACATGGTATTGAGACACAGAATGAGCCAGAAACCAAGAGTTACACTAGTATAGTGTGTAGGGAAGTAAGGATCATAAAACTGTCTTCCTAGTGATAGATTAAGTGCCGGAAAGTGCCTAAAACTCACATCTGAATTCAGCATTTAAACACTTAAATATCATGCAGAAATATGGTTAAATGGTCCAGAATGCTTTCCTAAGTGTCGGGAATCAAAACTGTCACAAAAGGTAACATAAAGCACACTAAACTGCATAGTTTAGCACCTTAACGAACCGGTAACCAACCGAACAACCTGACACTACCCGAAACACCAAATTTTCACTAGAAGCACTATTTTATCATTTCCGAGCTAGTTATGGTCCCCGAACATCATAACACACTATATAACATCGTAATAACTAACACCCTAACTAAACACTTGAATTTTAACTAGATAATCAAACTAAACATTACACCCTAATCTATACCCCCTCCTATTCATGGCCAACAAGCATGGCCCACATATGGATTTTATTTGAATATTTTATAAGATCATGTTTCATCTTTTATAACACATTACACACTAGATTATGTGATGTTGGGATTTATAAAGATTAACCATTAGAACATTCACATTCTCTAACTCACCAACGCACACACTCTTCTCTCTTCTCTCCCTCCCATTCTCGGCCGAAACCACACCAAGCACCACCATCATCATCTTTCAATCTTCAACCATTTTCAAGGCATACTAAGGTGTAAGGAGCATAGTAAGGAAGCTAGGAGCTCTTGGAAGTTGAAGGACCTCTCATACATGTGATTAACAAGAAAAACTCAAGAAGAAATATTTTTAGAATAATTTTTCAAGAAACTAAGTTAAAAATACAAGATTTACATAAACTTGGTTCTTAAAGAAACTAATCACATTTTTAGTGGTTAATCAAGTGTAGAATCATGTATTTAACAAGAAAAACTCAAGAAGAAATATTTTTAGAAAAATGATTTACAAGTTGTAAACATCTAAATATTTCAAGAATGATGTTTTTAAAAAAATAACCGCACTTTAAACGGTAACTAAGCTTACTAAACACACTAGTAAGTTACTACAAATTTTTATAAATTTTCAAGTTCATGAAGTAGTGATTATGGCTTGATTTTGGCAAATGGGTAAGTGTTATTTGATTTGCTGTTGATTGTGATGATTTATAAAAGAAAATGATATGCTTTGAAAGCATGGAAACCTCCATTTTAAGGGGGAAACTATGGCAAAAATTTTCTAGAAACTAAACACTTAGAAAAATATTTTTAAACAAATATTTACAAGTATATTTTAACCATGATTTTTCATATAAAGTTTGCCATAATTTTTGTTACAAAAATGATAAATATTGGAGATTGGTTTTTGATAATAAAAGTGACTAAATATGTATTTAGGAGAATATATAGTTAGATGTTACCATTTGTGTGATTATTTGTATATTATGTTTATTAGTTATATTATTTTATGACTTGAAATAATATAACTCACCAAAATATCAAAAATTGCAATACAAAATATTACCAAAATTCGAAAAATTAAATATATAATTTATACCCAAAATATTGGAGAAACCGAACAAGTAATATAACTAACATAAATATTCCGGAAATAAATTCATAAGTATATTTTGGTAATTGGTATTTTGGACACCAAAAGAACAAAAATATGATTTTTACAATTATTACAAAGATATATCATATTTTTTACAATAAGAAAATATATTATTTTTGGGTGAATAAAAATATATATGTTTTCTTGAAATTATTAGAAGATATATTATTTTGGGAGAAAATGTATATTTTCTTAAATAAACATAGAATACATTATTTTTGAGTGAAAAATAGATTTAAATATATTTTCTAAGTTAAACTTGAAAATATATTATTTTTGAGGTTTAAATGAAAATAAACTATTTTTGCCAAGGGAAAAATTATAAATAATTTTTCTATGTAAGACTTCTTAAAATATATATTATTTTAAGAATATATTTTGGTGAATTTTATTAGAAATATTATTCCGGAAAAATAAATACAAAAATTGAGTATATGAATACTTAATAAAAACAATAAAAATACGTATTCTCGTATGTATAAATACACCGGGATACGCCATCGATACTTGGCAAAAATACACAAGGTTAAGAATACGAGTATAAATACACCCATCATTGGGGAAGTTATACATGTATACATTCATAAATGTGTCAAGTTAAAAATAAATTATTTTAACTAAAATTCCAAAATTTAATAAATATAATTTAAGTTAAAATATTTATTATTTTAACAAATAATTATATAACTTGGAATAATATTAGTGACACAAAGAAACGTAACTCAAAGACATTAATTAAGACTAAGATAAGGCACGACCCACCCGTCTAATAAACGGTAGTACGTTTGTAGGTAGTCGTGCACTCTAAGGGAAGCTTTGAGTTACTTGATTGAAGGACGCAAAACTGTGAGTTTATGTCCCCCTTTTCTTTTAACTGTTTTTGGTTTTATAACTTCGGGGGTGAAGTACATGTTACAAACTGTTTACAAACATTTACATATGGTATGGTTAGCTAAGGAATGTACTGCTAGATCATGTGAGTGGTGGGTACAACGCTTAAGACCATTAATCCTCGTAGTAGGACCGAGGGGCATGAGTGATAGATCTATTTGGGTGTTGCGAGCCCCACCCATGAGGACCGGGATTTGGCCCATGAGGTGACTATGTCTTCCAGCCGAAAGCCCGGTACAAAATCCGCTAGGATTGAGCCTTCCTGCATCACGTCACACATATTAATGGCCTTGCAAACCATTAATTGATTGGTTTCCTTGTTTGCTTTCATACCGGGGTTTACAAATACATACATACTTACAATGATTACAAAGTTTATTCGAGCTCACATACAAAACACATGAACTCGCTCAACTTTTGTTGATGTTTTCAAACTACAGGTATTTCAGGAAACTAAATATGGATATGGCGGGCGTTGGAAGTTTTCAAGTGTTGTCTGAAATAAGAGATGTCATCCGGTGTCTAAGGGTTTAGATTGTGTATCTTATCCTGGATAAGATGCATAGTTCAAAGCCTAGCTTTCAGTAGTGTCTTTTGTCGAGTCCTTATGGAACTCTAAACAATTTGAATGGTTTGTAATATGGATTTGAAGTCTGTGTTGGGATTTGAACAACGTTGTTGTAATGTTTGAAACTTATCAATGGATGAACATCTTGGGTTTTATCATATAGTTGTTTGTTATGGTTGAATGCAATGTTATTAAGCAAGTCACACATAATCACGCTTCCGCAAAAGTCAGGGTGTGACAGTTTGGTATCAGAGCTTCGATTGTAGCGAACTAGGATTCTTTGTCGAGTCTAGACTACAATCATTAGGGCTCTCATGAAAATATTTTTACAACATGTTTTCATTGCATACAAAAAACGCCTAGATCCATGGAACAAACGTTTTACAAAGGAAAAACAAGAAACACAATGCAAGGTTACATTGGTGGTTTAGTCTGGGGTAGACTAGGAAAGATAGAAAAGGTTTCATTAAGGATAATGTGAATACATGATTGAGTGATAACTGTCTTGATTGCATACTAAGTGTTAGTGGTTAATATATGTGCACATGTTATGATTGTTATGTTACAGGCATCATGTCCTCTTCAGAGAGCGGATTATGAGACGTTGATGACCCTATGGCCATCGTCTCAGATGATGAGATTGCACCTGAGCCGGAGATACTTACGTCAGATACTGAGAGTGATCCTGACATGCTATCGGATGACGAGTACGACTTCCAGCCATTCGCGTTGCCCGACTTTGGCGATGATTTACCCCTTGCTGATGGTATTCCTGACGAGGATCCTTTTCTCATTCCTGTTCCAGTCCATGATGAGGATTGGCCATTCGACGATTTGTTTGATGATGATGTCGATTTGTTTGTTGGTGGTCCTCCTGTTGACGCCCAAGGTGATGGAGAGATCGATGAGGATGTTATTGTTTTCCCACCTCCTGAGATTCCTGTCATTGAGTTATCCTCCGATTCTAGTTTGCACTCGGTCTCAGATTCCTTTGAGTCTGTGACATCTTCACCTTTACAGGCGGTCGGATTACAGCGTTACGCTACTGATTCTGACGATGACACGGCTATGTCTGCTGCACCATATCCTCCACACGACCCCGAGCCTGGTCCTGAGCCAGATCTTGATCCTTTTGATCAGCCTGATGTCGCACCTGCTGATCCTGAGCTGATACCCGATCCTGACCGTGTTCCTTTTGGTTTACCAGACACTGCACCCCTTATTCCTGACCCAGCTCCTGCACCTGTTGATCCTCCTTTTGTTGAGCCATTTATTCCTCCACCCGCACCCGCTGATGTTGCTCCTCTCCCTCATGTAGAGTCCGATGTCCATCGCACTGACTTACCTATTATTTTCCTCCGGACATTCCTGCACCCTGTCCAAGGGAAGGTACTTCAGGCCAGCACCCGCGTGACGATCCTTGCTTCAGCAGCTTTTCCTCAGATCCCTCAGGCTGCATCATTTGCTCCTTTCACTTCTTCACCGCTTGATGAGCCATTCCGATGGTTCCCACCGTACTCTATACCGATCTCAGACCCCTACCATCCCTCTCATTTTGTTGGCTACACACGGGATGAGTTACTCTTATCACTTCAGCTCCAGTTTGAGATTATGAGCCGCAGAGTTTTAGAGCTTGAGCTGACTCCACGTTCCCCACCTTGTCCTTGTCAGTCTGCATCTGTTCCCCCACATTCATCACCGTCTCCTTTTGCACATCCACCTGCTCCTCTTGCTCCTTTTCCAGATTTTGATGCTCGTTTCCTTACGGTCGAGCAGCAGATCAATTACTTACTTCGTCGTGTATACGAGCTCGAGGAGGAGCTTGCGCATGTTCGCAGCTTGCTTTTATTCCCTCCTCCTCCACCATCAGCATAGTTGGTTTTTGGTTTTATGCAGATTGCATTATTTTGGTGAGAGCACCACTATTGAGCCGAGATTGTGAAGCCTTTTGAAGACAACTTTTTGACTATGTGACTTTTGTATATTGACTGACTTATTGGACAAGGGTAGTATGACCCTGTATCCCTTTTGATGTGATACACCTTGTAAATGATGTAACTGTGGTCGGTAATTGATGAAAGCTCAATCATCATGTTCTCACTAAACACATTGTTGGATTACTTGCTTAGGTTGTGATTGTGTTGTTGCATGAATGCTTGTTGGGATAAATGCTATTATATATATGTACTCTATATTTATTTAACGAATAAGGCCTGACATATCCGATCTTCTTCTTAGAAGATGCCTCCTCGAAGGAACAATCAACTGCCCACGACCGAGGCAGAATTGCAGGAACGAATCTCACAGGCAATCGCACAACATGAGGCCCTTCGCTCCAAACACAGCGGAGGCACCTCATGGAATAACCCACCTAACGGTAATGTTTAAGTCACTTAAGACATATTACAATACGTTTGGACATTTCCAAGTGCGTTTTGCTAATGCTTTTTGTGAATGATGTTGCTTGTGTACAGGCTGTACTTACAAGCAATTTTTGGACTGCAAGCCTCTGAACTTCGACGGCACTGGAGGTGCCGTAGCTTTTGTGAGATGGGTTGAGAAGACAGATTCTGTGTTGCGGATGAGTAAATGTGTTCCAGAGCATCAGGTCACTTACATTTCTGGACTGTTTCTAGATGGGGCTCTGTCATGGTGGAACCTTCAGGTTCAAACTTTGGGTGAGGCTGCGGCGTATGCGTTGACGTGGGATGAATTGAAAGAGTTGATGGTAAGAAGTATTGTTCGAGGGCAGAAATTCAGAAGTTGGAAACTGAATTTTGGAATTTGAAAATGGAAGGTCCTAAGATAGCTGAGTATGTGCAGAGATTCCATGATTTGTCTCGTGTTGTCCCCTACTTGGTAGAACCAGAGTTCAAGAGGATTGAACGTTTCATCTAGGGATTGGCACCCCAGATTCTCAGCATGGTAACTGCTTCTAAGCCTCCAACAATTACCGAGGCCATCGACTTGAGTGTGGCACTGACTGAAGAAGCGATTCGTCTGGGAAGTTCTCAATTTCTGAGACCAAGAAAAAAGAGACTCATGTAGAGTCGTCTGGAGAAAATAAAAGGAAGTTTTCAAATTTCAAGAAGGGTACCCAAGGGAACAACAACAGTGCTAGCAAGCGGAGAGATGCTAACCCACCAGCCGAGGTCAAGACTGGTGCTGCAAATGCTGAGAACAAAGCGAAGGGGTACATGGACACTCTGCCCAAGTGTGATGTATGTCAGTTTAATCATGTCGGTCAGTGCAGGTTTAGGAAGTGTGGTAACTGCTGAAGGAATGGTCATTCCAAGGAAACGTGCTGGGTTGGAACTGGTCGTGGAAATGGTGGTCAAGGAGGAAATGGAAATGGCAACCGTGGTGGAAATGGCTATGGGAATAGAAATCAGGGATGTAATGGAAATCAGGCGGGAAATGGAAACCGCGGGGGAAATAATAACAACAACCAAGAAGGACACAACCATAACAACAATTAGGGTGGTACTGGAAATGGACGCGGTCAAGGTTGCTTTGGTTGCGGTGATGTAGGGCATTTCAAGTGGGATTGCCCAAAGAATAACCAAGCTCGCGGAAGAGTGTTCAACATTGGAGCTAGGGAAGCTCGCCAAGATCCAAATGTAGTCACTGGTACATTCCCTAGTAATCAACATTTTGCAACTGTGCTATTTGATACCGGTGCCGACTATAGCTTCGTATCTCTAGAGTTTAAGAATAGACTTGGTTTAGTAGCAAGTAAGTTAGATGTTTTGTACTCGATAGAACTAGCTAATGGGAAGCTAGTAGAAGCCAATGAAGTGATTAGAGGCTGTGTTATAGAGCTTGGAGAGCGTGAGTTTTCGATAGATCCTCTGCCAGTTGAATTGGGAAGCTTCGACGTAGTAGTTGGGATGGATTGGTTGTCGAGTAATCGAGCAGAGGTTGTATGCCATGAGAAGATTATCCGCATCCAGATGGCGAATGAAGAGACGATCGTGATTCATGGGGAGAAACATGATACGCCTCTACAAGTTTTTGTGTAAAGGATGTGTTGCCTTCTTAGCTCATGTCGTGGACAAAGAGGCCGAAGAACCGAAGCTCGAAGATATCCCTGTGGTAAGGGAATATCCTGAAGTTTTCCCCGGAGACTTGCTAGGATTACCTCCTCAACGACAAGTCGAGTTCCACATTGACTTGGTTCCAGGCGCCGCGCCTGTAGCCAAGGCACCTTATCGACTTGCGCCTTCAGAGATGCAAGAGTTGTCAACGCAGCTTCAGGAGTTACAAGACAAGGGATTTACAAGGCCAAGCTTCTCGCCTTGGGGAGCTCCAATATTGTTCGTCAAGAAGAAGGACGGTAGTTTCCGCATGTGCATTGACTACCGAGAGTTGAACAAGTTGACCATCAAGAATCGGTATCCCTTGCCGAGGATTGATGATTTATTCGACCAAATTCTGGGATCAAGTTACTATTCCAAGATCGATCTTCGATCAGGTTATCACCTGCAGCGGATTCAAGAAGAAAGTATACCGAAGACTGCCTTCAGAACTCGTTATGGACATTATGAGTTTCTAGCGATGCCGTTTGGGTTGACTAATGCACCGGCAGTGTTTATGGATTTGATGAACCGGGTTTGTAGGCCATATCTCGATAAATTCGTGATCGTATTTATCGATGATATCTTGATTTATTTGCGGACAAAGGAAGACCACGAGCAACACCTCAGAGTCATCTTAGAGCTGCTAAAGAAGGAGAAGCTCTACGCTAAGTTCTCGAAGTGCGAGTTTTAGATACGTGAGATACAGTTCCTCGGTCACGTGGTAAATGAAAATGGAATTCATGTGGATCCCACCAAGATCGAGGCGATTAAGAATTGGGAAACTCCGAAGACGCCAACAGAGATCCGACAGTTTCTGGGTTTAGCACGCTACTATCGCAGGTTCATCGAGGATTTCTCCAAGATAGCTCAACCACTGACCTCCCTTACTCAAAAGGATAAGAAGTATGAATGGGGAGATAAACAAGAAGAAGCTTTTCAGCTGCTCAAGAATAAGCTTTGCGATGCACCTATATTATCCCTACCCGAAGGCACCGACGACTTCATGGTATATTGTGACACCTCGCGTCAGGGACTGGGTTGTGTGCTAATGCAACGCCAAAAGGTTATCGCTTATGCTTCGCGCCAACTGAAGGTCCATGAGAAGAACTACACCACGCATGATTTGGAGTTAGGCGCAGCGGTGTTTCCTTTGAAGATTTGGCGACATTATCTGTATGGTACTCGATGTACGATCTTTACGGATCACAAGAGCCTTCAGCACATATTTGATCAGAAAGAGCTTAATATGAGGCAGCAACGATGGGTTGAGTTGTTAAATGATTACGACTGCGAGATCAAGTATCATCCAGGAAAGGCGAATGTGGTGGCAGACGCCTTAAGTCGAAAAGAAAGGATCAAGCCCATAAGGGTTAGGGCTTTAGAGATGATTATTCAGACAGACCTCACATTGCGTATTCGTGCTGCACAGAAAGAAGCTCTTAAGAAAGAGAACATTAAGGCTGAGTATCTCCGAGGAATGGAGAAGAAGTTGGCACCCAACGAGGAAGGAACCTTGTAATTTATGGGACGAATTTGGGTTCCGCTTTTTGGTGGTCTTAGAGAGGTTATTTTCGATGAAGCTCATAAATCGAGGTACTCGATCTATCCAGGATCGGACAAGATGTACCAAGATTTTAAGGATTATTATTGGTGGCCAAGACTTAAAGGTGATGTTGCTACTTATGTTGGGAAGTGCTTAACTGGTGCCAAAGTGAAGGTCGAGTATCAGAAGCCTTCAGGTCTTCTGCAACAGCCAGAAACACCCATGTGGAAGTGGGAGCAGATTTCTATGGACTTCATAACCAAGTTACCCAGAACTCCCAGAGGTCATGATACGATTTGGGTAATCGTCGACCGATTGACGAAGTCTGCGCACTTCTTGCCGATTAGAGAGAAGGATAACACTGGTAAGCTAGCTGAGCTTTATCTCAGAGAGATAGTGGCACGTCATGGAGTGCCTATCTCGATAATATCGGACATAGATGGTCGGTTTATGTCAAGGATTTGGCAATCCTTCCAAGAAGCTTTTGGTTCTCAGTTGAATCTGAGTACAGCTTTCCACCCGCAGAAGGACGGACAGAGCGAGAGAACTATTCAGACGCTAGAAGATATGTTACGTGCTTGTGTAATGGATTTAGGTGGCAGTTGGGATACTCATCTGCCTTTAGTTGAGTTCTCCTATAACAACAGCTACCATACAAGCATCTAAGCTGCACCGTTCGAGGCTCTCTACGGACGCAAATGTCGATCGTCGTTATGCTGGGCAGATGCAGGTGACAGACAGATGGTTGGTCCCGAACTGGTCCAAGAAACAACTGACAAGATCATGAAGATCCGAGAGCGCATTAAGGCGGCTCGTGATCGACAGAAGAGTTATGCGGACCAAAGACAAAAACCCTTGGAATTTGAAGTGGGTGATATGGTGTTGTTAAAAGTTTCACCTTGGAAAGGTGTGGCACGCTTTGGGAAGCCTGGTAAGTTAAACCCACGATATACCGGGCAATTCAGGATTCTGGAAAGGGTTGGTTCTGTAGCGTACAAGTTGGAGCTACCAGCAGAACTAAATGGTGTTAATGATACATTTCATGTATCTAATCTGAAGAAAAGTCCAACTCAAGAGACAGTGGTCATCCCTGCGGATGAAGTTTACATTGACGACACACTTCACTTCACAGAAGAACCCGTTGAGGTTACCGATTGGAAAGTTAACAAGACTCGAAAGAGTAGTGTTAAGCTTGTCAAGGTTCGATGGAATGCACATCACGGCCCAGAATTCACTTGGGAGCGTAAAGATCGTATGAAAGCAAAATACCCACATTTGTTCTCCAACTCCCCTGCAACTAATAGTAAAGCTTAAAATTTTGGTACAAAATTTTCTTAACAGGGGAAGAATGTGACAATTGTCAAAATTCCATGTATCCGTACAATTATTAAACCGTAATTATGACTTAATGACTGCGCTGATTTACAATTAATGACTTGAATTGCTTTCTGATTATTGTTATCATACATACATGTGCATCATATATTGCAAAATGTCATATCATTATTACATGCAACACTTACTGGTTCAAATGATGCATAAAACAAAGTTAGCACAGTTATCAGACAAATCAGAAAAATGCTGACGGAGTCCAGTACATAGACAGACATGGTATTGAGACACGAAATGAGCCAGAAACCAAGAGTCACACTAGTATAGTGTGTAGGGAAGTAAGGATCATAAAACTGCCTTCCTAGTGATAGATTAAGTGCCGGAAAGTGCCTAAAACTCACATATATTGCTGAATTCAGCAAAATTCAGCATTTAAACACTTAAATATCATGTAGAAATATGGTTAAATGGTCCAAAATGCTTTCCTAAGTGTCGGGAATCAAAACTGTCACAAAAGGTAACATAAAGCACACTAAACTGCATAGTTTAGCACCATAGCGAACCGGTAACCAACCGGACACTACCCGAAACACCAAATTTTCACTAGAAGTACTATTTTATCATTTCCGAGCTAGTTATGGTCCCCGAACATCATAACACACTATATAGCATCCTAATAACTAACACCCTAACTACACCCTAATCTATACCCCCTCCTATTCACGGCCAACAAGCATGGCCCACATATGGATTTTATTTGAATATTTTATAAGATCATGTTTCATCTTTTATAACACATTACACACTAGATTATGTGATGTTGGGAGTTATAAAGATTAACCATTAGAACATTCACATTCATTCTCTAACTCACCAACACACACACTCTTCTCTCTTCTCTCCCTCCCATTCTCGGCTGAAACCACACCAAGCACCACCATCATCCTCTTTCAATCTTCAACCATTTTCAAGGCATACTAAGGTGTAAGGAGCATAGCAAGGAAGCTAGGAGCTTTTGGAAGTTGAAGGACCTCTCATACAAGCTTTTAACCACCTCATTCATCATCTTCATCTTCTTGTGTTCATCCCTAGCCTTGAGCTAGTAGTAAGATCACTCTACACTCCATTTTACATCTTATTTAGTTGGTTAAAGAATGATACAAGTAACTTAACATGATGAACACTAATGATCAAGAACATGAAACTTAAACATAAGCTTAAAAATCATAAGAATACATGTTGTTAAGTGTTATTATGCTTGTTGATTATTTGTGTTTATGATGTTAAACATCATATGATCTTTCTAGATGGTGATTAAAGACATAATCTAGTAAGATGAGAGGATGATTATGTTATGATCATCCTTATGTGAAACATGAACTTGAAAGATTAAATATTTTTCTTGAAGTATGATGATATAAGTGTAATGTGAGTCTTGTAAATATGTGATTTCAAGAATAATTTTTCAAGAAACTAAGTTAAGAATACAAGATTTACATAAACCTGGTTCTTAAAGAAACTAATCACATTTTTATTGGTTAATCAAGTGTAGAATCGTGTATTTAACAAGAAAAACTCAAGAAGAAATATTTTTAGAAAAATGATTTACAAGTTGTAAACATCTAAATCCTTCAAGAATGATGTTTTTTAAATAAATAACCACACTTTAAAGGGTAACTAAGCTTACTAAACACACTAGTAAGTTACTACAATTTTTTATAAATTTTCAAGTTCATGAAGTAGTGATTATGGCTTGATTTTGGTAAATGGGTAAGTGTTATTTGATTTGTTGTTGATTGTGATGATTTATAAAAGAAAATGATATGTTTTGAAAGCATGGAAACCTCCATTTTAAGGGGAAAGTATAGCAAAAGTTTTCTAGAAATTAAACACTTAGAAAAATATTTTTAACCAAATATTTACAAGTATATTTTAACCTTGATTTTTCATATAAAGTTTGCCACAATTTTTGTTACAAAAATGATAAACATTGGAGGTTGGTTTTTTATAATAAAAGTGACTAAATATGTATTTAGGAGAATATATATTTAGATGTCACCATGTGTGTGATTATTTGTATATTATGTGTATTAGGTATATTATTTTAGGACTTAAAATAATATAACTCACCAAAATACCAAAAATTGCAATACAAAATATTACCAAAATTCCAAGAATTAAATATATAATTTATACCCAAAATATTGGAGAAACCGAACAAGGAATATATCTTACATAAATATTCCGGAAATAAATTCATAAGTATATTTTGATAATTGGGATTTTGGACACTAAGAGAAAAAAATATGATTTTTACAATTATTACAAAGATATATCATATTTTTAACAAGAAGAAAATATATTATTTTTGGGTGAATAAAAATATATATGTTCTCTTGAAATTATTAGAAGATATATTATTTTTTGAGAAAATATATATTTTCTTAGATAAACATAGAATATATTATTTTTGAGTGAAAATGGATTTAAATATATTTTCTAAGTTAAACTTGAAAATATATTATTTTTGAGGTTTAAATGAAAATACACCTATTTTTGCCAAGGGAAAAATTATAAATAATTTTTCTATTTAAGATTTTTTAAAATATATATTATTTTAAGAATATATTTTGGTGAATTTTATTAGAAATATTATTCCGGAAAAATAAATACAAAAATTGAGTATATGAATACTTAATAAAAACAATAAAAATACATATTCTCGTACGTATAAATACACCGGGATACGCCATCGATACTTGGCAAAAATACACAAGGTTAAGAATACGAGTATACATACACCCATCCTGGGGGAAGTTATACATGTATACATTCATAAATGTGTCAAGTTAAAAATACATTATTTAAACTAATATTCCAAAATTTAATAAATATAATTTAAGTTAAAATATTTATTATTTTAACAAATAATTATATAACATGGAATAATATTGATGACACAAAGAAACGTAACTCAAAGACACTAATTAAGACTAAGTCAAGGCACGACCCACCCGTCTAATAAACTGTAGTACGTTTGTAGGTAGTCGTGCACTCTAAGGGAAGCTTTGAGTTACTTGATTGAAGGACGTAAAACTGTGAGTTCATGTCCCCCTTTTCTTTTAACTGTTTTCGATTTTATAACTTCGGGGGTAAAGTACATGTTGCAAACTGTTTACAAACGTTTACATATGGTATGGTTAGTTAAGGAATGTACTACTAGATCATGTGAGTGGTGGGTACAACGCTTAAGACCGTTAATCCTCATAGTAGGACCGAGGGACATGAGTGATAGATCTATTTGGATGTTGCGAGCCCCACCCATGAGGACCGGGATTTGGCCCATGAGGTGACTATGTCTTCCAGCCGGAAGCCCGGTACAAAATCCGCTAGGATTGAGCCTTCCTGCATCACGTCACACATATTAATGGCCTTGCAAACCATTAATTGATATGTTTCCTTGTTTGCTTTCATACTGGGTTTACAAATACATACATACTTACTGTGATTACAAAGTTTATTCGAGCTCACATACAAAACACATGAACTCGCTCAACTTTTGTTGATGTTTTCAAACTACATGAATTTCAGGAAATTAAATATGGATCTGGCGGGCGTTGGAAGTTTTCAAGTGTCGTCTGAAATAAGAGATGTCATCCGGTGTCTAAGGGTTTTGATTGTGTATCTTATCCTGGATAAGATACATAGTTCAAAGCCTAACTTTCAGTAGTGTCTTTTGTCGAGAACTTATGGAACTCTAAACAATTTGAATGGTTTGTAATATGGATTTGAAGTCTGTGTTGGGATTTGAACAATGTTGTTGTAATGTTTGAAACTTATCAATGGATGAACATCTTGGTTTTTATCATATAGTTGTTTGTTATGGTTGAATGCAATGATATTAAGCAAGTCACACATAAACACGCTTCCGCAAAAGTCAGGGTGTGACAGTAAGAGTTTAGCCAAGCATGGCCTTTGTTTGACAAAGACTTTTACGATCGATCTTGGATCCCAAGACTACTGCACACTCTAAATGATGGAAGATGGATGATGGTGGTGGATGATGGTGTTGTAGTGGTGGTGGAGTGGTGGCAAGTTAGAGAGAAGTGGTTTGCCAAAGGATGGATTGGAATGGAACGGAACTAAGCACCCCTATTTATAGGTTGAAGACAGACGTTCACCATGGCCCATGCCCGCCTGGCACGGCCCCGCGGCCATCTCTCTCTTTCTCCTTCTCTTCCTCATTAATTGCAGTGTCATGTCTTGTACTAATACGGCCCCGTGTGTCAACGGCACAGCCCGTGGCCAATGTACTTGTTGTACTATCGTAGATTCTGCAAATCTTTGAGTTGACCACGCCCCGTGTTGCCTTAGCACGGCCACGTATTGGTTGTATGTTTTATCCTTTGCTGTTGTCTTTTCTTCTACAGAGATTCCAGTCTTGGAAACGGCCCGTGTCAGGTCATCCGATCTTGCTATTTTGTTGGTTTGGATGTGGATTGAGGCTTGGCGAGTTGCGTCAATCCTCCTTCTTTGTATTTATGTTGGTTTTTGCTGTTATTTTGCTCCTTTTGTGCAATTAAGCTCTTTTGACCCTGTAAATTAAAAAGGAACAAAGAAACAAGCTTTTTCCGACATTAGTACCGAAAAAGGTTGATTTTACGCTGTATTTGATACAATTTATATGTTGTATTTTGTGCACATCAAATACCCCCACACTTGAATCTTTTCTTGTCCTCAAGCAAAACTCTATATCGTGGCTTACACACTCAAACATAATAGATAAAAGAGAAGGTTTTGGTCTCATCTTTAGAGTGTCGGGTATCCAAGTTCTAAATTTATTTATTTTTTTATTTTATTTACATTCTTATTCATCATGATTTATTTAAAACACAAGTTAAGAAAAATTATTTACTTTGGGCATAACATGCCTTTATAAAATTCCATTTAGTTATATACAAATTTACACACCTCACAAGTAGTCACTCAACACTCGCCCAAAGTTGTGTAAGTGAGAATGCTCGTGCTCGGTTTTGGAACTTACTCCTACCATAGGCTTGACAATCAATCAAACCTCCTCCTTTTTGACGTTTAAATCCTTGTAAATATCCAGAGGACACTAAAGGGTAGGTTGTGGTTCAGGTTCGGTATGTTTTATTGAAATGGCGAAAGGCGTAAAGATATCGGTTTTTCTATTGCTTTGTGGCTTAGCAAAAAAAATACTTTGGGCAGTTTTTTTTTTTTTTTTTTGCAAAGTTGAAACTGAGCCATGATCGTAATTTCATAACCGATATTATCACACCCCAACCGATGGCGGAAACATCAGGGCGTGGCACTGAGCGAAACAGATTGTCCAAGAGAATCCATAACAACTATTAATTACGATATATTTAACGTTAAAGTCCATTACCAATAACATATAAGGTAAAAACAGTTATTACAAACAGAGTTTCTCAAAAACAAGTAAACTGTTCCAACAACTCAGATTTATTTGGTTTGTTTCTAGACCTCCTACTTCGATTCACCATGCAAAGCATAGCATCCTCAACACCTGTCACATACGTTAAAATAAAGCCAATACACAGAGTGTAAAGGTGAGTACACAAGTTTGATAGCATATAGTATAGCGAAAGCATTTACGCATAACCAGCATATAACACATAGAAATGTGAAGTAAGTAAGCTATCGACAATGACATATGCAACCGACATGACTGCGAGTGTAGAATGCGCAACACATTATCACCACTGTGACCATGTGAAGTAAAACCCTTAACAACCCTTGTCCACGACAGGTGCTGAGTCAAAACTATAGTACTATCGTTGCTAAGGTGTCAGGAAACAATCACTGTGTAAACATAACATGCAATCATTTATCAAGACACGTACAACATACGAGAGCAGTCAGCGTTCAAAAGTGTTTTGCGTTGTGTGTTGATGTGATTTGATATAGATAACGTATGTAACACCCAAAAGTGTGTTGAGTGAAAAAAGGGTTCGAGTATACTCACAGTATGTGTTTAGTAAATAAACATAGTCTTGGATTGAAGGGAGCGCTTTGGAGTTAGTCTGATCACAGAACGATAGCGTTAGCGTTGAACAGCGTGTAAACAGTGCGTCGAACGAGATAAGTGTCGAATGGTGAGTCGGACGGATGGTCATCAGGACGGATGACCATTCGAACGGCTGATCATTCGAATGACTGAGTGTGTTTGTAAATCGTTTAAAACTTTTGAAGTTTTCGTTGTAGTATAAATTAAGTCATTCGATCTGATGGTCATCCGGACGGATGGCCAATCGATCGGATGGCTATTCGATTGAAAGTGTGATATTCTTTGAAGTTTTGGTCAAATTGTTTAAGTGTTGAGTTATTAAAAAATGGTGAGTCACCTGGTCGAATAGTCATTCGATCGGATGGTCATCCGATCGGATGGCTATTCGATCGGCAATCTGGTGTTTTGAAAATTTTACAAGTTTTCTAAGTTAAAAGTTTTGAGTTTTGACGGAGACGGCATGACGACGTGTCAAACAACGGAAACCACACCACGTTCAGCTCAGTTGATAGTTTTCATAAGAAACCGAGATGACGTCACCTTCAAGGAGTCCAAATCAGGTGATTTCTAGGTGAAAAATAGTGATTTTGATGGAGAAGATGATGAGAAAGTGTATAGGGATGATGGAAGTACAAGATTTAGGAAGAAAACTTACGCAAATAGCCTGGAATCGAGTGAAATGTGCTTGAGAACGAGCTGGGAGCGAGTTGGTCAGATAGAGTTGTCACATCAGTGAACAGTGATGTGACAGGTGGGTATTTATAGCGTGAGAGAGAGAAAGGCGGTGCAGCGAGTGTGAGGGTTGGATGGCCAATCAATCGGATGGTCATCCGTTCGGATGTCCATTCGATCGAGTGGTCATTTGATCAGAAGGCTTGTGCGAGTTAGTTTTCCAGCTTTCGTTTCGTGCATTGAGTGTTGCGTTGTGTTTGAGTGAGTTACGAGTAAGCGTTAAGATGAGATAACCACATAACAAGTAATCACAAAAATAACACACATAACACATAAAATGCATAAAGTAAATATGCATTTCGAGTTGTGATGAGATTGCGATGCGATAGCGTTGTGATAGCATTTAGTATAAACATGCGATGTAATATGCGATAAAATACGTTAAATAGTATGCGTTGTAAACTACGTTAAATGCGATAAATGCGTTTTGAATAAGCGTTGTGAATGCGTTGTAAAACACCGTTTAAAATATAGCGAAAACCAATATATTGATTACCGTAATGGGTTACACTATTTATCGAAGCTCGAGAGTACAAGTCAATTAAGGACGAAATGACAGATCTGAGTAACGACCTGACTTTGACTTTGACTTGAAAAGTCGGGTTGTTACAGATATGTTTACAAAAATAAAAGATGAAAAATCAAAAGGTTTGTTTTTGTGGGTTTTAGAAATGAAAAAGGTTAAGGTTCAAAGGGTTTATCTAGGGGGATGTTTTTGGTAAAGCAAAGAAAAATAAAGGTTTTGAAGTGAAAAATGGGTTAGTCCTAATGCCTCCGTCATTTACTTACTTGGATTTTTGTCAGTAAGGACTTGGAACGTATCGCATTGTAAGTTGGGCACGGGGGTGTGCTGGGTGAGCACGACCCCGTGCTGCAGACACTGTTTTGCAGTTTTTGAGTCGGGAGGCCCTGGTTTACGTGCATGGGTTCCATTTTTCGTCATCCATCATCCTCTATTGAGCGTGCTTTATTCCTACAAAGATAAAACTTAAAAGAAAACATTAAACTAACGATTAAACTATTATTTAAACTAGTAAACTAATGAATAGTCCATGGAATGCCTCCTTGGTGCGCCGCATTTATAAGTGTCTTTGGCTAGACCCAAAGTTGGTCAAATGTTACCCAAGCGGGATAACCCGCATCCCGAGTTGTATCATTGCAATACGTCATCTAGACTTGAGTCAATCGCTTTAAAGTATTTGACCGGATCATCCTCCGCTCGCTGTCCCAATTCAAACTTGATCTCTTTTTCACCAACCTTCAATGTTAACTTCCCGTCACTCATATCTACCATAGCACGTGTGGTAAAAAGGAAGGGTCGTCCTAATATGAGCGGGATCTCGGTGTCTTCTTCCATGTATAATATAACAAAGTCGGCCGGAAAAACAAATTCTCCGACCTTTACCAATAGATTCTCTATAACACCTTGAGGGTATTTTACCGACCTATCCGCAAGTTGGATGCTCATCCTTGTTGGATGTGGCTTACTTAACTCTAGTCGGTTGAACATAGAGGCCGACATTAGATTAATGCTAGCCCCCAAGTCGGCTAGTGCATTGCTTATTGGCGATCCACCAATAGAGCATGGAATGGTGAAGCTTCCGGGATCAATCTTCTTTTCGGGTAGCTTGTTGAGGAGTGTCACCGAGCATTCATCACTTAAGGTGACTTGTTAAATGGATTCAATCTTTCTTTTGTGAGTGAGGAAGTCTCTCGTGAACTTGGAGTATTTTGGAATTTGAGTGAGGACTTCCACAAAAGGGAGATTGATGTGAAGTTGTTTAAGCAAGCTCTCGAACTTAGTGAATTGCTCGTCGGTCTTTTACCGAAGTATACGGTCGGGGTAAGGGCCGGTGGTGGTTTGATTGTGTCGGTATTCCGGGGTTAAGTATTTTCTTGGTTAGTGGTTATGGGTGTTTTAGTGGGGATTGGATCAGGTTGTTGTGGAGTTGATTCAATCTCGGGTCCTACTTTCCGGCTTCTTAGTTGATTACGTTTACTTGGGCTTTTGGGTTTGTTTCGGTGTTACTTGGTAAGGCTCCTTGCGGTCTCTTGGTGAAATTTTGGGTGAGTTGGCTTAATTGTTTTTCTATATTTTGAACACTAGCCCTTTGGTTTCTAATTTCCGCTTTAGTTTGTGAGAACCCTTCTGAGTATCTTTTATCAGATTCGGAGAAGAGGCGAGTGATAATATCCTCAAGCCTTTGTCTTCCTCCTTGTTGTTGTGATTGGAAACTGTCACACCCCGACCACGTTAAAACAACAAACCGTGGCGGAAACATCGGGGAGTGTTGTAACAGAATCATCGTTTCACAACCATGGTAATTAAAAGTTTCGTTTTATTGATCCATTAAGTAATGTACATTGTCTTAAACCAAACAAACAAATTAAACATCGTCTACTATCGTTTTTATGTCACTAAGGCCACGACCAAATCCTAAGTGAACATGCTCCCTAGCAATCATCACGCAACATCACCTGAAACATATGTAAAAACAAAGTCAGCAAAGAAATGCTGGCGAGTACATAGGTTTTGTAAGAGTATCGGAATCATGGCTTGTTTACATATATTGCAATACCTCGAAAACCTTGTTTTGAAAAGTGTATAGTATTGACACATGATTAACCAACTCAAATCAAGATGGTTATAAAAAAAATCTCGTAGCCATGATTCTTAACCCAAAAGCTTTTGTTTTAGTAAACCAATTCGTAAAACATCACGTTAAAAACTCGTTAATAAAACTCGTTAATAAAACTCGTATGGTTTATATCATTTCGAAAACCTCGTTGTGTGACATCGTTTCAAATCGTTTCCCAAGTGAACTAAATAATGACAAGAAATGTAATATGATAGAAGCACTTATATATAAGATGTACCAGCGGCGTATCTACCATGATTCTATCATACTACACCCGTCCCATTATCTAATCACTACTCAAAAACCAATCGTTTATCCAAATCGTTTATTTCGTTTAAGTCGTCCCAAATCATTTTAACTCGTCCTAAAATCGTATTCGTTTTAATTGTGAAACTACTTATGGTCGCCTCGCTAATAACATTCAAACCTTCGTGACTCGACTACATCGCTTCTCGTATTAACAAACCACCAAAGGGTAAGTTAACAATCATCAGATTCGGTCGTTACCTACGTAACCCCCACACATAACCATGGGTGTAGTCTGATAACGGGATTTGTCAGATCCTATGGTACCATAACCTAATACCGGTCGGCTTGATCAATGCTAATGAATGTCATTCGTTATGTAGTTACAACCAACAAGTTTCGTTCACATTATCGAAATCGTATTTAGTTTAATATAAAACATCTTAATCGTTTTTGAAAACATCGTTAAAATATCGAAATCGTTTTAATACATATGAATCACCCCAAAACAATTGAAACAGTAAAATAGGGGAACTATGTACTCACTTTGAATGGAAGGATATCCTTGATCTAAAGAACTTAGCGAAGCTCAGACAAACCAAGGAAATTCAAGTAGTACCTAGTAATCGGATTACTAGTAAATAAATCGACACCTAAATCGGAAGATCGGATAGAATGAGGTCTTGTAAACCAAATGAGTGTTGGAACTCATGTGATATGGTTTAACAAAGCCTACATTCTAAATCGGAACTTAGCCTAAGTGCTTTCGACCCGTTACGACCCATTAAGGTAACTTATGCTACTTTAACGCGTCGTTCGCGTAAAACTATGTTCGGATGGTTAACTATGTGCTATGTCAAGTCTTATATGCCCAATTATGCCTAATTATGTTACCATATCAGTTTAGATGTTAAAAACTTGTTCACATATGTAAAATACGGATTTATGCTTCAAAAGGGCGTTTTGGTCATTTCCCATGGGCATACAAGCTACTTAACAAATAACTAACCAATCCTATGTGATCATAAGGTATAACCTCAGTGGTTATTCCCTATGCAACTATGATCACTAATCAAGCTTGGTCGGATCCTAATGATCGACCAAACGGGTCGGGTTCGAAAGTCTAAGCAGTTGTTTAGACCGCTTAACTTACGACCCTAAACAAGCACTAAACTAATAGTGATGAGTTAAACATGTCAAAACATGTTTAACTAGCTTACAAAACTGATTTGGTATCAAAACAATGGGTTTTGATACCCGAAAATAGTTCCGTTGCAAAATGCGTGCTAAAACGCATTTTGACCGAAACTTTGACTCGTCACTACGCCTAGTTAACGTGGTAATCAGTAGGTATAATCGCTAAGGATTATAACCATCGTGATTACAATCACGTTGCAAAGTTCAATTGAATTTTGACTTGACCAATTGATGGTCAAAACCGAAAGTCAAACTGTTGGCCAAACTGTTTGACTTTCTGCTTAAACATAAAGAATAAGCATGAAAGAAGACTTACAAAAGGTCCTAGCTATCTTTTCTACAAAGAATAAGTTTCCAATCAGATTAGAAAGCTCCAAACACTTGAGGGAGCTCCCAAATCAGATTGTAGAAAAGAGAAGACAAGAATGAGCAATGAATGAATGAAAGAGCTTGGCTATTTATACTTGTTGCAAGATCATAGGATCATGACAAGTGTTTTGTGTAGCCTCCAAGCAAAGATCATGGCCATACAATTGTTTGATGCAGGTTAGAAGCCTTGGGGAAGAGATAACTTGCTCACCACACCAAGAATTTGCAAGATTGGCCCCTGAATTATGAAACATCAGCTGAAAACTGATTTCTGGTCGTTGGCACTACGACACGGCCCGCGTAAGGATGGGGAGGGGGCTTACGCGCCCCGCCTGGGCCTCCCAGATCACTCAAAGTTTCGAAAATTACAGTTCAGGTCCCTGCACTTGGTTCAAGCTCATTTCAGGCCCTTTTGACCCCCGTTAAGCCATTTTCAAGGCTCTACAAGGTCAATAAATTTTATAGGACTCAAAATGTGCTTGGAACACTCTCGGATGACGGCTCGTTTGGTCGTACGGTCGCGTTGTTCGTTAAATTACGACGAAACTCAAACGGACGCGAAAACGATCCAAATTAAGCGACGAGTGGTATTTTTGCATGCCGATCACTAAAATAAAAATATTTTAGTGTGTACAAAATTTTGGATATCCAGATGTGGTCAGAGCGTAAGATATGTGCGAAAATGCAAACTTACGTCGTTTTTTGCACTTTTAGTCCCTGTAAGATCCAATAAGCATGTTTTCGCACACCGAACCCCTCAAAGCTTATTTCTAAGCTATGTTTAGATTATTTATGGTATGTTTAGCTTATGTTCAAGTTTCGGACTCTTCGATACCCTACGAATCGGTATAGTTTCGCAGTTTGACACAAATAGTCCTCGCGATCGAATAAACTTGTTTCCAACACACCAAACCATCCAAAACTTATTTCTAAGTTATGTGAAGGTTATTTTAGGTATGTTAAGCCTATTTCACTATTCCGGAGTGTTTTTCGCGTTAAACTGACTGCGTTTACGCACCAGTTTGCGTATAACTTTTCAGAAAGCGATTTAGAGCTTGAAATCGAAATCGAACCGAGTTGTAAAATCATCAAACACAAATACACACATAATAACACCAAAACACATTGTTTTATTAATAATTGACATTTTTTTGCATTGTTCATCGATTACAGAGCACAATTGTCACAGAAACCATGTTGCTCATTTTGTGGTTGTTGTTGAAAGTTAGATCGTTGATTTTGATTTTGTTGGTTATTACCCCCTGATTCCCTCCAACTAAAGTTGGGATGATTACGCCACTCGGGAGTGAAAGTGTTACTTTGAGCTCCCGGTGGTCGTGGCCGGTTAATTAGGTAATTTACCACTTCCGTTTGATTTTCTAAATCTTTCATGCAACTCCAGGTTTCATGGGGGTTGCCGCATCCTTCACAAGCCATAACCGAAGTTGTTTTGTTTAATTCAATTTTCTTTATTTTATTAGTTAAGGCTTCGATTTGGGCTTGCAAAGAAGTGGTTTCATCCACTTTTTGGGCGCCCCGGGCTATAGATTTTGAGCCCCTATGAGTGTGCCATTGAAAACTCTTTTGAGCAACTTATTCAATTTGATTATAAATTTCCTCGGGTCGTCGATTCCCAAGAAGTCCCCCGGAACCGGAATCAAGGATTTGCCTTGTGTGCGGCAAGAGTCCGTTGTAGAAAGTGGACACTTGTTGCCATCGTTCAAGACCATGATGTGGGAAATTTCTTAATAGCTCCTTGAATCTTTCCCAAGTCTCGTACAAGGATTCCCCGTCTTCTTGAGAGTAGGTGTTAATCTCGGTCATGAGTTTGGCAGTTTTAGCGGGAGGGAAATATTTGTAGAGAAATTTTTGGGCAAGTTCATCCCAAGTGTGTACGAACCCACTTGAGAGGGTGTTTAACCAAGCTTTCGCTCGATCTTTGAGGGAAAAAGGGAACATACGAAGCCGAACAACATCGCTAGAGGCTCCGTTGATCTGGAAGGTGTCACATATTTCCAAAATGTTGGTAATATGTAAATGGGGATCTTCATCGGCTAGGCCATGGAAGGTGGCGAAATTTTGGAGCATTTGGATGAGGTGTGGTCGAAGCTCAAAGTTATTAGCATCGACATTAGGAGGGTTAATAACGACTCCAAGATTACCGACCGTATGTCGTAGGTAATCCATGAGAGTGCGTTGATCCGCCATAGGGGGGTTTTGGATCGAGGCTTTTTGTTGGTTTTTAGATTTAAGTCTTTTTCTCAAAAAGCCCTCGGGTTCGTCAAGCGGTACTTTTATGTCTTTTTCGGAGGTGGAGGTCATGCACCAAACTGTATCTTCTGCGAATTATACAGAATTTGTGTGATTTTATGCGAACAAAAACAAAAAGAATGCCTAATCAGAAGGTTTAGCACGACCCCGTGCTGATGAAGCACAACCCGTGCTGTCCAGAAAAAGTTTCTGTTTTCAAATTCCCAGATACTGGAAGTTCAACACGGCCCCGTGCTCCTGTAACACGGCCCCGTGTCTCTGTTCCAGTAACAAGAAAACAACTTTTCCCAGATATTGTAGGTTTAACACGGCCCATGTTGATCCAACACGGCCCCGTGATATTCCTGCAGAAAGCAATAAATTAGAAGAAAAGGAAGAAGAATTAAAAGGAAAAGATAAAAATGATTAAGCCGCCAATTTTAAGCTTTATTAAAATCCTTGTGTCCCTGGCAACGGCGCCCAAAAAATTGACGTGTGCGCGTGAGGTTATATTTTCCAGATATTTTAGCTCGTTTTACTCGCAAAATTCTTTAAATTTATAAAACACGATATACTACTATCACTCTACACACACATTACGGCAAGTGCACCCATCGCGGACGTAGTATAGTGATGGCAAGATACCGAGGTCGTCCAAGGACACAAGAGATTTTAATACCGACTTATCGTTAACATCTAATATAAGAAATCACTTGGTTGTATAAAACTAATAAAAGATAAAATAAAAAGCAAAAATAAAATATAAGAAAAACAAATAGACAAGAAGGAATCACTTGGTTCCAACTCCTCTTTTGTGTATCCTTTAGTGATTTCCGCACTTTGGACATTTTAAGAGATTATCTTTAGGTTATAGTATTAGGCCCCCTTCCAGGCAGCATTATCCTCAACCTATTGGTCTGATTCAGCAGCGATACAGTCCTGCAAGATCGGATTATTGAAAGATAATTAAGTAAGTTATTAATGCGAAAAATGGTAGGCCCCCTTTCAGGCAGTGTTACCCTCAACCCTTTGGTCTGAGTCAGCAGGGATACAGTCCTTGCGGGGTTGGTTTAAAGTTTTAATAGTAGTTTATAAATTAGGGATTCAAGCGTTTCTTACTTCTCCCGTGGGGTTTAAGACCTTCCACTCGTGAAGTATTACTATGCTTGACCAGGTTCTCACAGGATCTATACACTAAACGAGACATAAAATTTACCCAACCACCCTTCTAACCCCCTTCCAGGCAATTAACGCGCTTTATATAAACCGTAAAGACACGAATATGTGAATCAATGACATATGTAGAATGATTAGATAAATTCGTCTTCAATATAAAAGCTAGATATTAGTCATTAATACATACCCAATTAAAAATGAGCCAAAGATTGGAAATAAAAAAGTAATACATAAAAGATTTGTCTTCACCAAGTGATGTAAGAGTTTAGCCAAGCATGGCCTTTGTTTGACAAAGACTCTTACGATCGAACTTGGATCCCGAGACTACTACACACTCTAAATGATGGAAGATGGATGATGGTGGTGGATGATGATGTTGTAATGGTGGTGGAGTGGTGGCAAGTGAGAGAGAAGTGGTTTGCCAATGGATGAATTGGAATGAAACCAAGCACCCCTATTTATAGGCTGAAGACAGACGTTCACCATGGCTCGTGCCCGCCTGGCACGGCCTCGTGGCCATCTCTCTCTTCCTCGTTAACTGCAGTGTCAGGTCTTGTACTAACACGGCTACGTGTGTCAACGACACGGCGCCGTGTTGGTTGTCTGTTTTGTGTTTGGTTGTTGTCTTTTTTTCTGCAAAGATTCCAGTCTTGGACACGTCCCGTTTCTGGTGGACACGACCCCGTGTCAGGTCTTCTGATCTTGCTATTTTGTTGGTTTGGATGTGAATTGGGGTTTGGTGAGTTGCGTCAATCCTCCTTCTTTGTATTTATGTTGGTTTTTACTGTTATTTTCCTCCTTTTGTGCAATTAAGCTCTTTTGACCCTGTAACTAAAAAGGAACAAAGAAACAAGTTTTTTCCAACATTAGTACCGAAAAAGGGTTGATTTTACGCCGTATTTGATACATTTTATATGTTGTATTTTGTGCATATCAAGGATGCCCGCGCAATGCGATGGGCTCGACACAGTGCATTGAGATACTCGTTTTTGATAGTTTTCTTATTCATTTAATATTTATTGTAGCATTATTGTGATAGATATACATCAAAAGCGAAGTAATCAGGTAATCCATTTCATTGTGTTGTGCATGGTTCGGTCAGTTCGGTTATTATCCTCGAACGAAGCTGAAACCAAAGTTATCGGTTAGTCTATTTTATTAACCAATCGGTTTTCGGTTAATCACTTCGGTTAGATTGACGATTTTTGGTTTGGTTCATTTAATTTCAGTTGGCAGGAAAAAACAAACTTGAGCTAAAACTTTTGCTTAGCAATATATAAAACTAAGGTATAAATACATGAAACGGAAGTATACATATATGAAATGGAGATATAAAATATGAAATATATGAACCAGGGTATAAAAGCTAGAAATATATAAAAATATGAATTATTCGATCCGGTTCTGCTAATTTTGGTTGCGTCTGTTTTTTGTTTGGTTTTGGTTAACGATTTAGTTATTGCTCCCTGATAACCGGTTTTGGTTAATAACCAATAATAGTGCGCGGCGCGGCGGGAAACATAGACATTACCACGATGTGCATTGTTCAGTTGGTTAGATTATTATCCTCAACCGAAATCGAGGTCATCGATTAGTCTATTTTATTAACCAATTCGTTTTCAATTAACCGGTTTAGTTTATTTAGTTAGATTGACGGTTTTGTTTGATTAATTTAATTTCAGTTAATAGCTAAAGCCAAAATTTGGCTAAAACTTTTGATTAGAAATACATGAAATTTAGGTATAAATACATGAAATGGATGTGTAGGTACATGAAATGGATTTATAGGTACATGAAATAGATGTATAAATACATAAAATGAGGGCATAAATATGAAATACATGAACCGAAGGTATAAAAGCTAGAAATGTATGAAAATATAAATAGTTCTGTTCAGTTAATTTTGGTTAAATGAGGGTACAAAATATCGATATCCGTTTTTGGTTAATTCGGTTTTCGGTAAATCAGTTTTTTGTTGATTTCGCTTCGGTTAACTATTCAATTATTACTCACCCTTAGACATTGTTAATCGGTAACATATCAATTTTTTAATTAAAAAACTATAGTAATGAGGGATTAAAGATTATAAAATATTGTTAAAGATGAGGGATTAAAGTCTAATCTAGATGAGAGGGTAGTTAGTTTTTTTATAAGGAGATAAAGTGTAACTACTAACTAATTATCTATAATATTGTTGAAGATAAGGGATTAAAGTCGCATCTAGATGAGAGGAATAAATTAACGGTATTTAATCAACGAACATTCTGTAGCTATTCAACATTCTGGGATAATGACTAAGTACGTTGAACATTAATCACTTGTACACTAAGAAATGATCTACTTGTACATTTTAATCTACACGTCAATACTGACCAAGACAACTATTGAAATGTTGGCCAAAATGAGTAGGTCGTTACAGTATTTTTGGATTTTTTAGAACATTATAGTTTATAAGATATGACAAGAACACGTAAAAGAATTATAAGTTTGTTGTGCAGGGGGAAAATGTAACTAATCACTTATAATTCTGTTAAAACTTAGTGATTTAAGTGTAATAAGATGGAGGATAAAATATAATTATTATTTAAAACATCAATTTATCCTTATTTTAGTGGCGTATTTATAAATTAAGAGAGAAAAGGTTTTTATTTTTTTAATCTTAAAATGTCTGTCTCGCATGCATTATAACATAGATAACACGGTTATGTTATAAGTTGATGGACTAGGTTAGTGGCACCGTTCAGACCGTTAGCAGACACGAATGTATGTTTACCACAGAACATGAAATTTGTTTGTATCAACTAGTGATGACGACGTGATAGTATTCAAAATAGAAGTTTTCATCAGGCTACTCGATATGGTTGACGGAGGATGAGCGTCCACGTCAGCGCCACGTAGGATGGGTGTGAGGATGGGGCAAAAAGGATGGACCTAAGGAAATGGGGGACGTGCCTAAAATATATATGTATATGTTGTATGTATATGTAACAACTCTCATCAAAAGTCATATTTATTTAATTAAATTGACCAATAGGAAACCCTAATTGAGAAACTCAAGTAATTCTGAACAAACCCTAAAATTTTCAAAATAGTTGGAATCAGGATCAGGGCCCCTAAAACTCGGGGGGGGGGGGGCAAACCCTAGTTAGTATTATCTTAACAGTTTTACGTGTAAAATGAAAATGAACGCAAGACCAACTCAGCAAGGCTACTATTACACGGGGCTACCCTATGAAGGGTAGGCACCCCTCGCGCCACGCGACACCCCCTCGCGCCACGCGAGGGGGGAGGTTTTTCATGTATAAATAGGAATGTTTGGGACTTGATTCTGTGCGTTTGTTCGACGTTCAAACTCAAAATTATCGTTGAGATATTGTAATTTTACTACAATTAACACACACGGATCACTAATCGACGCCGCAATCAGGGTATTAACTCGATCGTTGATACGATTCAATGTCCGATTGATCAAAATATCCAATGGATGTTTAAGTGCTGCCCACATTAGGGTTTATGCTTTGTCATTCGTCGTTAATTCGATGGATGTTTAAGTATCGCACTTTGTCATTCGTTGTGAGTATTTGATCTCGTGAGTTATCGTAAATGCTGTATTAAGTTACTGACTGAATTGTGTGCCTATTATTAATTTAGGTTAAAAGGCTAATCAGTAGGCTAAACTCTGCCCGTATAAATCTGCAATGTGAGTCATTCTCTTTTTATCAACTATTTTACAATACCTCAAATTATTTTCAAAAGTTATAATTACAGGGACTAAGTCGTGGATATCTTGAATTACTGGCTAGTGGGGTATTGTGCACATTACTAATTTTCTCCCAGTTAGGTTCATTGACCTACTCGGGATAATCACTGTTAGGTTCATTGACCTACAGGGATAATCATCACTATTTAGGTTCATTGATCTAATAGTGGTATGACCATCGTCACCATTGTGGCTTGTCACCATTGTGACAGAGCGCCAGATAAAAATAAGATAGAAGCCATTGTAATCGCTCTTATGCTGTAATTGATAACTATGCATCATTATGCAAAATAGAATGATTCACTCAGTATTTCCCGCTGACAAAACCTTTTTCAAACATGTTTCAGGTGATCTGTTATGATCTAGGAAAAGTGCCATAAAGCACTACAAGCTCAAGGAAGTGGCTCAGTATAAAATAAAGAAACATGTTTTGTAAAATAAAGATTTCTCCATGAAATCAAATGATTGTAAATTACCGGGGTTTTATCCCGAGTTGTGAAATAAAATAATTGGGGAAATACTTCAGTTTTAAAAGATCCTGATGAAAACTTCCGCTGTAAAACTCAATTAATTAAATACCACGGGATTTTCTGTCCCGCGGCTCCTGAAACGGGTCAAACCGGGTCGGGGGCCGTGACAGAAAAAGGTGGTATCAGAGCCACTGATCGAGCCACTGATTTAAGCCAATTAAGTATTTAGAAAATACTTAATTTTTATTAATTGCTATTTTGTGATTATATGTTTTATTATCTGACTAATTTTGAACAGTATGGGCAGATTTTTATATGTTAGCTACTGTAGTAGTAAATATAAATCTTTAAATATTCTGACTCAAAGTTTTAGCACCTCTATTATCTACAGCTTATAAACCGTATTCAGTAAATAAATTTACAAATAAAACCTAGTGTGTTTTAATTTTCAGTTGTTTTGGTAGTTACCCAGTATGAAATAATATTTAAAAGTTTTTCTATAAAATTTTGTCATAATTTTAACTTAGTAATTGTGTGTATCTTGCATAAACAGCATGAGTGATCTGTCGGAAGCCCTTCAGAATTTAAATCTCTATCCAGTAAGAATAGAAGTTTCCAGAGATTTCAATAGGTATATACCAGACTTAGAAGAGCCTATAGAATTCAACGCTTTACTTCTCGAGAAACCCAAGTCTAATAAAATGGAAATTGGGGAAAGCTCTAGGCAAATTGAGGGGTTACTATCTCAAGAAGAACTAGATTTTATAATAGCAAACGATGATATTATTGAGCCTATTAATGAAAATGATTTTATTCATTCTCTTGAAACACAACTACCAATGAATTTAGAACCAGCTATTCCAAACCCTTCAATCCACTCGCAAAAAGACGAATGGTTGAATAATGAAATACTGTTACAAAACCATCCCTATAAGCTTTTTCCTAAGTTCAAACCAGAACCTTTACCAAATCCACCAATGAGTAACGAGAATATGGCTGAACTCCGTTATTTTAACAAAGAATTAATGGATGCTGGGAATAGGATCCAAGAGATTTTGGGACAGATCTCCTGGAAATACGATGAGAAGGAACGCCGTTACTAGAAGATCACCTGACAAAGGATAGGGGATTATGAAACTATGATTGTGTAATAGTAATAGTAAAATCAGTATGTGTAAAATAAATAATAAAACGGTTGTATATAGAAGCATGATATAATCTATAAAACAAATGAAATATTAGAAAATTTACAATTTTGTTGTATATTCGTTTACGTGATTATGTGCAAATTAATTGTGACCTTGGATTATTTCTTTTATACTAATTATTTATCTATAAATTAGTTATCAGATGGAAAACGCTAATAATGAACCAGTTAATGAGGTTAATCAATCTGAGCAACAACCGGGGGATCAATATGTGACTAGGCAGGATATAGAAAATATCGTTGCTTAAGGGATAGCCAACGCTATTCCAGCAATAGTTACTCAAGGGATAGCCAACGCTATTCCAGCAATTGTTGCTGCTATTAAAAATCCAATCGAACCTCAACAAATCGTTCCTAGCAAACGCATTTCTGAAGATAACTTCAGTAATAGCGTAAATGGAGGCGGTAATCATGTTAATCATGATAATGAACCACAACAAGCTCCTCCTCCTAAGAAAATGAAAGCTGCAACACCTGGTTGCACTTACAAAGAATTTCTTGCTTGTAAACCCACAGAGTTTGCAGGCAATGAAGGAGCGACTGCGGCACTGCGTTGGTTAGAGAAAACCGAGGCAGTAATTGCCATAAGTAAATGTGCTCAGGATGATCAGGTCATGTACGCGTCAAACCTTTTCAAAGAAGGAGCACTAGAATGGTGGAACACGGTGTTACAGGCAAAAGGAAGAAGGATGGCGTATGCTATGAACTGGGAAGAATTTAAGAGTCTTGTAGAAAGAAAATTTTGTCCCGAGTATGAAAAGGAACAAATGACAAATAAGTTTCTAACCCATCGGATGGTGGATGTAGATTGTCGAGGGTATACTACGACATTCTTTAAATATGCTCGAGTGGTACCAACCCTGGCTTCGCCAGAGCCGGTACTTATTTCTCGTTATATTTGGGGATTAATTTCTGAAATCCATAATATCGTCAAGGCTGCGAAACCTCGCACAATTGATGATGCGGTGGATTTAGCCAATACTCTGACTGACGAGCTAGTACGGACAAGAGAAGAAAATAGAAGGAAGGAAGTAGCCCAAAAGATTACCCAAGAATTCCGTTCGGGTAACCATAACAATTTTAAGAAAAGAGAGAATGGGCAATCTACCACTAGTCCATTTTGCAATTCTTGCAAAAGGAAGCATTTTGGAAGATGCAAAGGATATTGCAATTTTTGCAAAATTCCGGGGCATCAAGAAGAAGACTGCAGGAGGAAGAAATTTTCAGTCTGCTACAACTGTGGAGAAGCTGGACATCTTAGGCCAGATTGTCCAAAACTGAACAAACCATCTGACAATAAAGCCAAACCTGCAGAAGGAGCAAAAAGGAATGTAAGAGCATTCCAGCTGACTACTCAAGAAGCCGATATGATTCCAGATGTGATAGCCGGTACGTTCTTAGTTCACAAACGTTTACACA
Source organism: Helianthus tuberosus (assembly GCA_030545235.1). NCBI lineage: Eukaryota > Viridiplantae > Streptophyta > Magnoliopsida > Asterales > Asteraceae > Helianthus > Helianthus tuberosus. The sequence continues at coordinate 8,377,544 of CM060390.1, forward strand.
AAAGTATTATTTGACTCTGGTGTAAACCAAAGTACTTTATTCTGCCAAATTCTTAAATTACATTTAACCAGTATTAGGCAAATTTTTACAGTTGAAACGGCAGACGGAAATTCAGTTAAAATAGATAAAGTTTTGCAAGAAGAAAATATAGAACTTTTAGGACATAAATTCTCTGCAAAACTATTGCCAATTAAATTAGTTGAACTCGATGTTGTATTAGGAATGGATTGGTTAGTAGCCAACCATGCTCGAATCCTTTGTGATCAGAATTCCATAGAAATTCAATCACCCACCGAGAAGTAATTATGATTACAGGAGAAAAACTACGTAAGCCCATAAAGTTCATATCAGTAAGGAAAGTTGCTAAATTATGAACGAAAGCAAGAAATAGTATATATGATTTCAGTAATCATTAATACTAAAGATAAAGAACTTAAGGAAATTTCTGTAGTTTCAGAATACCCAGATGTATTCCCAAAAGAGTTACCAGGATTACCACCAGATAGGAAAGTAGAATTTAAAATTCATCTAATTCCAGGAACTATACCGATAGCCAAGGCATCTTATCGGTTAGTACCCACAGAAATATTAAAACTGAAAAAGCAATTAGATGAATTTTTAAGTAAAGGTTTCATACAACATAGTTTATCCTAGCGGGAGGCACTAATATTGTTTGTTAAGAAAAAGGATGGTTCGATGAGAAAGTGTATTGATTATAGGGAATTGAATAAGGTTACAATTAAGAATCAATACCCATTACTTGATGATTCCTTCGATCAATTCCAGGGAAATAGATATTTTCTAAGATCGATTTATGTTCCGGATATCATCAATTGAAAGTACAAGAGGAAGACATACTTAAAACTGTTTTCAGAACTAGGTATGGTCATTACAAGTTTACAATCATGCCCTTCGGATTAACGAATGCACCTGCAGCATTCATGGACATGATGAATAAAATCTGTAAACCGTATTTGGATAAATTTGTAATTGTTTTTATAAACGATATACTTATTTATTCCAAAAGTCAGGAAGAACATTGTCAGCATTTTCATATACTCTTAACTTTGTTAAGAAAAGAGAAGCTTTACGCCAAATTCTCGAGGTATGAATTTTGGATGCCAGAAGTGCAATTTCTAGGTCATATGGTGAATCATGAAGGTATTCACGTAGATCCTGCTAAGATAGCAGCAATTACCAAATGAAAGGTTCCGCAATCCGCAATGGAAATTAGGAGTTTTGTAGGTTTAGCTGGATACTATAGACAGTTTATTAAGGATTTTTCCAAGATAGCTATACCCTTAATTAAGTTAATCTGTAAAACAGTTAAGTTTGAATGGGGACCTAAACAAGAAGAAGCCTTTAGGATCTTAAAGCATAAATTAACAAAATCCTAGCCTTACCAGAAGGAACAGAAGATTTTAAAGTATACGGTGATGCTTCAAAGTTAGGATTTGGATATGTGTTAATGCAACGCAAAAAGGTAATTGCGTATGCATCAAGACAATTGAAAAAGCACGAAGAAAACTATACCACTCATGAGTTAGAATTAGGAACTATAATTTTGCCTTAAGATTTGGAAACATTATCTGTATGGAAGTAAGTTTACTATCTATACGGATCATAAGAAATTAAGATATATACTTGGGCAAAAAGAATTAAACATGAGGCAAAGGAGATGGATGAAAATCCTAAGTGATTACAACTGTGATATTCAGTATCACTAAGGAAAGACTGAAGACGACTAGAGATCGCCAAAAGATTTATACAGATAATAAACGAAAGTCGTTGGAGTTTCAAGTTGGAGACAAAATGCTATTGAAAGTATCTCCTTGGAAAGGAGTTGTTAGATTCGGTAAGAAAGGAAAGCTAAATCCAAGGTACGTAGGACCATTTCCAGTGATCCAACATATAGGACTAGTTGCTTATCGTTTACAATTACCCGGAGAGTTAGTTAGAGTACATGATGTATTTTATGTATCCAATCTCAAGAAATGTCTATCTGATGAATTTTTGGTAGTACCTCTCCAAGATATAGAGGTAAACGAAAAGTTAAAATTGTGGCGAAACCTCTTCAGATAAAAGATAGAAAGATCAAATGATTAGTGTTAGTTCAAGTAAAATGGGATTCAAAGATAGTACCCAGAATACACTTGGGAGTTGGAATCTGAGTGTCTTCATTCATTCAATCTCGAGGACGAGATTTTTTATTAAGGTGGGGAGAATGTAACAACTCTCGTCAAAAGTCATATTTATTTAATTAAATTGACCAATAGGAAACCCTAATTGAGAAACTCAAGTAATTCTGAACAAACCCTAAAATTTTCAAAATAGTTGGAATCAGGATCAGGGCCCCTAAAACTCAGGGGGGGGGGGGGGCAAACCCTAGTTAGTATTATCTTAACAGTTTTACGTGTAAAATGAAAATGAACGCAAGACCAACTCAGCAAGGCTACTATTACACGGGGCTACCCTATGAAGGGTAGGGACCCCTCGCACCACGCGACACCCCCTCGCGCCACGCGAGGGGGGAGGTTTTTCATGTATAAATAGGAATGTTTGGGACTTGATTCTGTGCGTTTGTTCGACGTTCAAACTCAAAATTATCGTTGAGATATTGTAATTTTACTACAATTAACACACACAGATCACTAATCGACGCCGCAATCAGGGTATTAACTCGATCGTTGATACGATTCAATGTTTGATTAATCAAAATATCCAATGGATGTTTAAGTGCTGCCCACATTAGGGTTTATGCTTTGTCATTCGTCGTTAATTCGATGGATGTTTAAGTATCGCACTTTGTCATTCGTTGTGAGTATTTGATCTCGTGAGTTATCGTAAATGCTGTATTAAGTTACTGACTGAATTGTGTGCCTATTATTAATTTAGGTTAAAAGGCTAATCAGTAGGCTAAACTCTGCCCGTATAAATCTGCAATGTGAGTCATTCTCTTTTTATCAACTATTTTACAATACCTCAAATTATTTTCAAAAGTTATAATTACAGGGACTAAGTCGTGGATATCTTGAATTACTGGCTAGTGGGGTATTGTGCACATTACTAATTTTCTCCCAGTTAGGTTCATTGACCTACTCGGGATAATCACTGTTAGGTTCATTGACCTACAGGGATAATCATCACTATTTAGGTTCATTGATCTAATAGTGGTATGACCATCGTCACCATTGTGACAGAGCGCCAGATAAAAATAAGATAGAAGCCATTGTAATCGCTCTTATGCTGTAATTGATAACTATGCATCATTATGCAAAATAGAATGATTCACTCAGTATTTCCCGCTGACAAAACCTTTTTCAAACATGTTTCAGGTGATCTGTTATGATCTAGGAAAAGTGCCATAAAGCACTACAAGCTCAAGGAAGTGGCTCAGTATAAAATAAAGAAACATGTTTTGTAAAATAAAGATTTCTCCGTGAAATCAAATGATTGTAAATTACCGGGGTTTTATCCCGAGTTGTGAAATAAAATAATTGGGGAAATACTTCAGTTTTAAAAGATCCTGATGAAAACTTCCGCTGTAAAACTCAATTAATTAAATACCACGGGATTTTCTGTCCCGCGGCTCCTGAAACGGGTCAAACCGGGTCGGGGGCCGTGACAGTATATGTGTGTGTGAGAAGAAAAGGCACAAAATTTTGTCCTTATGCGCAGTGGCGAAGCTTGAAAATTTTCGCCGGGGGGTCGGAAGTGTCACCGAACCTAAAAATTCTATATAAGTAATTTTTTTTATAAAACCGGGTGGTCGAAAACGTATATACCTAAAAAATTCTACACGAAACGTACATACATAACACTATTGAGCGAAAAGTTCGGGGGGTCGGGCGCCCCTCCCGGCCCCTTCAAAGCTACGCCCTTGCTTATGCGCCCGTCCTCATCGTCCCACCCCTGACGTTCACAACGCCGACGAGCCACCCGGAATGGTGTTTGGGGGCGTCGCCGGGACTGGACGAACCCACACCGAGTGGCCTCATTTCAAACGGGAAGATGATTGAATCTATAAAAATCCAACAACTAGACAAATATATTTCTGCCACATTCTTCTTGGATGCTTCAGATTTTGATTTAGTAACCTTTATGCCTATAACAAGCGACAAAACTGCTCCATCGGTTCGATACAATTTAATGTTTTTATATATATCTAGAGTGTTTAGTTTTGCTATTTTTGTTATTTACAGGTATAAAAATTGCGTATATCAATAAAAAGATTGTATTTTGTCAAGATCTTAATTTTGAATTATAAATATTTCTTTCTTGATATATGAAAACTTACCGAGTTTTCATAAAATCTTATTTGTCACGATTTTGATCCCGTAAAAAAAGTGGAAAACTTTGCATAAAAAATAGGTGTGCAAACAGTTTAAATGTTTGAAGTCTTAATCGAAGACCAACAATACCCAGGACCTAAATCTCTAGGCCTTAGGGTATATATGTGCTGCATGCCGGTCCACAACCCCACAAATGGGGTGTGGTGTTTCTACAACTCCGCAATAACCTTTGTTCTTCATTACGTAGTGACGCTTCAACCAAGCATAAGGAAAGCGTGTGGCGTCACATCAGACTATCCTCCATGTCACATCGGACACAAGTAGGTTGCATGGCACCTCCGTGAAGAGTATACTTCCAAACGGCTTAATAGCCTTTAGAAGTTTGAAGATGTTGAGTGATCGGTTACCGCTTTACATCTTGGTTCATTTTTTGCCACCTAACAAATCTTGGAGTTTTGGTGTCATTTTGCTTTAGAATAGAAAGTTGACGATGATGAACCCATTAAGGGGGGATGGGGCGTACACAGGTTTACAACACGAGTTGGAGGGGCTGGGTGGGAACCCCGCTGCAACTGCCTTCTTCTAGCTAGATGGAATCATTTATGGGTTCGTGAACCAACCCTAGATGAGACGAAATGAAGGAGAATGCGGGTGTTGATTTCTTGGGAAGCGTAAGGGTTCAAGTGATGGAGCTATAACACCATCACATGCGGTATTGATTCGTTTGGGTTCACACGAATTGGGATGAGGTAGCACACTATAATTAGTGGTGATAAGGGTTAATAACGTGGGTGAGCAATTACGGAATTGTTAACCGAAACCGAACCAAAAGCTGATGAAACTGAACCGAAGTTAATCGAATTAACTGAAAATCGGTTATTGGTTATTTTTTGTACCCTTGGTTAACCTAACCTAACTAGACCCATTGTATTTTCATATATCTAGTTTTTATACATCCATTTCATGTGTTTCATATTTTATACATACATTTCATGTATTTATACTTCCGTTGTAGGAATCCGTTCGTGTAAAATAAATAAAAATTTTATTAACTTGAATTACAAATACTTAACAGAAATACAACTGAAAGAAAAATACAATTACAACTGAAAAAGAAAAAAAAAACAGAAAACACGAACAGAAAAATTGTTCTTGGCTGAGGATCGTGTTAGACACGGGTCCCTTAAAACAAATTTCGTGTCTCCCAGGAGAACAAGTTTGTTTCCAGGATACAACAGCCTCAAGCAGTTGCACTGCCGGTCTTGTCTCCAACCCGAAGGTGTACCTGCTGCTTGAAAGATGAAGAATTCAGAGATGAGAGATTGTCTTTGCTATTGGTTTTCGGTGTACTTGATTCTGCAGCTGAAGCCTTTATTTATACTGCAGATGAAGGTCGAAACTGAAAAACGAATTTAATGGGAGAATTAAACTGCATTAAACGTCTTCAATGCACTTTACTTCGTCATTAAATTCTCAGTCAAACGCATTAACTTCGTCAGTTTCGAATGCTGAAACGTAACTGCACAGCATAAACTGCTGCTGGACGCTTTTGCGCGCGCGCAAGACACACTGGTGCATGCGCAGGTCTGCACCCTCATGCGCAGTGCGTCCATTTGGCTCACTGCCATGCGCGCGTGCTCCATACTCACTCAGGTCCATGCGCGCCTGCGCGCGTGTGCCACGTCACCTGTGAGCCTCTACGAGCACGTCACACAGTCGCGCCATTTTGGCTCACTTTGGTGCGTCGCGCACGTTACATCAGGCCCATGCACCATGCGCGCAACTGCGCGCCCATGTGTACTCGCGCGCGTATGCGAATGACTGCCCCGTCATGCGCCAGCATGCCACATTACCAACCACTTGGTCCTTGCAACCCTTGTGCTTCCACCACGCGCACGCGGTCAAAAATACAATGGCGGCTCTCAAGCGGCGATGCGAAGTGCAAAGTGCGCCATCAAAGCGCCACATTGCACCTCATCGCCCACGCCACCCGCACGCGCGTGTGCGTGTGCGAGTTAGGGTACTCCACACCCTTCACGGGTACACTAGTGAGTGCTTCCATGAAACAATAAGGATGGAGAGTTCCCACTTAAATACCACTTTGAGTTCCATCTCTCATCCGATGTGGGACAAGATGCTACTTTCCCACTTTTTTCAGCATTCAAGTTTCAAACACCAAACTTTGAGCATCGATATCTCATTCATCTTAGCTCCGTTTTGGACGTGGTTTAGTTCGTTGCGAAACTCTTCCGACATAGAACACAAACCCACAAATAAATATATAAAACCTGCTCATTTTATTATATTTATTATAGTCCAAAATAGGAAAAAATCATTTTCCTATATTTGTGAAAAATGCTATTTTCACAAAATTTCCAACAATCCCCCACATGAATAGAAATCGATCTATCAAGTTTCAACGATACACGTTCAACAGTTGAGTATTGCAAGATAGGTAGGTGTAACCTTTGAACCTTCTTTTGTGAAGCATACTTAGCCTCCTAGGGTCTTGTAGACGGGGTGTCTTTGAACAATCCCCCATTTATGTAGGCGACAATATACATTCACACAATACTCTCCCTAGTCGAGTCAAGTCCTCATGGTTGTGTCCGTTTATGGTCATGGAACATGTTCCTGGTTTTGCGAGAGCTCTAGGATTTGCGCCTCCCCACAAATCCATTCGAAGCGACCCCGCTTCTCTCTAACATAGGTGATTCCTCTAAATCATTAAAAGCATTATGGTTAATTTTGGATTTCCTCAAAATCCTTAACCTCAACATGCTTAACCTTTCCTTCATGTCACTGATTGGAATGGACTAGGAAGTATACAACTCCTTTTATTGATTTTGGGGCACCCCCCACAGTGACTCCCTTTGAGTTTATGATTAAGTTTGCCTATTGAACCTAGATCTTGGGATCTCCAGTTAACTAGGTTAGGTTTCCCTCATATTCCCTTCATCTATGGGCTTTAGTCCCATTCTTCTTGGCGACTTATACACCTTATCTTTGCTTAAGCCTTTCGTTAACGGGTTCGCAATGTTCTCCTTTGACCTAACATAGTCAACTGAGATAACACCCGTTGAGATAAGTTGTCGTACCGTGTTGTGTCTACGTCGAATGTGCCTTGATCTGCCATTGTACATCGCGCTTTGTGCTCTAACAAGCGCTGATTGATTGTCACAATGTATGCAAATCGCCGTCAACGGCTTAGGCCATCTTGGAATATCTTCCATAAATTGACGTAGCCACTCCGCCTCTTCCCCGCTTTTATCTAAAGCGACGAATTTGGATTCCATCGTGGATCTCGCTATAACCGTTTGCTTGGAAGACTTCCAAACTATAGCTGCGCCAGCAAATGTAAACACGTAACCACTTGTTGATCTGTGATCCTTTACATCCGATATCCAGTTCGCGTCAGTGTATCCTTCGATCACTGCTGGATCACGTAATGCAATCCATAGTCTCTTGTGTATCTTATGTATCTAAGCACCCTCGTGATAGCTTTCCAATGATCCTCGCTCGGATTACTGGTGTATCTACTTAGCCTGCTCACAGCATATGCTAAGTCGGGTCTAGTACATGTCATTAGATACATGAGATTACCAATGATCCTTGAGTATTCTAACTGAGAAACACTCTCGCCTCTATTCTTCCTTAGGCATTGGGTATTATCAATTGGAGTGCGAGCTATACTCGTATCATCCGAATTGAATTTCCCAAGGATCTTGTCCACGTAGTGAGATTGACTCAACACAAGACCATTTTGGGTTCTAGTGATTTTTACTCCAAGAATCACATCCGCGAGACCCATGTCTTTCATGTCAAACCTCGCTTTCAACATGTCTTTCGTTGACTTGATCATGTTATCATCACTCCCGATGATAAGCATATCATCTACATAAAGACATAAAATCACATAACCTCTTGGTGTGTCTTTAAAATAAACACATTTGTCGCACTCATTTATTTTGAAACCATTGTCAATCATGACATGATCAAACTTTTGGTGCCATTGTTTTGGAGCTTGCTTCAAGCCATACAAGGACTTGACCAATTTACATACTTTGCCCTCGTTTCCTAGGACGGAAAAACCCTCGGGTTGTTCCATGTAAATTTCTTCTTCTAAATCGCCATTTAGAAATGCGGTCTTTACATCCATTTGGTGAACTTCCAAATTTCTTAGAGCCGCAATTGCAAGAACCAATCGAATAGAGGTTATTCGCGTTACAGGCGAGTAAGTATCAAAGTAGTCTAGACCCTCCTTTTGTCTAAATACTTTGATCACTAACTTTGCCTTGTATTTATCAATACTTTCGTCAGCTTTCATCTTCCTTTTGAATATCCAACGATATCCCACGCCACGCACGCGCGTGTGCGAGTGCGAGTTAGGGCCCTTCGCGAGTACACTAGTGAGTGATTCCATGAAACAATAAGGATGGAGAGTTCCCACTTAAATACCCCTTTAAGTTCCATCTCTCATCCGATGTGGGACAAGATGCTACTTTCCCACTTTTTTCACAAAATTTCCAACATCCGTTTCATTTATTTATACATCTGTTTAATGTACTTATATCTCCATTACATGTATTTTCAAGCAAAAAATTTAACCTAAGTTTGGTTTCGGTTACTAACCGAAAATAACCAAACTGAACAAAAAACCAAAAAAAAAATAACCGAATAAACCAAACCGATCAACCGAAAACCGAATGGTTAACAAAATAACTAAACCGAGACTTCGTTTTCGGTTAATGCTAATAACCGAAACGATCCATTCCGAACCGTGCACACCTCTATCACAAAGGCTGGGCTTTGAACGTCCCGCCCCCCTAAGAGTCTTACATTTATACTTTATAGACTAATACGTTTTTAACTTCTTATGAATTATGAACGAATGAGGGGAGGTGACCTATTATTGTGCTGTATTTTATTTTTATATTTTAATGTGTATAAGTTGTATTGTTATATCGTTATCGTATTTGTGCTTTAAACCTTTTTATCACATGAATTGTTATGAAAACCTTTTTATCACATGAATTATTATGAAATAAGAATTTAATATTTTTAGTAAGATATTTTATCCCGATGCGATGAGTAAACTACAAGTAATAAATAAGTTGATATTTGTAACGTTGCTTTAATTGCAATGAAAACAATAATGTTACATCATTGATATATAAAAACATGAAGCACGTTCTAAAAATTGCCTTTAAAATCCAAGTGGCCCGACCAGATCGCAGAGAGAATCTGCATTTCCATTCGATATATGAAATGAAAATTTTAATTGCCAAGTGGGGCTAGCTTATTTGGAAAAGGCTCTTGCCTTTTAGTGGGGGGTTTTTGAGTTCAATCCCAAGCAAGGGTGAGTTATTTGTAAATATAGTAGTTTTGGAGAGTAACGTTAGCCATTAAAAAAAAATAAAAAATTTAATTAATAAAATTGGAAATGAAAATTTTAATTAATAAAATTGGAAATGAAAACATTAATAAAAAAACATTGTATCTTTTTTAAGTACAAAGAATCTCACATGTAAACACACGCAAGGTCCAAAGTCGACTCATCTACCACCATGAGACCATACCCCCTGATGCGTGGGACTTTGATGAAATCCGTAAACCCTCGCCTCCCGTCATGTTCAAACCCGAGATTAAAGCGCCGATTTGTTTTTTCTCCCAGATATCCGTTGAAAATAGTCCGAGCAGGAATCGAACCTACATCTCCACTAGGGAAGACATGTCTCTTACCACTAGTCACTAGACCAAATTCTCAGAAAAAAAAAATTATTACTTTAGTATATATTAATAAAGGAATTGAAATGAATAGTGATTTTAATATTATAATAATATATAGTTTTTTTAAATACTTTTATTGTTTTAATATTATAATAATAGTTATTTTCTTTATTTTTAACTTTAATATTTTTTTTAATATCAGTGGTTAGAATAAGCTTAGGGGCTGTTTGGCTAAGCTTTTCAAAACTACTTATTTGCTTATTTGCTTTTCTGAAAAGCAAATAAGTCAATAAGCTGTTTTGAAAAGCTTAAAATAGAGCTTTTCAAAATGACTTATTTGCTTATTTGCTTTTCAGAAAGCAAATAAGCAAATAAGTCATTTTGAAAAGCTTAGCCAAACAGCCCCTTAGTGTCAACCGGTATCGAACCAGTACTGGTATCGAAAATACCGGTACTGTCCTGTTTGGTATCAGTACATGAAGGTAAAAACCGGCACTAATACAGAAAACACCAAAAGTTGGTACCGATTGATATTGGAAATCTTTTGGTTCGGGAAATTCAGTGCGGCAACCCGGTACCATTTGCTCATCCCTGATCACGGTTACCGTACGAACAACGGTATCGTACAACTTTTTTTGTTGATTTTCTTCAACTTTTAATTTTTTCTTTTTTAGTTTTAGGGGTAGGGATGAGCTCGGTGCCAACCGATACAGAATCGGTACTGATACCGAAAATACCGGTTACGGTACCGGTAAAAAACCGTAGGGAACCGGTACCAGGAACGCCAAAAGTCGATACCGAATTGGTACTTAAGATCTTTCGGTTCGGAAAATTTGGTACCGGTACCCAGAACAATTTGCTCGTCTCTGACCATGAGTTTCATACGAACAACATCGTTACCATCCAACTTAATTTTTTGGTTGATTTTCTTTCGGTTATCTTTTAGTTTTTTTTTCTACATTTTCTTTTTATTCTTCTCAGCAGTTCTGTTCGCAACACGCTCGTAGTGATTTCAAAACACATATAAACACGACTAAATAACAAAAGAAATTCGCCGTAACGCGGCGGAGTTATTTAAACCTAGTTGTATTAAAACCACTATAACTAAATTTAAGATATGAAGATAGAAATATTCTATATTATAAATGTGTCAATTTGCTAGTTAAAAGTTAGAACTTACAAAACTATCGACTTGTAGCTAAAAGCAAATAACTAAAAACTTAATTTTCTATAAAGGGTATTTGGTCTAGCGGTATCCGTATCTGATGTTTGTCTCTAAGATCATTGGGAGTGGGCGTGATATATTGGCGTGGAAGGCCTCTCCACGCCGGGCACACCGGCCCGCGTATGGCGTGGAGGGCGACGTGGTGATGGAGGCGGGTGAATTTTCACCGGCGTGGGGAGGGGGGGGCATTTGGGTGGTGAGGTGGCGGCTTTTCATTGGTTGGTGGATTTTGAGTTTCTGTTTCTTCTTCTTCTTCTTCTTTAGCCGCTGGTACACCACCTGTGCATACTCACTGATGTTCTTCCCACCTAAAAGTCCCATTTAGCCACGGGAAGAATTTTTTGTCTTCGAGTCCCTGAACAAAATCTGTGCATACTCACGGATGTTCACCATTGTTCGTAAACGATAATCGATCCCCATCTGACAAACCCGACCCATGAAGACCCGTTGAAGATGCATGTTTTATTTCCAACTGCATGTTTCCCCTTCTTGCACGTTTTCCTTGTTCCATGTTGTAAGATTAAATATATTATGTATTAATATTTAATCTATAGCCATTATAATCATTTACATAATATAGATCAAAATATATTATAACCTATTAAATAATTAGTTGGTAATTGTTGATGGACCATATTACCCTTATTAACTAATTAGGTTTCCTCCTGGGTGCTTATATAAGGAGAATGATGTGGAGGTTAAGGGGTTAGACAATTACACATTAGAAACACCCCATAAGCATAACATCAAATTCGACCTCCTCTCCTAACAGCCGATACCCTTTCGGTTTTCTAAGTTCCCATCATCAGTCAGCAGCACCCTAAGGAGGAACCAGATCACGATGACAAGCATGTCGAACTCCATAACTGGATTCTCCACTGCACTATCTGCTGTAACAGGTATGTTTTTACTGTTTTCCCTCATGTATGAACAGAACTGAACCAACATGTGGTATCAGAGCATATGTTGATTAGTCGGTTCTGTTTTGTATCTGTAAATCTGGATTAAAAAAAAAACTGGAAAACAAGATTTGAAAAACCATAATAAAATTCGGTTTTGTTCATCCGAGATGCCATCTCGGATCTGTTCTATACATCTCGGATCGTTTGTTTCATCCGTGATCACTATTCCGAAATCATAATGTTCAAGAACTGATTAAATGAATGAAAATAATTCCAGATTTCGGATATATGATTAAGTTAATTTTATTTAGGGTTCATCATGTTCTTGGTTAAAATTCGAAATATCCTATAAGTTTTGGAATATGATTTGAATTGTTATATGTTTTCCTGATTTTGATCTATTTTTTCTAATAAGGATTTTCGAAATCTGTTAAAAGGATAAACAGATTATGTTTTCGAAATTTTATGATAAAATTAGATCAAAGTTATAATAGGAAACTATATCACAATTCTTAATTTCGAATTTTCAGTTGTTATAACCATAAACAACAACTGGATCGCACAAGATAAGATCACATAAGAGATGATCTGATCGCATAAGATAATCGCACAAGATCAGATCACATAAGAGATGATCTGATCGCATAAGATAATCGCACAAGACTTGTGGATCGCACAAGGCATAACGGATCGCACAAGGCATAACGGATCGCACAAGGCATAACGGATCGCACAAGGCCGTATTGATCGCACAAGTTTACTTGGGCCTTATTGATCGCACAAGTTTACTTGGGCCTTATTGATCGCACAAGTTTACTTGGGCCTTACTGATCGCACAAGTTTTGGGCATTACTGATCGCACAAGACTAAAAAAAAAAAAAATTCGATCCGCGCTAACGGGTGGTTTGCTATTAAATAATTGGTTTTGTAATTACTTAGTTAATTAATCAGAATCAGATAATGTTTTACAAAACCAAAATAGCTTAACTTGAATGAGTTTTTGATGTATCATTTCTGGCCAAAGCTGACTTGACACATCTACTTATCGTTCAAGTATTACGAAAGCTATGTTGTGTGTGCATCATAAGCATGAATGTCTTAATTTCTGGCCAAAGCTGATTTAATTCATTCATATATGGCATACTCAACAAGTGCATAACTAAAGTGATTGTTTCAATTTCTGGCCAAAGCTGATTTGTTACAACCACTTTGCACATATGCTTAAATGATTACATTTCTGGCCAAAGCTGTTTTGTCTTCGTTTAAGTAGAATTTTTAGCTAAGTCTATTATTTTGATGTTAGTAATAGACAATATCACAGCTTCATGATGTAAAATGGTCATTATTTATGACTGCCTTAGTTTAACGTGCCCTTAGATCACATTAGGATTTCTTCCTTAGTATCATAACTTGCTCATCTTATTTCCACTATCAGCACCCAAATGCGGGATTCCACCTTTGACTGGTGATAACTTTGCTGCACGGAAGGATGCTCTCACGCTTACTCTTGGGCTACTGGATTTCGATTATGCTCTAAGAGAGAATAAGCCAGCGGACCTTACCACTACTAGTACTGCTGCTGAGCAGTTAACTCATGACAAGTGGACTAGGTGTAACCGCATGTCTCTCATGTTTATGAAGCAGTCCATAAGCAATGCAATCAGGGGAGCTATTCCTGATTCTGAAGATGCTAAAACCTACTTGGAACATGTGGAGGCGCAATTCAAAGGGACGTCTAAAGCACACGCTAGTACCCTTATTCTCAAGCTGGTGACAACTAAGTATGATGGGAGGAGCGGCATTCGCGAGCACATCATGATGATGAATGACATGGCCAATAAGCTGAAGGGGCTGGAAATGGAAATCAGTGATGGTTTCCTTGTTCATTTCATCATTACTTCGCTTCCTTCGTCCTTTGAAGCATTCAAGATCAATTACAACACTCAGAAGGACAAATGGACGATGAGTGAGCTGGTCGCTATGTGCGTACAGGAGGAAGAGCGTATGAGGATGGATCGCCATACTGATGTTGCAAATTTCACTACCTCCAACTCTAAGAAGAGGAAGAAAAATTATCAGAGGAAGGATGCTTCAAAAGTCCAAAGGCCTAATCCTAATCCTAATACAAGTGCACCTTCCAGCTCTAAGAACTCCTTAGGCAGTATCCGCTGCAAATTCTGTAAAAAGACAGGACACATGCAGAAGGAATGCCCTGACTTTAAGGAGTGGCTGGCTAAGAAAGGTAACGATTATTTTATGATACTTGAGTCCTATAATTTAAGTGTTCCTGCTAATTCTTGGTGGTTTGATTCTGGTTCTATGGTTCATGTTACCAATTCAACTCAGGGATTCCTTTCAATCCGGAAGCTGGAAAGAAACCAAAGAACGCTTAAGGTTGGGGATGATCGAGAATTAGAAGTGAAGGCCATTGGAACATTACAATTAGTTATGAAAACTGGTTTATGTATTAAACTTTATGATACCTTATATGTTCCTGAGGTAACTCGGAACCTTGTATCAGGACCAAAGTTAGACATGGACGGTTTTATTGTTTCCCATGGTCATCGCAAACTCTATATCCTTTATGATTCTGTTCTTTATGGTACTGGTATTCTGGATGGTGGTCTCTATAGATTAGAACTAGAAGATAACTTTTCCAAATCTTTGTTGTCATATAACATTAATGAATCACTCACAAAGATGGAAGAGAAACGAGACTTAGAAACTTCATCCATGTTGTGGCATCAACGTTTAGGCCACATTTCAAAAGAACGATTAAATCGTCTTGTAAAGGATGAAGTCTTACCTCCTCTCGATTTCTCTGATTTTGGAACATGTGTCAAATGTCTTAAAGGTAAAATGATATTAGCGAATAAGAAAGGTGCCACTAGGAGCTCTAATTTATTAGAACTCATTCATACTGACATTAGTGGTCCCTACCAAATCGCTGGCATAACAGGACATACTTCATTTATCACTTTTATTGATGATTATTCTCGTTACACGTACTTGTATCTAATTAAGGAGAAATCTGAATCTCTAACAACTTTTAAAGATTATAAGGCTGAAGTTGAAAAGCAATTAGATCGTCAGATTAAAGTTGTGAGATCAGATAGAGGCGGTGAATATTATGGAAGACATACTGATGTGGGTCAAGCTCCTGGTCCATTTTATGAGTTTTGTAAGGGCCAGGGGATTGTGAACCAATACACCATGCCTGGTACACCTCAGCAGAACGGTGTCGCTGAAAGAAGAAACCATACCCTTATGAACATGGTGCGCAGTATGTTAGCCAACACTAATTTACCATTATTCCTCTGGACTGAAGCGTTAAAAGCAGCTGTTCATATACTCAATAGAGTTCCTTCTAAGTCTGTCCCTAAAACTCCTTATGAACTTTGGACAGGAAGGAAACCGAGTCTTAAATATATGAAAGTATGGGGCTGCATTGCTGAAGCAAAACTTTACAATCCTTTCCTAAGGAAACTTGACCCTAAAACAGTTACCTGTTTCTTTATTGGGTATCCTGAGAACTCTAAGGGTTATCGTTTCTATTGTCCTTCCCATGTCACCCGTATTATTGAAACCAAGCGTGCCGCGTTCCTGGAGGATTTCAAGGTCAGTGGGAGCAGTACCAACCCTTACGAAGAATTGCAAGAAGTACAAGACACGGGGGGGGGGGGAGACTCGTCGCTTACCATTACTCCGATTACTCCTCTTGTACCCAATGCAACTACTGTACCTGAAGCCACTGCACCAACTCCAAATTCACCTCTACAATCAGAACCCATTATACCTCATGACGAAGGCACATCAAACACTCATAACCACGACAACGCTGAACCCGATATTCCACTCAGGAGGTCATCTAGGCAAAGAAGGCCTACTAATATGGATGATTATGTTACCTACCTGACTGAAATGGATCCTGGAAAGCTCAATGATCCTATCTCTTACAATGAAGCCATTAGCAGTGATCAGTCTTCTGAATGGAATAAAGCGATGATTGATGAGCTTGAATCCATGAAGAAAAATGACGTTTGGGATTTGGTAGAATTACCCAACGGAGCCAAACCCGTAGGATGTAAATGGGTATTCAAAACAAAATTGGATCCGAATGGTAACGTTGAACGCTACAAAGCGAGATTGGTTGCAAAGGGCTACACTCAGAAAGAGGGAATTGATTATCAAGAGACATTTTCACCTGTCTCTCGTAAAGATTCATTAAGGATCGTCATGGCCCTAGTAGCTCATTTTGATTTGGAGTTACATCAGATAGACGTTAAAACCGCTTTCCTTAACGGAGATTTGGACGAAGATGTTTACATGAAACAACCTGAAGGCTTTAAACCTGAAGGTCAGGAGCATCTAGTCTGTAAGCTGAAGAAATCCACTTACGGGTTAAAACAAGCATCACGTCAATGGTACCTCAAGTTTGATGAAGTCATGAAGAAACAAGCTTTTATGAAGAATCAAGTGGATCAATGCACCTACCTCAAGATGAGTGGGAGCAACTTTACTATACTTGTCCTTTATGTAGATGATATTCTATTGGCAAGTAATAGTTTAGACATGTTGCATGAGTCGAAGCGGTTACTCTCGCATAACTTCGACATGAAGGATCTCGGAGATGCTTTTTACGTCATTGGCATTGAAATTCACCGAGATAGACACAAAGGGATCTTAGGATTGTCCCAAAAGGCTTACATAGATCGTGTCCTTACACGTTATAACATGCAACAGTGCAAACCCTCCGTCGCTCCAGTAGTTAAAGGAGATGTTTTCGGTTCATTCCAGTGTCCGACAACAGAGGTTGAGAAGGAGCAAATGAGCCAGATACCTTACACGTCAGTAGTCGGGAGTTTGATGTATGCTCAAGTCTGTACTCGCCCAGATATCGCTTATATTGCTGGAATGCTAGGCCGTTATCAGACTAATCCTGTCCTAGATCACTGGAAAGCAGCTAAGAAGGTACTTCGATATCTGCAAGGGACGAAAGACTATAAACTGACTTATAGAAGAAGTGATCATTTAGAAGTGGTGGGCTATTCTGATTCTGACTTTGCAAAATGCAAAGATGACAAGAAATCCACTTCGGGCTATATCTTTATGTTAGCAGGCGGCCCTATCTCATGGAAGAGTCATAAACAACAGTTGACCACAACTTCCACAATGATGGCAGAGTACATTGCTGTTGTTAACGCAACCTGTCATGGAATGTTGCTTAGAAATCTGATCATTGGACTCAAAATTGTAAATTTCATTTCTAGACCATTGAAGCTTTACTGTGATAATTCAGCTGCCGTTAGTTTCTCGAACAGTAACAGTTCGACTGGAGCTGGTTTATATCTCGATACAAAATATCTGTTTGTACGTGAACGAGTTGAGGAAAATAATCTTTGTATCGAGTATATTAGTACTAAGGATATGCTTGCGGATCCGATAACTAAAGGTCTCCCTCCTAAGGTTTATGAAGAACATGTTCGGAATATGGGATTTAGTAAAGACCTTATTTGAGCATATTGTACTAGCTTATGTTTTATGTTAATGAAATTTCCTCAGTTTGATTTTGTATGTCTCTTAGAATATGTTCAACCGGTATAATGGCATATAGACAAATAAAGTTACAAATCAAACAAAGGGCTTACACGTATTTTGATCATGACGATTAGGTTTTAAATTAAGGCTATAGTATGATTAATGGGGGTCCTGAGTCGCATAATGATTCAACGGCTGTATTTCTCTGCTATAGTACTTGTTTAAGGCTAAAATGAGTGTTAACTCCTGATCAGGCTTATCTAATACTCATAGTAAATGATTACTCGGCTAAGTGGGAGAATGTAAGATTAAATATATTATGTATTAATATTTAATCTATAGCCATTATAATCATTTACATAATATAGATCAAAATATATTATAACCTATTAAATAATTAGTTGGTAATTGTTGATGGACCATATTACCCTTATTAACTAATTAGGTTTCCTCATGGGTGCTTATATAAGGAGAATGATGTGGAGGTTAAGGGGTTAGACAATTACACATTAGAAACACCCCATAAGCATAACATCAAATTTGACCTCCTCTCCTAACAGTCGATACCCTTTCGGTTTTTAAGTTCCCATCATCAGTCAGCACCCTAAGGAGGAACCAGATCACGATGACAAGCATGTCGAACTCCATAACTGGATTCTCCACTGCACTATCTGCTGTAACAGGTATGTTTTTACTGTTTTCCCTCATGTATAAACAGAACTGAACCAACACATGCATGTATAGAGGCATTAGTTCCCACTAATTAGGCTCACATGACTTCCTTTTATTTATATTGTATGTTTGCATTCGAACAGAGAAAAATTGCAGCAAAGTTTATTTATTTACATTAATTTTATTGTTTGTATTTAATTGATTTGGAGACTGTTGGCTCTATCACTTTGGTTCTTAAATAATGGTACGGGGGTGTCTTACTTGACAAAACCTGAACCATCTAAAGTTTCCGTTTAGATCTCTATTCTTGACTCTTCTCAATGGTCGGGTAGGGTGTTGGCGGAAGTCTCTTCTAACGATAGACCAAGTGCTATCATAATGTAGTCATTGGACATAATGGGATGGCAAATTTTGCATAATCTTTGTTCAGCACAAAAAAGGTTACAGGTAAAAAACGTTGATATACAAACACGTTGGCTGAAGATAAATGTTGAATGATGTATGTTTTTATTGTAAGAACAATTTATTTGATATTTAGATCAAGTAACATTTACCAAAGTACGCATAATCTAGATATATTCCAACATTGTGTTAAACAAAAGCAAGAGTAGGACAATGTTAATCAATGCAAATGCTTCTGGTCGAACCATGTTAGATGTGAAGTAGATCAGCTGGTTATGGGTTGTTGCTGGGTCTTTTATTTGGGTCAGTTCAATAAAGGGCTTTTTAGTCCAGGTCATGTTTAAGTAGGTCACGTCTGCATAGGGTGATGAAGTCTATGCACGATTTAGTATGGAGGAGTGCGTCATGTTTCCTAGTTTGTAGGCAGTAGTTGAGTCATGGAGATATGGAGTCAGTTGTTTATTTCGTTTCTTTGGTTGTAAGGCTAGATATAGCCCCTTTCGTTTGGTATAATATTATCAGAAACTTGTGTGAGATACTTGATATCATCTTATTCTTTACAAGTGGTATTAGAGCACAAGTCTCGGAGAGTATTGTGAGAGAAAGAAAATAGCATCATATGAGATGAACATGCTACTTTCCAAGTGCCTAGCGTTCCAAGATTCGATGGCGACTACGATCATTGGTGTATGGTGATGGAGACGCTCCTACGGTCCAAAGAATTCTAGGATGTGAATGAGCAAGGGTTTCATTAGCCTCAAGCCGGAGAGCAACTTACGCCCACGCAGAGAACAAACCTAGAAAGGATGAAGCTCAAAGATTTGAAGGCCATAAATTATCTTTATCAGTCCATAGACAAGCAGATTCTTAAGACCATTGCCAAGAAGGATTCGGCCAAACGGATTTGGGAGGCCATGCGCATCAAGTATAAGGGGAACACAAGGGTTAAGAGAGCACCATTGCAGAGGTTTCGAAAGGAGTTTGAAGTCTTGGTGATGAAAGAAGGAGAGACGATTGTAAAAGAGTAACCCGAGCGAGTCGATACTTCTACGGTGATGAACGGCCACACCTTGTCTTCTCCACTTCATCCTAGACCTGTAAACAAGAAGAGAGAAACGTGGGCAATGTAGAGACGGCCGGTAGAGGAAAAATCCCCTATTTCCAGCTACAAAAGTGTGTTGCCCTATATCTCATGCCCTAAGGGGTGGATACCTCCTTATATAGGAGATATGGGAAACCCTAACCTCAATGGGCCAGACCCAGTTAGGGGTTGTCTCTACGAGCCCACAGCCTAGTGTAGTATAAACTACAATGCGCTGGGCTTCGCGGGTTAGTACACAATAATAATTAACATAAAAGGCAGTAAGTAACATGTAGCCATTTGGGCCGGGTCAAGTACCTTACCTCGTCAAGTCCCCCAAGTCTAGTTTTGCTCACGCGTGCAAGCTCTGGGAGTAGTACTGGACTTTTTAGGAGCCCGGGAGTGAAGATCGCTAATTTTGGGCTTACATGCCGTCCGGGTGCGAGAAAGTTGCTGGCCACGTTGGTTGTGGTTGTCGTTAGTTGTGAGTGGAGATAATGGAGCAATGAATAGTACACGATTGTTCATCGTGGACATTGGTTGGGTAAACCTTGCGCACGCTGATTGGTTATAGACAATTGTCATTTGCAATACCAAGAGCTTGTGTGCGTACGCGGTTAGGTCCCGCGTATGAGCCTTGGAACAAGCTGAGATTTGGTAGTTCAGTGTCTCGCCTTTGGATGACTTTTTGGGTGTGGCCCTGCCTTAGCGGTGCACACACAATCGTGTGGGCTACTGTGAAATATTCACCCTTTGGTGTGACTTTTGTTGGTTAGCATATGGTGCGATAATGGCGTTCAACCCATTGAAAGAGTTGATGTTGATGTGACGACGATCCCTACCACGCGTCCGTGGCACCGGGATCCCCGTTGTCGTAATGTGCAGCCATTGGTGGTCATAGCCGCATATACGGATGTTATGCCGCCTTAGGCGAATGTGAAACCGCTGGTGGTTGTACCAGTCGTTGTTATTGATGATCCGGTTATAGCAATTATCGTTGTCGTCGGAAAGAATGATATACAATGCACCCCTGCAGAAGTGCTTGCTATGCTCAGTGACCTCGAAAGGGTGCTTAGAGCGTTATTTATGTTCCCCACAATGTTTTTATAATTGCGGGACAAGTACTTGGTTTTCCATCAGTGGTTGTGTATCTATTACCAAGATACCCACTGGAATAGTAGTGGTTGGATACATCTATTACTAAGATGCCCACTCTTAGCGCTGTATAATTTGATCATCTGACTTTGTTATTATGAAAAATATTTCGTGTCAGAGTTGTTTTTTATCGTGATATGCAGTTCAAATGCGGTGGTAATATTTTGTACCGTAATATGCAGTTTAAATGCAGTGGTATGTTGTGTTTACAAATGTTTATATCAACACTTGTAGATATCAGAAGGTGCTTTATAATGCGCGCGGCGTTAATGAACACTTGAACAACAAAGTGCTTTCTACGCGCTTGGCGTGAGTGAACACTCATTGAGATAATAAAATGCTTTATACGCGTTAGGCGTGAATGAGCACTTTATGTAAGCTACTACGTGCTTTTCCTGGACGCGCACTGGCGTGTGGAATGCTTATAGTAGGTGGCATGTCTGTTTACCTTGCCGACTGTGGCATGAGGGTTTTCTTTTATCCATGTCGCAGACTGGTGTGGAGAATATATATCCGAATAAGTATTTTTCCTGTCGCATAGCGTGTGGAATACTTATTCGAATAATCAAGTATACTAGTTTTGTCGTACGTTTGTCTTGGCTACCAAATTGCATATGCGTGTCAAGTGGTATAGTCGTAGGCCAAATGATGTGAGAAGTATAAATATTGTCTGGCGTATTGAAACATCCACATTATATAAGAGCCGGTGCGGGTTAATGTGCAGTGGATATCACCTTAATGGGCAGCCTGAGGAAAACTGATCACTTTTAAGGCGTAATGGCGCTATACCCTGCTAGTCCCCCAGTTCAGCGCTGCTAAAGTATGTTAGTAGCTTTGAACTTTGTGACAACCCTCGTAATTCCATGTATCCGTACGATTATTTAACGATAATTAAAGTGCTTGGTGATTGTGTTGAATCATTTAACTGCTCTCTGATTACGGTGTTATACTTACATGTGCGTGTTAGCATACTAGTAGTATACAGAAAAGTTACTAAATAGTCCAGTATGTTTTCCTATGTGTTAGGAATAAATTGCGTTACAAAAATATATAAATAAGACGCCTTACGGAACAATTAAACACTTTAACGGAACAGTATCCGACCGAACAACCGGACATTACCCGGGACACCAAATATTTGTCAAACACATTGTTTATTTATTTCTTGGCTTGTCATGATCCCCGTACACCATAGCACCCGCTAAAATGCCTACTAGCTAACATATGTAAACAATACTTGGGTTCTAACTTGTATTTACCACTTAGTCACAAAAACTTACATCCAACCCCCCCCCCCCCCATGCCCAAAATTCGGTCATCAAAAGGACCCCACAAAAATTCACCAACATCCTACTAGATCTTCATTCTAATATTTTATTAGATTACTTACTTGTTTTAGTAGACAAAATATTGGAATATGATTATAAGTATGGAGCCTTACTAGATCACCATATCCTTCATCATATCTTTCTTACCATCACACATCTTCCTCACTCTCCTCTCTCCCTCTCGGCTCCATATACAACCGCCACCACCATCACCTTACAACCTCCATCCATCCATTTTCATGATTGATTCAAGTGCTTAAAGGTGATATATGGAGGTTACATCTTGAAGTGCATTCAAGGAACTTTGTTTTTGCTTTTCATCATCATTTCTTTATCATCTTCTTCACTAGATTTTTCCCTAGCTTTAAGCTAGTAGTAAGTCTCTATTTAACCCTTGTTCATGTCTATTTTGTGTAGTTAAAAAGATGTAGTACGTTAAATCTACAAGAACACTAAAAAGGGTTTAAACAAGAAGATGAAACATGATGTATTTATGTTAGTATGAAGTTGTCCTGAGATGTACTGATTATTTGCTGAATTACTTGTTAATATTGATGTTTGATGTTGTTGTGATCACTAAACATGTTAACAGAATCAATCGAACACACTTTAGAATGTTAAAAGCTGAAAACAGTTTGCTGATTGATGATTACAGCCAACTTCATTTGGCTGTAACCGGACCTTAATAAAGCAGAAAATGTATTTTCTGAACTCTAGATTTATGTATTATGAAATACGGTTCTAATGGCATTGGAATCATAATTTTTGGACTTCGTTTACTATTTTTAAAGTGTCGTTTTGTAACAGCAGCTAGAGCTGCATTTTTACTGCTGAAAATAAGCGTTCTGTTTTCTGTCATAACTTGTATTCTGTGTGGAGTCAGATCATGAAATTTGTACAGTAGATGACAACTGATGTATTTGTAATTACCCCACTGAAATTTCATAAATCGAACTTACGAAGAATTTTAAATAAATTATTCCGTGGACTACAGTCAGAAAAAGATAAATCTGAGTTTAGTCCGAAAAATGATTTTTAATAAAATATTGGTAATGAATTGGATCCCGAGATTTTTACACAATAATATTTGGATCGTTTAAGACCTTCTGTAAAAATTTGGGAATTTTTGGAACAAGTTAACTATTTTATTAAAAACCCCGAAAACAGCCCAGTTTTGAAGAATAAAGCTGAAACGACAAAAGTAGTGATTTGCGTGTCTAAATGTCGGGTAGGTTATCAGAAAATGATATAACATGTTATATGTCAATAAAAGTGTTATATGAAATGTCGTATGTTTGCTTATGAACGGGAATAGAGGGGAAGCTTATATGGGCATAAACCGTTAAAGTGATGCATGTTATGTGGTAGATACGTGTATAAACTTTGTGCTCTATTTGAAAACCACTAAATGACTAACTGGTAAATTATACTAGGACGTGATTGACCGACCTTGACTGTTAGCTACTTTTGAGAGTCAAACCGAGCAACCGAGGTGAGTTCACACTCCTAAGGCATGGGATTCCCGGTGGGTTGGGAATGGGGTTGAATAACCACTCGTACTATCATTACTATTAAACTACTTTTCACTGTCCTCGGGTTGGAAAGGGCACGTACGTAAAACCTACGTACACTCATACTTACTACTGTCCTCGGATTGAAGGGCACGTACGTAAAACCTACGTACACTCACACTTGCTACGGTCCTTGGATTAAGAAGGGCAAGTACGAATACGACTAGTCTACACATGGGAAGCCCCCACTAATCATCGCACACATGTTTGGGAAACCGCGATACAGATTAATAAGATACATGGTTTACGAAATAAACATACGATTTACGAACACTATAACTAAACAACCAACTGTGAACTCGCTCAACTTTGTTGTTGACTCGTTGTTACATGCCTTGCAGGTCGTTAGGTACTCATGGAGCTTGCATTGGAGTGGGAAGAGTCGTTGTGGGACATGGACAGCTGTGTGCCATGCTAAACATTTGAAACGTTTAAACTTATGTCTTGGTTTTAAACTTTATGCTTCCGCTTGCAACTTAAACTATGTTTTGTTTAGACACCAATTGTATTGTGATGGATTTTTATATACTACTACATGCTTGTCCAATATGATTGGTGGCTCGATCCTGGTCAGTCACGCCTCCAAGCGGTGATACTCCGCGTGTGGATTTTGGGGGTGTGACAGATTGGTATCAGAGCCATTGGTTATAGTGAACTTGGTTTTAAAAAGGGGAAAAAGCTTTTTGATGAAACCAGACTATAACCTGTACAGTGCTCAACGATCCACAACGACGCTTCGCTCCACGTGCAAGACTCAATAATATAGGTAATATGGTTTATGTTTGTATTGCCTACCTGCTAGTAGCACATTTGATCATAGTATGCGTTAGTTAATGTAATAACTGCTAATTGAACCTTGTGTGCTTACTCTCTTCTGTCACTCCACACTTACACACATTTGCGACACCTTTCCTACTTGTGTTTCCTTCGATGTGAAGATCATGAGTGGACGTGCGAACCTAACTCAAGCCCAGCTGACGGCTCTTATCAACGAACAAGTTACGGCAGCACTCGCAGCCACTCAGGCGGGAGGTATAACCTGCTATTCCGAACCTATCCTAGGATGTTAGATCCTACTCTCATGACCCAACTCTCGCGCTTAACCCTGTCTTTTCTTCTTCGCGCAACAAGGTCAGAATGCTCAGCCACCTGTATGCACGTTCAAAACCTTCATGGATTGCCGACCTAGTACCTTCAGCGGTACTGAAGGAGTTGTAGGCCTCCTCCACTGGTTCAAGAAGCTCGAATCTATCTTCGAGATGTGTGAATGCCCTGAGGCTCGCATGGTAAAGTTTGCTACCGGAACACTCGAAGGTGCTGCGTTAACCTGGTGGAAAGCACAGATTCAAATGTTAGGGCCGACAGCTGCTAACGCCACACCATGGAACGACTTTAAGGATCTGATTAAGGAAGAGTATTGCAGTCGTGACGACACCCACAAGCTGAGGGTGGAGTTCTTCAATTTACAGACGACGAGGTCTGAAATTGAGGCTTATACAAAGAGATCAAATGAATTAGCTACATTGTGTCCCACTATGGTAGACCCTCCCATCAAACGTATCAAGCTGTATCTCAAGGGTCTCGTGCCAGAAATTCAGAGTCTGGTGACCGCGGATAATCTGGGCACTATCCAGCAAGTAACTCGACTTGCTCATCGTCTCAAAGATCAGGCGGTAGAACAGAACAAACTGCCGAAATGTATTAATGCTACTACAACTACTTCGGATGCTCCCAGTGACAAAAAACGCAAGTGGGTTGGAAATTCGAGCAAGGGTTCCACTTCGGTTCAGTCTCAGTCGCAGCAGCGAAAAACGGATGAGTACAGGAGCCCCAGTCAGCAGTCTTTTGGTAATCGAAGTCAGGGTGGATACAGGGGAAACCACCCAAAGTGCAATCGATGTAATTTGCACCACAGCGGGCCGTGCAACAAAGATCGTTGTCAGAGATGCAACAAGCTTGGTCATGAAGCCAAAGATTGTAGAAGCTCACGTCCTGCAAACCAGAACCGGTAACAGCAGCCACAAGCTCCACAGAATCAGCAGCAACAGCAGGGTAACAAGGGATGCTATCAGTGTGGTGCTTAAGGTCACTTCAAGAGACACTGCCCACAGTTGAACCAGAACCAGAATCAGAACCACAACCAAGGAAACCGGAACAATAATGGAGGCAACAACGGGGGTAATAACGACGGCAATGGTGCAAGAGGTCGAGCGTTCGTGATTGGTCAGGGTGATGTTAGGAATGACCCCAACGTTGTGATGGTTTTGACATCATTATTGGTATGGATTGGTTATCTCAACATCAAGTGGAAATTCTTTGCAACGAGAAGATTGTCCGCATCCCTCATTCTGGTGAAGAACCCCTCGAAATTCATGGCGACAAGAGTGGTGCAGTCGTAGGCATCATCTCTTTCCTTAAGGCCCAGAAGTGTTTGCGAAAGGGCCATACTGCTATTCTAGCTCTCGTTTCTAATACATCCTCGGAAGGAAGGAAGATAGAAGATATTCCTATTGTGCGCGATTTTCCTGAGGTATTTCCTGAGGAATTACCTGGCCTTCCGCCACATCGACAAGTCGAGTTTCAAATCGAGCTAGCTCTTGGAGCAGCACCAATAGCTCGTGCACCTTATCGATTAGCTCCGTCAGAACTTGAAGAACTGTCCACGCAATTACAAGAACTCTTGGAAAAGGGTTTCATACGTCCTAGCTCTTCGCCCTGGGGAGCTCCAGTACTATTCGTGAAGAAGAAAGACGGTACCTTCAGAATGTGCATCGACTACCGTGAACTCAACAAGGTGACCGTGAAGAATCGTTATCCTCTTCCACGCATTGATGACTTGTTCGACCAGTTGCAAGGGTCGAATTATTACTCTAAGATTGATCTGAGATCGGGTTACCATCAACTGAGAGTCCGAGACGAGGATGTCTCCAAAACAGCATTCAGAACTCATTACGGCCATTACGAGTTTCTGGTTATGCCTTTCGGATTAACGAACGCACCAGCGGTTTTCATGGATCTCATGAACCGAGTATGCCAATCTTACTTGGATAAGTCGTTATTGTTTTCATCGACGACATCCTGATCTATTCTAAGAGTCAGGAGGAACACGAGCAGCATCTACGACTTATGCTGGAACTTCTTCGCGCAGAGCAACTGTATGCTAAATTTTCGAAATGTGACTTCTGGCTTCGCGAAGTCCACTTTCTTGGCCACGTAGTAAACAAGGATGGGATTCATGTTGATCCATCCAAGGTTGACTCGATCAAGAACTGGCCTGCACCCCGTACACCCACAGAAATCCGCCAATTCTTGGGTTTGGCAGGGTATTACAGAAGGTTTATAAAGGATTTCTCCAAGATTGTGCAACCTCTCACCTCACTGACTCAGAAGGGAGTCACCTACCATTGGGGTGAGCCACAAGAAATCTGCATTTCAGCACCTAAAGGGTAGACTTTGTAGCGCCCCTATTCTCTCATTGCCTGAAGGCACAGACGACTTTGTCGTTTATTGTGACGCATCCATTCAGGGCCTTGGGTGTGTGTTAATGCAACGAGACAAAGTCATTGCTTATGCGTCACGCCAACTTAAGGTTCACGAAAGGAACTACACCACACATGATTTGGAGCTGGGAGCTGTTGTTTTCGCGCTCAAGATATGGAGATATTACCTGTACGGTACCAAGTGCACCATTTACACCGATCACAGGAGTCTCGAGCATATCTTCAAGCAAAAGGAATTAAACATGCGACAACGCCGATGGGTCGAGCTCTTGAATGATTATGAATGCGCTATCAAGTATCATCCGGGTAAAGCCAATGTTGTGGCCGACGCCCTTAGTCGAAAGGATACTATACCTAAGCGTGTACGTGCATTACAGCTTACCATCCAATCTAGTCTTCCTGCCCAGATACGAGATGCTCAGGTCAAAGCATTGAAAGCAGAAAACGTCAGGGCTGAGTCCCTACGAGGATCGAGGCAGCGGCTAGAACGAAAGGAAAACAGCGTCTACTATGTTAACGGGCGCATCTGGGTTCCACTGTATAGAGACCTACGCGAGCTTGTGATGGATGAAGCACATAAGTCTCGTTATTCGGTACACCCTGGTTCGGATAAGATGTACCACGATCTCAAGACTACGTATTGGTGGCCCGGTATGAAAGCTCACATAGCAACTTACTTTGGCAAGTGCTTGACTTGTGCAAGAGTCAACACTGAATATCAGAAACCATCGGGACTACTCCAACAACCAGAAATACCGCAATGGAAATGGGAGTAAATTTCCATGGATTTCGTCACTGGCCTACCTAGATATCAACACGGAAATGATACTATTTGGGTGATCGTGGATCGACTCACAAAATCTGCACACTTTTTGGCTATCAAGGAAACGGATAAGTTCTCCACTCTAGCAGATGTCTACCTTAAAGAAGTGGTTTCGAGGCACGGGGTGCCCACCTCTATTAATTCCGATCATGATGCACGTTTTACTTCAGAACTGTGGCAAGCAATGCACAAGTCCTTTGGCTCACGATTAGATATGAGCACAGCTTACCATCCACAAACAGATGGGCAGTCTGAACGCACCATCCAAACTCTAGAAGACATGCTTCGTGCATGTGTAATCGATTTCGGCAACGGCTGGGAAAAACATCTCCCGTTAGTGGAGTTTTCGTATAACAACAGTTACCACACCAGCATTCAAGCCGCTCCATTTGAGGCATTGTACGGGCGTAAATGCTGATCACCACTCTGTTGGGCAGAGGTGGGTGATAGTCAGATCACAGGTCCAGAACTTGTAGTAGACGCAACAGAAAGAATTGCTCAGATACGACGACGAATGGCGGCCGCTCGCGACCGTCAGAAAAGCTACGCTGATAAGCGCAGGAAACCCCTCGAGTTCCAAGTTGGGGATTGAGTGCTACTCAAAGTCTCACCCTGGAAGGGTGTGGTTCGCTTTGGAAAAAGGGGCAAACTCAATCCGCGATATGTCGGACCGTTCGAAATTCATAGAGAAAATAGGCAAAGTGGCCTACAAACTGGATCTACCAGCAGAACTCAGTGCAATTCACAACGTTTTTCACGTGTCAAATCTGAAGAAGTGTCTGTCAGATGAGACCCTCATAGTTCCTTTGAAGGAGCTCACTTGCGATTCGTCGAGGAACCAGTTGAAATCACGGACCGAGACGTTAAGGTCCTCAAGCGCACCAGAATACCTCTTGTTCGAGTTCGTTGGAACTCCCGGCGTGGCCCAGAGTTTACATGGGAACGAGAAAATCAGATGAAACTCAAATATCCCCAGTTGTTTGGAAACAGTGCAACCACTACTGAGGCTGAAGCTACTGCAGAATTTCGGGATGAAATTCCAAATCAACGGGGGGATGATGTGACACCCCAGGAAAAAAAGTAAACACCACAACTTAACAAGCTTCCTCAGTAACTACGCACTAAATTTCGGGACGAAATTTTCTTAACAGGGGGAGAATGTGACAACCCTCGTAATTCCATGTATCCGTACGATTATTTAACGATAATTAAAGTGCTTGGTGATTGTGTTGAATCATTTAACTGCTCTCTGATTACGGTGTTATACTTACATGTGCGTGTTAACATACTAGTAGTATACAGAAAAGTTACTAAATAGTCCGGTATGTTTTCCTATGTGTTAGGAATAAATTGCGTTACAAAAATATATAAATAAGACGCCTTACGGAACAATTAAACACTTTAACGGAACAGTATCCGACCGAACAACCGGACATTACCCGGGACACCAAATATTTGTCAAACACATTGTTTATTTATTTATTGGCTTGTCATGATCCCCGTACACCATAACACCCGCTAAAATGCCTACTAGCTAACATATGTAAACAATACTTGGGTTCTAACTTGTATTTACCACTTAGTCACAAAAACTTACATCCAACCCCCCCCCCCCCCCCATGCCCAAAATTCGGTCATCAAAAGGACCCCACAAAAATTCACCAACATCCTACTAGATCTTCATTCTAATATTTTATTAGATTACTTACTTGTTTTAGCAGACAAAATATTGGAATATGATTATAAGTATGGAGCCTTACTAGATCACCATATCCTTCATCATATCTTTCTTACCATCACACATCTTCCTCACTCTCCTCTCTCCCTCTCGGCTCCATATACAACCGCCACCACCATCACCTTACAACCTCCATCCATCCATTTTCATGATTGATTCAAGTGCTTAAAGGTGATATATGGAGGTTACATCTTGAAGAGCATTCAAGGAGCTTTGTTTTTGCTTTTCATCATCATTTCTTTATCATCTTCTTCACTAGATTTTTCCCTAGCTTTAAGCTAGTAGTAAGTCTCTATTTAACCCTTGTTCATGTCTATTTTGTGTAGTTAAAAAGATGTAGTATGTTAAATCTACAAGAACACTAAAAAGGGTTTAAACAAGAAGATGAAACATGATGTATTTATGTTAGTATGAAGTTGTCCTGAGATGTACTGATTATTTGCTGAATTACTTGTTAATATTGATGTTTGATGTTGTTGTGATCACTAAACATGTTAACAGAATCAATCGAACACACTTTAGAATGTTAAAAGCTGAAAACAGTTTGCTGATTGATGATTACAGCCAACTTCAGTTGGCTGTAACCGGACCTTAATAAAGCAGAAAATGTATTTTCTGAACTCTAGATTTATGTATTATGAAATACGGTTCTAATGGCATTGGAATCATAATTTTTGGACTTCGTTTACTATTTTTAAAGTGTCGTTTTGTAACAGCAGCTAGAGCTTCATTTTTACTGCTGAAAATAAGCGTTCTGTTTTCTGTCATAACTTGTATTCTGTGTGGAGTCAGATCATGAAATTTGTACAGTAGATGACAACTGATGTATTTGTAATTACCCCCACTGGAATTTCGTAAATGGAACTTACGAAGAATTTTAAATAAATTATTCCGTGGACTGCAGTCAGAAAAAGATAAATCTGAGTTCAGTCCGAAAAATGATTTTTAATAAAATATTGGTAATGAATTGGATCCCGAGATTTTTACACAATAATATTTGGATCGTTTAAGACCTTCTGTAAAAATTTGGGAATTTTTGGAACAAGTTAACTATTTTATTAAAAACCCCGAAAACAGCCCAGTTTTGAAGAATAAAGCTGAAACGACAAAGGTAGTGATTTGCGTGTCTAAATGTCGGGTAGGTTATCAGAAAATGATATAACATGTTATATGTCAATAAAAGTGTTATATGAAATGTCGTATGTTTGCTTATGAACGGGAATAGAGGGGAAGCTTATATGGGCATAAACCGTTAAAGTGATGCATGTTATGTGGTAGATATGTGTATAAACTTTGTGCTCTATTTGAAAACCACTAAATGACTAACTGGTAAATTATACTAGGACGTGATTGACCGACCTTGACTGTTAGCTACTTTTGAGAGTCAAACCGAGCAACCGAGGTGAGTTCACACTCCTAAGGCATGGGATTCCCGGTGGGTTGGGAATGGGGTTGAATAACCACTCGTACTATCATTACTATTAAACTACTTTTCACTGTCCTCGGGTTGGAAAGGGCACGTACGTAAAACCTACGTACACTCATACTTACTACTGTCCTCGGATTGAAGGGCACGTACGTAAAACCTACGTACACTCACACTTGCTACGGTCCTTGGATTAAGAAGGGCAAGTACGAATACGACTAGTCTACACATGGGAAGCCCCCACTAATCATCGCACACATGTTTGGGAAACCGCGATACAGATTAATAAGATACATGGTTTACGAAATAAACATACGATTTACGAACACTATAACTAAACAACCAACTGTGAACTCGCTCAACTTTGTTGTTGACTCGTTGTTACATGCCTTGCAGGTCGTTAGGTACTCATGGAGCTTGCATTGGAGTGGGAAGAGTCGTTGTGGGACATGGACAGCTGTGTGCCATGCTAAACATTTGAAACGTTTAAACTTATGTCTTGGTTTTAAACTTTATTCTTCCGCTTGCAACTTAAACTATGTTTTGTTTAGACACCAATTGTATTGTGATGGATTTTTATATACTACTACATGCTTGTCCAATATGATTGGTGGCTCGATCCTGGTCAGTCACGCCTCCAAGCGGTGATACTCCGCGTGTGGATTTTGGGGGTGTGACAAACTTGATAGGTAATAAAAAGAAATCGACAAGTAAACATGAAGTATAACATGCTAAGAAAACTCCGACATGCCTGTTAATCGATTTAACTGTATTGTAGATATGTGTGCGTAAAATAGAGGTGAGACCCTTATCGACACTTTTTGTTTAGTGGGCAATTCTAATAGGCGCTCTTTTAATATATGACTTATGGAGTATTCCGTCTAGCTATCGAGTTATGTGAGAGTACCATATTTAAGGATAAGATTAAGAACCTGTCACCGTGAGTCTTGCACGTAGATGTCTGACACAACGGTTGCGCCGAGTTCAAGATTGTCTATCGGATACGATAGTTCAGCAATTGAGGTGCCGTCGTGAGAAATTACCTAGCTAAGCCCGCGTGCTTGAATAAGAATTATTCGATGTATAGTTTAGCATGTGTAAATATTATGACAATGTCCGCCCATAGTCGTGTTGTTGGACCGTGTTCCGACCCTGAAAAGTCAGTCAAGGACGTTCATCTTCACGTATAAAGGCGGAATCAGTATACACGAAGTTACAACAGCTTTTATCTTTCAATTTCTTCTTTATTGATGCTTTCTGATTACAATTTGACAGAGTTTCGACACCACAAGCATGAGAGGATTTCGCTCCAATGTACACAACTAAAAATGAACTAATTTCGCTCATGGTAGCTATATATAGATCAGCTGATTTCGCTTATATGGACAGTCCATATAAGCGAAACCTCATATTGACACATAAGCGAAATCCCCCTAGATACCCTTTGAGCGAAACCCTAAGACCCTATAAGCGAAACCTACTCTAAACAATGTACATAAAAGCGAAACTAACATATTAAACCCTATTTTGACATCCAAACTCCAATCTTGACCTATGACTTGATACAAACGTAGTCAACAGACATTCCGTGCACCAACAGACTCCCCCTTGGATGTTGACGAAGTTTTCGGCTCCGAGTCTTCAGTCTTGGTCATTCTGCCTTCTCGTTTAGATTGTAACATTGTAAGCATCCATCACTTTCTTGATCAGCTTCACAATTTGACTCTTACACTAGAATCTCATCACTGACTCTATCATCAACAGCTTTATCATCAGCATGCTCCCCCTTTCGTCAAGCTTCCGTGCTTTTAGGGATCGACACCTAGCTTTCCAGCTTGTCTTCAGACTCCCCCTTAGATTCTGCTCTCGGGATCGTAGTCTGGACTTTTCCTACAATTACTCATACAACTATAAGTAACAACATTTTAATCTTCCAGATATCGTAATCTGACACTTCAATCTCCTCAAAATCACTTCTCATAAATTTGGCAGTTTCATCGAATCGTATCGGAAACTAGCTCTATAACAATATAAACATCCAAATCCCCCACAGTTAATCATCCAAGTCCAACTTAATGACCTTGGAGATATCACAAACTGTTTTTGAATTTTTGATTTTAAAACTTCAAGTTTCAAATTAATGAACTTGTTTTATTTTCAGAAACACAATCAGCTTACTAAGATTTTGAAACTCAGCATTCAGACATCGGTTGTCGAAAATAAAGCAGAAATCAAAATCTTTTTGTATTTTTCTGAAAATATAAAGCAGTAAAGAAATATGTACAAACATATTTACAGACAATATTTTTGTTTTGAGTATGCGTCAGAGGATCATATCAGTTTTTGACAAGTCACAAGTACCGTTGAGCTTTAAACACATTAAGAATTAAACAATTCACTTAGATTGTCGATATACAGATCCACTTAAATTTTCATACAAATTTCAATTGATTCAGGATACGAATTAGGTATTTTAAGAACTTAAACCCATTCATGTGTCCCATCTCTTGAATATACTCCCGTATCCAGATCCCAATATTCAGTCTTACAGGTAAGTATAACACAAATGATATCTGTAAGGGGTTAATATATTATGAAGAATCATGAGAGCTCAGGTCAGAACCATCGTTCAGCAGAGAGATCATGACTCAACTTGGGTGTGTCCCCTTTAGAGGATCTTTTTTACAACAGCATTGCTAAGCAATTTTATTGTCTTATCAAATATGTTGAGGGTGATGCTATGTTTCAAGCATTGCGAAAAGTATTATTCGGGGACTAGGTCAGAACTACCGTTCAGCAGAAGTACCGGAATAATACCCCAGATATCACTGAGTATAAAGACCTAGTATATCAGAAAAAGGAATCTTTCTAACGAGATTTCAGGGGTTACCTATATATCCAAGTAGTGTTCCCCACGAAATAAGCAAGTGTTTGAATTTAGGTTTATATCCCGAAAAAGTTTACTAAATGTATAAAAACCTATCGACATATCATCAGTGAGACTGTTTAACGCTATATAAACATTACAATTCTTTAGCATACTGTAACTGTCTACTGATGTACTATCATTTCCTCTTTTTACGCAAAAACTCAATTTTTGAATTTTATCATGTTTTTGTCATTTTCAAAATTTTCAAATGTTTTTGTATTTTCTGACAATATTACTCCCCCTAAAATGCAAAACCATTTAAAGAAAATTTGACAACCAATACTGATAGCTTTGTCTCGTCATCCATTTTCTGCATCTCATGCTCTGTTTTGCAGAAAATATAACACTTTAAGCAGAAAAATATAATGTACCCCCATGATTTACAACACATTGATATTTTACAGTTTGAAAACCGTTTTTCAATCTGATGAAAGTAATCATGTTTGTTCAGCCGTGAGGGTTTCGGCGTATTCAATCAACATACATTCAAAACAATATAAAAGACAACATATTTTTGGTTTTTCAAATTTTAACAAACTAAAAACATATTTTTGGTTTTAAATTTTTCAATTTTTAGGATTTTGAAAATATTGTTTATTTATGTACAGAAATTGATAAACTCCTTATTTAACCAAACTAGGGTTCTGCAACCTCTTCCTGTGCCAGGCTGCTCCAACTACCATTCTCACAATCTTCAGCTTTGTTGAGCACCTGCACATTCAAACTTTATCAATCATTTGAACAATTTAGCCCAGGTCTGTTGGACCTTAGGCATTTCAACACAATAATGTTCATTTAATTTCGGAAACTCTTTGTCATTTAAAACTTTTTCAGTGTTAACTTCAACTTTCTCATCTTTTTCCGACGTCACTTGTTTCTTAGCACTCCACATTTTACCTTCCGGAGTACCTCTTTTGTAAAAGTTTGTCTCTTTTTGAACCTTTTGATTTTGAATACCATTTTTAGGTTTCCAAAACTCTTGAGGTTTTGTCATATCAACAGATGTTCTCCAACTTTGTGTTGTTCTGAATCTGGATGTGTGAGAATTCCAGGTCTGTCTTGAATCGAACGTGTTCGGGTTTGATTTCCAATTTTGATTTGAAGCAAACTTGTTTGTATTGTACCTCCAAGTTTGTTTCGAATCAAATCTGGTTGACCTCGGTTTCACATCCTCAGATTTCTGTTTTTCAACATCAACAGGCTTTGGATTTGGACACTTTCGTGCAACATGTCCAATTTGATCACATTTAAAACACACTTTCTTTGAAACATCCTTGGCCTGTTGTTGTTTCTTTTTCATAGCATCAAACTCCTCATTAGACTGTTGTCCAATTTTGAGTTTTTCCTCTTCTTTCAAGTTTTTTCCTTGAACAAAATTCATCTTTTGTTGCAAATTTGGTTTTTTACTTTGATTCCAATTCCGTTTCTTTTTATAACCCAAACCAGCCTTCATGTTTTTCTTCTTAAAACCAGGTTTGTTATAAAAAGATTTATGACCTTTACCAGCAAACTTTGGAATCTCAGACTTCTCAATCTCAACCATTTTGAAAACTTTATCAACCTTTTCTGAAATCACATTCTGAATCGGGAATACAACATCTAAGAATAATTTGTCCGATCCAATCATGGTATAAACCAATCCTTTTGAATCATCATTCAAGTTTTTCTCGGATTTTGTGTTTTTCAGATAACCATCATAAAGATTTCCTTCATCTTCATCCTGTGATTCAGACTTACCTTTTGTAGACTCATCTTTCAAAACGCTTTCAACAACCTTACTTACCACCTCTGAATCATTAGCATCATCAGATTTGGAGTAAGTCACATCGATACTTTCAGGTAACTGGTCAGCTATGTTCAAACCCTTTGCCACCTTTTCCTCATCATAAAAAGTATAATTGTTTCTCAATGGTGGTGGTACCTGATGAAATTCTGAACCAATACCCTTTTTGCAATTTTCAGTATCTTTGTCATTTGGTGTGATGTTGAAAATGCGTTCAAGAATGTACGAAGAGTTATGATAACTTTGAAGTTTTGTAACAACCTTTTCTTTTTCAGCCAAGACTTGTTTAAGATTAGCAATTTCATCAACACATTTGTTTAATTCAATTTGCTTTTCTTTAAACTTTCTTTCATACATTTCTTTAGTGACTAAAGTTTCTGACAATCTTTGATCAAAACTTTTGACTTGGCTTTTCAAAGTATCATAAGCTTCCTGTACTCTCTGACTCGACCACTTTAAAGAATCATACTGTTTTTGTAAATCTTGAAATTTAGATTCTTTTTCAACACAATCGACACATTTTGCTGAACACAGTTGTCTATAAACATCATTATCCTTTTCAAGACCTTGACATTTCTGTGTCAATTTTTCAACTTTTAGTTTCAAAATTTCTTCTTTTTCAATCATATCTTTACATTTTGTTGTGAAACCATTTTCAAGTTTAACTATGTCATTGTCTTTTGTTTTTATGATGTCATCTTTTTCAGTACAGGCTTTGCACATTTCTATGCAATTCCTGCATTTGTTTTCTTTTTCATCAACCAATTCAACATTCGATAGATCAGAAGATTTTCTAACCTCAGTCTAATTCAGCACCGGTTCTTCTGACTCAACTTTCTGATCTTCCTCTTTTTCTTCTTTCTGAGCTTCTTCATTCTTCTGCGTTTCTTCAGCTCTCTGTTCCTCTCCAGCAAGCTTTGCAACAGTCTTCACTTCTTCAATTATCTTCTTCAATTCTTCTTCTTTTCTTTTCTTCAGTTCTACCACCTTCGATAAACTTGCTTCAAAAACTTCTTTTAACTTGTTCATCAAATTTGGCAAATAGCTTTTATCAGAAAGCCTTCTTGTATTGAAAGTGCCCTCACTTGGAAACACATTGGTTACAGCATCAAAATCCACTTTTGATGGATCAACTACTGGATTACCCTGTGGATCCATGTAACACTCTAGTTCTTCATTCCATCTCTTGGCTCTTTGTGCTTCCTTAAATGATTCATATAATTTGCCAATCTCCCATCTCGCACTGTCTCTTCTCCACCAAGTATCATGATCATCATTTGCAACAAATGCACATCCAACTGCATCTTCTTCAGGGCAAACTTGACTCCAGTCGTAACCTTCATCATCATATATAACTGCAAGAGCCCTTGATCTTTCTTCTGGTTGCTTTAATCTTGGTGGTTCAGACTTATTCTGATGATAAATTGCTTTCTTGTAATAATCTTCGTTGAACGGATTTTCAGAATCATTAGCATACGCATTTCTGCACTCGCGCTTGAAGTGACCTTTTTGTTTGCATTTAAAACATGTCACCTTTGATTTATCAAATCCCAGTTTGGTAGACGGTCCACCAATTGACTTTCTCCCCGTGATCTCCATGAACCGCTGTGCTCGACGAACCGCACTGGCCATGCACCATCTTATATCCATTAGTTCCATCTCCTCGGGATCTAATTGATCATAATCTTCTTTCGTCAAGTTGGTGTTGCCGATCTTCCCTGCAACAAGGCTTTCATACGATTCAAGTACAGATGCCAAGAAAACCATCTGTTGTTTTGCCGACTCTTCGCTGAAATTCTGCCCATTCTTCAGATCCACTGCGATATTACACTGGAATAAATTCTTTGAAGCAGATTGATCAGAAGTTGTTGAAGAAGATCCACTGTGAAAACTTTCATTGTTCACTGAGCTTGAGCTTTCTGCAGAAAATGCTTGATCAAGAAAAACTTTCTTGGAGACCCAGCCTGCGGTACATTTCCTCTGTAGTAAAGCTCTACATTCTGCTGATAAGCTGGATTGTTGACTTTAGATCTCTTTATCTCCAACTCATGACTTTCAAGCCTTTCAATCAGCAAATCCACTTTTAAATCTTCAGGCTTGATTGTATTTTTTAACATTAGAGCGAAATATTGCCACTCTTGATCATTTGGCAATGAATCAAACAATTTATCCACCAGCTCCTCTTCAGAAGGTAAAATTTCATGTCTGGTCAGCTCCATTTTCAGATATCCGAATCTCTCAATCATTTTACAAACAGACTCATTTTTCATACAGTTGAATAAATCAAACTCTTTACGCAACAATTTCTTTTTGTTTTTAACAATTTCATTACTTCCTACACATTTTCTCTCTAACGCTTCCCACAAACTCTTTGAAGTCTTTTCTTGTTCGAGCAATGAAATAATATCCTCTCTTACTGACTGTTTGATCAATGTTATCATTCTATATTCAGCCACAACATTTTTTATATCTTTTTCTGTAAAATCTTTTGCATCTATTAACTCTCCTCCCTCTTTTACTGGTTCAGCGTATCCATATGTCAGTTTTAACCAGCTTTCAGGAGCGAAAGCTTTTACCCAACCCTCAAATCTGTTTTTCCACCAGTTATAATCTTCAACTTTCATTAGCTTTGGTGGTTTCTGTTGGCTTCCATACATGTTCTCAAACTTCAAATTCTCCGAAATCTCTTTCGAATATTCTCTCATCTCGGATCTTCTATCTGTCGATTCGGAAGTGAATGCGTTGTAGAATGTGTTGTAGAATTCTTCACCGTTGCTTGACATCTTCAATCACCTAGAGCAAACAAACAAATTCAATCAGTTTAGTCTATATTCAATAATCTGAAATACACTGACACTCGGTTGTCGTGAAATAATCTTGATTTTAAAAAAAATTCACTTTCGAGCGAAATATGACTCTTGAGCGAAATCAAGTTTCTTTGTGACACAAAAGCGAAATCAACAACTTGTCACAAAAGCGAAATCAGTCAATGACTGATAAGCGAAATCAGTAGATGTCAAATAAGCGAAATAACAATGTTGACACAAAAGCGAAATAGCATTATGTCCTTATGAGCGAAATAGCAAGATGTTCGAATAAGCGAAATAGCAATGTTGACAGAAAAGCGAAATCAGATATGTTCCAATAAGCGAAATCTGATTTTGTCTCTATGAGCGAAATCTTTCGATTACCGTAAAAGCGAAATCACGTTTTTAGTTGATTTTTACCAATTTTAAGCCATGTTTTAACCTGAATCTTTCTAGGGTTTGTTAATTGTATGTTTTACACGTTATATTCAAAAATCAGTCTATTTCAACCGTAGGAACCAGTTCAAATCGAAAAAGTATGAAAGAAATTGAGTAGAAGTAAGAGAATCGTGTAGAATCAAGCTGTAGTAGTATGAACTCCTCATCCTGAGCTCTGATACCACTTGTTGGACCGTGTTCCGACCCTGAAAAGTCAGTCAAGGACGTTCATCTTCACGTATAAAGGCGGAATCAGTATACACGAAGTTACAACAGCTTTTATCTTTCAATTTCTTCTTTATTGATGCTTTCTGATTACAATTTGACAGAGTTTCGACACCACAAGCATGAGAGGATTTCGCTCCATTGTACACAACTAAAAATGAACTAATTTCGCTCATGGTAGCTATATATAGATCAGCTGATTTCGCTTATATGGACAGTCCATATAAGCGAAACCTCATATTGACACATAAGCGAAATCCCCCTAGATACCCTTTGAGCGAAACCCTAAGACCCTATAAGCGAAACCTACTCTAAACAATGTACATAAAAGCGAAACTAACATATTAAACCCTATTTTGACATCCAAACTCCAATCTTGACCTATGACTTGATACAAACGTAGTCAACAGACATTCCGTGCACCAACACGTGTTGTTCCGAGCAGATTACCCAGTTCGATGATGCTAAGCATGTTAGGACGTAAGCATTGAAAGTAATTATATAGGTGCATGCAACATGTCAGATGGCCAATCGAGCCTGCCCCCATGCATGTGTGGGCACTTAAATCTTCCATTCATGTGTTTAGAATTTTGTAATTTTGAGGTAGCATTGCCATGTCAGGTTATTTACGGACCATTATATATATATATAGTCAAGTGGACCAAGGGCGTACAATGAGATGCCAAGCACGTTTGAACAAGTAAAAGTGTATCGTGCAACTAAATAAAGCAATAAAATAGGATTGTACCTGGAATTGCGTTCCGAAATATGTAGCTTCACATAATGAATTCTGGCTTAGGTCTATCCTTACCAAAGTTGTACCTGGGTTTGACAAGAAGTTGTCCAACCAAAATTATGTTGCTGAAGAAGGGTTATCAGGTGTGCGAATCGAATGTCCGAACCAGGACCTTTGGCTTTGGTGACTACGTTCTGTAGTGTTTGTAGTGTTACACCGTTCCCGTCCCTTATTTTAATGTTTCTAGATAATGTTAGCATGAAAATCATGTGCTCGATGTGCCATGATGGAGACAGCGAGAACATTATCAGGAAGACTGTCTAGTTTGAGGATGTCAATTCTTACCGATGTGCCGCTCGGTTTTACTAAGTGTCAGCTTTCAAGACTTAATTGTAGCTGGGGCGTGAGTGATTAGCCCGCTATGCTAGTCTCCCGTTCTATTGCAAAGCGCGTCCTACTTAGACAAGGACTATTCTGTGTACAAGTCGAGATGATAGAGCTTAGTTGTTTTTTAACATATCTTGCCCATGGCGGTATTGTACTACGACAATAATATTTATGCAGCTTCGATCATTTTGAAGAAAATGATTTACGTATGCTCTTTTCAATGGTAGAGATGATCTATGCCACCAAATTTCAAGTTCCGACTTTACGGATGTAATGTTAGTTAATATAAATACATGCCCACGATGTGGAAGATGATGCGGATGTTGGGGAGGTTACCCGACACCCCCTAGTCTTAGTTAAATGAATACATGCTCATATATGTGTAAAAGTGGTGCAATAGTGGTTGTACTATCTTGTGCTACAAAGCATCGGCACCTGTAAAATATGGTGTAGCCTAAAGAGGAAAACATTGGACCATTATAAGTGATCTGGTTCCGTTAAAATCTCGAGTAACACGCCGGTGTATGTGCGACATACGCTGGTGGAGGGGTGGCGGAGTAGGCGCTACAGCGGTAGCGTAACTAAATGGGCCACAACCCCATTTATAATAATAGGCAAGAAGGTTGGAAAGTATATCTTTAGCTGAGAATTTCCAACAGGTACTCTCGTGTTTTGTTGTATAGTAAAATGAGTTTATAAGCGCGACTAAAGGCATGACCTAGGACGGTGCTCATCGGAGATGGCGTGAGCCAGGAAGGTATCCTCCAGAGGTGGTGGAAGTGAACGAAAAAATCTGCCGTAGTGGCAGGTAGAATGAAAGCTCCCGCCAGAGGCGTGGGTGGATAAGGACGTCCGTTTGAAATGTTTCGGGGTGAATACAAGCTTCCGCCGGTGGTGGCGGGTTGAAGAAAAGCTTCCGCAGGCGGTGGCGGGTTGAATAAAAGCTTCCGCCGATAGTGGCGGGTTGAATAAAAGCTTCCGCCAGTGGTGGCGGGAGCAAGAACGACCTGGCAGCCCAATCGGTAAGGCGTCTAAGAGTGTGCTGGTTAAACTACGAATTTTGCTGGAGAGTACCAGATAGTAAGGCGTTTTGTGTTTCAACCAATGCTTGAGAGGGGATAATCAGGCCAAAAATGGCAAAATAAACGTGCGCTAGGAATGGCGCAACAAAGGGAGTCACCGCCGGAGTTGGCGTAACCAAGAAAGTTGTCCGCCCGGGGTGGCGCGACGAATAAAGTTGGTTTTGTGTATCCATACTCCGCAATATATGAACCATTTTGACCCTCCAGACGGAGTTGCACCATGCTAGTCATTCAATTTATTGCTGCCGATCTAGAACAACTTTAGTTGAATGAGAAATCGTTTATAGATTTCAAGGGATGTAGATCTGGTCAATGAGCGGAGGAGAATGAAGGTGCGGTTTGTCGGGGTCCCACGGATGGCGCCAATGTAAAAGAGTAACCCGAGCGGGTCGATACTTCTACGGTGATGAACGGCTACACCTCGGCTTCCCCACTTCATCCTAGACCTGTAAACAAGAAGAGAGAAACGTGGGCAATGTAGAGACGGCCGGTAGAGGAAAAATTCCCTATTTCCAGCTACAAAAGTGTGTTGCCCTAATAAGGGGGTGGAGACCTCCTTATATAGGATATATGGGAAACCCTAACCTCAATGGGTCAGGCCCAGCTAAGGGTTGTCTCTACGAGCCCACAGCCTAGTGTAGTATAAACTACAACGCGCAGGGCGTCGCGGGTTAGTACACAATAATAATTAACATAAAAGGCGGTAAGTAACGTGTAGCCATTTTGGCCGGGTCAAGTACCTTACCTCGTCAACGATCACTGAGTACTTTGGACAAGTAATGACTATAGCAAACAATTGCAGAGGTTTTGAAAGGAGTTCGCGTATCGAGTATATCCCTTAGTTTTTTAAAGATATAATTTATTTATTTATTCAATACATGAGGTTTTTTAAAGATATGATTTTTTATTATTATTTACTATACAAAATTATTTGAATTTATAATTTATAAATAATAGAATATAAATATAAATAATGATAATAAGCTATTAGAATAGTCTAAATTGCATCTTTCAGAAACGAAAAGTTATTGCTATTTCATATTTACACGATAAATCTGATTTGTTGATGATATAATCTTAATTAATAATGACACTTATATAAATTAGCAGCATGTGATGTTTATTAAAACTATTTATTAGAAGTTAGATAATGATAATATCTATAAATAATATTTTAATTCATGAGTAATTAAAAAATATCATGTTATAAACTAATTTAGAGAAAGAAAGAGTCGGAAAATAATTCTTAGGATGCATAGGAATACAACACGAGACATATAGTTTATTCAACCCGTGTAATACATAAAGTTTTGAAAGATATAACTTTTATTATTATTTGGTATATAACATTAGATTTATTCAGTCCGTACAATACCTGGGTTTTTTAAAGATATAATTTTTATTATTTAGTATACAACTTACATGTATTCAACTCGTGTAATACACATGTTTTTTAAAGATATAATTTTTTTATTTAATATTAAATCTTATATTTATTCAACCCGTGTAGTAAACGAAGTTTTTAAAGATAATTTAGTATAAAAAATTACATTTATTCAGCACGTGTAATACACGGGGTTCTAACCTAGTAACTTGTATATTAATTTGACTCAAGAACACAGGGTCGACCCAAGAGTGAGCAAGCCGCACTCCTGACAGAGGCCCGTTTTTCCCAGGGCCCTAAAATTTTCAACTACTAGGTAGTGTTTGGTATGTAGAAATGAAAGGCGCATTGATATAGACTGATGCGTGTGTAGTGTCGTTAGTTTTTAATGTATTTATTAAGCCCTTTTTAACACTTTTTAGCCAAGTTTTAAATTTATAAAACACGATATTTACTAACACTAAACACGCATATGGGCAAGTGCACCCATCGTGAGCGTAGTATAGCGTTGGTAAGATACCGAGGTCGTCCAAGGACACAAGAGCTTTTAGTACCGGTTTATCCTCAACGTCTAATCAAATAAAAAAGTTTAGAAAATGGTTTTAAACTAAGAAAAATAAAAACTAACTATAATGCTGAAAATAAAAATAAAACTAAAAACAGATAGACAAGATGAATCACTTGGTTCCGACTCGTGTATAGTGTAACCTTTGATTATTTCCGCACTTTTGCACTTATTTAAGAGATTATCTTAGTTATTGTAGTAGGCTCCTCTTTTGGAGGTGACGTTACCCTCAACCCAGTAGTTTGAGTCAGCAAGGATACAATCCTAAAGGGTCGGATTATTGAAAGATAATTAATTAAGTTATTAATGCAAATTATGGTAGGCCCCTCTTTTGAAGGTGACGTTGCCCTCGACTAAGTAGTCTGAGTCAGCAGGGATACAGTCCTAAATAGCCGGGTTATAGTATTAATAGTAGTTTAACTTATGAGGGGATCAAAGAGTTTGGACCCCCGCCATCCAATACCGTTAAGCATTGAAGGAGGTCCTACTAAATTTGACCCAGG
Source organism: Helianthus tuberosus (assembly GCA_030545235.1). Taxonomy (NCBI): domain Eukaryota; kingdom Viridiplantae; phylum Streptophyta; class Magnoliopsida; order Asterales; family Asteraceae; genus Helianthus; species Helianthus tuberosus. Next base: position 8,421,766 of record CM060390.1, read on the forward strand.
TCCCTTGCAGGATCTCTAAACGCTGAACAACGGCAAGACTCTTACCAAACCGTTCCCTTAACCCCCGACCAGGTAGCCAACATACCTCCATAAGACCGTGGAGATATGAATGGTGAAAATCTTTTATTTTATATAGACAGTAAAATAATGCCAAGACACCACGGACAAACGATAAGGAAGAATCACCTTCAACATAAGAAACTAGTTATTAAAGTCATTAATACAAAACCAAGTAAAAAGTGCGAAAAGATTAGAAATAAAAAGTATTACACTAGACACTTGTCTTCACCAAGTGATGTAAGAGACTTAGGCAAACGTGGCCTTGATTGTCAAGAACTCTTATGATCAATCTTGGATCCCGAGACGACTCACACACTCTATGATGGACAATGGATGATGGTGGTGGATGATGGTGTTATGGTGGTGGTGGGTGGTGGGTGAAGTGTGAGAGAGGTGGTGTGCCAAGGGATGGTTTGAGCTTGAGCCAAACACTCCTATTTATAGGCTGAACAGAAGCTCTGGCACGGCCCCGTGTCCAGTGGGCACGGCCCCGTGTCCAGTGGGCACAGCCCCATGTCCACATCCTCTCTTTCTTCATTTAATGCAGCTTGTCTTTATTAGTTGACCACGCCCCCGTGTCTGCTGAGCACGACCCCGTGTGCAGAAGAATCTTTGTACTATGAAGATTTGCCTGGATTGTGCGAATCTTATAGTTGACGACGGCCCCGTGGTGGGGAATAGAAGCTTCTACCACTTTGTCTTTTCTGCTGACACTTGGGCACGCCCCCGTGCTGGCTGAGCACGGGGCGTGTTCAGTCTTCTGTCTTCTTGTTTTGCTTGGGAAGATGTTGTCGTGGGGTCGGGCATGTCACGTTTGTTCCTTTTCTTGTATTTATGTTAGATTTTGCCGTCTTTTTGCTTCTTTTGTTAATTTGAGCTCATTTAATCCTGAAAATACAAAAGGAAGACAAAAGCACACTATTTTCCAACATTAGTACTAAAAATGGGTTAGTTTTATGCCACAATTGATGAAATTTATATGTTGCATTTTGCACACATCAAATACCCCCACACTTGAATCTTTGCTTGTTCTCAAGCAAAACTCTTTATAATATGGCTTTACACTCCCAAATGGAATGGGTAGAGAAGAAGGTTTTTGGGTTTGTCATAGAGTGTCGGGATTTCCAAGATTCTTCACTAAGTTTTATTTTTATTTATTTACAATCCTATTCGTCATGATTTATTTAAAACTTTTCATAAGATAAATTACTTATTAGGGCATAACATGCCTCTTTTAAAATTCTCTTTATATACAAGTTCAAATACCTCACGGGGGATCACTCAACACTCGGCCAAAAATGTATTTTAGTGAATCACTCGAGAGCGGCATGGAACTTACTCCTACCATAGGCTTGCCAAGCAATCAATCCTCATCCTTTTTAACTTTATACCTTTGTAAATATCAAGAGGGCTTTTGGGTGAAGGGTTAGGCTTGGGTTAAAGGTAGGTGGTTGGGTTAGTGGTTAGTAGAAAAGGGCGAAAAAACGTAACAAGCGTCGGTTTTCGAAAGACTTTTTATTTTTGTAATTTTTATTTTGATGAAGCTTTTATTCAAACAAAGTTATTTTTGATGAACTTGTTTGTTTATTTCTTTTGCTTCATCATCAATACATTTTTTTTTTGAAAAGTCATACGAAAAACCGAGCTAGTTACTAAAACAAAGGGTTAAAAATGAAAAAGGTTTTGGTGGGTGAAAGGGTGTTTGGTTTGGGTTATGAAACGAAAAGGTTTAGGCTCAAATGGGCTAACTAGGGGGATTTTGGGTAGGTGGTAAAAAAAAGAAAAATAATGGTGTAGAAATAAAAAGGGTTAGTCCTAATGCCTCCATCATTTACTTAGTCGGGTTTAAGTTGGTAAGGACCGGGAATGTATCGTCATGGCAAGTTCTAGAGTCGTAAGAACCAAGCGGCTATTCACACAAGAAACGAAAAATGAGCATTTAATTTAAAGATATGTATTTGTATGCTCAATAAAGGCTCAAAACTCACTTTTGTGGGAATGGGTTTTTATGTGATCAAGTATATATAATCAAATTTTAACTAAGGTGCTGTTTGTTTTTTTTGTAGGAAAAGGTCTGCAGTCTGCGGACCACATCTGCAGGCATCTGCAGGAGAAGAGGTGGACCAAATGTCTGCAGTCTGCAAGGAGAAGAGGGTTTGTTTTTTTTATATAAAACCTCTTCTAGGTTTAAACACACACAACACACATCTACTCTCTATCTACTCTCTCTCTACAATCTGCACCACCGCCACCACTTCACCACCGCCATCATCACCACCACCGTCACCACCTCCGCCTTCACACCTCCACTTCTCCAGCGACCACCACTTCACCACCGCCACCACTTCACCAACGCCACCACTTCACCAACGCCACCACCGTCACCACTACACCACAGCCACCACCGTCACCACTACACCACAGATCGATGATGATGATGATGATGCAGGTCGATGATGATGATGATGGAGGTCGATTTGGGGTGTTTTGTTTGCCATCGATTTAGGGTTTCAGAGGTGGAGGTCGATGGGTGTCGGCGGAGGTGGGGGTTTCGGAGGTGGAGGTGGAGGTGGTGTCGATGATGATCGATTTAGGGGTTTTGTTTGCAGGGGTGTCGGAGGTGGAGGTGGTGGCGGAGCAGGGGTGTCGGAGGTGGAGGTGGTGTCGGAGCAGGGGTTTTATTTGCAGGGGTTTTGTTTGCAGGGGTGTCGGAGGTGGAGGTGGTGTCGGAGCAGGGGTGTCGGAGGTGGAGGTGGTGGCGGAGCAGGGGTGTCAGAGGTGGAGGTGGTGGCGGAGTGGAGGTGGTGGCGGAGCAGTGGTGGCGGAGGTGCAGGTGGTGCCTAGAAGAGGTAAACGTCTGCGAGGAGAATACTTGGGTCCATGTCTGCTCCAAGAAGAGGTCTCGCAGACCTTTTTTAATGAAAGGTCTGCGAGAAGACAAACAAGCTGCAGACATCAAAAATAATGTAAAGCCAAAACCTGGTCACATCAGTGGATTCACAATAAGCAGTTGTTTACACTAAGTCTTCTCCCTTGAAAGTGATTACAACAGCTGATGGTCTTATATCCACTGCCCGAATACACCTGCTGCTGTTTTGCCTAACTACTGATGAAGCCTTGAAGACTGCTGGATACTGAGCACTGCTGGTACAAACTGCTGATGACAAAACACTGCCCAATCAAGGACTGATCAACCTTGAGGAAAGCACTGATGAATAGGAAGAGCAGTAGTTTAGTATATCATCTGATTCATGTATATTCAGTTGTTAGGATTAGCAGTGATTGTATGGAGTCAGTAGATACAGGTTGTTAGGTTGTTAGGTTGTTAAACGTCACTTTCATGGTGACGTCAGCTGAGATGCCTCAGCGGTTTGGTTTGTCTATAAATGGAGCAGTACTCTGTACTGTTACATTTGATTCCTTTTGAGAGAGTTCTTCTCCTCAATTCAATCCTTTCATCTTGTGCAACCAACTCTGGAGTATCAGGCTGAGGGGGAGTTTAGTCTGTAAGCTTGCATTGTAACCTTTTGCTTTTAATGTAATCTTTCGACTCTATGAAAAAGCAATTGTTTATCAAACTATATTCTCCTTTGATTGTGTTTACAAAGTTTGTTATTCATTTCCGCTGCACTTAAAACTGCTCATATCTATTTGATTTGTTCAAATCTCACAAACAAGCACAATCAGTAGATCCTCAGATCCTAACAATTGGTATCAGAGCCTGGACAGTCAAATTCGATCTAACAATCAATTTGACATAACAGTTCGGCTCAAAATTCATTGATACTAAGGTTGGTTGTATTTAGTTGAAAAACAGATAATCGAGTAAATCATGTTCAAAGTGGTTAATCAAAAACTATGTAAATCAACCAAGATGTCATATGACACACAAATTTCACACAACAAGTGAATTCATGCACAAGACACTCATGGTTTCTAGATCTGAAAACAATATCTGTTAAACCATGAGATTATTTCTTATTTTCTAAATTGATTTTAATTGTTGATGTATAATCTGTGATGTTCTCATTAAATACTAAAGTATGAACCTCAGATTAACAAAACCTATGTTCATAAAAACATTGATGTTTTGCTAACATAAAAAGAGGGAAATTAAAACTTTAGTCATTCAATCTTATGTGTTGAAAAACAGGTTGAGATCCTCAAAAGGAACAAGTCAAATTTGTTAAAAATACATTAAGAAAATCAGGGGTCAACATAGTCCGTATCATGTGTAGTGTGAGATTGGTTGAAAAAATTGTGCAAACATGACCATGTCTCTCAAAACATTACTACAAAATGATTTTGGACTAAAATTCATAAAACTCGAAAGTGTGTTTATCTCAAAACTATTGAAGTCAAAAGAAAAGAGTATAAACGTAAAACACTTAAGAGTCAAATCTTGGGGTAAAAATGGTCATTAAGCAACTGTTTGTACTCTTTGACTCAGGAAAATTCAGGTGACAGTAGTATTCTCAGTGATTAAGCTTATAAATGGACTAGTTCTTGTGTCCTCATGTTTGAAATCAACTGACAAAGAAAATGGTACCAAACAGTGGTCAAAATGTATTCAAAATATTCTACCACTGCGGTCAAACCACTGACCATTTTCATAAACTTGAGAATGATATGATTACGTTTTTTATTTTTTAAAATATACCAGATCCTTTTTGATGCTGTTCTCAGAAAATCCTTTAAAAATTTTTCTATATAAAGGATTCTCTCGAATAATCAGGATATATTATTCATTTTTTTTGGAGTAATATATTTTGAACTTTTGCTTGTTTTTGTTGGCATTAGTTTCAATTACTTGTCAGGACTTAGTACCTTATTTTTGTTGGTATTCTTGTCCTCATGAATGGGTCAAAAGGAAATGGTACATAGTTCAAGATCATGTCATACTCAGGTTTGTCTTTAAACATTAATCAAAGGTTGGTTGCTAAACTGTGGTTAAACTACTGGGGCATCTCATGTTTTAACTTGGATATCTAACACAAATGAGTGCCTTAGCAAAAAGTCTACATCATCTGGGGTACTAAACCACTGTCCTTCAAATTGACATGTGGCAAAAACCTTGAATGGAAATTCTCAAAACTGTTGCTGAAATACTTGTCCTTCAAATCTGGATCATTTACCCTAATCACTGTTTTGTTCATACATCTGTTTCCTAATCACTATCCACTGCTGAAAGTCAACCACTGTTTCTTCATTTTGCTTGGCAAGCACTGATGCTCAAAATCAGTGTCTTATCCACTGATATGCTATCCATTGATAGTAAAAATCCACCACTGTCCACATTATTACCGTTGTAACCACTGATGCTTGATTCATCAGTGGCTCTTAAAACAACTGTTCTCCACCCTTCATCCATTTCATCAGTGTTTGACACGTGGTCAGTTTTTAGCCCTCAGATCAAAATAACCGCTGCCACATCAGCGATCATTTTTTCCTAAATAAAACCCTGCCCTAAACCCCAAACAGGGTTTTACACTGTCGAATTGAATTCCAAAGTTCTCTTCTCAAAGCAGTTTCCAACCTTTCTTCCAAAAACACTCTCCGATTCTTCTTCATCAAAATGACGAAGTCAAAATCAAAATCAAAATCTAAACCAAAATCACCATCATCTTCAAAAGAGGTCACTCAAACGACCGAAGAAACCATTGAAATCCCATACAAATCACCGCATAACTACTTGGGTCTCCTCACAAAACCTACCGATAACCACACATTCGACTCCATCATTGATACACTATCTGCATCAAAGTACAAAACTTTGTTGACAGCAGATGCTCCCATTTACTTGCAAACCCAGAGAGAGTTCTGGAACAAGGCGACGCTTGAAAAACAAGACGATAAAGCCACAGCCATTAACTCTTCGATACAGGGTAAAGTGATTCAAATCACTCCACAATCAATCTCCGAAGTTTTTAAACTCGATGATCTAAAAGGTAAAATTTCTTTTGATAAAGCCGAGATGAAAACTGATTTCACAAAAAGGGGATATGTAGAACAATCAAAGGTAGATACCTTACAAAAAGGTTATTTTCCATCTGCACCCAGATTTTTATTTCACACACTTTTAAGTTGTGTTTCAAACAAAACAACAGCATTTAACGAAATACCATTGAAGATTCAATGCCTGGGCTATGCTATTTTAAACAATAAAGATTACAACTACTCCCAGGAGATCTTCAATGACATGGTAAAGAATGTTGATAGTAAATCTTTTCTTCTTTTTCCAAGATTTCTGAGCTATTACTTTAAACAAAAATTTGAAAAAGAGGATGAAAATTTGCCCAAACAAGGTGTCCATTTTCAAATAAAAGGCTTAACAAAAGAAACATTCTCAAGAATGATGGCACCAATAAAAACAAAAGCAGAGGTGTCTGAGCAGATTTCAGCAGTTACCACTGCTCCTCAGACATCTGCTGCTGAGCCCACTGCTCCAGGTGATCAGAGCAGCACTACCACTGCTTTGAAACCCACACCTGACATTACCAAAAAGACCAAAAGAAAAACATCCAGAAAACCCACCAAACCCAAAACAAAGGCAACTCTAGAAGATGAGATCCCAGAGCAACTGCCAGTGACAAAACAAATGTCACCACAAACCACTGTTGCTACTTCCTCACAGCAGTTGGAAGAAAGATCTCAACCTATGCCTAAAACTCCTCCTGCATCCTCACAAAAGGATCAGGTTGTAATCAAAGGGACACCAAATTATGAAGCTCTGGATCCACTTGGCTCTATCTTCCACAGTCCTGATCCCAAGGACATGTCTCTTTCAACTCCCATACCCTCACCAATCATACTACCACAATCAATAATACCCCTGTTGCATGCGGTTGATATTGCACAGACACAAACCAGTTCCTCTCTATCACCTATCACTGAGAGTATACCCCCACAAGTGACTGGGTCTGATGCTTATACCTCTGCTATCCCAGCAACAGTTGAGGAGGTTACACTGCAGGAGTTACAAGTAATTCTTGTCAGTAGTTCAAGTGGAGCAGCAACTACAACTGATGGATCAACAGATCTTCAGTTGGACAGTTGTTTCATAAATAAGACTCCCTTGAAGGCAATTTCTTCTATAACACCATCGATAACCACTAGTGAGCCTATTTTGACCACCAGTAACATCAAAGGTTTATCGAGTGCTGAAGAAAGAAGTCCCCAGTACCAAGAACAAGGGGCATCAATGGATGATTTCTGGAACACTGTTCCTAAGTCACACATTGGTATAACCTCTTCAGGAGGGAAATCAGATGATCCCATTAATTTGGGTGATGATTTAAAATATCAGGAATTGACGAACAGGGTTGAAAAACTTGAAGACTCAGTTGCTGAAATTAAAGATATGGTGCAAGAGATTTTAAAAGCTCAAAAAGCACAAGCCACTGCTGTTCCTGCTCAAGCACCTGCACAACATGCATTTGCTGAAAATGAGCTTTGGAATATTTTTAAACCCATGCTTGAAAAACAGTAGCATATGGCTGATCAAAAGCATGCTATTCATGTACAAATGCTGACCAATATGGTGGAATCAAGGTTTAAAGACACTCAAGCAGATATCAAGGCTATAAAGGCTAGCATTCAAAGTGCCTCTGGCAAAATTCCCTCTTCCATCCTCTTCATGGATACACCCCTTGCAGATAATGCCAAAAAGGGGGAGAAAATCAAGTTGAAGAAGAAAGGAATAGAAGATGGGCTGTATATTGAACCAGAACTAGAAAAACAGCCATCCAAACCATCTCAAATCACAAAATCTCATATTTCCATTCAAACAGCTGATACACCAGTAGTTACAAAAACTGCTGTCAGTAGCCAAACAGCTACCATATCTTCAACACACACCACTCCATCACACACCACCAAAACCACTGCCCTCACATCATCATCTACAATCATATCACCACCACTGCCTCCTGCCATAAAGCAGAAGACAGCAGATGTTACAACATCGGCTGTAATGACAACAGTGATTGAAACACCAGTTGTTTCAACCACTGTCAGTCAAACACAATCACAAACCACTGCTATTCAATCTCAAACCACTGATCCACCCAAAACATCATCAGCCTCTCCTACATTAAAAAGGAGAAGGGTTTTCATTCCTGATGATAAGTCACCTCCACCATCACCACCATCAAAAACCCCTGCTCAAAAGCAGAAGACATCTGCTGATACATCAGCAGTTGTAATGACAACAGCGGTTGAAACACCAGTTGTTTCAACCACTGTTAGTCAAACATCCACCACTGATCTCATCATTCCCACACCACAACCTCCAAAGCCTCACAAAAGAAAAAGAGAAACAACACAGGCTACTGATGAAAAGTATGATCATGTTGCTGCTAAATATCCATTGGAATTAGAAGCTGTGAAAAATGAGATGAAACAATTTTACACTGAAGATGATCCTTCAAAAAGGAAATTTCCTTCTCTCATAGGTTTCATAATTCCAGAAAACATGGATGAATATCTCGAAATAAAAGCAAGACAAGCAAGGATAAGAGCCAAAGTTGAATGCAAGGATCAAGGTGATGAAGCTATTTTGGAAAGAAGGGAATTCCTGCTCAACAAAGTCAAACAAATAGAAGAATATGCAAGTGATCTGAACAAAGAAATGTCAAGCCTATCCCCTGAAGCAGATCAACGAAATGAATTGAGAAAAGAATATCTTGCATACATAATGAAAGAAAAGTTCTATCCTGCTGAAGAAACAGAATTCAAAGACTGGCCAATAGTTGCACTAAAGCATGAGGCTAACAGAATTGAAAAGATTAAACTTGATCCACGGAAGAAAAAGACAGCTCCAAATTGGAACAAATACAAGAAATTCATAGCTGATCTTATTTCCGAGCATAAAAGAAAGAAGCAGGAGTTGGTGGATGGAAAGGTGGATACTGCAGATGCCATAGCAAAATGGTCAAAGCAGCAAACTGATGAAGCTTATGAAAGGCTTGAGAAACAGAGGATGAAATTCTCCGACATTTCTAAAAAGTCTGACTACAAAAAGCTATAGGAGCAAGTCAAGACCTTTGAAACACAAATCAGCACAGCAGAAGCCTTTGTCACAAAATTGAGAAAAGAAAGGAAGGAAATACTGTCTGCTGGAGAAGAAAAGGATAAAGAAGCTGATCAGATTGAAGAAGCTATCAAGAAAATAGCTTCAGATAAAGAAAGATTAGCAAAACTACAAGACCTTGCCAAAAGGGTCAAAGTAGTAAGCCAAAAATCATCAGCAGATATCACAAACAGTGAGCTGACTGACAAAGAAGTTGAAGCAGACATAGCTGCAGCTAATGAGATTATTGAAAAAGCATTCACACGAGTGTCTGAAGCTCATGATACTGCTCTACACTTCTTCTCTAGGCCAAACACTTTAAGTTCATCAGATAATAAACTTCTCCCAAGAAACCCATTTGGTTTAAAAATACTAAAGTGGCTCTCTGATCAAAAGACCCACGTATTGACTCTGATCAGAATCAATGGAGAAGTGAGGCATATATCAAGGAATCAAGCACTAGGCCTGAGTGTTGAAGATCTACAAGATCTCCTTGAGCTTTCACTGTGCAGGGATGAGGCTGATTCAAGTTCCAAAGATTTTGAGGAAGAATTTAAAAGAAAAGCAAAGGAACTTCTGATGAAGAATAAAAATCCAGAATAATGAAGGGTTTTGGCATTATCTGTTCCAGGGGGAGATTGTTGGGATTGAACCCTACCAGAGGAACAGATAATGTAAAGCCAAAACCTGGTCACATCAGTGGATTCACAATAAGCAGTTGTTTACACTAAGTCTTCTCCCTTGAAAGTGATTACAACAGCTGATGGTCTTATATCCACTGCCCGAATACACCTGCTGCTGTTTTGCCTAACTACTGATGAAGCCTTGAAGACTGCTGGATACTGAGCACTGCTGGTACAAACTGCTGATGACAAAACACTGCCCAATCAAGGACTGATCAACCTTGAGGAAAGCACTGATGAATAGGAAGAGCAGTAGTTTAGTATATCATCTGATTCATGTATATTCAGTTGTTAGGATTAGCAGTGATTGTATGGAGTCAGTAGATACAGGTTGTTAGGTTGTTAAACGTCACTTTCATGGTGACGTCAGCTGAGATGCCTCAGCGGTTTGTTTTGTCTATAAATGGAGCAGTACTCTGTACTGTTACATTTGATTCGTTTTGAGAGAGTTCTTCTCCTCAATTCAATCCTTTCATCTTGTGCAACCAACTCTGGAGTATCAGGCTGAGGGGGAGTTTAGTCTGTAAGCTTGCATTGTAACCTTTTGCTTTTAATGTAATCTTTCGACTCTATGAAAAAGCAATTGTTTATCAAACTATATTCTCCTTTGATTGTGTTTACAAAGTTTGTTATTCATTTCCGCTGCACTTAAAACTGCTCATATCTATTTGATTTGTTCAAATCTCACAAACAAGCACAATCAGTAGATCCTCAGATCCTAACAAGTTTGCCATGCCTTTTCATAATTTTCTTATGTTGGTTCTTTTTATCACGACGCTGTCGGTTGTAAATTTGTAAAAATATAACATTTTTAGAACTTGAAATTTCCGAATTAAACCTAGACAAGTAAAAAAAATGAAAATTTTTTTGAAAAAATTTGGGGTGATTAGCGGTTCCAATAGAGTTTTGTGTAAGGCTTGTATTTAGGACTTGCAAGATTCAAGGTTTTAGCATCCCCCCCCCCCCACACTTAAATTACACATTGTCCTCAATGTGTCCCAAAAATAAATTTTTAGGTTGGTTGAATGTGTAAAAAGGTGTGAAAAAGAAAAAAATTTGTCACTGGGCGCTGAACACGGCCCCGTGTTGTCCGGGCACGGCCCCGTGTTCAAGTGCCAGTAACAAAATTAAATCAAGAGAAACAGAAGCCTCGACACGGGGGCGTGTTGGGTGAACACGGCCCGTGTCCAGTTTACCTGAACTGTGTATTTCTGCAGACTGTGCAGCACGGGGCCGTGTTGGGCGGACACGGCCCGTGCCGAACTTACTGTAATGAAGAAATTTTGTCGGATGGTCCTGTTTTCCTGCATGGGGTGCTGGTTCAAGCTTCCCTTGTATCCTTTGCCATCTCAAGTGTGTTTTATTCCTGAAAATTAAAACTAACTAGAAAACATAAAAATTAATCTAAACTAAACTAAGGATAGTTCCGCGGAATGCCTCCGTGGTGCGCCACCTTTATAAGGGTCCTTGGCTAGACCCAAAGCCTGGTCATATGTTACCCAAGTGGGATGTTTCACATCCCAGGTTACACCGTCGGAGAGCGTCATCCAAGCTTGAGTCTATGACCTTCATGTAGTCGACCGGGTCTTCGTCTTCTACTCTCTTTCCAACTCCAAACTTTACTTCCTCGTCCCCAAACTTCAATGTTAGTGTTCCGTCATTCATATCAACCACTGCTTGGGCGGTGGCTAGAAATGGCCTCCCAAGGATGAGAGGAACATCGGCGTCTTCTTCCATGTCTAGGATGACAAAGTCGGTTGGGAAAACGAAATTGTCAACTTTGACCAATAGAAGCTTCTACCACTTTGTCTTTTCTGCTGACACTTGGGTACGCCCCCGTGCTGGCTGAGCACGGGGCGTGTTCAGTCTTCTGTCTTCTTGTTTTGCTTGGGAAGATGCTGTCGTGGGGTCGGGCATGTCACGTTTGTTCCTTTTCTTGTATTTATGTTAGATTTTGCTGTCTTTTTGCTTCTTTTGTTAATTTGAGCTCATTTAATCCTGAAAATACAAAAGGAAGACAAAAGCACACTTTTTCCAACATTAGTACTAAAAAAGGGTTAGTTTTATGCCACAATTGATGAAATTTATATGTTGCATTTTGCACACATCATAGACCAATGTTTTTAGAACAGGACCGGACGTCGAAACAGTCTTCTTACCGGTTCAATGGTCCGACCGGACATAAGAACCGGAAGGTATCGTAAATATTATAAAATATAAAAAGGTTAAATGTGAAAAAAATATATAAAAAACCGGTCCAACCCTTCCAAAAACCGGTCCGACCGGCCGGTTTCCCGGTCTAACTGCTGGGTCGCCTGTTCAACTCCGGTTCAATGTATTTTCGGCCCGATACCATAACCCGGACCGACTCAACCTCCGTTTCTCGGTTCAGGTCTAAAAACACTGATATAGACGGAATGAAGAAAATAGGCACTAATCCACCCATGTATTATATATATTATGTTTATATATTATAATATAATGCTAATAATTGTCATTATTGGTTAACTAAGCTTCGAGTTATAACTTATAACCATTTCATATTGACAACGATCTCTATTTGGTCTTCTCAGTGGCTTAGGGCCTCAAAAAATAGAGGCCTCCAATTTTTTAAAAAATAAACTTTTATATAGTATTAGTATATATGTGTATTTGTGTATTGGGCCGAAATGAACTAAACGAAAACTATATTTTTTGCAAGGCTCAACTAAAAACAAGAGTAAAATGTCTGGATAGTCCTTGTGGTTTGTCACACCCCAACCGATGGCGGAAACATCGGGGCATGGCAATGAGCGAAACAAATTGCCCAGAAGTTTCCATAAAAACTATATTTACCAAATATTTTAAAGTAACACGTCCCATACCATGTCATAAATGATAATTCAATTATTACAGAAAGATCTAGTCAAATTGTTCTGTTCCGACAACACAGATTTTTATTACATACAATTGTTTATTTATTGGTTTCTAGGACTCCGTCCCTAGCCTCAATTTCATCACCAGCACACAAAGCATGTAAACATCCTAAGCACCTGTCACATACGTTAAATTAAAAGTCAATACACATAGTGTAAAGGTGAGCATACAAGTTTGATAATAGCATATAGAGTTCGAAAGCGTTACGCATAACCAGCACGTACACAGTGTAAAATGAGGCATGTTAGTTATCGACATGAACCTATCGATACCAATGACTGCGGCTTAACTGCCCAAGGCAGTTCGCGATACATTCTCACCACTGTGAGCCATGTAGGTAATTGTCCTTAACAACCCCCGAGTGAACGGGTGCTGAGTCCAAACTAATAGTACTATCGTTGCTAAGGCACGTAGACAGCATTCCATGTGTAAACATAACAAACAAGCATTCATTAAGTCACGTATAACATGCGGTAACGGTTAGCGTTTAAAGTATTGCGTAGTGTGTTCGATGTGATTTGTATAAGTAACGTATGTAACACCCAAAAGTGCGTAAAGCAAAAAGGGATCGAGTATACTCACAGCGGTTGATGGATTGAAGGGAGCGCTAGAGAGTAGGATTAGCCTGAACAGATTGATAGTATAACGATAAGTGACGCGTAAAACGATGCAAAGTACAAGTGGTTCGGACAGTAGTTCGATCGGATGGTAGTCCGATCGAACAGCCAGTCGTGCGAGTGGCAGTCCGTTTGGACGGTCGTCCGGTCGGATGACTGTTCGAGTGGATTGTTTCTTCCTTTAGGAAGGATGTGTTTGTCTATGATGACTTGACTTTTGAAGTTTTCGTTGTAGTATTTTGAAAACATAGAAGTATCTCTACCTTTTAGGTCGGTCAATCGGACGGTCGTTCGATCGGACGGCAACCCGATTGGTTGGGCACTTTAGTGAGAACAAGTTCACAGCAGGTTGTCACTCGATCGGACGGTCGTTCGATCGGGTGGCATCCTTTGTGCATTGAACATGTTGAAAATTGTCTAAGTGTTGAAGTTTCGAAACATCACATATTCGGAAGGTCGGTGGATCGAGTGGTAGCTCGCTCGGACGGCAATCCGTTTGGTGTTCCAAAACTCTTGAGAGTTGATTTGAAAATTAAGGGTGGAACCAAGGTGCAAGTCATTCGGATTGGCCAGTCGTTCGGATTGGCTGTCCGATCGGACAGCAGTCCGATCGGGCGGCACTCCGTCCTGGTTGACCTGTTCATCTTACACTTGGTTGTTTTGATTGTTTGTCATTTTATCGAGATGTGTTGATATCGTGCTAACCAACAGAACCCCATCCTAAGCTCTAGTGACCCAATTGAACAGGAACCACCCAAGTTCAGTCAGTCCACCGGTTTAGGATGATTGTTCTTAGTTAACCCGAAACCGATAATCTCATGGATAGAATACGGATCTTGAACCAACGCAACCACAAGAATTAGTAGTAAGTCGGCACAAGCTCCGATTCTATCGGTTTTGAGTGCATTGAGTGTAAAAGAGTTGAAAGAAAGTTGGAAAACCAGCTCTCAATCCTTTTCATTGTGAGTATGTTTAGATCTATGAAAGATCTTTGTTTGTTTATGTGAAAATCGGTTAGATCTAAGTTGTTCTTGGTGGATTGAGGCCAAAACATGAAGTTATTCATGAACACATGATGACGTCATTCTAGAACACCCTGAATCTTGATGATTTCACGGTTAAAAGTTAAGATTCAAAAGATAGAAAGGTGTAGGAGTGCGTGTAGATTAAGAAAGTACAAGAATTAGGACGAAATCTTACCGGGATTGCGAGAAATCGAAGGAAAAAACGAGCAAGAGCACTGGTCGGACGTCAGTTGCCAAAAGTAGAAAGAATGAAAGTGACAAGGGGTATTTATAGGGTTACCCAAAGTGGAAAGGAGTGGAGAGGGGCTGGTCGATCGGTTAGGCAGCTCGATCGAACAGCTTGTCCGATCGAACGGCTGGTCGATCGACTGGTCGCCTGGTCGATCAGTCACCTTGTTTGAGTGTTCGGCGCGACGAGTTTTGCTGTTTCGATTGCGATTGCGAGCGTTGCGATGCGATAGAGTTTCCTAGTCAAATTACTTTTAGTCCCAACTACTATATCAACATACAAGCATCCTTATTTCGTATTCGTTTAGCGTTTGCGATTCGATTGCGATTGAGTTCGATTGCGTTTTGATTGATTCCCACACATATCATAAATAAGCATGCACAAGTAACACATAAGGCACACACACACGTATAACAATAACCAAAATGCGTAATTCGAGCTGCGAGTGCGATTGCGATAGCGATAAAGCGATTAAACAAGGGATAAATAGCGATACTATGCGATTATTAATAGATACTCCACATAATACAACTAAAGCAAAAATGAAATAGACTAACTACAAGTCAAATAAGTCAAAACAGGAATTGAGCAAGAAGAGACAGGTCGCAATTAGCAATATTTTCTTCCTTTGACTTCAATCTTGACTTTGACTTCCGAAACACGGGGTGTTACAGCCTCCCCTAGTTGAGGGAATTTCGTCCCGAAATTAGGCCGAAGCCGTAACAAACAACTACGGGTACTTCGCCTTCATGTCGCTTTCGAGTTCCCAAGTGAACTCTGCGCCTCGTCTGCCTTCCCATCGGACTTTCACAATAGGAATGCGCGAGCGTCGGAGCTGCTTGGTTTGGCGATCCATGATTTCGACAGGCTTCTCCACGAAGTGTAGTGTTTCATTTACTTGGAGGTCATCGAGAGGTACAATTAAATCATGCTCAGCCAGGCATTTTCGAAGGTTTGACACATGGAAAGTCGGGTGGACATTACTAAGTTCCTCTGGTAGTTCGAGTCTGTAGGCGACTTTTCCGATCCTTTCCAGAATCTTAAAAGGTCCAACATATCGAGGCGCTAGTTTCCCTTTCTTGCCGAATCTGACCACACCCTTCCAAGGTGATACCTTTAGGAGTACGTAGTCGCCAACGTCAAATTCAAGGGGCTTGCGTCATCTATCGGCGTAACTTTTCTGATGACTCCCAGCTTTCAGCAAGTTGTCTCTTATTTGGATGACTTTGTCAGTCATTTCTTGCAACAGCTCGGGACCGGTTAGTTGCGAGTGACCGATCTCGTGCCACACAATAGGCGATTGACATCTTCTTCCGTATAAAGCCTCGAATGGTGCCATCTGAATGCTGGAATGATAACTGTTGTTGTACGAGAATTCGACTAACGGCAGGTAGGCATCCCAATTACCACCGAAATCTATGACACACGAACGGAGCATGTCTTCAAGAGTACGGATCATTCTCTTAGTCTGACCATCGGTTTGAGGGTGGAATGCGGTACTTAGATTAAGCGTTGTACCGAGAGCAGCTTGAAACGTTTCCCACAGTCGCGAGGTAAACCGAGCGTCACGGTCAGAGATGATGTCGCGAGGCGTCCCATGTCGACAAATGATCTCATTGGTGTAGATTCGGGCTAATCATTCTACCTTGTAGTCTTCCCGTATTAGCAAAAAGTGGGCTGATTTGGTCAAACGGTCAACAATGACCCAGATGCTGTCGTGACCTGATGACGTGTGCGGAAGCTTTGTTATGAAGTCCATAGCTATACTCTCCCACTTCCATATAGGGATCGGTGGTTGTTCGAGTAAGCCAGAGGGTCTTTGGTGTTCAGCCTTGACCTTTGCACAAGTCAGGCACTTCCCAATGTAGAGAGCAATATCCCTTTTCATGCCCGGCCACCAGTACTTGTAGCGAAGGTCCTGGTACATTTTGTCAGCACCGGGATGAATAGAATACCGGGATTTGTGGGCTTCATTCATCAAAATCTTTTGCAAATCGGTCCGTTTAGGGATCCAAATCCGGTCCAGATAATGGAATATCCCATTCGGCTTATTCACAAGATGAGCTCCATCGTGGTAAATCATTTCCTTATCCAAGGTGCGTTCATTAAAACATGCATGCTGGGCTTCGCGGATGAGAGTTTCGAGATCGTACTAGGCTTGGGTTTTACGAATGCTAAGCAAATAACTCCGTCTGCTGAGAGCGTCGGCCACGACATTTGCTTTGCCAGGGTGATAACGAATCTCACAGTCATAATCGTTGAGAAGTTCTACCCATCGACGTTGACGCATATTAAGTTCCTTCTGATCAAAGATATGTTGTAGGCTCCTATGATCGGTGAAGATTGTACACTTTGTCCCATACAGGTAGTGTCTCCAAATCTTTAATGCAAAAACAACTGTGCCTAGCTCGAGATCATGGGTTGTATAGTTCTCTTCATGGATTTTGAGCTGACGAGATGCGTAGGCAATGACCTTGTCCCGTTGCATGAGAACGCAGCCAAGACCAAGGTTCGAGGCATCGCAATAGACAATAAAGTCGTCGTTTCCGTCGGGCAACGTGAGAACAGGAGCATTGCAAAGCATGCGCTTGAGGGTTTGTAAAGAAGACTCTTGTTCAGTTCCCCAAACAAAAGGCTTGCCTTTATGCGTGAGAGCGGTAAGCGGCACAACGATCTTTGAGAATCCTTCGATAAATCGTCGATAATAGCCCGCTAGTCTGAGAAAAGAACGGACTTCAGACGGGTTCTTAGGTGTAATCCAACTCTTAACTGCTTCAATCTTCATTACCTTGACTATTTACAATGTGACCGAGTAATTGAACCTCCTCCATCCAGAATTCGCACTTGGAGAACTTGGCATAGAGTCGATTCCCTTGGAATAGCTCGAGAACCAAACGTAGATGCTGCGCGTGTTCGGCTTTCGATTTGGAATAGATCAAGACATCGTCGATGAACACGATGACGAAATGGTCGAGATAAGGCTTACACACACGATTCATCAGATCCATGAAAACCGCGGGTGCGTTGGTTAAACCAAAAGGCATAACAACGAACTCATAGTGGCCGTATCGAGTGCGAAAAGCGGTTTTGGGTATATCCTCCTCCTGAATGCGTAGTTGGTGATAGCCTGAGCGTAGATCTATCTTCGAGAAACATGTAGCACCTTGTAGCTGGTCAAACAAATCATCAATGCGAGTCAGGGGATAGCGGTTCTTGATAGTTAGCTTATTCAATTCCCGGTAGTCGATGCACATCCGGAACGTCCCATCCTTTTTTTTTACGAAAAGGACGCGCCCCAAGGAGAGGTGCTCGGGAGGATGAAGCCTTTCTCAAGTAATTCCTGAAGTTGACTCGAGAGTTCACGCATTTCGGATGGCGCGAGTCAGTAAGGAGCTTTGGCAATAGGGTTGGCTCCAGGAATGAGGTCAATATGAAAGTCGATATCACGACTTGGCGGGAGTCCTGGAAGATCTTCAGGAAAGACGTTGGGAAATTCGCAAACAATATGTACCTGGTTTACCGCCTTTTCTTTCTTTTCCTTCTCCGCTACTACAATGTTAGCTAAGAAAGCTCTGTATTCCTTGCGGAGATACTTACTAGCTTGGATACACGACATGAGCTTGAGACCTTTCGAAGCAGTTTCGCCATAAACACACAATAAATCACCATTCGCGAGCGAGAATCGAATCATCTTATCGAAGCACACAACTTCAGCATGGTTTTCGCGAAAAAAGTCCATGCCTACTATGACGTCAAAACTTCCGAGTTGCATCGGAATAACGTCAATTGGGAAGATGTGATTGTTGAGCTCAAGAGTACAATCGCGAAGAACAGAATTAATGGCGACAGTTCTTCCGGTAGCGACTTCAACATCAAACGTCGAGGAGAGATGGGAACGCTTACAACTAAGAAGCTTCTCGAATTCAAACGACACAAAGCAGTTATCGGCTCTAGTATCAAACAAACATGAAGCATAAATACCATTCACAAGGAACGTACCATTGACCACGTTGTTGTCAGCCTGGGCTTGGCGCACATTGATGTTGAAAGTTCTGGCGCGTGCGGCTTGCTGTTGCTGCTGAGGCTGCTGCTGCTGAGGTTGTTGCTACTGGGGCTCTTGTTTCACAACCCTGTTTGAGCACATGTTCGCAAAGTGGTTGGGATCACCACATGCGAAGCAGACTCGGGCGTTGACCGCGGGTGCCTGAGCCGCTTGTTGGCCTTGCGGGGCTGGGAGCAGAGCTTGATGAGCAGTGGCTTGAGCTGGCGCTTGAAGGGGACCAGTACGACAGTTAGCAGTGAAGTGGCCGTACATATTGCAGTGAGCGTAGAAACAACAGGCGAGACCCACCGGGAGATGATAAGAACATGTTGGGCAAGCCGGGTGGGGGCCTGTGTATGCACGCTTTTCGGGCGGTGCATAGGTAACTGGTGCTGGACGGTGGTGAGGTTGCTGCTGAGCCGGTATGGCTTGGAGTGGAGCAGCAGTGGTGGTGACAGCACAGTTCTTGTTGCTGGAGCTGCTGTTGTTGTTCTTCTTCTTGCGGCGTGAGGACTTTGACGATTGAGCGGTGGCGGTTTCAGCGGTTGGTGCGACAGTGACTTGATGCAGGTTCTTCGAAGTTTTATCCCAAAAACCAGCTTTTACTCGCTTATCGTTGATCTCGGCGGCAAGCAAGTAAGTTTCTTCGATCGTTGCTGGTTTTGCGGCATGCACAAAATCTGCAACACAGTCGGGTAGAGCTCGAATGTACTTCTTGATCGTCATGTCGGGCGTCTTCACTTGATCGGGACAGATGATGCTGAGCTGCTTAAAGCGAGCAGTCAGGGCAGCGTTGTCACCTTCCTTCTGCTTGATGTGCCAGAACTCGTCCTCCAGCTTCTGGCGCTCATGGGGAGGGCAGAACTCTTCTAGCATAACGTTCTTCAACTCGTCCCATGACAGACCGTAAGCTGCATCATTTCCGCGCTTGTTCCTTTTGGCCGTCCACCAGTCTAGGTCGCGGGACTGGAAGACGCCGGTCGCGTTCAGTGTGCGGAGATTATCAGGACATCCGCTCTGTCGCAGAGTGACTTCGATCGAGTCAAACCATTGAAACAAATCCGTAGGGCCTTCTTCTCCGGTGAACTCTTTCGGTCCACATGCCTTAAACTGTTTGAAGCTGAAAGCAGCTTTGGGAGTCTCAGTTCTGGATTCCTCAGACAATTTGCTCATGTTTTCGTACAGTTCACTGACGACTTGGGGTACAACCTTTGCCATTTGCTTAGTAATCATGGCAGCGAGGCGTTTGTCTGCTTGCTTTCGGCGAGCATCACGGGTAGCACGAGATCCAGATGACGACATTGTCTGCAACAGACATCGCCACAGGAGTCAACACAACACAATATAATCGAATCTCACCTCACAATCCTAATACCACTAAAGCTCAGGAACACGTATAACCATGTAAGCACATAGGCACATAATCACATATTCACATAAGCACAGAGACACATAGGCACGTAGGGCACAGAAGCACATACGCATGTAATCATAAGAGGCATAAAGAGACACGTAGGGCATTCCGACTGCCTCAGTATTCAGAAACTGTGACACCCCAGGAAAACCAGGAAACCAACGCAACTTAACTAGCTTCCTCAGTAACCACGCGCTAAATTTCGGGACGAAATTTTCTTAACAGAGGGAGAATGTGACAACCCTCATAATTACATGTGTCCATACGATGTATTAATGATTAATTAAAGTGCTTGATGACTGTGTTGAATTACATAACTATTTTCTGATTACTGCGCCATACTTACATGTGTTTGTTAACATACTAGTCTTGTGCAGAAAATTGACTAAATGGTCCTGAATGTTTTCCTAAGTGTTAGGAATTAAAAGTGGTACAAAAATATATATATAAGACACTTTAAGGAATAATTAAACACTTTAACGGATCGGTATCTAACCGAACAACCGGACATTACCCGGAACACTAAAATATTACTAGAAGCATTGTTTTAGTGTTTTGAAGCTAGTATTGGTCACCGAACATCATAATACATTATATAAATACTAAACACTTAAATCCCTAAATTTAATACTTAAAACCTAACTAGATGAAGTAACCAAGAATTGAAACTCAACTAAACACCCCCCCCCCCACTTACGGTTACCAACACAAGGACCACATGGTGATTTCTTTTAATTAAATAAGTTGATTTGTTGTCTAGATACCAAACACAATATCCATTGTATTATTTGTTGTTGGAAGATCATTCTATAATAACCACTAGACTTAAACACCTTCATGCTCCAATAACACACAACTCCTTCCACCCTCCCCATAAGCTCACGGCTCCAACACCCTCTTCTAACCTCTCAATTTTCAATCCATTTCAACACATTTCAAGCATAACCTAAGGTGATTCAAGCCTAATTAGGAAGGTGGGAAGCAAAGGAACTTGAAGGACCTCTCTCTAGTGCTTTTAACCACCTAGTTTATCACCTTCATCATCTTGAGTTCTTCCCTAGCCATAGTGCTAGTAGTAAGTTCCATTGATCTTGTTTTCACTCACAATTTAAGTGGTTAAAGTAGGTTACATAATGATAAAAAAAAAACATTAAGAAACATGAGAATGAAACTTAAACATAAGCTTTAAATATGAAGAAATCATGTTGTTTAGTGTTAATATACTTGTTGATTGTTGATTGTTTGTAGAAATGATGTTAATCATCATGTAGTCTTGCTAGATCATGATTAAAAACATAATCTAGCAAGATGAGAGGATGAACATGTTAAAGGTTACGAACCATCCTCACATAAAGTCATGAACTTGAATAAATATGATGCTTCTTGTAAAATAATGAACAAGTAAGTTTAAAGTCTTGTAAAATCTAAATATTTCAAGTATGATTTACCAAGTAACCAAGTTAAAAATACAAATCTACTAAATCTTGGTTCTTACATAAATAAACATCATTTTAGTGGCTAACAAAGCTAAGAAGCACAGGTGTAACAATAAAAATACATGAAGAAGTATTTTTGGAAAAATATGAACATAAGTTGTAAAGATCCATATTCTTTAAAAATGGAGTTTTTAAAGAATCAACCTTAAATTAAAGGGTAACAAGACTTACTAAATACACTAGTAAGTTACTACACATTTTTATAAATTTTCAAGTTCATGAGTTGGTAGTTTATACTTGTTTTTAACAAGATTGGTAAGTAAAGATTGTATAGTGATGATTGAGGATTGTTGAATTATTTTTGGAAAAGAAAATGATATGCTTATCAGCATGGACGCCTCCATTTACAAAGGAGACTCTGGCGAAATTTTCTAAAAACTCCAACACTTAGACAATATTTTTCTAAACAAACGTTACAAGTATATTTTATAATTTGTGTTTCAAATACAAACTTCGTCGTAATTTTTGTAACAAAATACAAAGTGTCGGAGGTTGATTTTCGTAAATAAAAATGGTTAAATATATATTTAGAATATATATCTTATACTAGAACACTTGTGTGAATACTTGTTTGTTTTGTGAGATATTTATATTATTTTAGGGTAAAATAATGTAACTTAGCAATATAACTTGACAGTTGAATTGTGTGGTATGTGATAGAAATAATGAGTAAATAAACCGTACGTAGGATACGTGTTATGCATGAGAAACTGATTGTTATCCGTACCTTATTAGGACGTGCTTGATTTCTGATTTTTAGAGTAACTAATCTAACCGAGCAAACCAAGGTGAGTTCACACTCTTTCTAAGGCATGGGATTCCCGGTGGTTGGGAATGGGTTAAAGAATTAAAACGAATCTACATATCCTACTTAGGTAGGATATGTACGGCCATCCTCCTTGGGTAGGATGCCAATATTAATCCTGCGTATTCTCTTTGGGTAGAATACGTACGTTCGTCCTCCTTGGGTAGGACAACACCCTTAAAACTTACTAGACAAAACTCTATCATTAAGTCCCTCATTTTATATCGACTTAATCGCCGAGGCCGATGGCGAGCGGGTCATTAGTTAATAGCGCTATTAGGTTTAACAAACCTCACACCGTGTCGTTCGAACGGGCGTGTACTAATGGACTATGGCAAACTGTCAATGATGATAGAACATTGACGTACGGCACAACAAAATTCGTTAGTAGTCGATATCATACGGTCTAGTAGTTCACATGGGGAAGCCCCCACTGATTATGGATATGGTTTGGGTAATAAAAAAAAGGAACTGGTTAAACATACTTTCAACTATGGGGTAACCCCCACGGCAAATAAGCCAACGAAAGTCAAACCACGTTTTTCAAAAACAACTTAAAACTAATCAACCAACCGTGAACTCACTCAACTTTGTTGTTGACTCGTTGTTACATGCCTTACAGGTCGCTAGATGCTTATGGAGCTTGCACGAGGAGGAGGTCGTTGTGGGATGTGGACTGTTATGTCCCATGCTTAATATCTAATCTTTATGAACCTATTAAACTTGCGTAATGGACTTTAAACTTATGAACTATGGAACTTATGTTTTGGGTTTTATCTTTAATGCTTCCGCTGTTTAATATGAACTTGGTTAACTAGCTTTTGGTCACCAATTGTATTGTGGTTAGTTTATTTACTTAATTACGTCGTTCAATATGATTGGTGGCTCGATCCTGGTCATGTCACGCCTCCAAGCGGTGATGCTCCGCATGGTGGATTTTGGGGGTGTGACGGAAACCTATCATTCAAAGTTGACACTCGCGAACTTTTTGTGGAGGGTATCATAGCGTATATTAGAGTATAAGCGATCATTGATTAACATGTCGTGTAGTATAGTATAAGCATATAACATAGCATAAGGTCGTCCATACTTTAGCGATTTGTCAGGGTTTTGAGATAGAAGTGCAGTGCGAGTCGTACGTGTCGATCGAAGTGAAGGCAAAATTCGAATAAGTCTCCAAAATTAAAACACATAAACAGGTAAATACACATACAAACACATAAAATCAACGAATCATCAGAGTCAACAGTTGCGGGCTCAGAATCGAAACACATAAAAATCGAGAAATAGATCGTCTGCGGCTATTAGACATTGACTAACCAAAGTGATTCGACTATTCTCAAGGACTTGTTGCACACATTTTGACCTCCAGGATTGTGCCTTTGCCTCGATTCTTGGGCGTTTGGCACGCATCCCTTTAGTCATACTGTGACTTAAGGTCGTTGGAGTCCGTCGAGACTTTGGTGAGAGTTTTGTAAAACAAAATAAAGGTCGGAACAAATTGTCAAGGTTAAGGTTTCACCCCTAGCTTAACAACTTTGTTCCTGTTTTTAATAAAATAAAAGAGAATTATGCGTCAAAGTATGGATTTCACTCCTATTTCAACGCAATTTCTCGAGTTTATAGATAAAAATGTGGGATGATCAAGCAATTTAGTCGAGAGTTTGCGGTTTTCACACCTATTCTCGACTTAGTCGCTCATTCATATTTGAAAATTCGAGTGCAGTGATAGTGCAGCATAGGCGAGAATAGCGAGGAATGGCAAATATGCTCACGCATAATCCTTACTATTCATGAATGAGTCGGTCTGTTGGTTCCTAACTATAGACTAGGTCTCTAAGACATCGACCCAGACTAGGTCGAGTCTTGCCTAATTCCCTATAGTTATGGCTCTGATACCAATCTATCACACCCCAAACGATGGCGGAAACATCGGGGCAAGGAACTGAGCGAAACAGATTGTCCAGAAGTTTCCATAACAACTATATTTACCAAATATTTTAAAGTAACACGTCCCATACCATGTCATAAATGATAATTTAATTATTACAGAAAGATCTAGTCAAATTGTTCTGTTCCGACAACTAAGATTTTTATTACAGACAATTGTTTATTTATTGGTTTCTAGGACTTCGTCCCTAGCCTCAATTTCATCACCAGCACACAAAGCATGTAAATATCCTAAGCACCTGTTACATACATTAAAGTAAAAGTCAATACACATAGTGTAAAGGTGAGCATACAAGTTTGATAATAGCATACAGAGTTCGAAAGCGTTACGCATAACCAGCACGTACACAGTGTAAAATGAGGCATGTTAGTTATCGACATGAACCTATCGATACCAATGACTGCGGGTTGACTGCCCAAGGCAGTTCGCGATAAATTCTCACCACTGTGAGCCATGTAGGTAATTGTCCTTAACAACCCCCAAGTGAACAGGTGCTGAGTCCAAACTAATAGTACAATCATTGCTAAGGCAGGTAGACAACATTCCATGTGTAAACATAACAAACAAGCATTCATTAAGTCACGTATAACATGCGGTAACGGTTAGCGTTTAAAGTATTGCGTAGTGTGTTCGATGTGATTTGTATAAGTAACGTATGTAACACCCAAAAGTGTGTAAAGCAAAAAGGGATCGAGTATACTCACATCGGTTGATGGATTGAAGGAAGCGCTAGAGAGTAGGATTAGCCTGAACAGATTGATAGTATAACGATAAGTGACGCGTAAAACGATGCAAAGTACAAGTGGTTCGGACAGTAGTCCGATCGGATGGTAGTCCGATCGGATGGTAGTCCGATCGGACAGCCAGTCGTGCGAGTGGTAGTCCGTTCGGACGGTCATCCGGTCGGATGACTGTTCGAGTGGATTGTTTCTTCCTTTAGGAAGGATGTGTTTGTGTATGATGACTTGACTTTTGAAGTTTTCGTTGTAGTATTTTGAAAACATAGAAGTATCTCTACCTTTCAGGTCGGTCGATCGGACGGTCATTCGATCGGACGGCAACCCGATTGGTTGGGCACTTTAGTGAGAACAAGTTCACAATAGGTTGTCACTCGATCGGACGGTCGTTCGATCGGGTGTCATCCTTTGTGCATTGAACATGTTGAAAATTGTCTAAGTGTTGAAGTTTCGAAACATCACATATTCGGATGGTCGGTCGATCGAGTGGTAGCTCGCTCGGACGGCAATCCGTTCGGTGTTCCAAAACTCTTGAGAGTTGATTTGAAAATTAAGGGTGGAACCAAGGTGCAAGTCGTTCGGATTGGCCAGTCGTTCGGATTGGCTGTTCGATCGGACAGCAGTCCGATCGGATGGCACTCCGTCCTGGTCGACCTGTCCGTCTTACACTTGGTTGTTTTGATTGTTTGTCGTTTTATCGAGATGTGTTGATATCATGCTACCCAACAGAACCCCATCCTAAGCTCTAGTGACCCAATTGAACAGGAACCACCCAAGTTCAGTCAGTCCACCGGTTTAGGACGATTGTTCTTAGTTAACCCGAAACCGATAATCTCATGGATAGCATACGGATCTTGAACCAACGCAACCACAAGAATTAGTAGTAAGTCGGCACAAGCTCCGATTCTATCGGTTTTGAGTGCATTGAGTGTAAAAGAGTTGAAAGAAAGTTGGAAAACCATCTCTTAATCTTTTTCATTGTGAGTATGTTTAGATCCATGAAAGATCTTTGTTTGTTTATGTGGAAATCGGTTAGATCTAAGTTGTTCTTGGTGGATTGAGGCCAAAACATGAAGTTCTTCAAGAACACATGATGATGTCATCCTAGAACACCCTGAATCTTGATGATTTCACGGTTAAAAGTGAAGATTCAAAAGATAGAAAGGTGTAGGAGTGCGTGTAGATTAAGGAAGTACAAGATTTAGGACGAAATCTTACCGGGATTGCGAGAAATCGAAGGAAAAAGCGAGCAAGAGCACTTCGGACGTCAGTTGCCAAAAGTAGAAAGAATGAAAGTGACAAGGGGTATTTATAGGGTTACCCAAAGTGGAAAGGAGTGGAGAGGGGCTGGTCGATCGATTAGGCAGCTCGATCAAACAGCTTGTCCGATCGGATGGCAGTCCGATCGAACGGCTGGTCGATCGGCTGGTCGCCTGGTCGATCAGTCACCTTGTTTGAGTGTTCGGTGCGACGAGTTTTGCTGTTTCGATTGCGATTACGAGCGTTGCGATGCGATAGAGTTTCCTAGTCAAATTACTTTTAATCCCAACTACTATATCAACATACAAGCATCCTTATTTCGTATTCGTTTAGCGTTTGCGATTCGATTGCGATTGAGTTCGATTGTGTTTCGATTGATTCCCACACATATCATAAATAAGCATGCACAAGTAACACATAAGGCACACACACACGTATAACAATAACCAAAATGCGTAATTCGAGCTGCGAGTGCGATAGCGATAAAGCGATAAATAGCGATATTATGCTATTATTAATAGATACTCCACATAATACAACTAAAGCGAAAATGAAATAGACTAACTACAAGTCAAATAAGTCAAAACAGGAATTGAGCAAGAAGAGACAGATCGCAATTAGCAATCTTTTCTTCCTTTGACTTCAATCTTGACTTTGACTTTGACTTCCGAAACACGGGGTGTTACATGGTTTGTCAAAATTTCATCTATACTCCCCAACTTTTAAAAATTACATTGTTGCTCCTTGTGGTTTGATAACCTGTTACTCGCATAGTCCCTGAAGTGGATTAAGGTTAGTTTTATAAGTTAAGTGCGTGTCAAATGATAAAATTGCCCTTTATATTAAAAAGCATTAAAAGAAATAAAAAATTTGTGAGTTCTATTTAATTTTTTAATATTAAATAAAGTGGGACCCACCATCTAAAACCCTTCTCTCTTCTTTCTCTCTAAAGTCTGAACGCAGCACCGTTGCACCACCACTCACACTCCACCACAACCACCATCGTGCACCATGCGCCGGATCCTCCACCACAAACACCATCCTCGCTGGATCTTCACCGGAGACTGAATGTGTAGTCATGCATTTCGCTACTATCTCTGATCTGAGATGAATCAACAAAACAAGAGTTGATCGACTGACATCGAGTGTGCTGGAACAAACCTTGAGATGGCCTTGTTGGCTTTATGGTGGGTTTTGATAAGGTCTATAATCTATATTTTATGGTGGGTTTCGATCAGTTGTAGGTTTCTGGTAGGTTTCGATCGTAGTCCGAACCTTCAACCAAAACCAACCTCCACCACCATCTCGCTGGCAACCGACTACCAAATCTGAAATAACTTTTACAATCTCGTCACCTAGTAGAAAACGTGGTGTTGTGGGTCGATTGGTGCGGCTGAAGACTTAGGTAGCTGCTGTAATAAGTGGCTACAGGCGGCACGACTGTGAGAGTGATGAACAACGTGGATGGCTGTGAAAGCCGCCATCACAGCCTCTTGATTTCTCCCCCTAATTTCCTTTGAACCAGTCATCATCATGGGTTATCGTTTTTAGCGTTTCAAATTGAACCATTACCAGTGTTGAAAGTCATCTTCAAATGGGTTCAAAATGCCACTTGGTTACGATGTTTGGACCTAATTTTATAATGTCTCCATTGGATTTTGATTTACCGGTTGGATTCTGATTAATGGTTAAGTATTGTTAGTAGTTTTTGGGGTTTTGATGATAACATTGCTAGTAGTTTTTTTGTTTGGGTTTTTGATTGGCCAAGTCGCATCTAAGGAAGAAGAAGGGAAGGGGTGGGGTGGGGTTGAGGTGTTTATATTTAAATAAAGGTGGGGCCCACTTAAACACTTATATAATCAGTAGTATTATGTTTATATTATTATTTTTTATATTAGGGGTAGTTTAGTAATTTCATACTAAAAAAGGGTAAAAGCACGGTACCTTTGACCGCGGAAGGGATCCCCCTTCCTGGCGTTGAATACCCAGCCGAGTTTGTGGGGAGCGAAGAGCCTGCAAGCAGGATTCGAACCCAAAAACTAACGCCCATCCATGATAGGGACTATCCGAGTAACAAGTTATCAAACCACAGGGAGCAACAATGTAATTTTGAAAGTTGAGGACTAAAGGTGAAATTTTGACAAACAACAGGGACAATCCGGGCATTTTACCCTAAAAAGAAATTTTAGAATAAAAAAATGCCCAATTCCAACTCCGATAAATATATAGCTCGTTTTTAATTTAGGCCGCCATGGCCATTCTCACTATTGTAACACCAAGCGTGCTTAATGTCGCGGATTAAGGAGGAATTAATGACATCACAAGGATAATCCAGATTGGTTAACAACTAATTTATATATTTATACTTATATATTGTGATTTACTCAATTAGTGTTACACTGTTACCCTAGATCCCTAATTGATACTTCGAATCTTTGAATTTTGATATTGTGCTTACGATTGAGATTGTGCTTGCGAATTTCCTATTGATACTTGGAAGGCGGAAGATAGACCGATGTTTTTTTTATACCAATTCAAAAGGGCCTTAGCTTTATAGTTCGCTTAGGGTCTCAAAAAATGTTGGACCGGCCATGGCATGCTTGCAAATCGAAGCAAGTTTACAATGACAATCATATAAGAGTATTTATTTTCTTTTGTCTTCTCTTGAATCTTTGAAATTTGATTTATCTTAGAACTAGATTAGTGATCCGTGTATTACACAGGTTGAATAAATGTTTTTTAAAATATTGATTTAAATAACATGTCATATAGTTCTTAAAATCTATTGTGTAAATAAACTGATTGTTTCTTAAGAGTTCTGAAAACTTTGCAATTATTTAAATTTTTAAAATGAACTCAGCCCTTTATTATAAATGACTATATATTATAGCATGTTAGAGTATTAACATAAACTATTTTGTTATAGGTTATTATTACTTGTATTTTTATTTATATTTTTACATTTTTGTTATAGGTTATTACTACTACTATTATTATTATTATTATTATTATTATTTGTATTTCCATTTATATTTTTACATTAAAAGTCTAAAACGTTAGTAGAAGCTATGATTTATTTATGCTTATTTTATTATAATTCATTTTTATTAATCCCTATTATAAAGCAAAGACATGATAAATATAAATGGAAAACAAAATAGTAAAAGATAAAAAGATAAAATTAATGGATTAAAATAATATATTTTTTTTATTTGAATCTTATTAACAAATATTATTTATATCTATTTATTTAGGGTAAAAGATATAAAGATAAAATTTATGGATTAAAATAACATATTTTTTAATTGAATCTTATTAACAACTATTATCTATATCTATTTATTTAGGCGATCAAAAAATATTGAGATCACCTCATAGAGTGCAACGTGTCTCCTATATGATTTACTTTATTATATAGTATAGAAGATTAAATCTAAGAAAAAATGGTTTGACGTAAAGTGATATGTGCCGAACCAAGAATTAAGAGAGTAGTGGCAATATGAAGATGTTTTGGACTTACTTTGATGGAGCAACTTTTTATTACCTTGCAAAGAAATAACTAACGACTCACTTGTACAATAAATAAAACATGAAATAACTTGTATATTAATTTGACTCAAGAATACAAGGCCGGCCCCAGGAGTGAGCGAGCCGTACTCCCGGCGAAGTCCATTTTCCCAGGGCACTAAATTTTTAACTATTACTGATATATACCGGAATTAATGTTTGTAGATTGACCCTTGTTGCTAGGGTACTTGCACTAAAAAGAAGAGTAGAAACAAATTGTGCGGACAAAATTTCCAACCGAAATTGTAGCAACGGTGGTGGCGTTTTCGGTTAGTAGGCTCAAAGAGAAGACACAGAGAGTAGGTGGGTCTATAGGTGAGTTTAATCTAATGTCTATGTTAAACTTTTTTAAAACTAATATTTAATTACTTTTATTATAAGGTGGTTGCATTTAATTGGCAAAATCATTAGAGTCAGGTGTTGCTCTCCTTGAGGTCAATGGTTCGATCCCGTCAAAGAAGTATTTGCTTTAATTTAAATTGTTAAAAAAGTAGAAAAAAATGTGATGTGCTATAAAAAAGTAGGCACGGTTGACTATAGATTATATGTCATTTGTATTCCTGCTTGATTTAAGAGTTTAACAATCTTGTATATGAGCATAGGTGTCTCTGAGAATTCACGTACCCTGTTCGAGATTGAAAAAATGTGTCCTTCCGTTATGTTTTGTTATTATTTTAAAAAATCAAATTAGTATTGTGCTCAATAAACCTAATTCCAACTGGGCTAAATTCTAAATCATAAAAAATAATTTGTAAATGAGCCTATATTGAAAGTGGTATGTGTTTACTATTTAAAAAAAAATAATATATATGTATCGGATTTTTTTTAAATCGCATGCCCCTCAAAATCGTAGGCCTTGTGCGGAGGTCCTCCCTGCACACCATCAAAGCCTCCCATGTATATGAGCATCTGTGCAATTTTGTTCAGGCATTCAACACACATGCCATCATATTTATCATTATAAACTAGGTTATCACCCGGGACTGCTTCCCGGGTTGGAGAAAATGATTTAGAAAACATTAAGTGTATTAAAAAAATATAAACAAAGTGCCATGTTACATAAATTAAGTGACAAAGTGGAAATACAATTTAAAGATAGTC
Source organism: Helianthus tuberosus (assembly GCA_030545235.1). Classification (NCBI taxonomy): domain Eukaryota; kingdom Viridiplantae; phylum Streptophyta; class Magnoliopsida; order Asterales; family Asteraceae; genus Helianthus; species Helianthus tuberosus. Next base: position 8,452,739 of record CM060390.1, read on the forward strand.
GAGTCCATTTGAAGATGCATATCCTTCGAATTGCCAAAACACTTCACTTAGTAAATCGAGTCCCCTTAACCAATTTATAAGTGTTTAAAGATATAAAATAAACATTGGTGTTGATACTATGCGGTACCAATGCTAAACCCATTGTAGTAGGAATAGATTTAGTTATGTATGGTGTTTATAATCCATAGAGCAAGACAATAATATTCAAATATATAAAAAATAATGAAGATGAAATTCTAATAACCCAAAGAATTAAATAATATTACCGACATCTAAAAATAACTCCACTCATTGACTTTAAACTTTTTATGGTAACCTGTGCTCAAAGAACTGCATAGTTATTTCCTTAAAATCCTAATCTTTGTTGAACCCACCATTTCTATTTTCTTGCAACCCTTGAAACATCTATGATTTCTGTCACACCCCAACCAATGGCGGAAACATCGGGATGAGACGAAGTGTGAAGATTGCTAGAGACATCATAACGCTATTTGTGACAATATTTAATAAACCGATTTCATTTCATAAAGTAAAATTGTCAACATTACAAGAAATTCAAATACAACAAGTTCAAAGAAGTACATAACAACATAAGCAAAAATTGATACAACATATTAAACCTAAACGTCTATATGTGTATCTAGGCATCAACGCTACTTCTTTTCATAGCATCGTCATCATCAACCTGTAACATGTTTAAAATACAATTCAATGCAAAAGCAAAGGCGAGGATACAAGTTTAAGCATAAGTATAAGTATAAAAGTTTAAAACGAATCCACATGGCAACTTAGTCCATACGAGATCAACCTAGCGTGGCATGCAATATTTCTAGCCAACCTCAGTTTACGCAAGAAAGTTTAATTAATTCAACATGACCCAAGTTTAAGAGAGCGGTGCGTTACTCCTATAGCGCTATACATGTCAAATGGAGGCTCGTGAAAGCTAATGACTAAAACATATCACATAAGTATGGTCCACGTAAGCATCAAGTATCACAACATAGTATTCATGTTTAAGGATTGTTTTCGTGCATTGCATAAAGAATAAGTTTAAGTGTAGTTTAATAGTTAAACATGTTACACCCCAAAAAGTGGTAAACATAAAAAGGGGGTTGCGAGTATACTCACAAATTTGCATATGCTTTTCGATTATCCAATGTGACGAAGTTGATGAGGTTAGAAGGTTGAATATGTTCGTTTAGGGATTTAGGAAGTTAAAACACGAGAATATATGTATTCGAAAGTAATCATCTTTTAACACCAAGTACTTGTCCTTGACACTATGAAACCTCAAGGGTTAATGTTTTCATGAGTAATATACTCATTAGAATCGTAACAAGTCTTATGCCATAGATGATGTTATTCTAATATCTTGACGAATGAACACAAGTCCACCATCAAGAGTTTGAATAGTATATATGTATAAGTATTATATGTATTATTTAGTCCATTAGTCAAGCATGAGGTAGAAGATAAATCTTCATTTAGGTACCTCTATTGTGTCATGGAAGTCATGTAGGAGGTAGGAAGAACAAGCTTCCATTTAGGTACCTCTTATGGTTCACCATTACACTTGATGTAAAAACATACAAGGAGGGTCATGAACTAATATTAATACAAGAATAAAAAAAACAACTACACTATGAGAAATCATCAAGTGATGTGGGGATTCTATGTTGGACAACCCAAGTTAGTCCATAATCACACCTTCATCAAGCTTGAAGCTTGAACATCACTTGTGGGTTAAAAACCCTAAACAAAACAGAAAGTATATGAGGTTTTAACCTCTGATTTAACATGTCTCAGCCTTGTTTTTAAGCCCAACTAACCATTCATTTGATTATGAGCATTAGGACATAGGTTTGAGATGAGAAAACTCAAGTTTGGTTAAGTTTAACAAAGATTAAATGAAAACAGAAACGAACAGTGGACTTTGGAGCCTATTTTCCGGAGTTCCAGGGACTTATTTACTGTGAAATACCCATGGAATCGAAGCTAAGGTCGATCCAAGCACATAGGAAAAAGAATGGACCAAATCGGACAAGAAATGAAGAAGTTATTCTCATTTTCGTGAAGGATAGTGCTTCTGTCCGAACTTGAAGTTTCAGCTGTGTTTTTTTGTTGATTTGGGAGTGATTAGAGTGTTGCAAAAGTGGTAGGGAGGCTGAGATTGAGTTGTATTTATAGGGGGGGGGGGGGGGATTAGGGTTAAGTTGGGTTGCAATTAATACAAGTGGTTGGGGTTTACACAATTAAAAAAAAAAAAAAGTCCTAATATTTGTTGCTGGTCGAACAAGGCTGTTTAACAGCCACCAAATGTATTATTTTCTTTTCTATGACATAACATTTGATACATATTAATGGTGTATTATAAGTATTATGATATTACTATTAATGGAGTTTAGAAGCTGCGATCACATGGCTAAAAAGCCTTAATTCTTTTCTTTCTTTTTTTTATATTAAAATTTGTTTCAACTTTACGTTATTGTATACATTTACTATTATTTTTATATTATATAGTTATTAGTGGCATTATTATTATTATTATATTTATTATTATTACTATTATTATTATTATTATTTAACCATATATTTAATAGTTAACAAGCATGTATAAGTTATGAGTACTACTATGTCGAGTATCGGTTGCGCGTATGCATTTGAGATTGGTAACATTTAAACCGAGTATTGCAACACGTATAAGCATGTATAAAAATAGAATTTCATTATGATCGAAGTTACGAATTACAAAAACGGAGGCGAGATGCGAATACGATACGTATGTAAGTTTCCAAAAATAGGTACATGAATAATCTTTCCAATTAAAGTAAGTTTCAAAAAAGCGAGGCGTTACAATTTCTACTGCATGAAATAGTAAAATAATCTTCAAAACTCAATAACTGCATGTTGTTCGTTGTTTTTGGAAGGACTGGATGATATGTAGGGGAAATGTGAAATAACTCAATAAGAATATAAAACAAAATTGAAATTTTGTAACAAAAAATGGCCCAAATTTCAACAGTAAACAGAAAAAAATATATTAAATTAAAAAAATAACCACAAAAAAAAAAAACAAATAAAATAGAACTGTGTAGGAACCTGGATGATTACAATCTTTAGCTCATTAGATTATGATTTGAGTACCTAAAACTTCTCAATTTGAGTATCATACTTTTTAACTATATCAAAAAGTTTATCTTCTACACCAAATATATAAACCAATCACGATCCATCCCATATCCTTCCTTCAACAAAACTTCAAAAGTAATATAATAAGTGTGTCGACAATAGAATAAGCCAACATCATTACAACACCAAAGACTATTAAAATGAACAATACCAATGCATTAGAAAAGATGAAATATTACAAATAACTTACAAGCATCCTCTTGTTTCGCTACTAATGTTACAGTTGCTCATCACCGGTAGTTGCAGCGTTCAGTTCCCATGGTCTAAATCTGCTCACGCCCGACATACCCAAACCTGATTTCATAGCACCAAGGGTGAATATCTTAGTTGGTTGGACCAATAAAGTAGCTTACACCAGCTTATCCGAAGACCCACGACATGCAAAATTTAACATCGCGTCTAGAAAGCGTTTGGAATTTAATATCTTAGATGAGACTGAAACATGATTTTACTCACTTAAAAGTGATGATGTTTGTAGAGTTAAAAGCTCAAAAAAAAATTCACAATGACAACTTTATTACAAATAAAGTCAGTCAAATAAAGAAAACTAAAAAAATGAACCTCTTACCTCCTCAATAGCATTCATGAGGCACCTGGACATCCCTTAGCATCTATATCTGCTACATTTTACGATGAGGGACACCTCGCAACAGTTGCACCATCAAGCTTGAGTCAGAATCTATATCTTCAATTCGCTTCTCGATAAAACATTCTTCAATGCCTCCACTAACAGATCCAATACACCAGAAGCGCTGTTGATCGCCTCTTTCTTCGATTTCTCTGTCAAAATGTGAGGTTAAAAAGTTAATAATCAAATTCGACAAAATTACATGTTTCGTCCCTAATTCAACAAACAATAAAACCAATTACGTTTTATATTCTACCAGCTAATCAACTAATTTCAATCATTTTAAAAATAACAAATTAACAAACCCTATATCTATGAAAAAGATTAAATGCACAGCACATCAAGAGGTTTTTGTAAACAATAAACATAGGGAATAAACAATTCAACATAATAAACATATTGTTTAATCATAGGGTTCTATTGATCAACATAATAAATGTAGCTAACACTTACTAACCTGGTGGTGATATAACCATTGAAAACCTAAAAATTAACCATTAATGCCAATAAAAAAACGTTAGATATCAAAAGCTAAAAGCTAATTACAGAAGATTGGTACGAAAATCGAATATATGAAACATCAATTTCAAGAAAGAACAACAATATAGGAGATGTTACATACCTGTGGAATCAAATTAAAAACACAGCATGCTATTCATGCTAATGGGGATTGAAGAAGAAGTTGTGGATATCATTGATGATGATTGAAAGAAGCATTATCACAATTGATCTTCGAGAATGAAGGAGGTGCTAGACGGAACATGAATTTCACATCTAGGGTTTTAAGAAAAGAAGCGTGAATGAGAAATCAAGGATACAAAAGGAAGTTTATATATGGATCCGAATAATGCAAGTCGAACCTTTGGTTGTTCAACTTTTTGATGGGTTGTTGTATTTCTTATGCCCAACACACAATATGCAATAAAAACAATGAAAAATCAAGCGAGGTTCCAACATTGGCAATTAGAGATCGAAGATGTCTCAGAAAAAAACATATAATCGATTGAACTTCAAATAACGACGAACCTAATCCACGATACAAAAAATCAAAACATACAAACAAATAAGGAGAGAAGATTGTACCATCGAGATGAAGATCGAAGATTGAAGACAGGGGCGGCTGCAATGTAAAAAACCCTAATGAATGTTTAGGAAGATGGATGAGCAGAGAGAAAAGAAAAATAGGGATTTAGGTTTTAGAACATTTATATAGTCTGGTCAAATTTCTGGGTATGGATCAACCCACACGGTATCCATTAAAGACCCATCATTTTCCCGCCTAAAATACTGTGAGGTTGCATCACAAGCTGACATGTGTCCCAATTTTTTTTCATTTATTATATATAATAGATAATAGATCTATCGTGAATTTTTTTTTTCATCTGATTTGGTCATTTTTATGTTCCAACTAGGATTTTTTTTATTTAGCTGGTTAAATGCTTTGATTTAATAGTTTTGATCTATTCTAATTGTACTACATACATATAGTGGTGCACAAAAAACCCGAACCCGGACCCGAAAAAAAACTCGGAACCGGGTATTATAAAACCCGGGTTTTTTTATACCCGAACCCGACCCTACCCGTAGGGTAGGGACCGGGTATGCATATTTGATCTAAACCCGAACCCGGAACCGGTTTTTTTATACCCGGTTTATACCCGAAACCCGGTTTTATAAATACCCGAACCCGGAACCGGGTTTTATAAATACCCGGAACCGGTTTTTAAAAAAACCCGATTTTGATGTAATCTTGTTTAATTATGTATGCATTAAGACTTCCAGTTCTTATGATTTAACAAAATTATGTATGCACTTTGATGTAATCTTGTTTAATTATTAGGTTTCTAATGATATTTGCCACCGCTACTTAATTATTTAGTATATTTCATTACAAGTGGAAACAAATATGTCAATATATGTTGGCTCTTCTATTTTCTTTGTTTGTTTAATATCATTATTAGTTTTTGTATTTAATAAATTGTGCCTCTGTTTATAAAGTTCAAGAATAACCACATGAAGAACTATAAATTGTGCATCTGTTTATAAACTGTGCCTCTGTTTATCAATAGATTTGATGTCTATGTGTGAGAGTTATGTTTGATACATTTTATAAGCATAGTTTCGGTCGGGTTTTTTTAATACCCGGTGCGGGTTTTTTCCCAACCCGATGCATACCCGAACCCTACCCGATGAATACCCGAACCCGGAAATAGGGTATTATAATACCCGGGTTTTATAAAACCCGACCCGAACCCTACCCGAACCCGGGTATATAGGGTATACATTTTTGGTAGAAAACCCGGACCCGACCCGGTTTTTAAAAAAACTCGATTTTGTAAAACCCGATCCTACCCGAACCCGATCCTACCCGAAACCCAGTTTTTAAAAAAACCCGATTTGTGCACCACTACATACATACCCTTATTCTTTTTTTGGTGTAAAATGAGACCATAAAAAATCCATGAACCAATAAAATGCATTACATACAGCCCACGAACAAAGACTTGAGCCCAAACAGCTACATAAGCCCAGTACAACATTATTATGCCCTACCCGTCAATCAGTCATTTTGGCGCCAATCTTCCCCGCCAAAAGTCTCAACAACCCCCCCAACGCACCACATTTTCTTTGCTAGTATCTACAGCCGCCAACATCATCAGTACTCCACAGCGACAGTTCCGGCTTCGATTCTCCACAGTGACTTCCAGTTCCGGCCTCCGGCTCCCAGTTACGAGCAGGTATGTAACATAATTCTGTTAATTTGTTTGTATTCTCGTTTCATGAATTTCAATCTATCCATCTACTTTCATTCATATGCTTGATTAATTTGTTTAATCTCTGCTTTGTTTAATTTGTTCAATTTGTTTGTAGTATGTAGTTCTTGTATATACTAGACCTAAATGCATCTTATCCAGACCTACTGATCATAGTAGCATTTTATTTTGTAGTTTTTTTTTATTAAATTAAACATTTTATTAGGAAGGTTAAGAGAAACAAAAAAGCTAAGCCAAACACTTTTTAAAAAAACAACTTATTGACTTATAAAAGAATGTCCTTTTTAGTCATTTTACATGAATAAGCTAAGCCAAACACTTTTTAAAAAATAACTTATTGATTTGTTGGCTTTTCTCACCCCATAAGCTAATCCAAACACTTTTTTAAAAACTCATTTTTAAAAAGTCAATAAGTCATTTTCACATAAAATCCTTTTTGAGTTAAATAAGCTTAGCCAAACAAGCCCTTCATCTCGTTTGTATTCGGTTGTATTCTTTCTTGTTTCCTTCTTTTATTAGTTGTATCATAAGATCTTACTGTATGTAAGATCTAGGGTTTCGGTTGGGTTTTTTTTTTTTGGTTTGGGTTAATAATTAAGATTTGTCACCGTTTTGTCGCTACATTTGTGTTCGGTTTATGTTTGTTTTGTAAGCTGTTGATACCATAGATTTCTACAGACTCCCGCCCAAACTCAACATGGCTGATACTCCTAGCCGCAGAACTCCCGGCCGCCGCAACACCCGTAGCCGCAGTACTCCTGACGCCGGTAATTCTCTATCTACTATGTGTTTAGCTCTAGATCTGGCCTTCTTATTTGGGTTGAGTTAATAATAATAATAATTTTACTTGCAGCAGCAGAAGCACCTTCATCACCTCTTGACTCAAGTCCAATCGGAAACACATTTTCCTCTCCAAACACCAATCGGAAGCGTGGTAGGACGCCTCAATCACATTCCCGCTTCGCCGCCTCCACACCTGACTCTTCTTCTCCGCCGCCCTCATCTGAAGGTGGTGCAGAGCCTGATGCCCAACCCTCTATGTTTGTTTGGGGAACAAGCATCAGTGTCCAAGATGTCAACGCCGCTATCTTGATGTTTTTGAGGAACTTTCGTTGTTCTTCGCAGGATGAGGGGAAATACATGAAGGCTATCAATCATGCCATTGAGATGGGTGGGGAGTCTTTGGATGTGGATGCCAATGATGTCTTTGACTATGATAACGACCTCTATACCAAGATGGTTCGGTATCCCCTAGAAGTTCTTGCCATTTTTGATATTGTGCTCATGGATATGGTTAGTAGAATCAACCCCTTGTTTGAGAAGCATATACAAGCGAGGATTTTTAATCTCAAAACCTCTACTTCCATGAGGAATCTCAACCCATCTGGTTCGTTCCTTCGTTTTAACTTTATTAAACCTTTCTGTTGAGAATATTGAAGGTCTTTTTGCTTATTATTATTATTATTTAATTCATTACCAGATATTGAGAAGATGGTATCATTGAAGGGAATGGTCATTAGATGCAGTTCCATCATTCCTGAAATCAGGGAAGCAGTTTTCAGGTGTCTAGTTTGTGGCCATTTCTCAGATCCAATTGTCGTAGATAAAGGTAACCTTACGCCCAATTTATTTAGTTCAGATTGTCATGTTTATTTTTATAAATCTTTTCTTTTTTGTGGCATTTGGTGTTACCAGGATGAATTAGTGAACATACTGTTAAGTTTTATTGAGTTTATGCACTCGTGTCATTCAGATAGTGTAATTTTTTTTTAATTCTTAGGACGAATCAGTGAACCAACTATGTGTATGAAGGAAGAATGTAAAACAAAGAACTCAATGACATTAGTTCACAACAGATGCAGGTATGTATGTACATCTATCTTGCAAGCACCATCAGTTTCAACCATATAATTTGCTTAAAAATGTCTACATTTTGACACAACAGGTTTGCTGACAAACAAGTTGTAAGAGTCCAGGAGACACCTGATGAAATTCCTGAAGGGGGTACGCCTCATACGGTCAGCTTGCTCATGCATGACAAATTAGTCGATGCAGCAAAACCCGGTGACCGGGTTGAGGTAAGATTACACCCAACATTTTTGTTTTTTAGTTACTCTGCTTGACATCTGAATTATTGTTTTTGTTCAAAAGATCACAGGGATATACAGGGCTATGACTGTGAGAGTTGGCCAAACTCAAAGGACTGTCAAATCTTTATTCAAGGTAAATGTTCATTCGTTGTTTAACCTCTCGTGTTCAATATTGTTTCTATAATTTCTATGTTCTCATTTTCAGACTTACATCGATTGTCTTCACATAAAGAAGACAGACAAGTCAAGAATGGATGCAACTGAAACTGAACAGAGCCCTACTCAAGATGATCAAGGAACACCAATGGATGACGAAGAACAGGCAATGATGTTAAACTTCTTATAAACTCAACTAACTGATTCATGATTTACATATTGCTCAAATATCTATGTGTAACCGCAGGTGGAGAAACTGAAGGAACTATCGAAACGAAGTGATATTTATGAGTTGCTTACCAGGTCGTTGGCACCAAACATATGGGAGTTAGATGATGTGAAGAAAGGACTTCTTTGCCAGGTATGTATATCGGGTAGGGGTGTTCATGGTCCGGTTTTTAGGTCAAACTGTGAACCAAACCGTTAGTAACAGTTTTTGATCACCGAAAACCAAATCGTTGAAAATTGAAACCAAAAGTTTGATTCCACGGTTTGAGTTTCGGTAATAAAATGAATTTAAAATAAGAAATAATGACTTAACTTTATTACTCTAATTGCTTCTTATAATTATAGGACTGTAAAAAATAAACATGCTTTTGTATGTATGTGTATGAGTTTCGGGTTAGGTAACAGGTCAAAACGCGATGTCATGTTACCTGCTTTCTTCGAGTGCTTGCTATTGAAAAGTTGTCACTTCTCTAAGAACCTCATGAAATTGTCTCTGGCTTTCAAGAAGTTGTTTTGTCGGTCTAAAGAAGTTTCCGCTACGTTTTCAATATCATTAGCTTTATTTTGTAACGTATCCATCTTCATAAACATCAAGTCTCCAACTTTACCGATTTCTTTCTCTATTTCAACAGCTTCATTCTTTAGCTTACTCATTTCTTCACCCAAGTTATTCGTCAATTCATTGAGCATTGTCATTCCTTCATCCAGCCTCACATTCATATTTATTTGTCCGTTTTGCAGCTCCGTTTGAGATTCTGCTATTTTCAGCGACTGCTCATAAACCGACTGTGAACGCTCTAACACAACACTAACACGTTCTTCAACGTTCTTTGATGTTTGGGCAAGTTGTTGTGTTTAGACATCGATAGTTGATAACGAGTCAGCAATATGGTCTGAACTATGCAACACGCGTTTCGCTTGATCTTCTATGTTTTCTAACTTGTCCTCTGCATATTCAGCTGACCTTTTGAGTTCATTCACCAATCTTTTCGTTTGTCTCTTGGATGCATCACTCCTACAAGTCAATATAATTCAGTTTAAAAGAATCTCTTAGTTAAAAATCTATTTATAAAGAATAGTATGGTGAAAATAATCCCCCCAACATTTGCCACTAGAGATTCCCATTTACATATGAGTGAATTGATTCTGGTTCTTTAAGGGGTAAAATAACAAAATTAACTAAAAATGTATAGTAAAACTTAATACATAAAGGTTTTAGGCCCACCAAACGCATTTTGAACGATACCATAAATATGATGTTTTATGCGTAGGCGACAAGTAACCCATCTACGCCTATGGCTTCCTGGGTTTGCCCCCTAAAGCTAGAATTATGGGGTCTAGAGGTGACACACTGGTCGTGTCCAACTGGTTAGATAACATTAGGGCTAGAAAAACGGGCGGGGCGGGTTGTGTGGCATACCGGGCCAAACTGGTTTGGATCAAAAAGGGTCTGGTCATTTTAGAAAAAGAAATATTAAATTATAAAATTATATTTTTCTCTGTAAATAACTCAGTTCCTAATATATATAACTATTTGTTTGTCTATATATGTACTTGAATAACAGATTAGTTATTCAGTTGAGAAGATATCCATTTAAAATTTGTCTATAAACAGATAGAATAAAAGCCATCAAAGATTGTATTTAATAAACATAGAAGTGCTAAAAATAAAGGTACAGTATAAACATATGAAGAACTAATATCTATCAGAAGTCAAGACTAACTAGTTTAAAGTAAAGAATTAAATGTATCTAATGTGAAATATTTAAAGTTTTAAATTATGCTTAAATCTTATGATCTGGTCCGGTTTTATACAGTTGGTTTTCGGCATAAACCAATTTGGAAATGTATTATTAACATTATTTATTTCTGCGAGTGTTGTAGCTTTTTGGTGGGAGTGCGTTGACGCTGGAATCTGGAGCTAGTTTCAGGGGAGACATTAATATTCTTCTAGTTGGTGATCCTGGAACCAGCAAATCGCAGCTTCTTCAGTACATACACAAATTAGCACCCCGTGGTATCTACACCAGTGGAAGAGGGAGCTCGGCTGTTGGATTGACTGCTTATGTCGCTAAAGATCCTGAAACTGGTGAAACGGTATGTCGGTGTCAAAAAGGCTGTTTTTTTAGTATGGTTGACCTAAAACAAGTTTTGTCCAATATTTTAAAATGTTTGTGTTAATATTTAAAAAATAAAGATACATCATACGAGACTCAACCGTTGATCTGTTTCCAATTAAAATAGTTTTTTAATCTGATTGATTTTTAGAGTTAAAAAGTAATCCAAATGGACCCATTTATTAGTAGATAGGTGAAAAATGCCGCTTTTAAAATGTATGGTGCTTTTGGACTTACCTATAGAACTGATTTTTAGGTTTTGGAGAGCGGGGCCTTGGTTCTTAGTGACAGAGGCATCTGTTGTATCGATGAATTTGATAAAATGTCTGAAAATGCAAGGAGCATGCTACATGAGGTGCAATATGTATTCTTTATTTTTCTACTACAAACAAGATCTTTTATTAATTATAGAGTATTATGTATACTGGCATTTGATCCTTGTAGGTTATGGAACAACAAACTGTGTCAATAGCAAAAGCAGGGATTATTGCTTCTTTAAATGCAAGAACTTCAGTTTTGGCCTGTGCAAATCCAAGTGGTTCTCGATATAATCCCCGTTTGTCTGTCATTGACAACATACATCTCCCCCCTACACTGCTCTCTAGGTTAACAACATAATTTCCACTTCTGTTTTCATGTGAAAGAAATACCTTTCTTGTTACACATAACTTTATGATGATGATTTCTGATCAACTTGATGCTTTTACAGGTTCGATTTGATATATTTAATCCTCGACAAAGCTGATGAGCAGACAGATAGGCGCCTTGCAAAACATATAGTTGCACTGCATTTTGAAAATCCTGAGGTTTTGTTTGTTTGTTTGTTTGTTTTTATATTTATATGGTGAAGTAGTTATCATTTGTCTTGACTTTTGGTTGCAGAATTCTGAGCAGCAAGTGATTGACCTCCCAACTTTGATGGCTTATTTGAGTTACGCCAGAAAAAACATACACCCAGAGTTGTCTGAAGAAGCTGCTGAAGAGTTGACACGTGGCTATGTTGAAATGAGAAGAAGAGGAAATTTTCCAGGAAGTAGCAAAAAGGTTCTCATTACAATTTTCTTATTTGTCATAACAGGTTCAAAGTCATCTAACTATATTTTAAATCAACAGGTGATAACGGCTACTCCTAGACAAATTGAAAGTCTTATACGCCTCAGTGAGGCCCTGGCCCGAATTCGCTTTTCAAGTTCTGTTGGGAAAGATGATGTGGTGGAGGCTTTTAGGCTTCTAGAAGTTGCACTACAGCAGTCTGCAACAGATCATGCCACTGGTAACCACTCATCTATTCAAAAATTTATTTAAGTGATGAAGTTACGTCACTGGGCTGACAAATATGTATGTTTTGTTACAGGAACCATTGACATGGACCTGATAACTACTGGTGTGTCTGCAAGTGAAAGAATGAGAAGGGACAATTTGGTAGGCTTGACTCGCAATATTATTATGGAAAAGCTGCAACCCGGAGGTCCATCTACTCGTATGCCAGAGGTGCCCCTTTTTTCTTTATCAGTTGATGTTTCTATAACTATAAATATTATTGTTACAATTCTTATGAAAACTGTAATTACTCTGCAGTTGCTTGAAGAGTTGAAGCAGCGAAGCATTAATGCTGAGTTACATCTTACCGATGTAAGTTTCCCACGCAAGAACTATTTTCAACATTCCAATGCATCTTTTATAGAATAGAGATGACATCTTTTAATTATTTGTTTTTAATTGTCAGTTGCGAAACGCGCTTGGTACTCTTGCAAGTGAGGGATTTGTGGTTGTTCATGGTGACACTGTAAAAAGAGTGTGAAGCATTAGTGGGCACGAATTCTAGAGATAGTATGCTTATTACCATCAAGACCAGTACAACTTTATGTGTATTTTTGGTTATATGTTGAAGGACATGATAATGTGAGTAACATGTGGTCAATTTAATGATACCTGAGGAGGCAGCAGTGTATTGCTGAACTGTTCCAAAGCTAATATTAACGTGTGGTGCTGGTCAGAAATGGGTATGAGTTGAAAAGTGGGTAACAATGCTTTTTAGTTTTTGAGATATGCTAATGGGTCTTGGACAGGAGAGTTGTGATTAAGATGATATTGGCAAGTGAAAAATGAAAATGGGACAGTTGGTAGTACAAACTTATTTATAGTTTGCATTTTGGTTTAAGCACTATGGGCTTTGGCTGGGTTCTTTTGGTTCATAGAAAATGGGGGTGGGGGTTGGTCTAAAGTTTTCATTTGGATCTCTATGAGATTATTTGTGAATGTTGTTGAAAATTTAAATGAGATAAAAAAGTTAAAAATCATATAATTACCCGAATTCACACAGGTTTTGATATGTTGACACGTAGTAATAACAATAGAAGCATGAATTTACATCGAGATAGTTGGTAAACGGGCAACAAGCTGCGCCGCTGCCTCTTTTTGAATAACAAAACTAAGTCTTTGAAAAACTACATCTATAATCTCGGGCAACACGTTTACAGTTTGGATCAAATGCATATTACACATCACACTTCACCCTATGTAAAGAGATCGAGTACTTGTAATTTTAAAAGGTGACATCTCTCAACTATTCATATCCTCAATTAACCTTCCATAAACATAACCGAAATTTTAATGAAAATTGGATTAACAGGTAAGTTTTTGAAATATCATTGTAAACGTTTCAACTAGAAAAGACACAATAAAAATCGCAATAAAAATCGCCCATTTTTATAATACCATCAAACATCATCAACTTGAAAACTTTGTAGACTACAACATATCAATTTAAAATATCAAAACTTTATATTTGATACTTCAAAAAATGCACCCAAATTCCAACATTTTGAGTTGATAGCAATCAAAAATCTCCAAAACCACTAAAACAAACAAACAAATAAACATTAAGGGGACCCGGAGCGGTCCGTGATCAGCCCCTACAACGAGTTATACAAAAAAACACCGCCGCCATTATTGATTATAACGCGTCAAAGTTAAAACGCGTTATTTTTTTCACGCGTGAAGAAAGTTATGGAAAATGCAATTCAGTTTTGTTTTTTTTTTTTTGAATGATTTTGATAGTGTGTAGTGAGTAATCGGCATTTCCACTAAAATCCATCACCATGGAATAATGCTCGATGACATGGCGGAAATTGATTGGATATTGTGAGTGATGAGTGAGTGGTGAGTGATGAGCAGCCCTACCCCCTAATTACAAACACTTGATGAAACCCTAATCTTGATTCTTGAAACACATCCCCAAAGATCATCAAGCTTTGATCTTTACTAGATCATCATCAATCAAATTCATCATTTGATCAATGAATCACATTTCTTAAATTCGTGCAACAACTTTTCATCTCCAAAACCACTAAAACAAACAAACAAACATTAATTACAAACACTTGTTGAAACCCTAATCTTGATTCTTGAAACACATCCCCAAAGATCATCAAGCTTTGATCTTTACAAGATCATCAACAATCAAACTCATCATTTGATCAATGACTCACATTTCTTAAACTCCTGCAACAACTTCCCACCCCCAAAACCACTAAAACAAACAAACAAACATTAATTACAAACACTTGATGAAACCCTAATCTTGATTCTTGAACTTTATCCCCAAAGATCATCAAGCTTTGATCTTTACAACAATATCCCCCCATCATTTCATCAATCTTTTACACTTCTTAAACTCCAACAACATCTTCTCATCTCTAATCCCAACAAGAAATTGGGCCAACCCTTCAAGAAACAAAGCACCTTGATACACACTACTCACACTCACTATCTCAGAAATAACATCTTTCCTCAACCTATTAGCATCCATCACAATCCCCACCATCTCCTCCTCCATCTCCGCCGCCGCCACCGCCACCGTCACCTCCCCGGACCCCACTTTCGCCACAAACCCCGCCTGAGCCTTCCTAACCCTATCCATCAACGCCGGCACCATCAACCTCAACCCACGCTCTATCTGATCAATCCTAGCCGTTAATTTACTAGATTGAACCTTCCATGCATTCATCAACGGCCATTGTTTCTTCAAAAACTCACAAGACTCCCCCACTTCAATTTCCTCCATACCCTCTTCACTTTCACGTCCACTTTCACTTCCCACTTCATGATCTCCATTCCCTCTATCATATTCGTCGTTTTCTGGGTCGATAACCGAAGAACTATCGTGTTGAATGAGGTAAGAGCGAATAAGGTTGGTGAAGAGATAGGGGTGGAGGTCACCGAGCCAAAGGAAGGGGAGTTCGAGGGGGTTGCGGTGGGAAGAAGGGAAGAGGATTTGGGAGACGTCGGCTGAGGCGGCGAGGTCGAGGGCGTGGTAGTAGGATTTGAAGTGGTGGTGGAGGATTTCGACGTGGGCGGAGAGGAGGGTGGGGGTGGAGGCGGACATGTGGTGGCGGAGGTTGGGGAGATGGGTGGTTTTCATGGTGGTTATCCAGTTTGTGTAGTAGTTGTTGAATGTATGGTGGCCGGTTGGTGGTTTGTTACGTGCTGCATGCATGGGGAAATCAAGAAAGTTAGTTGCGTGAAATTACGTAAAATTCATAAAGATTGGAATGAAGAGACTTACATAAAGATTTGAACATCTTTTTGGGGGAAAAAGATGAAGATTTGAGGGTTTGTCTTGTTGGGGAAGAAGATGAAACAAAGATTATTGCAGAAAATTAAATTCTTGATTGAAGATTTAATGTTAGAATAAGTGATGATCACAGTTGGAGTTAACTGAAAATTTATTTATTTAGGGAAAAAGTTTGTAACAGCATAGTTGGTAACGGTTAAGAATACTTTTCTTGAAAAGAAAAAGTGAATTTCGAAATAAAGTTATTTAAAATATTGTTGCTTATTTATTCAGTGATAATCGGATAATGTAACAACATAGTTTATGACTATAAAAAATTTGGTTATATTTCATGTAGGGTGTGAATTTTGAAGGTTTACGTTTAGACTAAATGGGTTCGGGTTAAATCTTATAGACATGTTTAGCTGAAATGGATCATATCAGTTGACCTGGGTTCACGGTTTGACCCATTTACTTTATTTAACTATTTAAAAATACATAAACAAATATAACTTGTGGGTATTCTTTGTAATGTAATACAACATTTGATAGTATTCTTGTGGGTTGCATACCTGTTTTGTTCGACGACGAAAAAGCAGTACAGATGGCATTTACTGGAAGACGAATACGATGAGTTGTCGGTGATGATTCTGAAAGAGGATGTGGTGTCGAAAGGGGGGAGTGTGGTGGAGGTTTTGAAGGGGATTCGGCAGAGTGAAGAGCGAAAAATGAGGGAGAAGTTAATTGAAATGGTTCCTAGATTTGTTTACTGGAAACACGAAAGTTGTTTCGGGTTTGTAATTTAATGTGTGATTATCATCATCAAAAAGAGGATTTAAAACAAAATTAAGAAATTGAGAGATACAATATACAACACAATTTTTTCCGTTGAATACAATGGCCAAAAAGACAAATCTAACCCCATCTCAGGATGGCAGAGCCCCATGTAAGACCAGCACCGAAACCAGCAGCCGCTATGGCTTGACCTTGTTTGACTTTCCCGCTTCTAACAGCTTCGTCTAGTGCCAACGGTATTGAAGCCGCACTTGTGTTGCCATAATTTGCCAAATTTGTTATTACTCTTATCTTTTGGGACTTCTAGTCTTGTTGCGCTACTCTATCAATGATCCTCTGGTTAACCTGCACATTAAATTACATAAAAACCCTTTTGGATGAAGTTTGTTACAGCCTGATTCGGGTCAAATGGGTCGAAAGTCCACATTAATTGTTAATCCATTTAGCTTCCTTAACCATTTTATTCGGAAAGTAGATTATTACTGAAATAATATAATTTTTGCAAATCCTAAATCCGTTTTGACCTGTTACCAACCCACTCATTTTGTCGTGTATGATTTAGGCCAGGGGGTGTGGTATAGCGCCCTTGGCCACATTAGACTCGTTAGCGCCCTATAGCGCCCCCACCCCATCCCCTGCGTGCCAAAGGGGGGACGCCATTGATGCTCCGCCATTGCAGTAATGAGCGTTAAAGGGAAAAGCAGGCGGGGCCCATTCTTTTCAACCAATCAAATCTTTTTCTCTTTATTTTTTTTGTATTTTGTTTAATAGGGGGCTTTAAAGGGGCTTTAAACCATTGTATGCAAGTTAAAGGGAGGGGCTTTAGAGCCCCCTATGAGACATGGCGCTGATGTGGCGTGATAACCTAGGGGTTTTATACCACACCCTCCAGCCTTATAATAAAGAGCCGTGGGTGGGGCCCACAATAAAGTTTTTGTTTACCTGATGAAGCAGTAACCAGTCAATATCTGAACGGTCAAGACCAGCCTTGGCTAGTGAAGCCTCAATGGTCTGATGCACAACGCTAACAGCAAACCTGAAGACTTCCGTTCCATTCATTTTTATACAAGAAAAAGACGAATGGTTCGGGGGGAAACCTAGAGCTGAACCATTGGTACCCAGTTCATGATTTGTTTCTTTTTTGTTGATTCCAGCATGTAGGTGCCTGTTGGGGAGGATTTATAAAATTAAAAAAAAAAGTTATTTTTTATATAATATTTAGTAGTGAACAGAAAGTGGAAACCATCATTTCTGAAATCATAAAAACCTGTTGCCGTCACCATCACTGTGCAAGTCAAAACCAAATAAACCGTCCTCTTCGCTATCACACGCCTACATGAAATACAAGAAATTAGTAGCTTGCAAACATGCTGTTGAACGAAGGTGGCAAGATGACAGAAAGGGTGACGGGTCAAAATTTAAATAGGTTCTATTCAAAAAGGTCATCTCTTAAGTAGAGTTGAAACGGGCCAGACCCACATATGATTATGATTATAAAAGCAATATTATGACAATAATAATCTGGATCTTTCATCTTTAGATCAAAAGATTCAGGAGGCTGTATGGACTAAAAAAGATTTTTGTCGACTTTCAATCCTTTTGACCCATTTCCCATATAGCTCATTTTCTTTTTTGACTTGTTTGAGTTAAAAGCAACCCAAATCCCGACCCATACGCCATACTATTTGTAAACGGGTCAAAATTGACGCCTCCATAGTTGAATGACTGAAAACAGTGTAGTACATAGAGGATGATTGCAAAACCAAGAAAAAAAAGGAGCTCCATGTGTTTTAACTATACACTATTTTCCACCATATTTTATATTGTGCCCCATGATCTTTGCTAATCAGTCGCAGAATAACGAGTTCTTCATTTAAGAGTATTTCAATAATTCTAACGCAGGTTTATGGAGCCAAATCAGTACAAACCACTTATTTATAACTATGACGAATGTGAAAACAAAAGTGATTTTTACATGAAAAAAATTACTAAGAAAATGAAATATACCTGGACCAAAACAGCACCAGCAGCATCACCAAAAAGAATGCATGTCCCTCTATCAGTCCAGTCAACATAACGAGATAGCGAATCTGCCCCAATCACAAGTACATTCTTATAACCACCGCCTGAAAATAAACGTCAACATGGTCAAACTTACTTCATTTTGATCCATATGGATTACCTAAAATCAAAATTTCAAAAAGTTTTAACGTTATTTACAGGTGAGATAGAGGATAGTTACTCTAAACAGATACTTAACCAAAGTTGCTTGCCTTTTTTATGATATAAGCCCGATAAATAGACTTTGAAGAAACATAATTACAAGAAATGTACCTCGGATATAACATGAAGCGGATATGAGGCCCAATACGAATCCGCTACAAGCAGCTGTAATGTCAAAAGCTAGTGGATTTCCTTTACATCCAAGTGCTTTTTGAATCTAAAATACGATCGATATCAGTAAAAATATTCTAAGGACATTTTAGAAAACAATAACACAACTAAGAACAAAAAAGCGTTATGATATTAGTTACAGGAAAACAAGATTAATCCACGTCATCAGGTTCAACCTGCGGAGCACCACCAAATAAATCTTCTGGGGTTGATGTACACAACAAGATAAGATCCACGTCATCAGGTTCGACATCTGCCATTTCAAGTGCTTTTTGTGCAGCCTCCGCAGCCAGACCTGTCAACCTTTCGTTTCCTGTGGTTTGATTACATCAGATTATAGGCATAGTATGGTATGTATATGCATGTTTGATTGATGCTTTAGGAAAATGATACTAACCTGAAAGGATTCGTCGGTTTCGAATTCCGGTTCGTGCGGATATCCATTCGTCACTAGTATCAACAATTCTAGCAAGATCATCGTTAGAAATCTGGAGATGAGGTACAGCAGATCCACATCCAACTAGCTTGCACCCCTTGCTTACAAGCCTGTTACTTGTAAAAAAAGATTTAAAAAAGTTGACAAATCTCATGAATACATATGGAAACGCTCTCTTGGTTTCAACTTTCAAGCATAGATCCTGTTCGATTTCAGAGGTCACATCTTGTACTTTTTATGCAAGATTGACATAGATGATTCTCTAAATGTTCTTTTTTATTTGCAACTGCGGAAAACCGACAGGCCCACCAATGCTCGGGTGTTGGATATCAAAAACATTTAACCACAGATTCAAGATCATCAAATCATATGCAGAGAATAAAATGGAAAGAATTTTAAGGAATCAAATAATGATTACAACCAAAAGTACAGAAATCATTTTACATTTAAATACTAACTGACACAACCGTTAACGAATGGTATGATGGTTAAGGATACAGTTGACCCGATTATTGTATTTTGACCTATACGTATCTAACATATCATCATCGTCATACTCAGTAAATCCCACCAATAGCAAAGCAAAGGTAGGGTCTGAGAAGGGTAAGATGTAGACAACCTTACCTCTACCCCGTAGGAATAGAGAGGCTGCTTCCAGTGAGACCCCCGGCTCGATATGTATCTAACATATATATACAATAAATGAAAGCAAGTTGACACCAATAACATATATAAGTTTTGAAAAATGGAACTCTACATTCCCAGATGAGAAATGACACTAATTGACCTAATGGATTGACCCTATGAACATATATAAAGTATGAAGCTAATAATTAGTAACTTTGACCTCAAAAGTCAAAATGCATACACAGGAACATAGTTGCACCTAAACAAAACTACAAATTGCACCCCTTGCTTACAAACCTCCTATTTATAAAAAAATAAAAAAGATTGACATAATTTATTCTCTAGATATTCTTTTCTTATTGTAACTGCGGAAAACCGACAGACCCACCAATAATCTGCTAACCAATTGGATCCGGTAACACCTTTATTTAAACTAAAACTTAAGACCCATGCATCCAACAATATTCAAATCTGACAAAATCAACACCATTTAGTTACAAGATTTACATAATTACTAAAATTCCCATGTCTTGAAGATCCACAAATTGACCCAATAACATATTAAAATTTTCAAAAATGGAACTCTACATTCCCAGATGATACATGCAAATATCCAATTAATTGACCCTATAAACATATATAAAATTCAAACCAAAAAGTTAGTAACTTTGACCTCAAAAGTCAAAATGCATACACAATAACACACTACAATATTCACAGCACAAGTTTACCCAATTATAAATAACTAACCTTTGCACATGAGATTCAGATGGAGATGAACTCTCAACACCATGAGACATAACAGAGCAGCATACCCTTTTGGAGATTACATCATTGTAACAATAATATTCATAACCTATAGATGATGATGAAGAAATCTTGATAGTTGGAGTGAAGAACCCACATGCATTTGCCATTAATATCCAATGAGAATCATTGATGGTTGGTTGATGTGTATAACTTAAAACCTTCGGAGCAGTCGAAGCAAAGAGCAGAAAGCGACCATACCCAACCCAACTGCAGTGTTATGGGGAAATTATGTGGATTTTTTGTTTTTATTTTCAGTTGTTTGGTTTTGTTTGTATAGGCTTGACTGTTAAGATTCAAATGTCTAGTCAATTCAATTGAGATAAAAGGTGTTAATCATTCAAACTTAGTATATTTCTTAACCATTCAGAGGCAAATGTCTAAATTATTCAGACATCTGCTTGCGAAATAAAATCATTAAGTGTTGAACCAGTAAGAGATCTGAACTATTAAGAGCTTCATTAAGAGGTAAAAAAATAACCCCTAAGTGCGCAGTAAGGGGTCTGATAAGGGGCGGGTCTGGGTAGGGATGACAATCGAACTCGAACCAAACGGGTAAATCCAAAACCCGACACATTTGGAACGGGTTTGGGGTTAGTTAATCGGGTTTGGGACTAGCTTTTATTTTTTTCGCGGGTTTGGGATTTGATGATATACCTGTTTACCCGGTCCGATTACCGAATAAACTGTATCCGTTTACCCGATTGTATACTCGATATAATTTCTTTTATATTTTTAAATTTATATATATATATATATATAGGGGACCGCTAAAATGAAAACCACCTCCAGTTGTAAGAACCGAGAGAACCACTTTCTAGCCTTTAGATCAAGAAGATGGATTGATGAGATTGAAAGTAACTAAAATTAATATTAAATAGATTTTGTCTTATTATTATGTTTTTAATATTTTAATCCAAAACGGTAGATTAGTAAAATTACTCTATTTTGTATTTTTATCTATATTATTTTTTTATTACTTTTTTGTTTTATTATATTACTTTTTATTTTTTAAAAAGAATTTTTTTATTTTACTTTTTTGTTTTATTATATTACTTTTTATTTTTTAAAAAGAATTTTTTTATTAAAAACATTTTTAAATGCAGATTTTTTTAACAAAGACAATTTTTTTGCGCGCCGGTTTTTTGCACGCCGGGCTTTTTCAAGCGTCGTTTTTATTTTGCGCCGTTTTTATCCCGGGCTTTTTAAAGCGTCGTCTTTTTAACGCGTCGTTTTTTACGCGCCGTTTTTACACGTTTTTTAACGCGCCGTTTTTTACACTTTTTACGTTTTACGTTAAACTTTTTAGACTTTTAACGTTTTAAGTTTTACGTAAAACTTTTTACGTTTTACGTAAAACTTTTTACTTTTTACGTAAAAAAATTTACGTTTTACGTTAAACTTTTTACGTTTTACGTTAAAAAACTTTACATTTTACGTTAAACTTTTTACGTTTTGCGTTTTACGTAAAACATTTTACGTTTTACGTTAAACTTTTTATGTTTTTAAATTTTACGTTTTATGTAAAACTTTTTACGTTTTACGTTTACCGTTAAAGTTTTTACGTTTTACGTAAAAGTTTACGGTTGAACTTTTTTTCACAAAAAACTTTTTTACACACAAACTTGTTTACGCAAGACGAACGCACCCATAAATCGCAAAGTCGGTAGGTGTCTCGGATAGATTTTTATCGTCATCGACTGGGGAAAAGAATATAAAAAAACAACAACAAAACAAAAGTGTATCTCGAAAAAAAAACGGGGTTTGCCTCAGTTTTTTCCGATAATTAAAAGGCTGCAAAGTGGGGTTGCGGGTTCAAAAACCTACCCTCCACCATCGTTGCCGCGCCATCGTCATCAAAAATCTAGTTTTTTTTTTTTTTTTTTTTTTTGCATCATCGCCACCCAAAAACCCACAGTTAAAAAACTCAATATCAACAGACAATTGATTCCCCACCTGCAACAAACCACACTTCAAAATCAAGTGGTATGAAACCCCATCACAGATTCAAAATCAAAAATATTATACATGATTCAAAATAAAAAATTCAAGAACACCCACCAAAAGAACAACCTCAAAGTGGGTATGAAACCCCATGAATTCTGTTTAACAACCAACCCTCCTTTATAACCCAAAAAGCAGCACCATACGAACACCACCACTACCTAAATTAAAAAGATCTCAATTTATCAACCCACATCAGTTCCTTTTTAAGTTGATTTTTTTCTTCAGTTGACAAAACTTGAAGATAAAACAAGTAGTCCTTTACCACGATAATGAACCACCGTCACCGACTAACCGGAAATATGCACAGTCGCCAGGAACCTGCACAACAACCGTCACCGACTTCAGTACGGTAAAAAGGAAGAAAGAGGGGGGTTACCTTGACACTCGTCGGAACAACCTGGACCGCCTCCGCCGCCTGCACCAGCACCGACTTCCGAACACCCCTCCCCCCATCACCGTCTTCCGCCACCTCCCACCAACGGCTTCCCCACCAACACCTCTCCACCGTCGTCCTCTTTCTCTCTCCTCGGTGAGAGAGAGATGAGAGAGAGAGAGCATATCTTACAAAAGAGAGAAACACACTTCAAAGGCATCCCCGCCGCCGGCATCCCACCGCCGCCTTCATCTTTCTCAGATCTAGTATTAGGCGGTGGTTGGTGGTGAACGGTTGGGTGGCGGTGAACAAAATCAAGAACGATGGTTGGTGGTGCCGGTGGGGTGGGTTTTGTGACAGTTGGGTGGTGGTTAACGATGGTTGGTGGTGCCGGTGGGGTGGGTTTCAGCGGCGGTGAGTGATTGTCTGATTTCACATCAAGAAAATGGTGAGAGACAAATAGAGAGGAAGGATTAAATGAAGATCTGAGAGAGGATGGATTTAAAATAGAGAGAGAAATGAGAGAGATGATCTAATCACATTAAATGAAGAGAGATGATAGGATTTGACATTTTGGGTAAATTGATCAAAATACCCCTTTTTCTTATTGGTTGAGAGTGGTTCTTACGGTTCTTACAACTGGGGGTTTTCATTTTAGCGGCTCCCTATATATATATATATATAAGTATCCGCTAAAATGAGAACCACCTCGAGTTGTAAGAACCGCGAGAACTTTTTGATCCGGGGCGAGGTGGACCAATTTTTTTTTTCATAAACGTAGATGCATGTATAAAAACAACATTTGTAAAAAAAAATTTTAAAAAAAAATGTCGTGTGTGTAGTTTTGAGCAACAGAAGTTTGTGTTTACGGGACCCGTAAATTTTCCGGCCAGATTTTCGGGTCCCGTAAACACAAACTTGTGGCGCTCAAAACTACACACACGACATTTTTTTTTGAATTTTTTTTTACAAATGTTGTTTTTATACATGCATCTACGTTTATGAAAAAAAAATTTGGTCCACCGCGCCCCCTACGGTGTAGTTCTCACGGTTCTTACAACTCGAGGTGGTTCTCATTTTAGCATTCCCCTATATATATATGATACATCCATTTTTTATACATATAGATATTTTATTTCATATACATTGTAGTTATTTGATACATTTTGATTGTAATAATACTAAATGTAAATAATAATTAGTAGGTGCCCGGTAGATACCCGATGAGTTTTGGGTCAGGTATACCTAACATGTAGTTTTTTTAGATTAACGGGTTTACCCGAAACCTGCGGGTATACCCGATACCCGATGGGTTTTGGGACGGGTTTGGGACAATCTTATCTAACCGGGTTTGGGGTTGGGATTACCTAAACACGTCTCATTGCCATCCCTACCCTGGGGTGGGTGGCGTGATTCTGAGGGCACATTTATATATATGTTATAATTTTTTTTTTAAATAATATACCCATACAAACAACAAGATATGCATATTTACAAAACAATTGTGAAATTTTAGAAGTTAGCACAATACCCATTTGATTTAAAATAATAATAACAATAATAATAACAACAACAACAACAACAACAACAACAACAACAACAATAATAATAATAATAATAATAATATGAATCGGTTTTCCGAATACTATGATTTTATCATTTTGGTAATTGCATTTTTTATCAAATACTATGATTTTGTCAACGGTTGTATAAAAAATAATTTACATTATATATTTCGTTAAGGCCTAGGGGGCACATTTTCTCAAGCTCGGACATGACACGTGATTTTTCAGGGCTGGCCCTGGGTCTGACTAGTAAAAGACTCTAAACCAATAAAGGCTGAACTAGCAAAAGTACGATAATGTGGTGGTGGTTGGCGGTGGAGAAGCACTAGGCTAATTGAGAAACTTGAGAAACATTCTGGCCACATATTTTCTCTAAACTTTTTGTAACATACACATATGTATAGTTTAAAATTGACTATATACATATGTATAAAATTCAAGATTTGACAATATACGTATATGTATATAGTCATTTATAAACTATATGTGTATATTACGAAAAACTTAGGGAAATGTTAGGTCCATAATGCTTCTCAAGTTTCTCAAATAGGGTGGATTTCTCTTAGGATCCCTTCCCTATACACACACACACACACACATCTTGACGTAAGCATGTCTTAACTTTCGGTAAGGTTCCATTAACTTTCGGTTATGGGACACCTTTTATAATAACCATACTTGATTAATCGGTTAATCAAAGAACCTTAGCCACCGTCGATTAATCTCGGTTATCAATTAATTCGTCTCGGCATCTCGGTTGATGGTTAAGGTTGGTGGAATAACGAGAACTTATTCTGAAGATGTATAATCCCAAATCCATGCACACATGGCAGGGACCACACCACTTTTTTCCAGCATGGCGCTTATATCAGCAGAGTGCATCCAGAAGCTTCTGGAAGAAATCGCAGGTGAAACAAAATATGCTCTCCCAGACACAAAGGATGACACATGTCACCTATAGACGGACGCCAGCTGGACCTGCAAGAGATCTATAGGACAGGCGGACAGCCACTGCCAGAATTCTCCTAACTGGACGAATAGGGGCGCGCCACGTCACCCACTACTCTGGTAACAACAGAGAAGACCAAGAGGATATTCCTCTTGGTCGGACAGCTGACGCTCGATGGCAGCTGGCAGGTCGCCCCTTCCCTCCTTCATCCTTCGGCTATAAATAGAGGACTCCTACTGAACATTCTGCTCTCTCTCTCTCTATTTCACCTATAACACACACTATTCTCCTCAGA